>OY720400.1:18858422-20118085 GCA_963082905.1 Oligia fasciuncula
GATTATGTAGGTAAATGGACAACAATATGCACTGGTAATACCTTTTCGCTTTATGCAAGTCAGATGGCACTCATTTCGCGTTATACCATAAGCTCTTTTGAATTATAAATGAGAGCTTTTCGAGCGGCGGATGGACCCAGAATTAAATAGGGGAAGAAAATATGGTCGAACATCATTTTTTGTCCTTTCAGTGTCCCCATTTTATAAATTCAAGCCACGTTACTTTTTTTCAAACTCAAACTCAAAGCATTTATTTCAATTAAACCATTTACAGCCACTTTTGAACTGTCAGGAAGTCAGTCAGTCAGAAAATATGAAGCTAGTTGCCCATTCCAAAGCGTAGGTACAGTCAACAAAAGAGATAAGTATGCAGGATCGTCGGATATAGTTGAAGTTTACTGAGAAACCGATGGATGTTGTGATCAGACTTTACACTTTTTATTTTTAATCTTTATTTTTTTTTATCTGATGTACGAGTATGTGTCTTTTAGTCTGTGCTAAATAAATGTATCTTCTTTCTTTCTTTCTTTATTTATAAATAAATAAAACCTGGTCATCACTATTGGAGCAGCAGTGGCCCAGTAGTATCGACCCCAACTTACGAGTTCTAGGTCGTGAGTTCGAACCCAGACAGGCACTTTTCTTTGTGTATTTAATTTCATCACCACTACTCTCAGAACGGTGAAAGAAAACATCCTGAGGAAACCGGCATGTCCTAGAACCAAAAATTTGAAGACATATGATGTGATGTGACATCCACCAACCCGCACTGGGCCCTGCAGCCTTACGGCCCACTCCCTCTCACAGAGAGGAGGCCTGTGTCCCAGCAGTGGGAACATTAACGCCTGATTATGCTTCACCATTCCATTACTATTGTGAAGCAGGCACCAAAAATCAATAAATTTTTACACCACATATATGTTTGTCCAACAGTTGGCGAGGTCCAATCAAAGCCAGGTGGTGCTAACCAGGGTCAGCTTTGGTCTGTCGGGTAACTTCAGCTGCGAGGTGACGGCAGACTCGCCTTCGTTCGCCACTTCTATCGTGTCGAACACAATGGAGGTTGTTGGTAAGTAGACATTTTTTTAATTGATTTTAAGGAACGTAGGACCTTCGTTCACGATGCTACTCAAAACTGACGGAACTCCTTAGCAATTAAAGCTATAAATTGTTTTTAATTTTCTTAATATTTAAACGTTTTATTTGCATAAAAACAAAAAAGTCCTATTTGAATGATTTATCCCATAGCCTACAGGTGGCGTTCTACATCTAGTACAATATTAAATGCACGACAGTTTAAAGTCATATCGAGGACTATTTACCATTATCCTTATCACCTGGCATTTTCCCAACTATGTTGGGGTCGTCGGCTTCCAGTGTAACCAAATGCAGCTGGATACCAGTATTGTACATGGAGCGACTGCCTATCTGACCTCCAAAACCCAGTTACTGGGTAATACGATACCGGTTCTCAGACTTTTGGGCTTCTGACGACCCGTAAAGACCGACAAAGATCCTTGAATGACAGCCAATTTCGAAGAGCAGGGAGGGGTCTTAACATAGTCACCCATCCACGGACTAACCGCGGCAAGCGTAGCTTAAACGGATCGACCCATGCGGCTGTTTTTACTTAGCCACAAGCCCTTCTAAACAGTTGATGTGACAGACAGTGATGCTATCGCAAGACTGCAAGTTGAACTTCAGTGATAGAAAATTTCACTGACCTCTTTTTCTGTTCCGTACAGCCCTCCCACCATCGTTGCCAACGATACAAACCAGTCAACACTACTACATCCCGGGCGACGTGCTGCGAGCCAACTGTTCTTCAGGACCCAGTCGCCCGCCGTCCGACCTAGCATTCTTCATAAATGATATGCCTGTAAGTATACCTACCCTCTTTTTATGTCAAAACTACTTACTAGAAAAACGTTTCGACTTGATGCCATCTACAATTCCTTTTTCATAAACTTTGTACAGTCACTAGCCGCTTGCTTTTCAGTGTAAGAAAATTAGAGGTATTTTCGACAGGTTGAGACTGGGATCAAACTGTGAACGTTCTTAAAGTAACGAGAACGAGAATTGCCCTCAGATTTGTTATGGAATATTAAATGCCCAGTCAATTTCAACTTGCCACCAAAGACGTACGTTTGACTGTACAATTCTAACCAATTCCAATTCTTCCCTTGCGGTGGTAGGGCTAACGCCCGCCTGGTTTGCGAGCACCCTCCCACCGGAGTCCGGCGTCAAGCAGCCTGCTGTGATTCGTCGATGCGTGGGAATTCCAGTGCCTTGGGCATCTTCTGGGCACGCTCGTTCCATCATAGACCTCATCCGTCGCTTTCCATCAGGCGTAATCGAGGTCAAGAGCGGGCCCATTCATCAATAAAAAAAATAAAGTTTATGTGTCTTTCATTTGACATTGACATAATTTTGGGTTCACACCATTTTAACAGAGTTAAGATTAAATTAATTCAGAATACTTATTACAAGCAAGGGATTTGGAGGCCCTTTGTACAGACATCAAGCTATTACAATCTGTCAAATTTCTTTAATACATTTTCAACTTTATCGTTAAACCATAAGGTTCAAAATTGATTGGGAAAATTTGACAGTTTCGGGTAGCTTGATGTGCTGGCGTTTGTACACACGCGTTTTTCTTGCCGTGTAAAACTACGATTTATACGCCGTGTGTAGGCTCGGTCATCAGTGATGTATGGATTTCTGTGGAAACTTATTGACAAACACGTTATTTCTACAACGCGGTTTATTATACGCCGTACCGTAAGAGATCTTGTCGTATACAAAAGGTCTAAAGTTGCCATGTCTCTCGTCCAACAGACTTTCATCATTAAATTCCTACAAAAATTTTAACTTATCTCCAACCTAACTTTATTGAAAATCCATTTTAATCTAGGAATCGAACCGTTTGTTAGCCAGGATCTATTTGCCAGGAATAACCCTTTTCAATCCTAAATTTGCATAGGATTGCGTTTGAACCTGGCAATATAAACGAAAGGATGAGTAAATATTGTCTGAGAGAATCGGATAAGCGGGTGTGAAAATAATAGAAGGATATTGGTAGGTATGACCTTGAACTTCTGCAAATAGATGACGACGTGGGCGCTAAGTGATATAAATTGAAGTAAGTTTTCCATATACAAAAATGATTCTGTAGAGATAAATAAAATTGCTTATGTATGAAATGAACACGCCTTTGCCAATATAAATATATCTGTATTTATACTGAGTGGCGATAAGGTTATACGCTATAGGACGCTTTTAACGCGTACGTTTTTGTACATCGTCCTCACTTTAAATTAAATTCAACATTAATGATGTAACTAATATTTTTGTAAAAATATGATAATTATAAAAGAGAAGACATATTTTCTAACTCACTTCTTGACAATTCAAAAGAAATAAATAAATAAAATTAAAATAAATAATTGAAATAAATGCTTTGAGTTTGAGGTTATCACATTAAATTGTACAGCGGTTTTTACAAATTGATATCAGTCTGTTAAAATCACACTAATATTATAAAGGCGAAAGTTTGTGAGTGCGTGAGTGGGGGTGGGGGTGTGTTTATATGTTTGTTACTTCTTCACGCTCAAACGGCTGGACCAATTATGATAAAATTTTGTATGGAGGTAGCTGACATCCTGGATTAACATATAAGCTACTTTTATCCCGATATTCGCACGGGATCGACATTTACGCGGGTGAAACCGCGGGGCGCAGCTAGTAAATAATAAAAATCAATTTTACAAATTTAAATAAATTTTTCCTCAAACACATTTTACAAACAAAATAAATAGCGTGAAAATTGGCACGCACTACCATCCTTAATAACAAAGCACGAAACACGCTCGGGGCGATGGTATTCACCATAGAAATGTAAAAAAATCTATGGTATCAACAGTTCAACACAAACTACGTGGTTTCAATTAGTGCTTGGATTTGCAGCGCGGGGCAGGGAGCGGCGAGGGTGCGGGAACGCTCTCGATCTGCCTGTCCGCAGTCGCCCCGCGCCCGTTCCTCAGTCTGGCCAAACACTAGTCTTATTTTCGATGACCAAGAGATGTTTCACTATTGTTGAGTTTATTGTCGTCGAATTAATTTTACCCAGAAACAAATAACAGTACTTAATTATTTCCCATGGTCGTCACTCATTAATTTATTGTTGCCAAAAAAGAAAAGGTTTAGTTCCAAAGCCTTTGATATTCTTGATAATTAATGAGATTCTCCCATCTTTCTAATCCAAGGTAAAACTTTGCTCCGACGGCGTAAGATTATTATTTACTTATAAAATTCTGGAAACATCAAAGACTGGAATCTTGTAACAGGAATACAGGTTCCCAAATTACTTATTGTATTTAAAAAAAAAGAAAGAACAAAAATACGTTTATTTGATGTTAAGATGACCCCGAGAAAGAACACAAACACAATAAATAACAAGTTGGGAGAAAATATGCGACACATCCACGAAAAACGGCCATCGCTCAGCATAATGCTACGACCCTATGCGAGGCAGAACCTCAGCGGTTTTCGATGACGTCAACATCACTCCGTTCTCAAAATTCCATTGACCTAACACAGCTAACGCAACTGTCTACTCGGTAAAACTGACGAATCAGTGAAACTGACTAATCAATGAAACTGGAGAATTAAATAAACTGACGACTGATGGAAACTGACCAGTGATACGCGGACTCGTTACGAACATATTGTGAATTGAATCCGCCCATCTTATGCTCTATTTAATAGATTTAGGTATCAACTCCGGAAATATGCGGCTGAAGCCAAGACTGAACGTCGATGCTACCACAAATGCATTATCCTAAACATTCCATGCAATACCCAGTCTCGTATTTATGGCTTCGCAGAAACGCAATTTATTGCGATAAACAAATCCTCAGCCAAGTATAATATCTGCATGTGTTATGAAGGATGTTTTGAGTTTACAGTCAGGATCTACTTGGCATTGTCTGAGAAACGATGGATGAAGAATTGGGACCGATGATGATTCTGTCTAATATTAAAACGTAGTTTTTATTTATTTATTTTTTTAAAAACATTGCCCCACATTAGGCATTTCTCCTGTATTGTGGGTGCATTTACAAACATTTGAACTCACATACACAAACAGCCAGACCCATTTTTGACATTTGAGTCTTATTTGTTTTTGTCTGATCCTTTTTAAACTGTATAATAATAATAATATTTATTCATATAAAAAACTGTGTTCCTTTTATTATGTGCTAAATACATGTATTTTTTTTTCTTACTACTACAGGCTTATATACGTAGAATACTAGCAGCGCTCCGAGGTTTCACCCGCATAAGTGTCGATCCCGTGGAAATATGTCCTTCCCCGGGATGCAATCTATCTCTCTGCCAAATATCGAAATCTGTTCAGTTGTTTAGGCGTGAAAAGGTACCATACAGACAGACAGACAGAGTTACTTTCGAATTTATAATATTAGTATGGATTGGTTCATGTAGTAAACCTAATTGTTGGTGGAATATGTACGAAGGTACTTTAGAGAAACTTGTTACTAGTGCTGACAATCTGGCAACCCATCGTATAGCACACAAATCCGTTTACAAAATCCGCTCCCACTTCCACATCTCGGCGTCCTCCAAGAGTTTTAACTTAAAATAACTTCGCGAAAGCTACAGTTGTTCTCAAATTCTATAGTGGCAAGTTTTAATGCCTTCACAGTTTCACATTTCGTGGATCCTACCGCGAATGCTTTTGAGATTTCAGTATCTGGGACGCAGTCTGATGCTATTGTTCCGCGGATGCTGAACAAACCATTTTAGTGACGAGATTATGATTTAAGTGAGGAGATTTTAAATGGTGCAATGGATTTTAGTTCGAGTTTCCTTAATTCATTTTGGTCATGTGATTTTATGGTTTCGAATCCATACTAATAATATAAATTCAAAATAACTCTGTCGGTCTGTATGTTACCTTTTCACGCCTAAACCACTGAACGGATTTCGATAAAATTTGGCAGAGAGATAGATTTCATCCCGGGGAAGGACATAGGATAGTTTTTATCGACATACCTCGCGGGCGAAGCCGCGGGCGGAAGCTGGTATTTTAATAAATCTTGGGACTGATGATATTCCCTTCTAAGTAATTGATTATGGTCTAGGAAAAAATTGGCAATACATGCTGTGGTCTTTGCGCATGACATCAAACCATCGGTATCAATAATAACGGATACAAATATTCACCAGGACACATTTTTTATGCAACTTTGCAATTAAAACCATACCATCATAATATTTACCAACCAACCAAAACACAATTTTTGCTGTAACTTAATTATCATATAATTAAATAAGTATTAAAACTGCTCACCACTGAATATTATAGCGCTGAATAAAATTTGTTTAAACAAAATGTTTGCTTATTACCGGTTGTATGAATTTGCACATCTATGGAAACATAGGGCGTGGCTGTTTACTGATCGGGCGCGCAATTTGATTTTGAGGATTCAAAATTGCCATATTTTATTATATTAGTCTACAATAATTTATAACGATTCTGCGATGAAAATTGGAATTGGTTTTCTTTAGTATCCCAGAAGAAATAGAAGGAGAAAAAAAAAATAATCGAAACATCGTCGAAAATCAACAAAGTTGTGTAAAAGAAAGATAAAAGTAATTATTTTGACTCGCACAAGAAGATCACAAAAATAGAAAACCCTGTAGGTACAGTCACGAGCATAAGTATGTATGTATATACTAGGCTTTATTCAAAGTCGATTTTCTCCTTTAGTTTTGAATGAAATTTTATGTTATTACGAACAAAGTATTTTCGTACCCATAGGTTTGTGTAGTGTCGTATTTCAACGTTGCATTCGTTATTTCACGAAAAAATCGCAATTGAAAGTTGCCAAGTGTTGACATATAAGTGCTCGTGACTGTACCTGCTGTGGTGTGTTATGTCAAAAGGATGAAACTGTCAGACCTGTCCTAATTACATTCAACACAGACAAAAGATAATTCAGCTAAATAAAAACAAAAAAAAAATAGCAGGAAAATCCTAATAAATTATCTACTAGCCTACCATAATTTAAAACCATTAGGCGATAAAAATAAGAAATACGTGGTGAATAATGTTAAAAAAAGCCTTGGATTTTTATTTAGAAAGTTAATCCGACCACTCTTCCCTATTTGTTTGATACAAAATATATTCAGTTAACTTTTCATTATTTGCACTGTTACGTTGCTATAGGGCAAACACAATTTGTAAAAGTTGGATGGGTCCCGATTATTTATCCATCCAACACCGAGTGCGAGTGCGGTGCTTTTAATCAGACCATGCTCCACTAGCTGGAGTGTCCTAAGCGCCCGTTCACCCGCGCTTTGGATGACATAAAGAATGCCACTGATGCCGCAATCAATTTGGCCAGGGCATATATAAAAAAAACATCGAGGAAGAGTACCATCGACAAGAAAAGAAGAAGAAGTGTTTGATACATAATATAAATCAACCAATCTGTGTGTGTCTGTCTCAATCTGTGTGGTTCTTTCCTCAAAAGACCATTTCAGACACCAATCTACATGGTCTTCACACGTTCTGACCAAGATTTAACTGGACTTTAAAAGAGACTGTGACTTCTGAGTTTGTTTCGGACTTTCTTCTCAGAATAGTCAGATAGGAAACGCCGAACTCATCTAGTTTAAAAAAATATGATTGACATGTAAAAGTGTTTGTACAAACCTACTTACAGAAAATAAATCATTTAACCCTGTATAAAGGCAATATGACCTAAAAACCAGCCGTCACATCGAAAACTCATTTTTTTAAACCTTCTCTTGAAACACAAGCATATATCAAATCAAAACTTTTAGTCGTTAATAAAAGTGCTCTTATCACGGGCCCGGACAAAACAAACTCACTTGTGTACAACCCTTTAACAGTCGCTTGAATCCGCCGCGGTGCGAACACAACAACTGTTGACTCATTGTTTGTTGTGTTGATATTTGCAATTTTCCTACGTTAAGCAGCTTCGTCTGGCACGAGGACTCTTCAGATTTAATCACATCTGCATTGGCCGCTATTATTCAAATTTTAACTTTATATGAATATGTATAAAGTGCGAATTTGTTTGTTCGACACGTGTTCTTGCGCTGTGATAAGCTGATTTGTTAAATTTGTGAAAGTTGCGCTCTGAAATTTTCGCATTGTATCATTTTCGTAATGTTACTCATGTATGGAGTTGACGTAGTCGCGATAAAGTCACAAAGCTTATCGACGTTGTAACGAAGCGGGGCACTGGCGCACGAGAAACTTCGCTGAATTATTTGGTGTATTCAAAAGTATCTTCTCGAATCGATACTGATTGAAGTACCTTGTGTTGTTGCTGAGATTTTTATGACGGAATTTTATTAAGAATTTTTCTCGTAGTATAAATTGGCCTGTTAGCTCTTACAAATGACAGGAAGTTCTTCATCCTTGTTACAATTTCCCGTATGCCTCTCATAGAAATAACTACCATATTCACCCTAGTTTTCTCTCCACCAGGTGACACCGGGTACACACCAGGTCCACCCAGCGCCCGAGGGTCTGTTCCGTTCGGAGCTTTACGTCCAAATCCAGCTGTGGCCGGCTCACTACGAGCGAGGAGCCCCCATACTACGCTGCCAGGCCAAGATCGGAGACCTCTACAGAGATGATGCAGCTGTAGCACTGTATTCAGGGAATAGCGACCCTAAAATTGAGAGAGGTGAGTTGAAATTTGAATAACTTGATACTATTGGAAAGTTGTAAGATCAAGATGAGACATTTAAATCGAATAAACGTTGAGCTTGTGCTGTATAAAGTGGGACCTCATTCAGATAAATTCAAATCGGAGAGAAAAATGAGCAGAGTGGGTGAAAGTTTCTTGAAGTGCGCTGAAAATAACAAAATAAAACTACTAACTGTGCTGTTGATAAAAGTTGATCTCTAAAACTAACAGTAGGTGCTAATTTTAGGTATTAATACCTAAAATCAAACCGGTGGATCTAGTTGTCCCAAAATAAATAATTTGAATTTGATAATAATGAAACAATTAAAAAAGACACATAGGGCCCTTCACAAGTCAGTTCACATTTTTCCATTTCAGCTGCGATACCACAAAGTGATTTAATTTTAATAATAAAAATCATATTATTATTATTTTGTTTTCAAAATGTATTTTCTCAGGTTCCTAGAACCTGATATTCTTTTTTAAATCTCACGGGTGTAAACTAAAGAGAAATTTTAACTTTGAGTAGATTTTGTGTTTTGTACTGCATTGCAATTATTGTCTAAATCTAATCTATACATATAATAAATTGTATAATATGTTTTACATACCTATCTCAAGAGTAAAAGATTATTGATTTATAGTCATTAACCAGAAAGAAAACAAGCGAGAGCGTTTCTATGGAGAAAAGACCACCCGGATTTCCTCTTAAGTCATGCTTTTCTGTATAAAAATGGACTACTTAAGTCACATATAAGCGTGAGTTAAATGCGGGTTTAGGTCACAGAGTGCTATAAACATTATTTTTGACAAAACCGTCAACAAATGTAATGAAAATGCAACTTAACTCCAAAATTTAAACTTTACCCACACCAATTACAAAAATAGCTTGTATTTCCGCAACTAGAATGACACCTTCCAGTAGAATCTGGATTTCAGTAATGTCAAGGGCGGATTCATAAAGTGAAATTATGTAAAGTACCCAACAGCTTTCAGGAAATATATTCATTACGATGTTCTGACGAAGGGCTTGTTCACTGTTCCCTTCAAGCGTAATTGCAATTTTCATGACGCCCCATAATGTTCGCGTATTATTAAATCTGTGCATTATCACATCGCATATGGAAACCTGGCTCTAAGTACTGTTGTAAAATGTTGGATGTACCTACTTGGTAATAACTTGAGAATGTTTTGACGATGTGGTTGAAAACAGGCGCGTTGCTTCCTTTGTTCTAGTGTTTGATTGCTTTCTTCAATCGATATATTATATTGATGTCGGTTTTCATTGAATTCATTTGTTTCTTCTCTGTTATGGTCATCAGCTTCAAGATCTTAAGGTGCTTGCACAAAGAAGCCGGTTCCCGGTAAAGACAAGTTGCTACACCGATTGGTGCGCGTGAAATAGTCCCACATTAAAAGACTTGTAACCGTTTCCTTCTGAAGATCAACCTGCAGAAACCCGTACCGGGAGTCGGGACCGAAAACCCGCTTCTTTATGTAAGCACCCTAGGGTGTAGACAAAGTGACTGAAATAACGATGACAGAAAAGACAAAAATTTATACAGGGTGGTAGAGACATTGACGAGCAAACTGTAACCATGATTGAGCACATAATTCTAGACGTAACGTAGACGTGTACGTCCTGTATTCCCAGTAGTTCCATGTAGCTAGTTCAACATGGAACTATTTCAACCTAAAAACATTAATATTTTGTACCATTACTTCATAAGCCATCTAATATTATAAGCAATATAATTTAGAGCCATATAGTTTTATAAGCAATATAATTTAGAATAGAATAGATAGAATAGAATACTCTTTATTATGTACACCATATAAATTACAGACATAAATATAGAAACTGTACAAAGGGTGACACAATGGGCGGTCTTATCGCTATGAGCGATCTTCTAAAGACAACTTTTGGATGGATTAAAAAGGGAAAGGACAGACAAATACTGTAGGTAGTCTGTGGTGTACCATTTACATAATACAATAAATATATACGTAAAGTATAATATACTAATCTAAATAAATATATACATATAATAATAAACATGAAACAGGAACAAAGCAAATAGGTATATAAAATGATGATGTTTAAGGAGAGAGGAAGTGCTTTTTTATCTTAATTTTAAAAGTGGACAAAGATTGAGCAAGCCTTACCGACACACACACACATTTCTGACATTTCTTCCGTAGGGAACTGCTGCAACTATTTAGTTCCATGTGCTTTTGTCGGATATAAAAAAATAATAATCTGCTGTTTCATGGTTCAATATTTAGGTGGTCAATGGAAATATTAATCTGCTGTTTCTTGGAAATGTTCAATACCTACGTGGTCAAAATTTATGGAACAGCGAATTTTTTTTTCTATAACCATCGAAAATATTTAAACTAAAACGAACTACCCGATACCATAGATTCAGTAATCTATGGTATCGGGTAGTTCGTCGATGGGATCCCACCCTGTAGAATTATTGATATATGCTACCAAAAAGCTTATGTCATTGTCAATCAGTTTTAGAAATACGACTTGTCTACCCTCTTTTGTTTTATAACTGGTACAACAGTTCTGACTTTTAATTAGCTGCAGTAAAATGACACTTCTTACTGTCATTTCGTTAAATTATGTTGCCACACTATCTCTACTAGTGATGTGATTTGACCAATTTTGATTTAACCATAAACAATCAAATATTCTTTGTATTGTTCGGATAAAAATATACGTTGTAATTTCATCCGTATACAGAATAGTTTTTAACAGTACTAGTTCACACTAAAATTGTGCTCGAATATTAAATTTGCACAGAAATCCTTCAAATAATACAATTTCAATGAAGTGGGCTGTATTAGCTCAGCTGTGGCTAATGAGACACAATTGAATTTCTGTTTTTATAAATAAAATTTTGATTTTGCAAAATTAGTCCTAACGTTGAGATAACTAGTCTTTGAGAAAAGCCTATTCAATTGCGTTTATATGTTTTAATACTCATAGCTTGTTAAATTTGTAAATATGGTTTTAACAACCTGCTTTCAGAGGCTTGTCACACCCTGAAAACACAAGCTACTGACCTGACAAGAAATATACTAAGTATCCTCTTTTATTTAATTGAAATTGATCGATTTTGAATTGAATGTTAATTGAATGAATCGATTCTTTTGTCACATCACTATTTAAATTTCGTTAAAAAGTGGTAACATTTACTGCAGCTAATTAAAAGTCCTAGTATTATATAGTGTCAGTGTTTATTGGTTCTATAGAGGTATGAGGAACAGGGTGTAAAGCTCACTCATACTCTGTAGAAAAGGGAGGATCCTCCGACCAGACGGGTATTGTCTGGCGGGCAACTGCCCGATGATTCATGTCGGACCGTTGTATCTATGCTAGTTGCGCGGTAAACTCTGCTTGCGCGATGCAGGATTTTGCGTGACGTCAGTATGATGCGTTGATCGCATGTAGCGTTGTAGATACCGCTACAGTTCTAATTCGTCCTTCACTTCATCATTACGAGGCATTATCATCTAATTATTATGTTACTTCGCCTTTGATCACAATTCCGTGTCACTCATTACCAACATTAACCTGTTCACTATCTAACTCAACTACAACCACTCCGTCAAATGTATTATTATTGTAATTCGTCGTCAGCAAAGCGTACTGCGCTGATTGTATAAACGTTTTAATTAACCTATCACCACCCATATTGAAATCGATTATGTCGTCAAACGCACTAACAGCCCGTCATTATTGACACATATTATAACTATTAGTTAACATAAGGTCGGCTGACGGAAAAGGCCGAATCATGTAGCTTATTGGAAATTGTATGTAGTTCATATAATTTTGTTTAAAGGGTCAAATCTTTACTTGTAACGTGATTTATGCCATGCCATAATTTGTCTCTGCATCGCCCGAAGGTTGACTGGTAGAAAATGCCTCAGGCATGAAATCCGCCTTTGTACAGTATTTTTTTTTTACTAAAGTTTAAGTTTTTTTGCAATTTCGATTTCTGTATTGGACATCTTCACGTTGGCTATGACGGGACAGGACTGGTATAATAGCCAAAGTGTGGACACCTCACGAAATTAACCGACCAACGTTGGTATGAGCGTTGGCGGCAACGTGTGGCGCGGATGTTAGGTAATAGATAATATGGGCTGGTGTCCGCAACTCCACGTCAATGCGCGTATTATGCGCATAGCGCTTGCAAAAGTCAAAGTCAAAGCATTTATTTCAAATAGGCACATTAAAGGCACTTTTGAACGTCAAAAATTACGATAAAATAGAATTGATTCTAGTCGCCCATTCCAAAGGGTAGTTTTCGTATGGAGAAGAACGGGCAAGAAACTCCACCGTTACTCTTTTAAAAAGTTTTCCAATATTTTGCGACAAGTAGACCAATGGGGCATCCCCGTCGAAACGATAAGTAAACGTGTCCGACTATACTTAAACAAGTGATTTGTTATTGACGTGAATAATATTTCAAACATCTAGCTCCCATTGAACTACGGTCATAATGTTAAGTACTCTTCATCAAATGTTAAACATCATCTGCCTAGCCTTTTCCCAACTATGTTGGGGTCATCTTCCAGTCTAACCGGATGCAGCTGAATACCAGTATTTTACACAAAGTGACTGCCTATCTGACCTCCACAACCCAGTCACTGGGTAATACGTAAGACTGGTTGTCAGATTTTCGGGCTTCCGACGACCCGCAACGACTGCCAAAGATCAACGAATGACAGCCGGGACCAACAGCTTAACGTACTTTCCAAGGCACGGAGGGGTGTTGGTATGTAAAGATGGCCATCTACGGACCAACCGTGTCAAGCGTAGCTTAACCCACCCACGATCGACCCACGCGGCTGTTATAACTTAGCCACAAGCCCCTCCCCCTCCTTCCTCTCCTCTCCCTCTTCATCAAATGTTGTTGTACTGAATAATATTCAAGGAAAAAATTCTGGAAATTTCTATCAAGTACCTACAAGACGTAAACACAAAACAGGAAGCACCAAAAAATCCCAAACATGAAATTCCAAAAATGGCACAACACTTAACACGCCCGCATATCTTTAATATCCGAGGAGAGGAAGCTCGCCTAATAAGATTACGAGAACCAAAGAGGGCATTGAGGGCTCAATGAGTTATTGCCTCCCGTCTCATTTGCCCAGACAATTTCCTCTGAGGGCAACAGTGAGGCGTTTGTTGGTAGATAATAAATTTATCTTCGGCACACGGCGAGCGTTTATTGCAGGAAACACGCGCACTGACGAATGGTAACGTCTGTTTGTATGAATTTTACAAATTCAAAGAACTCGCGAGAAACTGGATATTTAATTTCTGACTTATGTAGTACTAGCTTATGCCCACGACTTCGTTCGCGTGAAATTTCACCCTCTTAGGGGTGGAATTTTGAAAAACCCTTTCTTAGTGGATACCTACTCTTCACAAAGAACACACCCTCCAAATTTCATGTCTCTAGGACCAGCGGTTTAGGCTGTGCATTGATATATCAGTCAGTCAGTCAGGACTTTGAATTTTATATATTTAGATTATTGCACGGCGTTAATTGCACGCCGTGCAATAATGGGAAACTTAAGTCACTAGTATCGTAATGTACAGACGCCAGCACATCAAATTACTACTATCTGTCAAATTTCTTTAATAGATTTTCAACTTTATCGCTCAAACATAAGATTCAAAGTTGATTGGAAAAATTTCGGGACAGTTTCGGGTAGCATAATGTGCTGGCATCTGTAGCTACAAAGTAATGTGGCTTTCAATATTTCATACTATCTTCTGCCCGCGACTTCGTCTGCGTGAAATTTATTGTTCCCCGCTCCAACCCGTCGCATCACATCGCATACCCGCGCTATTACTGTGTTCTTTATGACTTTTTGTTTTCGCATCGGCTCTTTAGTCTTAGCGTGATGTTATGTAGCCTACAGCCTTCCTCAAGAAATATGCTATCAAATGCAAAAAGATTTTTTCAATTCCAACTAGTAGCTCCAGAGGTTAGCGCGTTCAAACAAACAAACACACTCTTCAGGTCTATTATAAGTATAGATATGTTACGGATTTGGCGAGGAAAGACTATGAAGTTGGGTTAATTGAAATCGCATTCACGATGTTGTATATATTTTTTTTTAAGCTAAAATATGATAAGGTATGCTTTCATTGCTGACTTGTCGATTTAGTAATATAATATTTTAATTTAAACATGAATGAAAATTATTTGAATGAAGCATTTATTAAACAGTATGTAACTTTACGAGCAGTGGTGGCCAAGTGGTAACGGCCGCCACCTAAGAGTAGGTCATCGGTTCGAACCCAGACAGGGCTTTACTTCGTGTAAATTATTTCATCAACACTGCTCTCAAAACGGTGATGGAAAACATCGTGAGGAAACCGGCATTTCCTAGAACCAAACATTTTAAGACATGTGACATCTACCAACCCGCACTAGGGCCGCGTGGAGGATTATGGCCAACTTCCTTTACTTCTTTATTTATTTAAACTTTTCGCACAAAAAGGTACAAAGGCGGCCTTAATGCCTTAGGCATTCTCTACCAGTCAACCAAGGATTGGATGGCAGGTGCTTTGGTTGAGAGGAACAATGATAAAAAAAACTATTAAAACTAGGTGTGGGTACACAAATAGTTAAAAACTTTTTAACAAAAAAAAACCGACTTCCAAAAAAACAATACAAAGCGAAAAAAAACTTTAATTTCGGAAGTCGGTGTCTTTGGATCTGCACCTCATTTAGTTTTTGCCACCGACTTCCGAAATTAAAGTTATTTTTCGCTTTGTAGTGTTTTTTTGGAAGTCGGTTTTTTTTTGTTAAAAAGTTTTTATTTCTCGCTTTTAAGTGGGTCTATTTATAATGTGTCTAAGTTACAATAGCCTAATGTCAACTTGCCCAACGCCTTTTACAAAATATTGCTTTTCCCGATGCAGGGACGTTAATTGTTGACTTGATTTGTGACTTCTCCTAGTATTCCACCATCAGCTCCATTTCACCATTTGCATTGTGACGAGCATAAATGGCTTAGCAACCATATTAAAGTAATCGAATCGCAACCCGTGTAATACTTATTATTAAGTAGTTCCGTTGGCCATCTGTGGTCTTCTTCATCAGTTCCACTTCACCAAATGGGGGTTTCCGAGAGCAAATGCATGAGTTACTGTAAAAAATACCCAAATCGCTATAGGTGTCCCTATAATATTTGAGGAGTTCCCTCAATTCCTCGTGGATCCCAGCATCAGAACTGGATTTTGATAAAAATGGGACCAATCCGGAAGTATATCCTTTTAAATAAAAAAAGAATTTTCCAAATCGGTTTATAAATGACGGCGTACTGAGGTAACAAACATAAAAAAAAAATACAACCGAATTGAGAACCTCCTCCTTTTTTTGAAGTCGGTTAAAATATATATGTAAACAAATTCAAGGGAGAGAGGTGTTGAGATGACGACTCCCTTTCACCGAGAGGAGGCCTGTGTCCCAGCTGGGAACATTATGATGGAACTTTTGCTACGAAACATTTAACAGTTATAGACTACTTCAATGGTAGGAGTTACAACAAGTACTAAAGAAAGAAAAGTACCTACCATGCCTATTACTCCCTACATCTTTTCTACCTACAACGGTAATACCCCGAAAAGGGAAAAATGGCGGAATGAAAACAATACGGCTCACAACTTTTCACTCACACTCAGCGTTTTCTACGCCTCGTATACGTAAACCTTTAAGGCACAAATTAAATTAGTAAAGGCTTTCAAAGGCAGAAAATAGGGTTCCTCGGCTCTCGTTGCTATTCCACATACTTTGAGTACCTTCGTAACTTAGTGTTAGAGCTCATTCTAGAGAATCTGTTGGAACCAAGTGCTCTTGTGATTAAGGGGTGCTATAGTACCTACTCCTGTATTACTTCGGTTAGTTGAAAGGCTTACGTCAAATGAGTCTTTAACTTATATTGGTACTAACAACGTAAGTTACAGTCAGTACTACACTTTATAGAAATACTCGCAGCGCCCCGCGATTTCACCCGCATAACAGTCGATCCCGTGGGAATATCGGGATAAAAACTATCATATGTCCTTCCCCGGGATGCAGTCTATCTCTCTGCAAAATTTTTTCGAAATCCGTTTAGTGGTTTATGCGTGAAAAGGTAACAGACAGACAGACAGAGTAACTTTCGAATTAATATTAGTATGGATACAATTTGCTTCTATGTATTTAAATAATCTTTTAACTGCACAGCACAAGGAAATGTGGAAGAATATGGGGAGGTCTTTGCCCAGCAGTGGGACAGTAGACCTAACGAAAAAAAAACCTTTTAATGCTTCGGCTATTTTATAGTCTCTACTTACAGTCCGGTCGTCGAATAGAGGAGGGGGGGGGGGGTGGAGGGGGGTTCAGGGGATCAGAACGGAATAACTCGAGAGAATGTGTTCCCGTCACCTGTCAGTGCGACAATTCTAGTACCTAGATATTAAAGTTCAAATTCGTAAAACACGTAGGTTTATATGAAATTGACAGGTGGGTAGGCATAGTTCTTAGTAAAAAATACAGCTAATCTGCGTTCGATTTATTTGCCAAAAATGTAAACAAATATGCATTAACGGAAAAATAACTTCAATTTCTACACAATAAAGTTCAGTTTACGCTACAACTTCAAACATTTTAATAACTTTTTCAATAGTGCTAGTCACTCTGAAATCAACTTATTCGTCACTGTAATAAAGTTGATATTTGTTTAACTTCAAATAGGGTGAGGGTATGCAGCTCTGCGCACTTTTACATTTATATACTTCGGTATATTAAAATTTTCCTTGACATGATTCACAATTTCATAAAATTACTAAAAATATTTAACCCAATTTTCTCCTCTTTATACGAAAATCCAATAGTTTGGACATCATTTAATGCTACTTTCCCATACGTATAACACATTTACGGTGGCAATCTATAGGATGGTCAGTTTTAACACGTTTAAATCTCCTGCATGCGACGGTTCGCCGCAAGCTAGTCTACCCAGTGAGAGGTATCGTATGTTATGTTTTCCGGTTTAAGGCTGCTACCCCCTTTCTAAATGGTTATTGGTTGTACCATTAACTTTTACTTTAGAAATGTGCGTAGTACCTTTAGATTTTAGTAACCTTTTACCGATATGACGACTAATAGAGAAGTATGGAAGAAAAGACAAGTTGCCCCCCAAATAAATAGGGATAATGACAGGAGAATGATAACCTTCTTAATGATTTGTGCTCTGTCAGTAATTTATAATGTTAATCAAGTAAATTATCTGTCGTACCCTGGTCTGATTGCACAGTTAATATCTTTTATATCATATAAAATTCAAAATCTTGCACCGTTAATATCTTTTACATCATATCTTTTATATCATATTATATAAAATTCAAAATCCTGACTGACTTATATATCAACGCACAGCCTAAACTGCTGGTCCATGAATTTTAGAGAATTATCAGAATTTAATTGAATTTAGACATGAAATTTGGAGGGCGTGTTCTTTGTGAAGAGTCCATTAAGAAAGGGTTTTTCGTAATTTCACCTCTAAGAGGGTGAATGGGGGGAGGATGAAATTTCACGCGGACGAAGTCGCGGGCAGAAGCTAGTACCTATACTATAAATAGGCTTGGGCCATTTTCCATATGAAATTGAATCATGAGAATGTTTTGGATGTTTTGTGGTTGTTACTGATTTATTTGTGTTGTCATCATTGTATCAGCTATGAAGTCCACTTCTGTGTATTGTTATATATATTTTCTGTGTCATTCCCATTTTGTACTGTTTCCCTTTGTTTATTTCAAATATACTTACAGTTAATTTTTGTTTCAGTTACATCACCGGGGTCAGCATCCAACCTACAAGTGTGCCAATTTCTACTATTACTTCATATTATTGTTTGGGCAAACAATACTTAGGCGTTACATAAAATAAAATAAAACATGTAAAAATTATAAAATAATTGATAAAATATAAATAGGTAGATGTATTCGATACTGTCGGATGAAATTGTGAATTTAAATGAAAAATAGTTAATTGTACCTAACGAGCTAATGACTACGCCAAAGAATGTAAAGACTTAAGAATATTGTTGATTTAATACAAATTATATATATGTCAATGTTTGTTTTATTTCAAAAGACAACGTAATACTTCATGAATACAGCAAAAAAATAAAGCTAGTTCCTAGAAAAAATAAGGAAACTTCGAAGAAAATTGTATAAACTTTATAGCAAGAAATAACAACGCCTCAGATATATAAAATACAAGGAAAAATAGACAGGTATATAACGGAACAAATGAAGACTTCAGATCAGTCTGAAAAGATGTCGCTATGAAACTGAACGGGGCGACTGGAAAATAAATAGATCTTTATCTTTAGTAGGTTCTGATATTACTGCAGAAGATTTGTTGTTCAACTTGGAGCTCAGAATGAATAATAGAAAGTTTTGCTTTTGTTAAATGATGACATGATTGAAGTTATTTTCTTCTCAATAAAGTCAACCTTGAATGGCATTAAATTTTTGGGTGTAACTGTGTATTTCTAGTTTAAAAATATACAGTTACACCCAAAAATTTAAAGCCATTCAAGGTGTTTATAGCAAAAATAAAAAAGAATAACATTCCAGCGAACATTTCCAAAATAAAATTTCCATTGCCGGCTTTGTACGTCAATGATACGAAATACCAACGAAATTGAGGAGTAAGTGTAATTAAAAAGTTCATTTGCTACGGTTTCCGATGTGAAGGCTTTATTGCGCTTTGCGACAAACAAGTGCCTTTAATACATGTGTTTGATCGAATTTTTATTATGTGCCACTGCAGTGCACTTCGGGAATAAAATCTCCTTGAATAAGGATCCCTTTGACAATAGAAATAGATTGCTTATTAGCAGTGGAGAATCGTTTTCGCTTTTGGATGAAGGTATAGTTAAATTCGATTGAAAGACTTGTGTTTATAACAAATACTGGATTCACCTGTGAATATTGGTAGGTTTGGAATCACGATTACTTTTTATTATGTAAGTCAGTTTTTTAATAGGTATGTCTATGATCAGCAGTGTACGATTTCATTTTCATCTCGTGATACTAGAAGTACGAAATCGTAGTACAGCTAAAGTAAAATTATCATAATCGTCATTATCGTCGGCCTACAGTAGTCCACTGCTGGACATAGGCTGCTCCAATAGCACGTCATTCATCTCGATTTTGGGCTGCTGCTGCGTAGATCGTCATTACGCCAGTCTTAGGGAGGACCCATGCTGTAAGTAAAATGATAGTTTTTAAGAATTTGATAAATTTTAATGATGACAGTTTAAGAAGAGTTCCTATGCGACACGCTGGACGAGCTCAAATTGGAATGTCATTGCAACATAATCTGATGCCTCGATTTAATTGATAGGAACATGGCCCAAAACTCTATTGAGGATCTCACTAATGGTGACAAAAGGGAAAAGTTCGTAAAATGCTACGCAGATTTGGTGTCAAAGTAACTTTGTCAGCGTCCCAAAAAAGTACAAAAATAACCATTTTCGGTCTCATTTAATAAAGGCAGTGCGGAAACTTTAGCTTGCAGGCCCATTATGACCTACAGGATTTAATGTAGGTAAAGTCATCTCCCGAAAATTGCCGACGACCACACGAAGTTAACCGAGTGAATAATTTGGTAAGGCTTTTAAAGTTCTTCGAGTTAATCTGACGAAAGCCATATAACCACATAGGCTCAAGGTTTGACTTTAATGATTTTTATTCTGATATATGTTCCAAAACTGAAATGGAAGTGGGCCGGCCATGTAGCTCGAGTCCTAGATCAACGCTGGACCGGAAGAGTAACGTCATGGAAGGGCCGGATCGGCAAAGGAAGGCCCATGAGTAGATGGGAAGATGAAATAAAAACCGTCGCCGGCCCACACTGGATAGAAGTAGCCCAAGACCGAGAAAATTGGCTAACTTTGGAGGGTTCTTGCTAACGAGAATAAATGATAAACTTAATAAACTAACACTAGAGTAAGCAATTTAACATAAACTAACAACCACGGAAGTAAATGTAAAGTGCATGCAAGAAATACATAATAACATAATCAGCCTATAATGTTCCCACTGTTGGGACACGGGCCTCCTCTCTGTGAGAGGGAGTGGGCTGTAATCCACCACGCGGGCCCAGTGCGGGTTGGTAGATGTCACATGTCTTCGAATTTTTGGTTCTAGGACATGCCGGTTTCCTCACGATGTTTTCCTTTACCGTTTTGAGAGCAGTGGTGATGATATTATAATTTACACAAAATAAAGCGCCTGTCTGGGTTCGAACCTACGACCTACAACTCGTAAGTCGCGGCCGTCACCACTTAGCCACCACTGCTCGCATGCAAGAAATAAAAGGCTTTTTTTTATGTTCCAAAAATAGGGCTGCACTTAAGCTTTCTTGCTTTCATAACTCTGACTGAACAAAGGATGGTTAATTGTGTCTAAAAAATATACTTTCTAAGATTTTGAGCCTATGCTGACAAAATAAAAACTAATATATAATAATTTATTGAATGTTACAAACCAATGTTACATGTATTGTCTTATAATTAACTTAACTTAACGGCGGTCTGTAACTGTTAGCGAATCGTCATTTGGATATTTACGGCGGTCCCCAAACTAGGCTGCGCCTGTATCTTGGGGGCCAGAGTTGTGACTTAATACAGTGTTATTTACCACTGCAGTTTATTTAGGAGTAGGTGAGTAATTGCAACCGATTATATAAAACTAGATTAAATATTGAGAAATCTTAAAACGTAAATTATTTAAAAAACAAATAAAGTTTAAATTGCACTGAGCAAAACCTAAAACTAAAAATATTAAACAATTAAAATGAAATGTAAAACTGAAGGAGTTTAGTTTATATTTTATATGTCAGGCTACCAAATTGTCAACAGTAATAAATTAAATATAATTTAAAATCCGCTACAAAAATATTACAGTAGGAACGAGGAAACAAAAACTTCTAAAAAAGAAAGGTCAAGAAAGAAAATAAAAAAGCCAAGAAAGGTTAAGCAAGATGACGTAGACATATGGAAAACGCTTTATCTTTAGTTATTCACTCAGTCACACAGCACCTTGGCACCTTATTTTTATACAGGGAGTCCCGTAATTAATGGATTACCTCATATGGGGTCATTGTACTTATTATTATGAACAACTACTACGAAAAATCTTTGAATAAATGTGTGAGCAGTTTTGGCCCAGTGGTAACGACCGCGACTTCCGAGTTGCAGGTCGTAAGTTCGACTCCAGTCAGGCGCTTTAATAATAATAATATTCTTTATTTTCGGACAACAATGATCCAGCGTGTTTGTGGTGTTAGTAAACAATATTATAACTTATAACTTAACTTACTAACTCTCTCTTAACTTACATGTTTTACTTTGTGTAAATTATTTCATCACCACTGCTCTCAAAACGGTGAAGGAAGACATCGTGAGGAAATCGGTATGTCTTAGAACCAAAAGTTCGAAGACATGTGACATCTATCAACCCGCACTGGGCCCGCGTGGTAGATTATGGCCCACTCCTTCTCACAGAGAGGAGGCCTGTGTCCTGTGTCCCATCAGTGGGAACATTATAGGCTGTTTTTACTTAAATGTGTTAAGGAACTGAACACATTCTTCTTCACGTCTTCATCCAATGAACCTAACTAATTGCTTCATGAACTTAAGACAAAATATTGATGTTAGACAGTTGCGCTTACAAAGAAACAATTATACAGACAAGTTCATGAATAAATTAATGTTGAATTCATAATCAAGCCATTTTGATTTTATTATGAACTTGATTCATGAACTGTGATTTGATTATGAAAGAGTAAGATTATTCACATGTTTATTTCCAAGAAATATGGCGCGGAAGTTTGTATCTGAATGTGTTTCTGAAGTTATTCGATTGGAAAATTTCTGATATAACGCTGTTTACTTGGTTATGTATGAAATTACCTAACTTTGGTATTACATAACAACCCAATTTGTATACAGCGGATATCCGAAATGTGTAGTCATATTTAGGGACACATCAAACGATGTATGGGACAGCAAATTTTTTGAACTGAAAACTTCTTCAGGCGCGTTGGGCATTTTTTTGAGATGAGAAAAAGCCATTGAACTCGTGCCACTGTTACCGTAAGCGACACCGCGCATGTTTTGTTTATAAGACGATTAAAAAAATACCCGCTTCGGATGTGTTCGGCTGTCCTCGGGATGTACTCGGTTTTAATGTAGGTATATCCGATATGTCAGTGAGTGATGGCAAAGTATTCTATTTTACTTCTGTCAGCACTCCCGGAGTGCCACTGTTTTTTATTCGTGTTTACGATATTGGTCTCATGGAGAAAATTGTTCAGATTGATGGTCTGTACCACACCCTTTAATATGACCACACCTTTCTAATACATGCTGTGTTTTTATTCAGTAAAGAAAGAAAGAAAGAAAAGAAAGAAAAGAAAGAAAAGAAAGAAAAGAAAGAAAAGAAAGAAAAGAAAGAAAAGAAAGAAAAGAAAGAAAAGAAAGAAAAGAAAGAAAAGAAAGAAAAGAAAGAAAATAAATGAAAGACAATAAAGAAAGAAAATACGTCAAATCAAATCCAATCAAATCAAATCATCTTTATTGTGGATCATAGGAAAGTGTACATTATACAGCTGGTGTTAATTTAGTGTTTTGTGAACAGCCATGTCCTGCCCTTAGGGCGTACAATAAAATGTAGGTACATAAAGTGAATTTACATGCATGTCAACAATAATATTATAACACATTTTACAAATACCAATTTCAACTTACAAATTTTAGACAATTAAATACTGATAGACGCATCATGTATCTATCTATACAAAACGCATCATGACCTAGGCAGATTGTATTCTAACAGTGATTTGTCGGCAAAGAAGTCTTTCACAGAGTAATAACATTTGTTCACTAACAGTTCATGGAGATTCTTTTTAAATGATTTTATTTCAGTAATTGCTCTTATCGGCTTTGGAATGTTATTGAAAATACGCGGAGCCGAGCAGAAAACACTTTTGTGCAGGAAATCCGTCTTACTAGGCACTATGTCTAGCTTGTCCTGATGCCGTATACGCGTCCGATATTTAAATAGATAAATATTATTTTTAACAAAAACTGCGACCTCAAAAATATATAGACACGGTAATGATAATACGTTCATCTTTTTAAAAAATGGTTCACAGGATTCAGTTTTTTGTAGATTGAAAATTGCCCTGACACATCGTTTCTGTGCAATGAACGCGCGTTCTTTATCAACACTATTGCCCCAGAATATTAGGCCGTATCTAAGGTTAGAGCTGATGTAACCATGGTATGCCGTTATTAGTGTTGGTAGATTTGCAATTTTTCTTAATCTGTGAAGGGCATATGAGAACTTGTTTAACTTTTTACAGACACAGTCAACTTGTATTCTCCACGTTTACGTTTAGTACATGAGCATTGTTGGGAAACTTAAAATTGTAGGCCTGCGTTATAAAAAATTGCTCGGCCTGTAAAGATCGTAGCGATACTAGTCAAGAACTATCATTGTCGTCAAACAGTATTGCTTGGTCAAGAAAAGGACTAAGGGTGACCAAAATTAGAAAGAAAGTTAAAAAGTTCTACTAACCTAGAGATTTTAATCTCTAATGCAGCTTCGTCTCCCAAAACATACCCCCAGAAACCTACATTACGAACCCCATAAACAATAAAAAAGAGTTACCAAAGAAAAAGCCATCAGATATCCGAGTCCCCTAATACGCCAAAGCACTCATACGAATTTCAAAACGGCTAAAACACAGACAGTCATTAATTACGTTAAAACAGTGAACGAAGCTCGTATTGTGTTAGCTTTGCAGAGATACGCCACTCGGCACCTCAAAATCCGATATTGCAGTACGCCATTGCGAAAAAAGAGAGACGGCTGGTTGTGTGTACAAAGTGGCGTACTTTGCTACACTGTGGCGAAAATGGATATGAAGAATCGAGTATGTACTATGGGGGCCATATGATACAACGTTATTAAATATTATTACATTTATTCCAAACTAACGTTTTTACATCAACGCGTTAATTCTATCACTCTTTTCCCGAAACAAAAAACCTAATAGAAGAGTACATTATGATACATGTGTGCTATATACATTAGTTCAGTGAGAATCCGGAATAATAGAACGACAGTCAGGGTCTTTTCCGTTTGGTCCCGGTAGGGACCACGGACAATTTAAAGTAAAACGTTTTTAGTTCATTTTGGAACCATGGACAATTCAGACTTTAAAAAAAAAAGTGAAATACGGCCCACGGATTCCTTTTGGCGTGACACTTCTTTGATGAGATTAAAAAAAGTGCACATCTCCGACTAGTAAATAGTTATCTGTGGCGTTACCGCACTAGTGCGGTAACATAAAGTAAAAAGCACGCGTGTTTAATACACTGCATAATCACTGTTTTCGAACGCTGAAATTGATTGTTATACTGAAAAAATGGGTAGTTTAATCGTGATATATTTAATCAATTTACCAACTAAACTTGTGTGGGGACTGAGTTCATGTCAATAGTGCATTTCGTGTTTCGTGGTGCTCAAACTCACAACCTACCTACTTAGCCATTTCGCTTCTTATTTATTACACAATCAACCTATAATGTTCCCACTGCTGGGACACAGGTCTCCTCTCAGTGAGAGGGAGTGGGCCGTTATCCACCCCACGGCCCCAGTGCGGGTTGGCGCTTATCTATATATGTGGTATTCAAATTAATATTTGACCATGCTGAGATCAATTACCGTTATCCGTTCCTCTCATAATTTTCACGCAACAGTTCATTGAATCGGTCTAAATTGTTACAATTAGTTATCTCGTGTTCCGCGGAGGTCGTTTACATGGTAACACGATGCGAAGGGTTCAAGTACTTTGAATTATTCAGAGTATTCACAGCCTATCTCTTGACAACTTCGAACAACCAACACTCCAGCCATACTCATCAATTTTTAACCTAAAAATTGTTCAAACTTAATATTTATTTTTAATAGCTTACAGAGATGGTGACGCGAATCTGAAAACACATTGTACCCTGCAAACGACCATTCTGTGGTCCAAAATGGCTCGTAAAATGGCTTTTATGAGTGGCCAGGTTTGGTCCACTTTGCCCATTATTCGTCAATTTTCCAAAAGGAAATTAAATTAATTGTTCCAGCGTGCGTGTATGACCAGATGTATGAACGTAAACGAGGGACATATACGAGTACATACTCCTTGTATGTAAGGATCATAGCAGGCTGCGTTCTGTAGTGTCTGCCTACCCTCATGGGAAGAAGGCATGAGTTTATGTATTTAAGTACTGTCTATTTGAAGTTGATGTTATTTCAAGTTAAACAAATATCGACTTCATTTTAATGGTAATTAAGTTGATTTCAGAGTGACTAGTGCTATTGAAAAAGTTATAAAAGTGTTTGAAGTTGTAGCGTAAACTGCACTTTATTGTGTAGGAATTAAAGTTATTTTTACCGACTTCACAAAAAGGAGGAGGTAGGTACTATGTTCGGATGTTTTTCCATAAACTCTTATTTTTTTACATTTTTGGCAAATAAGTCGCCAATGCAGTTTATGTATGTTCCAACGTAATTTTCAACAAATCGATGTACAGACGCCAGCACATCAAGCTACTACAATCTGTCAAATTTCTTTGATAGATTTTTAACTTTATCGCTAAAGAATAAGGTTTAAAGTTGATTGGGAAAATTTTACAGTTTCGGGTAGGTTGATGTGCTGGCGTCTGTACCTATAAGAGTGATGGTATTAAAATGGCATCTACAGACTAATAAAGTCTTAAGCTTTGAATCACAGTAAACGACTGCTATAACAAGTGTCTTAGGGCTGAGACACACTTGCGATTTTACGCTGTGTAAAGGTTGAAGCACACCCACGCTTACTTATAAATGCCCGTCTAGTAGCACATCGTCGTGAGCAAATTGTGCGACAGCTAGCAACGCAAGCGCCGAGTTCAAGATGCGATTTCATGTCACTATACTTTTACAGCATAATCAGCCTATAATGTCCCCATTATTGAGACACAGGCCTCCTCTCTGTGAGAGGGAGTGGGCCGTAATCTACCACGCGGGTCTAGTGCGGGTTAGTGGATCTTCGAATTTTTTGGTTCTAAGACATTCGATGTTTCCTTCACTGTTTTGAGAGCAGCATGGTGACGAAATAATTTACACAAAATAAAGTGCAGCCTGGGTTTGAACTCACGACCTTAGTCGTAAATCACTGCTGTTAACACTGGGCCACCAATGCTCTAAGTTAGTTGTTCTCAGTACTTTTGCTTAGATACTTTAAAATCGACCCAAACGCATTTCAAAAATTTGGAATAAAATAATGAAAACCTGGCCAAGTGCGAGTCGGACTCGCACACGAAGGGTTCCGTACCACAAGGCAAAAACGCCGAAAAAAACACGTTTGTTGTATGGGAGCCCCCCTTAAATATTTATTTTATTCTGTTTTTAGTATTTTTTGTCATAGCGGCAACAGAAATACATCATCTGTGAATGAACGTATCGTCGTATTTCAACTGTCTAACTATCACGGTTCATGAGATACAGCCTGGTGACAGACGGAATGACGGACAGTGGAGTCTTAGTAATAGGGTCAAGTTTTTACCCTTTGGGTACGGAACCCTAAAAACATATATTTGGCACTACTTTGATGTCAGAAAATCGCAAGCGCGTAAAAGCCCCAACACATCTTCAGCCATCTTTTGATGAATATGCTGAAATATAAGTCCATTAGGTTTGTCCAAGATAAATATCTTGACAGGCTAAGATCTTCACTCTCCGTGTTTATTCTGTTAGTAGACGCATGTGATAATACGTCTAAACTTGATATGAGAATCTTGGAAAAAATAGTGTGATATTTTCTCTCTCGTTTATATTAAAAACATTATTCTATGTATTTGTATCATATGACCTTCATGCCTATTTACTGGCTTTAGGTAATATACAATATATTTTTAGTGTACCTAAGGGCCTTCAGAAAATTGCTCATGTATTTTATGAAGCCGCATCGAGCGAAACGTTATTCGTTCGACATGGTAAATTTCAAGATAGTACTTATTAAGTTAGATAATTAAAAAGTGTAATAATTATCTATTCTAGTTTAGTGGCACCGACAAAATGTGGCCGAACCCTCTCTTCA
This sequence comes from Oligia fasciuncula, assembly GCA_963082905.1. Taxonomy (NCBI): domain Eukaryota; kingdom Metazoa; phylum Arthropoda; class Insecta; order Lepidoptera; family Noctuidae; genus Oligia; species Oligia fasciuncula. The sequence goes on from OY720400.1 coordinate 18,886,411, forward strand.
TCTTTTTGATAAAAAAAAGACTGTTTACCTGTGACTTACATGACCTAAAGCGCGGTCACTGTCGGACTGCATAGAAAAGAAAGAGAAGCGCGATGACACAACGCTGGTAATTTATTGCAAAGCATGAAGCAATTATTAAATTACAAAAAATCTATTGTTTTAACTAAAAAATTAAAACACTAGTATTTAGTACGTTGCTTGTAGAATAATCTGACAAAAAATCAGAATGATTTTACGTATATTAGTATGGTTTTAATTGTAAAAAGAAAGTTTTTAGAGGTATCTTCATGATTTTTTTCTATCGTATCAAATTAGTTGTATTATGTTTTCAACACACTATCTACCTATCATATATCATGAAGAATATCATATATTTATCTGTATTTGTTTACTGTAATCGATCATATACTTACTTTTATTGTTTCTAAAACTTGCGTTTTTTGCGTTTAGGTCCTGTAAAGATAAATAGCAGAAATATAAAATATTGTTATATGAATCGAAGTACCTAAACGTCTCTACATTAAATGAATAAGCAAATATACAGCAAAATAAGCACCAATAAATAACGAACATATTCCAACATATTTTTCCAATAACATCCCAGCAATTGCGATGAAAAACCTCGCATGTTTCTATACATTTTTGTTGACGTTCGTCCGGAAGTCGAAACTCTAGGGGTTCCAAACTATCTAGCTCCATTGTTTGTACTGCCATATTTCTTTTTTCGTGATATACTGATATTAGCTCTCAACACGGATATGTTGTATAGTCTTTTTGAAATTTATCGTATGGTAATATTTCACGTATGGTGGAGTGAGATACTAGTGTGGCGTTAGTAATTGATTGTTGGGAATGGGCAGTTACATTTTGTGAACAGGCAGGGAGGCCAGGGAATGTTTTGATAATAATTATAACATTCTTGTTTACGGAAAATGTAAGGATTTACAGTAAGCTTCCACGAAATACTGCAAAGCGAAAACAATTAATTTGGAATAAATTAAGTTAAAATTAAAACCGTCCTGTGTTGTGAGTCCACAGATAATTTATTTAAGGATTGTCAACGAAGGGAAATATGATGACAAAACGCGATTCGAATGTAACCACAGCTTTAAACACGTTAGTGAAAGTGCTGTCGCGTTATTTTTTTAAGTGAAATTTTCTTTAGGCATGTTGGGCATTTTTTGAGATGGGAAAAAACCATTGAACTCGCGACACTGTTACCGTAACCGACACCGCGCGTGTTTTGTTTATAAAAAAATACACACGTAACTTTTCCAGTTTTCACTTCTGTCAGCACTTCCGAAGTGTCATTGTTTATTTTTTTTTGTGATACAAAAGTAAAATTGACCCTATTTATTTATGTGGCAAGTTGACTTAGTTTTATTTCGTGGGTTCGAAAAAACCGCTTACTCGAAAAGGTAATCGTCTAGCCTTTTCCCAACTAGGTTAGTACCCTAGTCGGCTTCCAATCTAACCAGATGTAGCTGAATACCAGTATTTTACATGAAGCTACTGCCTATCTGACTTCTACAACCCAGTAACAAGATAAGAGATCCTTAAATCAATTTTACACTCATCATCATCATTTCAGCTGAAAGACGTCCACTGCTGGACATAAGCCTCCCCCAAGCACCTCCACTTCGACCGGTTCTGCGCTTCTCGCATCCAACGGGTTCCTGCGGCCTTCACAAGGTCGTCGGACCACCTTGTGGGAGGCCTTCCAACGCTACGTCTTCCGGTACGCGGTCGCCACTCCAGAACCTTTCGGCCCCATCGGCTATCTGTTCTGCGAGCAATGTGCCCTGCCCACTGCCACTTAAGTTTGGCAATTCTTCGGACTATGTCGGTTAATTTTACACTGGGCAGTGTAAAATTTTAAAACAGTCTGTTTACAAAAAAGAAACATCGTGAAAACACTCCTCCAAACAACACTTGTTCCGCGACACGAGCCTCAACTTTTAATGACACAACAACTAATACAACTACAAAATAATGTTTACATTAAACTAAGAGTAAAAAATCTGTGCTTAAACTTAAATTAAAAACTTCCACTCGTTTTTGCCGGACCGGACCGTTCAAAGTTAGAGAACTAAGTTCTCCGGTTCTTCGCTTCTTCACCGGTATTGGAAAACACGTCAAACACTCATGTTTTGTTTTCTTTTTGTTTTACCTTCGAGAAGTTTTGCATTAGCCTCGATGGCACTATATTGGTTCTAACTTTCTATGTGGGTCGGATTTAGATCGATAGTTAATTAGTTTAAAACTACTTTGCAACGCTACTCTAGCTAGGAGAAAGGTTTCTATTTATTATATAAAAAGAAAGAAAAATGTTAAATGTTTGTGTTTTGTTTGTTGTTTATTATGAAGACCCTTTCTACATGGCACGGTTTCCTTACAGTGCAGCGCGTAAACCACGCCGTAGAAAAAACGTGCCTGTCAACAAGCTTCCATAGTGATCCATACAACACTGACGACCGAGCCTACACACGGCGTAGAAACCGCGCCGAAGAAAAACCGTGTCTGTCAACAAGCTTCCATAGTGATCCATACAACACCGACGACCGAGCCTACACACGGTTTAGAAACCGCGTCGTAGAAAAAACGTGACTGTCAATAAGCTTCCATATAGTGATCCATACAAAACTGACGACCAAGCCTACACACGGCGTAGAAACCGCGCCGTAGAAAAACCGTGTCTGTCAATAAGCTTCCACATAGTGATCCATACAACACTGACGACCAAGCCTACACACGGCGTAGAAACCGCGCCGTAGAAAAACCGTGTCTGTCAATAAGCTTCCACATAGTGATCCATACAACACTGACGACCGAGCCTACAGACGGCTTAGAAACCACGCCGAAAAAAAACCGTGTCTGTCAACAAGCTTCCATAGTGATCCATACAACACCGAAACCGAGCATATACACGGTTTAGAAACCGCGTCGTAGAAAAAACGTGACTGTCAATAAGCTTCTACATAGTGATCCATACAACAATGACGACCGAGCCTACACACGGCTTAGAAACCGCGCCGTAGAAAAACCGTGTCTGTCAATAAGCTTCCACATAGTGATCCATACAACACTGACGACCGTGCCTACACACGGCTTAGAAACCGCGCCGTAGAAAAACCGTGTCTATCAATAAGCTTCCATAGTGATCCATACAACACTGACGACCGAGCCTACACACGGTTTAGAAACCGCGTCGTAGAAAAATCGTGACTTTCGACAAGCTTCCATAGTGATCCATACAACACTGACGGGCTCGGTCGTCACACGTACACACGGTGAATAAACCGTAGTTTTTCTCGACAAGATAAACGTGTGCGTGTAAAGGGCTATACATATTTATGATCTGATCAAGCCTGTCCCTTGCTGCCCTCCCCTAGCGACGCCCTCAGCCGAGATCCGTACCCCACAGGGGTGCCACTAGCATGTAGTCGCTTGGTTTATAAGTTTTGTGCCCTGGCTGGAGGCCTTTTTTTTTTTTTTTTTTGGTGGGAAATCATCAAATGACCCGCTCTGGGCGGAGCGGGAGGGCGTTTCAGACTCTTACTGACTAAAACCCACCCGTGTTCCTTCACTTGCCTGTGCCAGGGGCCACGGTATCTCTTTCGAACAACCCGCGACCCTGGCGGGCTGGCTGGAGGCCTTCATTTATTAAAGTTTCCTAGGTTGACCCGCGATGTATAAGCTATATTACTGTAAAGTGTCATCAAAATCCGTTCAGTAGTTTTTGCGTGAAAGAGTAACAAACATCTTTCCATCCATCTTCAGAAACTTTCACGTTTAGCTATAATATTAGTAGGATTAAAAACTTGCCTACTAAAATTAGGTCAGGTGCTGATTAATTTGACAGGACTGTACTAAAATTTATCTTCTGTCCTTTTCTTAATGAAATAGAAAGAAAAAGATGCACTGAACTTTTTAGTTTAGTTTGTGAAGAACAGAATCGCCCAGTAACCTACAATATTAGTAATGTATTCTTTTTTTTTTTTTTTTTTTTTAAACGTTGCCCCACACTAGGAATTTCTCCTGTATTGTGGGTGCGTTTACAAACATTTAAATTCACGTACACAAACAGCCAGACCCGGAACAACTACTTGTAGGTCATACAAATATCTGTTCCGTGCAGGAATCGAACCCGCGACACGCAGCGCAGCAGTCAATCGCTTAACCACTGCGCCAACCGTGCCGTCAAATAATATGAAAGTGATACAATGTTTATTGAACAAAAACCAAACGCAAATGTATGCTAATAGATATAAAAGGTTCTGAATGTACGAATTTATTTTAGTGGTAAGTACACACGCCAGCACATCAAGCTACCCGAAACTGTCAAATTTTCCCAATCAACCTTGAACCATATACTGTAGTGATAAAGTTGAAAATCTATTAAAGAAATTTGATAGGTTGATGTGCTGGCGTCTATACATCACAATGTGGTCTAATATATGAAAACCGTATTCAGGACTTTATAAATACAGTATAAGCACAGTAAAGATATTATTATGACATAATATTTATACTGTGGTATAGGTATTATGTGGCAATAATTTAATGGAAACGTTATTATTATTTAAACATATGTATTTATTATCAGTATACCTACGACTATCAAATATCATCCGAATATCAGCCGCACGGGTCGATCTATCAGGTTAAGATACGCTTGTCGAAGTTGATCCGTGGATGGGTAACCATCTTTACATACCGAGATCCCTCCGTGGCTCGGACAGCATGTTAAGCCGTTGGTCCCGGCTGTCATTCGTGGGTCTTTGACAGTCGTTACGGGTCGTCAGAAGCCCGAAATCTGACAACGTCTTACCAAGGGGTATCGTATTACCCACTGGGTTGTGGAGGTCAGATAGGCAGTCGCTCCATGTAAAATACTGGTATTCAGCTGCATCCGGTTAGACTGGAAGCCGACCCCAACATAGTTGGGAAAAGCGACGAGAGCTGTGGTGGCCCAGTAGTACCGGCCATGACTTACGTGTTTTAGGTCGTGGGGTCGAACACAGACAGGCGCTTTTCTTTGTGTAAATTATTTCATCACCACTGCTCTCAAAAACGGCGAAGGAAACCATCATGAGGAAATCTTAGAACCAAAAATTATAAGACATGTGACATCTACCAATCCATACTGGGCCCGGGAGCCCACTCCCTCTCACAGAAGCGGCCTGTATTCCAATATTCCAGCAGTGGGAACATTATAGGCTGATTATGTATGTATCTGTGCTACGGTTAGTAAATATGTACTCGCCAGCTTTTGGTTCGATAAAGAGAACCCTCTTGTTAATACGATCTTCTGGAAAGTGGTCCTTATGCCTAAATAAATAAAGAAACATGCTTGTAATCAAATAAATACGGAATTTATTTTTGGCTACAGTTATTTTTGTATCTAAGAACAGGAAAAAAAACGTTGATTAGGGGAATGTATCAAATTGTTTGCACGTTTCTAAATTATAATAGATCGGGAAGTCTTTTCGTATTTTTTATACAAATTCATGACATTTTTTTTCATAGTTTATTTAGATTTGATTAGAATATGTATGTGCCATTTTGTTCGATAACTTGTTGCCATTTTGTACGTAGTGACATAATCCGATTGCTGTAGAAATTTTAGGACTTCTGATCAATAAACTGCGACAAGGAGTTTTACAGTCCTCTGTTGATGTTAACCTAACAACTACCTAAATAATTCTGAAGAGACTGAAACAGGTGGATCTGAGGGTGCAAGGTCAGGACTTATGGTGGATGCATTAACACTTCCAAACCAAGCTCTCTCAATTTTTGCTGAATAGCTAAAGGATGTGTGAGGTCTGGCGTTATCATGATAAAAGACCACACCCTTTCTGTTGTGATTTCGGGCCGTTTTTTCTCAATTTCTTGCTTGGGTTTCATTAGCTGTTGGCAGTAAAGATCCAAATCGATGGCTTTACCCGGCGGTAAAAGCTCATAATGGACGATGCCCTTCCAATCCCACCATACACTCAGCATCACCGTATTGCGAGTTAATCCGGGTTTCGCTATAGTCTGTGGAGCGTGACTGCTCTTTGACCATATTCTTGTCGTAGGTGATCCAGTTTTCATTACCAGTGATCAATCTTTTAAAAAATCGTTCGGTTTCATCTACGTTTCAATAGAGAATCGCAAATGAGTACACGATTGTGAGCTCGTGTGGCACCCAAATATCGACCTTGTTTGTTTACCCAGACCTTTTCAAATGGGTCAAAACTATTTTGTCATCAACCCCTAACTCTTTAGCTATATCGTAACTACTAAAATGCCGATTTTACTCACTGGCAAAGATCGTTACTCACTGGACGCCTGAGGGGGTCATCGCCGTCAAGGTAAACCATAGGTAAGGTAGTCAGACGATCTGATAAGATTAAAATTTACATGGTCAACATGGCCAGACATCGCACAAGACAGGGAAGTTTGGAAGGAAAAAGGGGAGAATTTTGCCCAACAGTGGGACACAATATAAGTTAATAAAATGGCCCGGGTAAGTACCTAAGAATCGTTTGAGGAGAGATGAAAACTTGAACAAAGTTTTGTAAAAAAAAAAAGATATTTTTACCTAAAACATTCCAGAAAACTCAAGTTCCCAATAAAAAAAAAAACAATGAGTGACCTCACAGAACGACTTATAGAGGCGCCTTTTTAATCTAAAATTAAAAATGGAATCTCCGAAAAAAGTTATAACCAGAAATGCGATGTATACTCTTAAAACTTTTTACATTAAAAAGGTTTTATTATTCGGAAAAAAAATGTAAAGTTTGACCGTTTAAAATGTATTATGAATGCAGGCGGCGTATCGCGCGCGTGTTTCAATTATAACATTGTGGGAATTAAATGGTAGGTACGTTGTAAACATTGTAAAAGATAAAGGTGGCGTAACTGTGGGGTAAGACCGGAATATTATATGGGGGTGTTGATTTTTTTGAGTGGCATTCGGTGTCATGTGTTTTGTTGATGCCGACGTTTGTATTCGTAGCTCTATGATGTCTTTCAAACCGTACTTACGGCCATGGCGGCCAATCTCAACGGAGACTAGCCTTCGACGCGGGAGATGATAAATATTATAGTGCAATTTTATTGTGCGCAGACATAGGTGCACTCTTTCCTCCCTCACTGTCGTAGTCTGATGGGATGGCAATCCGTCACGCCGGAGTCTATTTAAAGACTTCCAGGTTACCCAAGGTAACTTAATATGTCCAGGTGGGAGGTCTTCAGCTTCAGCAGGTGGGACGTAAGGTTTGGGTAAGGAAGCACTGTCTCGCCACAGCTTCAGTCTCTTTTGTGATGGTTCGCCAGTGAGTGGGACGACACACTTTAAAAAATTGTTTCAGCTTTTCAGCCTACGTGGCACAAGGATGTTGTCGTGCAAAGGGTGTCGTGTGTCGGAGACCATTTTGGCTCTTTCGCTGGAGCATTGGTTTCCTATCATCCTGACTTGATCCATCATTCACCTTTAATACCTCTCCTGAAATATTCTATTACACAATTATCATAACTTCCTTCACAAAAACAGTATACATTTCAACCTAGTCACAAAAAAACGCGTCGCTAACATGCGGAAACAGCCCGGTGTATATTTCACGACGGTTTTTTAGAGTGTTTCCGCACCTAGTTACCGCCGCACGAGTGAACGTGCGGACATGCCTTAGTTTCTTACAAAAAATCGACGGCGCCGCGCACCGCGACGCTTTACCTCGACAAATTGGCATATGATTGATATTCGATTTATTTGGCTACTCTTTAGTAGACTAGTTTTTTTGGCATATTTTTAAATTATCTAGATGTATGCCCTTTAATAAGTTACTGTTGTTAGACGTCTAGGTTTTTTTCAGACGACGATGTCTACGTATTATACGAGGGAGCAGTGGTGGACCAGTGGTGATAGCCGTGACTTACGAGTTGTAGGTCGTGGGTTCGAACCCAAGCAGGTACTTTTCTTTGAGTAAATTCTTTCATCACCACTGCTGTCAGCACGGTGAAGTAAAATATCGTGACGAAACCGGCATGTCCTAAAACCAAAAATTCGAAGACATTTGACATCCACCAACTCCCAGCTGGGACACAGGCCTGCTGTCAGTAAGACAGCAGGCCTGTGTCCCAGCTGTAGGAACATTATAGGCTGATTATGCTACGAAAGAAGCAAGCGATTCTCCTTCCTTATCCTCATCCTCATCTTGGTCCTTAGCGTCATTGAACAAGAAGATATTAAGTTGTAAAATTCTACTCCAAAATGCCTACTACTGCAGAGGTTTATTTAAACCCTTTACACAGAAATAGGAGCCCCACGAAGCGGGGCTCCGTCGACATAGGATGCAAGAGCGAGCGAATGAGAAGTGTTTTGGCCTAGGCGGAACTGGTTCATACTAAAATCGAGTTTGGCCGGTAACATATTTCACACTTTAACGGATTGTACCTGGTAATTGGCAGATAACCTAGTTAATGCGCATATTAACGTATTCCGTATTCTAACGGTAACCTATACCTACATACATTCTAAGCGTCTATTCCCACGAGATTCATTGCAGTGAACTATCGTTCAGTTACTCCATACAAAACTATGTAGAACATATAATTAATAACGTGAACTTCAAAACATTATTGTCAATTCAGAAATACACTATACAGTTTCAACAAGTAAATCTCTTAGAGCCAACTGGGCAGCTCAGTATCCACTAGAAAATTAATAACATCGTACTGCACTAGAGTACAGTACGCTTAGCGCTGTGATAATGGCAATATTCCCCTAGGAACGTTTTGTGCACGGACAGAACGTTCTGTATGGCCAGCAAAATACCAGGCAAGCTACTGAGATATGCCGCTCAGCATCCCCGCAGCGAGCATATTTCACGCTCCAATGATTGAAGTAACGTGTCTTTCTTTTTTTTTGTAGAATTGGTGCGTTTTTTGATTGGCTAGTTTTGTTTTTGTGAGCTCTCGTTAGGTAAAAGAAACGTAAGAATACTTTTTTGGGGTTCCGTACCTCAAAAGGAAAACACGGAACTATAGGATCACTTCTTCGTTGTCCATCAGTCCGTCTCTCCGTCAGCCAGTCTGTCAAGACCCTTTGTCTTAGGACCGCGTGGAGGTATCAAATTGAAATTAATATCTAGTACGTAAGTCTACGGTCCCTTGAAGCTCTAAAAAAATCAAGCTTCTAAATCAATGCAATAAAAAAATACAGCCATTTAAGCGACATATTTTGATACACGCAAATAAGTCAAAACCTTAGGGTACTTTCCATTAATCTAGATTCATGAAATTTGGCAAAAAGCAAGGTTTCACAACACCAGTAAAGGAAAAAGTCCAAAAATGGTTTTATCATATAAAAAATGCGATTATAAACTTAGATTTGCAGTTGGAGTATTGACATAAGGTATATCAATGTTTTACAACTACAATGTTAAGTTTGTTTTTGAGATAAAGTCTAAGTAAGTACTTGGTCCGACACACACTTGGCCGGTTTACATGTACCCAATTTGGATGCATTAACGGACAATACCTAATATTGTAACAGGCAAGAAATTATGGACGACCTCGTAGTTTCTTTACCACAGTCCGTTCCAAGTAATACCACTGACAACACCAACCTGACAGCAAACTTTTTGTAACGAGAATATTTTGACAGGCTTGTCAGTGGCAGCAACCTAACAGCAACCTTATTAGAATGAGAATAAAGAACATTGTGGTTTCGACAGTGATGCAAAGTCAGAGGGAAAATAACTGTGAAAGTACTCTCAGGTTAAATGTCACTTGCACGTCAAAAGTGACAAGCTCTCTTTGTCTATGTGACAGTTACATAATTAAATTAAACCTTAGTGAAGTTTCATTGTACTGGGTTTTTTTCTTCAAAAGTTGTAATGCGATTACGAGATCCACTTTATCTCCTAAATGATTTTGTTTCTTTATGTAGGTTTGCACTGTAAACACTTTAACTACTCTGAGAAAAAAGGCCGAAACAAACTCAGAGGTCACAGTCTCTTTTAAAGTCCAGACATAATCTTGGTCAGATCATGTGAAGACCATGTAGATTGGTGTCTGAAATGGTCTTTTGAGGAAAGAACCACACAGATTGAGTGGACCTGTCCAGTCAATGCACGCTTTTGTCAGTAATCGCAGCCAAAAAGCTCCACGATTCGACGAACAATACCAAAGAAAGGACACTTGTGTAGGTCGCATAAGTTACTCAAACTGCCAGACCATGACAAATAACACAAAAAAAAAAAAACGAAATTATCACACATTCATAATAATTAAAAGAACTGGCCAAGTGCGTGTCGGGCCACGCACAGTGTAGGGTTCCGTAGTAGCCCGCTATCACAATGTAGTACGATTATGTTGTTCTTTAGTCTGATAAAAAAAAAATGTTCATATTTTGTTTTTCAATGCAAGTCTTTACCCGTTATAAACAAGCAACTACTTCATCTTAGTCACTTTACAGGATTAATGCTAAGGATTTTGTATTTGGTACAAAATTATCCAACACCCTAGTTCAACGACTATTACTGTTTAACTAATAAAGTTATCTTAACCGCTATAATTTTCCTTTAAAGTTCATGAAATGCACTGTCATCGTGAATTTTTCCAGATTTTTCAAGCCCGCAGTTTAGGTTTTAGAAGGGGGGGGACGCCCTACTGGAACAAAAATTTGCACTTTAAACTTTAATGTTGCGTAAATGGAGCATTAAATTGAAAAATAATTTTAGCAACCCCCAAGTCATTGTAGAAGACCTATTCAACGATACCCCACACGATGGGATAGACGACAAAAAAAATATTCATCCCCACTTCACATGTAGGGGAGCTACCCTAAAAAAAATATTTTCCAAAATTTTATTTTACCACTTGGTCGGCGTAATTAATATACACACTCCTACAAAATTACAGCTTTCTAGTACTAACGGTCTCTTAGCAAAACCGACAGACAGACGGACGGACATGACGAAATTATAAGGGTTCCTTGTAGGTACTATACGGAACCCTAAAAATACAAAAAGCGCATTCAAACAAACTCTTTAGCTTTATTATTAGTATAGATAGATATCAAATCACATAATATAAATTTTTTTGTTTAAGTACTATATTCTCGCTTTTTGTTCCTGAAGGTGATATTGTTTTCAAGACATACCTACGTGGGATCTATGTTCATGTAAGCACACCTTCAGTCTAGACTTCCCCACCCACATATTACTCTAAAAATACCATCTTGCTATTAACGTATTAATTATGGACACAATCACTCATATCTGATTTATATTAATACTAGCTTCCGCCCACGGCTTCGCTAGCAAGGTATGTCGATAAAAACTCTCCTATGTCCTTCCTCGGGATGCAATCTATCTCTCTGCCAAATTTTTTCGAAATCCGTTCAGTGGTTAGGCGTGAAAAGGTAACATACAGACAGAGTTACTTTCGAATTTATAATATTAGTATGGATTTACAATGTTTTACACTACTTTCAATCTTAAACGGAAAACAGCGAGCTCACGTACGCACGGACGCGTAAACATATCGCGGCGGGATTTTATCGCACACTGGATTTTCATCTCTCGGTGTTGAGCAGTACGTTGAAAATTCAGTGCGCGAAAAAAAATCGCCGCCGGAAAAACCAGCCCGTGCCGACCTGGGCTTACTGAGATTATAATTAAAACATAACCATCTAGTCATGAACTTATAATTTAAATTGTTATGTAGATTTACCCAATCCCGTCAAAACTTGGTTCATTTCTGTATTATTGACAATGATATTTGAATAGTATTATCTCGCTCACTCATACTGAAAATTGTATCTACCGTTCCATGCGGGATGTGTGACACAATTTTTCGCGCGACCGTATGGTTAGAGCCAATCTCAGGCCCTTTGTACACACACGTTCTTCTTGCCGTGGAAAACTACGGTATAGCCATGCCGTGCCGCGTGCCGTGCCGTGACACGCGTCGCATGCCGTGCCGTGCCGCAGTTAACCGCGCCGTGTGTAGGCACGGTCATCAGTGTTGTATGGATCACTATAGTTGCTTGTGGACGGACACGTTTCTTTCTACCGCGTCGTTTATACGCCCCTTATAAACGACGCCGATATAAATTTTTCCTCGTAACACTTTGTCCAGTCTCGACAAACTACTCTTTGGCTCGATGTGCCACGCTCGCGTGATCTCATTCCGTGTCTAGAGATCGTTACACTTAATATCATCGTAATTAGACAAGCTACCCTTCATTTCATTTAGCTCGGTTCAGCACGTAATATAGAGATTTTATTCTAATTTGCTGTTCTGTTTGTTCGTTAGAGATTGTTTGCTGATAGTGTTTTGGGGATAGAATATTATTATGAGCAGCGAATAGTGTTAATGTTAGCGAGTAACTTCGTGAATTCAAAATCTGGAATGGAATGAGAATATAGTGTAGTATGGTTATGGAATTTAAAAAGAGTTTTGTATTTATTTGTATAGTTAGTCAAGTGCCGTAACAGTAATGTAATTTAGTATGTACCTTGTGTAAATAGTTAGTTGTGTTAAATATTGTAAAAGTTTAAAACATAAAATTATAATTATAAATAAACAGATTGATTTAAATCAATCAATCGGAGAGATCCGTTCTTGTTCTTGTTGAGATCCGTGTCCGTTTCTTGCACGTTCATCTCCATCGCTTTGGAATGGGCAACTAGCTTCATCTTTCTGACTGACTGACCCTTTGACAATTCAAAAGTGCGTGTAATTGGTTTATTTGAAATAAATACTTCGATTTAGAGTTAAATTTTCCAAAAATTATTTATCTGAAAATGTTGCCTATAGGTGTTGATTATCTGTTTCTATGTTTGATTACATTTCCAACAACTGATTGACATCACAGAGGAACAGAGCAGATCACTCTAAACACTGTCAAGAACTTTAATTAAACCAAACTCTCGGGAGACGATGATGAGTTAATTTCAACGAAACAGTACATTACTTACAAGTTTACGACCCTCCGTGTCGTTCATCTTACAACCTTACCAACTAAGTAGTCTTCGTGCATTTTCGTGTTTCGAACTACGTAAGAGCGCAAAGTGCAACAGTAACTCCCGAATTCCGCCTTCCGTCAATCAACTTTTACGAGCCTTAGAAATATTTTTAGAATGTAAGTCGAGAGAATATTGCTTTAATGTATTTTTAGAGTAACGTTTAACGTGTACGATGATAATGGCCTGAAAGAATAAAGATCAAAATGAGAATTTTAAAATTTAACCGTGGACCTTTATCCGCGCCCCGGCGATCAAATACGGTGGAAATTTCCCGTTCGTCGTGTCGATAGCTGGTATTATCTTATCTTTTATGTAGCCAGGGATCGTTAGAGGGAACTATTAAAGCGAAGTGTCACAGTTTAAAATACGAAGAATGGTGAATGAAAAAGTGAATGTTTTAGGATCGAAAGATAAATGTTTCAATCCAGTTTTTAGGTGTTCCGGGCGGGTGAAGCGGTGGAGCCGTTTGATATCATCGTAATGGGCTTTTGTATTTCAAGGGTTTATTTAATATTTCATGGTGAGCCATAGGGATGGAATTTTATGATTAAAATGGGGTGGAATGTTGGGTAAATTAGTACGAGTTGCTATTGGATATTTTGTTATATTTTCGCGTCTATTTGCTTACCTGATAGTATTTATTTTATGTAGCCCTTTGTTTCATTTCGTATTTAGAGAAGAAATTTTTCCATACATCTAAGCTTACTATTGTTACTTTTACTTCACGCCTGTATTCCTCGAGAGGTTAGGCAGAGGTGTGTATAGTACACCAACTCTTCCCTAGTTATGTAACAGGGGGTGAGCCGATTTTTTCCTTTCTTATAAATAAGCCTGTAATTTTTGAACTACGAGATAAAAAATACATAAACATGTCGGCCATTAAATCCTGTGATAAAAATCGAAATAACAACTTAAGTACAATCTCGGTAATATTTTAAGCTAGCTCCTAAAGAACCGCGTATATCGTATTATATTTTATTCCCATCCTTGCTTTCAAACTTTTATGATCGAGTTTATTACGAGCAGAACTTAAATCTCCTTGTTGTCTTAAATTTAGGTCACATTGCGTATTAAGTTTTACAGCCAGTGCTTTGACTTAAATGTACCAGTTTAAGTGTTAAATTACGAAATTTTTATGTTTTTTTTTTATTGATAAATATAATTTTATTAAAAAAAATGTAATTACATTTGAATTTCGCGGGCAACCTAGCGCACCCCCCTGGTGCGCTAGGTTGCCCGCGAAATTCAAATGTTCTTACGTTTTTAGGGTTCCGTAACCAAAGGGTAAAAACGGGACCCTACTATTAAAACTTCACTGTCTGTCCGTCCGTCTGTCTGTCACCAGGCTGTATCTCAAGAACCGCGATAGCTAGACAGTTGAAATTTTCACAAATTATGTATTTCTGTTGCCGCTATAACAACAAATACTAATAAAAACAAAATAAAATTAATATTTAAGGGGGCTCCCATACAACAAACGTGTTTTTTTTGGCGTTTTTGCCTTGTGGCACGGAACCCTTCGTGTGCGAGTCCGACTCGCGCTTGGCCAGTTTTTTGCAATTTGCTGCTCAGTGTCAGTGTGTAGTTTTGTATACAGTTGAACAAAAACCCGACTTCCAAAAAAAACACTACAAACTGAAAAATAACTTTAATTTCGGAAGTCGGTGTCTTAGGGATCAGTATTTTAGTTTTTGCCACCGACTTCCGAAATTAAAGTTATTTTTCAGTTTGTAGTGTTTTTTTTGGAAGTCGGTTTTTTTTTGTTAAAAAGTTTTTATTTTTCGCTTTTTAGTGGGTCTATTTATAATTTATCTAAGTTACAATAGCCTAATGTCAACTTGCCCATCGCCTTTTTATAAAATATTCCTTTTCTCGATGCAGGGACGTTAATTGTTGAGGAGTTCTCCTTTTATTAGTTTTTAGATTAGATGCTGATAATTCTGTCTGCAGCATCAAGGCAGACTTATGTCAACATTGCATTGAACTTAAAATTAGTCCTGTTTGAAATGAGCCCAAACACGACTACGGTGCTGTAATTTCAAGGTTTGTACTTTTTCTCTTTTTCAAATTATTATAAGTACTTTTGAAGTTATGAGGGAACAGATGAACATACATACATGCATACATACATACCGGTCAAAATCATAACCCTAATTTTTGCTTCGCCGTAGTCGGGTATTATTTAAAACCCTTAACAATATTGATAAACACTGTAAAAAATTAGAGAAATATATGGCTTTTTTATTACAGAAACTCTATTACAGAAACATTGACGAAAGAAATTCTGCAATCTATAGAAGCGGAAAAATCGTACATCGATCGTGCACCCCACCAGTTCTCACGTAGCAAATTGATCCGACGACATCAAAGACCACCCCCATTTTTCAGCCAAACGTTTTAAATCGAACGAACCGATAAAAATCTCAGAATTATGACGAATCATTAACTTACCGGAGACGCGGGTAAACTGTAGACGTACATAATAGTAAATTCTTTTAGTAGTTCCCAAGTATGGACGTCAGCAGTAATAAATCCGGTAGAAACTAAAGCTTGTCCCCGTCACTTTGTACGATTCAGCTATTCTTTGAAATAACGAACCCGTTTGTCCGGATCAAGTGCATTAAACGCTAACGGCACGAAGAGTATTTTTTTTTTAGTTGTAGCCATTTGAATATTGATCACGGTGAATTTTGCACCGTTTTTGGGAGATTTTGAATTAAATATGTGATAGTTACAGTCGTTACGGGTAGTCAGAAGCCCGAAAGTGTGACAACCAGTCTTACCAAGGGGTATCGTATTAGCCAGTAACTGGGTTGTGGAGGTCAGATAGGCAGTCGCTCCATGTAAAATACTGGTATTCAGCTGCATCCGGTTAGACTGGAAGCCGACCCCAACATAGTTGGGAAAAGGCTAGGCAGATTATGATGATGGTTACCTTGGCTTTGAAAGATGATGCACTTTTCTCCTTAGAAGTGGTTACTATTTTGCCTGTAATGGTACCCATACTTGCACATACTTGCGCAATTTTAGACTAGCACCAGTATGCAATGAAATGAAAATGAAATGTATGAAAGGAGATTGTTCGCCGTCCATACATCGTTTGCCTAAGAACCGGCAGTAACGTGAATATACTTTCTGTGTTCTAAATAATGCATATATTCGATTGAAACTAAATTAAAATCACGGACACTTCTGAGAATTGTAAAAAAGCCAAAATACTTTCAGATTTTGAGGTTATAATAAATTAACGTTCATTACATTACAGTCGTCGTTCAGGCCGCATTCCGAATTAGCTATAATAAACGTGTTACATGCTCTGTGGATATAATCGCTCACAGCACTCACAGCATCTCATAAGCGTTAGAATAGAATAGAATAGGTACTTAGTTCTTTATTTGCACAGAAAGTAAGTACAAGTTACAGATGTTAAGTTTAATAAAATGATCCTGTACTAACTACCTTTTTTTTTTTTTTTTTTTTTTACGTGGAGAAATGCTCATGCATTCTGCACTACCACGGGGAGATAGTGCAGTTATGTGGGACTCTAACCCACTAAAACTCCACGGTGTCCTCCTCTGCCGCTTATGGCGGGAACACGGGCACGCGTTAGCACTCATCCGTGAACCCGCCGCGGCTGTCCGTCACCGGACCCTCCTCCGGGGAGTACTCCCCATCACCGGCGCACCAGAACACATAGCACGCCGTGACCACCCCAGGGACCAAACCAGCACATGGGCGCCAGACGACCCCGTCTCTGCCACCCTTGGTCCCCCTGCGACGGGTCAGGTCATTGGCCCCGCCGCCTGCCAATTTTCGGCCGCAGAGGATAGGGAGAGTGGCCAACGTCATACCAACACTCCTCTTCCCCTGCGGCCCCACCGCGTCCGCCATCGAACGGTGGCGACCCCGTCAAGGCCGCGGAAGGTAGGGAGAGCGGCGCACCGTAATACCGGCACTCCTCTCCCGCCGCGGCCTCCAACCCTCAGCCGCGATGCCTCCGGTACGACATCGCGGCCCGCCTCAGTTGCGATGTCGCCCAAGCGGCACCGCAACCTACATGTTGGCCGCTACGTCGTCGGCTTGTCGGCAAAAGCCCTGACGAGCGGCCCCTCCTCGGGTTCCTCTTCGCTTCACCGTGGGTGTCCAAGCCACGGCTACTGAGCCCCCCCGCCTCGACAATACGGGAACCCACCGGGGGGGGGTGTACTAACTACCTACCTTAACTAAGGCATGCAAATAAATAGTTTTAGCTAATTATATTACTTTGTCTTAACCGATTTAGATATTACGACTTAGAGTAAGAAAGCTATAGAGCATCGGGTAGCGTTGCCACACATGAGACAAAAAACTAACTTAACTAACATTTGGCTACTTGCTACAGCTGTCTTGAAAAAACTGGCACGCACTGAGCGACGGAAATAGTACAGCTTTATCCTTTTCTGTTACTTATAATAACTCAATACTATATTCTTTTCTTGTGGAAATGAAATGGAGCTACCCGCCGTCTATACTTTTCTTTGTCTAAGTATTACGATTATGACAGCTGAGAGCTATTCAAGAATTCGGAACGCTCGTGAACGCGCTCACAGTGCTTACTTAATGTCAAAACGATATTATTACAGTATTTCTTTGTGTAAACACCACATTTCTCCTTCTTTTGGTTAGATGGCGACTGTCAGTCAGAAGCACAATTTCGAAAATGCCACGTTAGTTTAATTTAAAGATATGATGCAACTCAAAACAAAACACACTCTGACACATCTACACACACACACTCTGTCAATTTTGACAGCGCTCACGGTGATATTATTAAAAGGCATGGTCGGCGTCGCAAGATGGCGCATGTCATGACGTCATCTATGACGATTCACGGGACATCGTTATCGCGCTCACGCTAATTCGGTACGGGTTTAAGCACGCTCAAATCGATTATTTCCCAACTCGGAACGCAGAGACCGACTGTCATTACTATCAATTGTCAAAGTGTCATCTATCAAATCATCGACTGTCAGTGTCGATGTAGCTCGTTTTACACACCACTTTCAAGCTCTTTATACTGTTTTTAACTAAAAAGATTATTCATAGATCAAGCGCTGAGGGTGTTGAGTTTTGTAATTACACTCCGCTGCGCGCAAAGACTTGGCTGAATGAGCTAAAATACCCTTGCCTGTTCAAAACGTCAAATTGATACAAAAAATAATGACGCCGGGGAATAAGACCCAACTGAATTACTTTTTAAAATGTTTTCTTAATTATGAAGTGTCCGTTAGATTGTAATAATTGTAATGTAAATTATAATAAAAACTAGTAATTATTTTAAAGGTTTCATACGTGCCGATTCATAGGCCATTTTTTACAATGTCCTTTGCGCAAAAGTCTTCCAACACATCGTAACGTGACGTAACAATAACAAAATGACATGTGGCTACCATAACACAATCATATAGATCCATAGTTGGAGATGTCATCAGTTCTAGGTTAGGTTTTGATATACCGACACTTCCTCTTTTGTGTCACCGCCACAGATATAGATGGACCTAGTTAAGGGGGAAGCTCTAAGGTGGCCCGCGAAATTCAAATTTTCTTACGTTTTTTGCAATTTGCTGGTCAGTATTAAGTTGTACGTTGATTAAAATATGATTCGCGGTCGTAACAAATATGTATTTACAGAATTATAATCATTAAAGTCATCAACACAACTCTCTAAGACCATGTAATCCCCAAATGTCAAGATTTCATGAAATAGTCATTCTTGGGGATTACATGGTCTTAGAGAGTTGTGTTGATGACTTTAATGATTATAATTCTGTAAATACATATTTGTTACGGCCGCGAATCATATTTCAATCAACGTACAACTTAATACTGACCAGCAAATTGCAAAAAACCTGAAAAAAATTGAATTTCGCTGGCTACCCTGGCGCTTTCGCCTTAACGCAAGTATCACGATCTGTATGAAAACCAAGCGTGCCATTTTTTGAATACCTACTATCACGTCACAAGCACTATTTAGTGTTGGGAAAATCAAATCGATTCAAAGACGTTGCCGCGTGCGGCACTCGTCTTACCCCACCTAGTGCCATGCCAGCGCCAGCAGTACACAGGACTGAGCGCAAAAGTGGCGGCTTACGATTTTTGTACGTAAGTACGTACGTGAGTTTTGTACGTAGAGTCTGACACTCCCTTTCGCTCCGCCCAGAGCGGGAGGGGGTGTCATTTGATGATTTCCCAACCTCAAAAAAAAAAATCTGGTGCGATTTTTGGCACGCGAAGTAGTTGCTCTTGCGTTATCTAGGTTTTTCTATATCTGTGGTCACCACAAACTATATAAGTACAAGTATAAGATTTTTGCATGCCTTGCTAATTAATTGAAGTAATCAGCTTGTCAAAATAGATTAACTATCTAATCTTCTTTCGTATTCTATCTCCCGTCGAGAGAGCAATATTTATTTAAAACCTCATTGTAATACCGGAAGCTATCGACGAAACTTTTCGAATATATATTTTTTAAATTGCCAACTCGACTATAAAATAACCGACCTCATCGGAAAGCAATCACTTTAATTTCACATTCGCCGATTAGACCCGCATAACTTGAACCAACTCCCATAATTGTCAGTTCCCTTTTACGCAGTTAAACGTTATTAAACCCGCAGAGGGTCGATAATTTTGTTCTGAAACCGAAAATTAGGAAATTAGCTGACCGAAATGTATTTTTCATTTTACGTGATTAGTTATTTAATTATAAAATTAAGCCCAAAATTAGTATAAGTCTTCTTCGTCGTGTCGATGGCACGACAGTGTATTAAATTTTGTTGGCCAAAACTTCGCTACTTCCATTGGTCTGCATGCATTTTTTGAGGCAGGAAGGGTGGGCAGGATAGGATATAAGAATGGAGGAATATTGCATTTTTAAGCGACTTCAAAAAGGTGGTTCTCAATCCGACTGTATGTTGTTTTTTTTGTATGTGTGTTACGCGATATCACCGGCAATATTGTTAATCGATTTCAAAAAATTTTTTTTTAATGGATAGGCTTTTAACCCATATACATTTTATTAACAGCTTTACTTGGGTAGTTTTTGAGTTAGCTTCAATTTTACGTATTTTTTCCACTTAGTATACATTGATGATGTTATAATGACTCCCTGTCACTGATATTTATATAGCAAGCTGTGTTATACTTTTGAATTTCTGTGGGGTAAGTACCTACAACTTGAAAAATAACTTTAATTTCGGAAGTCGGTAGCAAACAACTAAAACGCAAACCCAACGACACTGACTTCCGAAATTAAAGTTATTTTTCACTTTGTAGTGTCTTTTTTGGAAGTCAGTTATTTTTTTTTGTTAATTTTTTTTTGGTTTGTTATTCAGCTAGGTTTGCCTTCTATTCATAAAATAAAGGAAGTAAGGTACATGTATTGCACAAGGCTATGACGTAAGGTAAAAATATGTGTAAGTATTTAATATGTGACATCAACTTGAGCGACATTGATTTCCTCGTATAGGTATAGGTAAACAAAAATGGTCTATAAATCAGATTTTATACCACAAATAAAAAAGTTAATGGTATTATATTAATATGCTGGCCTATTTTTAACCGACTTCTTAGCCCAAAGAATCAGTATTGCCATCCAACGTGGCAATGCTGCCAGCCTTTTGGGCACTTATCCCGTTGACAGCGATGCGGACGAGTTTTTTGATGTCAAATGAGCTCCTGCCTTTTTCTTTAATTTTAATTATATTATACTTGTATGTACAGAACAGATGGCCGATGGGGCCGAAAGGTTCTGGAGTGGCGACCGCGTTGGAAGGCCTCCTACAAGGTAATCCGACGACCTTGTGAAGGCCGCAGGAACCCGTTGGATGCGAGAAGCACAGAACCGGTCGAAGTGGAGGTGCTTGGGGGAGGCCTATGTCCAGCAGTGGACGTCTTTTGGCTGAAGTGATGATATAATAATATATATATTTTAATGTTACCTTGTAAATTGCAAATTATTGAAGGTATTTAAATAAAATATGATATTATTCTGTTTCCAACTCATAAATCTAGATTTAATTATTATAATTTCTTGATATTATTTATGTTTCAAACTCTAGAGTAAATAATATCAAGAAAAGCTTTCAATTTTATTATATTGAAATTCGTAGAAGAGAGTTAATATTCTTATTAGGCACCTATTTTTGTACCAAGAATATTATAGTCTTGTTAGGTAATGAAATTGTTATACGAGTAGACTCCAGTGGGTGTCATATGAGCTCAACTGTCACTAATGTAATGAGACTCAATTACTTTTTCTATTGTTACCTAACTTAATAAGCTTGCCCAACAGACGAGAGACTGGCTTAGAAGTAATTTTTTACTGTTTTTCAGCAGCAGTGGTTATTGGTTGTTGAATTGGTTGTTGAGTTGTTGTTGTTGAATTGAAGTGGACACTGGACCACCAATCACACTAATATTATAAAGGCGAAAGTTTGTGAGTGGGGGTGTGTTTATATGTTTGTTACTTTTATATTCCCACGAAATCGACACCTTATGCGGGTGAAACCGCGGGGCGCAGCTAGTATTATAATAAAAACACAATCATTCTGAGCTTGCCTTTTCAGCCACTTGTCAGACAAACATTTAGCTAAATAAATGTAGAATTTGCTCGACAAATATAAGCAGACATAATTAATTAAGCCAGTCAGTTTGTTTCTGGGTCACTAACGGCCCTATTATGAACGAGGGGTAATATGAATCTTACTTACATTTGGGGATAATTAATGCTCTTTTTGGATGATTATCTTTGAGTATTATTGATCTAATAGGATGATATATAATTGCTTGCTTTGTGAATGTCCAGAGTTTGGGATGAGTAAATAAATTAGGGTTATATTAAAAAATTCAGCTGTTCCCTACATTTATGTTCGTAGGTAGGTATAACTAGATCGATATAATGTAGGAACAGCTGTTTTTTTTTCGCGATTTTAGGTTTGGTCCCATAGTAAAAGTTGTTCATAATGATGAGTACAATGACCTCTTAAGAGGTTGTTAATGTTTTACCAATAACCCTGTATAATGTGATTACCTAATCGCCCTGTATGTCGTTTATGTCCCACTGTATAATGTTCAATGTTGCTTTTGTCAGTGTAGTGGCTTACTGTAGGGCAATTCTCATAATTTTAAGAATGTTCACATCTTAGTTTCATTCTGTCAAAAATATTTTTTTGACAGATTGAAACCCCTACATTTGAGACTGAGGCCATGTACACACCCATACACGTACGTACGTATGTGTGTATATATGTGTGGACATAGTCCAGCAGTGGACGTCTTTCGGCTGAAATGATGAAGATGAGACTGTGACTAGATTTTGAACGTTTTTAATTACGGGAACTTTCTGACCTCTATCGAATCAATGTTAACATTTTCTTCTTTGCTTGACTTCTAGTCGTGTTTCAACTATTGTATTTTCTTTTTTTTAAAACGTTGCCCCACACTAGGAATTTCTCCTGTATTGTGGGTGCGTTTACAAACATTTAAACTCACATACACAAACAGCCAGACCCGGAACAACTACTTGTAGGTCATACAAATATTTGTTCCGTGCGGGAATCGAACCCGCGACACGCAGCGCAGCAGTCAATCGCTTAACCACTGCGCCAACCGTGCCATTTAAACTAAATATAATTTTAACCGTGCCGTTAAAATTATATTTAGTCTAGTTTCGTCTTTTTATGTCGCCATCTCTTTTATCTGCCTTCACAATATTTCCTCCATAGTTTCAACAGATTAACATTCCACACTCCAATTACACAGCAATCCCATTTCTTTATCTCAGCATTTGCACAAGAAGAATCCAATCAAAAACTCAGCAAACACAATCGAATATTAATCACAAAGGGGTTACGATCTCTTCGGTCACCATAACCGAGCCAGCGCAGATAGTATTTAACAGCAATTAAGCAAACAGGGCTTTAAATCAAAATTTCAAATTATGCTACTCCCGCCGAGGGTGAAATGGGGTTGTATCCGTGAAATCGCATTCATCAAAACTTGGGAATTAGCTTCGTTCCCTAATTAAACCTGTCGGTTGTTAAGTTCACCCTATCTCCCCAAAGATCTCGAATCTTACGTAAATATTAGGTTTGAATAGAACTTTTATTATTATAGCTTTATTGATACCTAATACCCGTGATCCTTTGTGTAAAGCGAAAGTTGATTTGGACGAATTCTAATTTGGGGAGAGGAGGGCGGGGTGAAAGGTCAAACGTTTAGTATTCATTGCGTTCGCGAATTGTCTTTAAAAACTGTATACATTGATTGAATAGGTTTTCTGAGAGAGGTTCTTTAAATCATCATTAAAAACCTTTGTTGCTTTCAAAGTATTCGGGACACGTGCAGTAAAATGTGAAAATTGAAAGTTGATTTAGAAATGATATTGATTGATTGCTTACTTATGTCGAACGTGCTACATTATTTCTTACTTACATACGACCTATAAATAATAGAAGTGAAAAAAGTGAAAGATTTTTATTTGGATCAGGGTCAATATCAACAAAGTGATTTTTTGTTCAATTTTGGTGGCGAATTTTTTTCTTCAGTTTTCGTGAAAAATAATGACCTGGTATAAGAATAGAAAGTCCAAGCTGGAAGGATCTTCAAGAGGTCTGAGAATATCTCGATAACTTTTTGAGATATTTTAGTTCAAAGTCTAATGTGGCCACCAAAATTGAAAATCGCCCACCAAAATCGAAAGTACCACCAAAATTGAAAATCAGTGGCACCAAAATTGGATTAGAAGGTGAATCTGAAACAATGTGTAAGGTGGATATCTCGGGAAATATTATTTCAGCCTGTTCGGGATTGCTCTTTATTCTTGCTTTTCTTCTTGACCCCTGTAACACAGGTTTTGCCTAGCACGGGGGTCATTGGTCATTTATTTTCGACCAGGATATTCGCATGCTTAAATTGTCACTCTGTATTTATGTACTTACCTTTTTATGTCAAATAAAATGTATTATTTCCTTTATTCATTTACATAATCTTATTTTATTGTATTTTTTAATATAAAATAAGCATAAAAACATTTAAAAATATAAAAAAATAGCGATCCGCCGGTGTCGGGAGCAGGGTCCAAGCTACCGGTGGTTAGGGCTCCAGAGACAGGAACCTCCTCACAATGCGAGCCGTACCGAAGAGTAATGCCTTCTGAATCAGGCCCTTGACCCAACCGCCTAACGAGAGCCTCGATAGATGTTAATCGAGGCTTTCGGCCATCAGTCCATTGGCTGATACGACAATCGGCACAATGATAGCCGAGCTCACATTCCACATGTCAACAACCTCGTGTGCTAAGTCGAGATATTTAATTTGCTTCTCTTTCTCAGCTTTCACGAGGTTCCCGTCACGTGGAATGGTAACATCGACAATCATTATCTCGTCGAGTTGAATTCCATCGGATTCCATAATCTCCCCTCACTTTACATGCATGACTGCATTATTATTATTGTTACTATTTATTATTATTCTTCTTTCTGCCATTCTCTTTTTAAGCAGCCTCTCTTCGGTGGTCTGTTTTGGCATTCTAAAAAGCAACAAAATAAAAACATAATGATAAGAAACTTGGTCATTAGTAGGTCAAACTAAAACTCAAAGCATTTATTTCAGTTAAACCATTAACAGGCACTTTTAAGCTATTTCTAAAAATATGAAGCTAGGTCCTTATAATAATAGACCACTTAGGTACTGCCAAGTAGGTACATAATATTAATTTGTTTGCTAATCAAACTGACTTGCAACTTAAAAACTGGCTTTACAGGTACAAACAATACTTACAGTATATACTTAAAACTTGGTGGCTCGTTTTCAATTTTGGTGGCGTTTTCACGCCACCAAAACCACCAAAATTGAGCCACCAACATTGAAACCAGATATAAAAAAAATCTTTAAAAATAGGGGTTTTAAGTTACAATTTATTTAATATCACTGATTTATGAGTAACCCAAATCACTACCTATAATGTGTACCTTACTATTAAAATACTTTAAAATTAACAGCAAATCGAACCACCAAAAATTGAACAATTCTTGTCCCCCGTGCCACCCAAGATGATATTTACGTTTTTGGCGGAAAATCAGAGCACTAATCACACACTTGTTACGCGCAAGTGCCGGCGCATGACTGAGAGATGTGAAATAATAAAACGCGATTGATCGCACACGCACGAAACTTCATTTTATAGTATGTTGAATATGTGCCACCAAAATTTAGATTTTTGCTTGGACAAACTTTGATCGAGTATCCTGTGCTTTTAAATTAGATTTTCTAACATAGTTAATTGTTTTTAGATAATGTGTCATAAGCATACACTAACGAATTTGTTTATTTTTTATTGTATAGCAAATTGTTACTTTGGTGAATGCAATTATATCAAAAAATGGAGCTGGGACAAGCCACCTAACTTGAATTACAAGGCAATTTTTTTTTTCCTAACTATTTAAATACACACTTATAAAAAAAAATGTGGCCCTAATTGAACCAAGTTACGTAGTTCACTATAAAAACCACTTCAGAAATGCATTGTAATATTTTTTAAATGTTTTATCTTCCTTTGTTAATATAATTAACTGTACGATATTAGTATGTTACTGCATGTTGTTAACACATACCTACTTCATGTAATAGATATTTGCATGCCATTATTACATGGCGGAATGTGTCTTTGCACTATACAATTTTACATTATCATCTTTTGTACCTACCACATTTTATGCAAATAAATGATTTTGATTTTGATTTTGAAAAAAAATAAGAAACATCCTATCATTTAACACCTCGATTCTCAACGTGGACGCGTAAAATTTGCTGTGGGGATATTCACCCATCAACAACAAACGATGGTAGCTACAACAGTTAACTGTGTCACAGCTATCAGTGCCCGTCTGAACATTAAGAATACATTGTTCCAGACTTAACCGTGAAATGAGTACAGTTTAACCAACATTGAAGAACGTAGTGAAGTTTACTTAGTCAAACTCAAAAACATGCTGCATTTCTCCGTAATAAACCCCTTCTGTTTCAGTAATTTTGTAACAAATATCCCGTTCATCCTGACCGTATCTCTAATTCAGAAAGCCAACCAAACTAAACCTGGTCATCTTCCACAAATTCCTGTAACTCGCAAGCAATTTATCATTAAAAACAAATCTGTTCCAAACATCACTGAGTCAAACTGAGTTTCAAACAGTTATATTTCATTGGCTAAATAATTCAGGCGTCCAGCTTTGAATATGGACTAATATTTACGAATTGCAACTCCGGAGACAGGACTTGACTCTGCAAGAATAATTACAAGTTAATTGGGCTGTACTGTCAGCAACGAAGGTCGCTTAATACCTGCGCTTCAGTTTTAAGCAACATCATCTTTTTGACTGACCAACTCCTTGACAATTCAAAGTTGTCAGTTTTTGAATTAATTAAAATAAATGCTTTGAGTTTGTTTTAAAAGTCAACAAAGACGAAACATATCTAAAATTACACAAACTTTGAAGTAACACATGAAATGCTGAAAAGCCGTGTATAGATTAGCTTATAAGCATTATCAGCCTATATTAACGCTTCTCCTGCTAGAACACAGGCTTCCTCTCTGTGAAAGGCAACCAGAACACTTTGGTGGTGGATTACGGCCTCTCACAAAGAGGAGGCCTGTGTCTCTGCAGTAGGAACATTATAGGCTAATTATATGACACAAGCAGTGGAATTTTCTTCAGGCAAAAATTTAGAACTTCCATGCAAGATCCTTCTGATGAACTTTCAAAGATCCTTCCTTAGTGCTCACCTTCTATAAGCTTTAAGCAAGTCTTGTGCAATGTTTCAAATGACCCAGCAGTTTACTCTGAGCATTGTCTGTTGTTTTGTATTGACTCAGAGAAGGTGGCTGGGGTAGACTGGATGCGGAAGGCGGAGGACAGGGTGTTGTGGCGAAGCCTTGGAGAGGCATATGTCCAGTAGTTGATTGTCTGTCAGTGAATAAATGAATGAATTTAAGATTTTTATTAAATGACATGTGAAAGTAAAATTTTTAATCATCTTTAATTGCTGACCGTATCGTTCAGCTCGAACTTTTTAATAAACTGAATTATGCATTTCAAAGCGACCCTTGTTCAAGTCCCTGTTTTGGGAACTCTTTGGTCTGTTAAGAATTTGGGTAATTAACAGACAATAAGAAGTTCGTGTCAAGAAGTTGGGATGGGACATCTTGCTTTATTTAGTGAAGCAGTAAATAACGGCTTTTGACGCGTTTTGAGGGTAAAAGGGTGACAGTAGGGGTAATTTAATTTAATTTTGTAATAATATTTTGATGGTAAAATGCCAAATTTTGCATTGCTGGTAAAACCTTGATGAGACTGGCACAAGACAAGAGAGCAGTGGGTGATAGATTCTTTTATATTTTGTAAATCTGAGGACTTTGTAGACCTTGCAGACTTTAGACCTGCAGACCATTTTTTTATTTTATTAAGTACCTGACACTTGTTGACAGGCCTACGCTGTACGGTACCTAATGTAATTTAAAAACATTATAAAAGCAAATTATTTTGAAAAGAGTAATCGTGGAGTTTTTTGCCGGCTCTTCTGCATAGGAAAGGACCAGTTAGAACAGTGCACCTAGCTTCTGACATATCACAAGTGCCCCATGTAGGTTTATATGAAATAAAATAAAAATAGATTTTTTGATTTTGAAGTCGAAATTTGGGTGACGATTAAAATTCCAACTGCTTCTGTACGAAGAGTTCAGTGTTTGTGTACAAAATACTACGAGACATAGCTTAACTAAAAGCTTTCTGAAGTTGATACTGCAGTTTGATCGCAGTCGATCGACATCTCACAGCCATATTGCGTTAACCTATTATGGGGCTTACATGACCTAAAGCGCAGTCACTGTCGGACTGCATAGAAAAGAAAGAGAAGCGCGATGACACCACCCTGGTAATTTATTGCAAAAAATATGAAGCAATTATCTATTTTTTTTAATCTATTGCTTGCACTAAAATATTAAAACACTAATATTTTAGTATGTTCCTTGTAGAATAATCTGACAAAAAATCATAATGATTGTATGTATACAATCATTATGTAGTATGTGTTTTATTGTAAAAAGAAAGTTTTTAGAGGTATCTTCATGATTTTTTTCTATCGTATCAAATTAGTTGTATTATGTTTTGAACACACTATCTACCTAGCATATATCGTGAAGAATATCATGTTTTCCTAATTTTGTTTACTGTAGTCGATCCTAAACTTGTATTGTTTCTAAAACTTGCGTTTTTTGCGTTTAGGTCCTGGTAAGCCTCTTAAAATCCGTCGTTCGAGAGAAAATGTGTTACGCAACGCTGGATTAATTATTGTTATTAAAACTCGTTATTTCTATGTATAAAAACAAGCTTTTACATAAATGTTATATACCAACCAACTACATTTTTATTCATGAAGAATAATATTACATATTTACATGGTCCAAATGCTTGGTTTTCCGACATATCGCCAAGCGGTTAGTCGACTCTTCACGTGACCAGAGGGCTGGCTTGTTTCTTGGCCAAAGAATCAGCATCGCCATACAACGTGGCAATGCTGCCAGCCTTTTGGGCACTGTTCCTGTTGACAGCAATGAGGACGAATTTTTGATGCCCTATGATTCTTTTACTTAATCTTTCATATACATGTACAGACGCCAGCACATCAAGCTACTACAAATTGTCAAATTTCTTTAATAGATTTTCAACTTTATCGCTAAAGCATAAGGTTCAAAGTTGATTGGGTAAATTTGACAGTTTCGGGTAGCTTGATGTGCTGCGTCTGTACATATTATTACCTATTTAAATGTTAGCTTATATTATACCAACTACATAACTTTATTTCAATTGCAGCGCAGTATTACCCACGCAAGAGAAACTCCCTCCCGAAAGGAAACAGGTATAATAATTATTCGCAGAACTGTTACTGTAGCAATAGATAGTGTAGCACAAGTTGTAACAGACATCTTGCCAAATGTTATGTTTGTTCATATCAATGGATGCTGTGCATAAGCTGTGATGTTGCTTGCAGTTAATTATGTTTGCTGAACGGTGTTTGGATGTTAGCGGGATAAATATAGAGTAGTAATTGTTTATGGCTGGATTTAGGTTATAGAGGTATGAGGAACAGGGTGTAAAATTCACTCAAACTCTATAGAAAAGGGAGGATCCTCCGACCAGACGGGTATTGTGTCTGGCGGGCAACTGCCCGATAATTCATGCCGTTGTATCTATGCTAGTTGCGCGGTAAACTCTGCTTGCGAGATGCAGGATTTTGCGTGACGTCAGTATGACGCGTTGTTCTCATGCGGAGTTGTAGATACCGCTACAAGGTCTTGTCCAACGAGGCCTAGTTTCTTTATAGCATCCTTTTTGGAAGTAATAAATAAAATAAGCATCGTTGGTCTAGTGGTCGCAAACGCTACTGCTGAATATGATGTCCTGGGTTCGATTCCCAGCTTGGGAAAAGTTTTATTGGGTTTTATTTATATAGGCTGATTATGAACCTAACAAGGACCACTATTAATTACTAGAATAAAATATCATAGAAATCTCAAGTCATGTATGAGTGTTAAATCTTTGCGTGCAGTTTTTCTAAACTCTGAAATCGACGACTACTGACCTAAGAACAAATTTTTCTACCCCAAATAGTTTTCGATTTGTCCATACTGACCCATGTCAACGGACCACCCCATAGATTCAAAGCTTGCAAATATAAATCTTTCATATTATGTCCTTTATTTTCATACCTACTAGGAATTCGGTCATCACAATCAACCTAACAGGGCATAGCTATCTAAAGTAGGTACGTTTTAGCCGTAGACAGAGTAAACTATAGACTGCTGCATATCTTCTTTCATTCGCACAAGAAAAAGAGAAATATATTAAAGTCACTAGCAAAGAAAAGAGACAAAGTAAGAATATTTCTGTCCCTTACTGCGTGTCGGCTAAGCACATCAATGTGCACAACAAGTTTGACGTTTATGAATGAAATAATAAAAACTGCACCGCGATTAAACGGAAAATAAGATCTTTTTCGTGCATAATTCAATAATAGTACCTACATTTGCGCAACTGTGAAAATGGTAAGGTGCAGTGTAATAAGCTGTAAAAATTATAGTATGATGAAGATTGCCGGAATTTTTTGTCCCTTTCGGTGACACGGATACCATGAGTCTATAGATTACTCTGTCTACGGTTTTAGCGATATCTTTTTCTTTCTCAGAGTATCTTTTAGTATTCCACTCGCGATCCGATCTATCCTTCAAAGAACAAAGTGCTTGCCCAGAATGAAGTGAAAATTGGATAAGGTAGCTCTGTTATTGGTTTTGCGACAATGGAACCTTTTCACAATAAATTTTCAAAGCTCAATTAATTGAATTCGTTTTCCAGTTCTTGTTTTATTAGTCCATAGGTGGGCTGGAACTTACCAGGGAAGCGTGGCACAGAAGGAGGCCTAATATACTTAGCAGTAGATCAAGAACAAGACTGCCAATGATGAAGATAGGGCGAGTCAAAGTTAAATCATTGGTACGGTCAGCAACAAAAGTCGATTAACAGACCAGTTTTTTTAATCTCAGTTATTGAGCAAAATATTTGTTCAAAATGGCAGCAAAAGTATACCTAATGCAATTTTGAACAAATATTTTGCTCAATAACTGAGATTAAAAAGAATGAAGTGTTAATATTTTGCTCAAAAACTGAGATTAAAAAAACTTAAGTGTTAATCGACTTTTGTTGCTGACTGTACCACGAAAGCTGGCTTCAGATGTCACGATCTCTCATTTCCAATGCAGGGATCGTCTTGTAAGGTTTATGCAAATCGCAGTATGTGAGGTAAGCTGAAGACAATCATATGTGTGGAAAGGTTGGACTGACGTGGGTTAGATTAACAAACCGTCAAACGTATCATCTTGAAACTCCTTTGAAACGGACATTATTAAAAACTAGCTGACCCAGCGAACTTTGTAGGTACGGCCTTAAAATCAATAAAATGTTGAAAAAAAAACTACCGAATTGAGAACCCTCCTCCTTTTTGAAGTCGGTTAAAAAGGCGTTCGGTACAAAATGTACAAGAAAATGTTTTTTTTTTGCTTGATTTTTTCCCATGTTTTAATAACTATTCTGCTATTCAAGACAGAGACGAATGGAACAATCAAAGATCATAAAAATCGGCCCAGTCGTTATCTAGGTAGGTACAGTTAACAAAAGAGATAAGTATCCAGGATTGTCGAATATAGTTGAAGTTTATTAAGAAACCGATGGATGTTGTCGACTGACATTTAATTTGATAAATGAACTGTTTGTTTTCTATTAATAACATTTAATTTTATTCGAGAGTATCCACCGGTTTCTTACTAAACTTCAACTATATCCGACGATCCTGAATACTTATCTCTTTTGTTGACTGTACATAATTATATATACTAACTAACTGCGCCCCGCGGTGTCACCCGCGTAAGTGTCGATCCCGTGGGAATATCGGGATAAAAAGTAGCCTATATGTTAATCCAGAGTGTCAGCTCCAAATTTTATCAAAGTGGTCCAGCCGTTTGAGCGTGAAGAAGTAAAAAACATATAAACACACCCCCCCACACACACACACACCCCCCCACACACACACACACCCCCCCACACACATTCAAAAACTTTCGCCTTTATAATATTAGTGTGATAAAGCTGAAGAGTTTCTTCGTTTGTTTCAGCGCGCTAATCTCTGAAACCACTAGTAGGTTTGAAAAATTATTTTTGCTTTTGATAGCCCAATTCTTGAGGAAGGCTGTAGGATACTCAACATCACAATAGAACTCTTTCGAGCAAAAAGGAAAAAACTAGTCTGAAAGAACGTTTACACCGCAAAAAAATAATTTCTTACTACAGTACATTAAAGCGATTTCATTAAGACTTAAGGCTCCTTCAAACAGGCGCGACACGCGATAATATCGCACGTGACACAAAGGCACCGAGTCGCGCAATGGGCGGTGCCTTTGTGTCGCGCGGGCGAAGTCGCGGGCAGAAGCTAGTTGAGTTGTAAATGGTGTAAATAACTCGACATTGTTTTATTTATACGGTTATCACCAAGTATCAGTTTAATTACATTGTTTCAATCCCGTTTAGGTACGAGTTATCGCTTCAAAAATTAATTGAATACAACCACATCTGATATTTTACCTGTCGTTCCAAAATTCCAAATTGAAAACCAAATTAACTGTCAAGTGCATCAATACACACGGAAATCAATACTCTGACATAATTATTTAAAACCATTTTAAACTGTTCACGATAATCATATTATAATTGGTGGATAACCAATTTGATGTTGTTAAAGAGTTTTCAGAGAGCGGGAAACGGTTTTCCCTCCATGTTTATTAAATCGACAGTCGTTTACAGGCGAAATCGTCATAATTGCATTCGGACAATAGGCCCCTGGGCTCCGTTTGATCAGCTTGTAAAAGTTGATATTCCCCATAATTGTTCAGATGGACCGAATTCCGTTTTAAAATTGTATTTTGTACTGCGCTTATCTCATTTCATTTTGAAGTGAAGTGGAATGGCGTCGAGTGAAATGTTTTTACAGAAAATTTCAGAGCCGTTTTTGATTTCGGGATGGATGTACAACGGTTTTTGCTGAACAGCTGTACAGTCACGAGCATAAGTATGTATGGAATACGTACTTGAGTGCGAAAGCCGTATCATCGAATTTTGTTTCTTCGAAAACCTTTCAACGCCATCTCTATACTGCGACGCCTTGTTAAATCGACGCCTTGTTACTGCGATATTTCGTTACATCGAAAAACCGTACTGCGAACGATTTCACTGCGTAAATATCATACCGCGAAGCCTTGTTCAATCGATGTCACGTTACTGTGATGTTACTTAGGAAAACTTACTTCGGACGACCTTACGGCGATAACCAAGAACATCGATTTTCTTTTCCAAATTAATACCTACATTTTTCACATTTCTTTAAAAGCAGAGAGCAACAACTTAACTTTGCAATGATCTACAATCTTTACTTTTACACTGATGTTCATGACAGATGGCGCATGACAGATGACGAAAGAATCGCAATTGAAAGTTGCTAAGTGTTGACATATTAGTGCTCGTGACTGTACACGGATTTTGTATATATTCAGCTCAACGCTTTTGATGAAGTCAACGGAACTGTATATACTCGTAATACGGGGCGCGTTTTAATGTTTTCCGGGCACAACAGTGAATTTTGTGCAGGTTGTAGCTCAACTTTCATTCAAGGTTTGGTATATTAATTTACTAACACAACATTTTTGAAACCCCATATTTGAGGATAGAATGCTAATGTTAATTCACTTTCACCCTGGGCAGTCTGAAAGTAAATTTGGTCGTTGGCCTCGTGATCACAAAGCGCGACTGCTGGTCCTGCGTTCGATTCCCGGGTCGGACACAAAAGTGTTATTGCGTTTTCCATTGGGAATTTCTTAGTAATAGAGTTTGGAAGTAATCGGTGTGATATCCCCGTGCCTAGGAAAGCATGTTAAGCCGTTGGCCCTGCGCCTGAACTCTCTCCGGTCGTGGCGGATTGCCGTCCCATCGGACAATGGGAACTGAGAGACAGGGAAGAGAGAGTACAGTTGTATGTGTACATTTGGCTTTATTCAAAGGCGATTTTCTCTCTTATTTTTGAATGAATTGTATGTTATTACGAACATAGTATTTTCGAACCTATAGATTTATGTAAAGTGTCGTATTTCAACTTTGCATCCGTTATTTCGTGAAAAAATCGCAAATGAAAGTTGCCAAGTGTTGACATATTAGTGCTCGTGACTGTACACCTGTGCTTGTGCACAAACTCCGCGCCGAAGGCTGGTCTCTGTTGAGATTGGTCGCCATGGCCGAAATTCAGTCTGGAGGACGAAAGTAATATAATTTCTTTTTTTTTTTTGTTTACATTTATTACATCAAAACAAAAATGCATTCGTAATTTCCATTATCTTCTACATACGACACACTTACAGTTGACAGCTAATAGGCTTATTCGCGGGCATTTTACTTTTTTATTTTTTGCGCTGTCCGCACAGAATTCTTTTTAATCCACACAGCGTTGGACCGATTCAGCTACGATTGCCATCTAATTAAAACCTCATTAATTTAAACTCTGTAATTATCTGTGAAGTGGCCGGTTTTGGTGGGTTCGTGGAATCGTTGATTTTGTGGTTTCGTGAAGGTCAAATTAATTTCATTAAGGCTGTTTTAATATAATCACACTACCTATTTAGATAACCACTATCTACTTAACAAAATAATTTAAAAAACGTACTACAAATTAAATTATAGACCATTATTCTGTAGTATTAGCTGAAGACAGGGCGCTATGGCGCTCATTAGGGGAGGCCTATGTCCAGCAGTGGACTGCTATAGGCTGATGATGATGATGATGATGATGATGATGATTCTGTAGTATTAAAGAGTAAAATTTCAAGGGCGGGTCACATTTATAAACATTTCGTTACATGAGAGAGAAGAAAGATGTCTCTCTGTGCCTCTCACACTATCACCATCTGCCTAGCCTTTTCATAATCATAATCATAATCATAATCATTTTTTATTTGTGTAACATAGGTAGTCAATACAGTTCTTAAATTAAAGTTCATAGTTCGCTATGTTATGCCAAGAGGCGTACAAATATGGTTGCATGCTAAATAAAAACAATATGGAATAATTTCTACAGTCAATGCATAAATAAATAATCACAAATTACAATTAGTCACAATATTCAATTAAAATTTGTTTCTCCAGTCAAATAAATAAATAAGTCTACATTAATACATCATTCAGAAATTCATCAGTCGTATAATAGCATTTTTCAATTAATAACATTTTTATTTTTTTTTTAAATTGTGTAACATTCAAATTTTTTATGACATCTGGTAATTTATTGTAAATGCGCGGTGCCATACCTAAAACGCTCTTTCTCACTAAGGCAGACTTACAGCGCTGATTGCTTAGAGAGTTTGCGTATTGGCTACGAATCGCAACATCTCGTAACGTTGACACTTTTTCGAACAACCTCATGTTTGTTTTGACGAAAACACTAATTTCAAAAATATATAATGAGGGTAAGGTAAGTATTTTCAGCGATTTAAAGAATGGTACACAGCTAACGTCAGTTTTCAGACCACACATTGATCTTATGCATCTTTTTTGTGCCTTAAAAATGATATCTTTATCAGTAGAATTTCCCCAGAAAATAATACCATATCTCAAAATTGAGGCTACTAAGCCGTGATATGCAACTAGTAGTGCATCCATATTTATTTTTCTAGCAATTTGGAAAAGTGCATATGCTGATTTATTTATTTTCTTACTTAGGTCATCTATGTGGGCCTTCCAGTTAAGCTGGTTGTCAAGGAATAAACCTAAGAATTTTGCTACTTTAACTTCTTCAATGTCACAGTTACTATGTCTGATATCTACTTTTGGTACTACAGTTCGTTGGTGAAAGTGCATTATATTGGTTTTCTTTAAGTTTATAACTAAATTATTTTTATTAAGCCAATTAATTATGTCCGATAGTGTATTATTTATGTCATCTTGATAAATATTGCGATCAATACATTTCACTATGACAGTACTGTCGTCCGCAAACATGACCATTTGATGTTGAGTCACCTTTGGCAGATCATTTATATAGATCAAGAAAAGAGGTGGCCCAAGGACGCTACCCTGTGGGACACCAAATTTTATTAATCTAGAATGAGATAAAAAACTCTTTTCAAATTTTGTTTTTTCACATACTCTTGAAATCTCTGTACATTGCATTCTGTTGGAGAGATAGGATTCGAGTAGTTTTAAAATGTTACCTCTGATACCATAGCTACGCAGTTTGCCTAATAAGACGTCGTGCTTTACGTAATCGAAGGCTTTGGTCATATCAGTGTAGATAGCACAAATAGGAGCTTTTTGGTCTACTGCTAACATAATACTACGTAAAAAATCAAAAATAGCCATGTTGATCGTGGTATTCTTTCTAAAGCCATTTTGTTCCTTGCATAATAAGTTAAATTTATTGAGATAGCAATACAGAGACTTATAAATAACTTTTTCGAAAATTTTGGAAAATAAATTTCCAATTAAATAAAAATTAAATTTCCAAACTATGTTGTGGTCATCTTCCAGTCTTATAGGATACAGCTGAATACCAGTACCTATTTTACATGGAGCGACTGCCTATCTGACCTTTATAACCCAATTAATGGGTAATACGAAACCACTCGGTAAAACTGTTGTCAGGCTTTCGGGCTTCTAACGACCCGTAAAGACTGTCAAAGAT
Organism: Oligia fasciuncula; assembly: GCA_963082905.1. Taxonomy (NCBI): domain Eukaryota; kingdom Metazoa; phylum Arthropoda; class Insecta; order Lepidoptera; family Noctuidae; genus Oligia; species Oligia fasciuncula. The sequence goes on from OY720400.1 coordinate 18,922,797, forward strand.
CCACGAATGACAGCCGGGACCAACGGCTTTACGTGCTTTCCAAGGCACGGAGGGGTCTTGGTATGTACAGATGGTCACCCATTCACGGACCAACCGCTGCAAGCAGTACCTGGGTTGTGGAGGTCAGATAGGCAGTCGCTCTATGTAAAATACTGGTATTCAGTTGCATCCGGTTAGACTGGAAGCCGACCCCAACATAGTCGGAAAAAGGCTAAACAGATGATGAGGTACTATTTATAGCCTCTAGCTAGATAATGTTGCATCTACCACTCCAAGAAGTACCTTCACTTTGAGAAGGTACAGACGCCAAGCACATCAAGCTACTACAATCTGTCAAAATTCTTTAATAGATTTTCAACTCTAAAGCTAAAGAATAAGGTTTAAAGTTGATTGGGAAAATTTGACAGTTTCGGGTAGCTTGATGTGCTGTCGTCTGTACATCAAGCCGGCATTGTTACAAGCATCGACAAATACACTGCACCACTACATATTTCAGAAATGTTTTCAACCACAAAGACATGAATGGAACATTTCCTGTACACAGGAAATACATTTTAAAATTCAACCAATTCGGACGAATTTCATGTAATTAAAACCTCATTACATTTAAACTCTTCGTAATTAACAATGCATTATTTACTCGTGGTGGGTTTCATAATTTTATTTTTTAACTGATTCAGTACTGCAGTGCTATTTTGTAAATCTCACTGTAAAAACTTAGGTGAAGTGAGCTGTAACCAGGTAGGACGACAGTTCCTGTTAGACTGGAAGCCGACCTCAACACAGGAAAGGGTTAGGCAGATGATAAGATGATGAACTTTATGTGTTTTTGGGTTAGTTAAACAAATGTGTGGCTAAACGTTAATCTACTGTACTTAACTTGAACCAACGTTTAATAATTAAACTCATAGTTAATTTGCATAACAATGCATACTGAAAGATTACTATTACGTTAGAGAACTATTTAATTGTATGTTATTAGGTATCAAACAAGCCGATGTTCATCTGAACGTTATGTAAGTGATCGCCATAGCCCTAGATCTCAGTAATTGAAAGAAAGAAAGGAAGAAAAAGTATTTATTGCGACTCGTACAGGAAGATCACAAACTAAACTAAACACAGTAAAATAAAAATCCAAGTTATATAAAAAAAAGTAACAAAAGGAAAATGAAACAGAAAGTCCTATACGAGGCCAAAAGGCTCCTAACTCAGCATGATGCTGCGATATTTAAAAAATAAATGTGATAGGGCCCGCTGTGATGTCACGGGCAGTTACAGAAATAAATAAATACAATAAACATAGTGGTAACCTCTGGAATCACCGGTCGGATTTAAAATGTTTGCATTTGACAGCTCAATTTATGAGGATACCTATAAACTATAAGGCTAAACATCAAGCTAGGACTTTTGAGAGACGAGAAACAAGAAAAAAAAATAAGAAAGAACGATATGCGATTACGAACTAATATCGCGGGCAGGCGATGCGATGCGACGGGGAATAATAATATGTATTTTATTTGTGCAGAATAGACAATGCTCTTTCTTATCCTTACATGTTAGAAAAACGAATGATATTGTTAGTAGCACTAAATCATTCAGCTACCCATCTGATTGCCTCGAACCCTCTTGAATTACTTTCTAGCCTTATACTACACTAGCTGCGCCCCGCGGTCTTACCTGCGTAAATGTCGATCCCGTGGGAATATCGGAATAAAAAGTAGCCTATATGTTAATCCAGGGTGTCAGCTACTTCCATACAAAATTTCATCAAAATTGGTCCAGCCGTTTGAGCGTGAAGAAGTAACAAATATATAAACACACACACACACCCCCTCACCCCCACACACACTCACAAACTTTCGCCTTTATAATATTAGTGTGATTCCAAAATTGAGGTGGTTACTTGTTCAAAACATATTCTACGGTCGTGCTATGGAATAATAATGGATGGAAACAGTATATTCTGATGAGGAAACCTAAGGCTGCGTTTTTATCAGATATGTGCGAGGATGCGTAGCGAGGGATGTGTGTGAAACAAACCAATAACATCGCTTCATTTTCATAGCTTGAACTAAGTTAGCGTTGTTACTGGTTTGTTTTAGACACATTCCTCGCCACGCATCCTCGCTCAATTCTGGTGAAAATCCAGCATAAACTGCCTAAATGCCACAGCCATAATTGGCATAAACAACGTTGTGCTGAACCTCAGACACGATGCCAAATGATTTCAGTACAGCGCTACAGGAAATTTGAATTCATCACACTCAACGCAAACTCAAAGCTATTTCAAATAAACCAATTACAGGCACTTTTGAATTGTCAAGGGGTCGGTCAGTCAAAAAGATGAAGCTATTCTATAGCGTAGTAGGTACCTGTGTAGAAAAACGTGCAAGAAACTCCACGGACATTGATTCAAATCAATATAGTGTGGTTACAAAATCATCTTCATCATCATCATCATCATCAGCCTATAGCAGTCCACTGCTGGACATAGGCCTCCCCTAATGAGCGCCATAGCGCCCTGTCTTCAGCTTGACGCATCAAATCATCTTAGTTAAACCAATTAATATATCATACCAAAACTTATTAAATAACTTGCTTCCGCCCGCGACTTCGTCCGCGTGAAATTTCACCCTCCCCCCATTCACCCTCCTAAGGGTGGAATTTCGAAAAATCCTTTCTTAGCGGATGCCTACGTCATAACATCTACCTGCATGCCAAATTTCAGCCCGATCCCTCCGGTGGTTTGGGCTGTGCGTTGATAGATCACTATGTCAGTCAGTCACCTTTGAGTTTTATATATTTAGATTATCTAGTTACATACCTACATACAAATTTTCACTGATCAAAACTCTCTCTATTCTTATAACCAACGAAAAAAGGAGGAGGTTCTCAAGTTGACCCTATATTGGTATTACAGTGCGGCAAACGAAAGAAGGCGGCTGACAGCTGTCAGTTTGTCATTGGTTATATAGTCTTTGGTTTCACAAACAAATACATGTTTTGCGAATTTGATCCTTATTAGCTACGTTATTGTACTGACAGGTGAGGAACGCATTCTCTTGACCGGCCGGGCCGTAGTTAGTTGAGCATATACTTGATGATAATTTTTTTTTTTGTTTGATAGGAAGTTGCCATTTTTGTAATTCGAAATTAAAAAGTCTTTGCTTTCTGTAGTCTTCAATCCTGTCTTATCTCATTAGGTGCTTACTTTACTATTGTACAGCCTAAGTTCAAAGAGTACTTACGTACTGAATAGAACTTAAATTCATTTAACTGGAAGAGGTCTAAGTAAATAGAAAGGCGCGTTCTGAAAATGTTCCGCCATTGTAACTATGTCGGCGTTGCTACCTCACTGTATGAAAGGTCGGATGTGGCAATGACATTTTTGGCAGTCTGTCTTTATTCAGTAGTTATGAATGAAATACATACTAAACATAACGCCTATAATTCCTGAATGGCTAGCAACGGTGTACTGTAGAGGTTATCTATGTAGCCATACCTTTAGCAGTACAGGCTGGTTATAAATTTATAATTGCCGGTGTGTTCGAACGTTCAAACAAGTATCAAATATTCTACTAAGGTATTTTTGTTTAGAAGAGTAAGTGCTAGAAATAACATGATATTGTAAAGTAATGATATTATAAGTGTAACTTATAATATCATTGTTTTACTTATAATATCATTGTCATTGTTGTAAAGTCGTAAATATATTTTATCCTAGTCAAAGCATTTTAATTATATTGTGAAGCTCCCATCTGGAGTTTCACAGTACCTACCGACCAATTAAATAGAAGGTTTGCCCGTTAGCTTTGGGGCAAGCCTGTTGGCATCAACCGGGACCAAATCCAGACTTCGGGCTGTTACTGCCACTGACAAATTCTTGATGGGAAAACCCAATAGGATTTCGCACGGCGTGGGAATCGAACCCGGGACCTCATGGTCAGCAGTAGCGCTTGTAACCACTAGACCAACAAGACAGCGAGGCAATCAAAATAATTATGTATGTGAAAACATAGGTACAGATGCCAGCACATCAAGCCCGAAAACTGTCAAAATTTCCCAATCAACTTTGCACCTTCTGCTTTTATTGTTTCTAAAACTTGCGTTTTTTGCGTTTAGGTCCTGTAAGCCCCTTAAAAGATCGCTTTACCAATAAGACCGCTCATTGTGTCACCCTTTGTAAAATGTCTACATTTATATCTGTAAAGGCGGATGTGCTTGCACATGCCTCACCACGAATATGAACGTCCACACATTGCGAATCATGCGATGAGCGCCGTGCGCTGCGTATGCCTCGCAATGTCTGTACTGGGTGGAGTATATTCTATTTTTTAGTATACTACATATTACTTGATCTATGGAGCGGACGCTCTCCTTGACAAAGACGAAGTTTTACCTCTAAAACTCAATTTGTAACAGCCACTTACTTTATAAGAGTTAATAAAAAGGCGAGTACACAGTTCATATTCTTGCCACAATACCTTTCTTGTTTTTTTACCATTATTATTGCCAGTATACCTTTGAATATCAGTATAATACATAGTCCTACAGACAGTTTCTGCCATGGCGGCCAATTTCATCGGAGACCAGCCTACGGCGCGGGAGATTATAGTGCACAAGTGTGTGCGCAGGCAGAGGTTCAGTCTCTCTTCTCTAAGTCATAGTCCGATGAGACGGCATGTATTCCATCACGACCGGAGAGATGAGGCGCAGCACCTACGGCTTAACGTGCTTACCGAGGCACGGAGGTATCAGAACGTCAACTTCCAAACTCCGAGCTGTTACTAAGAAATTCCCAATGGAAAACGCAATAACACTTTTGTGCTCGACCCGGGAATCGAACCCAGAACCCCACGGTCAGCAGTCGCGCTTGCGACCACGAGACCAACGAGGCAGTTGAATATACAGTACTTAAGAGTAAATTAGTCGTGAGCTCGAACTCACTGGTGGTCATGGCCAAAGCACGCTGTCTCACCTGGCTTCGTGTCTGACAGAGCTAGTATCAGTGATGAGCAGTTAGACACTAGTCTACACGCACAACGTCTAGTTCTCACGCAAAGAAACACCGTTCCGAACTGAAAGGCGCGTAAAAGAATTCAAAAAGTGCTTTGGAAAATCGAGTTTTATGAAAAAACCAGTGCTAAAATCAATTACAAATAAAGTTTATTGAACTCTTCTAACTGAGCTTTGTCGGTACGGACTTGATGATGAAGATTTTACAGTTCTTTTCTTACTTATTTACACCCAAAGTTACGTTACGTTAAAAATAGCAAGAAAAACGAATTTTTGTTGGCTCATAACTTTTTAATGGCTTTTTATTTTACTATTCTGTTTCCGTACAGGCAAAATTAATAATAAGTCAAAACGACATCATGTTTAACTTTGGATGCACAATGTCAAACAGTGGAGTAATACTCTCCCGAAATTTTATGGAAAAAATATCGACTAGAGTGGCACCTTAACAGAAACACATCGTTCCCTTTTAAAATAAACTCCGCTACCGATTACGATGTAAAAAATCCTAATTCCTTTTTCCAATTTCAACTTTACCTCACTCAAAACTAAGGACATTTCCACATCCGCGTTTGTTTGGCCGCAGCTTGACCGCAAGTAATCCTATCGCAGGCACCTGCGCAAAATAAACGACGATCGTAAATCCCCGCAGCGTCCAGAGCGGCTGGGACACTGTTATTAGCTGACAGACGCCTGATTTGGCTCATGCCTTAGATTTAGTAGCGACTGGGTGACCGTCTTTTGTATACAGTCCCGCGATAGCCAACTTATTAATGGGAGTGTCACTAGAAATGTCTGCTGAAAACTGGAATTATTTTTTTGTTCAAAATTTTGTTTATGTTTGTCAGAATTCTTTGGCGCTATTTTATCCTGTTTTATACTTGTTTGTACAGCTTTAGTTGACCTTTACTGAAAAAGGGTTTGGCACGTTTTAGTAATATTTTAGTGTTAACTTTGACCTTGTGTCCACTGCAATATTTGTTGGTTTGTTTTTGGGCTCCCGGGAGTAAACTCTCTGTTTTGTTACTACCACCAAACCTTTAGAATATGTGTGAAGTAAGCACTATGAACGAAAATATACCGGCATTTATTTTCGTATTTTTTTTTTTTATCATCCTGGACTTTCCCACTGCTGGGATACAGGCCACTTCTTTGCCAGAGGGAGTGGGCCATAATCCACCACGCGGGCCCAGTGCGGGTTGGTTCGTTATAATACACAATCAAAAAAGTAGGTATGCACACAAAAGAAATAGACCATCTTAAACAAATAAATATTTAAATCGGGGCATTATTTTAATTTAACAAAATATGAAAACATTTATGTCTAAGTACGTTCCGTACGTTTTTTTCTCTTTTATTTTCTTTAATCTTCTTCTATTAACATTGTAATTTATATGTGGAAGCTTGTAATTAGCAACTGTCAGTTGTTTACTATTTCGTTACCATTTACGTGTATTAGTCTGTAAGCTTTCTTAAAATTGTAAAAATAAAATAAATAAATAAAATAAAATAAATAAAATAAACATGAAAGTATAAGTAGTTGGTAGAAAGCGGGCGCCCGGAGTTTGTTCCAGTCTTACGCGATCAAGCTGGACCGTTGCAGCCTGAATAGTTGGGAGGCTGTTACACCGACGCTTATCAACATCGATATTAAGTTACTTATGGGGCTTATATGACCTAAAGCGTGGTCACTCTAGGACTGCATAGAAAAGAAAGAGAAGCGCAATGACACAACGCTGGTAATTTATTGCAAAATTATTTAATTACAAAAAATCTATTGTTTGGACTAAAAAATTAAAACACTAATGCGTATGTTGCTTGTAGAATAATCTGACAAAAATCAGAATGATTGTATGTATATTAGTATAGTTTTTATTGTACAAAGAAAGTTTTTAGAGGTATCTTCATGATTTTTTTCTATCGTATCAAATTAGTTGTATTATGTTTTCAACACACTGTCAACCTAGCATTAATCCTGAAGAATATCATTTTTTTTTTTGTTTATTGCACGCGATCATTATACTTTTATTGTTTCTAAAACTTGCGTTTTTTTTGCGTTTAGGTCCTGTAAGCCACATAATTATGCAATAACGTTCATACTCAAAACGGAAAACCGGTACTGATTATGTTGACAATTAAGGCGAGAATGGCGTTAACTCTTGTGATCAAAAGTTTTCACTTTTTCTCAATTCGTAATCCACTGACGTGGATTGCTCCTGTCTTCGGGAGAGTTTAATCTGCACAAGCAACCGGGCGATAAAATTTAATATTGACGGAGTAATTGAAAGAAAAGGAAAGAAAGAAAATACTTTTAATTGCGGCAAACACGACGCATAAAAATAAAAACACAAGCGAAAAATAAAACAAAATAACATATTGGGAGAAAGTATGCGTCATATCTACGCAAAACGGCCATCGCTCAGCATAATGCTAAGACCCTATACGAGACAGAGCCCCAGCGCTGGTTTTCAGCGAAAGCCGGCGTTGACGTGATGACGTCAGCCAGTGCAGCATTGCTTCGCCATGGCTTTGTTGTTTAACAAATTCTGCGGAATGGAATGTGACGTCCCGAACGATTGTGTAGCACGCTTTTGATTATAATTATGATTAAGATAAACCAAACAAATCTTGGTTTAGATGATTTAGTGCTGGTTATAATCGACGATTTGCCGATTGTTTTACATTAAATTTATTAAACACTAGCTGCGCCCCGCGCTTTCAGCCGCGTAAATGTTGATCCCGTGGGAATATCGGGATAAAAAGTAGCCTATATGTTAATCCAGGGTGTCAGCTACTACCGTACAAAATTTTATCAAAATTGGTCTAGCCGTTTGAGCTTGAGGAAGTAACAAACATATAAACACACACACTCACCCCCACAAACTTTCGCCTTTATAATATTAGTTGTATATAAGTTTTTTTGGTTATAAGCAGAGCCAATGGTTTTCATTCATAGCACAAACATAATAAACAAACTAGAATACTTTATTACTTTTAAACGTACCTTTTTCCTTGACGGTGTAATATACAGCCTATAAAGAAACTGTTCCGAAGAAGGTTACTACACTAAAGAAGCCTGCAAAACTCTTTTATATGAATTCCAAAACTGTTTATATTCAAAGTAGTTCCTAAACGAAACTTTAGACTTTCCTTTATGATATATTGCGGTAATTACTCAGTTGTTCGAAAAGAATGGTAAAGTTGTTAAGTTTTAGTTTAGTTTAGTTAAGCTTTTGTGAAGAATTTCAGTTCATGCACTTTGAACCGCGAGTTGATTCTGGCGACGTATTTTGTTAAGATAGCAGGCCAATTCTGATATGAAAGACGAAAGAAAAAAAAAATACGTTTATTTGCCGCAAATATGACGCTTACAAATAAAAAAACAGAAACAAAAAAAAAACAAAATAAATAATGGTAACTTTTTTTTTTTAGATTAATTATTTTTTATATAAGGAAACATAATTTTAAAAGCTAACAGTATTAAAATAATAATATGTACAAGATACGGCAAGAGACGGCACGGTTGGCGCAGTGGTTAAGCGATTGACTGCTGCGCTGCGTGTCGCGAGTTCGATTCCCGCACGGAACAAATATTTGTATGACCTACAACTAGTTGTTCCGGGTCTGGCTGTTTGTGTATGTGAGTTTTAAATGTTTGTGAACGCACCCACAGTACAGGAGAAATTCCTAGTGTGGGGCAATGTTTTCTTATAAAAACAAAAAAAAGATAAAAAGGAGAGGAAATAATCAAAGGGCATCAAAAAATTCATCCGCATCGCTGTCAACAGGAAACGTGCCCAAAACACTGGCAACATTGCCACCGTAACTTAAGACGTTCAAAATCTAGTCGCAATCTCATCTCGGCGACTAACAAATGTCAAAAATTTGACAAAATTTTTGGGATATTTGAGGTATTTTTGACAGATTGAGGAATGTAAACATTTTTAAAATTACGACAATTGCTCCTCAGACTGTGAACGTTCCTAAAATAGGAATTCAGTAGTATGATGTAGTACTTCCTCTGTTAGTATGATGAACCGTATTAATAATAGTTAAACAAAGAATTGTTTTAAATGTTTTGTTGTAAATTACCAGGTTCTCAATAATTATTTACAATCTAGTCTCTAAGACTAATATTTAAGCAATTTTAATCTAACTTAATTTGGATGTAATCTATCTCTTTGCCAAATTTTATCCAAATCCATTTAGTGGTTTAGGCGTGAAAAGGTAACATACAGACAGACAGATAGAGTTAATTCCGCATTTATAATATTAGTATGGATATAGATAAAGCAACACAGACATAAATCACAACAAACACAGCTTATGTTCCCGAATAACTAAACTTGTTTCGATAAAGTAGGTAGGTTCGATGAATAATGCAGATACAGATAAGCGCTCACAGCTCAAAATGTTCACGCACATAATTAACTTGCAAATATTGTAATCAAAACAAAGCTAATTCGCTAAACTAACACAATAGGGCCAGTCACAGTCTAAATAATCTGTACTCGATCGGCAGTATAACCATTACCTTTATAGTTATTATGGCTTAGGCTTTAGGACTACCATTGTTGTTTAGCTCTCAAATAATTTCGTCTATGATTATACAATGTGTTCAGAGTAAATGTCTATTAAGTTAACAGTTCTTTCGAAATGTGGGTAGCTTATGGGAATACCTCTGTTAAATACTTCTTTGTAAGGGATTGGTCCGTGGATGGGTGACCATCTTTACATACCGTGATCCCTCCGTGCCTCGGAAAGCACGTTAAGCCGTTGGTTCCAGCTGTCATTCGTGGATCTTTGACAGTCGTTACGGGTAGTCAGAAGCCCGAAAGTCTGACAACCAGTCCTACCAAGGGGTATCGTTACCCAGTAACTGGGATATGGCGGTCAGTTAGGCAGTCGCTCTACGTAAAATACTGGTATTCAGCTGCATCTGGTTAGATTGGAAGCCGACCCCGACATAGTTCGAAAAAGGCTGATGATTCTTAGTAAGGGGTATAGTGCTCACTCAGTAACTGGGTTGTGGAGGTCAGAAGGCCAATTCCCGTAATTAAAAACGTTTAATATCTAGTTGTAATCTCTTCTCAGCGACAATCAATGTCAAAAATGGAATTGAATAATTAGAAGTATTTGTGACAGATCGAGACTGAGATCAGACTGTGAACGTTCTTAAAATTACGAAAATTGCCTCATATAGGGGAATCCCAACATAGTAGAGATAAGGCTTAGCAGATGATAATGATCGCCAGGTTTTCAACCCATTAATTGAATACTTACTCTCATAAAGATCGGAGACGCTACACTCGAAGTCGTGTACGAGCATGTTTACCTAGGACAAACTGTCCAGTTAGGGAGGTCTAACTTCGAGAAAGAGGTCAACCGTCAAATCGGACTCGGCTGGGCAGCGTTCGGGAAGCTACGCCATATCTTATCGTCCCATATACCGCAGTGTCTCAAGACGAAAGTCTTTGACCAGTGCGTGTTGCCAGTGATGACTTATGGCACTGAAATGTGGTCGCTCACAATGGGCCTTATAAAAAGGCTAAAAGTCACCCAAAAGGCAATGGAGAGGGCTGTGCTTGGAGTTTCCCAGCGTGATCGAATCAGGAATGAGGAGATCCGCAGGAGAACCAAGGTAACCGACATAGCCCGAAGAATTGCCAAACTTAAGTGGCAGTGGGCAGGGCACATTGCTCGCAGAACAGATGGCCGATGGGGCCGAAAGTTTCTGGAATGGCGACCGCGTACCGGAAGACGTAGCGTTGGAAGGCCTCCCACAAGGTGGTCCGACGACCTAGTGAAGGCCGCAGGAACCCGTTGGATGCGAGAAGCACAGAACCGGTCGAAGTGAAGGTGCTTGGGGGAGGCCTATGTCCAGCAGTGGACGTCTTTCGGCCGAAATGATGATGATGATGATGAATTGAATACTTAAGTAGAATTGACACGTCTAAATACTTCAACAGGTCAAAAATATAACCACAATTAGGTTTAAAACAATTACTGTTAAGCTGATAAACGTAAACAAGGGTAGGATTATGCAGAAACATTGTAGCGCCCGCAGCCTCAACTGGCCGCCATTAATGAACTTTGACATTATCAAAACAAAGTTTATTCTAACCGTAACGTTAACTATGTCGTACGCGTATATACAGGGTGTTTTTTTTTTACCAGTTCCAAACTTTTTACAGGCTGTTCTACCCATGAATATGAACAACTTTCACTATGGTACCAATTCTGAAATCACCAAAAAAAAATTAGCTGTTTCATACATTTTGGTCAAGTAGGTGTTGAACTTCTTTGTCAACTTCAACTCAAAGCATTTATGTCAAATAAACCTATTAGGTACGGGCATTTTTGAATTATCAAGGGGTCGGTCAGTCAGAAAGCTAAAGCTAGTTGCCCATTCCAAAGTGTAATAGGTACCTATGGAGAAGAACAGGCAAGAAACTCCACAGAGACTCTTTTAAATCATAAAATGGTTACATCATTTCAAATCATCAAAAACAAAATATTGGTTACATCATTCATGTTGAAATTATCCATGTGAGTACAATCTAGAAAGACGTACAGGTTAAAAGCGACCGTAATAAAAAAGATAAAAACAAGAAAAAAAAAACAATTCAGAAATTATAATAAGCCGTGGCAGCTAAAAGATGACCAGTCAGCACCATTAAGCTCAACCACTTTGAAGGGAAACTAATGATAAAACACACTGCACATACGCCACCACCAGCGAGATATTTGAGTGAGCATGGCATACTCTCAGACGCCAGGGCACATTCAAGTGAATGAAAGACGTATCCAGTAAATGGTAACTTTATAATAGGTACAGACGGCCAGCACATAGCTACTACAATCTGTCAAATTTCTTTAATAGATTGTCAACTTTATTGCTAAAGCATAAGGTTCAAAGTTGATGTGGAAAATTTGACAGTTTCGGGTGATGTGCTGGCGTCTGTACATAGAGCTTACAGGTGTGCTATGCAAACAACAGCTAAGACTAGTTTAAAACACACACAAGATGCAAACTGTCCGGAAACAGTCCGCCGCGCTCGGCTGCTTGCAGCGTAATGTGCCATGACATTACAGTGCACGGAATAATAATAAATTATTATGACAACGTGTTGGAGCATGGACGTCAGGCATCGTTTAAATTAAAACAGGTTTCTTTTTCGGACTCGTATCGAAGAATTTATTTATTTGCTCAAGAAGGTCTATCATGTGGCCATCTCACTTATTTATTTATCAGTTTTTTTTTTGCAATGTTATTCAATATTGTTTTTATGTGACACAAATTTATTTTATTTATTTATTTAATTATGCATACACACGTCATTATCATCATCACGATTTACATTCTTCACCTCACACATCAGGTCCAGTTGAAAACCAGCGTCAGGCACTACTTAGTTGTCTGGCATTTTTGCTAAACTGCAGTTAATTCTGTAACCATCTCACCGTGAAAACTTAGGTGAAGTGAGCGTGGAGTGAGCTGTCAATAGTGTCAATTCCTAGCAAAAACAAACTCACATCACCTAAGTTTTCACGGTGAGATTTGCACAGAATCGACCGGCTGGGCCTTTTTGGCGCAGCTGTGAGGCACACATTTCTACTAATTTCTTACATCGGACTTTGCACTTTTTATTTTTATCTTTTTTTTTTGTTTTTATCTGATGTAAGTACGACTATTATCTGACTATCTGGTGTATTGTGTGTCTTTTAGTGTATGCTAAATAAATGTATTTTCTTTCTTTCTATGCAATTATACAATACTAAGAGACTGAACAAAACGCTGCTTGGTGGTCGAATAGCTTGTGGCTGCCACCTCATCCATTATCATCGGGAATTTCTCTTTAGCAGCCCGGAGTGTGGATTTGTGTCCGTTTGATTGCAACAGTAGAATAAGGCTGCCTTTCCACCAGAGATGAGCGTGGATGCGCAGCGAGGGATGTGTGTGAAACCAACCAATAACATCGCTTCATTTTTATAGCTGGAACTAAGTTAGCGTTTGTATTGGTTAGTTTTACATACATCCTTCGCTACGCATCCTCGCTCATCTCTGGTGGACAGCCTAATAGGTGGCAAAATTTGGCGAAATGTGTGTGTGTATGTGTGTGTAGTACTTCCCCTGCGGCCTTGTAGAGCCCAATCACAAAGAGCTTCTACTAAAAAGGTAATGAAATTCCTCGTTCATATTAATATAATCCTCGTTGAACTAGTCACCCTGTATTGTAAACAAAGTTTAACGTAATAATAATTCGTACAACTTCACATGCGGCACAAATGCTGCGTCGGGTGTTTTATCTCAACTAGTGCTGCATTGGATATGAACGTGTGTTGTTATTTATATAGATATTTATATCGCTTTAACTCCACTTACTTAGTTATTACAACATCATCGCTAAGTATTTTCTGATGGTTTAAAACATGATTTAATTGAAATATGCGTATAATTTAAGCCAATAGGTTTTCGGTTGCCTATGTCATCATCATCATCACTGGGAGCTGAGTTTAGCGCTCCCTGACCTGTGTAAGGTTACCTACCTACTCAAATTCGGTAGCCTTTTTTTTTTGAGGGTGGGAAATCATCAAATGACCCCTCCTGCTCTGGGTGGAGCGGAAGGGAGTGGCTTTATGTTCCGGGGTAGCGGTAACCCTTTCGGACAATCCCGCTGCCCCGGCAGGCTTCGGCCCTTGCGGGCCCCTATTCTGTTGCTGACATCTCTTTGACGCGCGCGTGGAACACGTACGCGCCGTCCGGCACGGGCCTGGTCCTGATCGGACGGTGAGCTACCCATTACTCTCCGCCCGCAGGCCCGCGTACGGTGGCCGGGAGTCGTCACGCGGCTCCCGACGCCCGGAGCGTCCCCCGCGGCGGCTGAGACGGGAGGCTCTCTCCCTGAGCCGTCCCGCAAAATTCGGTAGCCTCCTAAGATTTTATTTGTTCTGCCTTTCGGACTAAACAGAAAAGGCAAATCAGCAAATTCTTGTTGTAAGGAATAAAAACTGTCAGTTAAAGAACTACAAAAAAAACTTTTTTACAAAAAGGAAACAACCGACTTCGAAAAAGACACTACAAAGTGAAAAATAACTTTAATTTCGGAATTTTATTCGGTGTCATTGGGATCGCATTTTCGTTGTTTGCCACCGACTTCCGAAATTAAAGTTATTTATCACTTTGTAGTGTTGTTTAAAAATAAAAACTTACTTTTACGTTACGTTAAACGGTTTACGCGTGATTGAGTAACAAACATCTTCACAAACTTTCACATTTATAATAATAGTAGGATATACGATATTTTCTACCATCTTTGAATTTCCTCTCCTCATACAGGTACACAAGTACATATGTACATAAAGGAAGGTACATTTCTGACACTAAAGGATGACCGAGCTCAGGAAATAAAGTGCATCTCAGAAAAGTCAAGCTATGTAGCTTAGTCAGCGCCAGACATTTGTACTTAGGAAATGCTTTATGCATGTATGACTAGAGTTTGGTATTTCTGTATAGGTTTACTTGTAACTTAAACGATTTTGATACTTGAAACAGTGCATTCTACTCTGTGATATGAATCGGTGATCATTTTACTCTAAAAACAAATGAGTTTTGTGAGTGGTCTTTAGATAAAGTTAGCTGGTAATATAAAATCATAATAATTTATATCCCATCTGAACTTTCTCATTATCAGCCCAGTCTGAATTGAGTGTCCGGCTGATGGCTTAGGCTCGCCCCCTGTTACATGGGACTTATACATAACTGGCGAAATGTGACTGTCCTACAGGCGCACCTCTGTTTTACCCTTCGCGTATATGCGTGATGAAAATTACATAAGTATTTTTTTATTTTTATTTTAGTGCTTCGTCCTTGTAGCTAAGAAATAACAGCCGCACGGATTGGTCGAACCGATTAAGCTACGCTTGCCGGGGTTGGTCCGTAGTTGGGTGACCACCTTTATATACCAAGACCCCTCCGTGCCTCTGAAAGCACGTTAAGCCATTGGTCCCGGCTGTCATTCGTGGACTTTTGACTGTCGTTACGGGTCATCGGAAGCCCGAAAGTCTTACAAGCAGTCTTACCATGGGGTATCGTACTCGTATTACCCAATAACTGGGTTGTGCAGTCGCTTCATGTAAAATACTGGTACTCAGCTGCATCCGGTTAGACTGGAAGCCGACCCCGACATAGTTGGGGAAAGGCTAGGCAGATGATTAGTTTCTTCGTTTAGTTTGTTTATTACAAGTAAAAAAAAGATCTGGTCCAGACGTTGCATAAAATTGTTCAAATAACTTTAGTTTTTTGCTTGGACTGAAAAAAGAACTTTGACCCCTGAGTTTGTTGCTGCATCCCTTCTAAGACGAACTAAAGTAATATGTGAAAGAGTAAAAATATCTATTTACAGTCTAAACCGTTGCATTTCATTTGGAAGCAAGACATGATAAAAAGCACGAAAGCAAAATAAATGCAGTAGAAATTCTGGCGTTCAGTGAAGTGTGCAGAATCTACGACTCCCAGATCGTATGCGGAATGAAAAGATGGCGCTGATAAGTCTGAAAGGGAAAGTCCATGTAGAAATGAGAAAAGACATGCTTCGATGCTTTGAACATGAGGAATTATGCCAGATTGATTAATGTACGGTCAGGATTAAAAGTGATTATTGTTAAGACTGTTTTTTTAACTTCATTCCATTTTTAACAGACTTCTAATTAAGAGGAGGTTCTCAATTCGGATGTATACCTATTTTTTTTTTATGTTTGCTCGGGTTTAACTCGGTCATAAAGACGGATTTGCAAATTTTTTTTTCTTCGAAAGAAGGTTATTCCGAAATAGTCCCATTTAAGAGCCTATACTACCTCAGCTAAAATTCACTCTTTATCTCGCTCGCACGATACTGCTCGCGGACTGTGTGAAAGCGAGACAGATTGCGGTGCTGGGCGGGAGGCAGCACCAATAGTTTAGGTATTTGCTTTTTACGGTGAAAATAAAGGTAATTCAAAAAAACTAACTAACATAAGACCTGCTTTATAGTTAGTTCAGTTAGTATGCAAAGTTTCATGATCTAATTTGAAGTATTTTTTGAATACCAGCGGTTTATTGTTCGGTTTGGAGGTTACTTTGGAATTTTTTTCTATCGAGAAAATTTTATGGAATCGTGTTTTCGTCTAACATAAGACCTTACATTAATCCTCAACTTTAGCATATATTTATTTCAAAATGAATGCTGCGGAATTTTCGACATAACGGAGGATCATGCTAAGCCATTTGAGGTAGTATAGGCTCTTAAATTTTGTAAAGATCTGATGATGAGTTTCGGAGACAGACAACGGAATTCTTCACTAAATGCCAGCAAATCAACCGCGATTGCTGCTATCGCATATGTATGTATTGACATCACGCCTGTTCCTTCTAAAGGGGTACGCAGAAGTGTTCAATAGCTTCCTGTCACTGATATTGACATAGCAAGTAGGTACCTAGTGTTATAATTATGAATTTGTGTGGGGTAGGTGGGTACAAATAAAAAGTGAAAAATTAAAACTTATTCCAAAAAACAAGGACCGACTTCCAAAAAAAACACTACAAAGTGAAAAAATAACTTTAATTTCGGAAATCGGTGACAAAAAACGAAAATGCGGAACCAACGACACCGGCTTCCGAGATTAAAGTTATTTTTCACTTTGTAGTGTTTTTTTGGAAGAAGTTGGTTGTTTTTTTTTGGAGAAAAGTTTTTTTATTGTTAGATTATTGCACGCAAGACGAATAGTTTTCACAGTAAGTAATATTATGATCGGATACGAGTTTAATAGGTACTATAACACATAACATTAATATAACGTCTGTAATCCTCGAAGGGTTAGCCAGTGGTACAGACCAGCACATCAAGCTACTACAATCTGTCAAATTTCTTTAATAGATTAACAACTTTACCGCTACAGCATAAGGTTCAAGGTTGATCGGGAAAATTTGACAGTTTCGGGTAGCTTGATGTGCTTGGCGTCTGTACCTATTACACCCACATTTCGCCAGTTATGTTTAAGTGCCATGTAACAAAGGGCGAACCTCTTGCCATCAACCGGGGACAATTCTGGACTCCGGGCTACTACTGAGAAACTCCAGATGGAAACACCCAATTTCACTTTTCCCGACCCAGGAATCGAACTTATTTTTATTTAACTCACACCCTGACATTGACCCTGACAACTTAAATTTTTTTTTTATTTATTATTTTAAATGAAAATCGTTTACTTTTACCATGTTTGTAAATATGTGAGCACCGTGTATATATCAGATAATTAATTAACTTATATGTCATGGTTTCATTTTTAATTATTTTACATATTGTGTTATACCTACTAATTTAATTTTAGGTGCATCGTCTTCACATATATATATACAGGGTGATTGGAAGATGGGTGCAAAGCTTTAAGGCGATGATAGTACAGGCAATTCAGAACCATTTAAGCCATGGTTATCTTAGACGAAGTCTTACCACTTTTTTTTTACCAATTTCTTAAGATTTTTTTCGAAAATTCCCAAAGTTTTAACTAAACTACTTATTTATGGCCAAATTGAATGATAAACGAATTCATTTTTATTGTATTTAATTAAAGTAATGTGTAAGCAATCTAGCAAAACATGTTTTAGGCCTCTGTGTCGTTAGACATTTTTTTTACAGATATTTAAAGTTCATAACAAATTTTAAAATTTATAAATACTTTTTGTAAACCTTATTTTAAAAATCACGGAGCGTGCTTTTTTTGTTCAAACCTTTTTGAAAACATGCTTGATAATCGCTCTTTCTTTTGAGGTAACATTTACACAGATATCTTACAAATTATTGAAATTAGGACCTAAAAACCAATTTAAGGGAGAAATTTTAAATTTTAGGCAGTCTAAATAAAACAACATTTGAATTAAATTTATTTATGCTTCATGGTCAAAATGTTGTCCGTGATTCCTAATACAAGCACGGCTCCGTCTTCTCACTTCTGTTGTTGTTATTTTCAACATCATCTCCAGCTTCATTGTTTCAAACTCTGAATTCATTCTCTCTATCAGTTCTTCTCTCGTGTTTATTTCAACATTCGTATACACTAGCTTCTTGGCCCGGCCCCACACGAAAAAGTCCAGCAGGGTCAGATCTGGTGAGCGAGCGGGTCAAGGGATGGGTCCATCTCTGCCAATCCAGCTGTCAGGAAAACAATTATTTAAGTGTTCCCTTACATTTAACATCCAATGCGTTGGACAGCCGTCTTGCTGAAAGATGACTGTACTGTTTCTTGCGAATATCGGGACACCGGTTTCCTCTATCAGCTCTGGTAAATCCACTTGTAGAAAGTGCAAATCATTTTCATCATTGAAAGTCTCCGGTAAGAAGTGGTGCCCAATCAACGTCCTGCAAATTACTCCAGCCTCCAGAATTTCCTCTGAAACGACACCTGCTTCTTAAAATGTGGATTGTTGTCTTTGGCGGCCCATTCATGAAGGTTATGAAAGTTTTTAATGCCCTCCCTAGAAAACTTTAATTTGAAATCAGTCTTGTGGACGGATGAAAGCAAATTTTCTAGGGAGGGCATTACAAACTTTCATAACCCACACAACACATGGGGAACACTTAAATAATTGCTTTCCTGACAGCTGGATTGGCAGAGATGGACCCATCCCTTGGCCCGCTCGCTCACCAGATCTGACCCTGCTGGACTTTTTCGTGTGGGGCCGGGCCAAGGAGCTGGTGTATACGAATGTTGAAATAAACACGAGAGAAGAACTGACAGAGAGAATGAATTCAGAGTTTGAAACAGTGAAGCTGGAGATATGATGTTGAAAATAACAACAATAGAAGTGAGAAGACGGAGCCGTGCTTATATTAGGAATCACGGACAACATTTTGACCATGAAACATAAATAAATTTAATTCAAATGTTGTTTTATTTAGACTGCCTAAAATTTAAAATTTCTCCCTTAAATTGGTTTTTAGGTCCTAATTTCAATAATTTGTAAGATATCTGTGTAAATGTTACCTCAAAAGAAAGAGCGATTATCAAGCATGTTTTCAAAAAGGTTTGAACAAAAAAAGCACGCTCCGTGATTTTTAAAATAAGGTTTACAAAAAGTATTTATAAATTTTAAAATTTGTTATGAACTTTAAATATCTGTAAAAAAAATGTCTAACGACACAGAGGCCTAAAACATGTTTTGCTAAATTGCTTACACATTACTTTAATTAAATACAATAAAAATGAATTCGTTTATCATTCAATTTGGCCATAAATAAATAGTTTAGTTAAAACTTTAGGAATTTTTGAAAAAAATCTTAAGAAATTGGTAAAAAAAAAGTAGTAAGACTTCGTCTAAGACATCCATGGCTTAAATGGTTCTAAATTGTCTGTACTATCTTCGCCTTAAAGCTTTGCACCCATCTTCCAATCACCCTGTATTGTTAGATGCTACTACCCGGCCCAGGAGCACGGCGGACGCGGTCACTGAAAGGAGGCTGCCGCAGGCGGCAGGCCAGGCTCTCTGGTCTTTGTTTGGCGGTCTATGGTTTCTGACAGCGTTGCGTACAGAAGCGATATACGTCATCCGTCAGCGGTTCGGTGTGATCTGGTTTCCCAATAATCTCTTGTTGATTTCTTTAATTTGATTTGTGATGATTTTGTTCCTCTGATTGTAATTTTGCTATGATTGATAATTGTTTTTATAATTCATGTGATTAGCATAAAGGATATCAAATAATTCTTCTATTTAATTGTGATTTCACTTCTGTCCTAACATCAGAAGTGGGATAACAATCCAACCCCAATTTAGGCCCCTTGACTTGACCAGTTTGAATTTCATAACAGAGGAACTTTGTCATTACCTACGTGTGTAAGTTTTTCTATTTGTTTGTTGTTTTGTGTTTGTGGAACTTGTTTTCACGGGTGAACATGCCTAACACGCATAGTTCACGTAGCAGATCGCACCGACGGCAATGTAGGCGCGCTCGGTCGCGAGATAGCACACGAAAACCTCGGAATAAGAACATGCCTAACACGCATAGTTCACAAAGCAGATCGCACCGACGGCAATGTAGGCGCGCTCGGTCGCGAGATAGCACACGAAAACCTCGGAATAAGAACATGCCTAACACGCAAAGTTCACAAAGCAGATCGCACCGACGGCAATGTAGGCGCGATCGGTCGCGAGATAGCACACGAAAACCTCGGAATAAGCCACGTAGTCGTCGCGAACAGACTCCCTCTAGAGTACGATCAAACGGGACGTCTACGTCAGGTAAACTCCGAGGTACCTGACCGGTTTCACCCTACACGATGAGTTGTGTAGAGGACGGACTGCGAGACGTTCCTTTCGGTGATTTGGTAATCACCCTACACAACGGGTCATGTAGAGGACGGACTGCGAGACGATCCTTTTCGCGCTAAACGCCCTACATGACCATGAATGAACATCATCACCATCTTCATCATCATTGTCATCTGTCTTGCATGATGTATGAATGTCGATGACATGCTTTATGATGTTTCTATGTGATGAATGAAACTTTAAGGAGTACTAAGATGACGTCTTGGTATCCCATAAACTGTTTATCTAGTCAATTTATGTGTCTGATGATTGAAAGAAAAAGGCCACGTAAGACGAATTGACTGCAAGCAAAAGAATAGGCAGATGTGTGTGCTGTCCGAGGGACGGTAGTCTTTCTTATTGGTTTCACAGAAGACACCACTTCTGCTCATCATGGTGCAGAGCCAGTCGCTGCGCCTTCCCGTCCAGCTGACGAAGCCATGCAAACCTTGCCGGACCTTTCTGATGCTGTCGAGGACGACGCATGATCAGGATGGCCGTGTTAGATGCTACTACCCGGCCCAGGAGCACGGCGGACGCGGTCACTGAAAGGAGGCTGCCGCAGGCGGCAGGCCAGGCTCTCTGGTCTTTGTTTGGCGGTCTATGGTTTCTGACAGCGTTGCGTACAGAAGCGATATACGTCATCCGTCAGCGGTTCGGTGTGATCTGGTTTCCCAATAATCTCTTGTTGATTTCTTTAATTTGATTTGTGATGATTTTGTTCCTCTGATTGTAATTTTGCTATGATTGATAATTGTTTTTATAATTCATGTGATTAGCATAAAGGATATCAAATAATTCTTCTATTTAATTGTGATTTCACTTCTGTCCTAACAATATATATATAGAACTGGAATTAGTGAATGTAAAATTTTTTTTTTTTTTTTTGATGTCAATAAACACGGATAGTCTTTACGAATACTGGACAGGCAGAATAACTAAAGGCTTGTGATATTTTTTTACTCTCGGAAATACTGGCAAACATTCTGCCTCACTCTAACAGACATTTGAATTATTTGTCGATCGTCTATTTTATGAAAACGACAGACAGTCTCGATCAATCTCTTTTTTATACAGGCAGCAATATCTCAAAAAAACATATGATAAGAATCTTCAATTTTCGACTCTAAATCCATATCAAACAAATTCCAATCGATTGCATTACAATACTACATTCTTTATTTAATTACAGCAATTGTTTCATCGATTTCCGTATGCTCAGTCAATGGAACGCACACGCTCACTTTTAACAGCCAATCAGAAGTCGAGCCCTGAATCGCGATATTAAAGTTTTCACTGCAGTTTGTATACAAGCAATGACTCGGTTGATACGCTCGGGGAGTCCGTTGTTACTGAGAAGACCGGCAGTGGCGAGGGCCGGACTCAATTCTCGCTAGTCCACATTAATTGAATAATTCATGTTTGGTAGAGCGGCCCTGTTTCTAGAGTTGTAATATTTGAAAAAATGCGAATGACTGAACGCTAACAGAAACCTCTCTTCTTCATCAAGTAGCAAGTTTGACTTCCTTTTGCAATTTTTTTTGTAGAACTTTTTGTAAATTAGAGCACAGTTAGGCAGTTAGAGCCAAAACACATACGATACGACGCGCGACGTCGCATCGTGACACGTTGTTACAGACATGTTTAGGTAACTGTTTTATATGTATGCGGTTTCACGCATAAGTTTTGATCCCGTAAGAATATCAGGATAAAATGGCATAAACTATCTGTTTGCCAAATTTCATCCAAATCCGTTCAGTAGTTTTTGCGTGATAGAGCAACAAACATCCATCCATCCGTCCTCACAAACTTTCACATTTATAATATTACTAGCTGCGTCCCGCGGTTTCACCCGCATAAGTTTCGATCCCATGGAAATATCAGGATAAAAAGTACCTTATGCGTTAATCCAGGAAATGGTCTATCTATGTGCCAATTTTCATCCAAATCTGTTCAACGGTTTACGCGTGATTGAGTAACAAACATCCAAACATCTTCACAAACTTTCACATTTATAATATTAGTAGGATAGGTACAGTCAACAGCAAAAGTAGATGATCAAAATCAGAAATTCAGTAGGTACTAATGAACGGAGTTCGTGTCAGAACTCTGCCACACAGCCACACAGTCTCTGCACACAGCTCAACAACAACAACAGCAACAGCTCTGCCATACAGTTCTGACGCGAACTCCGTTAATTAGCATTGAATTTCTGATTTTGATCATCTACTTTTGCTGTTGACTGTACCTATGTCGTTGATGTGCAGCTGGCGTCTGTACATTAATATTAACAGTTACTTCTTTAGAAAAAACGAGCGAAATTCTCTTCATTATCATGGATGAAGGGAGTTATGACTCGCTCATTAGAAATCGACCGTTCAGAAAACTGTTTGAAGAAGAATATTTTCAATAAAATTCCTAAGTGTTTTCCTAACGCCTCGCAATAAAATGATAATTGGGCTAACAGGGTCGTTTGCTTTATGCCTGATTTGTCTTTCGATTCAACTTCATTTTGTTAGACTAAGCGAGGCCATAGGAATTTTGTCAATTCGTTCGTCTTCTGTTTAAATATTGAAGGCGAAAAAATTTACTTTATTTAACTATTTGATTTTTTGTTGGTGATGTTTTGTGATGTGTACGGCGGGAGTTCGCTCTTGTTGAGGAACTCCCGCCGTACACATCACATATATATACATAATTAAAATACAAAATAATCCGGGAGTACTACAGCGTTTTGTATTTGTGTACCAGACCGCTACGTGTGGAGGCGGCGGCGTCCACCACTGTTGCTGGTACCGCCAGCGAGGACCAATTTACTGGCGAAAACACCTTTTACCCGAGCAATACACACCATCAATAAAATTCACATACAAATTGACGTATTTACATGTACTAGGAGTGAACTCGTAAGGGTACTATTATTTATATTATGCTACACATAACTTGTGATAGTCAAAATATGTTTTTGTATTCTAAATAAATGTGTAGTACAATGTATTAAATGATACTAAGTTATATAATAGTTGTTCTATGTTATTGCTATGTATGAGATTTATATAATTTATAATAGGTAAGTAGTGTGTTATAGAAGTTCCATATTAGGTAATTTAATATTGTAAGTACATAAATAAATGTAGCCACGCTTGCTTAAGACGGTTAGGCGATTTCAGACTTATCTACGAGTCATCTAAAAAGGCAAAAAGGGAAAAAGGCTAGGCAGATGTTGATACATCTGCCTAGCCTTTTTCCAACTATGTTGGGGTCAGCTTCCAGTCTAACCGGATGCAGCTGAATACCAGTATTTTACATGGAGCGACTGCCTATCTGACCTCCACAACCCAGTTACTGGGTAATACGATACCCCTTGATAAGACTGGTTGTCAGACTTATCTACGGGTATTTATACTAATAATAAAGCTGAAGAGTTTGTTTGCTTAATATCTGAAACTAATACTTTTTAATTTTTATAATTTTACGATTTTATAATTTTCATACTGAATAAAACATTTATTATAAGCCCTGCGCAGAGGACTGTCCGTTATGCCTATTGTGGGGTAGTGTTTGTTTAGCGAGCAGTGTCTCGTATTGGTCCCCGTCACCAGGCGCAGGCCGTTGCCACCCAAGTACCTAGGCAAGAATTTCCATTCCAGTTAACGGGACAACAAAAAAATAATCAAAACCTAATATTATTCCAACTTGGACTCAGACCACAAAACGATTAAGGGAACAGTCGTCAAGTAGTCAATTTCGTTTATTAGGCTCAACTCACACCAAAAGAGCGTCGGAGCGCGGCGAAGCGGAACGCAGTTTCTGTGTCATATGAATTTTAACTTTATTTTCATTAATATAATACTTATTATCGCTTGAGAAACTCGAACGAGTCGCGCGGATGCCAGCGGCGCCGCTGGAATTCCAGCGAATTGCCTTCTCTACCGAGCGGTTGCGATAATAAGTATTATAGTAATGAAAATAAAGTTAAAATTCATATGACACTGAAACTGTGCTCCGCTTCGACGCTCTTTTGGTGTGATTTAAGCCTTAGTATTTCTACATATTGATCGAACGCTAATAAATAAAATTGAATTCTCCAATGCCTTTTCATGGCTAAAATAGTGCGTATTCTAATAAAAATAAAAATCTGTAATACCAAAAACATTTACTATTTAATAACGCGTCCATTTATTTCAAAGGTGACCTTTGACATAGAAACACTTCTATGCCAAAGGTCACACAAGGTTTGTACTGGGCACACCCCAGTAACAAAGGAATTCTTAGTAAAACTACCCACAAACATCAAGGATCCATTACAGTCGAGAAACATTGGCATTCATAAAAGTATCAATAAAAATAATCACTACAGCAACCCTGTTAATTGTACCCCGCAGTGTAAGTGAGGACTTTCCACAGGGTAGCGACACACCTGAATAATACCGGAATAATGCGACTATAGAATGGTGAGTCACCCAAAGGGCAATGGAGAGGGCTATGCTTGGAGTTTCCCTGCGTGATCGAATTAGAAATGAGGAGATCCGCAGGAGAACCAAGGTAACCGACATAACCCGAAGAATTGCCAAACTGAAGTGGCAGTGGGCAGGGCACATTGCACGCAGAACAGATGGCCGATGGGGCCGAAAGATTCTGGAGTAGCGGCCGCGTACCAGAAGACGTAGCGTTGGAAGGCCTCCCACAAGATGGTCCGACGACTTTGTAAAGGCCGCAGGAACCCGTTGGATGCGAGAAGCAAAGAACCGGTCGAAGTGGAGCTGCTTGGGGGAGGCCTATGTCCAGCAGTCATGGACGTCTTTCCGCTGAAATGATGATGATGAGTAAGGCGAGAGTAGTGATGGCCTAGTGGTAACGGCCGCTACTTACAAGTTGTAGGTCGTAAGGTCAAACCCAGTCAATCGCTTTACTTTGTGTAAATTGTTTCATCAGCACTGCTCTTGATACGGTGAAGGAAAACAACGTGAGGAAACCGGCATGTCCTAGAATTAAAAAATCGAAGATATGTGACATCTGACATCCAACACGCACTGGGCCCACGTGGTGGATTACGGCCCACTCCCTCTTACTGAGAGGAGGCCTGCGTCCCAGCAGTGGGAACATTATAAGCTGATTAATATGTTTGTACGTCGTGCTTACGCCGGCAATGCTATTCAAAATTACTTATGATACAACAGGCCCAAAATATGTCGATTACTAGCAGCGCCCCGCGGTTTCACCCGCGTAAGTTTCGATACCGTAGAAATATCGGGATAAAAACTATCCTATGTCTTTTCCCGGGACTCAAACTATCTCTATACCAAATTTCATCTAAATCGGTTCAGCGGTTTAAGCGTGAAGAGGTAACAGACATACAGACAGACAGATACACTTTCGCATTTATAATAATATAGTATGGATTTTTAAAGAAAATATTAAGCAAGCGCTATTCCCGTCGTGTCACTTTTGACAGCGTTTGGCGATACGCTAAAAATCAGTCGAAGCGAAAAATCGGTCGAGCGGAATTTCGGCTTCTGTCCTTCATAACTATGTATAGTTTCGGTAGGGCGTCGAAGAGCACTTTTCTGCACTGGATTAGGCGGCGTAATTTTCAGCACGTGTGTCGCCACACTAAAGTATGTACCTACCACACATAACGTGGTAAACGCATCGTAAAATTCTACTTTTACGAGTACGGCAAAAAGATTTACCTTACCACCGTAGGTTTATTAGAACCCCAGGGTAATACCGGTTTAGTGGCGTCGAGAAACAGCAAACCTGTCTTTACGTTCATGAAGGAATGGTATATGAGCTCAACCTTTGAGTTGAAATGCGTTTGCGAGTATCGAAGTGCATTTTCTTTAGGAAATTCGGTTTGCAATGAATTTCTTGGAATCGAATTTCGAAGACTTTTTGGAAATATGTGAAAGAACTTTAAAGTTGAACGTATGATGTATCTTGTAGCTTTATATTTTCATGTTATATTTTGATCTTTTGGTGGTTTTTGTACTTTAAAGATTTTCAGAATATCTTTAAATAACATAGGAACACAGTGCAGCGCTCCAAATCACAGATCGCCGACGTCCGTCACCCAAAAAGCAACCAAGCTTAAGTGGGACTGAGCTGGACACGTTTGCCGCATGTCGAACGAGTCATGCATGGGCCAAATCCATTGTCGTGTGGGTCCCAGAAAACGTCCCGCGACATCAAGGCAGATCCAGGTGAAGATGGTGGGACGAGCTTGACGCCTACGGACGGTATTGGTCCACACTAGCTCAAGACAGAGAGGAATGGAAATAAGAAAGGGAGGCCTTCGTCCTGCAGTGGGACAACATAGAAATAAAACAAAACAGTGGCATTCCGGGAGTGCCGACAAAAGTGAACACAAAACAAACAGAATACTTTGCCATTACTCACTGACATATCGGATATACATTAAAACCCAGTACATCCCGACGACAGCCGAACACATCCGAAGCGGGTATTATTTCAATCATAGATATCCGATAATGTTATAAACAAAACACGCGCGGTGTCGCTTACGGTAACAGTGGCGCGAGTTCAATTGTTTTTTCCCATCTCAAAAAATGCCCACCGAGGTTTTCACTTCAATAAATAAATTGAAATGGTTCTTTTAATAATTGACATCATCCACCAAAGTAATTGGCTTCCAGGATTTGTGTCCTCAAAAGGAAGACTTCATCCATAGTTGCCGATCTGGACGCAATCATTAGCCCAACGTATACAATATATCTTTATTGGCTTATTGCAGCAAAAATCAATCTCGCCTGCACTCAGTACACCCGGCTGATAACAGACCGCAGTTTCCTGCCTCGATGATCGGTAGATGTTGGTATTGCCACATTTGCCACAAACACAAACATTTCCTGCAAAGGGAATGGATTGGTGTTCGATTTTACGCAAACGTTTTAAAGGCCCCTTCAACTGTAACATCAAGATGGCGACTGATGTACTCTTTCATATTATAGGCGAAGATGTTTTTACCGGTAATATACCAACCGTTAAAATGGGCGGTTTACCGAAAGACGAAGATGAAAGTTTCAGGAAAATTTCCCGTATTTTTAAGAATGTTCGAATTCTAATTTCACTCTGAATCTGTCAACAATATCTCTAATTTTCATATATATTTCACATTGATTTTCAGCGACTAGATTTTGCGTTTTAAATTACGGGATATGGCATTTTGATGTGCCTGTTAGAGACACGTGACACTTTTATTACTTACTTAGGTAGAAATTATGCTGCAAGTAAGTATGACGCTTCATATGATAATCATTGGAAGCGTCTTTTCCATATAGGAATTACTGAAACAATAATTATTACAGAAGAATTTCCTGGTTGCCATACTTTTCAAGAAGTGCATACAGCTGTCTTACCTACCATATTCGTTAACCTACCTCGTTCCATCATAGACCTCATCTATCGCTTTCCATCAGGCGTGCCAAGCGGGCCAATTCGTAATAAAAAAAATAAAGCATGTTGGGTACCAATGTTGGCAGAATTTGTGGCATGTTGGCAAAATGTTGGTAAAATCTTACAAAGGTTAGCCACCAACATTGGTTCCAATCCAAAACCTACAAAATAAGACAATGGAGGTTAAAACAGTCCAATCAAAAGTAATACAATTCAGTAGGACTAATTAAAAATTTATCGACGCACCGGCTGTTCTAGTACTTAGATTTTTTTATTGTTATCTATTTAATCATCGAATGCCGTAACTGTTTTATGTTGAACGTTTGGATGTAATTGTGTCTTCCTTTTTTATTATTATGTCCTTTTTTACCTGTAACGGGTAAGTAGATACGGTTTTTTTTTGAGATTTACCAATAATCCATACTAATATTATAAATTCGAAAGTAACTCTGTCTGTCTGTCTGTATGTTACCTTTTCACGCCTAAACCACTGAACGGATTTCGATAAAATTTGGCAGAGAGATAGATTGCATCCCGGGGAAGGACATAGGATAGTTTTTAACGACATACCTCGCGGGCGAAGCCGCGGGCGGAAGCTATAGTATCTTATAGATTTATGATATGAAAGTGAAGCAAGTGAATGATAGCGTGATGGTTGACAGGGGAGAAGGGAAGAAGAGAACGTGTTGAGAATAGTAACTATCATTATGTAATACCTTAACTATAACCGTTGCTGTGTAAATTAAAATGTCCTATCTAAGAGAGCCGGTTGGTCTGTAAATCAGGAACCTCCTATCACAGACACCTTTCTATATTTAAGATTGTGCATTATATTAAGCACGTTAAGCCGTTGGTCCCGGCTGTCATTCGTGGATCTTTGACAGTCGTTACGGGGTAGTCAGAAGCCCGAAAGCCTAACAACCAGTCTTACCAAGGGGATCGTACCGGTAACTGCGTTGTGGAGGTCAGATAGGCCGTCGCTCCATGTAAAAATACTGGTGTTCAGCTGCATCCGGTTAGACTTTAAGCCGACCCCAACATAGTTGGGAAAAGGCTAGGCAGATGATGCATTATATTGATGAATGCTTGTGTTATGATGTTGAGATAGATAAAGATTTATGGTTATGTGGCCCGACCCCAAGTAATATGGGGGCAGGATCATGAAGATGATGATGATGATTTTATAAGTTTAATATCTGACACGAGTGAGATGCCTTGAGAAATTTGCAAAGATTAAATTTATTGAATGCGACACTTTTAGAATCGTATAAAATCACTGGAAACATCTGTATGCGTGGCGGTATTTATTAACTTTACATTTGTATTTTTTTGTCTACTTTCAATTGATTTGGGCTTTAGTATGTGCGTTTTATTTCGTTTCATAGGTACGTCACAATATAAATGAGAGAACAAGTACTGCAGTCAACTATGGCACCTTTCGAATGAGTAAGCAAAAATAATGAGTTTTTCCGGTCGGACCCCTTGAACTGCTTACTATTATGTTTTAATTTCTGTCTTAAGGCCGACAACTTCATAATAATATTGCTCTAGAAACTGTGATAGCAACATTTACTACCTACTAACAAGACCCACTGCCATGTAACTGGGAACTAAATAAGAACATAGGTATTGATAACATTTTCAAACACCAAAAGATCCGCAAGGAAAAAGAAAAATATTAAAAAAGCAAAAGAAAAATATTAAAAAGAAAAACAAAAGAAGTAATATTAAACACTCCAGCAAACATACAACTGTATTCCATCAGAGGCAGCCATTTTATATAATTTACAAATTTTCGCATCGCACCGGGTCGCCAGTTACGACCGCGAACATGGAACTGAATTTATGAGAAAAAATGCTAAAACCACCCCGTGCCGCCTCAAAAGGTCTGCCGACCAATATGTTCTATCGAAAGTCACTTAGTGGAGCAACGTGTGGCGTAAATGTACAACCACTGAAGGTACTGGGAGGGATGTAGAAAAATTCGAAGAAAAACTGTTGGGAAATATTAATGGGAGTAATTTTTTTGAAGTGAAAACTTCTTTCGGCCCGTTGGGCATTTTTGAGATGGGAAAAAACCATTGAACTCGCGCCACTGTTACCGTAAGCGACACGCGTGTTTTGTTTTTAAGGCGATTCAAAAAAATACCCGCTTCGGATGTGTTCGGTTGTCCTCGGGATGTAGGTACTTGGTTTTAATGTATATCCGATATGTCATTGAGTGACTGCAAAGTATTCTGTTTGTGTTTTGTTTTCACTTCTGTCGGCACTCCCGGAGTGCCATTGTTTTTTTTTGGAGTTTTTGGGTACTTTTACTAATTTTGACTATGACCACATAGGTGAGCAATTAGAATGTTTGCCATTGATTTCCGTGGGATTTGTAATACCGACATCAGTAAACAACCATTCGATTTACTTTTGGGCCGAATCGAAAATCAATCTTCGTCATCGAAGGAGTGGTCATAGTCAAATGTTATATTTATTGCTTCTTCTTCTTCTTTAGTATCGACTGTTGATTGAATATTATTATACAGGCTGGGGTTTATTTTCAAAGACCAGCCAAATTTAAGGGTGTGGTTCAGACCATCAAACTGAACCACTTTCTCCATTGGATCAATATCGTAATCGCGAAAAATTTATCAACGGTCCCATAGAAAACTTCAATACCTACTCGACTTAACGTTAAGGGACGGCTGAATTTTTATTCACGATTACTACTGATAGTGGTGTGGTAGTGGTGTGTGGTAGTTTTTTGATTGCTACTGATAGTCATCTGCATCATCTGCCTAGCCTTTTCCCAACCATGTTGGGGTCGACTTCCAGACTAACCGGATGCAGCTGAATACCTGTATTTTACATGGAGCGACTGCCTATCTGACCTACAACTCAATTACTGGGTAATACGATACCCCTTGATAAGATTGGTTGTCAGACTTTCGGGTTTCTGACTACCCGTAACGACTGTCAAAGATCCACGAATGCTGGCTACTGATATTGTGTTACACAATTACCCCGCAGCTAAGTCACAAAATAAAACAAAAATTATACTGCGTAGCCATAACATTTTTTATAAAGAAAATGTGACGTGAAATTCAGGTACCTTCGTACTTTTAATAATTACTTTCACATACATTTTTTTTTTATTCTTAGAATAATATTCGTGACGAAAAATATGCCTACATATTTTCAGAAGTAGGTACCAAGACTAATTTAGAATTGCGTGAGTTACCTACTCAAGTTTTTCATATAAATGAAAAGGAGAAAAGCCTGTGGTTTTTATTGCCATAAAAAGCATTAAACCCGCATTCATAAACGTTTAGATATGTTAATGAGTCATTAACCAACGATTACCTACTTTATGGTGGTCCATCGAGACGATTTAAGTTATCACGGTTGTTATTATTGAATAGTCAGGAAAATGACATTTGCTTAGAAGTAGGTATCCTATTTATTGATAAATTAACAAAATGAAAGATGAGATGCGACAAACACAGAACCGCTCAATGTGGCGACGCTTAGGAGAGGCCGCAGTGGACGTCTTTCGGCTCAAATGATGATAATGATGATGTTATGACAAAATTATAGTTCGAGTTCGAGATAGTTTAACTAAGTACGTCTTGGTGGCTTATTAGATAATTCACACAATGGACATGTCCAGTTTCGGCTCTCTGGTAATTCTGGTATCGATAAATGTTCATAATTTAAGGTTTTACAGTAAGATTTAAAAATTTTGATCTAAATTATTTTACTAAACTATACTTATAAATTACTATACTACTACTAAACGGGAAGTAGGTACCTACTAAAAATATTTTTGACGTTTCATTTTATCCCGTAATTACCTTTAAAGAGTGTGAACAGTAACTATAAGCCGCTTATTTTAGATCAAAGGAATATATTAACGTATTTGCGTATAAAATACGACATTATTACTAAAATATTTTTATGAACACATGAAACGTGTTTTTCTTTGAATACCCACTTCCTAACATGAAGGTAAGTATTTATTACTTTTTTGACATGACATTGACATATTACCAGTTAGTTTTTTTTTTCATGGATCTTTGACGGTCGTTACGGGTAGTCAGAAACCCGAAAGTCTGACAGTCAGTATTACCAAGGGGTATCGTACTACCCAGCAACTGGGTTGCGGAGGTCAGATAGGTAGTCGCTCCATGTAAAATACTGGTATTCAGCTGCATCTGGTTAGACCGGAAGCCAATCCCAACTAGTTGGGAAAAGGCTGGGCAGATGATGATAGGCGACTCGCGTAGGAAAGTATCAATTCGTTCGTTTCGGGCGAGTAAAAGACAATGACTGAAATTGGCGTCTTTTTATTTTCTCGCGGCCATCAACCAAATCTTGTTTTTTACCGACTTCAAAAAAAAAAGGAGGTTATCAATTCGATACGTATGTATGTAATATTATTGGAATTGCATTATATTCACATATGATGATCTATTAGGGCTTCCAAACAAATATACAAAATTTCATAGACGTATGTATGTATGTATGTATGTATGTATGTTTGTCCACGCATATCTCCGGAACTATTAATCGGATCGTGACCATTTTTTTTTATTGGCTTACATTTTCTTCAACTTAGGGAACAGTGCAAGTTTCATCAAGATCGATTCAGTAATTTTCAAGATATGGACTAATACGTGTAAGTGTGACGGCCTGGCTTATTGATAAGAGCTACGGGTGTAGTGTCAAAGGGAAAACATCTCAAAACCTTGGTCAAATACTAGTGCAAAAACTAAAAATTACGAAATAAAAAGTAATTTAAAAAAATTAAACCGACTTCAAAAAGAAATTAACTCAAAATTATGAAATAACTTTAATTTCGGAAGTCGGTGGCATAAAACTAAAATACAGATCCCAAGACACCGACTTCCGAAATTAAAGTTATTTCATAATTTTGAGTTAATTTCTTTTTGAAGTCGGTTTAATTTTTTTAAATTACTTTTTATCTAGTATAGAATAGTGTAGCAAATGAAACTTATTTGACATTGACTCTAAACTCAGTCCGAAATTAGATATAAGAGTTAGAAGTTTGTATGTGTTTATTAGCTTTGTAGGCAATTTTTGACTCATAGGTGCAAGGTTAGTGTTATGTTTTGGACATTTTGTAGTTTGATTGTTTTTTTTACGACTTAACGAAAATTAAAAGTAAGAAACATGGCATCATACCCCCTCCGACCTGACAATGGTATAATTGGTGAGGAGTGCGTAACGTACGGGAGGGGTTGTACCGAATATTAAAAAGTTCAAAAACATTTAGCGGCTAAAGCTAATAAACACATCCAAACTTCTAACATTTATCTCATTCGGACTGAGTTTAGAGATATACATGTCAAATAAGTTTCATTTGTTACACTTTTCTGTACTAGAAAACAAGATTTGGTTGATGGCCGCGAGAAAACAAAAAGACGCCACCTTCCATACTAAAATCGGCATTGTCCTTTGTGCGAATAGTATATAATATCTTGAGACAAACATAATTATCCAGCTCCGAAATAGTTTACCAGATGTGTTTACTAACGATGATTAATGTAATTAATTGAGTATTAACTTGTATTGATTTATCCTAATTAGATTTCAAGACAAACAGAAAGACATCTGTACATAAAAACCGGTCAAGAGCGAGTCGGACTCGCGCACTGAGGGTTCCGTACAAATTTGTAGGTATGTAAATAGTTTATCACTGGTTTTTTTAATGTAACTATAAATTTACGGTTTTCGGATTTTGTCCTTTATTTATGCTACATGACCTTGCCAAATTTCACGATTCTAGGTCAACGGAAAGTATCCTATACATTTTGATTTCCTTGAAAGTGTCGAAATATGCGTTTTTTGCGGCATAAACAGCCATATCTTTTTTATACGTTAACTTATAAGTTTGATTTTTTCACAGCTTCATGGGGGCGCAGACTTGAGTATACGTTTTTAATTTCAACTCGATACCTCCACGTTCCCGAGATAAAGGGTCTTGACAGACAGACGGACGGACAGGCAACAAAGTGATCCTCTAAGGGTTCTGTTTTTTTCCTTTTGAGGTACGGAACCCTAAAAACGCATCTTTCTCATGTAATAGGGCGAGCCTATTGCCATTAACCGGGCCCAAATTCAGACTCCGAGCTGCTATTAAGAAATTCCAGATGGAAAAATCCTAAATCAGGCAATAGTTTATTTTATTTTATTCTGTTCGGGAAACTTACAGTTGTCTGGCATTTTCGCTGAACTGGGCCTTTTTGGCGAAGCCGTGAGGCACACATTCCTGCTAATTTCTTACATCGGATTTTTCACTTTTATATATGATTTTTATTTGTTTTTATCTGATGTATGTCTCTGGTGTACTGCGTGTCTTTTAGTGTGTGCTAAATAAATGTGTTTTTTTTTCTTTATATCACCTAGCCCAACCCGGGAATCAAACCCAGGATCTCACGCTCAGCAATAGCGGTTGCGATGACTAGACCAACAAAGCAGCTTCTTTATTTATTTCTAGTTAAATACGGGCGCAATGTAACGTGAATATAAAAACCCTACTGTAAAATAAACTGATATTTCTCGTCAAAAAATATTTCACATAAAAAAATATTTCTGCCGTATTTATAAACTTCCATTCAGTTGGGGAATATATTTATCTAAACGCTGTATCTACCTCAGATCGTTAGTACGCCGTATCAATTAAAATTTCGATTCAACGCCCTGAATAGTGGTGGTCGTCCGGCGGCGCCCCACTATATCGGCATCGGCACGGCTGAGGATTTTTATGCGACAAATAGAAATATAACTTAATAGTATGACAAATAAAATTTCAATTTCAATGACACGGTATATCGGATACCCTATCTATATTTTCGCACCTACGATGATTATTAATCATTGAAATTTCAATTTTATCGTCATACAATTAAGTTACATTTTTATTCGTCGCATATAAGTCCCTTGCCGTGCCGATGCCGATAGTGGGCGCCGGGCCTAAAGCGTAGGTGCTATAAGTTTTGTTTTGCGTTGTTTATAATAAAAAAACCGGGCAAGAGCGATTCGGACTCGCGCACCGACGGTTCCGTACCATCATGTTTTTTTAAATTTTCATCGGCGAGGCCTATATTCGTCAGAGAATTTTAACACTGCACGCTGCGGTGTAGAATATTGCAGTTTTAGGTCAGCGCCATCTCTTGACCGATTGTGGAACTAATCTAACTTTTGTTGATGATTTCTGAAAAAGTGTGCTATTTAGAGACTTCGTTTTATTTTTCCTGTAATCTTCTTTACATAAACTTCTATCACATAGAATAATTTCAGATTTTTCATAATTAAGTAGGTAAGTACAGTTATCTATAACGAGTGTAAAAATACACTTAACGAAGCTCGAAGTCGAGAGTCACTTGTACTCCCCGTCATTGTATTTTTTTTTACCGGACCATAGGTACCTGGGAACCTTCTGGTTACGGAGATATTGAGGGTCAAAATTCCAACATTTACTGACGTTTTCTTACGAAAACAAGTTTTTAATAATTGTAATTAAATAATTTCTTAATTATCACGTATAAAATTAAGTTAGATTAAAATTGCTTATTAGTCTTTAAGGCTAGATTATAATTAATTATATTATATTAAGAACCTGGTTCTTTTTAATAAAGGATAAAAATATGTGTGTGTGTGTTTCATGCACCCATAAGCACAAAGTTTAGCGTGCGTTACATTGCGCACTACCGCAAACCGAAAAATATCAAATATGCACATAAAACGCACTTTTAAACGTTAACATTTACAAGGAAATATAATATTTAACTAAATAATATAACATCTTACTTGTGTATTTTTGTGTACATAATCAGCCTTTAATAATGTTCCCACTGCTGGGACACAAGCCTCCTCTCTGTGAGAGGGAGTGGGCTGTAATCTACCACACGTGCCCAGTGCGGGTTGGTGGATGTGACATCTACCAACCTGCATTGGACTTAAAATGTTTGGCTCTAGGACATGCCGGTTTCCTCACGATGTTTTCCTTCACCGTTTTGAAAGCAGTGGTGATGAAATTATTTACACAAAGTAAAGTGCCTGGCTGGGTTCGAATCCAGGACCTACAACTCGTAAGTCGGACTCGTTACTACTGGGCCACCACTGCAACTATTTTTGTGTGATATAAGTTAAATTACTGTGAAAATCATATTTTCTTATGCAATTAATATAATTTTTGAGTGTTTGTCAACAATTTACCGAGCATGACCCTTCAGCCACGCTGTCACCAGTAGAAAATTAAAATCTTCCCTAAAAAATTCACTGCAGAGACATCCCAGAAAAAATATTCATAAAGTAATTACCAAATTACTTTTAATGTTCACTAAAAGCTTTATCCTGGACATTTGAGAATGATTCCCGGTAAAACGCAGGTGTCCCGGCTATTCTGGAAAATGGTAGGTACCTACTTTATATTGTGATCGAACCCAGATATTTTAGGCTAACGGGATAAATTACTATTAGTCTGAATCTATATTTGGCCGTTTTAGGGTTTTTAAACTGTTAACCAACCATGTTTCTACTCTCTACTAACTAACAATTAAATAGTTAGTAGTAGAAAAAAGTAGTAAATCTATGTGCGATTGTTTTGTAAAATGCAAGATGGCGGCGCTAGTTCCGATTTTGACCACGTGCCATAAAGAACCTTGTAGTGATATAACCGTAGACAGAGTAATCTATAGACTCATGGAATCCGTGTCACCGAAAGGGACAAACAATTCCGGCAATCTTCATCATACTATCATTTTGACAGCTTATTACCACAGTATAAAAACCTTAAACACTGCACCTTACCATTTTTACAGTTGCGCAAATTTTATTTTCCGTTTAATCGCGTTGTAGTTTTTATTATTTCATTCATAAACGTCAAACTTGTTGTGCAAATTGATGTGCTTAGCCGACACGCAGTAAGGGAAAGAAATATTCTTACTCTGTCTCTTTTCTTTGCTAGTGACGTTAATATATGTTTTTTTTCTTGTGCGAATGAAGAAGAAGATATGCAGCAGTCTATAGTTTACTCTGTCTACGGATATAACACTTCTTGAAAAGACAACTAGCATAAACTGCGCCATCATCACCTCAAAGAACCTTTATCAAAACCCACAAAGATTATAACAAAAAAGGCTCAACCCTGAATTAAAAAAATGTTAATAACCCCGGTGTACCACAGGTGTACCGTTAGCCACGGCGGATAGTACTCGTAACTCATTTCAGCCGTGAATGGATCTAGCGATTTTTATACCGACCGTACCAAGGATTAGTGTGGATCAGTTTCCCTTAGTTTGATAGACTTACTAATAACTATTATGCGCTTAGAGATAGGGTGGGATATGCGGCGAGTCCTTGTTAGTGATAATGTGGTTTATAGGTTTAGTTAGTTATACACGGCTTAGAAGATAATTGCGATTTTTTTATTTGTTTGTTCTGTGCTGGTATAAATGATTCATCATCATCATCATCTGCCTAGCCTTTTCCCAACTATGTGGGGGTCAGCTTCCAGTCTAACCGGATGCAGCTGAATACCAGTATTTTACACGGAGCGACTGCCTATCTGACCTCCACAAACCAGTAAAAAAAAAATATTACCTATGTTTATTTTTTTCTGAATTTCTGAAATAGGGGGCATTACCCCCTATTCTACCAATTATGATCTGGTGGTCCGCCGATTAAATAATAATACCGGCCTATGACTGTCCGTCCCACTTCTCAGTGTGACAAGAGACCTTTGTCTTCCACAAAAGTCTCCGTAATCTACCACCCGGTAGATGTCACATTTCTT
Organism: Oligia fasciuncula; assembly: GCA_963082905.1. Lineage (NCBI taxonomy): Eukaryota > Metazoa > Arthropoda > Insecta > Lepidoptera > Noctuidae > Oligia > Oligia fasciuncula. The sequence goes on from OY720400.1 coordinate 18,960,380, forward strand.
CGAATTGTTGGTTTCACGATGTTTTCCTTCACCGTTTTGAGAGCGGAATCCCAATCCCTCCTGTACAGGTCCTTCCCGCCTTGCGGCATACGGACCCTGTGTATTCAGGTTCATATATTTACCCTCTACAAATTCCCCTATTCCCTATTTTGGGGCCTGCTACGTCACATAACGTTACTTCGTTTTGAGAGCAATGGTGATAAATAATTTACACAAAGTAAAGCGCCTGTCTGGTTTCGAACCTTCGACCTACAACTTGGTAAGTCGCGGCCTATCTGGGCCACCACTGCTCCGTAGCAGGGCTGATTATAATGTGAAAGGTGAACTAATCGAGAGTGATTTATCACTAGAAGCCTTAAGGCTCCTTCAAACAGGCGCGACACGCGATAAAATCGCGCGCAACACAAAGGCACGCAACGAGGGGTGCCTTTGTCTCGCGCGCGATTATATCGCGTGTCGCGCCTGTTTGAACGAGCCTTTAACGTGTGGTTTGTGGTCAACACTGACTGTTATATTATAATTATCTTGTTAAGTGTCTGTTATAGATAATTACATTTACCTACATGAGTCGTTACAGCTAATTGAGTTTATAGCATGTACTGTATGTAATGTGTCATGTCATGTCGCCGGAGGTGAATAGATGTCGCTGGCTAAAGCTATGGTTTCCTATAGGAGCTCTGGCCGCGACATCATCATCATCATTTCAGCCGAAAGACACTCGACTGCTGGACATAGGCCTCCCCCAAGCACTTCCACTTCGACCGGTTCTGTGCTTCTTGTGGCCGCGACATAGCGTCTGTAATTTATCGACGAAAGAAGTCACTGGCATTTTATTAATTTATTTATAGTTAATTAACACCACCACACCAACACACCAATTACATTAATTAACATAAATTCAATTAGTACGATGACAATAATATCATTAATTTTTTATTAAAACTATCATGGAACAGTGAACTCCCTTGTATACTTTTTTTCAGAGAGCACCAGAATATTTTATTCCATTCATCCGAAAACATCACATTCAGGCATTGAGCACCTTTAGAGTACGTCAGACTGGGAATTCGGCTCTGGCTATAGTTTTGGCTGGGAGTTGCACAGATAGATTGTGCCGGCGGATCTGACGGTGTCCGATGTATTTTTCGGGCACCAATAATCGACAGAAAAGCCCATGGAGCTCTGAGCAGACGAAAGAAAGAAAAAAAGACCGAAATCAGAAAACCGAGCGTTTTTTGACACCGTTGTAGCGGTATCTACAACGCCACATGAGAACACCGCGTCATACTGACGTCACGCAAGATCCTGCATCTCGCAAGCAGAGTTTACCGCGCAACTAGCATAGATACAGCGGCCCGACATGAATCATCGGGCAGTTGCCCGCCAGACACAACACTCGTCTGGTCGGAGGATCCTCCCTTTTCTATAGAGTATGAGTGAACCTCGCTGGCATCATTTTCATGACAGAGGAAACGGTAGCTTTAAATCCGTTTGTCATGGAATTCGATAAGAGAAAAGAAGAAATTATACACAAATAAAATACAAGATAATATTCGTCGAGTCCTTGTCACCACCGGTGTTACCAGTGTAATTGTTACCTAAGCAAATTTTTCGTGTATTCAAATCACAACTTTCATTTTTTGTACTTGTATGAACTGGCTGTACCTACAACAGTCATAACACGGAAAATAGACAAAGGGTGTAAATTTGCTTAACAGTTAACTTCCCTTTCTGTTCCTAATATTCTCGCAACAAAATTACTGTTACCCAAAACACACTGCATCGAATAGCACTACTTTGTCAAAAGGGCCGGGTCCACAAACACCTAACGGCACAGACAATACACCAGGTACAAGTGGATCTTTACCGTTGAAAATCATCGATATTATTGTCGGGTATATGCAGACTTAGGTCCTTCGGTTGCGACACGACTACGACACAGAATAGATACCAAGGTGCAGAAGGTTGGCAACGTAGAACGAGCGGAAACTGACGCACGCACACAGACGCGTTTATGCGGTGATTTCCAACTGTCTGAAGGTGAATTTAAACCAAACGAACATATAACCAGAATTCAAATTGTTAATTTCATTTTGATTTTTTAATTTAAGTGTTGATTTTGATTTTAATTTAATTTTGATCTTAATTTTAATTGCATTTTGTTTTGTATTTTTGCTTTGATTGCATGTGATTTTAATTTGAATTACCTAAGTATGATTCTTATTTGGAATTTGGTTGAAAACATACTTATGTTCGGTGAGTATTAAGAACTCATCTAATTTTATGTAGGCGCTCAATATCACTCGACAAATAAGTACCTAATGATGTTTTTACCTGTAAGAAATTGGTACACTAGTCTGTAAGTCTATTGGATGTATCTCATATCTTTGTATTAGTGTATTTAATTGTTGGTGAGCCAAATTAATAAAATAAAATAAGTGTGTAAGACACTTATCACCATTCTTCAGCCTGTCCTTATTCCAATTTACTTGGGGTCGGAGAAGCGTGGGCGGCAGGGAGGCTCCGTCCGCTGAACATTGACTGGTCGCACGGTTGCTAGTACTCGTATTTACATTCGTCGCGCCGTGCGTTTTTTTATACCTTGCAATCAGTCTAGACTGTCATTCGTGGATCTTTGACAGTCGTTACGGGTCGTCAGAAGCCCGAAGGTCTGACAACCAGTCTTACCAAGGGGTATCGTATTACCCAGTTACTGGGTTGTGGAGGTTAGATAGGCAGTCGCTCCATGTAAAATACTGGTACTCAGCTGCATCCCGATAGACTGACTGGAAGCCGATCCCAACTTTGGTCGGGAAAAGGCTAGGCAGATGATGTTGACCTTGCAATCAGTAAATTATAACAAAATAAATTGCATAATTGTCATCATTGTACCCATGATTAATGTGATAAGCTTTAAAAGGTGATTCACTGGCTTCATAAAGTGCCTAAATTGTAATGAAATAATGTATTTATTTATTTTACCATTTACGTACCTACACACATATATAAACAGACAAGAAAAAAAAACAGAACAGAAAAATAGGTACAAAGGTGATGCTTATTTCATAAGAAATCTCTTCCAGCATACCTGCGATAGGACAATAAATAGAGAGATGTAGACAGCGTGTGAAAGAGTAAAGAACACAAAAATAATACATAAAATCTAAAAACAATTAACTTAATGAAACTAAACAAGTATTATGAGAATATACTTACATACATACAAACAAACATACATATTTCTAAAATAAATATCACTAGAATGTAACTTAGGGTTAGTGCATTTTGTTTATTGTTCCATTGATAAATAAAGATATTTGAAAATGAAAATGAACTTGGGGTCAGCGCAACATGTCGTTTTCGTCCATACCACAGTATAAAGATCATACAGTATTGTAACTCGGCCGTAACCTTGAAATAAATGCCTACAGCTGCGCGGTACGTAAACATGCGATAGGGCTGCCCGCCTCCAGCATTTTAATTACATTTGCCTACTTTGTGTTTCCATTTAGTTTTGTTATTGTATTTTACTATGTGTACATAAATATTATTAATAAAAACCACGTCTTTACTTTGAATTATACAAACTAACAAAACACACATGCCCCGAGGTTTTAACACAAGCGTACCTACCATATAATGATTCATGACCCGCCTATAACTACTAATTTCACTCATGTCTATCACTTACCTTTACTCAATTCACTTTATTTATTAATCCAGACATCTTTTTTTTCGGGAGATAAAAGGAAATACGTATCCATTAAAAAGACACATTATGTACCTACCTACCTACTAGTAAGTAAAATTATTTTATAGTCTTACCTTTCAGAGTTTCCAGGTAATTTAAAAAAAGTTATCTCTGGATGCGTTATTGACGAATTCATGCAACCAAAAACAGCACAATATAGCCTACTCGTCATATGAAATATGTACTTACTTCAATTTATTTTTAGTGAAAAAATCGCGCGATTATTGTTAAAAAAAACAACACACCGTCCATTCGTCACGCGGCACAGTCGCGACTGTCTGCATCCCGAGCGCGTTCCGAGGTCGAGGCGCGTAGGTATAGCTCGCGTTTCGTCCGTTTCTATGAAGTCGAAATACTGTATATCTTTATACTGTGTCCATACTCCTCTATTAGTCACTATAATCATCATTCACACAGTTCCTCCATCGTTTGTTTGGTCTTCCCTCCCCTACCCATAAAGACATACATTCATACCCAAAACTTTCAAACTTTCTCAAATTGCGCACACTATCAATCTCAATTTGAGTCATTTTGAAGGATATTGCTAATCCATTGCTTCATATGTTCTGGAAATTTGTCTGCTCAATGATGATGAATGTTTTTGAACTCTCCATACAAGAAACGTGTTTTTTTTCTACGTTTTTTGCCTTCTGGTACGGAAGCCTTCGTGTGCGGATCCGACTCGCACTTGACCGATTTTTTGACATTTATGTCAAATTGTCAGTCATATTAAATAGTCTCAGTGCGCTTGCAATCATTGTACGAGAAGAGAGTCTATGCGTTTCCGCTCGTTGTATGAAGCCGGCCTTCTGTGCGGTTATCTATCTGTTTCGTGCTGCGGCGGCGACACGGCTACGGAATGGAAGCGATTACGTCGCTTTTGTACGGGCAAATATTTTTTGGATTTTTTCTTTTGTTGGCGTTTAGGTGTAGTATCGGTGTAGTTTTTGCGCTTAAGGTTGGTGTTTTGGTCACCTTTAAAGAGGTAAAAATTACGGAATCTTTAGCGATTATCCAAAAAATTTTACACCCATATTCTAAGGCGTAGTTTTAATTTTTTATTAAAAGCCTCGGAAAGCACGTAAAGCCGTTGGTTCTGCGCCTGATCTCTCCCCGGTCTCGTCGGATTGGGACTATGAGAGTAAAGGAACAGAGAGAGCACCTGTGTTTGCACACACACTTGTTAGATATAATATCTCCAGCGTACCTGGCTAATCTCCATTGAGATTGACGACCGTGACCGACAACAGTCGGGACTTCGGGAGGCTATAATCTTATCAAAACTAGATTCCTAGCTTCCAACAACTACTCAATCGGAATGGAGAGATAACTCAAGTCAGAAATTAAACCGAACAAATCCATTGTACCAACGTAATTGGCAAAGCTAACTGGGTGTGAACTTTCTTGGTAGGAGTATTTCGAGCGTTCAGAGCGAGCCGAAGCGAAAGTGTCAATCATTGAGACCGAATTACGCCCATTGGAGGGTGTTTGGCCTACGACACAAAATATATGCGTACAGAAGGCTGGCTTTATATATCGTATTAAAACAGAAGAACGCACACATAGACGAGAACGTGCGGCAATCTCAAAAAAATGTTGTGAGTGTACAGACCCCAGCACATCAAGCTACCCGAAACTGTCAAATTTTCCCAATCAACTTTGAAACTTATGCTTTAGCGATAAAGTTGAAAATCTATTAAAGAAATTTGACAGATTGTAGTAGCTTGATGTGCTGGCGTCTGTACTTGCACTAACTTTGATCCATCCTTGCAGTTCCCACAGAGAGTGCCCTTAGTGTGGAGTCGCTTAGTTTATATGATAAATGATTTTAATTCTGTAAGTAGCTTTGTTGTCATATTTTAAAAACTAGATGAGGTCGGCGTTTCCTATCTGACCACTCTGAGAAGAAAGGCCGTAACAAACTCAGTCAAACACAGTCTCTTTCTTAAAGTCCAAACACTATCTTGGTCAGATCACGTGAAGAGCATGTAGATTGATGTCTGAAATGGTCATTTCAGGAAAGAACCATACATATTGAGTGGACCTGTCCAGTCAGTGCACGCTTTTGTAAGTAATCGTAAAGTTCTACTCAAACTAAAGTTCTACTCAAACGATTTGACGAATAATACCAAAGAAATTTAAGTGGAATGCCCTGGCTGGAGACCTTAATTAAAAATGTGTCCACGGAATAGCCCAGTTAAGCAGCCGGCAACCTCATAGGTAGACCTGCAAGACGCCATTAAAAAAACCGGTCAAGAGCGAGTCGGACTCGCGCACCGAGGGTTCCGTACTTTTTTTTTAATGTAAGTACTAATTTACGGTTTTCGGGTTTTTTCCTTTACTTGTGCTACATGATCTTCCTTCTTGCCAAATTTCATGATTCTAGGTCAACGGAAAGTCCCCTATACATTTTGATTCCCTTGAGAGTGACGAAATATATGTTTTTTGCGGCATAAACGGATGTACCTTTTTTTACGTTAACTTAGACGTTTGATTTTTTCACAGCTTCAAGGGACCGCAGACCTAAATATATGGTTTTAATTTCAACTCGATACCTTTACGCGTTCTCGAGATAAAGGGTCTTGACAGACAGACGGACGGACGGACAACAAAGTGATCCTATAAGGGTTCCGTTTTTTCCTTTTGAGGTACAGAACCCTAAAAATGCATGCACTAACTGTACGTAGTTTCGTGTCTGTGTGCGTGCGATATAGCTCGTTGTAAGAAGACAGCCTTGCCTTCTGTAGGTACTCGTATCTATAGATTCTGTTATGTTGGTCCTTCGGCGCCTACGGAACGGTTAAGTGGCGAATTTTGTTAACGCCTCGCTTTTGATCGACTGTTTTATTCGGCCGTGAATAAGCTAATGCTGTTTAATACTTCATTGGTTTATTTAAATGTATGCGAAGAGTGTTTTTTATTTTTAGACCATCTTGTTGGACTTGTATCAGATTTTTAGAATTACTGAACTTTTTACTTAAATCCGAGCCTCATAAAGCACGGCCGTTGGTCCCGGCTGTCATTACTGGATCTTTGACAGTCAACTAGTGAACTATTTTGGGGTCGGCCTCCAGTCTAACCTGATACAGCTGAATACCAGTATTTTACATGGAGCGACTGCCTATCTGACCTCCACAACCCAGTGACGGGGTAAAACAATACCCCTTGGTGAGACTGGTTGTCAGACTTTCGAACTTCTGACGACCCGTAACCACTGTCAAAGATCCAAGAATGACAACGCTTTGCTGTGCTTTTCGAGGCACGGAGGGGTCTCGGAATTTAAAGATGGTCACCCATCCACAGACCAACGCGACAAGCGTAGCTTAACCTGATCGATAGACCCGTGCGGCTGTTTTTACTTAGCCACAAGCCCCAATGATTGTATCTGATCTAGTATATAATAAAATTTATCAGAACGTGGTGAAGCCGGCCTATGGCGTGAGTTTGAAATGATAATATCAGTATTTATAAAAGCATTATCTTTCTAAGTTAATTTTTTACATTTGTGTTTTTTTTTCCCGAACTCGGTAAAAAACGAAAATTGAGAAATCCGATATTTTAATCCACCGTTAAGCTCACTACCAGCTTTACCGACCGGCTTAATTTTAACACCCAGTATGACAACAAGAGAGAAAATATTTACACGACGAAAAAATTATAAATTACATTCATAAATAATCCATTTACCATATCGCATAAACCTTTACCTACACTATAAATTAAATTGTCATTACGTTATTCAACATACATTTCAAAAAAAGCTGATTATTTTACCTGAATAACGTTGATTAACAAATGGCGATCCATTTGAACTAATGAAAAGCAATACAGAACTGAATTCTGATGAGGATCTAAAGACTCGTTCATATTGCGGTAGATACCTACTCTATTTCATTACGAATAACAAGACTTTGTAACCATATTATTTTGATTTAAAAGAGTGTCCTTGGACTTTCTTGCCCGTTCTTCTCACTAGTTACCTACGCTTTGGAATGGGCAACTAGCTTCATCTTTCTGACTGACCGAGCCCTTGACAATTCAAAAGTGCATGTAATTGGTTTAATTGATATACTTAAATGCTTTGAGTTTGAGTTTAAATATATTTTTTTTTTCTTTGTACGATATCACCTACTGTCATTATCGCCTAATGATGATGGGTTTGAAAAACACAGAGATAACACTTCATTAATGACCATAAAGCAATGGTTTTTTACATAATAATAAATAATTATAACTACTTCTATGTCCCTGTTTTCCTTTTTGATGATACATTATTTTTATAAGCACCCTTAAAAAATGCCGATTTAAATCGCTGTCAACAGAGGCCTAGTGTACTTTGAAAACTATTAACAAAAAAACAAAAACATAGGGACATAGTATATATCCTTCTTATTCAGTTTATGAAATATCTTTTAAGTTGGACTATTATTGGAGGAGGAAATAGGCGAGAGTCAAACCTCGAATTATGACTTTTTACTGAGACTTTTAAAAAACTCTCTCCGACCGCATTTCCTCTTTAGATATCACTTCACGTAAGACCCAACCATGTGCACTAGAAGAACAATTGACACACCCTCCTCTTCACTCAAAACCAATTCCGAACGCGGCCAAAAAAACGGCACGACTCAAAACACATCCTTACGAAAAAAAAACCTAAATATAAATAAAAAATAAGTCATCAGTATTCAAGTGTTGTGCGAAAGCATCTTTGGGGCCGTCTTGCACAAATTCTTACAGATTATGATGGACAGATTCGTTTCACCGTGTCTCAAAGAACGAAGGATTTCATCATGTACTCTCTGAGTGTTGCTGAGTTCGGAACGTGATATGTCAGGGGTTACTTTTTGAAGGTAAGTATAAACCTGTCGAATGTCATGTGCCCTGTCTTTATTTTTGGCATGTTGTGTAATGCGAAGAAAAGAAAGTAAAACTGATTTACACGATGTGATTTAATTGCCTGTGGCATACCATAAGATGCCATAACAATAAAAATTGCAACGTCTCGAAATTCCCTTTTGTCCCCTTTAACGGGGACACAGATTACAAGGATAACGGGAATACAGGGTTTAAACGATGCAAGTCATATTTTTTTGCTTCAATTTTATTGTTTGTAACAGGCAAGAAACTTGCATCGCGTAAATAGGGCTCAAGATACACATTTATTTGTTTACAGTTCATGAAAAACGCACGGTACCTACCTAAACCAAAATAAAAATGAAAAACTTGCTAATACAAAAACGCTAGGGGTTCTAGGATTAAAAAAAAAAATATATTTAAGAAAACAAGCAATGCCAGAAGAACTCTTACGGTCTCACAAAGATCCCCATACCCATTAGTAACCAATTTTCAAGCTTGTGGAAATATCTTCATAAACTCTCTCCGGTAGCGTAGTAGTCCTTAGCTCATAAAAAGCAAAGAAATCTCCAATAGAAAATAGAAATGACCCACCCATACGACACTTATGAAACAGAAATAATTATGCTAAGCTGAGGAATGATGTGATAAGACAACGGGACAGTTTAAAAGAAGATGTATTGATAACAATTAAAAATAGTATGCTTCACACGTTGTAGTTTGCTTTCTGCGGTGCTATTCTGTAAAAATCTCACCGTGAAAACTTAGGTGAAGTAAGCGTGGAGTGAGCTGTCAATAGTGTCAATTCCTAGCAAAAACAAACACCTAAGTTTTCACGGTGAGATTTTTACAGAATCGACCGGCTGTTGTTTCTGGTTGTTTTGACGTCTGCTGTCAATGATATGCGTCGACGGTTGCAGTTACCTCTGCCGTCGACGCGTATCGCTCGTGTATACACACTAAGGATCGGATCAGATGGCATTTTGTAGTTTCTGCCTACCCTCATAGGAAGAAGCCGTCAGTTTAATACGTGTACTTATGGACTCTCCATCAACCAATCAACTCAGATTATCATAGTCTACTGCTAAACATAATAAATACCTTCAACTCCAACCAATTTCAACGAAATATCCTCCACATACAATCCAAAGTAAAGGTAGCCATTACTAGCTCTATAATCTAATCATGAATTCCGGAGGATTACACAAATACGGGCCTAACATGAGTTCAATTAAACTATAGTTAGTTTCGAAACAGATTGGTCGGTGCGTTAGAAATTACGTAAAGCTCTGTGTAAGTAGGTAGGTACGGATCGTAAAATTGAGTTACTGATCGAGGTATTAATGTTATAGACTGGAAAGTAATTTGAGTGGAGTAACATTTTCACATCGTATTTAGTTTGTAGGAAAGAATGGAGAAGACACCAGCTTCAAATTTATTTATTACTTTCTACTGTATATATTTGTTTTATTAAAAAATAGCCTGCATCACCACTTTACCTGCATCACAGGAGCTAGTGATCAGTGTTTATTATAACAGAAAAATACGGGGATTGACTGCTGCGCTGCGTGTCGTGGGTTCGATTCCCGCACGGAACAAATATTTGTATGACCTACAACTAGTTGTTCCGGGTCTGGCTGTTTGTGTACGTGAATTTAAATGTTTGTAAACGCACCCACAGTACAGGAGAAATTCCTAGTGTGGGGCAACGTTTTTATAAAAAAGAAAGAAAAGAAACTGTGATCCAAAAAACTGGTTGTAATTCCTGTTCTTTTTTTTTTTAAATGGGTTGCTCTTGACTCTAGTCTAGGTCAGAGGTGACAGAGACAAAGTTCGTGGCGAAAACATAAATAAAATTATATCTATACTATAATATTATAAAGCTGCAGAGTTTGTTTGTTTGTTTGTTTGTTTGAACGCGCTAATCTCTGGAACTACTGGTCCGATTTGAATGATTCTTTTAGTGTTGGGTAGTCCATTTATCGAGGAAGGCTATAGGCTTAGGGATCCGTAATAAAATTGCTATTTTGTAACACAAGGTGTAAAATCGAAAACCTATTTTTGCGTGCGCTGCAAAAACTATTGACAATAGAACAAAATGATGTACTACGGGTTTGTAGAGCCTATTAAGACCTACAAAAAAGTCCGCAAGAACATATATCTAGCTATCATGGTTTAATCACAATAACCGATTTTGTGTTCAAAATAATTATTAAATCATCTGAAGAAAAAAAAACTACGTTAAATATGTATCGTAATATTAATCTTTATCGAAATTAAGCATTATGTTATCAAGAGTATTTACGAAGAAGTAAAATACTTTTTGTTTCATCTCAATCGGATATTTCGTTTAAAAGTTATCACGTGTGTAAGATGTTAAGAGTTGGTACCTATTAAGGAGTTATGGGCCATAGAGTTTTTTATCTATACTAATAATAAAGCTGAAGAGTTTGTTTGTTTGAACGCGATAATCTCTGGAACTACCGGTCAGATTTGAAAAAAATCTTTTTGCATTTGATAGCCCAATTCTTGAGGAAGGCTATAGGCTATTTAACATCACGCTATGACCCTTAGGAGCCGAGCAAAAAGAAAAAACTCAGAGTGAACGGTAAGCGAATACGAAGTGTTGCGACGCGACGGGGATTTCACGCGGACGAAGTCGCGGGCAGAAGCTAGTTGTGAAATATAAAGAAAATCAATTTATTCGATATGGAATACAATTATTTAAAATGCACTTGTATTTAAATTGGTCCATGAGTTTCGACCATTTTTTGCAAGAGAAAAAATCTGTACAACGATGCCGCGATGTGGCCAGTAAAACAATAAACTTAAAAATGTAGCCAGCTTAGTAAACAAAAATAAACTTAAAATCTATGCTTTTTTATTTATTTAATACTTCAAGCACATAAATGTACAGAGGTGGACCCAATGTTAATGCCAGAGGCATTTTATTTTCTTTTTTTTTTCTTTTTAAAACCTATGTTCGGATACGAACAATCCCTTCATCGCCTATAAAGACACCTAAGGATAGCAACTAACCATAGTATTTAATTAATACAATTTTGCTGAGAGTTTTTCACGTCATCGACGTAGTAGGTACCGGATTCCCACCTTTCCCACCCAACTTTAGAATCACAAACCAGTAAAACTCCAACCAGCATAAAACAAGCTTAACAAAACGATACTGTTGAACATTCAAAGTCTAATAAAAATTAATCAAAACGCAGCCATGATACGACCATTTAAATAAAAACCGGGCAAGAGAGAGTTGGACTCGCGCACCGAGAGGGTTCCGTACCATATATGTTATTAAATTTTCACCGGCGAGCTACTTACTAGATCTCGTTCAAACCAATTTTCGGTGGAATTTTACATAGTAGTTTATATGATATATTTTTTTTAGTTTTATCATTTTCTTATTTTAGAAGTAACAGGGGGACACACACATTTTACCACTTTGGAAGTGTCTCTCGCGCAAACTATTCAGTTTAGAAAAAAAAAATATATGAAAAACCTCAATATCATTTTTGAAGACCTACCCATAGATACACCCCACACGTATGGGTTTGATAAAAAAAAAATGAGTTTCAGTTCTAAGTATGGGTTTCTATTTTTGTGTGAAAATCTTAATGCGGTTCACAGAATACATGTACTTACCAAGTTTCAACAGTATAGTTCTTATAGTTTCGGAAAAAAGTGGCTGTGACTTACGGACGGACAGACAGACAGACAGACAGACATGACGAATCCATAAGGGTTCCGTTTTTACCATTTTGATACGGAACCCTAAAAAGGCGGTATCGTACCGATTAACCGACTCATTTAAAATGATACAAGGCTCTCGACGAGCTTGCCAAATACTCAGGCTTCCTGCACCGAATGGTAGCAGCCGTATTCTGTACGTTAACGCGTAACGGGTCAGTCACACAAGGTGAGTTTTGCCTTGAATAGGCGATTATCGAAATGGTAAAAAAACGAGGTGTCATAGGACACTCGGTAGGCACGAAGGTCCTTTCGCTGTATATTATTATCTATCTATACTAATAATAAAGCTGAAGAGTTTGTTTCTTTGTTTGAACGCGCTAATCTCTGGGACTATCGTCTGGGACTATGGTCGGATTTGTAAAAAAATGTAATTATTTTATTTTATTTTTTTGTAAAAATCGCTTGGCGAGTTTCGTGTGACGTAATCGTGTTCTAGTTTTGGTTTCTTGGAGTGTATACACGCGATTGTGATAATAACCAGCACCTTTAATTTGAATAATTCTCAATATTTTTTTTTTCTTAAAAAAATCGTATAAAAAAAGAAATACGTTCATTTTGAAGGATATTGCTAATCCATTTCTTCACATGTTCGAAAAATGTGTCTACTCAACTACGTAAATAATGCAATGAATGTTATTGACCTGTCAAAATGAAAGTCACTAGTGTGTTACGCAATTACCCCGCATTCTAGTCTGGTATAGATTTTGCATGGACATTCTCGCTTTCGAGAAACTTCCCATCTGTAAATAAACCTTAATGATTGGTAGGATTTTCTGTAACCGATTTTCGGCGGAATTGTCGGGCTAGATAAGTGTTAATGGATTGTGAAGGGTTCGGGAAGATTCCATAAATTCAATCAACGCTCCTTCACTACTATTCCCGTCGATAGAATTTCTAATGCTGATCTAATCAAGCTTTGGATTTTTTCAGTTATATTAAATGATAGGATGTCAAAGTCAAAGCATTTATTTCAAATAGGCACTTTTGAACGTCAAAAATTACAACAAAATAGAATTGATTCTAGTCGCCCATTCCAAAAGGAAGTTTTCGTATGGAGAATAATGGGCAAGAAACTCCACCGTTACTCTTTTTTTATTTTTTACAATATTTTGCATACATTAATTATATAATAATATTAAAGGAAGACGATGCACCTAAAATAAAATTACTATACCACAATTAGGTAACAGAATTAAAAACAAAACCAGGACATATAAATTAATTATCTGAGATAGGTTTCGTCAAAACTGGAAGGAGGACGCGCGTGCTCGCGAAAGATGGAAGGAGTGGAGGGAGGCCTTTGCCCAGAAGTGGGACAGCGTAGGCTAGTAAAAAAAATAGCATGACTATAAATTTGCCATTATTTTTCCTTTAATTTTATTGAAAATCCCAGGAAACAGGTAGACTTTATAAAAGATAGCATTAACTTCGTTTAAAGTCACCTATTGTTTCAAAAGCTTTTATATTTTTAATGGAAAAACTGTTCAACCCAAAAGAATGTAAATTTTGTATGATTCAGTGATTTTTAACATTACATAGAAGATAAAAGAGAATGCCACGCCCCGCGCGAGTATTTGTGTTAACTTTTAGGCACGTGTAACTTAGGACCGGCTTATCCAACCGTCCATCAGTACTATTGTTGTATAAGTAATATTTTTATTCAGATCAGCGAAGTTTTTTCTTGTTTTTGAAAGAATAAAGCCTAATTTCCACGGTTCGATTTAATAGCCTGTGGCTTCCATAAGCTAAAGCAAAAATGAATGTTTCAACGATGCAAGTCATTCGTTGCTTCAATTTTATTGTAGCCCCATTAATTCCACGATGCAAGTTCAAAGCCTGTATCAGCAGGCCAGAAACTTGCATCGTCTAAATGAATTTGTATCGGTGACTGAAGATGGACGGCGCCGCCGTGGTCGGCCCAGAAAGCGGTGACGAGATGACCTGGACGCGTACCGCGAGGGCTGGTTCGAGGTGGTGCGGGAAAGGATTTGGGGGAGGTCTTTGCCCAGCAGTGGGACAATACAGGCTTACAAAAAAAAAAGGAAAATGGGTATGTGCCCATTAATAATTGACAAATCGATTTTTGTACCATTAACTTAAAGAGTTCGTATATTCAAATCACAATGGTCATTCTTTGACAGTTATATGAAATGGCTAGAACATGGAAAATTGATGGAGGCTGTCAATTTTCAAAAACAATTCATTTACCTGACTGTACCTACTATCAAAATCAAAATCATTTATTTGCATAAAATGTCGTAGGCACAAAAGATTTTTTACATAAAATTTCAGTGCAGACACATTCCGCCATGTAATGATGGCATCATCATTTCAGCCGAAAGACGTCCACTGCTGGACATAGGCCTCCCCAAAGCACCTCCACTTCGACCGTTTCTGTGCTTCTCGCATCCAACGGGTTCCTGCGGCCTTCACAAAGTCGTGGGACCACCTTGTGGGAGGCCTTCCAACGCTACGTCTTCCGGTATGCGGTCGCCACTCCAGAACCTTGGATGAATGATGGCATGCAAATATTTAATAGATACAGTAGGTATGTTGTAACACACGTTAATAGTTAAGTTAATAACAATTTTTAGGTATTAATTCATCATCTGCCTAGCCTTTTCCCAACTATGTCGGGGTCGGCTTCCAGTCTAACCGGATGCAGCCGAATACCAGTATTTTACATGAAGTGACTGCCTATCCGACTGCCACAACCCAGTTACTGGGCAATACCCCTTGGTAATTTTTAGGTAGTAAATTAATTACTTAGGTGTGTAATTGTAAGTCTCTTCTCTTTCTGTGACGTGTCATATTTACACCCAGCACGCGTAGCATGACCGCCGCGCCGTTGAAACAGGTTTTGTCGGCGGAAGAATAGACTAAATGTAAAATGACAGATTGTAGAAATATTTGTATGCATTCTACGCGTCTAAGCGTGGCAATGTGTCATTTTGTCTATTCTTCCGTCGACAAAACGTCGTCATGCTACGCGTGCTGGTACTTAATAGGTACGTAGTGTAAGTGTCTCGTTCGGTAAATCCAGAATACAGCTGCCGCGGGCTTGCTAAATTTAACCGAATGCATAAATAACGAGCTTAATTGGGGGTGAAATCATGCTGCAGTTTTGATGAACAACTCGAAATTTTAAACGGCACACCAGTTTGTGCAGTTTCATCTGTTAACGGTATTTTTTTGCTGCTGTTAATTTTATTTACAACGTCAATGTATGTATCATGTACTATGCACAGAGAGTGAATACGTGAAACTGAAATGGTTTTTTTTCATAAACTGGAGTTCGTACAGATGGATGGAGGATAGTTGAGTTTTAAGGGGATTACAGGATCTAAACGCGAAAAACGCAAGTTTTAGAAACACTAAAATTATATGATCGACTTACAGTAAATAGAATAATTGCTTCATATTTTGTACCTAATAAATTACCAACATTGTGTCATCGCGCTTCTCTTTCTTTTCTATGCAGTCCGACAGTGACCGCGCTTTTGTTCATGTAGTCCCCATAAGCAGTTATGGGTACATATTTTATTAAACCAAAAGGCATACGTATAAATATGACCTCCATACGATTATCATACTTAGAACGTAAGAGTCCATTCAAACACATTACATTTTGGGGTTTATATAAAAACATTGCCTAAAAGATAGAAAAATATTTAATTTGGGAATCGCACAGGAAATACAAACATTATAAAAGAACATTATTCCAACAAAATCATGAAAACAATAAAAGATAAAATAAAAAAGAACACTAAATCTTTTAGGTTTATCTTATAAATATAATATGTAATAAATAGATCAAAACTTACAAAATTGTTGAAACAACAAAAAAAAAAACGAAAGACCTGTGCGAGGCATGATGCTGCGATATCGTCAAAAATAGCTGTTTATTTCATTACAAGTGCGGAAAGGCTGTCATTGCAAAGAGTTCCGACAAATGTCTACCCGAGCCGAGGCGCAGCCGAAGGCGAGGGTTGACAGTCGGAACAAGTTGCAATGACGGTTCCGCAGGTGTACTGAACGACTATTTTTAATACAGTTGCGAAAAAATTAAGCAATTTAATAAAATAATAAAAACACAATAAACTCAACTAACTACCTAACCATTTTTTCTGGAAAATGGCGCCAACCGTAGAATATAAGCAGAGTTTTTTTTTCTTCACCCATTTTGGTAAGCAAAGGGAACTATCCATACAGCTTAGTCTTCAGTATATTTTTTTTATTGATATGAAATGAAAATTAAATTTAATGAGATGAAATGAAACCTACCCTAACTCATTCAATTAAATCATTAAATCTGATATTGAAATAAATTAGTAGCTTCTTTTTAGAAATATACTTGTATGAATCACAAAAACTCTTTAGTAAAAACTTCATGGTTATAGACATTATTTTGACAGTTGGGAAAGAGAACGCACGAGTTCGGGAAAAGTAAAAAAAAAGCACTATTATGTAACAGCCCACATCCCGAACGCTATACGTCCCTGCAATACACCACTTTTTGAGCAACTGTATTAAAAAAAAGGTTTCAGTCTTAGCAACGTAAGTAAAATGGATAAAAATCCATTTCACTTCTTAATTTAACTTCAATCCACAAAATGGCATTCAAAATATCCAAACCACGATTAAAAATTAAAACTACGCCCTATCACAGAACGTAATCAATCTAAGTGGTCCATTTTTAAGCCCCCTTGTGCCAGGCGTACGTTACCAAAGAATCCCCAGTCAATTTGAACGAGTTTATGACTTTTGACTCTTGTCATTAAGTGGGAACTCGCTAACTGAATTTTATTCTACAACGGGTTGTTAGCTTTGAAAATAGGGGTCAGTTATACGGTGGGAAAAACGCTGCATGGATATATAGAAAAGCTTCCCCTATTTAGAGTTCCGTAGCCTAATGGCAAAAAACGGAACCCTTATGGATTCGTCATGTCCGTCTGTCCGTCCGTATGTCACAGCCACTTTTTTCCGAAACTATACGAACTATACTGTTGAAACTTCGTAAGTAGATGTATTCTGTGAACCGCATTAAGATTTTTATACAAAAATAGAAAAAAAAACAATTTTTGAGGGGTACTTAGTACTGAAACTCAAAAAAAAATTTTTCGTCAAACCCATACGTGTGGTGTATCTATGGATAGGTCTTCAAAAATGATATTGAGGTTTCTAATATATTTTTTTTCTAAACTGAATAGTTTGCGCGAGAAACACTTCCAAAGTGGTAAAATGTGTGCCCCCCCCCCCCTGTAACTTCTAAAATAAGAGAATGAAAAAAAATACATGACGTACATTACCATTCCACCGAAATTTACACCGAACACCAAATTGGTTTGAACGAGATCTAGTAAACGTCGATTAAATTAATTAAAGAATCAGAATCAGAAATATTTATTTGCCAACAATGTAGGTACAACCTGTACCTACATTGTTGGCAAATAAATATTTCTTGAGATGGTACAGAATACAATGTTTACGCTACAAAAAGTAGGTTAAATTTTAACGTCGCGTTGACGTAGTTGTACACACACGTTTTTCATGCCATGAAAAATGACGCTGTCGCTTGCTGTTAGTTCGCTGTGTGTAGGCACGGTCGTCAGTGTTGTATGGATCACTATGGACGTTTGTTGACGGACACGTTTTTTTTACGGCGCGGTTTATACGCTGTCCCGTAAACAAACCGTGCCGTGTTTATAGGGCCTTAGCGTCGCGCTAGCGCACCGTATACGGTCAGCGAACGTTTACGATAGTTATAATGGGTAATTCAATTATGAGTGATGTTGTACAAACACTAAGGCTGGTTTTCCTGTCACGCTGACCGCACGCGGATGGTCAGCGCATATAAGTCAATATGCTATGTAGTAAGGTAGCGTTTCTGAGTAATGCTGACCGCTCAGCGCTGACGCTTCCTAGAAGTATATACGTTTCGGCTGTCAGCGCCGACGATCAGCATGCGGTCAGCGCGACTCTAAAACCAGCGTTACATTTACAATTTTGATGGATTTTATAGATATTTCAAAAGGAATCAAAACCAAAAAATAATCCGAAATTAAGTAAAAACGTACCCCGTTTTGACATTAACTTTATTCCTTTAGGTATGCAATATTTTTGTTTGTTAATAGTTTTAGTTAAGTTAGGATGGTATAATGTTATTTTTATTAATTTATTAGGTATAAGTTGTTGTTAATTATGTACCTACATATCAATTAAATTCTGAATTTATAGAAAACTAGCAGCGCCCTGCGGTTTTACCACCCGCATAAGTGTCAATCCCGTGGGAAAATCGGGATAAAACTATCCTATGTCCTTTCCCGGGATGCAATCTATCTCTAACGTTTAACATACAGACAGACAAACAGACAGTGTTACTTTCGAATTTATAATGTTAGTATGGATTCAACATAATTAGCAAGAAAAGCATTTTAATGATAAATAATACAATTTAAAAATACTTTGTTTCTTAGAATTCTAAGGAAACTACTACCAACTCGCTCCCGCCAATTCCAAATTCCGGCCATATTGGGTTCATAGGAATCACTCAATTCGCCGTCGGACCGTTGACAAGTCCTCGTTAAAGTCGGCCGATTACCGTGGCCTTTTAGCCTTCGTTTTTTTCACAAGATCTATTGCCCCAAAGCTAATGAAGTGTGGAAGGGTTTGGCAATATTTTTTTGGAGATTATATCTTTAACGTTTGGTGTGATCTGCGGGATAATTGCATAACACACTATCAGTAGGAATGGCTTTTGTTTTGACAGGTCCACAAAATTCATTGCATTATTTACGTTGTTGGGAAAACAAATTTTTCGAACATGCGAAGCAATGGATTAGCAATATCCTTCAAAATTATTCAGATTGTGATTAACTCTTCGCACGTCGAGTGTACAGTCACAAGCAATGTCAACACTTGGCAACTTTAAATTGCGATTTTTTCACGAAATAACGAATGCAAAGTTGAAATACGACACTTTACATAAACCTATAGGTTCGAAAATACTATGTTCGTAATAACTTAAAATTTCATTCAAAAATAAAGGAGAAAGTCGCCTTTGAATAAAGCCAAGTGTTTACATACTTATACTCGTAACTGTACACCATGTGTACCGATCGTGTGTCTGATAATTATACTCGCGACTGGTAGTATGTTACGCAATTAGTCTGCACGGAACGGAGAAGCCTGTAGGGCGGAATAGATTTTGCATAACTTTAATTTATTCTGGAAAATAATACCATAGCATAACCTCACGCCTTTATTCCCCGAAGGGGTAGGCAGTGTGTACCAATTTTTTTTTTTACCTCGCCGTTGATCACCGTCAGCACATAGGGGTGGTCCTGGTTCCTCTAAAAAGACCAATTCCGGAACGCCCCCTTGCAACGCCTGTAAGGCATATCCCTGGGGAGACTGTAAAGGGGCCTCGCCTGAGCCTCGTTATGCACGGTAGCATGTGACTACTGTGCCATCGTCTTCCCCGGGGTAACTTGGTGGGCGGACAGAGTCCGCACTCTGTGCGCCCGCGACCCCAAAGGTCCAACTACCTTGTTTGGTAAGCGGGTTTCGGCGAATTAGGCGCCAAGGCGGTTGCCACCCCGAAGCCTCCTTCTCCGAGCAGGATCAGCCCTCTCCCGATCTCGCTCGACGGCCTCCTTCTTGACCATCATGGTCTCACTGAAGGAGGCTACTACCGTGTAATTCTCTGTCTCTGCACGCAGGCAAAGTGTAGCTAAAGTACACCCATATTTCACCAGTTAAGTTTAAGACCCATGTAATAGGGGGCGAGCCTATTGCCATCCACCGGGCACAGATCCAGACTCCGGGCTGCTACTGAGAAATTCTAGATGGAAAAACCCAATAACACTTTGCTCGACCCGGGAACCGAATCCAGGACATCTTGCTCAGTAGTAGCGCTCACACCCACTAGACTAACTAAGCAAATAATACCATGCGTTAAAATAATTGGAAAGTAATTTTGCTCAGGAATAGACTACAAGATCACAGGGCCCAGGAAGACAAATATTTTGTTAATATTATCGGCAAGCGTAGTGTGGCACGCCCCCCAGCTAGATGGACCGACGAACTTAAGAAAGTGGCGTGGAGAGACTGGATGCGGAAGGCGGAGGACAGGGTATTGTGGCGCAGCCTGGGAGAGATCTATGTCCAGCAGAGGACTGCGAAAGGCTGAGTTAATTGATTGATTGGTAGAAAACAATAAGTAAGAGTGGATAAATAAGGAATTGCAGTAGAAAACAACTTTATTCAGTATCTAAATAAAATGTGACCCGACCTTATTACAACATAATTAAATTTTTGAGTGTTCTTCAGGCAATATTTTTGTTATATTATCTTATTGATTGAAATAATGAAATTGCCTTCGTAATATTGGATCAGTCAACGTTATTTGATAAGAATCTAATCAATCTAGTTCTAGGTATTTGTTTGCCCTTTTACTTGAAAATAGTTTATCGAAATAGAATTGGCTAACTAATAAGCAATCTTTGACAGGGTATGCGTCGAGTGGATTCTCCGAATTCTGGCAAAGAAATACAGATTTAAGGAATGGGAAAAAGTTGAGATTTTTTTAATTTTTTATTCATCATCTTCATCCGCAGCCCGATTTCACCCACTGCTCAGCATAAGTCTCTCTTTTCAATGTTCACGACCCTGTGTTAGCCTCATCCAAATTCTACCTGCGATGGTAACAATGTCATCCGCCAGACAACCGACACTTTTCTTCATTGGGTTTACTTTATTCCTCACTCATAACACATACATTCTTCTCGATGCTATATTCGATTTTCATATTCAGTGGGGAACATTCATGAAAATACAATGACTAATTTCCCAGAACTTCGATTTTTTAATTCATTTTGACGTAGTGGAATTTCAATCAATTCCAAATGAAACGCGCTGAATTCGATATATCGGCAGATATCGCCAAAAGATTATATAAAAACATTTGAAGTGTTTATCGAACAAGCAGTAGAGTGGTGTGAAATTTTAAATTAGACGATCTCCACAAAGTTTTTCGATTCTACACAATGATTAACATTTCGAATTCGATATTTACCTTATTTAATATTCGTAGCCCATGGATAAACATTGGTTGTTGTGTGTAATATTTTGGTTTGTTCTTGGAATTAATTTAAACAATAACATGTGTTTGTGTTAGGAGTTAGGTATCCGCAATTCAAATACTAACGACCTTTGGGATATTTGCACGCTTGTTGTTTTCATACTGTGGCTTAGAGTAGTACCCACCTATTTCGTTCCTACTAAAATAGTCCATTTTGTCGGTTTCCATGTAGGTTTGCTTATTATTGCGATCATCACGAGTATGTCGCGACATCTACATCACCACATGCAAACTACGCATCATACTGACGTCACGCAAAGTACTGCATCGCGCAAGCACAGTTTACCGCGCAGCTAGTATATATACAACTTCCCGACATCAATTGTCGGGCATCGGGAATGTTCGCGCGTGCCGACGCATCTGCCTGGCCCCATGTCCAGGACATTGCGCCCTGGCACGCGCGCCCCCCTGACGCGAGACCCTTGCCCCGCGACCTGGTAGCGGACGACGACCCCATCGCACCGGACTGGACGCCTCGAGTGAGCCGTACCCAGGTTACACGCGGCTCACTCGACTCAACTTAACTGTACCAGCTACATACGCTCGTCGCGTAGCGCGTGCTAGGTTAATATAGGCGCGTTGCGCGGCGAAACACAGACATCCACCACTATACAGACGCCATACTCACGCGCGTACGCGAACGCGGGACGCGATACGCGCAGACACTGGGCGGTGTTACACAGTACAATACCGCTCACACACACACGACTGCCCCTTAGCCCGGACCGTGGACGGCTAGCTCTGAAAGCGGGGCGGGCGGGGGCAACTCACCTATACTCTGTAGGAGCGTCGAGTCGGCACCTCCGTCGCTGGTCGTCCTCCGCCGGGCCTCCCCCAGGTAACTGGGGGTCTCACCTGGCGGGGACTGACCGCCGGGGTGTCGTGAAGAAAGCGGCGCTGCTTATCAGCGTCGCGGCGCCCTTACAGAGACACAACACGCAACCACTCACATGGGCGCACGTCATCTACGTGCGCCCAATAATCTTCAGGCCATTGTCGCCGTCCTCAGGAGGGGTCCGTATTTACGGGCCACCGTATGGCTTTTCGCGGCCGGGGGGCACAGCCCCGGTACCGCTCGCCACGCCCCCTTACGGGGGCGTCGCGATCTCCACGAGAATTGTCGGACAGTTGCCCACCAGACACGACACACGTCTGGTCGGTGGATCGTTCCTTGTCTATGGAGGATGAGTGAACTTTACACCCTGTTCCTCGCACCTTTTTAAGTATGTTGCTTCAGTATATAGTGCAAAAGTCTTGTCGTCAACCGTATATACAATCAGATGTCGCATCCAACATGAGAATGTTGAGATGGATGTGTGGAGTGACGAGAATGGATAAAGTAAGAAATGAGTATATAAGAGGAAGTTTGAAAGTGGCGCCAGTGACAGAAAAGTTGAAAGGCAATCGTTTGTCTTGGTATGGGCATGTGATGAGAAGGGACGAAACGCATGTGACTAAAAGAGTGATGGATATACATGTTGATGGATGGAGAGGGAGAGGAAGGCCGAAGAAAAGATCGATGGATCACACAAGGAATGATATGAAAGAGAAGGGAGTAAATGAAAAATTTGACAAATGCGTGCACTGACTGGACAGGTCCTCTCAATCTGTGTGGTTCTTTCCTCAAAAGACCACCTCAGACATCGATCTACATGGTCTTCATAAAACCTGACCAAGATTATGTCTGGACTTTAAAAGAGACTGTGACCTCTGAGTTTGTTTCGGCCTTTCTTCTCAGAGTAGTCAGATAGGAAACGCCGACTTCATCTAGTTTTAAAAAAAAAAACATGATTGACGTGTAAAAGTGTTTGTACAAACCTACTTACAAAAAATAAAATCATTTCAATCATTTCATTTCAATGATAGCGTGACGGTTGACAGGGGAGAATGGAAGAAGAAAACGTGTTGCGCCGACCCCAAGTAACATGGGATAAGGGCAGGAAGATGATGATGTCGCATCCAACTAAAAAGTCTACCGAACAAGTCTCGAAAACATGTTTTACATTGGCAATTTCTACAATTTCCGCCCCTCCATCTGCAACCAATTTCATCACCAACAAGAAAAATAACAGAAATACGTAAAAACTTAGCGCACACAAATGTAGCAACGGAAAAATTGAGGCTCGCATAGCACAGATGTGTGAAACGGTGCCGGCGACAAATTGTTTTATCGAAAATTACTTTCTGGAACGGGAATAGCGGATAAATTTCCATTTTTCTAATGGAACTGAATGGAGCCAGTCCCTTGGAGACGTTGCCTGGGGTTCGTTACAATTACTAGATCCGATAAACCGTTGGATTAAATATATTAAAAATTGGACCTGATGATGCGCGGGTAAGTGCTGTTTTGCGCTGTTGAATGTGAATGTTGTCAAATGTTTATTTATGTAATAGATCTTTACACGTCAATATTTAAAATGCAGATGACGCTGGCATTTCGTATCCGACTGATCCGTGAGAAGAAATGCCAAAACAAACTCAGAGGTCATGATCTCTTTCTTGTGAGTGTTGTGAATATTGGGATGTTTGACTTGGAATTAATGTTGAATGATTCGTTTGTAAGTATATGTGATTAGCTAAGATTTGATAAGATTCTTAAACGTCGAATTATGGATTGTAATTTTGATGAATTTTTAAATTAAGGTAGAAACAATTTAATTAATGAAAGAAAGTTTATTGTACCAAAGAAAATGTTTTTAAAGGGGAAGGCAAAATGGAAATAGACCGTAGTAATGGCCAATTAATTATTTTATCAGACACAAAATTTGTCAAAGTTCTTAAAATATTTCGTAGCAAATTAAAACTTATAAGCCTAGAAAGATAAATAGACATTAAAAGGCGGATCCCTATCTAATGAGCCTCTAGGTTCTAAGTTTAATTTAAGTTTCCTAACCTTCGGCTGGAGTCATGAAAATACAATAATCTCCAATATTGAAATCAGGTCAAAAATAATATATTAAATATTAAAAACTTTTATCAAAAGCCGATAGCTTCAAGAATAAAAAAATATATATTTTACGCTCATTTAGCCATTTTGGATGAGGAAAATATCAATGGACCGATTTCTTGATTAAAGCGGTACCTATAATAAATAAGAAATTATGCATTTTCTCCTAAAAGTAGGCAAAAGCTATTGATCTTACCATAATCACTGCCCCATTGGTCTCGTGGTCGCAAGCGTGACAGCTGAGCTGGGTTTGATTCCCGGATCGTGCAAAGTGTTATTGAGTTTTTCCATTAGAAATTTCTTAGTTAAAACAGCCCGGAGTTTAAAAGTTGACGGTGTGATGCCCCCGTGCCTGGGAAAGCACTTTAAGCCGTTGGTCCTGCGCCTGATCTCTCTTCGGTCGTGTCGGATTGCCGTCCAATCGGACTACGAAAGTGAGGGAAAAGAGAGTTCACATGTGTCTGCGCACACACTTGTGCATTACAATATAGCTCCCGCGCCAAAGGCTAGTCTCCGTTGAGATTGGCCGCCCTGGCTGAAATACGGTTTGGAGGACTTTTTTTATTTTATGTATATCACATAGGTATATGTATCATCAAGTTGATTACTTTTGAAAAATATGATTGCAACCATTGCAACGGAAAGCCATTTAAGTCATGTTTGAGACAGACAGACAGATACTATTATATAATATTATGTTTGTTTATTTAATATTGTTGCCTTTGCCATCGACTCGAAAAAAAGAGAAAAGATTTGATTTTTTTGTATGTATATTTATGACGCTTTCTCGACAAAACAGCTGCACGGATTTAGATGAAATTTGGCTCATGGCTAGATCATGACCTGGATTAGGCCATAGAATACTTTTTATCCCAATACGGGATCTAAACTTATGCGGATGAAACTGCGGGCAAGTATTAAATAAACAGAATTTCTATCATCTTTCCCTCTCAACTCCTACAATACCTATGGGAAATCAGAAAGGGACTACTTGGGTACTTTGCAACACCTACAACGTATTTAGCCAATTCTCAGTAAAGGCCGAAAGCCGAGATGTTCAAGAAAACTTTTCTTACGAAATAAACGAAGGAAGTCGTAATAGATTCATGTAGGTACGCAAAAGGGATTCTATTTCCTTGAACAATTTCTCAGGCTTTATTGAAAAAACTGATTTTATCCTGTTTATTTATCTAACATGAAAAATGTCGTGATGGTCCAGTCGAGAAGATCTCATCTCTCATGCACGAGGTTGTCGGTTCCAATCCTTATCATCTTCATAATTTACGCCGAAAAGGTCCACTGCTGGACATAGCCTCCTCCACTTCGACCGGTCCAGTGCTTCCCGCATCTGTGGCCTTCACATGATCATCGGTGTACCTTGTAGGGGCCTTCCAATGCTACGTCCTCCGGTACGTGGTCGCCAATCTAGAACCTTTCGGCCCCACAGCCCATCTGTTCTGCGAGCAATGTGTCCTGTCCAATCATAGCAAGTACCAATATGTACTTTCTGAGTTTATCTTGGCCATTAGTGACAACTATGAAGGAAAACATCGTGAGGAAACCTGGACGTCATCATCTGTCTTTCAAAACTATCTTGGGGTCAGCTCATCATCTGCCTAGCCTTTTCCCAACTATGTTGGGGTCGGCTTCCAGTCTAACCGGATGCAGCTGAATTCCAGTATTTTCATGGAGCGACTGCCTATCAGACCTCCACAATACGATACCCCTTGGTAAGTCTGGTTACAATAACGACTGTCAAAGATCCACTAATGACAGCCGGGACCAACGGCTTAACGTGCTTTCCGAGGCACGGAGGGGTCTTGGTATGTGAAGATGGTCACCCATCTACGGACCAACCGCGGCAAGCGTAGCTTAACCTGATCGATCGACCCGTGGGGCTGTTATTACTTAGCCAGACGCCCCTCGGGCCATCATGTTGTGATGTTAATAAAGCGTCCTAATCAATGCTCATGTCTTTTTCTGTATGGGAAGAAGCCTTTGCCCAACAGTGGGACATTAATAGCCCAACAGTGGGCTGGTATTATTATTTATCCAACACGTGCCTTTATTATTAATACCTACTTGGATATAGTAGTATACCTTGACGAGCAACTGCTCGTCAATTAGTACTTATTTTTTATATCTTCACTAAAGTTCTTTTTCACTTCTCATACTATAAAAGTTCGTCTTTATGTTGTGCGTAGGCGACATAAAATCGCGTTTTATGCTCTAGTGCATAAAGTTTTTTTTTAAGGCTAAGATAATCAGGCCCAACAGCCACATGCACAATAAAACGTCGCAGATTAAAGTCGTTATTTTATTTCATTTGCTATAATTTATATCACTTCCGTGTTTTCTAAGTACCGTTAATTTAATAAAACCAGATAAAATAGTTGTCATTTATTATTTAACATCGCAAAGATTTTTTTTTATGACTTGGCAGTATGAAGTACCCCAAGTCGAATGACACATGTTGAAATTAAAAAAAAACATTTAAAAAGTTTCGTGTCGGGAATTAGCTATTCTCTTCTTAAATTTTGCAACGTTTTAGAACAGTGAAAATACTGTTATATACTTTATGCCGGTTTCATTTTCCCTCAATTGAAGTCAAAAACAGGGTGTATAAGGGCATAAACGAGCCAATTATATTATTATTTGTTGTTATAGCTGAAATAGAAATAAACACTCTGTGATAATTTCAACTGTCTACCTATTACAGACAGACGGAGGCTTAGTTATTTCTAAGCCTCCGTCCGTCTGTCTGTCTCTCGGTCCCGTTGGCAGTCTCGGAACACCTAAATAGAATTTATTAAAGTTCAATGTTTCGAGAAGTTTGTTATTATCAGCCGAAATATCAATATTGCTTTTTTTAAATTCAAAAGCCGAGAAACTGTTTTAGTGAAAGTTCACTAAAACAGTTTCTCGGCTTTTGAATTTATAATGATTAAAACCACCCAATAACTCAATCTACCAGAGAGTACAAAATCAATAGTAGAAAAACTGGCCAAGTGCGAGTCGGACTCGCACACGAAGGGTTCCGTACCAAAAGGCAAAAACACCGAAAATTTTTTTGTATGTGAGCCCCCTTAAATATTTTTTTTTTTGTATTTGTTGTTATAGCGGCAACAGAAATACATAATTTGTGAAAATGTCAACTATCTAGCTGTCGCGGCTCTTGAGATACAGCCTGGTGACAGACAGACGGACGGACGGACAGACAGCGAAGTCTTAGTAATAGGGTCCCGTTTTTACCCTTTGGGTACGGAACCCTAAAAACGGAAACCTAATATCGCGAGAATCAACAGAGCAACGTTTCAAATATAACGTATACGAGTTAAATAATATGAGCAATTGAGCAGTATTCATAAAGGAAAATAATTCACCACCAAATCAAATTCGCCTCCGTGCGAATCGCTCCGCTGAAAGATTTGCTCGTTCCCCAAATGAAACGTCGCAATCCAACCGCGTTTTACTTATGTGACATAGAGTAAAAGAGACCAGTTAGACAAATTGTTGAGCTGCATGATTAAGTATTTTAGCTGTACATTTCTGGCAATGTAAGTGAAATGGATGGTTGTACTTTGTGGCAATTGTTTTAAATTGTCTGAGGTGCTTGAAGATATGAGTTATTCCGGTCTGACGCACGACGACATATCAAGATATACATTTCCAGTATAAGCTGACTTCTCATTGTATAATGCAAGGTCAGCTAAAACTGAAAATGTATAGCTTGCTGTCTTCGTAGGTACACAGGTAGAATTTTGCTATATTAGGGAATTTTGATGAGTATAATATAAGAACCAATTTGTTGTAAAATATCTATTATTATTATTATTATCTATAGTTATTGAAGGTATAAACGAGACAATAAGTCAACAAGAACCATAAAATAGACTTCAATGACTTCATTAATTAATTCATTGATTAATTTGACAGGACTAAACTAAAATTTTCTTCTGTCCTTTTCTTAATGAAATAGAAAGAAAAAGATGCACTGAACTTAAAGGAGATTGTTATTTTG
This sequence comes from Oligia fasciuncula, assembly GCA_963082905.1. Lineage (NCBI taxonomy): Eukaryota > Metazoa > Arthropoda > Insecta > Lepidoptera > Noctuidae > Oligia > Oligia fasciuncula. The sequence goes on from OY720400.1 coordinate 18,988,860, forward strand.
GGTTCACTGTCTTGTAACGTCTATTAATCGCATACTAAATAGTATTTACATCAGAAGGATGTTGTGTTAATTATTGTTCAGTAAGATTTCAACGCACTGCTTCAACGGGTATCCTGACCACCAGCATGCAGCGACCGCGCATACCTGGTCATCACCCTCAGCCTCATCAGCAACCTCGGCACAGCACACTGCACTTTCGGCCGGTCCACAAGCAGAGCCATTAAAACCCTCTCCTGGTTGATGCCGGCAGTCAGCATCAACCCGGTGCTGCACGACATCCGACGCACTGGAGCATAAAGCAGCACCACCCCAACTCACTGGGGACATCTTCGCAGACAGTTCCGACTCACCGTGAACTATGCGGCAACCGGTTTCAACTCACTGGAACCTCAGCTGGCCTGGCAAACATCGCAAGATACAAGACTCAGCCAACTATCGGTCTCAGTCTCCGGAGGGGAGTGATGTAGCGGTATCTACAACGCCACGTGCGAACAACGCGTCATACTGACGTCACGCTAAATCCTGCATCTCGTAAGCAGAGTTTACCGCGCAACTAGCGCAGATACAATGGCCCGACATAAATCATCGGGCAGTTTCCCGCCAGATACAATACCCGTCTGGTCGGAGGATCCTCCCTTTTCTATAGAGTGAACTTTACACCCTGTTCCATATACTACCACTGTAATCTAGAAATGATAAGGAACAAATACAGGAATTTCATTGGTAGACGCGTCAATTTTTGTTGAACAAAATAAACTATCTCTTTTATGTTTAGTTTGTGAACAAGGGAATCGGCACCATTGTCAAATTAATGGATTATACGCTGTCACGTATGAATCGATTTCAAACCGATGAATCTTTCGGATAGATATACCTTTAGGCCATTGTATTTGATCAATGAAAACTCATTGAAGAGCTAAGGCAAAGGCGCATGGTTATTGATGACAGTTTAATCGATAGTCTAGTAATGTAATAGGCTATTTGACTGGTTTCTGATAAACATCTCAGATTATTTAATGGTGTCTAACGAGCCCACAAAAACCTATTACTTCAAATTGCATAACGTATTTCTTTTAAAAAATAGTAAATAAAAATGTACCGTTTAAATAAGCCGCCAAAACGCTATCTTTAACAATATGGCGTCGTGACGTCACGATTCACGTAAACAAACGTTGAAACGGTCGAGATACTAGACAAAAGTCATCTGTTCTGTCAACGATAGACAGAAATTTACTAAATCATGACGTCATCTTAAGTTCAGCCAATCCAGACCGTTTTCGATTACGTGGCGCCAGATTTAAAAAGATGAAGTTTTTTCGGGATTTTTTTTATAAATAATACATTGTTTTGTAGTAAAATTAATGCAAATCGATTTTAAAAACGATAATCTATACGAGTGTCAATAATTATGACCTTATTTTTTACATTGTCAAATAGCCTATTGTAACCGAGGCATGTTATTGTAATTGTTTCTTTTTTTGTTAGCCTATACTATCCCACTGCTGGGCAAAGACCTCCCCCAAGTCCTTCCAGGAACTTCTTTTCCGCACCACCGCGAACCAGCCCTCGCGGTATGTTTCCAGGTCATTTCGCCACCGCTTTCTGGGACGACCTCGGCGGGCGCCGTCCATCTTCAGGCACCCATTGTGTGGAAACTTTTGCCCAGCAGTCACCGCTGTAATTGATTATTCTTAGTTAATTGAATTGAAAAACAAATTCAGTATTCCAGTTATAATAAAAAACAGATTCTGCCGGCGACTTCTTCCGCGTGAAATTTCTTGTTCCCGCGTCGCATCGCATCGCCTGCACGCGTTACTAATTCGTTTTCGCTTAGCGTTCTTTCTGTCTTTTTTAGGGTTCCGTACCGAAAGGGTAAAAACGGGACCCTATTACTAAGACTTCGCTGTCTGTCTGTCCGTCCGTCTGTCTGTCACCAGACTGTATCTCAAGAACCGCGATAGCTAGACAGTTGAAAATTTCACAAATTATGTATTTCTGTTACCGCTGTAACAACAAATACTAAAAACAAAATAAAACAAATATTTAAGGGGGGCTCACATACAACAAACGCGATTTTTTTCTCGATATCAATAGTGGCCAGTTTTTTGTTATATTGTAAACAAGGTCACTAAATTATCTAAAGTCTCTTCCGACAAAGTTTCACAAAGTCTACAGTTGCTGTTTGGAATGTTTCTCAATCATTAAAGTTTCTTCGAATTTCAATTTCTGTGCCGAAACTTTATGCTACCACAATTATTATTTCACGTACACTTGCCATCAATTACGATGTACAATCAACAAAAGAGATAAGTATGCAGGATCGTCGGATATAGTTGAAGTTTAGTAAGAAACCGATTGATGTTGCCGACTAAAATTTGATTTGATAAATGAGCTGTTTGTTTTCTATTAATAAAATAAAATTTTATTCGAGAACATCCATCGCTTTCTTTCTAAACTTCAACTATATCCGAAGATCCTGCATAGATACTTATCTCTTTTGTTGACTGTACCTACATATGTTGTTTACTTTTACGCACTAGTACAATTTATCAAACACAATAACACATCTAAGGAAGCTACGAGATGGAAGGCACCGCTTGCATACCTTCAAAGCTTTTACATTACCACATCACACACATATCGAGTCGAAACTAGGTCACGTATTTGCCTACAAAACAAACGTATGTATTTATTATACTGCTACTTGAAAATACAATACAAATCAACCAAACATTTCAGTACTGAAAACCTCCACACTTTAGGTACCACATCTTCACATCAAAACACACACTGATATTGTGACGTCATTAGACGTTGCTAGTGAAGCGGAGACGAAACTTGGGCGCCATGTTTTCCGAGCAACTTGACGGACCATCAACTTCCTCGTATGAATACCGGGTAACTGCTGTTTTATGGGCGACCAACTTTTTGACGCCAGGCGACGTCTTTGCGGGGAGATATGGAAAGTCTTTTTTGATGGGTGGAGGTAGTTTGGGGTACTTATTCTACATTCGTCCTTCATTTAGTGTTTTTTTCTGATAGTGTCATCAGTGTGGTCTAGTTTTTTTTCTGATACTCTAATCAGTGTGGTCGTTTTTTTTTCTGAGTCTCCCTGTTGGAGAGTCTACTATAGCAGTGTTCATAATCTCGGATAATTTACATTCCATCGCCACTTAATCAGTTATCTACTGTAGTGAAATGTATTCAAAGTTGATTTTGGAGTAACCATTTCTGTCAAAAAGGTCCTAATAAGTTGTTGGTTGCAATGGAATTTGAACTTTGTTAATTATGGCATTCAGTTTGTTGTTCCATAACTTCAGCTTATATGTCTAATCATGTCTTGTTTTCAATTGGTAGTAAACAAGAGGTGTCAATTTACAATTGGGTGACAATAATCGAACGAACGTTAACGCACTAACAAAAAAAAAACATATTTTTTTGTTTTATCATGTTACTCATCATCATCTACGGATTTTTATTTTTTTTCGGATTTGACCCAATATTATGACGAAATCTGCACATAATTATCACTGTAGTTAACCTAATGGGCTGGTAACGTTAATAACCCGTCAAAATTAATTATAGACCATTATTTTTTAATTTTAGTGGCTTTACAATAGCCGACATAAAGCACTAAATGTGCACACGCACACCCCAGCACCGAAAAATAAAATAAGACATTTAAACGAAAAAGAAATAAATGGCAATCGAAAAAGCCACTCTAACAACACACGTAATCTACAACCCGATTGACACCTCTAACTCTAAACAAGAAACTCCCCACAAACGATATTTTTCCCGAACGAGAGCCACTCCACTATCGGTACTTACTATCGATTATCGATACGCGCTGTTGACACTCGATAGCGGTCTTTTCATTAGTTCTTTGTTATTTTGACAAGTTGGAAACTCGCGAACAAGTTGTGAACTCGATTCGAATCGGTCTCGATTATTATTTCTGGTTGGTGTTTTTTACCTAAAATTTAGGAGGAAAATTATCAAGTTAATTTTGTAATGGATAAGATTTACAAGTTGATTTAACTTTACTTTTAGTTTGAGGCTGAGACGAACAGTTTGTTTTAAAAGCGAACTTTATCAGAGGAGATTTTATGAAAATTTTAATATGGCCATAAAATTAATTTCGTTACCACGGGCACTGGTGAGATGTTATGCCCTATGATTCCCGTTCATAATTTTAAGAAAATAGCCGACAAAGCAAGTAACATTCAAATTTTTCCATTAAGAACACGATAGATATATGTCTTTGTTTTCACATCACTAATGTGTTCAAAAAACATTTATTTTATTTTATCGTATTTTGATATCAATACTTATCACGTCGGTACATCACTATGATTACACCAATTTGTACCCCCTGCCTCATATCTTTCAACAAATATTTTGATGTCAAAACAGATCACAATATTCACGGTCAAAGTCTAAACATAAAAAATAAAAATTCCTTTTACGGGTCACTACTCGGTACTATAAAACTTTTATGACTCAATTTCGCCTACACTTGATTATTGGGCCCGTCACGAAGAATTGTGGCTTTTCCGTCACGTCCTTACACACACTTCCTGTTTATTCCAAAACGAAGTTGAATTTGCTTCATTCGTTAGTTCTTTTTTTATTTTTTTATTCTGTGTACCATTGTCTGTTTTTATGACGCAATTTAATGTTGTATTAACGACTCGCATTCCGGATTGAATGGGAAACTGAAAATAGTGTTGTTGTTTCAGTTGTTACGGTACTTCTCTTTTCAATTTAATGATGTAATTACTATGTAACCATGTTTTATCGAGTACTACGAGTTTTTTGTATTTTTATTTTATTCACTGTGCTTTCAAAATGACGTATTTTTTTGTAACGGTTTTTATCTCACATAGATTTTTACTTCTATTTGAATTGATTGTTAATATGATTTCGTTTATTTTCATGATGAGCTTTCGTGCCCTCCCACTAAAGCCATAGATACGTTATGTTTGTCGCTAATTTTCAGTGTATTATCGAGGGTTAATACAACATTTTTCAGTTGACTGTATAATTTCTTTAAAACGTCTTTATTGGCCCGGTGTGTAGTTGTAGGTCGTTTTGGGTACGAACTCAAACTGGGTTCGAAATTAAATACAGAAAGAATACTTTCTGTATTTAATTTCATCACCACTGCTCTCAAAACGATGAAGGAATCAGGCCAAACATTTGAAGACATGTGACATCCACCAACGCGCACTGGGTCCGCGAGGTGGATTACGGCCCACTCGCTCTCACATAGAGGCGGTCTGTGTCCCCGCAGTGGGAACATTATAGTCTGATTACGTAATTATTGTATTCATATTGAAGCGAAAATGAAAGTGGGAACGTTACTAACATTGTTTATCTTTCGTTCGGAGCGATAACGTGTCGCGCACTGCATGCATTTTTTATTATAGTTGCTGATAAATTCAACTTCACCTGTGCTAACTGATTACATCACCCTGTTTTGACCTAGTTTTCCTTACGACTCTGACCGTGTTTGCATATAACAGGTCGTGGTTTTTTTTGTAACGCCTTAACCTATAAGGCAAATGTGAGTGGACTGGACACGCGGGAGGGGACACCCTAGAAGGACATACCTTACCTATACCTCATTGATGATGCTCTTCGAAAAGGCTAAATGTGTAGTCTCGCAACCAGTGTATATGCGTGTATGAGCAGATGTTTGAACGTAAATGAGGCAAAGGAATATGTAAGGATCAGAGAATTCACGTGCTTTCCGAGACACGGAGGGGTCTCGATATGTACCTATTGGATCACCCATCCACGAACCGGCCGCGACAAGCGAAGCTTGACCTTCGATTGACCCGTGCGGATGTTATCATTTTGCCATGAGCCCTTCATAAAATGTTTTTACGTTGTAAAATAAAAAACTGTTTGCAAAAAGTCACTAACAAAATGAAAGCTTACTCAGCTTCGGAGCAAAGTTGAACCTTTTTCCAATATTACTTATTTGATTCATCAAGCTAACTTTGAAACATTTATCACCCTTTCCTCCCCTTGAAAGTCCATTGCTCAAGGGTTGTTACATAACTCCGTTTCCCTAGGGTTTGCACTTACGTGAGACGTCAAATATAATAAATAGGTATGTCTGTGTGAGTTTAATAATTTTGTATTGAATTGATAGTAAAAGGATATATTGTGTACGTGTTACCTATTACTTGCAACTAAATGTGGCCTCTCTTCTTCGTCGTTCACTCAATGCTCGAGGATCGCGAACAAATACGACACGTCTCCAAGTAATGCGGTCTTCTGCAGTGTGAACCGCTCGGTAGATGCCTCCATGTTCGCGACTGACCATCTTGTCGGTGCTCAGCCTTGAACGCGTTTTCGTTTCACCCGGCCCAGTATTTTAGCCTTTCCAGATCATGCTTAAATGAACGCATAATAGGTACCTATGTCAGAAAAACTAAGGGCACGTTCCTGGCATATTGTAGATGGCCACGTAGGCTGGTTAACCGCTTAATGTGGCTCTAGTGTTTCTATGTCAACGGTTTTGTAAGTTTGTTTGGTAGCACGTTTCTTATACAGCTTCTCGTACCTCTATAGGACTAAGGTTTTAGTTCATTTTTGTGGAATGTGAGAATTTGGCATGAATAGTCATGTTTGTAGAAAAAAAGAGAGAATCTGCATGTGTGATTAATAATAGGTTTCAATAAAATAATAGGCTCGACTTTTGCCATTTAAATGAATAGGGTGGCAGGCACATAATAATCATATTTAATTTATTTAATATTCAGTTACACTTAATATTTGGTGGTCATGCGCACGCCGGTTGCGAGTACTACGCACATGACCTTTTTGAAGAACATCACCAATAGGGTCATTATGTCATACATGTCTCCCGGCGTTTCCACTCACATCTGCCTTGTTAGTCCTACCTATTGTTAGTTCCCTTTCATCCATCCATTCATCCTCTTAACATGGAAGGATGTAGGAATAATAAATAGGAATAGCCTCATCAAATATTCCTATTTATCTATAAGAGTAATTCTGTCAGCCATTTCTACTATGACTCTTGTAAAACTAATATTAAAATGCAAAATGGCGTCCCGGAGTGTTCTCTTGAAAGTTAAACTGTATTCCAACAACAAACTTCATCATAAGAAAAAGTAACAGGAGTTGAAAAAGCTGTTTATATTTGTAATCAGAGCAATGTTTACGAGATAGTGAAGGAAAATAAGTTATGTGACTCTCACCTACCTCCTTTGAAGCGGTGAGAATTTGGTGGAGCGAAACACCATCATCATCTGCCTAGCCTTTTCCCAACTATGTTGGGGTCGCCTTCCAGTCTAACCGGATGCAGCTGAATACCAGTATTTTACATGGTCCGACTGCCTATCTGATCTCCACAACCCAGTTACTGGGTAATACGATACCCCTTGGTAAGACTGGTTGTAAGACTTTCGGGCTTCTGACTACCCGTAACGACTGTCAAAGATCCACGAATGACAGCCGGGACCAACGGCTTAACGTGGTTTCCGAGACACGGAGGGGTCACGGTATGTAATGATGGTCACCCATTCACAGACCAACCGTGCCAAGCGTAGCTTAACCTGATCGATCGAACTGTGTGACTGTTATTATTTAGCCACGGGCCCCTCGGTGGAGCGAAACACCATTCGATAAATTACGCGTCAGAAAATCCGCGTGCTTATGTTTTGTATGAAAATTACGCAACCTAATTTCTGTTCGATGTGTCAAAGGAAATATTGGAAATATACACAGTCTTAGCATTTATTGCAAAGAGGCACATAAAAGGCACTTTCAACCATAATAAATTACAAAAAAAAAATTGAATTGATTCTAGTCGCCCCTTCCAAAAGGTAGTTTTCATCACAAGGGACATCACAGGTTATTTTTTTTTGTTTTCTTGTTCTGTGATTTTATCTATTGTGATTTGTGTATGTACATAAATAAATAAACATAATCATCAGATTATTGACCCTCAAATATGATGTAGGTACTTACTAAAAGCATGTGTAAGGCTAGACAGATGAATCTGCCTAGCCTTAAACTGTGTGTATCTGTATGTCTGTCTGCGCCATCGTAGCTCCCAAACGGCTGAATAGGTTTTTATTTTATTTTTTTGTTTGAAAGGGACTTTATCGAGAGAGGTCATAGCTATGATTCAAGAAAATCGGTTCAGCCGTTTGAAGATTATCAGCTCTTTTCTATTTGATGAATTGATCAACAAGAAAAGAGCTGACCCTTTAAGTTTAATATAAGTTGTAGGAAATATTTTGATCCAAGCGTCCTCGCGTCAAAAGACGGCTAATGAAAACGCCAAACAGGCGAGGTTTATACCCGGCAGTGATGAATATATGTTATTGTAGGAAACATAGCTGCTATTAACTTCCAATTTTCATTAGTCCTCCGACACTTTGATCAAAATATTTCCTACAACTTAAAAAAATGTAGGTAATATTATAGTTTTATTCCGGTCTGATCTCCACCCCTCCCCTCCTCGATCCCCTTCAAGTTCATCTTCTGTTTTAATATCTGTCTTATTCACTTTATCTAGGTTTACTCTTTTTGACAGGTAAGTATTAATGCTACAAACATTATAAATTCCCTTAATTACTTAGACTTACATGACTTAAATCATCAATAACATCAACCCCACTTAAGTATAAAGAAAATAATTGGCAAACTTTACCAATATACATTCATTTCTCGATCGATTTCACCGAATATTATTCGTTTATTTGTTTGCCAAAGGATAATGGTTGGAGTTCGACCATTCCGAATCAACTATTCACATTTAGGGGCAGTTGAAAACAAGCCTATACAAAATGATGGATAGTAATCGTGTTTATGTTAAGATTTACGAAAATAAACGCGCATGAGCACAACGAACGCCACAACACAACAACAAACAACACAATTAACACAAACAAATGACTATGTAGATTTAGACCGCTGTAGACTTTAGATCTGTAGACCATTTTTTTATTTTATTAAGTACCTGGTACTTGTTGACAGGCCTACGCTGTCCTCCCATACCTACTGTAATTTGAAAACATTGTAACAGCCAATTATTTTTAAAAAGAGTAACTGTTCTTGCCGGTTCTTCTCCATAAGAAACGACCAATTGGAACCGTGCACCTAGCTTCTGACGTTTCATAAGTGCTCATGTAGGTTTATGTAAAATATTTTTTTTATTTTTTTTATTTAAGGAAGTTTTTAGTAGGCCTTTTTTTTTATTGATTGAATGACTATGTACGCGTATGTGATGATGTGTATGCGCTGTGCTATGAGGGACCTACAGCACAGCGCTGATTCTCAGCAGATACCCGAAAAGGACGTACGTAAACCAAGTCAGGTTTAATCATCATCATCATTTCAGCTGAAAGACGTCCACTGCTGGACATAGGCCTCCCCCAAGCACCTCCACTTCGACCGGTTCTGTGCTTCTCGCTTCCAACGGGTTCCTGCGGCCTTCACAAGGTCGTCGGACCACCTTGTGGGAGGCCTTCCAACGCTACGTCTTCCGGTCAGGTTTAATGATTGGTACAGTCAACAGCAAAAGTAGATGATCAAAATCAGAAATTCAATACTAATGAACGGAGTTCGCGTCAGAACTGTGTGGCGTCGAAGTGATTCAAAAGTATGTCATTGTAAATTATACCAAACATTTACTACTAGTACAGCTGCCATATATTCGTGATCAGTTTTGACTCCTATTGAATTTCTGATATTGATCATCTACTTTTGCTGTTGACTGTACTATTAGGTAACAAAATAAAGTAAACAGTTCTTAGGATATATAGGAACTATTTATACAACAACAACCAATTCTATGGATACATATAATTAAATAAATATAAAATAAAAAAATATTTATCCGCAGGCAGGCAAGCAGTTCACCGTGTGTGCATAATTAATAAACATTTTAGGATTTGTTACTGAGCATCAAAACATAAAATTTATATAGGTACTTTACTTTAAATTGTACACCAGAAAATAAATAACAAAAAATACGATTATTACTACAAAACATACAATGGGCGGCCATTTGAAAATAATACCTATATTATAAGGTATGTTAAATGTATACTTCCATAATAAAACCATTTAATACACACACACATTTAATATTTACCACAAATCATTAACCTTTATCTAACAAAATAGGCAAACATGAATGAAATTCAATTTGAAGTGTAAACAAATAAAGTTGAAACTAAAATAAAAGCAAACTAACGCGATAATCGGATTTCGGATTTCTAGCAAGCAATTAATGTGACTGCGACATTATTAATTAAGACCCCGGTTTAGTTTGGGTATATACGTGTGGGTTTTGAAATGGCAATTAAGGGTCAGCTTATATTCAATTAGGGATAGGACGACGTGATGTAATCTTAAATAGGAATAGGGTGTTTTCTTTCCTGGGTAGATCATTATGAAATCCCGCTTTACTTTTCCGATTAGAATTGCGGATACTTTTTAATTGGTCCTTGACGGCTCTGAGTAAAAACTTTTTAACAAAAAAAAAACCGACTTCCAAAAAAAAACACTACAAAGTGAAAAATAACTTTTATTTCGGAAGTCGGTGTCTTTGGTTCTGTATTTTAGTTTTTTGCCACCGACTTCCGAAATAAAAGTTATTTTTCACTTTGTAGTGTTTTTTTTGGAAGTCGGTTTTTTTTTTGTTAAAAAGTTTTTATTTCTCGCTTTTTAGTGTGTCTGTTTATAATGTATCTAAGTTACAATAGCCTAATGCCAACTTGCTCATCGCCTTTTACAAAATATTGCTTTTCCCGATGCAGGGACGTTAATTGTTGAGGAGTTCTCCTGGTATTCCACCATCAGCTCCATTTCACCATTCGCATTGTGACGAGCATAACTTGCTTAGCAACCATATTAAAGTAAGTAATCGAATCGCAAACCGGGAAATACTTATTATTGAGTAGTTCCGGTGGCCATCTGTGGTCTTCATCATCAGTTCCACTTCACCAAATGATGCTTTCCGAGAGCAAATGCACGAGTTACTACAAAAAATACCCAAATCGCTATAGGTGTGCCTATAATACTTGAAGAGTTCCTTCGATTTCTCCAGGATTCCATCATCAGATCCAGACCTGATGACAATGGGACCACCTGGAAAGTATACCCTTTCAAACAAAACAATAATTTTTGAAATCGGTCGAGCCGTCTCCGAGTAATCGGGGAACATACATTAAAAAAAAAATAAAAAAAAAGGTTCCGACGAATTGAGAACCTCCTCCTTTTTGAAGTCGGTTAAAAAGAGGTGGAAAGAGGGTAGAGAGGCCTTTGCCCAGCACTGGGACGTTAATGGCTAATGAAGATAAAAAAAACCACTCAAGTGCGAGTCGGACTCGCGCACCGAGGTTTCCGTACAAATTTGTAGGTATGAAACTACAAATTTACGGTTTTCGGATTTTTTCCTTTACCTGTGCTACATGACATTGATTCTTGCCAAATTTTATTATTGTAGGTCAACGGGAAGCGGCTTAAAAAGAAAATTAATACCCGGCCCGTATCTTTTGATTGCGTTGACTTAGAAGTTAATTAGTTCACTGCTTCAAGGGATTGCAGCTCTGAGTATTTGATATTAATTTGAACTTAATAATTCCACGCGTTCCTGAGAAAAAGGGTCTTGACAGACGGACATACAAACTGATAACGAAGTGATCTTATAAGGGTTCCGTTTTTCCTTTTGAGGTACGGAACCCTAAAAAGCTGTTGCACTCGACTTCGTCTGCGATTCAGGATGAAAAGTAGTCTATGTCCTTCTCCAGGTCTCCTCATGTACTAAATTTCATCCAAATCCGTTCAGCCGTTTTAACGTGAAAGCGTAACAAACAAACTTTCGCATTTATAATATAAAAGTTAGGATAGCTCGTGACTTTGTCTGCATTCCAGGATGGAAAGTAGCTTATATCCTTGTACAGGTCATGGTCTCCTTATTTGCTAAATTTCATCCAAATCTGTTTAGCTGCTTTAGCGAGAAAGCGTACACACAAAAAAAAATCTGAGGCGGTACGAAGTTGGCCGGGTCAGCTAGTTGTCAACAAGAACGGCAATAAACCATTTTCCCTAAAATACGGCACTCATTTATTGTTCCCCTCGCTAACAATATCGTCACGTTAGAAATTATGAAAGCGCACAATGAAACAGTCTCAGTTTAGTTCTATAACATTATATTCCTAGCAGTTTTCCCAAATTGTGGCCAATAACGTCACAAAGCGAAAAATAACACAACACAAAATGCAACACTATCCACTCATTTTATAGCTGGACACACGTCAAAACAGGCTACAACAACTTGAACCAAACACTGTCCGTACTCCGAAGCAAGCCTTCAATAAATAAGTTTTATTTGCCGCCCACAGGGAACGCCACATCATACGGAATGCAGCCGGGAACAGTACGGCGGCAACTTCTCAATAAGTATTGATTGAGCGTGATAACTTAGGAGCAACTTGCACAGTGACTGGACACTGCTTTCCGTCACAATTTTTCGAGAAAATATTGAAGAAGTCACTTTGCAGTTTGTCGTGATAGACGATGGAATTTCATAGAACTTTTTGCTGGTTTAATTCATAGCAATTTTCAGGGTGTTTTTAGTTTTAAGTAATTTATTCTGTAATCAGTTTTAGTTCGTTTAGAGTTAGTCATATTGTTAACGTTATTGACGCCGATTTGTCTGATTTTCAGGGTATTTATGGAAACAATACATTTCGATTATAGTACTTACAGTCCGGCCGTTGAGAGAATGCGTTCCTGACACCTGGAGGTCTAAAAAGGCCACTTTGGCAGAATCATAAAATGATAACATAATGGATAGTTAACTGTTATGTTAATCGTATCAAATCCCATTGGTGAAGCATTTGTCAGTTATTTTTTTCTGTCTGTGCTAAAATACCAATCAATTCAATCCAAATCCAATCCCAATCTCTTTGATTGTAGCTACGTAGTGCAGCGAAAAAAAGAAAAACACGGACTGTCTTCGCCATATTATAATTCATAATGTTATCCTTTTATGATTCTCCAAAGTGGCCTTTTTAGGCCCTCTGACAGTGCGACAATTCTATTTAGCTACTCGTAATAAAGATCAAATTCGCAAAACACATATTCGTTAGTATGAGACTTATCTTTTAAATTGGTGTTATATTGGAGGAGGAAATAGGCGAGAGCCAAACTTCGAATTACGACTTTTTATTTAGGCTTTTTCAAAAGTCCTTCTGACCGCATTTCCTCTTAACAATACACTAAAACACACAATAAATAAACTGATGCATTAATTTCTGAACGAGATACAGAAGCACATGCAAAGCAATCAAATCATAATTCCACAGAAAATCCCAAAATTCTTACTACAATCGACAACAAATCAAGTACAGTTCAAGATTTACAACCGCTATCTGTAAACCAATAAACTTTTCAAACTACAACGGCCTAGAAATTTATTAAACTGATATCTAGCAAACTAATCTAATACACAGAGCGTAGATATTTCAGGTGAAACTCTTACCCTTTACCAAGTTGTTTAAGATCAGGAATTTTTATATCAATACAGAGATTAAACGGATTAAACTTACCGATTGCGAGCACTCGAAGTGAAATGCTATTGTTATCGAATGTTTCGAAATCTAATATCGATACACGTCGATATGGAATCGAAATTGAAAGGGTAATGGGTGCTGCTGGGAATTTAAAAGAGTTCGAATTTTGTTAAAATTGTTGTTTATAAAATTGGTGGCCGGAATTTTATGTTGAGAATAACCTGTACCTTTATGGTACAGAAATTTTATTCTAGTTGCATCGTCTTCATATATAATTAATTTATACAAAGTATTGTAAAACATTTTAAAAACAGCAACGGTGAAGTTTCTCGCCCATTCTTCTCCATATGAAACTTCTTTTAGGAAATGCTTTGACTTTGTTTATACTAACATCTACCTGAAACCAATATTAACTCACTAATTTTGTGGAATTATCAATTTGGTATAGTCCGCGCGGAACTAGTTGGCCGCGCCTTAGGTCTGTGAGCGGTGGGACGGGGGGCGGGGCGCTTGCTGTCATTAATCTCATGTGCGTTGCGAACAATAGGCAACCCGCCGCCTCACCCCCGTCCCCACCTAAGGCGCGGCCAAATAGTTCCGCGCGGACTATAGTCTTTCTTTATTGAAAATGCAGATGTGTGTGTTTTCAAACCTATGTTCATTTTTTGTGTTGTACACGCACTTCGATTGAGAACATCACCAATAAGAACTTCACCAATAACTCACATCTGCCTTGTAAGTAAATACATTTGCTAGTCGTCTTTAACTAATCCTTTCATCATGACCAAAACATTTAAGCTTACCCTTTTCAATTGTTGAACGTAACCGACGCAAGAGGAGTATGTAAGAGTCGTAGCAGGTGGCGTTCTGTAGTTTCTGCCTATCCCCATGGGAGGAAGGTGTGAGTTTATGTTATATATTTTTGTGTCATGACGCAGCTCCGGCCAAAGTCGATGTAAACCAAGTCTTCACACAATACCACGAACAATAAATTACCAACTTTTTTTTTTTGTGCGCGGTCATATATTTTTGTGTCACATGACACAGCTCAGGCCAAAGTCGATGTATAGGTAAAAATAATACAATAAGTCACGAAATTCCTTTTTTTGGTTGTAAGTCCTCATGGACTTCCTCCATCGTAAGGGTGACAGAGGGGTATGCCAGACTCTTACCGGTTAAACCCACCGCGGTGTCCCTCCTCATCCTATGGCCGCGGGTGCAGGATACGCATAAGCATAGGTGTCATAACTATTGCGAATACACAACACAAACTCGTAGTTTTATTGGTTACCGCTACTTAACACACCATCAATTACGTGAATGTTTTGAAAATTTCGATTTTACAATTTTTTTGCTGTCCCCATAGATAGCGAAATGATGAATTTTATCTATAAACTGGTATAGAATGAGAATTTTCCATTGAACCTACAATTTTTTATAAACATTTGTATTCAGCTGCTTCCGAACAATGGCGTCGGATAAGGAGCGAAATTCAAAGAGATTTTAACACTTCAATGCTACTGTGATTAATGTTCATGTAGGGCACGTAAATGTTGACCAAGTTTAATAATCATTTTGGTTCGATTTTTTGCTTTTCTATATTATAGATAAAATAACATAGAACTGCACTTATTTTTTTATTTTTTTTTACATTGATTTACATTCTGTAATTCGAAATGGAGTGGAGTCGAAATGGAGTTGCTTAGGGGGGGCTTATGTCCAGCAGTGATCTTTCGGCTGAAATGATGATGATGATGATGAGTGGCGCTCATAAATAGTCGTACTAAAAAGAAATCTAATTAAAACCATAATCTTAAAAATCTAAGCAGAATTACTCTGTCATTATTGAAATGAGGACTAATACCTAATTATCGGCTATATTAGCCATTTGCTTGAGATGGTAATTACATTGACCAATTTGTAATTCACGATACGGGTCCAGTACGGTTTAACTGCGCTACTAATTTCATTCACAAAGCCATTGATTTGCTTCGAGTTATGAGGTACCGTTCTAAACATGGTTTATAGCTCGTTGATGGCTGTTTTATGGTTGATTTTGAGTTCATGGACGGTTTACGTGATTGGGAATTGGTTGTAGTAGAATTTACTACATGAAAATAGTCAAAGAAATTTTTTACTGGGTCGTTCTGCAGCTCATACCAGGGAAAGGTGTTTATATATTTGGTTCATTTAGGGGTAGGTAGGTTTCCTTTATTTAAAAAATTAGTAAACATTTCGTATTTTTTTGAGAAAATCCGTGGTTTGTGTAAATTTACAATTTTATAACGGCCTCATAATTCAATCCTCTCGTTAGCCTATCGATGGCCAAAAATTCGAGCGTATTTGGCCAAAAATTTGCTCCATAGCCATATTTTAACTAGTGTGGGCTAGTTAAAATATGGCTGATAATAACGACACATACTATACCTTCTCCGTCATATAGAATACTCTTTATTAAATCCTACTAATTTTTTTAACCTCGAAAGTTTGTGAGGTTGGTTGGATAGATGGATGTTTGTTACTGTTTCACGCAAAAACTTGGCACACAGATAGTTTATAACCAGGATTAACACATAGGATACTTTTTATCCCGATATTCCCACGTAATCAACACTTATGCAGGTGAACCCGCGGGGCGGTGCTAGTACACCATAAAATAAGATCATCTAGTGCGCATGCGGCGCAGGATAGAGTTTGTGCCATTCATTGTCTGTGGGGGCCATATTGAATTATATTTTGGGGTACCTTTTTGAAAAGACAACTCCAATTTAAAAATTGTCTGACTGTTGGCATGCTCAGTTGAAAAAGTTTTTAAACAATTTTCCTCATACAAATCTTACAAAACTTTATGAAATGACTACAAACAAACTCTACATACTTGCTTGTTAACTTGTAACATTGATAATTATACTGAACTCAACTCCAGGTTTCCAAGTTGTTAGTAGACTGCAATTAGTAACTTGTATATATACTTTGTAGGTATTATGTGTATCACTATGTGAAGCTACATAGTAACGATTCGAATCTATACTTACATACATACAATATATACCTATAAATTTGATGTTTCCAGCTTTTTACTAAATGCATATTATATGAAACTATAGACCATACTAATAATAAAAAATATTTAACTAGCAGCGCCCCGCGATTTCACCCGCATAAGTCTCGATCCCGTAGGAATATCGGGATAAAAACTATCCTATGTTCTTTCGCGGTACTCAAACTATCTCTATACCAAATTTCATCTAAATCGGTTCAGCGATTTAATCGTGAAGAGGTAACATACAGACAGACACACTTTCGCATTTATGATATTAGTATGGATAAATTCAGAGTCGGTACCATGTAGCTTCAGGGTTCTAGGAACGGTGCCAACTTCATGTTTGCAGCATAATATAGTATACTACATTCTAAAACTTCATGTCAGCGTTCAGTGACTTCAGCGGGATTGTCCGAAAGGGTTACCGCTACCCCGGAACATAAAGAGCTAAGGAAGGAACATGTATGGGTTTTAGTCAGTAAGAGTCTGACACTCCCTTCCGCTCCACCCAGAGCGGGTAAATGCCTATTTGATGATTTCCCAGCCTCAAAAAAAAAAAAAGTGTTCAGTGACATTAAATAAATTCGAAGTTTTTTAAGATACTTATGTCATTAATTTTCTTCGTTTAACATACAGGATGGTAGGAACATCGACGCGCAAACTGTAACCATGAATTCAGCGCATGATTCTAGACACACGCAAAAAAAAAATTGCTACATTTTGACCGTAGTTTTTAGGGTTCCGTACCCAAAGGGTAAAAACGGGACCCTATTACTAAGACTCCACTGTCTGTCTGTCACCAGGCTGTATCTCATGAACCGTGATAGCTAGGCAGTTGAAATTTTCACAGATGATGTATTTCTTTTGCTGCTATAGGTAACAATAAATAATGAAAATAAAATAAAATTCAAATTTAAAGGGGTTTAATAAAAAGTTTTTTCGGCGTTTTATACCTTGTGATACGGAACCCTTCGTGTGTTGGCCGGTTATTTTTTTGATAACCGGCGAAAATTTCTGCGCACCGGGGTTCAGAATCATGTACTGAATCCATGGGAACATGTTCTGTGTTGATACCCTGCCACCCTGTATAGCTTAACAGCCTAACCACCATTATTTATTATTATAACATTCTGTAGAATTTCCGAATTCATTATTCCTAAAACAAAAACTTAATCTTTTCAAACACCTGGCTTCAAAAAACACGTCAGCGGAAGCAGGGTTGATAGGCTTAGCGCCGCGCCAAGTGTGAATGTTTGCGGATTTTTTACTACTTTTTGTTAAAAAATTCTCTCTGGATATAAGCCATCTGTGCTGTCGTTCTTTAGTCTGTCCTTCACTGAGTTTCATACAAGATGGCGCATAGTACCAAAATAAAATTAATAGTTCTCATCCTATCTCTAAGTTGGATTAACGCACAAGAATATATTGAAAGTAAGTGGTTCTGTATGATTAATATAAGAGGGGCCCGTGGCTAAATAATAACAGCCGCACAGGTCGATCGATCAGGTTAAGCTACGCTTGCCGCGGTTGGCCTGTGCATGGGTGACCATCTTTAGATACCGAGACCCCTCCGTGCCTCGCAAAGCAAGTTATGCCGTTGGTCCGGCTGTCTTTCGTGGATCTTTGACAGTCGTTACACCCTAGTCAGAAGCCCGAAAGTCTGACAACCAGTCTTACCAAGGGTATCGTATTACCCAGAAACTGGGTTGTGGAGGTCAGATAGGCAGTCGCTCCATGTAAAATACTGGTATTCAGCTGCATCCGGTTAGACTGGAAGCCGACCCCAACATAGTTGGGAAAAGGCTGGGCAGGTGACGATGAAGTGGTTGTCTATGATTATTGAACGTTTGATATTGGGTCATATTCAAAATAATTGTATATTTACTACTGTCTTAATGTCCAACCCAATTATTTTCATAACGAGATGCAACTGACTAGAATTTCATAAACAAACAGATAAAATATTTATTTGAGCTTAATAAAAAACAACGAAACATTTGGTAAACCTAAACAATTCATTAAAAAAAATTAAACCAGACATTGCGTAGGATCCGTTTCATACAAGTATTCTATGTCCACGTCTTTAACGGTAAACTAAAAAAAATAATTTAATTATGAACCATTCTACAAAAGTTAAAAAAAAAATATATTCAGAGAATATTGTTTAAACTTTCAACACTTTACTAAACAAAATATAAAATACTATTTAGTGTACTCCAAATTTAATTTATTAATGAGTGTCCTGATTTTGCACATATCTGTTATTCTTCTCTGTTATGCTATTTTAACATTATTTCCATGGCAATAAAGAAATTTGAAATACTGGCAAAATTAGTTCACTAGCTGTTACTACACGACGCGTAAGAATAAACGCTTTGCCATTTTGTTCAATATAGTTTTTCAGCTCGTTTCGTTGTCGAAGAAAATTAGACTTTTAAAAGTAAATATTCAATGTGAGTCGTTTACAGTAGCGGTAAGTACTTACTGTTTTATTACTCATACTAGGAAAGGGCTGTATTGTGATATTTGTTATAACTATAAAATATTCGTATAATCATGTGAATTGGTGTGGAAATAAATAGATTTGTAGGATAGACACGTGCAATTAATTCATATACGTTATTTTATCTGTCACTTTTTTCCGTTACGTAACAGATATGAATGATTAGGCGTTATTCACATTGTCTCATGTATGAATTAATGAAAATAAAATATTAATAGGTACTTAGTGCACCGCAGGTTAGCCAAAACATTTTTTTTTACTTACTTAAATTTATTTTGCGTATATTGTGCCATGTATTGCATTGCTGTGCCATGTATTGTCTGTGTGTGCATGTTTTACTGCGTATCCTCAGTCCTCACTGCTTGAGCCTTTTATACTAACCGCGCAGCCTCGCCGAGGCGTACCCAGCCTCTCGTCGGCCGTCTCAGTACCTATCAGTTAAGGGGGATGCGCCAAGGTAGCCCGCGAAATTCAAATTGACTCAGGTTTTTTGCAATTTACAGGTCAGTGTAAAGTTGTATGTTGATTAAAATATGATTCACGACCGTAACAAATATTTACATAATTCTAATCATTAGAATCCTTTTGCCTTAATATTAATATCAAAATTTTAGGCTCGGTAGTTTCGGAGATAAGGCATTATGGCAATGATGATGATGAATTTATGGCAATTATACCAACTAAAATACGATCACCAAAATGTTATTTCATTATGTACCCACCTAGCGACCCACACCGACTTCGCACTCGTAGCCTGTTATAAACGTGTGCTATTTAAACTTGCCCTAATAATTCCTTTCTGTTATTTTTCTGTTACAATCAAATAATATTCATATCTGTTTCCTATCCGTAACTTACAATTATTTTGAATATGACCCTATTACTTATGTAGCTTGGTCGAAGGAGGTAAGCAAATCATGTTTTAATAACAACAGTAGTATAGCACATAAACAAAATCTGCAAGATCACTATGATAAATATAATGACCAGCATACTTATTTCGCAAAGAGTAGAATTTAAAGAAAATAAAGAAAAAGTATTTATTGCGACTCGTACAGGAAGATCACAAACTAAACTAAACACAGTAAAATAAAAATCCAAGTTATATAAAAAAAAAGTAACAAAAGGAAAATGAAACAAAGTCCTATACGAGGCCAAAAGGCTCCTATCTCAGCATGATACTGAGATATTTAAAAAATAAATGTCACAGCGCTGGTATTCTGATAGGGCCCACTGTGATGTCACGGGCAGTTACAGATATAAATAAATATGTAAAATACTAGCAATTATAAGAATAAAATAAATTAATTTTTCAACTTGCCTGCAATTTACCTGTAATTACAAATAATGGTGGTGATGGTGACAGCGTGATTATTACCTACGTTAAAACTTTTCTGAATTGCTAGATGACCTAATCTGTGATCAGGCGGAGGATAAGCCTTAAAAAACTAAACACAAATATTAAAAAATCGTCCAGGTCCTTTGTAGGCTTCGGTAAACTCAAAAGTAAAAAAAATCGTGATTTAATGATTTTACGGGTTAAGAATACAATCCGTTCCATCACTAAAATAACTGATGTCACTCGGAAAGCTGCCACGCTTAAATGGAATTGGGCTGGACACATCTGCCGCATGTCAGACGATCAATTGACCAAACTGTACGATCCAGTGGGGACCCACTTACTTACGCTTACCTAATAGCAAACGACACCGCGGCAGGCCCAGACGGAGATGGCGGGATGAGCTGGACTCCTTTAACAAAGACTGTTCCTTGGCAGCTCGGAATTTAAAACGTTCAAAATATAGTCGCAGTCTCATCTCAGCGACAAACAAATGTCAAAAACTTGTCAAAAATTTAGGAAAATTAGCGGTACTTTTGACAGATTGAGGCTGAGATCAGACTGTGAACGTTCTTAGAATTACGAGAATGGCCCGCTGGACAGAAAGAGGTGGACGGAGAGTAGGGAGGCCTTTGCCCAGCAGTGGGACATTAAAGGGTACTAAAAAAAACGGTGATACAATATGTGACGGTAGAAAAATAGAAGGTATGCGTAACGATGGGAAATAACTGCAGTGTTCTAAATAACTAAGATACAGATTTGAATTACTTCATTTTTATTTTTACAACCTTTTTCCAGATCTCCATGACTCAAAAGTCGCAACACATTTCAAAGAAATTCCAAAATTTTTCGAAGTGCAAGGTTATGATGCTAACACACAATTCCAGAAATACTTCGATCGGATCCAAGGAGTAGCGATGCAAGAAAACCTCAATATCCTATATAAAATTAAAGTAGAGATAATAAAACCGAATGCGATACACCATACGAAAAAGCATGTACAAAAGAAAGGGAAATCGAAGAAATATAACATACCTCTAAAGAAAACAAGTATGAAGCTATCAAACTTCGAAATATGGTTAAGGAAGATGGCAGAACAATCAGGTTTGAACAAGAAAGGTCATGCGCATAACAAGGAGAATTCTATCTCAGCTACTACAGAAGGACAAAAGATAATAACAACGACAAAACAAATACAGTTTAAATATAAACCAATTATATCAAGAACTAAGACGAATTATACGAAGTTCGTGAAGCCTGTTAGGAGTCGAATTATTACCCTAGGTTAGTAGATTATGTTTTGTTTTATGTTGAACAATTATGCCGTAGGTAGGTGTTATAAATAAATGTTTCTATAAATTGGTTTAATTCTTCTTTGTGTTCTTATCATTATATTCTGTTAGTTTTTTTTCTATTAGCTTGAAGCTAACAGTTTCAAATTCAGATTTTAATAAAGGGGAAATCTAGCTAAACAGCATAATTATGACAAAGCAAACTAACATATTTAGGCAAAAAGTCAAATCATATAATTCAAATCGGCCTTTATAAGGTACTTACTTTCAAACGCCAATACTCCATGTCCAGTATGTCCAATTCATTATAATGTATCCTATCATATTTACAAACTCTCCAAATCCGAATAAAAAAACTAAGGGACATAATAACAGCCCCAAAGAGAGAAAAACCTTTCCCTTACCCTACAGAAATACGCTACCAGCCTTCCTGCAACTTTCGACTCCACCAAAACCCACAAGACCTTATTCCTCCTACCCTCGATTTATATAGTGCTTATAGTCCTCAACCGCGTCACAGGACTTGGCCATAGCCTGCTTTTAGATATGCATATACCGAATTGAATAAATTCCATTCTACATTCCCAAAGTTATTTGCTTTATTTGTCACAATTTGCGGAGCGGCTGTGGTTACGCTATACATTGCAATATGCAGTTCTAACAAATTCTTCTCACAGTCAGTAATAAAAACACGGTCTATCAGGTTTGTTTCTCTCACCAGGGGCTACGCTTATGAAACATATTTCAGCCAAATTGCCGTACATGAATCCCGGAAAGTATTTGGAGATGATAGATTTTATATATTGCTGTGCCGTTGTCGTATTTTTCTTTTTGGAGGATGTTTTTTTTGGGATGTTGACACAGTTTTTTAGTTCTTTTAGTAGAAATACGATGTTCGGTTACTATTAGCTACATAAAGCCTTGGGGGCCTACATAACCGCTGCACAAAATTAAATATCGTTCCAGCTGTATGTCGAGAGCATTTTGTTTCTTTTTATAATGTTTGCTACATGAGTGGTTTGGAGGCAAATGTTAATAAAAGTTGGGCCTGCGATTGTACCAAAAATAGATCGCTTTTCCTAAATGTACCTACGACAAAAGAAGACTAAATGATTAGGTATGATTTCAAGGATCAATATAATATGGGCTGGTGTCCCAAACTCCTCGTCAAAGCGCGTATTTTTCGTACGTATGGGAAAATCGATTATTCGATCCACCCCAGCTCCTCAAGGAAGGCCAGCAACGTCTTGATGTTACTGACCGTCTCACGTAGGGTACCTAGGTTACCGAAGTACTTTGCCCTGTACGTTAAAGCTGCTGTAACTGTACGCAGCTGGTGTTTAGTTTGTCGGAGAACCTGTTTCGTGAGGTGGCCATCAATTATAAAACGTGTTTTCTTAGCCTGCCTGTACCTACCTACCTTGGCCCTACCATAGGATTAATATAACAGCGCATAATTAATTATAGCGATGATAAATATTTATCTTCGACCTCTAAAAATGCTTTCTTAAAGAAGATTCATGAGCATGATAAATACTATGGGGAAGTTTAGTAGTCACACAAGGCTAAAGGAATAGTAGTAAAACACGCCTTACTATATATCAATAAAAGGATAATAATATTAGGTATTAATGAAATCCTTAGAACAAACAGCCTTTCCTTTGGTGGCCCTTTTAATACTAACAGTATTTATTTACATTGATAAACATTTACCTTCCAAAAGTATCAAAATAACAATATTTTATTTTTATAATTCCATTTCAAGGCAACTCAAAAAAAAAACTTACAAGTATTATTGTCAAAAAATAACTCTCGAAAAATGTTAACGACGAAAAATTTTAGCTTCAGGTTTTAAATTCCCAATTTGCGAATTGATCATTTAATTTTCAAAAGTGGGTCTCAATAATATTTGAGTAGGGTTGTGAAAATTCGTGTAGACTTCCTAAGAATTTTGTGATTTAGAGAAGTTTTTCCGATTCTCTATCATTTGAACCTTCGGCTCAGCGTCGATAATTGACTGATTACAGAACAAATGGACTATAACATTTTTATTCCTTGATATTTTGATTATTAATTCAGTAGTTGTTTATTTTTTTATGTGTTTTGCTTATTTAGAATTTTTATTTTTATACTACTTTTGTTATTCTTGCATGCCCAGTTATATTAGACAATGTCTAACGAATATACCGAAAAATAAACTCGACATTGCACTCCCTCCTATGGGAGGGAGTGCAATGTCGAGTTTATTTGAGAGAAGGTCTGAGTCCCAGCAGTGGGAACATTAAAAGCAAATTATCCTATGTAGCAGGCAAGATAAACTTGTTCGGAACTCGATAAACTAATATAATTCAATGCACTGTTTCTCTTTACTCCATGAAGTGGAAATCGTTTAAAATAAAGTTCCTCACAAATAATTAACTTTAATGTACAAAATGTTTGAAGCTACAAGCTACTCGTGCAAAATACACAAAGAGGTGTGTTAGTTACTTGACTCGCGCACTTGTTAACATAGAGAGTAATTTACACGATGTAATCTAGGCGTAACGCGTAGGTGCCTGAGTCTGCGCATTTTACATGCACCGTGTTCAAACATCTTTATTAAGGGGCTTACAGGACCTAAACACAAAAAAAGCAAGTTTATAAAAATAAAAAACACAAAATTATAAAAATAATTATGAAGCAATTATCTATTACCAAAAAAGCTATTGTTTGGACTGAAAAATTAAAACACTAGTGCTTATTGCTAGTGCAGGCGCGGAGCGGCGTAATCAAACATAAGAACTTCATTTATTTGAGTTTGACGGCGCTTCGACGTTTTGAGAGTGTCAAGAAACGTCAAGGATGGCAGCGAACATTCTGACAAGCGCGGGTTGACGTTTCTTCACTCTGACGCAACTCCGGGCTCTTTTGCAGGCAGCCGCTATACGAGGCAGGATCCACTTGCATCGTGCTCAAGCAAAACGTGTTCGGTGGAACGTCGGTGTATTTCAATTAGTTGGGAAGTGTGGATTACGGTTCTGTTAATATTTTGTTAGAATAATAATCGTTTCGTTGATCTTCTTCAATACGTGGTTTTGATTCTCCTCGCCCGCCTACCCACGATAGCTCGGCAACCGCAATGGACCTAGAATTGACTGATAATGGCCATGTGTCATTATCAGAAGTGGGATATGAAGGGCTTGCTTTAGAGGAGAATAGTCGCACGAGATCTTCAGCGCCGGTATCAGATCCAAACCTGTCTCAACATATGGAGCTGTTTTTATCCCGATTTATGGCTATATTACAGCTGCAATCTTTGAGCAGCACGTCTACCCAGTTGATTGAGTTTGATCCGGATGACAACGAAGCGGACATCGAAGGTTGGTGCAACGTGACAGAAATCGTAGTCAACAACCGTAAGTTAGAAGGTGCAGAATTGCTTTTGTTACTTACACGTGCACTCAGAGGCCGAGCTGTTACCTGTTTAACACGACTACAGGCATCGCAGCTGACATGGCCTCAAATAAAAGAAGTATTGCTTGCGAAGTTTGCTAAACCTATGCTGCCACAAGATTACTTCGATGAAATTCTACGTTTTCAAGTTGGTGTTAAAGAAACCGCAAGCGAGGCGGCCATGCGCCTGTGGAACATCATCGAACGCATCCCGCGGATGGAGATGTCCGAGGATATTACAACGGGATTCGTAACTTCAGTTTTATGCCAAAAGGAAGTCATGATTCGCCGTGAGGTCCACTCTCATAACCTGACCACTAGATCTCAACTTCTGCGAGTTCTTAACGGCATTTCACTGAAACGAAGGCATGAGGGTAGCGATAACCATGACCCGAACGTGAAAAGGACCCGATTCAACGAACCACGCTTCACGGGAATATGTCATCGCTGCGGTACTTCCGGTCACAAAGTGATAGACTGCCGCAGGCGAAGAGAAGAGCCTGCTACTTCAGAGAAGACGCACGACCAAACATCCAGAGCCACTGATAAACCAAGACCAATCACCTGCTTCGTGTGTGGACGACTAGGACACTTGGCGTCGGCGTGTCCAGATCGCGCGGGAGGCGGCGGAGCAGCGAGAGTCAAAGAAGTCCATGTGTGTGAACGCAAGGCACTGAGGAGCACCTTGACTACATCATCCGGTGAGCCAGTTCCCTTTCTTTTTGATAGTGGATCGGCTTGTTCATTAGTAACTAACAGCTACGCCGAGAAGTTCCCAGGTACTGAGCAGAATGACTTAGTTTATCTGACGGGCATTGGTAGGGGGGGATGTAGAATGTTTTTCCCAGGTAATTAGCCCCATCAATGTTCAAAGGTCCTTTTACGATTGTCAAGGTACTAGATCACGATAGATACGAGCTGAGAGACATTGATGGGCCTAACCGAACCTAAAAGTACGCCCATAAAAACTTGCGCGCAGTACCCAGAGGCTACGGTGGGTTGATTGAAGTAGCTACTTCGTTAGTCAACGAGGCAGAGGAGGTCGAGACGGCGGAAGTCCATAGTCATGAGAATGGAATGGCAACA
This sequence comes from Oligia fasciuncula, assembly GCA_963082905.1. NCBI lineage: Eukaryota > Metazoa > Arthropoda > Insecta > Lepidoptera > Noctuidae > Oligia > Oligia fasciuncula. The sequence continues at coordinate 19,015,123 of OY720400.1, forward strand.
CCTGATGTTGATAGTGACACAGTATCGGTATCTAGTTCACACACTTTGACCGCAGGCTCGGTCACCCTCTCTGCTTCCGAACATGATGAGTAGTAAATGGTGAGATTGTGCAAATCTAGAGCGTTGAGCACTGGATGAAAGTTGGGAACGGCTTGGTTGATCAATGGGGCTGGCCTAAACCGGGTCGATGCCTCTGATCAGACTACGTCTTCCTACGTGGTATATAGTGTAGTTGATCGACTGGGCTGGCCTAAACCGGGTCGACGCCCACGATCAGACTACGACTTCTTTAGTACAAGAGATTGAGCTGGGACTGGCCTATGCGGGTCGACGTTCCGGATCAATTGATTGTAGCAACTGCGTGTGGCAGTGACTGGTGGAAGGGGCGCTGACGGGTTGTCCGGTCCACCGCACCATGCGAGTTGGTGGGTGGTCGAAGGGGCGCCTGAGGTCAGTTGTCCGCCCAGTGTGATTAATTGAGATGTGTGGGGTGAAGATCGAGATCTTTTCAAACAGGCAGCATAAATGGGTAGCTAGTCAGGGATGGGCGAGCGTGCCCAAACGTGTACTACAGACCTGTATTTGGTCTTTGCAGATAACTCGAGGCGTAAGCAGACGCACGAGGACGTGCGAATGTCAGTCCGGCCGTGACGGCGCTTCGACGTTTTGAGAGTGTCAAGAAACGTCAAGGATGGCAGCGAACATTCTGACAAGCGCGGGTTGACGTTTCTTCACTCTGACGCAACTCCGGGCTCTTTTGCAGGCAGCCGCTATACGAGGCAGGATCCACTTGCATCGTGCTCAAGCAAAACGTGTTCGGTGGAACGTCGGTGTATTTCAATTAGTTGGGAAGTGTGGATTACGGTTCTGTTAATATTTTGTTAGAATAATAATCGTTTCGTTGATCTTCTTCAATACGTGGTTTTGATTCTCCTCGCCCGCCTACCCACGATAGCTCGGCAACCGCAATGGACCTAGAATTGACTGATAATGGCCATGTGTCGTTAAGTTCATAGTGAGCACGCGAGCGCGGTGAGCGGCGCGGGTGCTTGGCACGGGGAGCGCGCGGGCAACTCAAGCCATAGCTCGTTCATACAAGTAGCTGCAGTGAGTGCGCGGGTGTCCCACACGGGGACCGGGGTGCTCAAACTAGAGAGAGAACCACATCGATCCTCACTCATGACATGTTGGGGTCGGCTTCCAGTTCTGACCGGATGCAGCTGAATACCAGTATTTTACATGAAGCGATTGCCTATCTGACCTCCACAACCCAGTTACTGGGTAATACCTACGACACCCCTTGACTTACCAAGAGGTATTCACTGGTTGTCATACTTTCGGGTTTCTGACGACCTGTAACGAATGACAAAGATCGACGAATGACAGCCGGGACCAAGGGTTAACGTACCTTCTGAGGCACGGAAGGGTCTTGGTAACTAAAGATGGTCACATATCTACGGACCAACCGCGGAAAGCGTAGCATAACCTGATCGATCGACACTTGGCCACAATTCTACAGATAAGGTTCTGATAAAAATACACACTTCACCTAAAAAACACTCTTATTACAAAGAACTAATCTGGAAACATCTTTAAATTCAATTTAAAGCCTGTACCTACACTAAAAGAAATACACGATAAATAAAGCATGTCAGCAAAATGAAATGAAAAAGAAAATAATAAAGGTAAATGGATGGTCTGCTTCAAGTGTTCCTCTTTGTAATCAGATCTCTGACTGTTGTTCGGAGTAGAGCTTAGAGCGATCCGTCGCGATAGCCCCGACACTTACCTTGAGCAGTGTTGGCCGTTTATCGATAAAATAAAAACGAAAATTTTTACTTGAAGTGATTAAATTGCGAAACTTTAACGTGAACCAAGGTAAATACACATTTGACTATATGACTTGGTTATTTGGGTGAGTTCTACCAACAAATTATATACTTACGAAAAATTGTGTTAAGTTTGATAGAAACTCGTCAAGGTCTTAAAACTTTCAGTAGAATGGAGTAATTAACTATAACTACTGGGGCCGCAGGAACCCGCTGGATGCGAGAAGCACAGAACCGGTCGAAGTGGAGGTGCTTGGGAGAGGCCTATGTCCAGCAGTGGACATCTTTCGGCTGAAATGATGATGACGATGACTCGTTTAATAGAAAGCTTCTATTTTGATAAGCGTCATAAATGGCCGTAGCCTTGTTAATTACCTAATATTTTGATGACAACAGAAGACAGAGAAGAAAGAGACTGATTTGAAAATCAAAACACGTTTTATCGACATCGTCCCCCCCCTAGAGCTGCATGTCGTGAGTGTTGATGGTATCGCCGCGTCACGTGAAGCGCGCGATGAGACCGGGTCGCGACTAATCTCAGACCCTTACTGCTAACATGAGAACTCTGTGCACGCAACTCGCATTTTTAACATTCTCAGTGAACTCCAGAATTCTTTTGTTTTTTTTTTTATTCATACGCCGAAATAGGGACTTTGTAAATGTGGCGATTGACACTGCCATTGCCTTGTTAATTAACTATTATTTAACAGAAGAAAACCGATCGATCGTTTGTGGAATTCATTGCCAGTTGAAATAAAACGCGCGAAATCGTTACCTGTATTTAAGAGACACGTGAAGGGACATTACTTGTTGTTGTGATCTTTTTTCGTAGGTAAGTAATATATCTGTAGTCGTCATTTATGTTCATTGCTTATAATATATGTAGTATATATGTATGTATCTATTATACAAAATACAAAAAAAAAACACATAAATGTAGGGAACAGCTGTTTTTTTTTGCGATTTCAGGCTTGGTCTCATAGTAAAAGTTGTTCATAATGATGAGTACAATGACCTCTTAAGAGGTTGTTAATGTTTTACCAATAACCCTGTATAAATAAATAAATAAAACAGATTTGAAAAACCAAATACGTGGCACATGGCACATGGTCCCACCCATATAGCTGCATGTCGTCAGTGTAGATACTATCGGGCGATGAGACCGGCTCGCGACTAATCGCAGACCCTTTACTGCTAACATGAGCTCTCTGTGTAAGCACGTACCTCACATTTTTTAATAACTCAGTGAGCTTTAGCACTCTTTTGTTTTATATACGCAGGAAATAAGATGGCGATATTTTACCGTTGCTTTGATAATTAACTAATATTTCGAGTTCGATGACTTGAGGAGAAGAAGACCAATTTGAAAAACAAAGCACGTGGCACATGACGCATGGTCCCACTCAAAGAGTAAAGTAACTTTAAAGGAAAAGAGTAACAACTCTGTGGTAAAGTTTGCTTGTATGGAAAGTGCTGCCACCTTGATTTTGGTGGATGAACTAAGGCTATACACCTACTTATAGATATAAATATACACCTACCTATAATATCTCGTACCTATATTCTGTCGTCTATGGAAATAATGACAGTGTTAAGTGTGCCCCCCTAGTCCCGCTGTACCCATTACACCATTTCAAGTTGCTATATTGCATAGTTTTTCAGATACATTGTTATTATGGGGCTGATTCAAAATTCGAATCCAAAAATCAGTAGGATAAGGGACATTTTTTTTAAGCTAGAATTTTTTCATATACTCCATTCGAAAGAGCGCAAAATTCTGAACAAAACTGTATACTCAACTCATTTTGGGTATTTTGTCCTTTACCTCAATTGAACCTACGGTCGACGATATCATTATATTTTCTGATTTTGTTTACTGTAGTCGATCATATACTTATATTGTTTCTAAAACTTGCGTTTTTTGCATTCAGGTCCTGTAAGCCCCTTAATGCATCCGCCACTGTAATCTATCAAACAAAAAAACTAATTTTAAAAAACCTTTCACCCGTAATCTCGTGCCCCAATAGCCCGTGAAGTTATTTATTACTGCAGCAAGAATGCATTTTAATTTGTTTTACACCATCAACGGTACTAACGTCTGGCGCTCCGTTATACCACTAAATACAGAAAGTACAGAAGGCAATCACCCTGTACGTACTTCAATTTTCATACCTACGCTCGGCGGTCGCGCTAGGGTTGTCAACTTTGGCTTATGCAGAAAAAACTATCGTGGTAGTTGCACTCGTATCTAGTTGTTTGATTTATTGTTGAGCTTATTCTACAATATTAAAACAAAACAATAAACGTAGTATTACAATACAAAAAGTTTACAGAACAAAAACATATAAAATTTTACATTTGTCAATTTACACTATCGAAAATCCCTAATAACTTCAAAACGGATTACCCTATTTACACAATTTGTTTTGCCCTATTCGTTTTAGACCTAAACCTATCAAATGACACTATAAACAACACAATATCTACACAAACAATAAATCATGTTTTCAACTTACGTAATAGTTGGTGGCGTGAATTTACCTTACAAAAAAGTTACTTCGTTTATACTGATTCAAAATAGGAAACTATTATATAAATCGAGCATAGATACATAGCCACTTTTTTTTTGCTCCATTTTTGCACTTCACAGTAATGAACCCGTCCGAGATTACGTGTCCGTGAGGGGTGTCTATGTGTGCGTTGCTCGAGCGAACTTTGTATGTAGATTGCCTTCTGTACTCTCTGTATTTTGTGGTTGTACTCTGTCTTCATAGAAATATCTTTATGTGAATATTAAACGTTGCTTTTCATTTCAAGTACTCGGAAATGTTTTACAATGTAGGTTTTGCACTCCTACCTGTTTGAATAGGATGGCATTTTAGATAGAGTAGAAACTACTGCAACCAGTAAAGCTGAGCCTGAACTGAGTGGTGAACATTGAATGAATAATGAAGCTTACGGTACAGGAGTGCTGGATCTTGACGCTAAGAAGATAAGACTTACAACAAAATGGCGGTAGAACCAACGCTAAATGTACATATTGTACATACTGCAGTGGACACTGGTGGACAGATGTCATTCCGGTTTAGGGAAACATACCATTTTGCTGAGGAGATCTTACGACTAAGATCACACTAATATAAAGGCGAAAGTTTGTGAGTGTGTGTGTGTTCGTGTGAGGGTGTGTTTATATGTTTGTTACTTCTTCACGCTCAAATGGCTGGACCAATTTTGATAAAATTTAGTACGGAGGTAGCTGACGCCCGGGATTAACATATAGGCTACTTTGTATCCCGATATTACCACGGGATCGACACTTAAGCGGGTGAAACCGCGGGGCGCAGCTAGTTAGGTACTCTATAAAGCCGTCCAAAAGACAAGATGAAAATTGAAATGAATACAGAGCAACGGTTTAAGTAAAATAGATTCATATAGTACACAAAATCGTTGAAGCACAAACAATCTCTCATCCTCAGTATATAATTTGTACCTTTCTTAGGATTACCGAGGGACAACACAAACTTAAACTCTACCTTCCGATTGCCAACAGGAACGCAGCCTAAACATGAAACTAGTAAAGCAGAAAGCCTAAACAAGATTAAATCCGAATATCTAAGCGCCAAGTTGCTAAGCGAAGTGAACTGTAATCTCAACAATTAGTTGGCAAAACCTAGTTGGGCAATTGTCGCTTGGAAATAAAGTTGCCAGTTGGATTCGCTCACATTTACTGCGAAACAACTTTAAATATACCGCCAATATCAACCTTATGCCTGAAGGCACAAGTATCAATTTCGTATCAGAAGATTTGCATATACAAGATTGTAAATCGCTAACACGGCTTAAGGGATTTCGGATTTCCACTTTGATTCTAAACAGGAACGTTTTGAGTTTTGTTTAAAGGGAAGTTCCATCGAAAACTATTTAACGAATAGTTTGTCTAGTTCAACATTTACTATTGTAGATGTTTTGAATAATATTCTAGGATTTCGTAATTAATTGACCATTGTTTGATTATTCAGTTTCAGTAGTCTTTGTGACTCTTAACTTGACTATAAATTAGTCAATATTACATTCAGAGTTTTAATGTTTCCCAGTTTTTGGTGTTTTACCTTATACCATAATCAGCCTATAATGTTCCCACTGCTGGGACACAGACCTCCTCTCAATGAGAGGGAGTGGGCCGTAATCCACCACGCGGGCTTAGTGCGGGTTGGTGGATGTCACATATTTTCGAATTTTTGGTTCTAGGACATGCCGGTTTCCTCACGATGTTTTCCTTCACCGTTTTGAGAGCAGTGGTGATGAAATAATTTACACAAAGTAAAGCGCCTGTCTGGGTTCGAATCTACGACCTACATCTCGTAAGTCGTGTCCGTGACCACTGGGCCACCACTGATCTCAGGCCACCACTGCTCTCTTTGGTGTTTTGGTCGTACATAAATATAATAGGTGTGTACTCCTATGAATAACAAAAGTCAAGAAATGTAACTCAAGCTCAAAAATGCCACCATGCAAATGTTTACCGCGGTGGGCGTTGCCGAAAAGGCCACCGCGCACCAGAACCAATCACGGCGATTGCCGGAATACAACGCTATACGCGAGCGATAGCTGATTGGCTTATTTGCATGTGTGTTCTTTCGTTCGAATACTCGAGGTATTTTGTCAATGTAGTGAAGTTTGGAGCCGAATTTCTCGTTGATTTGGTTCACAGTTACACTTCCTGACTTTTTACACTACTGCCTTGTTACTACTACCTTGTTAGAAGGCTGAAAGTCACCCAAGGGGCAATAGAGAGGGCTATGCCTGGAGTTGCCCTACGCGATCATATCAGAAATTAAGAGATCCGTAGGAGAACCAAGGTAACCGACATAACCTGAAAAAAAATTTGCCTAACTTAAGTGGCAGTGGGCAGGGCACATTGCTCGGAGAACAGATGGCCGACGAGGCCGAACGGTTCTGGAGTGGCGACCGCGTACCTGAAGAAGTAGCGTTGGAAGGTCGCCCACAAGGTGGACCGATGACCTGGTGAAGGCCGCAGGAATCCGCAAGAAGCACAGAACCGGTCGAAGTGGCGGTGGTTGGGGCCTTATCCAGCAGTGGACGTTTTTCGGCTGAAATTGATAAACTCAAACTCAAAGAATTTCTTTCAAATAAACCATTATCCGCCACTTTTGAATTGTCAAGAAGTCGGTCAGACAGAAAATATGAAGCTAGTTGCCCATTCCAAAGCGTAGGGTCCCATATGGAAAAGAACGGTTAACGGTGAACGGAGAATGATGATGATGACCCACAATATTTACTGATAATAAGATTATTATTAACCTCATTAGGTTAAGTTAGATACTCATTTGTTTTATTTAATAATGCTCAAATTCATAACAGTCATAATAGGCTATTTGACTGGTTTCTGATAAACATCTCAGATTATTTAATGGTGTCTAACGAGCCCACAAAAACCTATTACTTCAAATTGCATAATGTATTTCTTTAAAAAAATAGTAAATAAAAATGTACTGTTTAAATAAGCCGCCAAAATGCTATTTTTAACAATATGGCGTCGTGACGTCACGATTCACGTAAACAAACGTTGAAACGCTCGAGATACTAGACAAAAGTCATCTGTTCTGTCAACGATAGACAGAAATTTACTAAATCATGACGTCATCTTAAGTTCAGCCAATCCAGACCGTTTTCGATTACGTGGCGCCAGATTTAAAAAGATGAAGTTTTTTCGGGTTTTTTTTTATAAATAATACATTGTTTTGTAGTAAAATTAATGCATATCGATTTTAAAAGCGATAATCTATACGAGTGTCAATAATTATGACCTTATTTTTTACATTGTCAAATAGCCTATTATACTTTAGCACCTATTAATTGCATAACACACTATAAATCAAAATCTGAATCATTTTGAAGGATTTTTTTAATCCACTGCTTCATATATTCGAAAAATTTGTCTCCTTAACAACGTGCAAAGCGCAATGAATGTTGTTGAACTGTCAAAATGAACCCTTCCCTCCTACTGTTAGTGTGTTCCGCATGCCGCACCCCGCAGGGATTTTCCTACCACCAACTCCATAAAACCTTCAAACGCAAAATGGAAACTTATAAAACTCAACCGCTCAACAATATTCTTATAACTTCCACTCCAATGGTATCCTTACTACAAAATTCTCTCAGTATTGGAATATCGAATATCTAAAATACAGACCTATTCAAAACTTGATCATTCCGACTCCGAAACTTTTCCGTGTGAGATCTCACAATGGAGGCGGTAATTTCTCCTGATTCCTACAAACTTGGTCCCCGCACTCGATAAGAGTAAAACCAAACAAGTGTATAAATTAAATCGAGAAGTTTCTCTGTTGCGGAATCAGACGCCTCTTGTGTTCCCTAAATATGGATATCGTGGTGGAATGATTTTGGGGACCCGTGGTCGGCGATGTGAAACTCCTAACAGTTAAATTGATTCATGATTGATTCATTTTCAAATATCTTTATTTAACCATAAGAATACAGCAAAATGAACTTGACCTAAGGTACATTATCACATAATATTTAAATTGAGGCACTTTATGAGGCTAGCGTTTCGCCTTTCAAAGCTTTTGAGACACAAAACATTATGAATACATGATGTTAATAACGCAAATTATTTAGTAACATATACGTTTACTGATTGCATGTACAGAAGACGCCATCAAGCTACCCGAAACTGTCAAAATTTCCCAATCAACTTTGAACCTTATACTTTAGCGATAAAGTTGAAAATCGATAAAAGAATTGTAGTAGCTAGATGTGCTTGTCAAAAATCTATATCTAAATCAAAAATTTGATAAGTAATTTGCGTGATTGATTGGGTTACTCCGAAATAGCTAGGAATTATTGCCGCAGAGTTTTTAAAAACGTGGGCGCTTATCCAAAAATATTAGGATGAAGTATCAATTCGGTTAAAACCCACGTCCATTAATAGTTTACGTGCTATTTATATAGAGTCGAAATGTCATTTCATCTAAAACTAATATTCTAATAAAGAGAAAAAAAAACAGATTTTTCGTATGTTTCTTTGACACGCTTTCACGCTAAAACGGCGGAATGGATTTGGATGAAATTTGGCACATGGGTAGATCATGACCTGGATTAGGACATATAATATCCCGGTTCTCCCCTGGGATCAAGACATAATGCGGGTGAAACCGCGGGGCCCAGCTAGTCTTCAATAACTCGAATCTGTAATAGTACAGTCAACAGCAAAAGTAGATCATCAAAATCAGAAATTTAATAGGAGGCAAAACTGATCACGAATATAGGGCAGCTGTACTATTAGTAAATGTTTGGTATAATTTACAATCACATACTTTTGAATCACTTCGACGCCACACTGCAGTTCTGACGCGAACTCGTTAGTATTGAATTTCTGATTTTGATCATCTACTTTTGCTGTTGACTGTACCTGTATGACAAAATTTCGTCATTATTTATTCCTCCCAATTTCGAACGGTGTTGAAAATGAGAGCACTCCGTCCAAAACCTTAGGACAGGACAAACTTCCAATAAATCCTATACGGAATCCCCGAACTACGAACCGCTGTGGACAATCAACCTACATTCACAACTCATCGCCAGGGGGCAAGTGGAGTTACAAATTCACTTCTGTCAAATGCGAAGTCTCAAGTTTGGCCCCGAGTTAGCGCCAATTTGACACGCCCTAACCCAATAACATACAGTTACGTGTCGTAAAGTTATTGCTAAGATTCCATTGGAATAAGTTAGTTTACATTTAGTGGTTTGCTAAATAAACTTGTTTGGTTGTATGTGTACACTTGAAGTTACATGTAGGAGTATCATGTAATATTGAAAAGCTCCTCCTTAGTCGTTCACTCTTCACAGAGTGGTCGTAGTTGATGACTCTGCATTTTGTTTTGCCCAAATAGGCCCTCGGTCTTTAGCGTCTCGTAAATTCTGAACTATGGAGGTTTGTGTTGACGGGTTGATATGGTCTGTTCAATGCGTAGGTGACCGACCGCGTGACCGCTTGCCCTCCACTCGTCCCTGGAGAACGAGTCGTTCCATGGAGAAATGAAAAGCTGCTATAATGTAATTATGTGTTCTCTCTTTTGAACTACCCACACTGTCTGCGTTTCTAAGTTGTAATTCCTTTTTCCAAGGAATACGTATATTAATTAATTAAATTTAAATATTTACTGCATATCATATGTTTTTAAAAGGTTATAAATACAAAGGTTATAAAACAATAGCTATAAAGTTCACATGGGATGTCTGGCACAACAATTTAATAAAATACTAGCAGCGCTTCGCGGTTTTACTCGTATAAGTGTCGATCCCGTGGGAATATCGGGATGAAAACTATCCGAGATCCTTCCCCGGAATGCAATCTATCTCTCTGGCAAATTTTATCGAAATCCGTTGAGTGGTTTAGGCGTGAAAAGGTAACATACAGACAGACGAACCGACAGACAGAGTTACTTTCGAATTTATAATATTATATAGTATGGATGAGTAGTAACATGATTTATTATAAATAAGGTAAATAAGAATTAAAGTATTGTTATCATCAAAAAACCTAATCAAACTACAATTCATAATAATTATCACGTTTAGATTATGTGAAATGCGTCTTTTCAAACTAAATCTCTAGAAATAATCAATTCATTAGAATACATAAGATCACACAACAATTAAATGTAGAAATTAAAAGCAGTATCATATAAAAAAAAACAATACTTACCTCGTAATCATTCAAATTGATTGTACTGTACATTGCACATCAAGCTAGCCGAATCTGTAAAATTTTCCCAAAAAACTTTGAACCTTTTGAAAATCTATTAAATAAATTTCACAGATTGTATGTAGGTTGATATGCTGGGGGTCTACTCCGAAGCGGTTAACCACTGTATCGGCTGAATGTTCGGTCATTTTCTGATTCGAATATTGTTGTCCTACTACGAATTTTTAAAAAAAAGGTTAAAAAAAGGTTAAGGGTTCTAAAAAGGTTCGGATTGGCACAGTTTGGTCGGGACCAATAGTCAAATAAAGGAAATTAATGGTAGTAGAAAATGACCGAACATTCGGCCGATACAGTGGTTAACCGCTTCGGAGTAGACCCCCTGGAGTCTGTACCTATACCATATTCATATTTACTGCATTTTAAAAGGTTTGACACTAAATTCTACCCTCATAAATTTATGGACTTTATTTAATTACATTTCCAAGACAATCATTTATTATTATTATTAGCCTGTGATGTCCCACTGCAGGGCAAGGGCCTCCCTACTCTCTTTCCACTTCTCTCTGTTCAAAGCTGTTAAGGACCAGTTCTTGTTGAAGGAGTCCAGCTCATCCCGCATCTCCGTCTGGGCCTGCCACGATGTCGTTTGCCATTAAGTGGGACCCATTGGGTCGTAAGTTTGGCCCATTGTTTCAACACAATCATTTACTTGTAAATATTTTCGTACCCCAAAAGCAGAGCACAAATCCTGGACACCCAACTCAAGGTTGGAATGCTATACATTGCAACAGTTAATGTTAGGGGTCTGGCGACCTTTCCGCTAGGCGAACTATGTTAAAGGGCTGACGGAGAATATTGATATGCCCTCAGAACAAACGTACACAAACATTATTCAATGTGTTACGCCCACGTTTACATATATTAACTGAGAGACTTACTAAGGGAACTCGATTGGAAATTGGATGAATATTTTTGTTATAAGTTATATTATAAGTTTATAACAATTGCTTGCTGCACTTACTACAATATTAAATACTAGCAGTGTGTGTTTCAGTACTGTGGGAATATCGGGATGAAAAATATCCTTTGTGTTAATCCTGGTTATAAACTATCTGTGGCAATTTTTTTCTTTAATGTTTTGGGTGAAAATTACTAGCAGCACCCTGCGGTTTCACCCGCGTAAGTTTCGATCCCGTGGGAATATCGGGATAAAAATATCCTATGTCCTTTCCCGGGACTCAAACTATCTCTATACCAAATTTAATCTAAATCTAGTAACAACAACAGAGTAACAAACATCCAAACATCTTTACAAACTTTCACATTTATAATATTACTAGCAACGCCCCGCGGTTTCACCCGCATAAGTGTCGATCCCGTGGGAATATCGGGATAAAAACTATCCTATGTCCTTTCCCGGGGCTCATCATTTCAGCCGAAAGCGAAAGAAAAAAATTAAGGCGCTTTTATTACGAGTGATAAAGTTAATTTATATACGTGGAAACTCGTACTTTGGTACCTGCAATTTGCAAACGGTATACCTGGTACTGTTCCATACCAGCCAAACTTCAACGGTCGACGTTTGGCTGGGCGATCGTCGAGGTCGTCAAACCAGCCTTTGACGAATAACTTACGCCGGCTCCACACGTTGGCCCCAATATTGGCCCCAACGCTACTCGTCCAACGTGTGGATCTAGAAAATTGCATTAGTCCCAACGTTGGGGCGAGCGTTGGTAGTTGGCCGGCTCGTGTTGGTTTCATCAAAGGAATCTGCGCCAACGCTCGCGATCTGTCCACACGTTGGCGCTTTGCACAGTTCTGTTGCAACACGCAGCGAGTGCGTACGTCGAGCGAGCGAGAATGGCTTCCTCATCCACAAAATCGCCACCGGCATGGACAAATGAAAAAGTCTGAAATATCTTTAAAATGGAGTGTTTAGCTAGATCTTTACTCACTGATTCCGTGTTTTATGATGTGTCGTCATCCACCATCTTCTTTGACGTGGCTTTTTATTTTTTCTCAGTAACTTTATATGTGCACTCATCAGTACTATAAAAGCGCTCAGAGCAGTTTCGATTTCTGTATCGGACATCTTCACATTGGCCCTGACGGGACAGAACTAGTTTATTAGCCAACGTGTGTACGCCTCACCGAATTTGCAGTCCAACGTTGGTACGAGCGCTGGGACCAACGTGTGGAGCCGGCCTTTTATAATAGTTTGAAATTACAACCTCTGCATATATTTAAATTCACTTTCAATACAGGGTTATTTGTTAAACACTAACAACCTCGCAGGACTATTATATAATACTCATATCATAAATAAAAACTTTTGTTTTTTGACTTTTAATTATTCATATTTTTTTTTTATAATATAATAAAAAATATTTAAGTTAATGTGGAAAAACTCCACACGGTACCAAAATAAAGCACTAGATAAGTAAAAAAAACAGTGCGTTGCAAATGCAGGCGCAGTAATTACTTCAAAATACAGATCTAAAAAGTGTTATTCTAACAAATACTTGACATTTATTGATAATTTTACCGGAGGAATAATTTTGAATTTTTGACAATTCTTCCATACAAAAACTGGCAGACGTCAATTTTATTCCACGAATAATAATTATCTGTCGATTAAAAAATCAGGCCCTATTGGAGACGCCAGGTATCGATCCTGGTACCTCTCGCATGCTAGGCGAGCGCTCTAACATCTGAGCTACGCCTTCGATACATAGTTTTGTAAAAAGTCATAGAGCAAAAGTTGTTGTTTGTGACTAATATAGTCCTGCTCCTACTCTGTATAGTCACACAGAGTTAAAACTATCATTGGAAACATTACCAGAATTGTTCTGGTGTCCTTGTTAATTCAAATGCTGCATAACAAACAGTTATCGTACCTCCCACATCTCATTTCAATAGACAATTACAATTTGCGTGGCATGACCGACCGCGATACGTTCAGTGTTCGATTTTAATTCATTTGGAACTCATTAGTGTGAATCAATTAGTTTTATCTTACTTTATTGTATCTTTTATTTTTGTATTTTCTTCTTGTGGTGTAGAAGTAGTCTCTTTTATTAGAAATGTGGGCAGTGCCTTTGATTGAGATATTGCGATCGCCAATCCAGTTGCCATTACTGTTACTGTTACCATGTATCATCCCACTGCTGGGTAAAGACCTCTCCCCATGACTTCCAGCTCTTTCGATCCAGGGCTAAATTGGGCCACTGGTCGTTTGTTTCCAGCTCGACCCGCCATCTTCAACGGGGTCTGCCGCGACGCGTCCTGGCTGCCAGTTGCTATTGATTTCAGATTAAGCCTTATTCGTTTCACTATACCTTGCCACATTTTTATCATTATTCCGACAAATTCAATAATAAGTATAGTAATAGAGAGAATTTAAAACATTGTTTTAAATTAAAAACATTGTGTGACATTAAAATCAGTTTACAGTTCATCATCATCGACGCAATAGGTTTTCTTCATCCATTCTCCCCTGTGTTGACAGGTTGAATGAAAAGGGAGTGGATGACAACGTGACGGTTGCGTCACGCTGTCATCCACTCCCTTTTCATTCCCCACACAATCTATTGATCTTTTCATCTCTCCATCCACACATAGAAATTCTACAGGTATATTCTTCACTCTTTTATTCACATGAGTTAAACAGCTTACAGTAATGTCATGAAAATAATTAAGCTCGCAATAAATGGTCTTCTTCTTAGCATGTTGATGGGGATCTAAATGGACTCGGCTTAGAATTCAACTACGTGTTTGGCGCCATCACTAGCGTCCATCAGTTCCTGTAACGTGCAGCTGACGTGGTCAGTATAACAATCATGGTTATCAAACAATATAATATCATCTTCATTTTCGAGAAAGCTCCCATAGTAGGGGCAAATGTAAACCTGCGAAAACTAAACATTCGATACATATTATTAAGATTCACTGATTGGATCGGCTGGAGCTCCCCTACTGAAATTTGCCCTCTCACAGTCTCTTTACATAAAATTTGCATTATCGATTCGCAGTATACATTCTGTAGGTAACTTTGCTAGAGATTATACGAGGTCTACTTTAGTTCTCTACAGCTCAATAAATTTGCCCTCGTCATTGGAATATTTTCGTTGGAAGGTGTGTTCCGAAGTTTATGTCTTTGGTTTACGAGGTAATTTCTTTTTTGTTTTTGTATATTGGCGATTACTTTAAATTTCTTTGAAGGAAGTAATCTTTTCTGGAAACACTTCCCTCTTGGAAGTGTTTTCTTAAATTAATTAATTGAGGTAGAAAGGTACTGAAATTATTGTTAGTGAAGTTACATAAATTAGAAAGGACAACCAGAATCAATTTAATTTTCTTGTTTTTGACATTGAAATGTGACTAATTGAAATAAATGATTTGGCTTTGTCTTTGACAATATTTACTTCTACCATTGCTAAATTGTCTGTAAGGGTCGATTATCAGTCCAAATTAAATACTATAGATGACTCAACTGACTTATGGGGTTATACCCTATATCGAATAGGGTCAAATTATTTTCTCTAGCGAAACTGCAGATGTGGTGGGTATTGATATCTGAACACGAAAAATAAAAAATATTTGAGGTTTTTTTTGGGGTCAACAACCGCATGGTAGTTTTGTTACTTGAAATTTGAATTGAGAAAAACTGTTTACTTTTGTTTTATTATATTTAGGTGTGGAAACCCATCACATCTGTGAAGTTTACCTACACAAAAAACTGATAATCCAACTGCGATCAATGACCCCCCACGAGAAAAAAACCATCAAATTAATATATTTTTAATTTTATCATGTTCAGCTATCGTTAGCTAATTTGATTTGACCCAGTTTACATGCAATAACACATCTTAACAAGCTTGTCCCGCATTTCCATCACATCTTTAATTGACTTTTGGTCTTTTTGCCGAAGTAAAAGCAGCAGTAAGCCCAAAATCAACTCTTCCAAAAACTTAAGCTCAACATTCTACTTCATAAATCTAAAACCCACAATTAAAACTAATTACAAAGCGCCACCATTCAATTCTAAACTCTCAAAATTCCCAATTACCTTGCCACTTTTGTGGTATGACCGTTGACTACCGTTACTCACCGTAATCCCTGGCTAAAGGTTGTTCAGGACAGAGCAAAGCTGCCGAGCGGTTAAGGGCATTACCAGGCTTGCTACTTGAAACAGCGGCGATTTTGCGACTTCTTAAATCAATGGCGTAACTATACCGGTTGGGGCCCAAGACAAATTCAAGGGATCTCAATGTAAAAAAGCTCAACCAACGTTATGGTTTTGTTTTACTAGAACTTCTCCCGCGACTTTTTCCGCCTAGACTTCATATTTTCTCCTACAAAATTTAACACCTCACTGCTTCGTTGGTCTAGTGGTCGCAAGCGCTATTCCTGAGCATGCGGTCCTGTCCAAAAAATTAGACAAACAATGGGAAAAAGGTACTAAATGTTCGAGACTTGATTGATGTCCTTTGTTGCACATTTTCTAATTCAAATTTTTAAGAACCGCTGTTCGGCGCTGCTGAATGCAACATGTCTGCTAACGCCCTTAGGTATCATAAATTTAGTGCTAATCCCACTCTCTGGCGTTTAGGTCATAAAGATTACGGCCACCAACATGAAATACAGCTGCTTCGTTTTTATAATATTGGTGCAATAATGTAGTTGGCATTGTGGACTTGTGGCCGTTTATTTTAAAAAGCCTATTAACGGTTTTTTATCGTTAAACTTTTGAGCGATTATGGTGATAATGATCTATTACAATTTAAATTTTTTACAGTCTTGTGCAGTGGTGGCCCATTAGCAACGGCCGCGACTTACGTGTTGTAGGTCGTGGGTTCGAACCCAGACTTTGTGTAAACAATTTCATCGCCGCTGCTCTCAAAACGGTGAAGGAAAACTCGTGAGGAAACCGGCTCTCCTAGAACCAAAAATTTCGCCCGCGTGGTAGAATACAGCCCACTCCCTTTCCAAGAGAGGAGTCCTATGTCCCAGCAGTGGGAACATTGTAGGCTGATTATGCTATTACTGTCTTGTACCGTTAGACAAAAAAATTTAATACTAATATTAAAGTGGTAGGAGAAGACTAAGAGCGGTTCTGCACTAAAGCCGATTCGAATCCGAGAAATGCCGGTCCGATGTGACCGTAGTCCTATTTGTATGAGGGGTTGCGCAGTAGATCCGAACTCTATCCGTCCGAATTTAGAACATTCCCAATTCGGATTGAAGTCGGATCGTTAATTCGGATTCGGATCGGATGTAGTGCGAAACCGCTCTTGGGGTATCGTGTTATCCTTTGTTGCCCTAGTTACTACCAATGTTACTACCGTAATACCGTTAATTTTGATCATCCGTCCTACTACTCCAGTCAACCCAGTAACTGGGTTGTGGAGGTCAGATAGGCAGTCGCTCTATGTAAAATACAGATATTCAGCTGCACCCCATTATACTGGAAGGCATAGTTGAGAAAAGGCTAGGCAGATGATGAAAGTGGACATTACAGATGACGTGGAAAAATGTCAATTAACTTTTGGAAGGCACTGTATGTTCCAGTGGAATATTTTCCGACATCCACGCTACGGGCAAAACATAGATGCATATAAAGAATTTATTTTAGTGACTTCATCACTCTAAATAACATTTTTTATAACTATTTATAATTAATTTATAATTTCCTAGCTGCGCCCCCGCGGTTTCACCGGCGTAAATGTCGATCCAGTGGGAATATCGGGATAAAAAGTAGCCTATATGTTAATCCAGGGTGTCAGCTACCTCCACACAAAATTTTATCAAAACTGGTCCAGCCGTTTGAGCGTGAAGAAGTAACAAACATATAAACACACACACACCCCCACACACTCACAAACTTTCGCCTTTATAATATTAGTGTGATAGTCGCACTCGAAGAACCTGACTGAAAAATGGCAGAAAATTAATAAAAACCACGTAAATAGACAACTCATTACTGTAAAACTCCATTACCCACCGTCCATTTAGATTATTAATTCCACGAATTCCAAAATTATAATAGGTACTAACTCACCTAAATTAGTTGTAATTGCTCAAACAAACGGAAAACGGAAATTGCGACCATATTTTAAAGACGGTTAGAGGCTTTAATTGTTTGAGGGAGGTGGAATTGAGACGGATTCACAGAAACTGGAAGTAAATTGACAGGATCTGACAAACCATAATAGAGTGGTATACAAGTAAATGCTAAGTCTGAGATCTAAAACATTACTTATCACTTGTAGTTTGACAGTTGTGCGACAGTGACAGGAATAATGCTTAACCAAAGTTAGTGCTAAGTTACGTTTATAGCTCTCTCGGCCTATGACTTATAGGTACTGTGTCAAACTCAAAGCATTTATTTCGAATAAGCACATAAAAGGCACTTATATTTAAACGTCAGATCGAGGAGGGGAAGTGGAGGGGGGTTCAGGGGATCAGACCGGAATAATTCCAAAATTTACAATACAATAGAATTGATTATCGCCCCTTCCAAGAGGTAGGTAGTTTCGTCTGGAAGATTGGGTAAGAAACTCTACCGTTACTCTTTTAAAATGTTTTACACTATTTGTATACATTAATTATTATCTAATTATTATCTAATTATTATACATAATGTAAAGCCGATGCACCTAGAATAAAATGACTGTACCACAATAGGTAAAAGAATTGAAATTGAAGCAATGACAGATAAATTAATTATGATGTGTGAGTTTAAGTAGCCAGCGAATGTAAATCAATGTCATAAAAATAATACATTTTACAAATAAATAAGCAATATTTTTTTGCCTAGAACATGCCCACGCCTGTATTCCAAAAATGGTTTGACAGAGACTCACTGTCTAAACCTGTTAACTGAAGGAACCCATTCTGCCAGTTAGGTCTCGTATAAATAGTAGGGGGCGACCTAATATTCTTTCAATATAAATGTCTCGTGGTCATTATCACGGTTGAATTTTCAAGGTTGGGGCAAGTCGTTTATATACTTGCTAAGTATTAGCAGTAAAAGCTTAACTTTTGGGAACATACAAAGGAGAAAATAAATGATGTTTTTAAACAGGCCCTAGACAAAATGCATATCTTTTTTGCTCTCAATTTTCAAAAAACACAATCTTCACTAGTAAAATGTTAAAGAATCTTGTTGAATTAACTTCTACTCACAGTAATGACATCGGAACTTGTAACCAACCAGCTCTCAAACACAGAAACATATCGGTTTCACACTGTATAGAAGAAAATAATATAATAACGAAACAAGTGGAAGACTCGTAGCTAGACACAAATAACTTGAGAAAGAATAACACGTGAGCACAACTAAATTCTCAACAGCTGCTGACCTCTGCGCTTAGGTCAACGATGTAGGAGAACTGGATGAGGTTACTGACGAACTTGAAATTGCAATATACAGAGAGAATGTTTAAGATGAAATTGCAGGGCCAAACCTGTGGAAAGTAATTAAAGAAGTTGATTTTAGCGAGGGGGAGGCCTTTGCCCTGCAGTGGGACAGTACAGGCTAGTTAGATTAGATTAGATTTTAGAGAACACCATAGAACAATTTGCCAACGTACAACGGAGCGCAGTTTTGTAGGCGTCAAATTGACAGACCATATTCGCAACTCAACACTGCGCTATAAATCACAGATTACTGACGTGAAAGCATAGTTTTCACCACTTTGTTGGTACAGTAAACATCTTGGTTTATGTAAATAAGACTTGCCAGTGGCTTACGAAATTAATTCAACAGTTTCAAAATGAGAATCAATAAACGGAACAAACAGCAACTTCCCAAGTATCCCGCTTCCAGTTCCCATCGAATCTTTGACGAGAAGGTATTGAAACGCTATAAATTAGCTGCCTTATCTTGCTGGCCATTCGCAGCACATGCTCTTGGATTACTCTCTTGTAAGGGGAATCTTTTATTTCCTGGCGGTGCTCTCAAACTCGAAACGAGGTTAGCGATGCCGATAGAATTTGCGAAGCTGTAATTGTGTTACGCGATAAAGAATTGTTTGACGCAACTATGAGGCTTTCATGGAAGTTTCTCGAAGTTCCGAGAAGGTATTATGACGTCAGAGAACAAGAGTTATGTTTCATTTGAATTGGGGATTGCTCAATATTATTACGATTCACGAACCTGAAAAATAGAGATTAGGTACCCGATGTCTGATGCTAATAAATAAAGAGCTGGAGTAAATTAGAAGATCCGATGGAATGAGGAGATCCGCAGGAGAACCAAGATAACCGACATAGCCCGAAGAATTGCCAAACTTAAGTGGCAGTGGGCAGGGCACATTGCTCGCAGAACAGATGGCCGATGGGGCCGAAAGGTTCTGGAGTGGCGACCGCGTACCGGAAGACGTAGCGTTGGATGGCCTCCCACAAGGTGGTCCGACGACCTTGTGAAGGCCGCAGGAACCCGTTGGATGCGAGAAGAGCAGAACCGGTCGTAGTGGAGGTCTTGGGGGAGGCCTATGTCCAGCAGTGGACGTCTTTCGGCTGAAATGATGATGATGATGTACATTTCGATATAGACCCATCACGTCTGTGGAGTTTCCCTAGCTAACTTAATTTAACGTTTTATAGACTTCATAAATCATACATATTAAATTCTAATTGCAAGCAATGCAGCAATGCCTTGAAATCTACTTCAATAACTACTTTAAAGATTACAAAATACATAAATACAAAATACACATTTTTATTTACTTCTGCGAGTCTTTCTAGCCTTTTCTCAACTATGGCAGGGTCGGCTTCCAGTCTAACTGGATGCAGTATTTTACATGGCGTGATTGCCCTTGATTGAAACCCCTTGGTAAGACTGGTTGTCAGACTTTCGAGCTTCTGACGTCCCGTAATGACTGTCAAAGATCCATGAATGACAGCCGGGACCAACGGCTTAACGTGCTTTCCGAGGCATGGAAGGATCTTGGTATGTAAAGATGGTCACCCATCCACGGACCGACCGCGGCAAGCGTAGCTTAACTTGATCGATTGACCCGTGCGGCTGTTATGACTTAGCCACAAGCCCTTTCTTACTTCTATGAGTGTGCACATAAAATTCCTTATTACTTTCTGTTGCATTTAAACCAGCATTCTTATCATTAACGTTTTAAAACGCGTCAGCTTAGGCGCCCGTTTTGTTTTGCCGCATTTCCTGTTTTTGCTGTGCACCATTTCGCAAAGTTCGACGCCTTATCTTCCAGACTAAGTTCTCCTTAATTAGTTTATTTATAGATTCTGATATCTTCCGGAGTCTCCGAGATTTAGGGCGCGGGGTAAAAAGTGAAATTTGTTTTGGAAGTTGTTTTTGTGAGTTCTTGAATCCATACTAATATTATAAATTCCAAAGTAACTCTGTCTGTCTGTATGTTACCTTTTCATGCCTAAACCACTGAAAGGAATCCGATAAAATTTGGCGGAGAGATAGATTGCATCCCGGAGAAGGACAAAAATTATAGTTTTATCTCGATATTTCCTCGGGATCGACACTTATGCGGGTAAAACCGCGGGGCGCTGCTAGTTGATAATATATAAAATTAGTAACCATTGTTTACTGCCTCGTTGGTGCAGTGATCGCAAGTGCGACTGCTGAGCAAGAGGTTCTGGGTTCGATTCCTAAGTCGACCGAAGTGTTACTGGGTTTTTCCATCAGGAATTTAGCTCGAACCCTGGATTTGTGTCCGGTTGATGGAAATTGGCTCGTCCCCTATTACATGGGACTTGAACAGAGCTGACGAAACCCTTCGGATAAACTGGCGCGTTGTTATTGTAATGTAAACATTTTTAAACGGTCGGATTTAAACAATTCTTTTCGCATTTGATAGCCCAATTTTTGAGAAAGGCTATAGGCTATTTAACATCACGCTAGGACTCTTAGGAGCCAAGCAAAAAGAATAAAAGTCAGACATAACGCTAAGCAAAAACGAAGTAATAGCGCGGGCAGGCGATGCTAAGCTGGGTGGGTCGGGAACAAGAAATTTCACGTGGACGAAGTCGCGGGCAGAAGCTAGTATAAAATAAAGTATTGAAATTACTGTAGTAAGTTTACACTTGAAGAACAAACGTTTTTACTTTCAATTTTCGTTCACTTTTCAATTTATATTATAATACCTACCACAAATTGATAAGTAAACGCTTTCAAATAGTGTCAATGTCCTCGACCTTATTGTCCAATATTATTGCTGCTCTATTGTAGTGGCTAATATAAGTCTCAAGTGGTTTGGAATTACTTTTACAAAAATTACAGACAGGCATCAGTCTATTGCGGTATACCGCCGTTTGCCCGAATTTTATTTGCCCTAATATCGTTTGCCATAATAGTCAACAGCCATAATATTATATGACATAATATTCATTTGCCCTACTCTTATTTGCTATATTAGTCACGTGCTAGAAGCTTTGTTTCCCATAAAGTCACTTGCCATAACATCATTTGTCATAATCATTGTAAGCCCTAATTATCACGTGCCCTAATTATCACATGCCATAATTATCATATGCCATAATTATCATATGCCATAACAATCATATGCCTTAACATCATTTGCCATCGGCATTGGGTGTGTAACGGTTGTTATATTAGGAAAACTGGATGCAATCGGGACTTTAAGGCACCCCGACTCGGATAGGTTAGGTTAGAAGGGGATGGCGGGGTCGTTTGAGCGAGCGAAGCGAGCGAATAGACCCCGCCATCCCCTTCGTGGTTATTTTTTTATAAACCACCCAGAAGTAGGAACCCCGCGTAGCGGGGCTCCATCGACTAAGCCCACCCTCGACCAATAATTATTATGGCATTTAAATATTATGTCTAATAATCATTATGGTGTTTAAATATTATGTCTAATCATTATTATGGCATTTAAAAATATGTAAAACAATACGTATGGCACTCGTATCTTATGGTATCTAAGTTTCGGGCAATTAAAAGTATGTCATATGTCTTTTAGGGCAAACAAAACATTCGGGAAAATGAAATTCGGGAATATGATGATTATGGTATATAATCTTCGGGCAAACAATACCAAACCGTCTATTGCACTCTTAAAGAAAGAAAAGAAAGAAAGAAAATACATTTACTTAGCACAGACTAAAAGACACACAATACACCAGATAGTCAGATAATATTCGTACATGAGATAAAAACAGAAAATATAAAAAAAGAAAAGATATTAAAAAAGAAAAAAAACAAAGAAAAAAAAAGATATATTAAATGATAAATGATAAATGATGATAAATGATAAATGATTTTTATTTCTGTAAGTAGGTTTGTACAAACACTTTTACACGTCAATCATATTTTTTTTTTAAACTAGATGAGGTCGGCGTTTCCTAACTGACTATTCTGAGAAGAAAGGCCGAAACAAACTCAGAAGTCACAGTCTCTTTTAAAGTCCAGACAAAATCTTGGTCAGATCGTGTGAAGACCATGTAGATTGGTGTCTGAAATGGTCTTTTGAGGAAAGAACCACACAGATTGAGCGGACCTGTCCAATCAGTGCACGCATTTGTCAAAAATCGTGCAGCTCAACTCAGAACTTGAGGAGCTCAACGATTCGACGAACAATACCAAAGACAGGACATTTGGGTAGGCCGCATAAACTACTCAAACTGCCAGATCATGATTAAAACTAAGAAGGAGAAAAAAAAAAGAAGAAATGACCCACATAGTCCTCACATTCACAATAATTAAATAAAAAATAAAAAAATAATAAAAATTACTTACAAAGTAAATATTCATGTCATTGTCTAAATAAAATTCATCAATGTCAATGTGTATATAAAAAATCCGGACATAATCTTTGAGGACCATGTAGATTAGTGTCTGAAATGGTCTTTTGAGGAAAGAACCACACAGATTGAGCGGACCTGTCCAGTCAGTGCACGCATTTGTCAGTAACCGTGCAGCTCAACTCAGAACTTAAGGAGCTCAACGATTCGACGAACAATACCAAAGACAGGACATTTGGGTAGGCCGCATAAACTACTCAAACTGCCAGATCATGATTAAAACGAAGAGAGAAAAAACAAAAAATTACCCACATAGTCCTCACATTCACAATAATTAAAATCATATAATACTTTATACAGTAAATGTACATGTCATTATTTAAGTAAATAGATACTTAAAAAAAAAAAAGAAAATTATTAAAGTGTAAATTAGAAAAATAAAAACAACATTCTAAACCTATTGGAGCAGCTCAATCCCAAGCCTTTTTGTCCTCAATATAGTCTTTTACAGTATAATAGGCTTTCTGACATAGTTTTCGCTTTATAAAAGATTTGAATTTATTAAGGCTTAGTTCTTGAATGTGGCTAGGAAGTTTATTATAAAAACGTATACATTGGCATCTAAACGAGCCACCTATTTTTTTGAGCCTTGTTGTTGGAACAACAAATTTGTGTTTGTTCCTAGTATTTATGTTATGGATATCACTGTATTTTTTAAACAGATTAATATTTTTATGTGCATACAAAAGATTATCATAAATGTACTGAGAAGGCACAGTCATTATATTAATCTCTTTAAATTTGTCTCTGAGGGAGTGTCTGGGACTTAATTTATAAATGGAACGAATTGCCCTTTTTTGTAATATAAAAATTGTCTGAATATCGGCGGCATTTCCCCACAACAGAATACCGTACGACATCACACTATGAAAATAACTAAAGTATACTAAACGGGCTGTCTCTAAATCAGTTAAATCACGAATTTTCCTAACGGCGTATGCTGCAGAGCTAAGCTTTTTTGACAATTTGTCTATATGGGGGCCCCATTGAAGCTTGGCATCCAACGTTATGCCCAGGAACACTGTGGTATCTTCGGGTTTCAACTCTTCATCCTTAATGAGAACACTAGTTTCTACTTGTCTAACGTGGGGTATGGTAAACTTAATACATTTCGTTTTTTTTCCGTTAAGAAGTAGGTTATTGACATTAAACCAGTTAACTACTTTTGCAAGGGCGTTATTTACATTGTCAGTAACCAGCTGCTGACGTTTGAGTTTAAATAAAAGTGAAGTGTCATCTGCAAACAACACTATATCATGTTCATCCCTTATGAGGTAAGGCAAGTCATTTATATAAATAATAAATAAAAATGGGCCGAGAATTGAGCCCTGGGGGACCCCCATTCTTACTACAGATCCGGGTGACCTTTTTCCGTTAACATCAACTCTCTGAATCCTATCACTTAAGTAAGAAGTAAGAAGATCCAGAGAGGCGTTCCGGATTCCGTAGTGGTGCAGTTTCCTGATTAATGTTTCATGAAGAACACAATCGAATGCCTTGGACAAATCGCAAAAGATGCCCAAAGCATCGCATTTGTCCTCCCATGCATTATAAATATGTCCTAAAAGTTCAACTCCTGCATCGGTAGTCGAACGACCCCTTGTAAATCCGAACTGTTTGTTATGTAGTAATTTATTTTTATTAAAAAATCTTTGCAATTGATTTAAAATAAGTTTTTCAAAAATTTTACTAAAGGTAGGTAGTACTGAAATAGGTCTATAATTAGTAGGGTCTGATGTACTACCCGATTTAAACAACGGTATTATTTTACTGTTTTTCATAAGATCAGGAAACTCACCACGGTCAATACAATTATTAAATATAACAGCTAATGTAGGTGCTACAATGTCTATAATCGACTTAGCAACATCCACAGAATTACCCCATAGATCTGCGGTCTTTTTAACATTTAACGTGTGAAAAGTTTTAATTATATCTTTACAGGTTACATATTGGAAGTGAAATTCAGAATCGCAAACTGGAACGTTTTCTTTAAGTAAAGACTCTGCAGCAATGGGTGATGAGTTAAGAGATTTAGTAGTTGATACGGGAATCTCTGCAAAGAAATTTTCAAAGGCCGCGGCGACTTGACAATCTGATTTAATTATATTGTCATCAATAACAAGGCTGTAGTCACTACTTCGGGTGCATGACCTTCCCGTTTCGCTATTAATGACATTCCAAGTCGTTTTAATAATGTTACTACTATTTTTAATTTTTGAACTCAAATAACGTGACTTGGCAATACTACAAACTTTTTTAAATATTTTAGAATAATTCTTAACATATAAGTTAAATTCAGCAGTGTTTATACAAATCCGTTCTTCATATAATTCATAAAGTCGTTTTCTACTTTTATGTATACCAATGGTGGCCCAGTCACTGAAGGAAGCAATACTATTAACCGATAATGTTTTTGGAATAAATGTGTTATCAAATTGTGAGCAATACATATTAAAAAAATCATTATATTGTTGATTAGGGTCATCATTAGTGAACAAAAGTGGTAATTTACCCATGAGTTTAGTTTTAAATGTTTCCAAGCGATTAGTTGTTTTTGGATTAACAGTGATATCTTTTTTAGTATTTTTTTTGTTTTTATTTGGAATAGTGATTAATTGTCCACAATGATCTGAGTCTATTAGGTTAATAATGTCTTTGTGGATTGGTATAACATCTGTATAAATGTTATCTAGGCATGTGGCACTAGTAGGAGTTATTCTAGTGGGCTCCAAAAATTGGTTTGCAAGATTGTATGACTGAAACAAACTTATAATTTTAGTACTTAACCCAGAATTTTCTAACAAATTAACATTAAAATCACCACAAATGATGATGGACTTGTTTGTATTACAGATTTTGTGCAACACTTCATCCATAACTTTTTCAAAACAATCATACAATCCTGAAGGAGGTCTGTACACACTTAATATAATGAACTGCTCCAATTCTATACAGGCTATTTCAATTGTCCGTTCAACAGAGAGGCTCACAATATCCTTTCGGTCTTTAAACTTAAGCTGGTTATTTATTAAAATTAATGAGCCACCATGTATAGCATTTACTCTGCTGAATGAACTACCAACCTGGTGATTACTAAAATTGAACATGAACTGGTGACTTTTAAGCCAATGTTCTGTCATACAAAGAATATCTATATTGTAACAATTCAGGAATAATTCTACTTCTAAGTCTTTGTTTGAAAAACCTTGAATATTTTGATGCACCAGATTGATACTATTTAATTTTTTTACACTTTCATTTGACTTATTTACATTTTTGCAAGAGGTTGCCTCTATTGTCTTAATTTCTAATTTAAATGATTAATGTCAATAATTTCAACCAAATTATTACCAGAGTAATTTAAAAAGTCATTGCATTGCTCAATAGGAGCAATTTGTTTAGCCAAATGTTTGGCTGAAATAGAAAAAAAATATGATAGCGACACAGCTATCTGTCTTTTTTGATAGTTAGAAAGATAGTACATAACAATATTATATCTATCTTTTGTCAAATATAAATTATTACCAACATAATAGTTAGTATCAATTAACTGGAATAAGTTATCATTATATGTCAAATTGTGCAATGTCATGTTTATATCAAATCTTAAGTTATTTTCTTCCTGTGGCAAACTGTTACTGTAAGGCAATGTAAACAAAACAATTTTTCTTAAGCTAAGGTTGCACAATGTTCTATGATATTGGAGCAATTCTCCTTTATTTAAATTACCCCTATTTCCCATAAATATTAATAAAGTTGTTTCCTGTTTAAAGTTACATTTAACAATTGCTTTCATAATATCAAATAAAGAACAACCAGGCATACAGTAATTTATTATTGAGTGTCCCGGATATTCATCTGTCAACAAGTGACCTAACTCCTTTCCAATCTCATCACAAAATAATATAATATCATGATTTACAATTTCTTTAGATGGTATAATGGTACTATTAACAGAGGGAATTGTCAAATCAACACAAGGCTGCGGTAATGTGGTATTGCATGCCGATAATGAATGGTCTGGTGTAGGTACATTGGATGGTGTTTGACAGCGCTCACAGCTGTTCGTTTGTGAGTTCACCAGCTCATTCATTGCCAACACATATTCCCTCATTAGATCTTCAGAGGTATTATATTTGTTAGTCATTGATCTTAGTTTCTCCTGCAGCTGGTCAAGTTGAGATTGCAAGTCCTGTGTGTCAATGTTGTATTTCCTAGTACTTTGCTCCAGATTAAAAGAATACATATCTAGCTGTTTAAGTAGATTTAACCTTTCCCTATTAAGTTTAACATTTTTGATAAAGAACTTTTGTCTTTTTACCATTTTTTGGGTTTTAACAATGTATTTATTAATTTTGATGTACTTTTTAAGTTTATTTTTACTAGTGACTACCCTCACTGAATTACATGATTTTGATTCGTCATCACCTGTCAAATCAATAGT
The DNA here is from genome assembly GCA_963082905.1 of Oligia fasciuncula. NCBI lineage: Eukaryota > Metazoa > Arthropoda > Insecta > Lepidoptera > Noctuidae > Oligia > Oligia fasciuncula. The sequence continues at coordinate 19,042,961 of OY720400.1, forward strand.
GGGGTTTATGGCAGAAACCATTGACGGGGCAATAGACACCAACTCATTGAACAGACTTTGATTCAGCGAGGCGGTGATGTTAAGGTTTGTAGTCTCAAGTTGTGTAATCTGACTTTGAGCCTCATGTAGCTGCTGTTGTAATAAGTGTTTGTGGCTAAGAGCTTGTTCATACTCTACGCTACACTGGCTGAACCCGTCCACAACAAGCTGAAGTCTATCCCGTTCTTCTATGGCATCAGTGTATTGAGTATATATCTGAGCCATTTCAATTTTTAACTTCCTATTCTTTTCATGGGCATCAAAGAGCACCCTTTCATTGTCATCTATTTCCTTAATTAGTTGGTCACAGGACTCCTTTGACGCCTTTAAAGCGCTCAAAGCCTCATTGAGTTTGGACTCTTCGAGGCGAGCACGGGCGCTGCGAGTCATAATCATGATTAAAAGTAAGGAAACTAAGCGACAAGAAATAAGAATAGAGAAGGTTGTTGTGGCAGCAGTTGAAAAGGTGATTAGTTTAAAAGGAAAATATATAAGTCAATGGGAAAAATGAAATTTAAATGTAAATAAAAGGAGTTCTGTCACCAAACCTAAGTAAGGTTATGTTTACGTTCAAAGGTCATTGGCATCAAGTAGCCTTACTAAAAGTGAACAAAGTAGGTAATTGCTGGTGTAATTGAACTAATTGTAGTACGTAAACTAACTAATAACAAGTAAAATATAAAGTATTGTACCTGATATCAAGATGACAATGCAAGTTTCCTTGTGCCGGCAACTGTCACCGATTTACATTGAATTATGTACACTTAATTTGCACTAGCTATGTGAATCTAACACAAAATACACATTATTATCATAATTACTTGAAGAGTAATTGGAAAATAGGCCTAAAAAACAATGAAATATAATATTTAAGATAAAAATTTCGAGAACAAATTCTAAACAGCTGTTAGCTGTAGTGTTGCCACAGGAAAAATTAAACGACGAATAAAAGTTACGTGAATCATCATCTGCCTAGCCTTTTCTCAACTGTGTTTGGGTTGGCTTCCAGTCTTACCGGATGCAGGTGAATACCAGTATTTTACATGAAGCGACTGCCTGACCTTCACAACCTATGTAGTTACTGGGTACTCATCAATCCTAATCGAAGCGACGATAGCCTAAGCTGGACAAACGCCTTGTCTAATGACACCCTTAAATATAATTTGTAATTATCCAGCGCGGTAACGGCTGTAACCGTATTTTTAAGTTCATGGAATGACAGTACGGCGACAACCGTATAATTTGGTACTTTCTTTACGTCAAACATGGCTACCGCAGTGTAAAAAAACGATTTAATTTTCCATAATATTGATGGTATGGACTACGGTTGCGACAGTATTTTGATTTTGTATGAAAAATTCCTCTGTCTTTCCCTAATAAAGGTCCGCGCCGGAAAGTGTTAAGTTTCAGCAACATCGGCCGGACGACTTGTCTACTATGTAAAATGTGTTTAATACAAGTAATACAACCTTGCCGACCCCTTCATACAGACAAAGAGTTAATATGAATTGGAACTTGTTGTGATTGCTTTTTGTTTATATTTTAGCAGTAACTAAATCATCTTTAATGGATCAGAAATCATCTTTAATACCTGTATTGTGCGTTCCTTCCTCGTGGTCTAACTTAGTAGTCAAACTGATTTGACCACGAGGAATTTTAACATTCTTCGTGGTCAAACTGTAACTATATAACCTCTTTGAACATACTGTATACGATGTAGTCTTATTGTACAGGGAAAAATAATTTGTTACCACTGAATAAACGTTTTATCTATCTATCTATCTTCCTTACTTCAACATAAAAATGGCTATATCTCTACAACTGACACACAACATACACACAACACATACAACATAGTTCTCTACAACATACTTGGGAAAGGCTAGGCAGATGACGATGATCTCTACAACTGGCCATTTATTTTTTGCGCCAATAAAGACTTTCAATCAGCATATTACAGTGTATACCAACATTTCAGTCAAATCGACCGAACTGCTTTTTTCTAGCATTTTGTGCGGGGTTCTTTCAACACTAGCGAGTCTATAATCAGATACTGAATTTATAGTATAATTTTGGGTCCCTTACCTCCTGTATTTTCAACAAACGCTGTCAATCAAGCCTCGCCAATAGAATCGATATTTTCGGAGGCCGAAAAGCTAAATATTGAAATTTTTGGATCGGCGAGGTGTTGGCAATGCAAATTGTGTTTACATTGGCAATGTTGTCAAGTCAGTCAACACTCCAGGGTAAATTCGGGCCGATGGTTAGATTCTGTTAAACATTTGGAAAGAATTGCGAAATGGAAAATTTTCAGTTATTTTTTCCTTAGATCGTTAATTGGAAGGAGCTTTATTTCTTTATTGATGTTTTGTTGAATTTAATCAATAAGAAAATTTTATACGATATTGATTTTATAAAGGCGTTGTTTTATTCATTTTTCTATCTTATATCAGCGTCGCTTGTAAAAAACAAATATTAGAAAATAAATTGTTACAGAATTCGTCGTAATTAAAATACTTCGGCTTTTAACTTGGAAGAATAATGAGCTATTAAAACAAATCACTTTATTTACATAACTTACACTTGAAAACCACCTCACACAAGATTGTACATATAATTTACAGGGTGTAAAAAACACATCGCATAGCCGTCAACTACGCATTCTGTACATAAAACTAAGTAACATTGCACAAAAATAATTGCTACTACTAAAGCATAAGGCTCAAAGTTGATTGGGAAAATTTTACAGTTTCGCATAGCTTGATGTGCTTGGCGTCTGTACCACACGCAAAACATTGTGCTTATGGGTGCATGTAACGGTTTGGGGGTCGTGAGGGTATTTAAAGTTGTGTTATAACATTAAAAACTTGTTTTCGGAAAAAAAACTTCAGTTAAAGTTGGAGCGTTGACCGTCAATATCTCCGCAACCAGAAGGTTCCCAGGAATAGTCCAGTACAAAAAAAATAACAGTGACGGGTAGTACAAGTGACTCTCAACTTCATTACATGTATTTTCGAAACACAGAATAAATTTTTGTGACGGGACAGCAAGGGTACCTTTACTATTGTAGCCACAGTAAAACGTTCTGTTTTTTTTAAATCCGTTAATGTTGTTTGCAATTATTCAAAATTTTAAAGACAGTCACCTTAGAACGTTTTCCTGTAGGTAGCTACAGCGCTTTCTTATTTTCTTTCGCGTTATCTTGCTGCTCCGTCCCAAAAATCGACCCTTTTTTATCGAATAAGTAAACAAATATTTCATATTTATCGGTAAACATAGACTCGAAAACATATTGAGGACTTATTGAAACATCAATAAGTCGTCAATATTGTTTTCGAGTCTATTTACCAAGTTACTATATATGAAGAAAATAAACATAATACTTATAATGCATGAAAACATATTGAGTCTTGTTGCTTATTTGTACTTTGTTGCTGTTGAATATTTACTTACGGAGTATATTCTGTTGACTGTTCTTATTAAAATACTATTTGTCAATCTTTGTAAATATTTTTTTTTTCTCTAGATTAAACGACATCGCGGCAGGCCCAGACGGAGCCTAAGTAGCCTAAGTAGAAATAACCTTAGAATAATAATAGGTTCAATTACGGGCCACAACCTCCTTAACAAACATCTTTTCAACATAGGCGCCACAGACAGCCCCCTTTGCAGGGGCTGCCTTGACACCGAGGAATCAGCCGCCCACGTCATCCTGGAATGCGAGGCCGTGGCTTCTCAACGTGCAGAAATCCTCGGAACAATGAGGTCGCTCCGCGAAGCCTGCGAAGCTCCCAGGAAGCTTCTGTGATTTTGGGCGGAGCTTGGCTGGCTCTGTTAGCCAGAATCCCCACGCACAACGGACCGAATGAGAGTCTAAGTGCGGAAAAGGGAGCCCCATCATCATCATCATCATCAGGCCCAGACGGAGATGGCGGGATGAACTGGACTCCTTTAATAAAGATTGGTCCTTGGCAGCTCTCGACAGAGAGAGGTGTAAAGGGAGTAGGAAGGCCTTTGCCTAGCAGTGGGACATTAATGGCTAATAGTGCACCTAGCTTCTGAAGTTTCATAAGTGCCCATGTAGGCTTATGTGAAATAAAATATTTTGATTTTGAAATAGAAAATAAAAATAAAGATGGGGATTACAGGACCTAAAGGCAAAAAACGCAAGTTTTAGAAGCAATAAAAGTATATGATCGACTACAATAAACCAAATCAGAAAAATATATCGAATTCTTCAGGATATATGCTAGGTATATAGTGTGTTGAAAACATAATACCTACAACTAATTTGATACGATAGAAAAAAATCATGAAGATACCTCTAAAAACTTTATTTTTACAAAAAAAACGGTCAGATTGTTCTACAAGCAACTCTCGCACTTGGCCCGTTTTATTTGCGTTCATTTTTTGTATATCGTCAGAAAAGGCGATAACAAGTATGTGGTATAATTCATTGCATACCTATATGTGGTTTCCATACTGTAGGTATAGCGAGATGATTTTATTTTAAAACTATGTTGACAAAATTACACAAAAACATAGACTAAGATTAGTATATTATGGTGATCGGTATACACCTAAAATATATTGACGAACTGAAACAAACACCACAATATTGGCACCAAACAAACCCGATATTCCCGAGTCAACTAAAACAAGAAGCCGCAAGAATATCAAAAGAACCTAAAAGAAGAATAACTATCATAAAAACCATATAAATTATTTGAAATTGCGTTATAAAAATGTATGAGATTTATAACTTTATTGTCATAGGGTATTGGTGACGAGGCCCGGGGGTCTCCGAGCCCTCAAACATGACTCGAATCGAGATCACGAGATTTTCGTATTAAAAATAGACTCGAAGACGATCAGACTGATTATTCTGTTGTGATCGTTTGTAGATAACCTTATTTGTGGAGCTTGGCTGATAATGCTTTTGTTTTGAACACCGGCTTTGCGTCAAAATCACGCGTGTAAAGTCTGTAGTTTGTTTGAGTGGTGACTGATGCGTGAGCGTGTTATTGTTAATGTTTTGTTAATATTTTATGTTTGAAATTAAAATTTTGTTTGATGTGTTTAATAATTTAAATCTTGAGTAAGACCAAGAGACTGGAACATACGAACTATGATTTTTTATAATAGGGGCTGTAAACTGAATCATCATCTGCCTAGCCTTTTCCTAACTATGTTGGGGTCGGCTTCCAGTCTAACCGGATGCAGCCGAATACCAGTATTTTACATGGAGCGACTGCCTATCTGACCTCCACAACTCAGTTACTGGTTATAACGATACCCCTTGGTAAGACGTTGTCAGACTTTTGGGCTTCTGAATACCCGTCAAAGATGTACAAACGACGGCCGGGATCAAAGGCTTAACGTGCTTTCCGATACACGGAGGGATCTCGGTATGTTAAGATGGTCACCCATCCACAGACCGCCCGCGGCAAGCGTAGCTTAACCAGACCGATCGACTCGTACGGCAGTTATTACTTAGCCAAGATAAAACTAATTTATTTTGATTGATTGAAAAAATATCAAAACGTTGCATGCCAAAGACAATGTGATTAATGAACACGCAGATGTTCGGAGAAACTTTGTGAATTATAAATCCTGTTATATGAATGACTGTGACATTTTCAATTGGTAAGTTGAAACTCTTGATAAAATTATAAATACTCTATAATTCATAAATTAACTTATAAAATAATGGCTTCAGTATAATTTCATATGGAAAAAGAAGAGAATAATAATATTAAAAACCGGCCAAGTGCGAGTCCGACTCGCACACGAAGGGTTCCGTATCACAGGGCAAAAACGCCGAAAAAAACACGTTTGATGTATGGGAGCCCCCCTTAAATATTTATTTTATTCTGTTTTTAGTATTTGTTGTAATAGCGGCAACAGAAATACATCGTGTGTGAAAATTTCAACTGTCTAGCTATCACGGTTCATGAGATACAGCCTGGTGTCAGACAGACAGACAGACGGACAGTGGAGTCTTAGTAATAGGGTCCCGTTTTTACCCTTTGGGTACGGAACCCTAAAAAGCAATGCAAGTGATTCCATACATAAAATTATAAATACATTGTTGGGATCGGTAGATTAAGCTAATGTGTGAACATCAGAAGACCAATTCCCGTAATTAAAAACGTTCATCTCAGCGACAATCAATGTCAAAAATGTAAGAAAATTAGACGTATTTTTGACAGATTGTAACTGAGATCAAACTGTGAACGTTGTTAAAATGACGAAAATTGCCACTCTGCTCATTATTTCCTTATGAGTCCATACAATATGGACTCCGAATAAGGTAATAAAATGAGATTGAAAGGTATAAAATGTTCGACTTTCTCTGCGTAGCGGATCGACCATTATCTATGATTTAGGAACATGCTAGAAGTAATAAGCTACGCCGTAGCAGCTAAATAGACAATGACGTCAGCTACGCCGTAGTAGCTTCACAGCCACTTATTTTGAAGCCTATAAAAAAAATATAATAAAGGAAACCTTTAACAACAAACTTCAAACAACAACAATTGGAAACAAAAACTTAATCATAACAGTTCTCTCTCATCTCCTGAAATACTGCGATAAAAAATAAAATGAATGAAAAAATCTCGGTTTCGCATTTCCAAAACAAACAGAGAATATTTACTTAGGCTTAGTTATAAATATTATTATGATAACACATGGAAATTATGCGTCGCTACAGCAAAAACCTTTTATTCGTCGGTGTGTGTCCAATATATTAAGTGCGTGGACTGTGGCCCTTAGCAAAGACTACTGTGTTTAGGTAAGGACATATTTTAGAGCAGGGTTTCTTAAACTTTTTGCAGTCACGAACCACTAACCGAATTCAAAAACCTCTACGGACCCCTGTCAAAGAATATTTTAGGAAAAAAAAAACAAACATTTTAGGCCTTTGACATAGACACAATGGCTTTTTAATTGTTTCTGTAATTACGGCATTCAACCGGTTAAGTAGTTTTATTGCACAAAAGACTTTTATTGGTAGTTTACTTACACTTAAGCACTAATATTTAATTAGGTAAAACCAAACTAAATTATTGAGAAGGATGCTCTTGTTTGGCTTCAATAAGCACGTTAAATTGTGGACTTGTCTTCGACAAGGCAAGGCGCATATTATCTTTAACGTTCAATCGATTGCGATTTTTTGTTTTTATTGACCGAGAATCCTGCCTCACAAAGAAATGTAGTTGCAAATGGTATCAGAACGGACATAGCTCGTTTGACCAGAATTGGTTAAGCTTGACTCAAAGAACACCGAAACTTTACTGAGCTGCTGCGGACCCCTGGCACTCATGTTACGGACCCCTAAGGGGTCCGTGGACCCCACTTTAAGAAACCCTGTTTTAGAGGAATTCATAGGATGTATGTTCACGTTGATACTGATTTTGACGATAGTAAAGGATAAATCTATACTACTATTATAAAGACATAAAATTTTGTTTGTATGTAGGGGTAATCTCCGGAATTACCAGTCGGTTTTTAATTTTTTTTTTTCATTTGATAGCCCTATTCTTGAGGAAGGCTATAATTTATATAATACCATGCTAGGACCCTAAGGACCAGAGCAAAAAAATAAAAAGTCAGAAAGAACGCTAAGAGAAAACTAAGTATTAGCGCGGGCGCGATGCGATACGACGGGGTGGGTCGGGGAACAACAAATTTTACGCAGACGAATTTGCGGGCTAGTGATAAATAATTAAAAACGTTCAATGCGAGGGAACACAAAACCGGTCGAAATGGCGGTGTTTGGGGGACACCTAAGTATGTCCAGCACTGGACGTCTTTCGGCGTCATTATGCTGAGCGATGGCCGTTTTGCGTAGATGTGACGCATATTTTGTCCCAAATTGTTATTTTTTTTTTTTTTTTTTTGTGCGTCATGTTTGCCGCAAATAAACGGATTTTCTTTCTGTATATTATGATAAAAAACGTTAAAAAGGCTTTGCGTTGCTATTCAATAGTTGATAGAAATTTACTAATGGCAATGATTTTTGTTCAACAAACAGAATGACAACCACCCAATGATAGTAAGTTAAGAAAATAAATATCTTCCTTGAGCATTTTACAGCTTTGTACACAATCTGACGACTTTCCTAACGAAAAGTAGCTTACACCTATACAAAATCCAACGGATAGCCGATGCGTTGGCACTTTGGCAGACAATGTGGTAATTTTCTTGTGCTCATGTTTCCAACACCCGTAACCGAACTTAGCAACGTTGCTATGCAGAGGAAAGGTATAAGGACCCGATAAAAGTTTCCTATACGACCAATATCAAAGTTCTTCTATTATTGCAATTTCCATACATTTCTAATATACACAGGCCAAAATTCAAACCAAATCCCAACTCCGCAAAACACGAAAACGTCATTGAAACCGTTTCAATGTATACCAATTTACAAAGCTGTGCACAAGACCGTTAATTAACGAAGTTAACATTTTGAGTAATGGATTAACTTTTAAGTTCTTTAAAAAAATTTTACGGTCATTAACTTCCGTTAACTTTCCGTAAGTCCGTTAATCGTTAATTAAGTACCTACTATTTGCCAACAGGACACCGTGTTGACTGCGCCGCGCCGCGAAAGACACGTTCTGACATTATTTAAATAATTATTATTAAAAAGTCTATCATCTCCTGCCTAAACCGACATTTTTTTCTAACTAAATCACTAACGCATCGACATACATAATGCCATTTTTATCACGAGTTAATGAACGATTAACGTTAACTTCCGAAATGTTTAACGAAGTTAACTTTTTAGCAACGGTTTAGTGATTAACGCAGTTAAGGCGGTGATTTCTTGAAAACAGTTCAGTGTACTCATAAACCGAAAATAATTTTGACAAAAAAAATATATTTAAAAGTCTTGTTTTAATACAGTGATGGAATTCAAATCATAATTAAACATACAAATAATGCATCAAAAAAATCTTCAAATACACCCCTTAATTGTAAAAATATACCATTAAATTTCTAATGCCAAACTGCATTGAGTGATGGATTATTTATTATTAAATAGTTTTTATAAATAGTTATTTGTTTCATATTTTGCAATAAATTACCAGCATTGTGTCATCGCGCTTCTCTTTCTTTTCTACGCAGTCCGACAGTGACCGCGCTTTAGATCATGTAGTCCCATTAACTATTTGATTAACGGTGCCCATCTATGCTAATTTATAGCAAGTACTAGCAGCAGGCGACGCGCCCAAACTCAATGAAACAGTCATAACTACAAGTAATCACCTAGCTTTTAGCTGCGGACTAAATTCACCGGTCGAGGCAGAACTTTATATGGAGGCGGTAACTTTGTTCCACTTCCTAACTGCAGATGGTCAGTAGCTGTTAAATTTGGCTGAACTGCAGATGGTCAGTAGCCGTTTAATTTTGCTAGCGTTATAGAGGGTTAGGCTTCAGCTAACTGGTGTGGCTTTTAATTAGGATTTTCAGTAAGGAAGTATAAATTCTTTCTAGAAATGTTTCATAGGACGGAAATCCAGAACACACACTACGTAAGTGTGGCTAAAACTCGTCCCTTGTCTGTATAAAAAGAGGGTTTGTCCGGCAGCGGGTACAACTAAAGAAAGCCAGCACTGTTACTACTTGTTACATGACACGTCACTAAAGTATAGACAATATGTTATCTGTGGTGCTTCTTGCTCTCCGACCTCCGCTTACAAAGGACCGCGACAAATATGAAAATGTAAGCTCTCTCTAAATATGTCGGAACATATCACTTTGACTATGTGTCCACTGGTGTGCCAATTACTCTAGCTAAAAGGAGTTGGCTAACTAAATGTGGTTATGAAAATTCTTATAGTTTTCCTTTTATTTATACTTAGTGTACACCAGAAAATACATAGCAAAAACAAAGACATTAAACAGTATAAAACATACAATGCGGTACCTTATTGGTTTCTGCGATCTCTTCCAGGCAACCTTGCAATGGACAGTGATTGCGTGGACACAAAAATGGGATTGTCTTCTGCTCGATTTTAGTAGTTACAGACGCCAGAACATCAAGCTACTACAATCTGTCAAATTTCTTTAATACATTTTCAACTTTATCGCTTAAGCATAAGGTTCAAAGTTGATTGGGAGAATTTGACAGTTTCGGGTAGCTTGATGTGCTGGCGTCTGTGCATAGCATAGACAGAGTAAACTATAGACTGCTGCATAATTTATTTTTCATTCGCACAAGAAAAAGAGAAATATATTAACGTCACTAGCAAAGAAAAGAGACAGAGTAAGAATATTTCTGTCCCTCTTACTGCGTGTCGGCTAAGCACATCAATGTGCACAACAATTTTGACGTTTATGAATGAAATAATAAAAACTAAACCGCGATTAAAAGGAAATAAGATCTTTTTCGTGCATAATTCAATAAATAGTACATTTGCGAAACTGTGAAAATGGTAAGGTGCAGTGTAATAAGCTGTAAAAATGATAGTATGATACAGATTGCCGGAATTTTTTGTCCCTTTCGGTGACACGGATACCATGAGTCTATAGATTACTCTGTCTACGGTGCATAGCAAAGCTAGTTTATGTCATCATTATAGTTTGAATGATTTCATTCAACTTCGAAAGAAGGTTCGTCCAGCCACTTATGTTTACTGAGTGCAATTAGTCAAGTTAAAGTCTCTTAACAAAGTTCTTATCTTACAACAAACAAAACAAAATCTACTAATCCGAAGCAAAAGCTTTCACAAAAAAGGTAAACTGAAATACATCATTCCTGAATTTAGTTTCTCAACAAGTCGGTGGAGCTACCTTGAAGCGGCATGTTCTATTAATTATTAGTTGGCTGAGCTTGTTGCGAACTTCACGATATCCCGCAATTAGCGCCCTCTAGAGGGATGTTGGTTTTTATCCTTACTTCACGAGATACGAATTAAAAGTGAAAGTTTTTTTTTGTGATTGAAACTTTGATAGTTTCGGTAGTTAAGTCATTTGTAGCTTTGGTATGGAATTGTATATCTACTACTCTTGTGGTGTCCAATTAGGCATAACTCTATCATTTATATTCAAAGCTAGAAAAATTATTAATCTCTTCTACGAGGGAAGCGTTAAGGTAGCCCGCGAAATTCAAATTTTCTTACTTTTTTTTGCAATTTGCTGGTCAGTAATATGTTGTACAGACGCCAGCACATCAAGTTACTACAATCTGTCAGATTTCTTTAATAGATTTTCGACTTTATTGCTAAAACATAAGGTTCAAGGTTGATTGGGAAAATCTGACAGTTTCGGGTAGGTTGACCTGCTGGCGTCCGTACGTTGATTAAAATATGATTCGCGGTCGTAACAAATATGTATTTACAGAATTATAATCTTTACAATCAGTAATACAACTTGTTAAGTTAGTGTAATCCCCAAATGTCAAGATTTCATGAAATAGTCATTCTTGGGATTTACTTGTTCTTAGAGAGTTGTGTTGATGACTTTGATGATGAATGAATGATAATTCTGTAAGTACATATTTGTTACGGCCGCGAATCATATATTAATCAACTAGCAGCTTAATACTGACCAGCAAATTGCAAAAAACGTAAAAAAATTGAATTTCGCGGGCTACCCTGGCGATTTCGCCTTATGGCTCCTACAAACAGGCGCGACACGCGATATTATCGCGCGCGACACAAAAGCGTCGCTCGTTGCGCGACTTGCGGTGCCTTTACGTCGCTTATGTCAATCCAATACATTTTTGACTTCTACATAATCGTTATCGCTGACATATATGTCACTTTGTCTACTTTGTCAGTTACTATTATGAAGACAAACACAGGATCAAGTACCGACATGACACGCGTACATATTTAAAACATCCCTATGTTGTTAAAGGTGACCAAGGGCCCCCCTAGTCGCCCTTTACGACACCCTAAACTTTGTTATATGAATAAAGACAACCACATCCCGGGATTTTATAGCTACTTAGATTTGATGTAAGACTACGTATTACAACAATATTACTGTAGATAACAAATAACTAGAATATTCCATACTTTATAATATCAGTTTATTATTGTCCCACCCAGAGAGCCCGTGGTTAAATGCACAGGTCGATCGATCAGGTTAAGCTACGCGTGCCGCGGTTAGACTGTGGATGGGCGACTACCTTTACATACCGAGACCCTTCCGTGCCTCGGAAGCCGTTGGTCTCGGTTATCATTCGTGGATCATTGACAGTCGTTACGGGTAGTCAGAAGCCCGAAAGTCTGATAACCAGTCTTACTAAGGGGTATCGTATTACCCAGTAACTGAGTTGTGGAGGTCAGATAGGCAGTCGCTCCATGTAAAATACTGGTATTCACCTGCATCCGGTTAGACTGGAAGCTGCCCCCATTAAAGTTGGGAAAAGCTAGGCAGATGATGATGATTATTGTCCCACTGCAGGGCAAAGGCTTCTTCTCATACGGAGAAGGCAGGAGCACTTGCTGATGGCGAGTTCAGACTCAAACTATTCCAGGTTTCCTCACGATGGTTTTTCCTTCGCTGATGTCAGTACACTGAAAAAAAAATATATTTCTTACTACAGCACATTAAAGCGATTTCATTAAGACTTACTGACTTTACATAAACAGTAAGAAGAAATGTTTGTAAAACAGTAAACGACAAAACAGTAACTTTTAATGATTGAACATTTACTATGTAGGTATTTACTGAAAAAAACAACAAAAAAAAAAGGAACACCACCATTACTGTAATGTAAGTATGAACATCATCACCATCATCAGCCTATAGCAGTCCACTGCTGGACATAGGCCTCCCCTAATGAGCGCCATAGCGCCCTGTCTTCAGCTTGACGCATCCAGCATCTGCCTGCAGTATGAACGATATCACCAAATGAATAAAACTGTTAATTATGTGACCTTTTTTTAGCTACTTAAAACGTTAAAGTTTATTGTCATGACGGTAACATTTTGCATCAAGCTTTAACTGTTTTTGGATCAGAATAAAATACTGTTTGAACGTTAGGCTCATATGGAACCATTTAAAGCAGTTCAGATTAATGTTTTTTCATTTTTATTTACTGCTTATATCTTTCAGTGTAATGTCCGAGTTGAACTCAGAAAAGATATATGAATTTAAAAAGCCACATTGGTACGTGCCCGGATTTGAACAGCACAGCCTCGTGCAAAGTCAAAGTCAAATCATTTATTTCAAATAGGCACATTAAAGGCACTTTTGAACGTCAAAAAAAAACTAAATAGAAATGATTCTAGTCGCCCATTCGAAAAGGTAGTTTTCGTATGGAGAAGAATGGGCAAGAAACTCCACCGTTACTCTTTTAAAAATGTTTTACAAGGTCTTGTATACATAATAAAATTTATATGTGAACACGATGCACCCATAATAAAATTAGTCTACCACAAAAGGTAAAAAGAATTAAAAATTAAGCAATGACAGGTAAATCAAATAAGTGATAGATACATGGTGCTCACATATTTACAAGTTATTTAAAAAAAAAGAAAAATGAAAAAATGCAAAAGTAGTTGAACTTTAACAAGTGTGTGAGCCACTGCAGTCGCAGATTGTAAAATTGAATTAGAATAAGATGTCATAATTAAAAATATATATATAAATTAAATTAGGAACAAGTTTGATTTTGTCTAGACTTTTAGATTGTCCTATGGAGCAGGACCAGCATGTTTCCAAACATTCTTATCTTGGATATAATCCTCTAATTTGTAATATCCTTGTTTACAAAGTGTATGAAAGACAAGGCCAACAATTGGGCCAACACAACATATATAAACTAAAGTTTCACAAATGTACTCAAAACAGTCGCAACTTACACAGCCATCACTTTAACTTCTACCCAATACACGCAGTGAGAGTGAGTAATACAGAATTTCTATTCAAAATTCTACAGTAAAATTAAATACAAGCGTCTAAAACTGTAACTAACTTCGACGGAGTTTCTGTGGCCATTACCGCAGTTTTAAGATAACGATCCAGTGAGCGGCGGCGGAGCGAGGCGAGCGGAGCGGAGCGGGGATTTGTGAAGGTAAGGAAATAGTGGCTGTAAACGCTTTGTAGTTGTTGAGTAAATGAGTTGCAGAGAGCACTTTCTAGTTGATTACTTGCGGTGGCACGAAGTGAGAGGTATTTCACAATCTTGCAGGGGATTAAAGTAGCAAAATCAACCTTTAATTTTCCCACTGCGAGACACAGGCCTCCTCTCTTCGAGAGGGAGTGGGCTATAATCTACCACGCGAGTCCAGTGCGGGTTGGTAGATGTCATGTCTTCGAATTCTTTGTTCTAGGATATGCCGGTTTCCTCACGATGTACGTATCAAGCGATAATATCGGTATAGTGAGTCAGCTCAAACTGATGGTAGAAATGTAACCTTTAGAATTTTGTTTGGAGCGCTAACCTGTAGTCACTTCTGAATATTAGGATAACAGTTGAGACAGACTGTCTGATAGTAGATACTGATGGTGATTGACTTAAAAGATTTAGTTTACTTTTGGTAAGTATAGTTTTTCATCTTAATTTACTTGTTTCGGCATGAACTCAAAGAAGAGTTCATGCTAAACATTTACGATAAATCGAAGCAACAAATGACTTGCATTGTCAAAACTCTGTTTGAGCAACTTTTATTGTTGCTTTAACTTACGATTGGCCACAGATATTATTATAGCGCACTATAAAAATAATAAATATAAAAATAATAAGAATATAAATATAAAAATAATAAGAGGGGCCCGTGGCTAAATAATAACAGCCGCACAGGTCACTCAGGTCACACCAAGACCCCTCCATACCTCGGAAAGCACATTGAGCCGTTCGTCCCGGCTGTCATTCGTGGATCTTTGACAGTCGTTACGGGTAGTCAGAAGCCCGAAGGTCTGTCAACCAGTCTTATCAAGGGGTATCGTATTACCCAGTAATTGGGTTGTGGAGGTCAGATAGGCAGTCGCTCCATGTAAAATACTGGTATTCAGCTGCATCCGGTTAGACTGGAAGCCGAACCCAACATAGTTGGGAAAAGGCTAGGCAGATGATGATGATGACTATAAAAATAATAATAATATGTGTGGCCAATTGTGCCGATTGTCGTATCAGCCAATGGACTGATGGCCGAAAGCCTCGATCAACATCTATCGAGGCTCTCGTTAGGCGGTTGGATCAAGGGCCTGATTCAGAAGGCAGTACTCCTCATACGGCTCGCATTGTGAGGAGGTTCCTGTCTCTGGAGCCCTAACCACGGTAGCTTGGACCCTGCTCCCGACACCGGCGAATCGCTATTTTTTTATATTTGTAAATGTTTTTATACTTATTTTATATTTTAAGAAATATTTAAAAATGTAATTAGATAAGTAAAAAAGACGAATAAACGAAATAATAATATTATATTAAATATTCAAAAATTATACGGCATGAGAATTAGTACAGTTTTACATAAATAAAAATTATATTGCTAAGACTTACGTGCCTGAACTAGGTAGTCCTGTGTTTCAGGCGAGAAGAGCTAAAATAGTATTTTAAAATTAATCAATAAATAATTAAATACTACCCGTTGTACAACATGTATCAGAAGGGTGTGATCAAGTTTAAGGGTGTGGTGTGTGTTTGTAAGTTTAAGTTTTCAACGTCATAATTGCGAATAATATATCAACTGTCCCATACGTCGCATTACAAAACTTCAATACCCACTCGCCTGAAATGTATGTAACGACTGATTTTTTTTTAATCATTTTTTTATGTTGGTCCCAAGGAGAAAGTGGTTCAATTTGATGGTCAGTACCCACACCCTTAAATATCAAATATTTCACACAAACCTCTATAAATACATTTAAACAAAAAAATTTTTGATCGTTTTTTATGTTTGTCCCAAGGAGCTAGTGGTTCAGTTTTGATGGTCAGTACCACACCAATACCAAATATTTCCGGTCATAATCAGCCTATGATGTTCCCACTGCTGGGACACAGGCCTCCTCTCGGTGTGAGAGAGAGTGGGCCGTGAACCACCGCGCGGGCCCAGTGCGGATTGGCAGATGTCACATGTCTTCGAATTTTTGGTTCTAGGACATGCCGGTTTCCTCACGATGTTTTCCTTCACCGATTTGAGAGCAGTGGTGATGAAATAATTTACATAAAGTAAAGCGCCTGAATATTTCTGGTATACGCTGTAAATACCACAACAAACCCCTGTAAATACATTTAAACCAAAAAATAAATGTCTTCCATCAAAAAAATATCAGCACCTCGAAATCTCCGAAATGTGACGCAAAAATGTAGCCTAATCTTTTTGTCTTGCGTAATACGTCGCGAGCGTAATTCCCAATATCGGTAGTGACAGACGGCAGTAATAATTTTACGAGCTCCTGAGAATCTACGGTTTTACGGTTACGTGAGTAGACTGGTTACGGTTGAGGGGTTATCGGTTATTGTGTCGAAATATGAGGTTATTAAAATTTGTTTGATGTCTATGTCGTATCTCGATGTAGTATTCGTGATCTCGGAAAAAACGAGAAAAATAACCGAACTTGTTTTAGTTTAGTTTAGATGATTTTTTGTCAATGAATTACAAAATGTCATTTATTATTCGCATCTATACAAGGTGGAGACGACAACAAGAGAATAAATTAAACTTCGTATAATAAAGATCCTAGTCTGTATACAAAAATTCAATCAAATACGACTATATCCAATAGTTTAGTCACTATAGCTAGTCAAAGATTTAGAGGGGCTTGTGGCTAAGTAATAACAGCCGCACAGGTCCGCTAAGCTACGCTTGCCGCGAATGGTCCGAGGATGGGTGACCATCTCCACACACCAAGACCCCTCCATACCTCGGAAAGCACATTCAGCCGTTGGTCCCGGCTGTCATTCGTGGATCTTTGACAATCGTTACGGGTCGTCAGTAGCCCGAAAGTCAGACAACCAGTCATACCAAAGGGATCGTATTACCAAGTAACTGAGTTGTGGAGGTCAGATAGGCAGTCGCTTCATGTAAAATATTGGTATTCAGCTGCATCCGGTTAGACTGGAAGCCGACCCCAACATAGTTGGGAAAAGGCTAGGCAGATGAGCTAGTCAAAGATTGACAAAACCCGTAGTCCGCCCATATTACTACAATTTAGTTTGTTTATTTTTTTCATTTAGATGTTAGGATTTATTTGATAGTTTCAAAATACTCCTAGCCAGTATTTTCAGTATTACCAGTATTTTCGTTTATTGTCGTATTTCCATCTCCACACGATATAAGAAAAACAACACCAAACCAATGCCAAATAACTAGAAAGGATATCCTAAACCCACATATTAACTTGCTTAAATGTCGAAAACTAATATGCTATTAATAGAGTTCATCACTTTCATCGTTAATCTATATTAGCGATGAAGGTATGATTAAAATTAAATCTATTCATACCTATGAGTTATTGGCCTGAATAGATTTAATTTTAATAGTGGTGGGACGAGCTGACTCCCACCGAAAGGACTGGTCGGTACTCGCAAAAGACCTTTTGTGGTAGACTAATTTTATTCTACGTGCATCGTCTTCACATATAATTATATTATTTATACAAAACCTTGTTAAACATTTTAAAAGAGTAACGGTGGAGTTTCTTGTCCATTCTTCTACATACGAACACTACCTTTTGGAAGGGGCGACTAGAATCAATTCAATTTTTACTGTAATTTTTGACGTTCAAATGTACCTTTAATGTGCCTATTTGAAATAAATTATTTGACTTTGACAAAATTGTGTGGAAAAGGGAGAGAGGCATTTGCTCAGCAGTGGGACAATACAGGCTATAGGTACTCCATTTGAAATAAGATTGGATATTTAAATAATCCTTTTTTACAATCCGTTCCACCGATTTTGAATTCTATACCGTATGCATAAGGATGGTATTAAAAGCAAAAAAGTGGTTACAATACCAACTATTTATTGCACATGCTAAATCATAACAGAAATAAAAAGGTGCTAATTTGATTATTGATTCTTTGATAGAAACAGCTATGTATTATTCAACTCGCTGAAACTTTGTATTCTAAAGATAAAAACCTATGAATGTCATTATTATCTCATCATGAACAGAATAAAAGTCAGTGTTACCTCTAACAAACCCTACAAGGAGATAGGGTCAAAATTATCTAATAAGGTTGAAAAGTAAAGCCTATTTAACAAACTTTTTAAGTTCTAAGAAATAATTAACGACTCCTACAAAGCTTCAACTTTATTTCCACTAATTAATGTTATAACTAAAGCTTTAACTTAACATTTTACTTGTAAATCCCAGTTATTCGCAAGTTTTGATGGAAATTGCCTGAAACTTATGCGCGCTAGGTACAAACTGCAAACATGTTACGAGTAACTTCAAGTTGACCATAGAATACGTAATGCCTCGAGGTTATGGTTCCGTATACAATGTGTGTTTGAATCTTGTGAACACTTATGAACGCTAGATGGCGCTGACGCTACGACGTTTATTGAAACCACGTATTCCATGAAGTTTAGACTATATTTCCCAAAGAGCTCTTCCCTCTTCTTCTCTCCCGAAGGAGATTTGTGTAATACCACCATTTGTGCATACAAAGCGGATTCAAGATTTTTATATACCTACTGTAGCGCCATTTTGTTTTTTTTTTTAATAGCAGCCACGCCTGTACCCTATATAAATCGATAGTTGACATCAATGCAAACAGAAAACATAATTAGACCAAACCCATAAAGTGTCACGTTTCCGAGTTATTAACGATCAAAGTTGATCACGTGACATCCAGATTTTTCGATCTTGCGTAAGTCTTGTTGCTTCGCGTGACGACTCCCAGCCACCGTAGGCGCGGGCTTGCGGGCGGAGAGTAATGGTGCCCTTGCCGGACGGCGCGCACGTGTTCCACGCGCGCCTCAAAGAGATGTCAGCATCGAGGAGCATACCTTAGAGCCGAAGCCTGCCGAAGCGGGATTGTCCGAAAGGGTTACCGCTGGCCCGGAACATAAAAGGCTAAGGAAGGAACACAGGTGGGTTTTAGTCAGTAAGAGTCTGAAACTCTCTTCCGCTCCACCCAGAGCGGGAGGGGTCATTTGATGATTTCCCATACTCAAAAAAAAAAAAAAATATTATTATTATTAAATATTTTACATGTTCTCGGGACCATGCGGACCCGGTCCTTTGGAAGGCGTACGAGGGGCCGAAGCCAACTCGCAGAGGCTCCTTACGAAATTTTAAAGAAATGCGGCACCAACCGACGATTATCCCTGTATGCACTATGCAAGTGCACCCAAGGATAACCCCCGGTTGGTGTAGGACTATTGCAGGATATGGAAAAATAAAAAGTTGGACTATTGGTTTGGGTGGCTAAAGTGGACCGGTTTCCAGGAACTATGCTAAAACTATGACCCCTGCCTGATCAATGCTTTATATATACACAGATAAAATAGCAGGGGGTGACTTGCACACTCAATAATGGGCCCTCGAAAACGGCCGCTAGCACATAGTGACGTAGCGACAAGGGGGCAACACGTCCTGAGGTGCTTATGAGGAGTGGAGAGGTATTCCACGGCTATCAGGACAATCCCGGAAGTACGGTCAAGATCCCTACCAGCATCTTACTGGAATACTTCCTTCCTCCGAGCACGTTTGCTCTTGCGAATCTCCACTCAAGCTGGCCAATAAAGGCAAGAATGAGGTGGGAGCTCTGTTCCTCGTCATTGTTCACTCCAGCCGGCCAATAAAGGCAAGCCAGAGGCGAGGAACAAGACTTCTCCCGGGAGATAGGCTCCGTGGGGTCGCTACTGCCCAACAGCTCGCCACATGCTGCCCTGTGGGTTTCTGTATCCCTCTTGGTCTGGCTCCTCACATTAGACCTATTCCGGCAAAGTAAATATATTATTATTATTATAAAGTAACCACGGGACCTTTATAGCCTATTCAGCAATGTTATTAATGGATTTCATTGTTCAATTGACTTTATTTTGTTGCACGATTGTAGCTCTTGTTCAAATTCTATTTACATTGCTATTAACGCAACAAAATCTTAACTAAACAGTAAAAACTTATTTCCCGACAAACAAACAATTTTAATCGGATGTCTGTTCAAACTCTAACAATTCAAATATAACTACATGGCAACCTGTAAAACGATACTACACCATAGACAGTAATCAATGAAATTGAACTTTTTCGGCTAAACTCGTTGAACCGCAAATAATCTATTTCAAACAAACGGATCGCCGGTCCAGGGTTAATTGAAAACTGATGAATTTCATCAGCTTTTGTTCAAACCGGCAGGTATACCCTTTCTGTAAAATCCATTTTAATCTGTCGCATATAGAAAGACAATTGGTTTTGTGAAAAGGTTGTATTTATTATGAAGTATTGGGTGAACATGAGTGGTTGGGAGAGAAACCCAAAAATACATCGCGGGGTTGATGAAATGTATTTATAAGAGAATGGGTTAATTAGAAAGCATTCGTTTGAAAATTGCCGTTTTAATTAAAACCGAACTGTTAAAATTATACAGTCACAAAATATCAATTAACGTTTCATACCACACCGTTGATTTGGCTCGTAGCGCTACGGCGTAGCTTGCGTAGCGGTGACATTTTCGGTCGGCTACGGCGTAGCAACGACGCAGCCACAGCAACTTTTTGAGCTTAGGGCTTAGCTTGTTCTAAAGCGTTTTATTTAGACTTTGCAGTCTTAAAAAAATGTTTTTCCTGTAAAAGCTTTTCTAGGTAGTGCATTGCTGTAATATACCTTTTTTTTTTAGTTGGTAAATTGTCAAATATGTTCTCCCGCTCTGGACGGAGCGGGAGGGTATGTCAGACTTTGCTGACTAAAACCCACCCGTGTTCCTTCAGCTGCCTGTGCCAAGGGCCACGGTAACTCTTTCGACCAACTTGGCACATTGCTAACATACCTAACTTTCCATTTACCACTATAATCCCTGCGTGACCTATTCCACTACATACACATAATAAGAAATATAACATAATATCACACCTGTATTAATTCCCCAAAGGATTAGATAGACATGTATCTATATTACGACAACATTTCGCCATCTAAAAAATTACATGTAACAAATGGCGAACCTATTGCCATCGACCGAGCATAAATCCAGGTTCCGGGCTAAATTCCTGATGAAAAACCCAATAACACTTTTGTTCTGACTCGGGAATCAAACCCAGGACCTCATGTTTAGCAGTAGCACTTGCGACCAGTAGACTAAAGAAAATATCTTTAAATTATACCGATGCTGAACAGTCACTGCTAACAGGATATAAAGTCTTCATGATCCTATATTCAACAAAAATAAATACAAAAAGTTTTATTGACAAAAAGAAGAGGTGATGACAGACAGTAACAACGTGTAACGTTAAATGCGCAAAACCTCTTAAGGGGTACTCATCATTATGAACAACTTTTACTATTTGACACAAGCAAAGATCGCGAAAAAAAAATCAGTTGTTCCCTACATTTAGCCTATCTCGTCAAAATGCACTAAACAGCTGTTTTTTTTTTGCGATTTCAAGTTTGGTCCCATAGTAACAGTTGTTCATAATGATGAGTACAATGACCTCTTAAGAGGTTTTGCGCATTTAACGTTACACGTTGCATATAAAACAAAGTTGGGTTAGTTACACCATTTATAACTCAAGAACGGCTAGACCGATTTTATGTTGTTTATTTATATTTTTACAATTTTAATAAAGCCTACAGACACGTAAATGGTAACGAAATAGTAAACAACTGACAAGTGCTAATTACAAGCTTACACATATATATTTCTATGATCTTTGATTTGTTGGATTTGTCTCCGCCCCGAATAGCAGAATAACTATTAAAACAAAAAAAAAATAATGAAGATAATTCATTTTCTCATACATTTTGTGTTTGGATTCTGAGGCGGTACGAAGTTTGCCGGGTCAGCTAGTTTCACATAAGCACAGTTAAGTCATATTCAATTCCATGAACTGAAGGCATAACATACAAAAAACAAGGGGAAACGCAATATTATTATAAATACGCAACAAGGATAGTATTCGTGTTATTTTTATCGCGTACTGTGGAACAATCCCTTTCATCTCATATTGCGTTGTCCACGGCTCACCGTGATCTAGGAAGAGAGCCTATTTTGGAAACATACGGAAAGTTGTACCTGCGAACATAAAATATTTTTAGTTTAGGTAGGGAAAGAATGGTGTCTATGTCGCAGATGGATTGTCGAATCCGCTGTTTTACATAACCGCTAGCCAGACATCATTATTGTTGTTATGACACAGAGCCACGAGCGTCAAAATTTGGAACTACAGTCTACAATTTCATGTTTCATTTCAAGCTAACTTCTAGAACCACTAATCGTTGACCCACTGCATTGATAAATGCAAAACGCTTATGCCATTCCGCGTGTTAATTTTTAAAAAAATATGGAAAAACGCTGAACGACGTTCAGCTGTTTTACGTAACGGAGCAGTTTTGTAAAACAGCGCAATCGACAATCTATCTGCAACATCTATAATATGGTATGGGAGTTAAAAGTATCGATACAATAGTTATTAAGAATTATAAATGGATGATAATAATTTGTTAATAGTGTAGAAGTACTAGGCAGATACATATACACATACATAAACTCACGCCATGTTCTCATGAGGTAAGCAGAAAACTACAGAATACCACCAGCTACTATTCTACACTAGGTAGATATAAATTATCACATCACACTAATATTATAAAGGCGAAAGTTTGTGAGTGTGTTATATTTGTTACTTCTTCACACACAAACGGCTGGACCAATTTTGATAAAATTTGGTACGTTACCTCACCCCTCCCGCACCGCGCTGCTACCTCAGGCAACGTCTCACCTAGCGTGTATAGAAGGTTCTCCACGCTAATTAAGCCATCTGTCAGTACACAGTGTGCATACATAGCCTTATATGTTGGCATTGATGTCAAGGAAATTTGCCTTTGACAGTTTTTAGCATAGTTCGTCAAAACATTCTTCCGTATCTACCCTCAGATAGAACATAAAGCAAAACGCTCTGTTAGGTACCTAATAGAAATTCCACACGCATGTCGGCTATGTGCGAGGGTCCTAATATCGTCTTTCAGAAGGATACACTTTTATTTTGCTTTCCTTCGCTATAATATGACCTTTCTCACGATATGATGTAAACTTTTATTGTAATCTATAGTATGTGGGTGTGTCTGTTTTAATAATTGTGTGGGTTTGTTCTATATTTTATTGACGTGAATACGTCTCTAAACCATAGTAGGAGGCAAGTCATAAAAACAAATGATAACAAAATCGGGGGATACAGTTTGGTGTTGCAGCTTCATATCTATCATCTCCATCTTAAATTCAATTACACCATTGGAGAGCTAAAGAATCAGAAAATTCATTACGCCAAGTGAGGACTGTGACCCACCGCGCGCGATGGATGAGGAAACGCCGCCATTTTGAGGTCATTTTGCTGCGTATTGAGATTTCTACTTAGTATAACTTTTGACTCGGAAAAGCTACGACGTTTGTTTGAGTTTCAATCGTCAGCTCTCGCCAAAATCTATCGATTATATTCAAAACATTAGTGTAAAATAGTGACAGTGAATATAATGTGTTAAAATAAAAAATAATATCAAAAATAAATAATGTCGGCCTATACGCGTCAAAAAGCCAAATCAAAATAAAAAGATCGTATACTGTTGGAAAGGGCTTCTCAAGAGCAATCGAATGGTACCAATAAAACACTATATGACCGAGTCAAGCAGTGCCGGGAACGTAAAAGAATAACTGCGGCCGAGCGGATCAACCCCGTTACGTAAACGTATTCACGTACAACACATGGCCGTGTCCATGACACAGCTATACACATACCCCATTTTTTTTGCACCGTTTCTTCTTAGGAAGACTCGGGAAGCAGAAATAATACAAAAGAAATTGCTGCGGTTTCGAGGTAGTATCGCGGCGGTAACACGACAGTATTGCGGTAGTAAGCAAAAGCATTCATTGATAAGTGTCCCTTGTAAGGATACATTGTCTGTCTACCAGTCAAAGGCGATTTTCTCTTGAACTATTTTTCTATTCATTACATGATATTTTTCGTAAAAAGTGACCTTATTGGTGACTTTCTTCAGAAAGGTCAGGTGAGTACATAGATATAGTATAGGTGCGTAGTACTCGCAACCGGCGTGCGTTATGACCAGATTTATGAACGTAAACGAAGCAAAAGGAGTATGTAAGGAATGTAGCAGGTGGCGTTCTCTAGTTCTGCCAAGGGAATAAGGCGTGAGTTTCTGTGTTATGTGTTAATTTTCGCACCTACTACACACATAGATCTTCTTCTTATTTCTATAATTATCGAGTCGTAACTACCACTACATACACTGCGGAATAGGCGACGAGAACGCGTATCGGCAAGCACTACGCTTGTGGGACGCCCCCAGCTAGATGGACGGACGACCTAAAGAAGGTGGCTGGGGTAGACTGGATGCGGAAGGTGGAGGACAGGGTTGTGGCGCAGTCTGGGAGAGGCCTATGTCCAGCAGTGGACTGCGATAGGCTGAGTTGATTGATTGATTGAACTACCACTAATATTAGATTCAAATTGCTCGTTGTGACCTTTTAATTAGTTTTCAAGATATTTCAATTTACCTCCGCTATGCAAATAGACAGTTATTAACGGTAATCTCATACCCTCTTCTACATAAACCTACAATCTGTCTGCTCATATAACCGTTAAAGGCTTTATGCGTGTCCTTTGTCTAGTCCATCATTTTAATCCTAGTGCTGTCTCGCTTGAGTTTATTAAGGTCACCTTTGACGTCACAAATTGCAATCAAACGCTTGACCAGTTTTCATTGCAGGTGCGGTTCTTATCAAGCATGGCGTCTATCTAGGAACCTCTAAGATAGGATTATCACAAGTTAATGTTATCGGATAGGACGGTTCTACACTGGAGTTAAAACAGTTTTGTTTGATGGCAAATACGTTTTTCATGACGAGTAGTGGTGGCCAAGTGGTGATGGCCGCGACATACGAGTTGTAGGTCGTGGGTTCAAACCCAAGCAAGCACTTTACTTTGTATAAATTATTTCATTAAGTACCACTGCTTTCAAAGCGGATAAGGAAAACATCGTGAGGTAACCAAACCAAAAATTCTAAGACATGTGACATCTACAACCCGCACTGGGCCCGCGTGATGGATTATGGCCCACTCCCTCTCACAAAAAGAGGAGGCCTGTGTCCCAGCAGTGGGAACATTATAGGCTGATTATATGTATGTGTGCAAACAAGATGGTTGCTTACAAATTGTGTGCGGTCACTTGAGTCAGGTTTGAAATGAACATTATAGTTGGGCGACCATATGTTGGGGCGTCTACATGGATTTTGGAAAAATAAAAAAAGGTATTTACTCAACCATGCGTTTACTCCCATGACTAAAATCGAATGAACATAGAGATCGAGACCCGACATTCAAAAGAAGAACATATTCGTTCGTTCGCGACCCGGTCGCGCGCGCAGGTCGTTATGCGCTTCGCTTACGATAGATGGCGTTGTGGGTAGCGAACATGCCGGCCGCCTTGGAATGCTCTGGTTTCAAAACTAAATTGCTGCGTCGCCGGCGGCCTCGACTCCGCCGTTATCCTGGTCACCACTCGTCGTCGATGGCACCGGAAGCGGGCAGATCTTGGAGAAGGCTCGCTGCACAGAGCCCGTCGCTGTTACTATAATGTACCACACTAAACGCCTGAATTCATATTCTTTTGCCAAGTGAGTTATAAGTTCAGTCTATATTTTTCAATCATAAAATTTCGCTGACCACAACCTAACCATGGTAATCACCCCCGTGCAATGCCTGTAAGGCACATCCCTGGGGAGACTGTGTGGATGGTGATCACCAGGGTGGTTTTTCACACTCCCCGACCTCCCTGGATGTCGGGTATCTAAAAAAATGGGTAATTCCACTTTGCCCCACCAAGCCCGCCACCCTGGTGTGGCAAAGTGGACTGCCTAAAATTTTGCAGTGGAATATGCCCCACTATTCTGATTTGATGGGGCGGATAACACTAGCATAAATACGAGGTTAATTATTTAAAAAAAAATGCTTAGGTTAGGTTAGGTTAAAACTGTGACCTCCTACGCACGAGCCGAGCGAGCGAAGCGAGCGGTGCCGCGGCAGCGGCCGGCGAGTGCCAGAAACGACTAAATTATATAGAAAAAAAATATGGAAAAAAGAGATTATTTTTAACAGGCTATCGAGAACCGAATTAGTTAGACGAGGATAATTATTTAAAAAAAATGCTTAGGTTAGGTTAGTGTTATCCGCCCCATCAAATCAGAATAGTGGGGCATATTCCACTGCAAAATTTTAGGCAGTCCACTTTGCCACACCAGGGTGGCGGGCTTGGTGGGGCAAAGTGGAATTACTCAAAAAAATGTACTCATCAGAAGAGGCATCTTCAAGTTTTTTGTGCACCTCTGCCTAACTGTTCGAGTGTACTCTAGTCCAGTGTCTCATCACCGTAATAGTTATCACAGTGATAGTGTGTGTAGGAGGTACACCCGAAGAGTTCGCCAGTTCTGTTTAAGTCCCATGTAATAGGGGTCGCCCCTATTATATGGCACTTAAACGTAACTCTATGGCCATCAACCGGCACAGATCCAGGCTCCGAAGTATTACTGAGAATTTCCAGATGAAAACCTAGTAACCCTTTGCCCGACCCGGAGTCGAACCTACGACCTCATGCTCAGCCAACAGTAGCGCTTGCAACCACTTGGCTACCGAGGCAGTCATATTCCATTATATCTCAAAACTAGCTTCTGCCCGCGACTTCGTCCGCGTGAAATTTCTTGTACCCCCACCCCGTCGTGTCGCAACACTTCGTATTCGCTTACCGTTCACTCTGAGTTTTTTCTTTTTGCTCGGCTCCTAAGGGTCATAGCGTGATGTTAAATAGCCTATAGCCTTCCTCAAGAATTGGGCTATCAAATGCAAAAAGATTTTTTTCAAATCTGACCGGTAGTTCCAGAGATTATCGCGTGCAAACAAACAAACTCTTCAGCTTTATTATTATTAGTATATAGATAAAAAACTCTATGGCCCATAACTCCTTAATAGGTACAGACGCCAGCAAGTCAACCTACCCGAAACTGTCAGATTTTCCCAATCAACCTTGAACCTTATGCTTCAGCAATTAAGTCGAAAATCTATTAAAGAAATCTGACAGATTGTAGTAACTTGATGTGCTGGCGTCTGTACCA
This sequence comes from Oligia fasciuncula, assembly GCA_963082905.1. Taxonomy (NCBI): domain Eukaryota; kingdom Metazoa; phylum Arthropoda; class Insecta; order Lepidoptera; family Noctuidae; genus Oligia; species Oligia fasciuncula. The sequence continues at coordinate 19,070,253 of OY720400.1, forward strand.
ACTCTTAACATCTTACACACGTGATAACTTTTAAACGAAATATCCGATTGAGATGAAACAAAAAGTATTTTACTTCTTCATAAATACTCTTGATAACATAATGCTTAATTTCGATAAAGATTAATATTACGATACATATTTAACAAAGTTTTTTTTTCTTCAGACGATTTAATAATTATTTTGAACACAAAATCGGTTATTGTGATTAAACCATGATAGCTAGATATATGTTCTCGCGGACTTTTTTGTAGGTTTTAATGGGTTCTACAAACCCGTAGTACATCATTTTGTTCTATTGTCAATAGTTTTTGCAGCGCACGCAAAAATAGGTTTTCGATTTTACACCTTGTGTTACAAAATAGCAATTTTATTACGGATCCCTAATTTTTAACAAAAAAAAATATAGCCTATAGCCTTCCTCGATAAATGGACTACCCAACACTAAAATAATCATTCAAATCGGACCAGTAGTTCCAGAGATTAGCGCGTTCAAACAAACAAACAAACAAACAAACAAACAAACTCTGCAGCTTTATAATATTAGTATAGATGTGATATGTATTATTACTTACAAGTGACTTGAAATAAGAAAAGTTCTAAACAGCATTATCATAAAATATGCATATATGCATAAGCGTGGTATGCGTGGCAGTGCAAGTTGCCTTCGAATATTTTTCTTTTTAGGGTTCCGTACCTCAAAAGGAAAAACGGAACCCTTATAAGATCACTTCGTTGTCCGTCTGTCCATTTTTCTCCAGAACGCGTGGAGTTATCAAGTTAAAATTGATATCAAATATTCAAGGCTGCAATCCCTTGAAGCAGTAAAAAAATCAAACTTCTAAGTCCACGCAATCAAAATATACGTGCGATTATAATCCGAAATCAAGGCCTATAGAGTACTTTCCGTGGACCTAGAATCATGAAATTTAGCAAGAAACAATGTCACGTAGCACAAGAAAAGAAAAAAAATCCAAAAACCGTAAATTTGTAGTTACATTACAAAAAAAAAAATCTAAAACGATTTACATTCCTACAAATTTGTATGGAGCCCACGGTGCGCGAGTTCGACTGGCACTTGACCGGTTTCTTTTCTTACCTACACACCATAAAACAAAAAAGGAAAACGGCGGTTAATCTTAAGTCCATCACAAAAAAAAAAAAAAAACTTCAATAAAATATATCTCCACACTAAGCTTTTCTTTGATGCTGGATCCAAGTATTAAGTTCGTAGCCCCGGCCTCGCCTCCATACATTCTGCATCCGATAGAAGATTATTGGCTTTGGATACACTGTAGGAAAATGGCGTCACTAAGTCGAGGCATACATACATAATATTCAGGGATTTGCATACAATTACGAATATGTTACCTTTCTGGTGTAAATCTGTTCGGGCTATGAATATGGAAGGAGTTAAAATAATGCTTTTGAAGTAGGACGCAAGTCTTGTCCTGTCTTAAACAGCTGATGAATTAAAACGCTTATCGTTAAATAAAAATACATAACCCATATTATGACCTGTTTTTCAAGCTTATTGCACGGTCAATTTTATGAAAATCGTATACTTTTACAATGTTTGTAGATATGTGACCACCATCTATCTATGTATCTATTTTATTATCAACCTGAGTAGTCCGACTGCAGGGCAAAGGCCTCTCTACTCTCTCTTCACTCCCTTCGTGTGTGTCATGAGAGAGTAAAGAAAAAAGAAGGAAGGAAAGATAGAAAATACATTTATTTAGCACACACTAAAAGACACAGAGTATACCAGATACATACTCGTACATCAGATAAAAAATAAAGATAAAAGTAAAAACTGTAAAGTCCGATGTAAGAAATTAGCAGGAATGTGTGCCTCACGGCTGCGCCAAAAAGGCCCAGTTCAGCAAAAATGCCAGACAACTAGTGCCTGACGCTGGTTTTCAAATGGACCTAATGTGTGAGGTGACGGATGTAAATCAGTTTTATACTGCAACGTGACGTGTGTATGCATACTTAAATAAATAAATAAAAACATAATAATTGTGTCACATAAAAGCAGTAACGAATCTGTATGTATGTATAAATAATGTGATCTTTATTTATCTAAGCCCCTAGATAAATTAACCCAACACGGTTGTCTATTGCGAGTTGGTGGGTGTACAGCTGACCGCCTGACTGGGTCCGTGTGCGCCGCCTTTGACGTGCTAGAAATTCATCAGCCGCCGCGCGAGTCGACATCCAGGGGACCTAAAAAGGCCAATTTGGCAGAATCATAAAAGGATAACATTATGAATTATAATATGGCGAAGACAGTCCGCGTGGGTTTTAAAGTTGATTATACAAAAGCGCATATTTGTTTACATGTTTGGAAATTAAATCGCGAACTGTACACAAGCCAAGACTAGTTTTATTACAAATCGATAGTAATTAGATAGAAAGCTCTCAAGTTACTAATAAAACTTTGTAAGCCAGTTGACATTTAAAAAATTAAATCTCAAATAATTGAAAACGATTAAATTTTCTCAGAACTTGAATCACTACGATGCAAGTTGTGGTTGTCGAGTCTCTTGCGACTCGTGCACATCAAAGTTTGTTTTAGTTTTGAGCCACGTTAGTTGTTTGATATTTTAACCAGTTTAGGATTAGTTTTAATATAAAATCAACACCCTTGGGGCTGTAGAATGAAATCATAATTTTCTTATTTTACAAGCTGTGCGCCGGATGGGATTTCCCGACGGTAAAATTGACGAACTTCCACATAAACTTTAGAGGAAACCACTTTAGGGGATGTATTTTTATAAATACTTGCTTCGTTGTAGAAGGGCTCCTGGCTAAATAATAACAGCCGCACACGTCGATCGATCAGGTTAAGCTACACTTGCCGTGGTTGGTCTGTGGATGGGTGACCATCTTTACATACCGAGCCTCGGAAAGCACGTTAAGTCGTTGGTCCCGGCTGTCATTCGTAGATCTTTGACAGTCGTTACGGGTAGTCAGAAGCCCGAAAGTCTGACAACCAGTCTTACCAAGGGTATTGTATTACCCAATAACTGGGTTGTGGAAGTCAGATATGCAGTCGCTCCATGTAAAATATTGGTATTCCATCCATCATCATCATCATCTGGTTAGACTGGAAGCCGACCCCAACAGAGGGAAAAGGCTAGGCAGATGATGACTTGCTCTGTTGTATAATTTCATGCTTACTCAGCAATTTAGGCTGTGCGTTATTTGTCAGTAAAATTAAATAGAAGATTTTTATGAAGTAGCCTTAAGGGCTACTTAATTACAGTAATAATAATCCATGGGCCTTCAAAACTTAATTGGCGAAATGTGGGTATACTCTAAATTGTAATTATTCAACCTACTGTTGAGGTACAGACAGTACAGACAGCACATCAAGCTACCCGAAACTGTCAAATTTTCCCAATCAACTTTGAACCTTATGATTTAGCGATAAAGTTGAAAATCCATTAAAAAAAATTGACAGATTGTAGTAGCTTGATGTGCTGGCGTCAGTACAAAACAAAAGCCGGAAACCTTAATAAAGTCAGGAAAATTAATTGTTTAGCAAATCGACTAACAATTTAAAATTGTCCGTATATTCAAATCACAACTGTCATTCTTCGACACTTATATGCAATGGCTATAACACGACAAATTGGCGCAGTGTGCAGATTTGATAAATCATCAATTTCCCTGACCTTTTATAAACTTTATTTCACCGAAAAACTCCATGAAGAGAAAAACAATTCTCATCCCGAAATCGTTTTCGAAAAACCTAAGCCAATAAACAATGGGACAATAGGTACCTACTAGAATTGATTCGTACCATCAGCCAGCCCGGTACCACGAGACAAATGCCGCCATTACCGAGACAAATCAGCGACGTTTCGACGGCGACGAATCGTGTGTTCCGACATCGCGAGCGAATTAGTGGTAATGGGGCTAGTTCTTCAATGACTGATCTGAAGGCTATTTGGATGTTTGGTTTGGTGAAGATAGGGTTTAAGGGCGCTTTCAATTTAGACGTTTCGTGTCGGACCGCTGCGGTGCCGAAGCGATGCATTTGTCGTATTGCGCAGGGACGGTCGTTTGTTTTCATACAAAGCGCGCGGTGTGGGTTGTCGAGTCCGTGCGCAATACGACAAACGCACCGCTTCGGCACCGCAGCGGTCCGATACGAAACGTCTAAATTGAAAGCGCCACCATAAGTCCTAGAAAAAGTGACATCAGTGATAACGATGATGGAAGAGTCAAAAATGTATGGAATTGATATAAGCTATCGAAAAGCTTATAGTCCGCTCGGAACTAGTTGGGGGTGCCTTAGGTATGTGAGCGGTGGGACAGAGAGAACGGGGGCGCGTTGTCATTACTCAGTACGTGCGTTGCGAACACTAGGCTACCCTGCCGCCCTCACCCCCGACCCCACCCAAGGCGCGGCCAACTAGTTCCGCGCGGACTTTAGTCACAAAGTTTTTATAAAAATACGAAACGCTTTGAAAGACATGGCAACTTAGGTAGGACGCTAAATCCCGCAGTGCTTATGTTGGTGGTGGCGCAACTTGCATCACCAAACTCATTTGTAAAGTGCATTAAAATTTCATATACCTAAGTATTCGGATTATTAAAGAAAAACATCTCATCAGGTCATCATCTGCCTAGCCTTTTCCCAACTATATTGGGGACGGCTTCCAGTCTAACCGGATGCAGCTGAATACCTGTATTTTACATGGACGACATAACCCAGTTACTGGGTAATACGAAACCCCTTGTTAATACAGGTTGTCAGAATTTCGAGCTTCTGATGACCCGTAACGACTGTCAAAGATCCACGAATGACAGTCGGGATCGACGGCAGTAGGGTATTATTGGGCATTCTACCCCACCTTCCGTTCCATCGGCTCACTCCGTTCGCCTCGTCACTCTCGGTGGAGTAGAATGCCCAATAATACAAATGAAAAGTATTGGTTCGGCGCCTATTCCACCTGATGGAACGGAAGGTGGAGTATGAATTCCTACGTAGTGCAGTAAAATACTGGTTCGGCGCCTATTCCACACCAACATGACTTACAGCTTAGTACGGCCATTATTCCAAGCGCGTACGTGACGTGGCTATGTCTGAAACTATAAACCTAGCCCCCTAGTTATCCTAACGCCCTAGCCTACCATACAAACCACACCAAACGTAGGTTTAGTTGGTTTAACGTGAGGGAAGTCTGTTACAAGGAAACCTACGGTAACAGACGGAACTTGGGTAGGAATAGGGATTTGTGTACGTCGTGCAATGTACACAGGAAATGGTTTTCTCACCGCCGATCCCACAGACTCATAGGATCGATGATGGCTAAAGGTGTCTTGGCCACAGTGAGAGGAACACTTTAGTTCTAAAACTAAATATTAACTTACCGTGTTACCGTTATTTTAATTAAGTCATGCAGTGGACACTAGTTTACTTATTAACAAACAAGGGCGGTCACTGCTTGAACCGTTAGCCTAAAATTCAGGACAGATTGTCTCATGTCTCTTCACAGAGCAAGAAATAACATGCACTTACAGGCACACGTATATTCTATTTCTATGACCCCAGATTGGGCACCAAGGACATCTGAACTTTAGGATATCGCAAACATTAAACTAAAATTTGGGACAGATTGTCTCATGTCTCTTCACAGAGTAAGAAATGCATGCACCTAATGGCACACACACATTCTATTTCTATGGTTCCAGATTGGACACCAAGGACATCCAAATGTTAATTTAATTAATTCATACAGCTAACACTATCTTACACGTTAACAACAACTAGTTTACTTATTAACAAATAAGGGCGGTCACTGCTTGAACCGTTAGCCTAAAATTCAGGACAGATTGTCTCATGTCTCTTCACAGAGCAAGAAATAACATGCACTTACAGGCACACGTATATTCTATTTCTATGACCCCAGATTGGGCACCAAGGACATCTGAACTTTAGGATATCGCAAACATTAAACTAAAATTTGGGACAGATTGTCTCATGTCTCTTCACAGAGTAAGAAATGCATGCACCTAATGGCACACACACATTCTATTTCTATGGTCCCAGATTGGACACCAAGGACATCCAAATGTTAATTTAATTAATTCATACAGCTAACACTACCTTACATGTTAACAACAACTAGATACTGGTTGTCTGCTGTTACTCTGCGTTGCGCTTGGATTTAGATTAAGATGCTTTCTCACCTTCGAAACGGTTCGTGCACCGTACCATAGTAATTAATTGTGTCATACTTATTCTATGTAAACCACCTGACGACGGCGTCGGAAACGATCGTACAGTATAAGTGTAATTAAGTCTTTAAAATCTCAAAGACTGCAAAATTGCATCATGTAAATTTGCAGTTATAGAACTTTAACATCGTTACATGAGGTGTCGTGTCTGTATGAGTAATTTCCATGTATTTAACAATTACACTGTAAGATGATCCTCGTGCATGTAGCAGTCTTTGATTAAAATTTGCCTTTTTTACGATTTCTTATTTTTAAGTATTTTTTAATTCGTCTAAATGTGTTTCATTCTGACTATACACTTTTAACGTTTCATGTAGAGTTGGGATGAAACCTTTTATAGAACATGATCTTATACCAGTTTTGATACCTTTGTTTATTATTTTATATGTTTTATAATAAGGCGATAGTTCTATCAATCTAGGATTGATTGAAAGATGATTCTTAATATCAGTACCTACTGAACATTTGCATGAATGAAATGGTTATAAAAAGTTGTTTTCGTCGTTGGATGATTTTATAACAATTTTAAGTTTTACTGCAACATACCTGTGAACTAACGTTTTGACATGGCTTCGTTTACATGGATTGTTTTGCACAAAAAAATTAAAAAAAAATGATTTCAGGATATTTTACTATCAACTCACCTTCTATCAACTCACCTTAGCTTGCATCTTTGAATTTTTTTTTTTTATTTTCACTTGTCATGCAACAAGACTTATTAAACAAACATACATACTTTATTATAATACCTATTGTATTAATTATAAGTAACAGCCTGGTATCGGCTTCACCTTTGTCGGTGAGGGTAAGAAGCTGGTTTTGTAATTCATTTCTCACGATAAAATTGCAATTTGACAGAAAAGGTTTTCAATCAACACGGTTTAATTAGACGTAAGTAACATAAATTAGTCATACACCTGTGAGGATATGTAGTTAAGGTTTAATTTTGTTATGAGGTAAATATTGCTGAAATGGTATTTTTTATGTATAAAACCAATCAATTTTGATCATAAAATTACATTCGCTCCAGTATCTTCCAGTGATCTACTGACCTTTTTCGTTACATACCTACTACAATATCCTACAACTTTAAAATGTGAGTAAGTACTACTAAGTTTACTGAATTTGATAATGTGTACTCAGCTACGGACCTGGTTTCTGCCTGCCGGCTGGTGTAACTTTCATCTGTTTTTTAATTGCTACCTAGCTACGGACCTGGTTTCTGCCTGCCGGCTGGTGTAACTTTCATCTGTTTTTAATTGCTACCTAGCTACGGACCTGGTTTCTGCCTGCCGGCTGGGGCAACTATCATCATCATAACATCTATAGTCATCTTCTAGCGAGATATATTCCATTGAAACTCTCCTCTCCATAATTATCGAGGTTGCTTATAGTTACAAAATTAATCTTAGTGTGTTCTATTTCAGGTCTGACTCGGAATTGGAATACCATTCACAACAGCCCACAGCTGCAGTAGCCGAGGTGACAAAAAAGCAGCCTAAGAAAAAGGCGGTGAAGCGCCAAACACCTGAAACCAGCGCCCACCCATCGGACTCTAAGTCAAGGTAATTTATATTACTGCTTGTATGATTAGGTGATTGATGGGTATGATAAGTCAACTAAATTGGTATGTGCAGTAATACATAATGGTTAATGAGTTTAGAATTGTAACGCAGAGAACGGTAAAATCATTGTCCTATTATATTCAATGCAGGAATGTTGTCAGTTACTTCATGAGGTATTCTTATTGAAATGGTTATAATCTAATATGTATTACGCTTTATATTCCCCATAGGATTCAACAGGGGTGTATAATACACATTAATTTAGTTAGATAAGAAATAAATGTAAATTATTATAATTGAAATGTGTAATTGTTTACAGTAAAAGACGCAGCTTGAGCTCGGACCTCTTTGGTCTGGAGAACAGTCAAAATTTAAAGACGCCATCAAGCGGGGACTTCGCTTCATCGCTCATCAGCCGTGTCGCCAACGGGAAAGTACGGCGAACGGCAGACCTTACGGGGGACTTCTACGTGGAAGTTAAAGTTTACTCAAAAGACGAAGTTGCCTCCATCCCCAAGGAAGAACGGTGGAAGAAAGCTCAGGTCTCGTTAAAAGTACAACTTAATACCAACACTCCCCAGTGGTATGGGCTGCAAATGTTTATGAGACGGACTCACGAATTGTTCGACAATTCCGAGCCTGTCTTTTATAGCGATAGTATAAGTATAAAATAAGTTAGTTTTAAATTGTTGGGGACACTAAATTAATTATTAGTAGGTACCTCTGTAAATCTAAACTATTTTTGCGTACCTAATAAAAATAATAATCTAAAATGCCTTTTTGTACCGTTTGTAACACATCTGTTGAGCGCAGTCACTGGACAGGTCACTTACGTAGTACTAATCATAAAAACAAAAATATTTCGCATTTTTGCGAAGGTGTTGCAATAATACATTCTGCATTTCGGAATCGTATAGCTTCTTATAGAATTATCGATCCGTCTGAGAATTGTTCTCTAGAATCATTTTTTAATAATATTGAAAATAAAATTAAAACGTTAATTGACATGTCTCTTATAGAACACACTTGTCTAAAAGTTAACTTCGAATATTTCGCTTTGTTTCTAATGGTTAAAAATGACTCTCAGGAGATAAAATCATTTGCCACAAAAAACTTTACTTTGCATCAGAATTATGAATTGGATTCATTATTGTCTCAAGTCAAAAACACTTTAACAAAAAAGATAGAAGAATTTCAGGATCGAGATAGTGGATGGACGTTCTTGAATAATTCCCATTTGGAAATCAATGTTAACAAATATCAACCTTTGCGCGGTTCAGGTTTTATCGAACTGCCTGCATCAATAAAATCGAAAAAAGCATGTGTTAATATTCGCAATAATGATGATTATTGTTTTTTATGGTCCGTTGTTGCTGCTTTATATCCAGCTAAAAGCCATCCTGAAAGAGTATCTTCTTATCCTGATTTTCGTAACGTATTAAACGTACAGGATATATCATTCCCAATGAGTTTCTCAGATATTACCCGGTTTGAAGGAAATAACCCTGAAATTTGTATTTATATTTATGGTTTAAAAAATAATATCATCGTAGGACCTCTTTACAAACCAAAAACTTTAAACGGAAAGGTGATTCATTTACTTTATTTAGAAAGCGATGATTTATCGCATTACTGTCTCATTAAAGACTTACCGCGACTTGTTAAGAATCAAATAACAAAGCACCACAGCAAACTGTACTTTTGTAATGTTTGTTTAATGTTTTTTAACTCATGCGTTAATCTTAGTTCACATAATTGTGGAGGTGTTGTCACAGAACTGCCTCCAAAAGGTTCTTTCATACAGTTTGAAAATTATAACAGAAAGCAAATTGTACCATTTGTTATATACGCAGATTTTGAAACAATGCTAGAACGGTATGAATCTTGTGACCCTGATCCCACTAAGGCGAGCACCGTTACGCAACAGCGACACGTGCCTATAGCTTACGCTTACCATATCACGTGTGCGCTAGACGAAAGCTACAATCGTTACGTTTCTTATCGCGGTTCGGATTGTGTATCTAATTTTGTGAAGTCTATTTATAAAGATGCACGAAAATATTACGCTATTTTAAAAAATAATGTTCCTATGATATACTCAGAAGATAATGCTCGCGACTTTGAAAACGCTATGACTTGTCATATTTGCAACCACTTCTTGTTTGGCGATAGGGTTCGTGATCATTGTCACTTGACTGGAAAGTATCGCGGCGCAGCTCATAGTTACTGTAACCTACAATACAGATTACCAACATTTTTGCCAGTATTCTTTCATAATTTGTCCGGATACGATTGTCACCTTTTTATAAAAGAATTAGGTGAAGCTCCTGGATCTATTAAAGTGATACCGAAAACAAAAGAAAACTATATTTCATTCACAAAGTTTATTCCGATTTCATCTGAGGAAAGCATTCAAGTTCGGTTTGTAGATTCTTTCAAATTTTTAGGCACTAGTTTAGAAAAGTTAGTTGGTACAATGAAAAAACAAGACTTCAACCATTTAAAATCTTATTTTCCTAATGAATCACAATTTAACCTACTCACGCGTAAAGGAGTGTATCCTTATGACTATATGTCTCAATGGGAACGATATGAACAAACGTGTCTGCCAGCAAAAAAATATTTTTTTAACTCCTTAATCAATGAGTCAATTACTGACGAAGACTATAATCACGCTTGTACCATTTGGTCAACATTTAATATTCAAAACATGGGTATGTATACCGATTTATATCTTAAAACAGACGTTCTGTTGCTAACAGATGTATTTGAAAATTTTCGGAAAACTTGTAAACGTCATTACAATCTCGATCCTGCGTTCTATCTTACAGCACCAAGTCTATCTTTTGATGCAATGCTTTTAAAAACAGGAGTTAAATTAGAATTAATTAGCGATGTAGAAATTTTTAGAATGATACAAGAAGGTATTCGTGGAGGTGTTTGTATGTGTTCCAAAAGACATGCCAAAGCCAATCATAAATATTTAGATACCTTCGATCCAAGCCGCCCAAATTCATTTATCATTTATTTAGACTGTAATAATTTATACGGTTACAGTATGTGTCAATCGCTGCCCTGTTCCGGTTTTAGATTTATGAATAGACAAGAAATAGATTTTTTACAAGAGAATTTGACAGACATCGATGATAATGCGGAAAACGGTTACATTCTTGAAGTTGATTTAATATATCCAGAAAATTTACACAATGAACACAATGACTTTCCTTTTTGTCCAGAAAAATGTTTACCACCTGGTGGTAAAAATAAAAAACTAATACCGAATTTGTACGACAAATATCACTATGTAATTCATTATGTTCATTTAAAAAAATGCTTACAGTACGGTTTAATATTGAGAAGGATCCATCGCGCTATTATGTTTAAGCAAAGTTGTTTTTTAAAGCGATATATTGATATAAACACTCAGTTACGTCAAAAAGCAGAGTCAACGTTTGAACAAGATTTTTTCAAATTATTAAATAATTGTATTTTTGGGAAAACCTTAGAAAACAGTGAAAATCGAATAGATGTTAAGTTAGTAAACAAGTGGTGTGACTCAAGCAATAAAACAAAAAAGACAATTTGTGCTGAGAAATTGATAGCCAGTCCATATTTTCACAGCGCTTCTGTATTTTCTGATGATTTAGTAGCAATCCAAATGAAGCCTTTGCGTGTTATACTTAATAAACCGATATACATAGGGTTCACAGTATTAGAATTATCTAAGACGCATATGTACGATTTTCACTACTCTATCATGAAACCTTTTTATGGTAAGCGAATTGAATTATGTTATACTGACACAGATAGTCTAATTTATGATGTACAGAGTAATAACGTTTATAAAGATTTCAAGCTCAATTTTTTAAATTATTTTGATACCTCTAATTATGACTTAAACAATGAATTTGACTTACCTATTATTAATAAGAAGATTCCAGGACTGTTTAAGGACGAAATGGGTGGCAAAGTTATCAAAGAATTCGTAGGACTGCGCTCAAAGCTTTATTGTATTAAAACCTTAAACAAAACAATTAAAAAAGCCAAAGGTACAAAAAAATGTGTAACGAAAAATTTAAATATGTTTGATTATAAAAATGTTTTATACAATTGCAATGTCATTCGCAGAAAAAATGTATTGTTTAGATCAATAAAACATGAAATATTCACTCAGAACGTAAATAAAATAGCACTTTCAAGCAATGATGATAAACGATTGCTATCATTTGATAAAGTATCTACTTTAGCTTGGGGTAATGCAAATATATTTATGTAGGTAATGCATTACCATAATTTTAAATGTAATTAGGAACCAACTGTAGTTACATGTTACATTTATAGCATGTATTTTATTGATTGTAAAACTTATAACGTATTAAATGGAAAGTTATAGGTATAATCTTACAACCTACCTACTAATATACTTAAAAGGTATGTGAGGGTGGATAGATAGATGATTGTTACTTTTTTAGTGTGAATGTAACATTGTAGTGTAATATAATTGAACCCAGCTTTATTATGTATGTAATTCTAAAATGTATGTATTCTTGGTGTCCCATAGACTTTATTAAGTACATAATTATTAGTTTTAGTAAAATATCAACATGAGAATTAGAATAGTGAATATATTTAGCTAAACAGTGTAGGTATAACTATACTCTATCTATACGGCTTCTGTTAATTATACTTACGTCTTATAAGTTTACTTTTATTTGCATGTACCTACTAAATAATACTTAAATAAATAATAGTTCAAGTTCATAAATCTGTTTCATTTCCATTCCTGATGACAAAGCGCATTGCGCCGACTGGATTGTGCAATATGACACCGATCAGCTGCACGCGCACGTCGCTTCATGTTGTACATATCAGGCTGAACTTGTCGAAACATGAACTTGATTCACAGCGCAAGGTTTTATGGAGTTTGCATTTTATAATAATATGATGGATTAGTACATGAAATACATCAGAAGGCAGACAGTCGGACCGGTCACATCACGTCGAATAAAAACAGAACAAATTGTAAGTACCTATTGTACAAACGTATAAGTACCTACTTATAAAATTATTACCATAAATGCTGTTAGATATAATTATTATCAATAATTTATAACTTTGTTTGTTTCAGATCATCAATAATGTGTGACTCTCCCGATTTCATCTTCTCCCAATACGGTCAAGGTTTTCCCACTCCAAGTTTAAGCTGGCATGTTCCAGAGCAACAAATACCTGAACCAACCATAAAAAAGTCTCGAGCAAGACGGGAGGGTCTAAAACGGAAAGCATCTGAACATCAACATCCTTTATGTCAATCATACGTCATAAACAACGAAAAGAAAAAAGGTTTACGACTGATCCAGATACAGGTGTTGGACATCAGTGAACGACAAGAACCAAGTGTTGCAAGTTCAAGTGATGGTGAAGAGGTGATAGTGTTAAGTGCGCAATATGTAGTTAGTGAACCGGTGGACTATATTATGGAAGAGACCCAATCATTGATAAATAAAATTTCAAAGAAACTTTGTGGTGACGATTGTTATTAGTAAGTAAGTAATCTATTTATCTAGTACTAACTTATTGTGTCAGTTTGTAGACTGCTTCGCTGTCTAGTGGTTGCAAGCGTGACTACTGAGCACGGGGTTCTAACATTACTGGATATTAGTAAATGTATGTATAAGTTTTGAATGTTTATGTTTAATGTTTAAAGAGAAATAAATAATTAGTTTAATAATTGGTATCTATTATGAATTTATTTATTAATCTGCTAGTGTATTAAATTGTATAAAAAAATATTAAGGAAACTTGTGGCTCTTATTTAAGTCCTTAGTACCTAAGTTTTTTAGTTATTATAATATGTTTTGATTGTATAAATAAAGTATCTAAGGTATAAGTTTTATTGTAACTATAGAGATTAAGTTATAAGAAGTAAAATAATGTATTTGTTAATCTGATAGTGTATTAAAATATGTTTAAATACATAATAGATCATAGTAGTTACATAAGTTTCAAGTACATAAATAAAATATTATATAATTGCAAATAATGTAAAAACTAAATAAATAATATACTTATTTATAATTTAAAATATGTTTTATTGGCAATACATAAACAAACTCACACTTTAAATTATCTCTAATGAAATGATCTCATTACATGTCAATACTTATTTTAAAATTAATAGAATACTTACTCAATTCGATTCATTTTATTAGGGCTAATATAAAGTTTGATGTTTACGTTATCCTGAATAAATTTAAATAAAACAACCATAAATACATTATTAATAAATTTTATTAACTTCACATGACAAAATAAATTAAAATAGATTAAATACAGACATATTATTGTCCACATACCATTTTCTAATACACACCGCATTATTTAATGCACAATTCATTTTATGGTTCACACAATTAAAATCATTTTTATTTTTACAGAACTTTTTTTGTAATGTCACAAAATTAGGACACCCTTTTTCACCTATTTCAATCACTTCACAGTTTGCACATAACTCTTTAATCCACTTAATTTTTTCCAATCCCTTTGTAATAATTTTTTTATTTTCTAAATATGGTACGATGACGTGTTGAAACTCTCTGTAGTCTACAAAACCCTCACTCCAGAAAATTCCACGATTTCTTTCCAACCATCGCACCTGCTTCTTTTCTTCTTGAGTCAAATAATAAAACGAATGCGGTGGTTTAACCAAGAACGTCTGTGTGTGTTCATTACTTACTATGGCCACTTCTTTGACGATAAAATTATTATCTAAATATTTAAATCCTTGGAGTTCGACAATGATAATATCTGCGTTCATGATATCTTCTTCACTGTGTTGCTTAATGGTTTGTATTCAACAATGCAATCGTTGAGAATGAGGCAGTATGCTGAAGTTTGATCTGGTATTTCTGAATCACTCTCAATTTCTACCCTTACATCCACAACGGGTCCAGTCTTCAGATTATCGATCTGTCTAGAGCAATCAACAACAAACAACGGTGCTAACTCTTTAAATTGATTCTCGCTTAATAAAGACTCCGGACAACGTCCATAATACGATTGTTGAAATCTGATGTATTGCTCATATAATAAAGCAATTCTGTTATTAGCGAAGTTCACATTGAGGCTTTCATACGGGAAATATGTTGAATTAAGATACACACGAACATCACGAACATAGCAATGATCAAACTGTGACATGTCAGAACTTGCATTATTTTTTCTACTTGTTTGTAGTCCAATTATAACATATCTTGGTTTTTCTATTTGAGATGAAGTTTTGATAGACCAGGTATGTTTTGTAGTTTTAGGTAAAGCGGGGTATTCATATAGATCCCAGTTTCTAAATATCATCTGAAGCGATCGATCTTTTTCCAACAGTTTTAATAAACTTATTTTTTCTTTATCTGATACTTTAACATGGGGTACGCGCCATATGATTTTATTGATTTGAATGTCTTCCACTATTTCACCGGTGTTCAGTTTTACAGCGTTCAAATTAGTGTTGCTTCGTAACAATATTAGTTCATGTCTACTATTTATCACAACTTTTTTAAAATCTTCTGCGAAACCGAGAATATTCCGAAGTGGTATAGACGCAGAAAAACTTCCTCCATTAACATTTTTTATACCATCGATACTCCAACCCCAAGCTTTGGATAATTTTGATTCATTCTCACTCATTCATATTAATGATTTCATGGTTGTAGTTATACCTGCATTTTTTATTTTATCAATCTCCACTCCGTTTAGTTCGTACCTAATATCTTGGAATAAGAAGAGTAGTCCGTTGTTCGTAAAATTGATACTAGTAGCTTTCTCTTTTGAATCTTTTTTGCTGACGATAACGGTTCCTTCTAAATACAGAGTGCTGGCTGATGGTAATATGTAAAGATCCTGTTGGTTGATAGGTATGCGAATTTCATCGTTCCTGTTGAAACTCGTTACATAAGGTTTGTACGAATGAAATTCGATTCCTTCTATACTGTTGTCGTAAATCGGAGTGGAAACGACGTCTAAGATATTCATTTTATCAATCCGATCGCTCTGAGAAATGTCTTATTGTCTTTAGTTAACTTTATTTTGCTCTTAGAACGACGTCTTATTTGGTAGGTAGCTTGAGTAGAACTGGTATTTTTCATTTGTTGAGGCAGATATTTATTGTAATCAATCATTTTTTCTTCTAAAATGTAAATACAGCTGCACTTCTTCACCACGCAAATTAATTAAGCGATTGTTTATATCTAGTAGTCGAATATGTACGCAGCTTATGTTGTTTTGATTGATTGGAAAATATATAGCGTTCTTCGGGATTTCTATGATTCTGTATCCAGGTGGCACGTTGAGTGCGAATTCGTGAATTATGTGACTTGTTTCACCGTTTATGTAAGAGCCGCTCACAATGTCACATTCGATCCTTACCACTGTCGTCGGTAAAATGTTGACTGGATACTGTGACACATGCCATTTATTTGCTTTCAAGACCTGCTTGTCAAACCCTAACAGTCTACTGAAAGAGTATTCTTTCTTAAAATTAATATCTTTTGAACAGTATATGTTAGTTTTTAAAGTATTGTTATTGCATTGTAATTTGATGGAAGCATCTTTTATTTCAGATTTTAAATAATCGTTGATATCTTGCAATTCATAGCTGCCTTCCGGTATTTCAATAACTTCGTTTGAGCCATAATAGAACTTGTTATTACTTTTATCAATATTTGGTATAGAATTAAATGTTGAAAAATGTAATAAAGCACATTCATATTCTCCATTTAGTTGCAACGTATTAGGATAGTACGTAGATAAAACTGATGAGTTTCCAGTTATCGACAAAGTGAGTGACATCTTGCAAATGATTGTAATAAAATAAAAACAATTTATTTTATACATTTTTATTCCAAAAAGTCCACAGATATTTTAAACATAAATGACCACAGTTTACAGTGTTAAATTTTTGATACCTTGTGTAGTTGTATGAAACTTTACAATTCTTGAAATATCCTATCAGTTCTAATGGAGGTTTTAAATTTCCATAGCTATCAAAATATTCACAATAGTCATATACTTTTACATAAGCTACCCAATGCGTTCCTTCGTTTTTAGAATCGTCTAAGTTGACTATACCACATTCCATACGTTTCGGCTTCCTTGGTAATTGATCTTTCATATATACTCCTCGGAAATATGGGATGTCTCTTGCGTAGTTTTGGATGTCTACATTAGTTAGTGGGCGATTGGGTAGCTTCTTGTTCAGTTTTTTGATGATTTTATGAACAATCCTTTACCGTTTTTATAAGGCTTTATGTATAATCCCTTACCCACTGCTAAACCCTCCATAGTTCTGTTATGTCGTTCTGTCTCTCGCAAGTTTTGCTGAGCTGATTTGTAATCATTCACAGTTTTTGCAATTCCAGCCGCACCACCAGCTAAAGCTCCTAAAGCCGACAAACCAGCGAAAATTGGAATTAAAGGTAGAACTCCTCCAGTCTTTGGTATAGGTATTACTCGAGGTACTCGAATTCGATGATGTATGATTGGAAATAACTTTTTTGCGGATAAGTAAGCTGCTTTTATTAAAGTCTTATTATCTTTGCGTTTGAGTTTCTTAATTTTTGAATTTATTTTTGAAACTAAGCTTTTAAATGTTTTAATGCCTGATCCAGACTTTAGTTTCGCTTTCATAACTTTGCTCACTAACCAAGAGCATAGTTTTTCACCTTTCCCGGCATCTTTTGATTTAAGTCTTTGTTTAGCCATGTTAAGTAGTTGTAAATCGGCTTTGTGACGATTTGATAAGTCTGTATGGTTTGTATACGCAATGTCGTGTTGCATGCAAGCTTCATCTAGCTTATTTACACCTCGGTCACCTCGCGCTAAGCGTTTGTGAAGTTTGGTTCCTGGTCCGCAATAATTGTATCCTGGCAAATGAACTTCGAATGGTAGATTATTAATTATGTTGTTAACTAGTCCACCCCCTTGCATTACTCAAATTATAATGATAGGATTTCAAATGAAAAATGATTATATAATATCTTAGTCCATTAATGCAGCTTTTTCAATCCAACTGTTTTCTGCACTGTTTAGACCTAACCATTTAACAT
This sequence comes from Oligia fasciuncula, assembly GCA_963082905.1. Lineage (NCBI taxonomy): Eukaryota > Metazoa > Arthropoda > Insecta > Lepidoptera > Noctuidae > Oligia > Oligia fasciuncula. The sequence goes on from OY720400.1 coordinate 19,088,170, forward strand.
ACAATTTATTTCCTTTCTTTTTCAAAACCTTTTCTATCAAATAAACATCAGGATAATTAGATTTTTGCAGTTCTTGTTCGTAAAAAGCGCCTAATATGATTTGTTTTCTTTGATCTTCTATGTGATATGTCACTGGTAAGGTTTTATTTACCTTTTTTATAATAAATAATTCAGTTGACCAATTAGGAGTATAACCTTTCTCAAAATTATGTTTGTATTTACTTATACGAACACAATCACCAACTTTGAATTTAGGCTTCCACTGAACTAAAACATGTTTGTTTATTTTTTTAATATTTTCTTTGATTATTTGTTCATTACATTTATTCACATCAACCGGTTTAAATTGAATAGTACGATGTTTTGTGTTGTTATATCTCTTCAATGTATCTTCCAATGGTAGCCCTAACCACTTATAGTTTCCATTGAGACTAAAATATTTATATAATTTATTTTTTACAGTTCTAATCAATCTCTCTACAATGGATGCTTTTTTGGTAGAAAACGATGAGTAATGGTTAATGTTGTGCTGTTTCATGAGCGTTTTAAAAGTGATGTTATAAAATTCTGTCCCCATATCAGTTTGTAAGTTAACAGGATTATTACGACTGCTAAGCAGTATATGTTCGAATGCACGAGCAACATCAAATTTATTTTTCGATTTTAACGGTTCAGCCCAGGCATACTTTGAGAAGCAGTCAATCACCACTAAGATGAAAGCATAACCTTTGTTATACTTTTTCAGGTTTTGCATGTCCATCAAGTCTGCTTGCCATAAATCATGGATTCCTTTCAGAATAACAGAACGTCGAAGAAAATTTCTTCGTGCTGCTTTGTGTATTTCATTTACAATTTGTTGTTTTACCATTACGGAGTTTTTTGAAGTAATTTATCTACCTCTGCTTTAGTATAAAAGTTATCATGCAAATGAGTTGAAACCTCAGGTATTCTTGTTTTTAAAGTAGCTTGAACTGTAGTCTTTGCATCTTTTATGATTTGAGAACGCAATGTACCAATCAGGTTATTAAATTCTTTAAACGTATTAGCATTCAATTGATCTACATAATCCTTGTTCACAGCCAGATTATTTATTTCATTTAATGTGTTAGCATTCAATCGATCTACATAATCCTTGTTCACACCATCGTCTGCTTCTACTGGAGATCTAATTCCTCTCAGTCTTGATGTTTTTAAATCGAAATCTCCGTTTTCTGATTTTATCAATGCATTCTCATTAAACTCGATTAGCTCTGATAAACGCATTCTTTTGTGAATGTAATGTCCGAATTTGTCTACGTTCATGTTTAAGGTGTATTGTATTGAGAGGTTGGTAGTAAAATAAACACATTTTTTAGATATTTATTTATTTATAACTTTACTTTCACGCAATTCTTCAATGATAGATATAATTTCATTATCTAATCCTGTGTTGCCAGCATCTCTAGACGCAATTAATAATTTCAACCTTTCCACTAATTCATTTGGATTATCCCAGTACACTAAATCTACGTTTTTTCTCCACTTTTTTATTAACGGTAGACCCTTTCCCTGAACTGCATTCTTCAGTTTAAAAAGAGGTTTAATAACTTGCAAATATTTTTGTCCTTTATTACTTTTTATTGGTTTACTTGGATCATAGTCTCGACGATGTGCATTTGTAACAAGTAGCATCGACTTATAATTTTGCATATCATTATCTGTAACCAAGCTTAGATCTACATCTTTCTTAAGCAACAACTGTTTTAAGCCAGGTGTATTTTGATATTTACGTCCAGCCACGGTGATGTATTGATCGTTGATCGATATGTAAGCAGAACCTAACAGCAGTTTCCCGCGGTCTGCTCTAACTCCAAATGGAATATCTACCAATGCTTCTGAAGATACTGACCAGGATGACGTATCACAATCTTGATTCCTTTCAACTACTGATTCATAAGAAGAGTCACTGTCGATATCGGATTCATATTTGTTTTCATCAGCATTATTATCATTACTTTCTGCGCTACCAATTCCTTCTTTCTGCAAAGATTCGTTAATAAACGGAACATCAGCAAAATCATCACTAGCATGCAGGAAAGGAGTTTGCTTACTAGCATTAGCAATTAGGTTGAGAGGGTCTGTTACAGGTTTGAAAACAGTTTCCAGTGCTTGTTTATTGGTAATCTCAGCATCTCTCATTTTTCGTACTTTTATCTTTACAGCTTCTGCTGCATCAACAATTTGTCGTTTCAGTGATTTTTCCATATTGTTAAAATAGGGTGTAATGGTTGTGGTTGTGTGTTGTTGAAGTAGGGTCGTAAGGTGAATAATAATGTCAGACAGGTAACAGCCTTTTATATGTATTCGTGTTCTTAGTCAAAGACTACAAATGTATCAAATTTACTTCTATAACATCCTTTGTTTTTGGAACAATCTTTATTAATTACAACATAATTAAAAGGTATACTCCATATTTCAGAACACATTTCACGAAATTCAATCCATGTCATGTCAGTGTTGACGTGTTCTTCATAAACATGTCTCATATTTCTTTCATCTTGTTTAAACAATACGATTAGGTTTGCGTTGTCTCTTATTAACTGCTTAGGGATTTTACTATACGTCTGATTTAGATAAAAACAATCGATGAACTTGTGTCTCCCCATAGCAAAATAATCACGCATACTACTTTGATTTTCACAAGCAACATCATCAAATACAATTATAGAATTCGGTTTTGCGGTCTGAACACTCAGTACTTGCTCATTTTCATGATATTTCTGAAATGAAATGTCTGGTACTCGTTGCAAGACTTTTTCTAAAAAAACGTACTTGGGTTGTTGCAAGGTTTTGGAATAAACATAAACATTTTGAAATCTTAAACCATTCTCGTGTATAAGAAGACCTATTAATAAATTAGTTTTTCCACAGTTTGACGGCCCGCAAATGATGCATCGTACCGATTTAGGTAATAATTCTCCATGGCGAAAACCAGTCTCCTGAGAATGAACACAAAGTTTGTTCACATGTAACGATTGTGGTTGTTTTACAAATTTCATGATGACTGCTTGAAACGGTTATATTAATAATGAGTCAATTAATGTATTACATTGACATTTATAACACATTGTCGCTAACTCGATCAAATGTACGAGCAACCGCCATTCCAACCACCGAAAGCGATGAAGGTGAACGTATCAACAGCTATTTAAAATGAATCCAAAAAATTATAGTCCTCGATATGAAATTTACAACAAACATCAAATTCGTCTATTTTCGTTCAGACATTATTGGGCGACCGCTCAATCACAAAAAAGGTTGGTGATGGAAATGGTTGATGCAGGATTTTTTTATTGTGGAAATTGTGTAAACGATAAAGTCATGTGTTTTTCTTGTGGAGGTAGTATCAAAGATTGGGAGATATACGATGATCCTTGGTTACAGCATGCTACGAACTTTCCTGAATGCTATTATTTAAATGCTGTGAAAGGAAAAAAATATGTTGAGAAGTCAATATCCTATAAAGAGTGAATGTTAGAAAGAATAAAACGAGTCGAAAACTGAAGTACATCGAAGAATAGGATCCAACCGGACAAGCCATTTATGCTATTGTCAACCAAACAAGATTCGAAAGTGGAGTAGCACCCAAACCACACACTGGAAAATATTTCCGTTTCATCAGGTGGAATAGGCGCCGAACCAATACTTTTCATTTGTATTATTGGGCATTCTACTCCACCGAGAGTGACGAGGCGAACGGAGTGAGCCGATGGAACGGAAGGTGGGGTAGAATGCCCAATAATACCCTACTGACGGCTTAACGTGCTTTCCGAGGCACGGAGGGGTCTTGGTTTGGTATGTAAAGATGGTCACCCATCCACGGACCAACCACGGCAAGCGTAGCTTAACCTGATCGATCGACCCGTGCGACTGTTATTACTTAGCCACTAGCCCCTCTATTATATCTAGGTATTCGTTAATATTGTAAACTCTATTGTTTCTCCAGTAGTTCCTCTTATCGTAATTATCTTTATAGCAGACATCTACTGGAATCACACATCTACAACATCTAAGACTATGATGGATTACTTTATTTCCACAAGTGCGAGAATCGTGGTGCTATTCTGAGTATGGCTCTGTCTGGTAAGATCCCATTTATAGTGGTCTTTTGAAAGGCCCATTTCCAGCAACGATTTAAGGGCTTAGTGAGAATATAATAAAATAAATTTCGGTTCATTTTGGCATAGTAACACCCAAGAAAATGAACATCCAATTATCCCTTGACATTACATCACTCATTTTTCTATAGAATCCGTGAAAAGAAATAGTGCGGGCAATAAATGCGTGACCCCTGAAACCTTATGCTTTCTCGGTTATCAATATCATTCGTATTTCATTGAAATAGTTGATCCGGTCAGGAAAAGTCCCATCCGAATTTACTGACCATACGTGTGATACGTACATACGAAACCAACATTCAATAACCAACTTTATCTCAACTAACTAGAGTTTAAAACTAAATGCCAGCTAGCTCAAATCATTGCATCAAAGTATTTTCAATCTTCTTTCAAAGAAATAGAGATAAAAATTCAATTGGATTGCGGACGTGATCACATGAAATGAAACCTTATGACTAGGTAATAAAGACAATGTTTGAAATGATAATAAAGTGTAACAAAGGCGATTTGTTAGGCCTACACGGTTCCGAATATGTTTTTAGAACATTATTTCCTTTGAAATGGAAGCATACAGTTTTAAAACTTGTTTGCTTGTGTGCTGTAGAAGCCATTTTATCTACACTAGCAAAACAATTTATTATTACATCGCGTGCATTATTTTCTAAGATCTAAACAGGTACGCTGTTGAGGACCTATTATACAACGTGTAACGTTCAATGCGCAGAACCTCTTAAGAGGTCATTATAGTCATCATTATGGGCAACTTTTACTATGGGACCAAACTTGGATTCGCAAAAAAAAATCAGCTGTTTAGTTAATTTTGACAAGTTATGCGAGCATAAATGTAGCTAATTTAATTTAACCTTTGATTTTGCTTGTGTTGCCAATTCATGAGCCCTTCAAATTATAATTTATTTTCTAATCCGTCGAACAGTGAACATTCCTGCTCTATAATAGTGACGTCAGTGAAAAGTTTGGTTTCCTATCATGATGTACAAACAGCAATTGGGAAGATGTGACCTTTGGGCAATATTGGGCTTAAACATCAATTCACCAGATTTATAGTTAAATCAGTACCTCACAAATCACTAAATAGCTGAATGGTATAGACGCATTGACGACTCAAATTCAGTACACCGGAAAAACAAGATGGCCAAAAAGAAACCTAAATAAGGACAGTTAGACATGGCTGATATATTCCCTAAAATGTGCCCGAAACACGACATTAGGGGCCGACTTCACTGTATATATGGTTTCCGATGTGTCGATAATATATTGTGCTTTCGTCGCCTCCCACTTCCTGGCGAGGAGAACGTAAAATGCTGCAGAGCCAATAACATGTGCAACTACCAACTATCTTGTACAATCACGAGGATAAGTACGTATACACTTGGCTTTATTGAAAGGCGATTTTCTCCTTTATTTTTGAATGGCATTTTATGTTATTACGAACATAATGTTTTCGAACCTATAGGTTTATGTAAAGTGTCGTATTTCAACATTGAATTCGTTATTTCGTGAAAAAATCGCAATTTAAAGTTGCCAAGTGTTGACATATTATTGCTCGTGACTGTACATCCTGATTGGGAATATAAAGATGACTTTCTTGTGGAAGTACTTTGTTTAGAAGGTTACCATTTTCTGTTTTCTAGTGTGACGTCATCACTGGCAATGGTGCTATCTATACTAATACAAATTATTATAAAGAGGTACAATTTGTTTGTTTGTTTGTATGTAGGGGTCTATAAAACAAACAGTCGGATTTGAAAAATCTTTTTGCATGTGATAGCCTAATTCTCGAGGAAGATTATAGGCTATTTAACATCACGCTAAGACCATTAGGAGCTGAGCAAAAGGAAAAGAAGTCGGAAAGAACGCTAAGCGAAAACAAAGTAGTAGCACAGGCGAGCGATGGGTTGCGACGCGAGTCGCAGGCAGAAGTTAGTCTTGTACACTAACGGCCTGAATGATATTCAATTATAGTTTAAGTTGTGGAACTGTAACCAACCACACGCGAGCCGAATTGGTCGCAGTAGAGGAAATTGGGATAGCAGTGTTTCACAAAAATGAAAAGCGCCATCTCGTATTACGGATCACAAAATGTTCACAAGTAGCGTCATCTATCGATGTGTTTACACGGATAAACTGTCATTTTACTAAGATGGCGACCAGAGATAATTAATCTAACTAAGCCAGGGCACCCCGACCAAATGGGTAAGGTTAGGATAAGACTGTGATCCCCCCGGTAGGTTCCCGCATTGTCGAGGATGGGGGGGCTCAGTAGCCGTGGCTTGGACACCCACGGTGAAGCGAAGAGGAACCCGAGGAGGGGCCGCTCGTCAGGGCTTTTGCCGACAAGCCGACGACGTAGCGGCCAACATGTAGGTTGCGGTGCCGCTTGGGCGACATCGCAACTGAGGCGGGCTGCGATGTCGTATCGGAGGCATCGCGGCTGAGGGTGAGAGTGCCGGTATTACGGTGCGCCGCTCTCCCTACCTTCCGCGGCCTTGACGGGGTCGCCACCGTTCGATGGCGGACGCGGTGGGGCCGCAGGGGAAGAGGAGTGTTGGTATGACGTTGGCCACTCTCCCTATCCTCTGCGGCCGAAAATTGGCAGGCGGCGGGGCCAATGACCTGACCCGTTGCAGGGAGACCAAGGGTGGCAGAGACGGGATCGTCTGGCGCCCATGTGCTGGTTTGGTCCCTGGGGTGGTCACGGCGTGCTATGTGTTCTGGTGCGCCGGTGATGGGGAGTACTCCTCAGAGGAGGGTCCGGTGACGGACAGCCGCGGCGGGTTCACGGATGAGTGCTAACGCGTGCCCGTGTTCCCGCCATAAGCGGCAGAGGAGGACACCGTGGAGTTTTAGTGGGTTAGAGTCCCACATAACTGCACTATTTCCCCGTGGTAGTGCAGAATGCATGAGCATTTCTCCACGTAAAAAAAAAAAAGGATAAGACTGTGATCAACCTCATGCGAGCCGAAAGAGCGAAGCGAGGCGAGCACTTCTTTCAAAGGCCAGGCGGTTAACTAAACGGCTAATTTAACCAGTTGGCTGCGACATATACAAAGTGATTAGATACTTACTGGATGAAAACGAAGTCTTGATGTTAACTATACGGATATTCAAACACAGCGTGTAGTTGATAATGAAGTAAACACATTAATATGAATAGGTACAGGTAAATAACATAACATAACCTGATCAGCCTATAAGATTTCAGATTCGCCCGCTGCACGGACCAGGTAAAAATAACGCTTTTCAAAGCGTATTGTCAGGGTCTGTACACGGGTGGTCTGTGGATCAACTACACCAAAAGGTCGCTAGATGTCCTGCGCGTCCAGTACAACAACGTGTTTAGAATGCTCTTGAGACTGCCCCGGTTCTGTAGTGCGTCAGAGATGTTTACACAGAACCGTACCGATGGCTTCCCCGCAATTGTGCGGAAGAAAATAGCATCTGTGGCAGCTAGAACCCGGGCCGGGAGCAACAGCATTCTAAATACAGTGACTGAGAATGTGTTTTCCCCTTTTATGAGGCATTTTGTGGAGAGGATGACCGGTTGAGAAACTGGTTTCGTCTTCTTTACAAAGTGACTCATACCCAAATAATACCCAAATTGTTGTCGTAATTTATGTATTTACTAACACTAGGTTTAAGGTACTTTACTAACACTACGGATCTCTGTTGTCTGATTATTTGAAATAAATTATTAATTATTATTATAACGTTTTCAGTGACAGGCCTTCCTTTTGTGAGGGAGTGGTATATAATCTATCACACGGGCCCAGAGAGGGTTGGGAACAGCACTTTTTAGATGTCACATGTCTTCGAATTTTTGGTTTCAGAACCAAAAATTCGAAGTTCCCACACAGTTAAATAACCAGCGCAAAATACAAAGAATCTTTAATAACTTTAATGCCTTTTCAGCCAAAATGATAATCATACTTGATGATTAAAAACTTCAGCAGTCTCATTGAATGAAATACATAACTTTAACAGTAACATGTCCTAATCTAGTATATACATATAATTTACACAGCTATACTCTAGACTCTATGAAGCCATCAACTCCTCCATAAAGACCAGCAATAAAGCTTCTCCCATCGGCGCATTAGGCCGGGACACACAATAAATTGTGCAGGAAGCACCTCCCAACACACGAGCTTTACTTTTAATGAGTTCTGTACATAGCCTTATATTTATGATGATGACGCACAGCGGGGTACGCGGGGGCGGGCCGACAGTGACGGCGCTCGCGCTCCCGTTCGGCCATCATCGGACAGACTCGTCTCCGACTCACGGACGAACGCACGCTTATAGCATTGTCGCGCCGGTTCAAACATTGTAACCGTTTTTAATTTAATTTTGCAATATAATATTTATTCGTACAATCCAATTGTCATTATTTAACGAGGCTTAGGGATCCAGCTATCAATATAGCGGACCGGGCCCAACATATGGTCCTTCGAGCCGGATCCCATTAAACCCACTACCATCCCACGCCTGGAGCTTTGTGCAGCTTTGCTTGGGACAAGGCTATGGAAACGGGTAATCGGTTCAATTACTTTAAAGTACGACGATTGCTTCTTCTGGTCGGACTCGACCATTACATTAGGCTGGCTTGCCCATAAGCCAGAGCAGTGTAAACCATTTGTTAGGCATCGTGTTAGTGAGATTCAGGAAGATTCAGGTGGTTTTGGGTGGCGATACGTAGCTTCCAAGGAAAACCCCGCAGACCTAGTATCTCGCGGTGTGAGTGCCGAGCAATTGGGTAGTAGTTCCATTTGGTGGTCGGGACCTAACTATTTAAAAGGTGACATGTCTCAGTGGCCGAGTATTCCTGGTAGAAGTTGCAATTCAGAACTACCTGAACTAATTTCACTCCACACAACATGCACACAACCTGACACAGAACCTGAGCAAATGAATTTAGTAAAAATATTAATTTCGAAATTTTCTAAATTTACTTCTCTGCAGAGAGTAATTGCTTACTTATTTAGATTTATAAACAACTGTCGTCAGAGTAAACAGTACGGCAGTCTTACTACGTCAGAATTAAATAATTCAATGACGTTTTTATTGAGCATGGCTCAACAAGAGTCATTTCCCACTGAAAAACAATGTCTTCTCTCGAATGTAAAGTTGCCACATAAAAATCGATTGTTATCAGTATCTCCGTTCATGGATGCTAACAATATCATTCGTATCGGTGGTAGACTTGGTAATTCTAATTACGAGTATAATGTAAGACATCCAATTTTATTATGCGGTAAACATTCCTTAACAAAACTATTATTTGAGATGTTACACAAAACACATTTACATCCTGGTCCCCGTTTACTATTAGCTTTAGTAAGAACTAATTACTGGGTGATAGGAGGTACGGCGCTAGCCAAGCGCACAGTTCGAACCTGCGTCAAATGTTGCAGGTTCAAGGGCCACACAATTCAACCTGTGATGGGAAACTTACCGGAACAACGGGTTGAACTTGAATTCCCATTCCTTAACACCGGGGTCGACTATGCCGGGCCGGTGATGATAAGTGACCGTAGAGGAAGGGGCTCACGATTAGTAAAATCGTATATTTGTATTTTCGTTTGCCTAGCGTCAAAGGCTGTGCATTTGGAGCTTGTTTCAGATTTGACAAAAGAAGCATTTATAGCAGCTCTAAATCGATTCATAGGTCGCAGAGGTAAGCCGCAGCATATCTTCTCTGACAACGGTACTACGTTCGTGGGTACGTTCAATGAGCTATCAAGACTCCTCAATCTCACGTTGTCGTCACAGGTGGCCGAAAAAGGAATACAATTTTCATTTATTCCGGCATACACTCCGCACTTTGGCGGGCTATGGGAATCGACTGTTAAGTCAGTCAAACATCACCTAAGGCGAATATTAAAGTTAGCACACCTAACATTCGAAGAAATGTCCACACTGTTGATACAGATCGAGGCTATACTGAATTCCAGACCTCTTACTCCTATGTCCGATGATCCTTCTGACCTTTACCCGCTCACCCCGTCTCATTTCCTTATTGGGCGATCGCTAATCTTTGTGCCTCATCCACAGATGACAGAAGCTAACATAACTTCACTGCAGCGGTTCCAACGGATCGAATATCTGAAGCAACACTTTTGGAACCGGTTTTCTAATGAGTATGTTACGTTGCTTCAGCAGAAAACCAAATGGCATACTTCGTACGGTAATCTCAAGACCGGCGATTTGGTGATCCTGAAGGAGAAGGCGCAGCCACCCCTCATGTGGCTACTGGGCCGTATAGTACAGGTTCTTCCAGGCAAGGACGGCGTCGCTCGTGTTGCCGACATCAAGACGAAGAAGGGGATCGTCCGCCGAGCCTACAACACAATTTGCCCCCTGCCAGTTCAAGCAGTTGAAGGGACTTCAACCGGGGGAGTATGATGACGCACAGCGGGGTACGCGGGGGCGGGCCGACAGTGACGGCGCTCGCGCTCCCGTTCGGCCATCATCGGACAGACTCGTCTCCGACTCACGGACGAACGCACGCTTATAGCATTGTCGCGCCGGTTCAAACATTGTAACCGTTTTTAATTTAATTTTGCAATATAATATTTATTCGTACAATCCAATTGTCATTATTTAACGAGGCTTAGGGATCCAGCTATCAATATAGCGGACCGGGCCCAACATATGATCCGGCTCGAAGGACCATATGTTGGGCCCGGTCCGCTATATTGATAGCTGGATCCCTAAGCCTCGTTAAATAATGACAATTGGATTGTACGAATAAATATTATATTGCAAAATTAAATTAAAAACGGTTACAATGTTTGAACCGGCGCGACAATGCTATAAGCGTGCGTTCGTCCGTGAGTCGGAGACGAGTCTGTCCGATGATGGCCGAACGGGAGCGCGAGCGCCGTCACTGTCGGCCCGCCCCCGCGTACCGTACCGCGTACGTTGGCGCCGTAATAATTTTACTGAACATTGTGATTGCAAAAATGGATGCCTTTTCTCCGTTTTCTCGGGCATTTAAAAAAGGGTGTTTCCTGCAGTACTTTGTCTTTAGGGAGTGTATTTTTCTACTTTTGGATGTATGATTCGAATGCTTAGGTCATGAGGTTAGATCGTCACGCCACCTTTTTTTTTTTTTCGGTTGGGAATTCATCAAATGACCCATCCCGCTCTGGGTGGAGCGGAAGGGAGTGTCAGACTCTTACTGACTACGCCACCTTCACCTTGGTCTACCCTCGACGGCGATGTCCTGCCTCAGGCGTCCAGTGAGTGACGATCTTTGCCCATCTCTCCGGGTGCATTCGTGAGACGTGTCCGGGCCACTCCCACTTCAGTCTGGCTGTTTTTTCTCCAACATCCGCTACTTAAGTTATAGAGCGCAGCGTGGTATTTCTAACTCGATCTGGGGGCTCCATTGCTTCCTGAATATGTTCGAAAAATGTGTCTGCTCAACAACATAAAAAATGCAATGAATGTTGTTGAACTGTCAAAATGAAACCCATTGCTACTGATAGTGTGTTACGCAATTACCCTGACGAAGACTCTCTCTTGATCTCGTTTACACTTCAAATTCACCATGAACCAAATATCTTTCTCGATCAACCAAACACGATTGTCATTCAAGTGAGGTCGCCAATAAACTTAGAGTAATTATCAACTAGTATTCAGGCCAAGTAATTGCCGCTGATAACATTTTATAGTAGACATAAAATATACATAAAACACTCGTTCGGTCCATAAGTGATTGCTAAGCGAAGACTTACAAGGAATCTTCTAGCAATAATTGGATGAATTGTTTGTCGGTCAGTTGAAACATTATTTTTTCTGAAGGCAAGGGTATCTTGCAAGTCAACCTAGCAGGTTGTTGGTTGCTTAACCAGGGCTTCCCTGTATAAATACTATAAATAGTCCCCAGGCATGTCAAAAACTTACAAACTTAGCGATGAAAGGTTTCCGCTTTCCAATGCAAGTTATTTTGTTAAATTTTTGACAAACCACTTAAATAATAAATATCACGTTACAATGAACACATAAAAATATCACTCAATATCTGCGTAGCCTTTTACACGGTATCTTTATTTGTAAATCATGAAACTTTTATTTTCTTTTGACTGTACTTACCTGTCAAAAAGAGTAAAAGTTATTTGAATTTGGAATGTGGATATTGTTAGTAAAAGTTCCAATCACCAAAGAGATCAATCACGAACATTTGTATTGACAAGTAACAGGCTGTATGATAAAGTAAAACGAGCGAGCCAAATGAAAAAAAAGTTTGTGAAAAAATAAAAAACGCGCGAAAAGCATTCTGCCTTCGTTCGTAATTGTTTACTCAAATTAGGATTTTACTTAGTTTTATAAAAAATGAGTATGTCTTCCTCAAGTAATTGTATGTAAATAAATAAACGTAGGTAGGTACTATTCTTAGTCATAAGTTGCACGTACTTATTTTTTCATAGAGGGTGATAAAAAGTAGAATGTCCACCTCGGGAGCAACACTATTTTAAGCTCGAGTGATGTACTTTGAATCTAGAGCGGAGCGAAGGATTCTAGAGTAGAATTCTGAGCGCAGCGAGAAACACTTTCGCCTTCAAAATAGTTATTTGTCCTCTGGCAAACAATCTACTATTTCTTCAAAGATAATAAACAAATGAATGGAGAAATCATTTGTTTACGAACTAGCTTCACCAAGACATCTCCTAGCCTATCAACGCAGCCTATCAGACAGAATGCATCAGCATAGTATGTTACGGGGTTTATTGCCATGGTAATGGCAGGAAACCCTCTCAACTATTATTGTAATACGAGGGACTGTTGTTTATTAGAGGTTCATGTTTCAAAAGTAGGGGAGATTTACTTGTAAGTGGTCTGCATTTCTAGGAAAAAAGAAAATTATGTCGTCGAAATAGGTACCTGAATGTTGACGTATTATAATACTTACTTTTTAGAAATTATAACAGGTATGGATTTTAATGGACTCGAGTTAAAATAAATCATTAGTAAAAAATGCTTACGAATTCACAAACGAAACTGTACCCTGCTGCAGTTTCAACAAAACAAACTGATAACAGGCTTTTCAACAAAGGAAACCATTAAAAAATATCCATCAAACACATTTTCTTAAAAATATCCCGTTGGGGCCGGATGAATCCAGCTCAATCCGGTACACGAGCCGGTTACAAGCGGAACTTCAAACTGTAATAATGCACAAACTTGGAAATAGAACATGTCTATCAAACTTACCGCGAACTTTCTTTGTTTTGTACCGTTGAACGTTACATCAGAAATAGCCAATTCTTTGACCTTTTCATTTGCATCCAATACAACCTAAATTCGACCTTGTTGTCACAAGACAGAGGTATGTCAACGTGTAAAGATATCGTGGTATTTTCGTCCGAAACGCTAGCATTTGATTGTACATGACAGTTACAGAAGAGGGTCCAAGTTGATTGCTTTACTCGAACTGAATCTTCATCCGTTTCGTATTAATAATTAAAATGACAATTTTGTCTTTGACGTTAGTAAGTATTAATAAATGTCTTCCTGAGTTTGTGTTAGTTCTGACTAGTTTTTGTTCTTGTTCTCTTTTAAGAGACATCTCTTGGGACGAAGTGGATTGAGTTGTTCTTTTGTTTTTTAATATTTGTTTTTGATTTACCCTTGCTCTTTGTTTCAATGTTGTGTTAGTATTGAAAGGGTTACCTATTTAAAACATGGGAATGCTGAGATAAATAAGATGTTGCTGCAATTTTTTGGATATATAGTTAAGTGGTATATACGTATACTTGCCGTCATCCAATTTCTTGCCTATATTAGAACGGTTTAACGATGTAAAGTGCTTGCGAAAATGTAGTCCAGGATAAATCAAATTAAATCTCAAAGTAAAAATAATTCTTACTGAACGATAACATTCAAATCAATTACATTAAAAGCAGATTTTTCCATCTACAGATAGTTCTTATTCGTGGAATAAAATTGACGTCTGACAGATTCAGTATGGAAGAACTGTCAAGAAATTTAAAAATTATTCCTCGGATAAAAATATCTTATGCTCATGTACACTCACATGCGTTCGCTCACCATCGCACATACACACACACCTCCTCACTCACTCACACCCACACACGCGCAATCACACGCTCGCTTTGTTTCTTTTTATTGTTTAGTTTTACTGTATCAATACCTACTAGTTTTACTTACTATTTGTATTTTATTCCATAAAAAATTAAATGTGTATTGATCTAAGGCGGAGGACACTGATTCCTGTAACACAGGTTCGCCTAGCACAGGAGTCAGGGGTTTCACATGCATAGTTGTAATATTTTTATGTCAATTAAGATTATTCTTTATCTGGCGTTGGAAAAACCAAACCTTAATCAACAAAATAAAAAATATATATAATCCGAACATGAAACAAATTTTAATAAAAATGAATGCAAAAACACATTCAAAATCGCCAGCAATATATATTCCGGTCAATTTTTTCCCGCAACCGACCCTCAGTAGCCGGATAATCCCCGTCCGGTCATGTATGACACGGCCGCGAGAACAAACATGGCGTCCGCCATTAAAACCGTGTGTGTTTAGGTTAGGTTACACATTATTATGGTGTTATTTTTTGTTATCATACCGTTAAATTGGTAGCGCAATGGATGCTGTAAATTATATTTTCTTTGTTGAGTTTTTGGTCAAGAGAGTTTAAGTCAAGTTCGCTGTTTGGCTGTCTTAAAGCTTATTGTTATTTATTTAAAACATTCAATCCAACATGTGAAATTCGTAAGTAATTGTCAGAAAAAGATATGTAATAAAACACAGGCAAGCTATGGCGGAATTGTCTACAGATTTATTTACGCTGACTGTGCCTATGTTAAAAATGAGTTTGAATAATTACTAATATTTTTTTTTTTACTACTTAATTTTTTTAAATAATGAAACAGGACTTAGACTCTGTAAAATGTATTTAACATTAGAAAATTCAAACGGCCAAACCTTAAAACACATTAATTAAACGAAGTAATCACACTTCATTTTTACATAATACCTACCTACATTACTTAAAATAATTAAATTGAATTGTTCTGAATAAACAAAATGGAACGTTGGTTCTGACGCTCGAATTCTACCCCTGACACCATTCTTCCATTTTTTATTGAAGAAATTATTTCCTTGTATAAAAAAAAAGTAATACCATAATTATTTTAAGAAAGCGACTCAAAATCTGGCGAAATATTTTTATATCTACATATATAAAGCTCGACCCAGGGGATTTTATTAATTTGAGAAAATTCCTCCGTTAGGTATAGACGCCAAGCACATCAAGCTACCCGAAACTGTCAAATTTTCCCAATCAACTTTGAACCTTATGCTTTAGCGATAAAGTTGAAAATCTATTAAATAAAAATGACAGATTGTAGTAGCTTGATGTGCTGGCATCTGTACATATATTTATAACATCGCGTAACCGTAATAAATTAACTTCCATATCCATCTTATTAGCTAAATCTTGACAGGAACACTTTGTTTGTATGTAAACAAGTCCAGTATCGCAACAAAGATAAACGCTTACACAACAGAATATCTGTCTTTCTATTTCTGGACGTATCTACATCAGTTATTTTATAAATAACTAGCTTCCACTCCCGCCTTTGTCCGCGTGTAATATCTATCTTAATAAAACATAAAATATATCATAAGAAACTCACATTAGTGAAAGAATTTTGGGAATTGGATCAGTAATTTCGAAGATTACTCCTTAGGTACATACAAACTCACAAATATTACCTCTTCATAATCTACTACTTTCTGTCCGCAACTTCTGACGCGGTGGTTTCTTATCTTTTCTCTATACTGAAAATAACCTTGTAGAATTAGAGTAGCAACACCAAATATTGACAGTCGCGACGCAATTCTTCCTTACATAACGTCGTTAGTGGGGCCAATGACGGTGCCTTGGGGCGCTCCCCCCACCTTCGTAATTGGTAAATTGAGTTGTCTCCTTCAGCTCGTGTAAGTAGCCCGATGTAATATTATTGATTATGTTAGTGGTAACTTTAGTTCTCGAATTACAATTTCTTGTCATAAAAAGTAAAAATTTTGCTTGGTACAACTTAGATTTTGTAATTCGTGTTGACTGTTGTACTGTAAAGGTTGTCAGCTAAAGTCGATCTTATATAGTGCAGGCTGGTTACAAATTAACTCAGTTCACATTCGAACCGTCAAGCGAGTTTGGAATGAGGTGTCAAATATTTTGGGTTAGGTTTTTGTTTGGAAGAAAACAATGACAATATAACCGGGGAAATATAAAAACTTTCGCTTAAAATATACATATACATATAATAATAATAATTTATTTAAGTCAGCTACAGTGATCCATATTTATATTAGTGTATTTAAAAATTATGTTAGTGACCAGCGCAGTGGTTAAGCGATTGACTTCTGCGCTGCGTGTTGCGGGTTCGATTCCCGCACGGAACAAATATTTGTATGACCTACAAGTAGTTGTTCCGGGTCTGGCTGTTTGTGTATGTGAGTTTAAATGTTTGTAAACGCACCCACAATACAGGAGAAATTCCTAGTGTGGGGCAATGTTCTTTAAAAAAAAAAAAAAGATTAAAAAATACATGCCACATTAATACTTTATAACTAAATTGAATAATTGAAGTAAGTAAGTATATAAAATCGAATTGTAAAATAAATTCATAAGTTAAATCGCAACACAACATATTTAAATCACATACATTAAACATTTACATCTTTAAATTAATATCAAGAAATTCATTAATAAAAAATAAAAAGGCAAAGAGGGAGTAAAGAAATCATATCGTTGATTGATTTCTTAGAAGTACTTATTACTGCTTATAGTGCCTCCTAAACAGGAAGGTCTTGTCTAAGACTAAAAGATTTTATTTCTTAAATATTCTGTATCCATAGTAACCGTTTTTATAAGAACACTATTAATATTCTGTCTACATTTATTTTCGTATATATACGCCTTTTGAAACCATTTAGACCACACGTAGTCACTCTAAAAGACACGTTCAGCAACAAAGGAAAGGCTGAATCACATGTGCTAATAAAAAGCATGGTTGTTAGCTAGTAGAGGATCCTGTGGCCAAGTAATAACAGCCGCACAGATCGATCGACCGGGATAAGCTACGGTTGCCGCGGTTAGTGCGTGGATAGGTGACCATCTGAACATATCAAGAATGCTCCGTGCCTCGGAAAGCACGTTGAGCCGTTGGTCCCAGCTGTCATTCCTGAATCTTAGACAGTCGTTACGGGTCGTCAGAAGCCCGGAAGTCCGACAACCAGTCATAGCAAGGGGTATCGAATTACCTGGTAACTGGGTTGTAGTGGTCAGATAGGCAATCGCTCCATGTAAAATACTGATCCGGTTTGACTGGAAGCCGATGCCAACATAGTTGCGAAAGGCTAGGCAGATGATGGTTGTTTGCTAGTAAGGAATATGCTCATTATTTCGCAGCATGCGTATATGCATGCGTATGCGTGTGTGAATAACTATTCACACACGGAGAAAAAAAAAAATTTGGAAATTTGAGCATTATTTTGACAACCTTCTTCGAGATAAATCGAAATTGCTGTACCTACTAGCCAAATACATGCGAGCAGCGGCCGGCAAAAGTTGTATGAAAATCCATAAGTATCTGTCTTTGCTCCGAAACATGGCAACCAAGGAGGTAACTTTATCAAAGGTTTTATTTAAATTTCCAACTGCCTTGCAAATAGAAAACTGTTTATTGAAAAAAAAAACAAATGAACATTTTAACGCGGGAAAAATTACCTATTGTTGTTCGTCGTTCGTCATTGATTTTGAAAAGTAATTGTATTTGACAAAGTGAGTTCAAGTGAAGACAATGAGTGTGATGAACTTAATTTAACGTCACCTGAAATTCAAGAGGCGGTAAGAGCCGTAATAGAAAACTTGTTACCGCCAAAATAGAAAGAAAATATTTTCACATAAAAAGTTCTGCTTACTTAGTTTTAATTTCCGCGCATTATTTGAGAAAATTACTAAACAAGCCTTGGCCACAACTAGGCATTGATGGACTTACGTATGTGTGCCTCGGCCCATATTTATTGAGTCCAAATAAACGTTATTATTCCATGCTTTTAATCTAACAAAAAAATCCCAGACGTAACATTAAAATTATCCGTCTATAATATACTTACCAACACTGACCGCATTGAAGTGGAGTTGCGGACAACAGTCCGTATAACACTCGACCTCCCTAAGACCACCCACTCCCCGTGCCGAACGGCGCGTACGTGTTCCACGCGTGCCTCAAAGAGATGTCAGCATCGAGGAGGGGCCCCATAGGGCCGAAGCCTGCCGGGTCAGCGGGATTGTCCGAAAGGGTTACCGCTGGCCCGGAACATAAAAGGCTAAGGAAGGAACACGGGTGGGTTTTAGTCAGTAAGAGTCTGACACTCCCTTCCGCTCCACCCAGAGCGGGAGGGGTCATTTGATGATTTCCCATCCGCAAAAAAAAAAAAAAACACCACCCACTCACTGATGCTGACTGACGCATACATCTAACAAAATATTTGACACCTCATTCTAAACTCGCTTGACTATTCGAATGCAACCAGAGGTATTTTATTACCAACCTGCACAACATAAGGTCGACTTTAGCATACAACCACTACTATCTACAAACACAATGAAGTAGGCAGTCCTTCTTCGAATATCAGTCGAACTACCAGTCACCTAATCTCTTCACCACATTCAACTGTTAAGAGGGGACAGAGCCTGCGAGGATTTTTAAAAATAGGTATTTGAAGAAACTCTAGCCGTCGTCGCTTTACCTCAAGTCTGCCCTCGTAGTGTGTAATAGTGACAGCTGCAGCTCAGACCGAAATTATCACAAAAAATTTGACGGGATCGACGTTTCAATCAATCAATCTTTATTTGTGAACTTAAGTATACATAAAAGGTCTTAAATATACATATTATTGTAGTCGAGCTATATGTTCTACCAATAAAATTGGTGTACAAATGGCAAATTTTTGTGTTTTAACATAAAAAAAATCCAGATTAAACAGTAATTAAAAAATAAGTTAAGTTAAATAAATGTCAATTAAATGAATCGATGTCAATTACTTAAATTAAATTTTACATGCACGTCAAGGAAAGGTAATATTACGTTTCGTATTCCCCTCTTTTCTCCTCTAAAACTGAGCTGATTCAATTATTTTTACATTAAAATTTTAAGAAAGAGTATGTTTAGGAGCCTATCATTTTTTTGTTAAAAACTTTTCTAATTTGTCTGGTAGTCCTTTAATCACGGCGGTAAAAATAGAGTTTTTTTTTGTAATTTTTAGAGGGTCATATTTTCTTTAATAATTAGTTGCTGAAAAAAAGAAAATGACAGGGACGTGTTTTCAGCAGACCTTGATTTTATGAAAAAAAAAATTGCTGTAGAGGCATTATTCAGGAAGAAAGAGGGGAATACATATCTATGGAGTCAAAGTCAAAGTCAAAGATTTATTGGCAGACGACGGAGAGAATCGCACGCCCTCTTAATCCCATCCATAACGTATTGCCATTGCATTTAGACACGGAACACTCACAAGGCGAGACAATGTGCACCACAATCGATTGGATCCGTCGCATGGCATTCTGGAATTCGATATCATAACGTTCTATGCTGCAGAGAACACACAATAGGGTACCGAACGTACCTGCATATAAGATTAGGTGCTGCAGTCTTCTCTTGTTACAAGGGAAGAGTTCTTAAATCGTCCTCCTGTGGTTTAAAACTGTTTTTTTTTCAGGCAGTTGCGAATACGGAGATATTTTGCCAAAATTTTCATTTGTAAGAAACATATGGGCTGCGGTTGGCCATGAGTGTACGTAACTGCTTGAGTACTAGTCCTAACTAATATTATAAATGCGAAAGTGAGTTTGTTTGTTTCGTTTTCACGCTAAAACGGCGGAACGGATAACAACGAAATTTGGCAAAAGGGTAGACCATGGCCTAGGAGAAGGACATAAGCTACTCTTCATCTAAGATCGCAGACAAAGTCGTGGGCAAAAGAAAGTCTTACAAAAAAAACTTATTACGGGTGCCACATTTCCATTGTCTTTGTCCAGTTGTATCTTTCTAAAATCAGAAAATATTAAATATACTCGTAGGTCGGATTTGCATCCAAAAACCTATTCGACTAACCCCAACCACAAAAACTTGACAACACAACTGCCCCATCCAAGGTACACTATCCAATAATAGTTCATTTACCTTTCCTACCTTCAATTATACCGTTTACGTTCCTCCAGACATCTCCGAACTTACCCTATGGTATTCTCTACCGAATGTCCGTCTTTGACATGGTAAACTAATGACAGAACAACCGGCACCTGGCAGACGTGCCGAGAATTGGTGTCGTTACCCTAATATCGGATAAATGTTCAGATCTATCTGTCGCAGGTGTTTAGGGTAAATCGTCTTTGAGCTAATATTTTCGTCCATAATGTTTTCTTATCTGACTTTGGGCTGATTTTTCAATAGACAGATAATTTTTATCCGTGAAATAAAATTGACGTCTGACATATTTCGTATGGAAGAACTGTCAAAAATTTAAAATTATTCCTCCGATAAAATTATCTGGCGTTGGAAAAATCAGCCCTTATAGTGTTGTCTATTTTCGGAACACTTTTTAAAATTTAAATAAAAGTTTTGATTTCTTTACTAGAATTCCATAAATAAAATATAAATACTTTACAAGTATGGCGGATTCATTCAAAGTTCTGCAGAAATGTTGAATGAACAAATTTCCTGAAATGTTTATAGGTAAAGTCAGGGGTATTGTTGCCACAGTTTTATTGTAAAGTAAATTGACTGCCAACTTTTGTCCGTACAAACAGATCATAAAGACCAATTTTTCTATTTACCATTTATTTAACGTTACTATAGGTAAATATTGTACTACGGATTCTTAACAACTAATCTCGGAAATGGAATTCCAGATCAAAAATGTAAACAAACAAATTAATGTCACTGCCAAAGTGACGTTTCAGGGGTAGTCAACATTTCCCTAGACATTATAGTTATTTAATTTTATTAAATTACGTGCCTTTGAAATGTCGCTGTAGCCGGCATCTCAAAATTATTATAGCCTAAGGTCTCGACGTAAACTAATAAAAAATAAAAGATTTCTATTCTTATGAACAACTTGCTCATATTTATTATTTAGTTCCTGTTGACCACACCACATACTATACATTCGATTTCGTACATTCTTCACTAAACGTAATAATTATATTCTACTCATTGCCAGTTTTTCCATCATCTCAAAACGTTTCGCTTAAAGTTATTTAGTTCAGCTTTACATTTATATTATTGACTAGCTTCTGCCCGCGACTTCGTACGCGGATCCTGTTGGTTATGCCAGCGACAACGGGGTAGTCAAAATCGAAGATCTGAAACGTCTGATGTCGAATTCTAAGAACCCGGGGACTGGATAACAACGGGATGCGCGAGACGATTCGAGACGTCATTTTCAGGCAATAATGAACCAATAGGGTGGTAAACTTGGCCTTGCACTTTGAATGTTGGCATAAATGGGCCTTCTGAAATCTGTTTCGCAACAAAAGATGTCATTTGAAAGGCATTATTGTACGAACGAATGTTGTTCAAGAAATGTTTTGACTGTGATGGTCACCGATTAGCAGTGATCTTAATATTTCTGGAGGATTTTGTAATATTTCAATATGTACTTTCCCACCTGAGCAACACATACCGTTTGTTTCTTTTTGCTATTTAACAGCTTCACAAAAAGTAAAATTTTTAACCATACCTCCGATGGCGGAATATGTGGCGTAGTCAATCATAGGAGTATACGTAAATGCACTCCGTTCCTTATCAACCCAAGGAAGGTCGCCATGCCCTACGGCTATATCTTGAGACACATCCGATTCTTCAGATGATATCGAAATTCTGTTCAGAGAATGTCGAAGTCGATCAGAATTCAAACGTTCGTTGCGCTCTTCTTAATCTGTCTCTTCATGCCGTACTCCAGCAATTCTTTCTTTCTCACTTTCTGATTATGAATATTTTGCTGTGTGCTTGTTCGGAACAATGTATGATAATCTCACCGTATCAGCGGTCAGTCGCGCATCATATTCTTCACTGGTCTCTAGAGATCTGGATGTAGATGCGTAAATACGCTGAGAACGCAGGCGTGCTTCGCGATCCAAAGAGGTTTCCACGGAGCGAGTTGCAGCCTGATGTTCTCAAACAGCATCAAGTCTCTCCTGAAGCTCTTCGGTAGATTCTTGGGATCTTATGATCCTCAATCTTTTAGCTCCTTTGGAACATTGGGAAAGATTTGACCTCTTTCTAGGCATGGTTATAGTTTTATTATGAAGATACCTGATCAATTAAAATCTAAGTGACTGCTCCCCTACCAAGGGTGCCCAGACACGGGATCGTCTGGCCCATGTGCTGGTTTGGTCCCTGGGGTGGTCACGGCGTGCTATGTGTTCTGGTGCGCCGGTGATGGGGAGTACTCCCCAGCGGAGGGTCCGGTGACGGACAGCCGCGG
Source organism: Oligia fasciuncula (assembly GCA_963082905.1). Classification (NCBI taxonomy): domain Eukaryota; kingdom Metazoa; phylum Arthropoda; class Insecta; order Lepidoptera; family Noctuidae; genus Oligia; species Oligia fasciuncula. The sequence continues at coordinate 19,110,885 of OY720400.1, forward strand.
CGGGTTCACGGATGAGTGCTAACGCGTGCCCATGTTCCCGCCGTAAGCGGCAGAGGAGGACACCGTGGAGTTTTAGTGGGTTAGAGTCCCACATAACTGCACTATCTCCCCGTGGTAGTGCAGAATGCATGAGCATTTCTTGACGTTAAAAAAAAATGGGAGTTTTGGCCAGTAGAGTCAAATTTTCAATGATATACCATCGTCATCGAAAATCAGTCCTAAACTGTTACCGCCTTCACCGCGTGGAGGTGAAATTAGTGATAGCTTAGATTTCCACATCAGATGTTTCTGATCTTCGATTTTTATAAGTCAACAGGAAATGCCCATCAGACCGAGTAACTTTTACTAAGACGTCATTCCTATATGTGTTATGGTGTAGCTGGGCTCTTGGAGTTCCCCATCAGGTGTTCTAGATCTTCAAATTTATTCTCTCAGCAGAAAATCCTCATCACGTGGAACAATTTTTGCTATGGTACCATTTTTGTATCTCTTATAGTTAAGCTGGTCTGTTTCGGTTCTGCATCAGGTGTTCAAGTTTCCAAGAAACATTATAGCCTGAATGTTGTCCAGCCATAATAACTATACAACAAAAAAAAAATCATTCAAATCCGTCCAGTAGTTCCGAAGATCGGACGCGCAGGCCCGAGGCGTGTCCGTACTCTGATAGAATACCTTAACAAATGTTCGCCGTGATTCTTTAAATTGACATAACTTTTTTATTTATGAACCGATTGACATGAAATAAACACTAAATGTTAAGTGAAGCCTACTACAATATATTAGTGAAAACCGCATCTAAATCGAATAAGCCGTTTCTGATATTAGCGTGCACAAACAAACAGACAAACAGACAAACAGACAAACCGACAAACAGACAAACAGACAAAAAAAAAATTAATTACAATTTCGGGTTCGGCATCGATATAATAACAACCCCTGCTACTTTTTTTTTATATATTTCCATTGTACAGACACCACTTTTCTACAAATTTATTATATGTATATATAAATAATAGATATAGAAAATCCCTGTGGCGTACGAATAACTGGCGTGGCTTGTAGTCCAAATAGTTCATAAGATTTAGTCCATAAATACCATCTGCATTTCCTTTATTGTTCTGCGAACAGCAGACTTCTGCAGATAGGAATGCCCAAAATATCGGCGGCCTTCTTGGCGCAATCACCTAAAGACTTGATTGATTTATTATACAAAACAAAACAAAACCTATTCTGCACGCACTCGGCTGAACGCTGACTTTTTAACCGACTTCAAAAAGGAGGAGGTTCTCAATTCGTCGGAACCTTTTTTTTTTTTATTTTATTTTTTTTTTTTATGTATGTTCCCCGATTACTCGGAGACGGCTAGACCGATTTCAAAAATTATTTTTTTGTTTGAAAGGGTATACTTTCCAGGTGGCCCCATTGTCATCAGGTCAGGATCTGATGATGGGATCTTGGAGAAATCGAAGGAACTCTTCAAGTATTATAGGCACACCTATAGCGATTTGGGTATTTTTTATAGTAACTCGTGCATTTGCTCTCGGAAAGCATCATTTGGTGAAGTGGAACCGATGATGAAGACCACAGATGGCCACCGGAACTACTCAATAATAAATATTTCCCGGTTTGCGATTCGATTACTTACTTTAATATGGTTGCTAAGCAAGTTATGCTCGTCACAATGCGAATGGTGAAATGGAGCTGATGGTGGAATACCAGGAGAACTCTTCAACAATTAACGTCCCTGCATCGGGAAAAGCAATATTTTGTAAAAGGCGATGAGCAAGTTGGCATTAGGCTATTGTAACTTAGATACATTATAAACAGATACACTAAAAAGCGAGAAATAAAAACTTTTTAACAAAAAAAAAAACCGACTTCCAAAAAAACACTACAAAGTGAAAAATAACTTTTATTTCGGAAGTCGGTGGCAAAAAACCTAAAGTACAGATCCAAAGACACCGACTTCCGAAATAAAAGTTATTTTTCACTTTGTAGTGTTTTTTTGGAAGTCGGTTTTTTTTTTTTGTTAAAAAGTTTTTTAAAAGTGCATAGTGCTTATCGTCGTTGATAGTCCAATACCGCGTAACTAACATTATTCAAAACCGCGTATGTACAAAAAAAAGCAAAAATGAGATTTCGCGGCTGTAGGTAGGTAACTTGATTGTGATTGGCGTCAACCCCTATTTACTTTGCTTTTTTTTTGTACATACGCGGTTTTAAATAATGTTAGTTACGCGGTATTGGACTATCAACGACGTTATGTGCCATATATTTGTATTCCCTTTTATAGTGCTTGTTAGTGATCCTAAGATTTCTACTACATTTTCTGTTTTTACCCGTGAGAACCTGTAATTGGCTTTATTTCTCATATACTATTGTTAAGCTTCTGTTATAGCTGTTGGTTCTCCTATAAATAAATAAATATTTGCCGCAAATAAACGTATTTTCTTTCTTTCCATGAATAAATAAAGAAAAAAAAATTAGAAACATTTTTCTAATTGGCCGTTTTTTAGAAAATTTACAGTATTTTCAGCTGAAACATAACATATTCTTAACACCTGGAACATATCAAAACGATAAAACAGCACAAACACCATTCAGTTTGGATGTTGGCTGTCGTGCATTCGTACCTGGATGTGACGAGTTATTCAAATTGCTCCGGCGTTGATCCAACCGATTGAGACCGACTTGGGAGAGTAACGCAATTGTTTCGGATTTGATTCTATGCCATGTGTGGATGCATTTCATTCGGAAGATTAAAGATGATCTACTGCAGCTGTTGGGATAATATTAAAAGTTATTTATTGACATAATTTGATAGGAGTCGTGACCCATATACCTACTTAAATTTTGGCATTGACTGATTGAGATTGCAACAAGATTTTGAACCCTTTCAAACTCTGGAAAGCCTTCAGCCGGTTTATTCTGTAAATAACTCACGTTCAATATTTAGGTGAAGTGAGCTGACAATAGTGCCAATACTCGACAACTCACTTCATCAACGTTTTCACGGTGAGTTTTATACAAAATAGACCCGCTGAACGCCAATTTTAGAGAATAAAAGGTTCAAAATCCAGTCCCGATCTACTGGCCTCATACAACGAAGCTGTGATCAACGTGGCCAGCTACTGGGCCAAAGTAATCTAGTTAACTAGACGAATTTTGCGTCGTTGGTTTTACTTTACACAGTAAGTAGAAATGTTTGTACAACAGTAAAAGACAAAACAGTAACTTTTAATGACTGAACATAACTACTATTTACTGAAAAAAAAACAAAAAAAAAAGAAATACCACCAACACTGTTTGAACAAGGTTTGAACGATATCACTAAACGAATAAAACAGTTAATTTAACCTTTTAGCTACATATAACGTTAAAGTTTGCTGTCATGACGGTAACATTTTGCCTCAAGCTGCTTTAACTGTTTAACGTTGGTCCTCTTTTTCAGATATATTATGGTGTGCAGGGAACAGGATTCTGGATTTAGAAACAGCAGAAACACTTACCCAAATTTCCAAAAATAAAGTATCTAATATCCTTTTCATGAAGAAGAAGAAAAGCAATGATGGCTCAGTGGTAACGGCCGCAACTTACGAGTAGGTCGGGGATTCGAACCCAAGCAGGCACTTTACTTTGTGTAAATCATTTCATCACCACTGCTCTCAAAACGGCGAAGGAAAACATTGTGAGAAAACCGTCATGTCCTAGAACTAAAAATTCGAAGACATGTGTCAACTACCAACCCGCATTGGGCCCGTGTGGTGGATTATGGCCCGCTCCCTCTCACAGAGAGGAGGCCTGTGTCCCAGCTACCCCCCAGTATGGAATGAAGAAGAAGAATGCTTGAGCTGAGTGATTAATTAAAATTCACCGTTCAGGAAATATTTGTGATAGATTCAAAATCAAAAAATCTAAATCAAAATATTTTATTTCACATAAACATAAGGATAGGAGGATAGGGATAAGGGCAGGAGAATGATGATAAACCTACGTGGGCACTTATGAAACGTCAGAAGCTAGGCACTCGGTTCCAATTGGTCGTTTCCAATAGAGAAGAGCGGGCAAGAAACTCCACGGTTACTCTTTCAAAAATTTGCTCTGCCGACAGGGTCCATGATTGTTACAGCAAATGTCTAGCTACCACCTAAGCATATTAGATATTGTGAAATGCAATAAATGATTGAGTATTGAAAATAATTTTACAATGTTTTCAAATTACAGTGTTAACAGGGTGCCTAATAAAAAGGCCACTTTGGAGAATCATAAAAAGATAACAGTATGAATTATAATATGGCGAAGCCAGTCCGTGTTTTTGTTTTTTTTTACGCTGCACTACGTAGGTATAATCAAAGAGATTGGGATTGGACTGTTTGGTGTTGTACTGAAAAATGCTTCACCAATGGGATTTGATACGATTAACTTAACAGTTAACTGTCTATTATGTTATCCTATTATGATTCTGCCAAAGTGGCCTTTTTAGGCCCCCAGGACAGTGTAAACAAGTCAATAAGTACTAACAAAATAGAAAATGGTCTACTAATGACTACTCGTTAGTACTGGCCGAATGCCTATTATAATCAGCCTATAATGTTCCCACTGCTGGGACACAGGCCTCCTCTAGTCTGTGAGTAGGACGTTATCTACCACGCGGTCGCAGTGCGGGTTGGTAGATGTCACATGTCTTCGAATTGTTGGTTCTAGGGCATGACGGTTTCCTCACGGAGTTTTCCTTCGCCGTTTTTGAGAGCAGTGGTGGAGGAATAATTTACACAAAGTAAAGCGCCTGTGTTCGACCCTACGACCTACAACTTGTAAGTCGGGGCCATTACCACTGATCTACCGCTCACTCATAACAGCGTGCCTTATTTATTTCAATACACGTGCGATCTATTAGTAGGTACTATAACACGACTGGAAATCCTTTTCCGAAGTTCAAAACAAAATTAAATTTGCTTCGCATCGCCACAATCAACGGCTATTCATGTCGGGTCTATTGTTGGACAAAACAATGGTGGACAGGTTTTGCTAGTCAATTTGTTTGTTTCTGCGGCCCACAAACATCATTAGAGAGGACAGTTTATTAAACGTTTTGTTTTAGTGAATATAATTTAATTTCCAGTGCTCGTCAAAGTTTGGAGGGCTTATGAGTTGGCAGCCGTTCGTTGGTTGTTTTTTCATGTATTGTTGACATTGTTGTTGTCAAGTACAAGCGTGGTTGCTTCCATATAAGTTTTTCAAGGCCTTGTACCTAAGGAGTTTAAAGGGCTTTCATGAGTTGGTACCTAAATGAGATCGTGTTACTTGAAAATCTAGTATATCATCATTATGTTGCACGACGTACAATTCTCATCAATTCTCGGTTTACCAGTTATCGTTCAATATAGTAGTGCAAATTTGGCTAGGAAACAGCCAATTTCATCAACATTTTTCTTTAAACAGATTATGTCTAAAACAAACAAAGTAGACCGCAAATTTTTTGTGAAACGTTCTAATGCAAGACCTATATTATGGAGTAACGTTTTGATTCTCAAGCAACGCTTTACATGAATATTTAGACTATCGCAAACTTACAAACTAAGCATATAAATGTCTGAATCTTCCCATCCATGTGTCTCCCACATAAACCCCAATAAGCAACGACCCCAATGAAACCCCAAGTGGGCTCCCTTCACTAACATATTTAGGAGCTATTTACTGCAATAGGAAAGAAGGACACGATACATTGCACCACATTAAGATGTCAAGCAGTAACATCTCAGTTTTGATCAGGGCTTCGGTAGCGTTTTCTAAAATAAATAGAGGTGTTACTTGGACAAATGCTCGACGATTTAGCTACGGTGCATCGTTGGCACACAATTTATACGTGCAAGTTATGGGATATAGCGGATTGTACATGAAATGTACAATCCGCATAAAAATAAAAGTGTTGGAAGGCGTGCCATAAATGTTTCTGAGGACTTGTAAAAAGAATAAATCCTTTTAAAACGTTCCATGTGGAGCTAAGGCCAAAAATTCAATGATGGGATACTTACATCATGTCCTGCTTGCCAGGATACCAATCAAGTTGACATGATATGTGATAGTTTTTTTATAGAAAAATTGCCAAACATTCGAAATTTATTCGCAGGTAAGACACTAAGCATAACAGTTTGGGTGAATTCGCCCTAAGGAACAAAAGTGGACACCACTTTTAATATTAGGTTACCATACTTGCAGACTAGGCAAGCTGAAGTGACAGGGGGCTGGCGGAAGATCGATGGCCGATGGAGCAGAAGAGTCCTGGAGTGGAGACCGTGCATTGGCATCTTATTAAGGGATCGCCCCCAGCTAGATGGACCGACGACCATAAAAAAGTGGCTGGGACAGACTGGATGCGGAAGACGAAGGACAGGGTATTGCAGCATACCCTGGGAGAGGCCTATGTCGAGCAGTGTACTGCGATATGTCGAGTTGATTTTTTGACTGTACTCGTTGCTAACTTCTATGCAGACAAAATAATTAAGAATGCCTCTGTCACATCAAGAATGAGCAATGCTTTTATTGTAATTTTTTTTGGAATTGAAAGAAGTACTTATTGGCATGGATAAATGGCTTCTAAGTACCGAATTCACGTTTCAGGAGAGGCCATAATAGGCACCTATAGCTGAGTAACACACTTTGTGCCACATAAGCGGCTTATGGTTTGGTTTGCATAGGTACGGAGATGTTCCCTTTTAGCTCTAAAATTGGCAATTGGAATGGTAATGTGTTAGCATTTGAATTTATATAGGTACCACAAATCTAATGGTGCTTTAAATTTATTCCGATTTAATTTAGCGTATTTACCCGAGCAGAAATCATCTGGTTAGATTTGGATAACAGACTGTTTGTGTTTATTTTATCGAGATGTTTTTCACTTTCACAGAACATTATCTACTTAATAATGCAGTATAAATTCAGTTTATTTTGTATAAATATGCATCATTAGTACCTATTCATGGCGCCAAAAAAAAAAAACAAAATGGCGAACGTTAAACGTCATGACGTTCACAAAAAAAGAACTTGTTTTTATTTATGTTTGTTTTTCTTTTTATCTTGCAAATTATCGTACTTCTGTATAATCGATGCCTCCTATAACTTGTGAACACTACAGCAACGTATTCGCAACTGGCAACGCTCGAGCGGTATGGATTGGCTCGCTGAATACGATTGAGGACATCAGTGCGGGTGACTAGCGTTCTGATGCACACGATCGTCTTTGATTCTATACATACCTCACACGGTTGTATTTGCTAGGGGTTACCTTTGCGGGTTATTGTTATGGGGCAACTCGACACATCAGTAGAGCTTTCATTATACAGAAAAAGTGTGTCCGAGCAATAAGTAACGTCGGGCCTTTTGAGACATGCAGGCCGCTTTTCAAAAAAACTAGGAGTACTTACTCTTTGAGGCGCGTGTGGAACACGTACGCGCCCTCCATGTTTGCGCCCTTACGATGTTTCTTCCACCACATTTAGAGCAATGGTCACGAAACAATTTGCTCAAATCAAAGTATGCTCCTGACTGAGTTCGAACCCACAAACTTATAACTCGTTAGTAGTCTCTCTGCTTAGAAAATGTATGCTTCAAACGACTGCATATACCCTTTTTATATGCTTGAAGGGTTCACAATTATTGGTATGCGTCGCCTGTTCTGTACTCAGCTTTAATACGATACATACCGCAGAATTTGTCAGCGGTAGATTCGTGTTGTGGCTATTTAATTTGTTTCTTGTTGGACATTTAATACCGCAGAGGTTCACAAAAACTCTAAACATTTATTTGAATAAAACCATTTATAGTCAAAAAGGCTGCCAAGCTGAAATGGGGTTGGGGAGACACGTCAGCATGCATAGTGACCGCTGGGCAACAGTCTCCACACGGTGGGTGCCTGAGGTTGGACGGAGCCGCTGAGGCCCAGGAAGAGGGATACGACCTAGACGCGTACCGCAAGGGATCGATTTGATTTGCCTGGAAGGATTTGAGGGAGGCCTTTGCATCCATTGTAAGGTTAAATAAAAAAAAACCGGTTCCGTACAAATTTGTAAGTATGTAAATAGTATAACACGGGTTTTTTTTTTAATGTAACTACAAATTTACTGTTTTCGGAGTTTTTCCTTTACTTGTGCTACATGACCTTGCTTCTTGCCAATTCTAGGTCAACGGGACCCTATATATTTTGATTCCCTTGAGAATGTCGAAACATACGTTTTTTGCGGCATAAACGGTCGTATCTTTTTTACAGTTTGATTTTTTCACAGCTTCAAGGGACCGCAGGCCTGAGTACTTATATGATTTTAATTTCAACACGATACCTCCACGCGTTCCCGAAATGGTGGTTATGGTTATTATTATGGTTCGGTCTTGACAGACAGACAGACGGACAACAAAGTGATCGTATAAGGGTTTTGTTTTTTCCTTTTGAGGTACGGAACCCTAAAAAACTATTTAGGTATTTTTGAGTATTCATTCTAAAGGTCAGTCAGAAAGTTGAAATCATTTGCCCATTCCAAATAGTAGATTCCTATCAGTCATTCCAACCACAGATTTAAGGTTTATTCCTCGGTATCACCTGCGCAGTAAACATAAAATCTCTTCTAATACGATACGGTATACCGCGAGGATGAATCGCACCATATGTCGCGACATGGCATCCCTAAATTGTTTTACTTTCGGCTTCCCCCTTTTCGCCTCGTGTGGTGGTATACATATACCTAAATGATTATGTTGTATATTTGAACGGTATATAATAATACTAGCTTTGTTTGAATTGCTATTGATATGAAAAGGGATTTCCTGTTTTTTTTATAACCTTATTTCAGTTGTGGTATTATAATGTGGCATTGCAAAGAATAAATATTATTACAATTATTGTGATTGTGAAAAGACTATGTGGGTAAATTTTTTTTTGTTTCTCAGTTAGTTTTAATCATTGTTTGGCAGTTTGAGTAATTTATGCGGCCTACCCAAATGTTTTTTCTTTGGTATTGTTTGTCGAATCGTTATTTAAATTGAGCTGCTACTGACAAATGTGTGCACTGACTGGACAGGTTCACTCAAACTGTCTGGGTCTTGTCTCAAAAGACCATTTCAGACATTGATCTACGTGGTCTTCTCAAGATCTGTACTTTAAAAGAGACTGTGTACTCTGAGTTTGTTTCGGCCTTTCTTCTCAGAGTAGTCAGACAGGAAACGCCGACCTCTTCTACTTTTTAAACTTACTTGCAGAAATAAAATAAAATCATTTATCATTTAACCGCTCCTTCTCCCTTGGGTTTCGTTGAAGGAGAGTTAGGGATAACGTTAAGCACGAGGATAATTACTGCATCTCCCTGTCAATTACATGGCTATAAACTATGCTCACAATTAAACGTTTCTTTGTACCCGCCATTGTTACGTACCTAAGGGTAATTAGATAGCTCACGTACAGTTGTAAACGTCTATGAAGCAGAAAGCCGTTTTTTGCCTCATTAACCAATACGGAAGTAGGTATAATTTGTACATAAATCATTAACTTATCGCAACAATGGCGGAAAATGAAACAAAAGACGGCTATACGCTGAAAAGTACTTACGCTTTTGTGCTGAAATGCAAATCGGAACAATATTCCAATGGCCCATACAATTTAATAAAGAAACGGTAACACTGAAACTCTGAAAGAAGATTCTGAGTAAATTTCAAGGAAATCGAGCTTTTAGTACCGTTAAGTCATCAAAACTGCAAAGGGCACTTCCCTTTGCAGTTTAATTGTTACCTGAGTTACGCTATGGACGTATTTCTACCATTATCTGATTGGAGAGAATTTTAAATGTGATTGAGATGTGGCGGAACATAAATTGGACTGTAAGGCTCATTTTTGGATGGCGGAACCTGAAAAAACTTTAGGATTGTTGGTCTTTACGGTTTCGTACCCAAAGGGTGAAAACGGAACCCTATTACTTAGGCCGCCGTCCGTCCGCCTGTCACAGGGCTGGATCTTTTGAACCGTAACAGATAGCCACTTAAAATTATCACAGTGTTTAGGTAGGTAGTCTAATAGTACCTTTTATTATTAGTTCTAAAATAATGTTAAAAGGGGCCATAAAAGAAAGGTGTTTGTTACTCAATTATTTAAAAAAAATGTAGTGTTGAATATTATACGGTAGTACGGAACCCTTAGTGTGCGAGTCCGACTCGCACTTGGCCGCTTCTTAAGCCTTATTGACAGTCTCGTAGGGATTAATTGTGTACTTTCCTACTAAGCTTATTCATCTCATAAAAGGCATCACATCCCTGAACAGTTAGCCCGGCAACCACCCTGCTGAGTAGCTCTTATTTCTACCACAGTAAGAGCGCTAATCGTACCTTATCCGAGAGATAAACTCATAAAAAAACCTAATAATAATTATAACGACACATTCTCAATCCTCCCTGTGACCCTAATAATTGTAATTAAACAATTAACAGCGACTAACGGCCAGTCAATCTGAGCTAATAGCATTAGCAGATTAAGCACAAAGACAGGGAGATAACGGGGACATTAGGGGAGTCACTTTCATCCCCGCGATGACAGTATCTTTTACTTCCGCTGTCCGACGTGGGGGTAAAAAGATATGATTTTATCTTTGTTGCTATGGAGATTAAACTTTATTGGTGGAGAAAGAAAAGACTGAGGGTAGATCAGTAGACTAATATTATCAGTGACAACTTTATATTTATTGTGGGTATGGTTGGATATAACGAACTGAGGGTCAGGAGGGATCTCACACTCACCTCGTACATATTCAAAGTACTTAGAGGAAAGTTACATAATGCGGACATATTAGGGCACATAGGTTTGTGTGTTCCGGACAGGTACGTGTGGCGACGACGACAGCCACGGCTGCTGGCGGAGCCGCGAGCTCGGACCAATCTTTTAAGTGAGGCGCCACTGACGCCTGCACTCCGCACTCTCAACATCATAGCTGACACGGACCTATTCTGTTTTTCTGTGAGTGAGTTCACAAAGAATGCATTGCTTGTAATAAGTTACAAAATTTAATTATAACTAGCTTCTGCCCGCGACTTCGTACGCAGATCCTGTTGCTTATGCCAGCGACAACGGGGTCGTCAAAATCGAAGATCTGAAACGTCTGATGTCGAATTCTAAGAGCCCGGGGACGGGAAAACAGCGTGATGCGCGAGACGATTCGAGACGTTCCAGATCTTTCATTTTTGTAAGTCAACAGGAAATGCCCATCAGACTAAACAACTTTTGCTAAGACGTCATTCCTGTATGTTATAGTGACGCTGGGCTTTGGAGTTCCACAACAGGTGTTCCAGATCTTCAAATTTATTCTCACAGCAGAAAATGCTCTTCACGTGGAATATTTTTTGCTATGGCACCATTTTTATATCTCTTATACTTTAGCTGGTCTGTTGCGGTTCTGCATCAGGTGTTCCATTTTCCAAAATAAGTTATAGCCTATATATTACCCAGACTTAGTACCTATACAACAAAAAACTTTTCTTCCCGTAATTCCGCAGTGGATCCCAAGGGTACACTGAATTAACAATAATATTGCAAATAACTTTTAAAAAAATCTTTATAAACTATAGCTGTACCCGTGGCTTTGCCCACGTATCGCATAAGTATTATTTTAATTTTAATAATAGTTAGTGATAGTTTGTTGATTTACATAAACACTCAAAAGATGCGTCTCATACTGTAACTATAGCTTAGATCCCTCAAAAACTATTTGGCTTAGTAAACTCAAAATTTGAGAAAGTTATGTAGTTTATTTACTGGTAAGAGACGTCAGGTTAATAAGGAAATTTAGGAGACGTCGAATAACAGAAGTGTTATAATTTACTGTAACACTTCTATGTAAACAACGTTCGTTGTTTTTCCCTCGGTCTCATTCAATATGTAAGTACAGCGAGTCAGGACTGGTGGCGCGGGAGCAAGCGACGTACGTGTGAGATGCAGCTCGTCCTGAGGTCGACACCCGCAGCCTTCAGTGTCTGCCCCTGCGACTTATTTATTGTCATGGCGAAGCACACGCTCACAAGAAACTGCACGCGCTTGAATTGAAAGGGGTAATTGTGGCCGGGTGTCACCATTGCCAGGATCGCCCAGAGGACAAGGTGGAGCACACGGTGGAGGTCTGCCCCCCTTGGGCGGAGCACCGCCGTGTCCTCGTAGAGGCGATCGGCAGCGGCGGCGACCTCTCGCGTCCGGCCCTGGTGCAAGTTATGGTCCGGGGCGAGAGGGAGTGGGAGGCAGTCACCTCCTTCTGCGAAGCAGTCATGCTAGCGAAGGAGGTGGCGGGACGGATGAGGGAGAGAGCCTCCCGTCCCAGCCGCCGCGGGAGACGCTCCGGGCGTCGGGAGCCACGGGACGACTCCCGGCCACCGTAGGCGCGGGCCTGCGGGCGGAGAGTAATGGGTAGCTCACCGTCCGATCTGGACCAGGCCCGTGCCGGACGGCGCGTACGTGTTCCACGCGCGCCTCAAAGAGATGTCAGCATCGAGAAGGGGCCCCATAGGGGCGAAGCCTGCCGGGTCAGCGGGATTGTCCGAAAGGGTTACCGCTGGCCCGGAACATAAAGGGCTAAGGAAGGAACACGGGTGGGTTTTAGTCAGTAAGAGTCTGACACTCCCTTCCGCTCCACCCAGAGCGAGAAGGGTCATTTGATGATTTCCCGTCTGAAAAAAAAGGGGGTAATTGTGGGGAATCAGTGGTATACGTGATATAAACACTGTCTCGCCGACACCACAACCTGTTAGAGTTTCCGCCTCAATGATATTTCTCTGCAGCGAGACGACTTTGAGCCGGGTCCCATTGCACAGTTTCGGCGGAGTGAGATTCCGAAGAAGCATAATTGGGACACCGACCTTTAGCTTAATAGTCTGCGCTGGTAGTACACTTGCACTGAGGGAATTGAGAAATTCTACGGGGTAATGTGTGGCGTCATCTTGGTCGACAACAGTGTTTATTGAAGTGTAGATCACTTCATTTCCCTCAATCTCCGCGAGAATGCATTCATTGATCGCTGAAGGTTGGTCGTTTCTGGGTGTTAAAATGGCTCGTTCACACACCCAATAATTATCTTGGTGCGGTATCCTATTGATATCCTCGTACACCAGGCGAATCAAATCTTCTAAGGTGGAGACCACTCTCCCAAGTATCTCAGGTAGAACCACCTGGCCACCGTCTACTGGTAGCGTTCCCTCACCCAATTTTAAGAGAACATCAGAAAATTCGTAGGCGTGTACATTCCCGCCAAGCTGTGCTCTCATAATCATCGTTAAGCGCAACCTATGAATATGTGGCCATAAGAAAGAGCATTTCAACGAACCATTCATCTATCAATCATCCTCATCAGCTCTAGTTCCTCGCGTCACCACAGGCAGCGTTTGTCGGAAATCGCCGCTTAACAGAACTGTAACGCCACCCATCATTTGCTGCTTCCTGCGGATGTCCTGCAAAGTCCTGTTTACCGCCTCTACTGCTTTTCTGTTCGCCATAGTGCATTCATCCCACACGATTAAAGAGCAATCTTTAAGCACGCGCCCTTTGCCACTGTTGCATGACACTCCACAAACAACAAATGTGCTTGGTAAGATATAACCTATAACCAAAAGTTTGACTTGACTTTATGATAGTGTAGCTTGCTGTACCACCAATCAATCTGTTTAGTAATATTGGTGTGAAACTCCCCATACAATTAGATAGGACATGTAAAGTTCTCAGATTTCATAACAGTATCGTTCCTAATGCACATAAAAAATGCAAAAACTAAAAAAAAAGAATATTAGGATTTTAAAAAAAAAATACGGGATTTGAACTCGCACCCTTTAGTGCGGTAAACGGTCGCCTGACCTTACCGCTAAATTCCCTGTTGACATATTGTTGAAATAGCTGTTCCCTTGCAATTTATAATATTACTGCTCCGCTCCTTTATAAAAATAGCGTGATTGTTATGTTTCCAGGGTTAAATTTTTATTAACTAAATAAATAACATGTCATTTTGGGCATTCAAATATTTTGTGCATTCAATTACGAACCAAAACCTTTTCAAATCAATATTGCTTACCTCCCATAACATACCGCGTGATAATATGTAGCCTAAAGCCTTCCTTGGTTTACAAAGAACATTTTTGCTGAATTTCAATTCAATCTATCCAGTAGTTTTGGCGTGAAGAATTACCATACACACAGACAAACAGACAAAAATTCTAAAAAGTCACTTTTTGTCATCAGTTACGTTTTTCTAACAAAAGCCACTTATTTTTTCTCGAAAATTCTCAATGTACAGTTTTTCTTTCGTTACTGTTTTATTATTTAATTATAATAAGGAGTTAGTAATAAGTTAGGTTATGAGTTTAGATAAATGTACCTACACTTTCGCAATAGGTTTCCCTGTAAGGATAGAATGTAAGTTGGGAAATAAATAAATAAACTTGTAATTGACCTTGCTTCATTGAATTTTTACTATAAATGTATCTTACTTAGTTTTCTGAAAAAATTACAGATTAAATAAAAATACATTCTTTCTTATGCCTATGCTAGACTTAGGAAGGCTTTGGAGTCTACCAAGAATTGTCACTAATGACCGATCTCTATGAGTATAATACGTAGGTAAATGTAAAGTCAAGGAAAAAACAGTGGCACTCCGGGAGTGCCGACAGTATTGAAAATAAAACACAAACAGAATACTTTGCCATCACTCACTGACATATCGGACAAACATTAAAACCATAGACGTGATTAAAACCGAGTAGGTATATCCCGAGGACAGCCGAACACATCGCAAGCGGGTATTTTTTTAATCGTCTTATAAACAAAACACGCGCGGTGTCGCTTACGGTAACAGTGACGGGAGTACAATGGTTTTAAAAATAGTTGGGAAAAGGTTAGGCAGATGATGATAATGAATTATGATATTATTGAAGCTGCTGAACCACTAATACGATGACCACTTCCGATAAAGGCTATCCTGCGCCGCTAAACATAAGTTCCGGTACGAGAAAAGAAAAGAAATGAGACAGAAAGTGTTTGTTGACAAAATGCATCGGTCCATGCATTCCTGTTCTACAACAACAGACATTGTTATTTCACGGAAGTTATCGAAGTTAATAAAGCAAATGGAAAATATTAATATCAATAAAAGGGAAGTTTTGTTTATTTGGTTTCCTACAACTTTGTATAAATATGGCTTTCTTGACTGACATCTACAATGTTTTCCTGAAAAGGTCAGGATAATGTCCAGATTTTTTGTTATGAGAAGCATAAAAGCTTTGTTTCTGCAGAAATGTATCTCCTTTGTCACTATTAAAGATAAAAATATCAAAGAGCTTGTTGGTACGTTTGAGTCATCCTGGCGATCCACCGCACATCTTTGCTGTCGGGTTGAACTTTGTCTAGAAGGTTGGCAAGGTATTTTTTCGTGCCATCATTGTCTATCCATTTTTAGGGTTCCGTACCCAAAGGGTAAAAACGGAACCCTATTACTAAGACTTCTTTGTCCGTCCGTCCGTCTGTCTGTCACCAGGCTGTATCTCAAGAACCGCGATAACTAGACAGTTGAAATTTTCAGAAATTATGTATTTCTGTTGCCGCTATAACAACAAATACTAAAAACAAAATAAAATAAATATTTAAGGGGGGCTCCCATACAACAAACGTGTTTTTTTCTGCGTTTTTGCCTTGTGGTACGGAACCCTTCGTGTGCGAGTCCGACTCGCACTTGGCCAGTTTTTTTATTTTGTTTTTCTCTGGTTTATTTTGTTTTTTATTTTGTGTAGATCGTACAATAAAACTCTTCATTCTTTTACCATCCCTGACCTGCATCATCCGGTACTCTCCATTTTTATTTCATTTACTTATTTAAAATAAATAAATTAAAGCCGTTTACTCATAACATAATAAAACTTAATTTTATCACATCCTATTAAAAATGCAGCACATAAAATTTTTCTCTAATCATAATAACGTGAGAGTTTTGCTTCAAAAATAAAAATTATACGTGAAAATGCGTTGAAATGCATGGGGCAGTTTAGGGGCAGAATGGGGCACGGTGGGGCACAGTGGGGTGCGACACGTCACACGGAAACGAGGGAACTAGCGTCGCCGGATACGCCGAGTATGAATAACAGGGTCTTTATGACCTGCTGAAATATAAAACTGACTGAGAATGTCTTGTATAGGGTGCTACATTTTTGTAGAAGTTTAGTTTTCTAATTTAAACGAAAATTAAAGAAAAACGTAGAAAAAAACACGTTTGTTGTATGGGAGCCCCCCTTAAATATTTATTTTATTTTTAGTATTTGTTGTTATAGCGGCAACAGAAATACATCATCTGTGAAAATTTCAACTGTCTAGCTATCACGGTTCATGAGATACAGCCTGGTGACAGACAGACGGACGGATGGACAGCGAAGTCTTAGTAATAGGGTTCCGTTTTTACCCTTTGGGTACGGAACCCTAAAAAGGTGAAACAATACTCGCCCGCCAGCCCGTCCGTCCGCTAGCTCACGGTGTGGCCTGCGCTGAAAGGTTGTATATCTTATGTGAGGTAGCAGTAATTAAAGGAGTGTCACAAAAGATAATTATACGGTGAGATACCTAACAGTTTAATTCTAATCTACCCTAGTCTACTAACTCTGTGAGCGATCTTATCTGTTGGTAAATGTATTAATTACAAGTTTAAATTAACAGTCTGTCTTAGATTATCAAAATCATAATCGTCATCAGGTATTAAAATCAGTTTGCCTTTGACCCTGCGTCCGAAAGCGACTGTCGTGCGAATATGCGATTTTTCCATGAATGACGTACCATACGCGACTTGATTACCTAATCGCGCGGATACGTCTTAATCATATAAAAGAGCGCCACGAACGCTTTCAATTAGGACGTGGCCTAATAAAAAGCACAATGTGAAGAACGTCGTTCCGTTTTCTAAATTTGTTTTACGCGAGATACCCTGTATATAGCATAGCGTCACGGACGGACATCACATAGCCAGCTCGACTGCGCTTTGGTACAGGCTGCTTTATATCCAAAATTAATGCCAAGTGCCGCTAAATATATGGAAATGTCACCTTTGGAATTATTAGCCGTATTTCGCTATTTTAATTTTTCTACTCGAGACGAATTGAATGAGAAATGTAAAATATAGTATAAACTAGCTGCGCCCCGCGGTTTCACCCGCATAAGTTTCGATCCCGTGGGAAAATTGGGATAAAATAAGCCTATACAGATAATACCAGACCACAGATCTCACTATTAGTAGTAATGGCTTTCATTTTGACAGTTCGCAGCAGACAAATGTTTCGAATATTTGAAGCAATCGATTACCAATATATCCTGCAAATTGGTTCAGATTGAGAAGTATAGTGTGTTACGCAAATAGGGTGCTGATTTGTTACGAAATATCTTTACCTGAATCCTGTCTAGTAGAGTCAACGCCCTAATCATTCTAGCTTTCCAATTACATGTTTATACAACATTATTTTTAGTATATGCGAAACCCGAAACACGTGTCTAGTATTTTTATGTAAAGAATCTATTTACAAAATTTCAAAACTGTATCATGAAAAATCACAAAGTTATAAGCTTGTTAAGTTACCTGTTTGTCCGTACAAAAACATGCTCACCCGCGCC
Source organism: Oligia fasciuncula (assembly GCA_963082905.1). NCBI lineage: Eukaryota > Metazoa > Arthropoda > Insecta > Lepidoptera > Noctuidae > Oligia > Oligia fasciuncula. The sequence continues at coordinate 19,128,532 of OY720400.1, forward strand.
GCTCGCACCGCGCCGTATTGCGCTCATTGATAATATTACCTAGGTACCTAACCGTTCCGCGCGGAGATTGGATATCCTACTTATTGTCGCTCGGTGTCCAACTTTTAACTTTTTTTAAATATTTTTGGGACCAAATTATAACATGGGGTAAAAATTATTGGAATCGATTCAGTTACCTACTTATTCTGAACAAAAATAACGTTGTAGATTCCTCCGTTCGGAAAGGCTCAGCTATCAGCATTATTGCGCCATCCTATACATTGGATCTACAATTGTCTATTAACTGCCCCTTTGCCCCTTAACCCACCTGCGTCCAAAACAAAACAAAACAAACCATCCGGCCGTGGAATTGACAAAAAACACACCGAATATCCGCGTGCTCTAGCTGAGAATAAATTCTCTTTATTAGGAACGGCCCTAATAAAGCCTAACCCAGCCAAAAATAGTGGTTCACCACAACGGCTCCCGAGACCCGGCCGTAATAGAATCCGACCCGGCATTAAAGGGTTACCAATGTCCTACACATATATGTAGATAATATATATTTTGATTTGTAAATTGTTGTCACGCTGTATCTTGAAGGGTTAATGAGTTTGTCAAGGGCGTTGATTTGGGTTCGAACCATATTTTAGAGGTGTTAGGTGGAAACTGCTTTCATGTGAGGAGTCATGTGCGAATAAAATTAAATCACATAAATGATTCTTTATTGCATTATATGTGCTACATTTTGTAATTGCGTAAACTTAGGCAACGTAAGTAAAATTAAAATGGTTTGTGTTTTATTTATAACTTTATGCCAATGATATTATTTTTTTTATTTATTTATTTATCTCAGGCGACGCAGGCCCATACATAAATACCTTAACCTAAACATACATATATTATATTCTTATTATAAAACGGTTCTGTGGTACTTGTCCGCGGAAGCGACGGAACACCACGTCCTGCGGCCAGAAGTCTTCTTCCATGACGACGGGCAGATAGCAATTCGGCACGCGCACCACGAACGCCTTGAAGTTGACGTTGCGGTGCGACTCCAATAACTGCACCCTCGGCGCGTACCTCGTCTTCTGGCGCACGTACTCCACGATGTCCTCCGCCTTAGTGGTGTAGTGCAGGCGGGAGATGTACACCGGTGTGTTCGGCTTTGCGGCACGCAAGCTGACTTCGGGCTCCGTAGGAGCTTTGCCGCAGCGATTCTTGTTCGTTCGCGACCGGCGCTTCCTCCTTTTCTAAAACACACACTACATTACTAAAACACATATTTATAATAATTATATTAAAGATGTAGATATGGCACTAGCGGGCGCAAATTTTTGCAGACAAATTCAGACAATTGTTGTAGTTACATTTAGTCCGCTAATAGCAGCGAGCAACACACTACAGATAGCTATCTCTTTCTGTGTCATACGTTCCGTATTATCTATCGCAGTAAGTACTTTGTAATAACAACGCAACAATACAGAACGTCGCTCAGTATGAACGTAGCGTATCTCTCCTTTATAATATCATTCCTTTATGCACAATTAAAAATAACCGCAAAAGCAGTAATTTTTGCCTTATGTTTTAAATCAAAATAATCAATCGTCTTCACAGTACAGTTGGATGCATATTTATAAACTCAAAAAACTTAAACTCAAAACATTTATTTAAAATAAACCAATTACAGGCACTTTTGAATTATCAAGGGGTCGGTCAGTCAGAAAGCTGAAGCTAGTTGCCCATTCCAAAGCGTAGTAGGTACTGGAGAAGAACAGGTAAGAAACAACATGGGCACTTTTTTAAACATTGGTTACATCATTAATGTTGAAATGATGCATGTGAGAATGATGCGGAACGTTAAAAGCGTCCGTAATAAAAGGATAAAAAAACAATAAGAAATATACTGTCCCTATATAAAACACACTTTCTTAGCAAATAAATGATTATCATATAATTATGGTGTTTGACTGTCGTAGAAGAGAAATACCTATCTACTAACGATTTTGAATGTAAAAGTAATAATACAATATTTGACATCTTAGTGCGTTTGTCCACCGCAGCCGTCACCGGGACGTCACCAAGAACGAGATGACGGCTCCGAAGTAGCGATATATACATTTACTATGGCCGCGCATCCGCCGCACGTCTGTCACCCGAGCGCCGTCATCCGACTTAGGTGACTACTCATCCGCAAAATATTTCATCCGCGGATGAAACGTTACCCTTTTAAAATTGTAAGGCGACGAATCATCCGCAAGTCCGGATGAGTTGTCGCATAGTTAATATTGATCCGGCTGCCGAATTTGGCCCGAGATTGTGATGGGCCGATGTGCCGGCAATACAAAACACGTTTGATCTTGTACTCACTGATATTATACCGGCACCGTTCCCCGGCTTTTGTGTTGTCTATCAAAACATACTGAACCGCCGATTTCGGTGGCGGCAGTCAAACGGTCACCGTCACTTAGGACGTCACTTTCAGCTTGAATAATCTCGTTTCTCGGTGACTTCCGAGTGACGGCTGCGGTGGACAAACGCCTTTAAGGTTAAGCTACACGTCCCACTTGACAATTAGATTACAAACGCTATCTACGATAATTTAATCCGCGCGGTGGGTAGGTTAGTGGCGCCAACATAAGCCTTCTCTATTGAACAAAAGACATTCTAAAATTAGACAATTCATTGTGGAACAATGTAATAAGACTAGAAATGTTGTACTTCAGTAATAAATCTCTGTTATCCGAGGAACATGTGAAACAACGTACGACCTAAGTTAGGATACTATTCCACTGTGAGTATCGACGATTTTTTTTTTCAGTTTTTACATATTAGACTTATACTGTTGCGACCCGAATTAACTATACCTACTTTTGTTATTTTTGATAGCCACGATCACTATTCACGATTTTAAGATCATGTGGTCGGCGTTGGCGCACGTTTACCTAGGAGTATCTATCTTGTTCACTGAAGGCTTGAAGACTAAAGAGGTAGAGCGCCATTGGTGGCCTTTAAATATGGACTACTACAAAGACTTCCCGCTGCCAAAAGGCTATCCAGCTCAGCCAACAATAAGAGCACATCAGACCAAAAAAAAAAGAGTAAGTTAACAAGCTATAATGACACGTTTATAAAAGATTCATGGTTCCAAACATCATGTCAGTCATTGAAAAACGCCCATGAGACATTATTCCACACTCCACATGCACTGAAAGAAAGAAAATACAATTTATTTAGCACAGACTAAAAAGACACAATACACCAGATACATACATCAGATAGCATCAAATTTAAAATTGAACAGAAAGTGTAACGTCAATGAAAGAAAGCGAGTGTAAGAAATTAACAAGAAAGTGTGCCTCACGGCTACCTACACCAAAAAGGCCCAGCGGTGCTATTCTGTCAAAATCTCACCGTGAAAACTTAGGTGAAGTGAGCGTGGAGTGAGCGGTCAATAGTGTCAATTCCTAGCAAAACAAACTCACTTCACCTAAGTTTTCACGGTGAGATTTTTACAGAATCGACCGGCTGTTCAGCAAAAATGCCAGACAACTAGGTGCCTGACAACCTAACTGCTAACTTATCTAATTTTAACTTAAGATTATAGCTTCAAGGTACATTATATTCAACTAATTACAGCAGTACTAATCAACGTGCTCGTTCCACTACAACAACCGAATACCTTATAGTGTCTCCGAGGCGGTGTATTATCAGAGCGTTCGAGAACATTCGCTTGAAATAATTAAACTTGTCATGTGTTGTACTGGATAGGGTCTCGACACTCGTGCTTGTGAATGACGTGCGAATACGTTAGGAATTAGACGGGTGTTGCGATTTCGTGTTATTGTGTTAGTTCTGTTATTATAGAGGGTTTAAAGAAATAAAATGATGTAGAAGGTTGTCCTTTTTATAGGCTTAAAGAAGTTGGATAAAAAAAAAGTTTGACGTTAAGGCCGGTAACCAGAAAATGTGTGAGGTATTGCAGTCCTTTTGGGATGGCCACAGTAGCTTGTGCAGTAGAAGCTGGAGCTATTGCAGCAGCTTGCAGTCAAGACGATGAGAAAGTTTCATAAAATTCATTACATTTTCAAGTCAAACGCCAGTTTTTTTTTAACTTAAACCAAGCATAAAGAAAACTGTAGCATAAACTTTATAGAGTAATAAAAAACAAGTAATTAAAAAAACTGAAAAACCCGACTGCGGTAAAAAAAAATAGTTTAAAAAAAACTGAAAAGCTAAAAACAAGGCCATTTTAAATTAAATAAAAGTTGGAAGCAGGCGGGACCCATTTGAGTTTGAAAATATAATAAAAAAATGGTATGGGGCGACTTACAGCTCGTAAGTCGCGGCCGTTACCACTTGGCCACCACTGCTCAAGACAAATCTAAAGACGTATAATTTATCCAAATCCGTTCATTCGTTTAGAAGTTACGAGGGAACAAAGAAACGGACATACATACATACATACATACAGGTCAAACACATAACCCTCCTTTTGGGCTTCGCCGCAGTCGGGTAAAAAAGCACATATTTTGAATTGCAATTTGTCTTGGCGATTTTTTTAAATTAACAATTTCCCAAACCCAGTCGCACAATCCACAGGCAGCCTTAACTAAGGTTATCTTACATCCTGCTTAGCGCGTGACATCAGCACAGGACGTCTGCACCAGCATCCAGTCACTGCGACGCAAACATTAATCTAACTCTTGCTTCGTTGGCACATATCCTTATTTCTAATGAAAGGGGCTTAAGATCGTGCAGTGTTAACTAAAGTGTGTTGGTTTGTTTTGCGTTAGGGCTTAGATGTTTAGCGGTCTGTGTAGGTGAAGGATTGGATTTAGATATAGGTAATTGAAAGAAAATTTGTGTTAAAACATTTAACACGATTTAAAAGTTGAGAAAACTTTACTTTTGATCGTCTTCGTGTCGCTGGCACGACTGTATTTCAGAGTCTTTGATCAACTGGACCCACTCGAACTGGACCCGCGGGTCCAGTTGACCACATCAGCTTGTTGGCCTAAAATTTCGCACCTTCAACGGTACAGTACACAGAGGGCAGGATAAGCGGTGGAGCATAGTTTGCAACATATTTCCACATCCATACACTACTACCGTTCCGTCGAAGTAGCCCCACTACATCAGGTGAGAGTTAAATAATTTTTGATAAGTAATATTTATTTCTGTAAATTGCTTCAGAAAAACACTTGTACGTTATTAAGAAATAATAATAATGTAAAATTGGATGAGGTCGGTGTTTCTTAACTGACTTCTCTGAGAAGAAACATTGAAACAAAGTCAGAGGTCACAGTATTTTTTATAGTCCTGACATTATCTTGGTCAGAGCAGTTTATTTTGAGTAGCAGTTTATTTTGAGTAGCAGTTTATTTACCGTATTTTTCGTATTACGTACGTATTTTGTTATGTAATTAACCGACTGCGCGATAGCTAAGACAAGGTTAGGGTTTTCACGCGTATCTACCTATGTATATTTTTAATCACCCTTGTCAAGTAGTGACCATCGCCCGTCCTCACCCAAGTAGGTACGAAGAGTCCCTTCGTCCCTTCCTCCACTGGAAGATTTTCCGGTCGTTCTTGCTAGCCGACGTTTTTCAGTAACTATATACTATCGTTTTTTTTTCATACATGCGTCATGTTCGTGAACGGGCGCAGTCAGAATGGACTGGTCATCTCTTTGCTGCCATAGCTTATTTTAATTTAATATTTGAATTGTTTTTTTTTTCATCTTTTCATTACAGACGCTTTTAGCGTTCTGCATCGTTCTCACATGCCTAATTTTTAACATTAATGATGTAAACAAGACTTTGTAACCATATTATTTTGATTTAAAAGTGTCCATAAAGTTTTTTGCCCGTTCTTCTCCATAGGTATCTACGCTTTGGAATGGGCAACTAGCTTCATCTTTTTGACTGACCGACCCCTTGACAATTCAAAAGTGCCTGTAATTGGTTTAATTGAAATAAATACTTCGAGTTGGAGTTTGAGTTTTCGAATACCATTCATTTAAACCGTTCCCCTCCTGAATAACCCGAAAAGATTTAGGGTCAAATTACACTAGCTAGCAAAACTCCACAAACATTATGGGTATAAATATACACGTTTAAATTTAAGTCGTTCTGGACCTCTTCAGGGGTCATTGTACTCATCATTATAAACAACTTTTACTATAGGACCAAACCTGAAATTGCGAAAAAAAAAAACAGCTGTTCCCTACATTTTGACGAGATATGCGTTACATAAATGACCCCTGAAGAGGTCCAGAACGACTAAAATTTAAACGTGTATAAAACACGAGAAATAAAAAAGATTTGATGTTTTTTTGTTTGATGTAGTTACTCGAAAAATTACTTGAGAAAATAAGTTTCTTTTTCTTTTGTCGTGTTCCCCGTCACGCCTGTTAAGTTTATACAAAAACTGGCCAAGTGCGAGTCGGACTCGCACACGAAGGGTTCCGAACCACAAGGCAAAACCGCCGAAAAAAACACGTTTGTTGTATGGGAGCCCCCCTTAAATTTTTATTTTATTCCGTTTTTAGTATTTTTTGTTATAGTGACAACAGAAATACATCATCTGTGAAAATTTCAACTGTCTAGTTATCACGGTTCATGAGATACAGCCTGGTGACAGACGGACAGACGGACCGTGGAGTCTTAGTAATAGGGTCCCGTTTTTAACCTTACCCGGGTACGGAACCCTAAAAAAGAAACTGATCTTTAAACTGATATTTCAAATAACTACACTTCCAGCTGTCGTTAACCCCAATAATTAAATATATATTTTTTTGTTTTTTTTGGTTCTATCATGTTTAGACATCGATATATCCGGCCCGTAGCTAAATAATAACAGCCGCACAGGTCGATAGATCGGGTTAAGCTACGCTTGCCGCTGTTGGTCTGTAGATGGGTGACGATCTTTTCATACCGTGACCCCTCCGTGCCTCGGAAAGCACGTTAAGCCGTTGGTCCCGGCTGTCATTCATGGATCTTTGACAGTAGTTACGGGTAGTCAGAAGCCCGAAACTCTGACAGCCATCAAGGAATCTGGGAAGGGAAGGAGTCTGGGTATCGTATTACCCAGTAATTGGGTTGAGGAGGTCAGATAGGCAGTCGCTCCATGTAAAACACTGGTATTCAGTTGCATCCGGTAAGACTGGAAGCCGACCCCAACATAGTTGGAAAAAGGCTAGGCAGATGATGATGTTTAGATATCGATACCCACCACGTCTGCGAAGTTTCGCTAACTAATTTAATTCGACCCTGTATTAAAAAGTATCAATTCATAACAGGATTACAGAGCCCTATTAATAGCGAATTGAGAACGAACCTACGCTATAGATCACAATAGTATGAACATTAATCTGCTGTGACAATGCTGACGGAGCGTGGATTAGCGTTGATACCTCCACGTCGCGTACTGCCTGTCAGTCATCTGTTCTGTATTCATTCACTAAGTATTAATGGTCTTTTGGTGTAATGCTGTCGGTTGTAGCAATGACTTAGCTTCTTCTTCTTTAGTATACAAGGTTATTGGTTAAACATTAACAAACCTCTTTGTACTCAGCATTATGAACAACTTTTCCTATGGGACCAAACCTGAAATCAAAAAACAGTGGCACTGCGGGAGTGCCGACACAAGTGAAAACAAAGTACAAACAGAATACTTTGTCATTACTCACTGACATATCGGATATACATTAAAACCGAGTACATCCCGAAGACTGCCTACCACATCCGAAGCGGGTATGTTTTTAATCGTCTTTAAACAAAACACGTGCGGTGTCGCTTACGGTAACAGTGGCGCGAGTTCAATGGTTTTATCCCATCTCAAAAAATGCCAAAAACGCGCCTAAAGAAGTTTTCACTTCAAAATAACAATCGTCCTGTTGCCCACCAGACACAACACCCGTCTGGTCGGAGGATCCCTTTTCTGTAGCGTAAGAGTGAACTTTACACCCTGTTCCTCATACCTCTAAACTAGTACGAACACAAAGAATAGCTGATCTAGTAAAAATCCCAGTTCACCCCATTCCTTTACCAGAAATAAGCCTTCCAAAGTTACATACATTGCTACGAACACTCGATAATTTCTCAAATCATAAGTTAAGCATGCATTATGGTACCAAAGCCTTCTCATATCAGTATTCAGGGTGTAGGAGGCATATAAAAATTCGGTGTTCGCCCCCAAACGCTAACTCCCGTAGATCACATAAAGTTATGGTTTATAGCAGAGTCGAACGCGAAATGTTAAGTCGATCACCACTTACGAGCATGTTTCCCTGGTACTTTTGCCGAATTTGTTACGTAAACAGGGGAGTTAATGAGTTGTTTTTTTGCTACTGTTCAAAGAGAAAACATTCAAGATTTTGTTACAAAGCTCAATATTTCGTTGTACAGACGCCAGCACATCAAGCTACCCGAAACTGTCAAATTTTCCAAATCAACTTTGAACCTTAGACTTTAGCGATAAAGTTGAAAATCTATTAAAGAAATTTGACAGACTGTAGTAGCTTGATGTGCTGGGGTCTGTACTCAAATATATGCTTTTGCCTATTAGACCAGAAGCCTTTTGAAGACACACTTTGTCTGGCCGTGAAAAACGACGGTTGATTTGCAGTGTGTAGGCGAGTTCGTCATTGTTGTATGGATCACTATTGGAAGCTTGTTGTCAGACACGGCGGCAGTACGGCACGGGACCGTCGCCGCAGTGCATATATAAATCAAAATCAAAATCAAAATATTTTATTTCACATAAGCCTACATGGGCACTTATGAAACGTCAGAAGCTAGGTGCACGGTTCCAATTGGTCGTTTCCTATGGAGAAGAACCGGCAAGAAACTCCACGGTTACTCTTTTTAAAAATAATTGGCTTTTACAATATTTTCAAATTACAGTAGGTATGGGAGGATAGCGTAGGCCTGTCAACAAGTATCAGGTACTTGATAAAATAAAAAATGGTCTACAGATCCAAAGTCTACAAGGCCTACAAAGTCCTCACATTTACAAAATAAGAATCTATCAAAAGGATAAATAAAAAATAAAAACCTAATAAAACCTAGTGATATGATTACCATAACAACCACTAATAAAGAGATGGAAAAAATTTGAATTTTCTGTATCTCTAATCTCACATTAGTACGGCGCAGTTAACACGCTGTACCGTACAAAAAACCATAGCGACGGGACTAAACATATAAGCAGGTCTTTGCCCAGAACCATAAAGCCTGCGTTTAAATTGACGAATCTTGGCGGTAGATACCTAAAACTAATCAACAGAAGAATATAGAATATATATATATTTAATACTACTTACGTCTATTTTTAGCTTAAATAACGTTTTCTTCATTTCAAAGCCAGGAAAAGTTTCACCTTTACAGGTTTTCCTGGAATCGTTTCACCTCACAAATCAAAAACACGAAACAGCAAGGGAAACTCGATAATAATTATTTTTCAAAGTAAAAATAGCCCGTGTGGAAACACATTTAAAATGAATAAGCTTATTACATTGACTATCTCCTTCGCAGTCTTTGCAAAATGGGTCCGACCCTTCGAAGTTACTTTCATACATAAGTGAGGGAGCGATATGAAACAAATCCAATACACGAACTCCCAGAAGGCAAGGCAACTTGTGTAGGTGTTCACAATGAGAAGTTACAGGTTTGTATATTGTTTTCTGGGAAAGCTTTTGAACTGAAGACGTGGTTACAAGGATGGTTTCCTAAAATATTAATTTTGAAGGAATCAGGTATAGTTGCTTATTATTAAGGGGACTAATGACCTAAAACGCGGTCACTGTCGGTGTAGTCTGTGTGTGTAGTCGGGGGTGTATCTAAGTTTAGTACATTTCGTCAGTTATGTTTAAGCCCCCTAAACATAACCGCGCTTTTACATGACCTAAAGCGTGGTCACTGTCGCACTGCATAGAAAAGAAAGAGAAGCGCGATGACACAAGCCTGGTAATTTATTGCAAAATATGAAGCAATTATCTATTTACAAAAAATCTATTGTTTGGACTGAAAAACTAAACTAGTGCATGTTGCTTGTAGAATAATCTGACAAAAAATCAGAATTATTGTATTGTTAGAATTATTAGAAAACTTAACACTGGCCACAATATTTAGTTTTAAGTGTTGCCACTTGATGGCGCTTTCCGTTTTTGATTATCTGTAGCTCCCCGGTTCTCTTGCTAAGATGTAGGAAATGCAATGTGCAACTTTAATAGAATATTTCAGAATACATACATTGTTTCCTTTAAACAACAAACCTATAAACTAACATGTATGTAGGTATATTAGAATGGTTTTTATTGTAAAAAGAAAGTTTTTAGAGGTATCTTCATAATTTTTTTTTTTTTAATTAATCAAATTTATTGTATTATGTTTTCAACACAAATCGGGATGAAAACTATCCTAAGTCCTTCCCCGGGATGCAGTCTGTCTCTCTGCCAAATTTTATCGAAATCCGTTCAGTGGTTTAGGCGTGAAAAGGTAACATACAGACAGACAGACCGAGTTACTTTCAAATTTATAATATTAAGTATGGATTTATCTGAAAGGTGTTGTATATAGGTAAAATATAGTACTAAACAATTTTCTCCATGGAACCAACATCGTACTTATCTGTACCATATCGACACCCGTAATGGCCAAACCTTTCTGATACTATATCCTACCGGTCGATTCTGTAAAAATCTCGCCGTGAAAACTTAGGTGAAGTGAGTTTGTTTTTGCTAAGAATTGACACTATAGACAGCTCACTCCACGCTCACTTCACTTAGTTTTCACGGTGAGATTTTTACAGAATAGCACCGCTGTACTAGCTTCTGCCCGGGACTTCGTCCGCGTGAATTTTCTACCCTCCCCCCATTCAGTCTCCTGGGGGTGGAATTTCGAAAAACCCTTTCTTAGTGGATACCTACTCTTCACAAAGAACACACCCTCCAAATTTCATGTCTTTAGGGCCAGCGGTTTAGGCTGTGCGTTGATATATCAGTCAGTCAGGACTTTGAATTTTATATAATAGCCAGAAGAAATTACACTAAATTATAAAGGTGAACGTTTGTGAGTGTGTGTGTGTTTATATGTTTGTTACTTCTTCACGCTCAAACGGCGGGACCAATTTTGATAAAATTTGGTATGGAGGTAGCTGACACCCTGGATTAACATATAGGCTACCCTTATATTCTCATGGGATGGAAACTTATGCAGGTGAAACCGTGGGGTACAGCTAGTAACAATATAATAATAATTAACGGGTAGGTATGTTTATTAGCATAACAGTATTAGACACAGGCCTCTCTGAAACGGAATGGGCCGTAATCTACCATGTGGGCCCAGTGCGGGTTGGTAGATTTCACTTGTCTTCGAATTGGACATGCCCCTCACGATATTTTCCTTTACCCGTTTTTGAGAGCAGTGGTGATGAAATAATCGAGCGACTCTAGGGTGTACCTACAATAATATTTATGAAAATATTCTAAAAATAATAACTAAAAGATCTTATTTATGGATTAACACTAAGTTATTCAACTAACACATTCCAATTCGTAATTTGATATATCGAATCTCGCATCAAAGCCCAAGAAGCAAACGTCTCCTGATAAGTGAAATATTGATTTACGCCAATGTCTTCCTTAGCCCTACTATATATCTAAACAAAAAGGTCCGTTTTACCTTGGCAAGTTCATATAAAATGTTCAGTTTGCCGAGCCATCTTGCCCTCTTTAAATTACCTGAAGAGAGTAACCGTTTTCAGACACTTTTGTGAATATTTAAATATTCTCAGCGGTATCTTTTTGCAATTAAGACTTGAGAAGCGTTGAACTAGGTGATTTTGATACTTTGTTAGGCTGATTTATCTCCTAAATTATGTATTTGGCTCGGGAAATTGTATTTTTTGGTGAGGACGAACCGTTTTCAGGTATTTTGTTAAATTCTAGTCCCTAAATGAGCGCTTCTGCTTCTACGATAATTTTCTTGTCAGCGATTCGCACGAATTTACTTGCCCGAAAATTACTATAATAATTCATTCTTACCACTTCCGTGCGCTGGTGTCCTTTTTTTCTATACTCTATTGAATGAAATTAAAAATATGCCAATTCGGGCGAGTGCCTATATAGAAGAAAAACATTAGAGTGACTATTCGCTCGTTTCGGGTGAGTAAATTCGTGGGATTCGACTAATAAGCCGTCTTGTCTTGTTGAAATTGTTTGCAGTCATATACCATACCTACATCTGTAAACTCCCGCTCTTGTTGATTCCAGGATCCCTACGATTACACATAACTTACCTACTTCATTACCTACTCATTCAAAAGCTCAAACAGTACTGTATAACTAATAGAACAACTGAGCATCGACTTTATTATGACTAAAATCCACTGGCGCCAGTGATACAATCACAAATGACTACCCTCGCAATTTTGTAAAGGTCCTAAAATTCACCATTTATAGACAATCGAGCATGTGGATACATCATTCGAATCGTAACTATATAAAACGAATGTATCCAAACAATATACAGAGAGTTACGACCCAAACTGCAAGTTTGTATCTACACTACACCACAACTTTGTCCTTCTAGCCGCTGCATTTTCGGACTTTACAACTTTAAAACTCTGAACACAAACAAAATTAAACCTTAAAACAACTAAATACGTCACACATTGGCAGCATTACTGAAAATTGTAGGCACAGTGTGCAATTTTATGGCTGTAAACGAAACATGCAATTTTAAACTTTAAACTTTTCACATAAGGTATATCCAAAAGTTTGTAACATAGTTGTATTCAGGCGTTCGCATAGTTTAAACGGTACAAATTGCCATTCAAAACGTCATCACGTTTTGTGGCAGAGCATGTAACACGTATATTCTTGTGTTTTACTATCATAACAAAATGTTTATGCTGTGTGAATTGGAAATTCGAAGTGTTTAACGGTATTACGTTACTAGGGTTCAATGACAACAAAATGTGCTGCGAAGGTGTAACTAAACGTTATAGAATATAAGACTAAGGTATCTATTTGGAGTTTATGAAAGAGGTTTTTGCACTACAGTACGTAGGATTTTTACTGGCTCTTCATCTTCCTAGCCTTTTCCCGATATTGTTGGGGTTGGCTTCCTGTCTAACCGAATGCAGCTGAATACCAGTATTTTACATGGAGCGACTGCCTATTTGACCTCCACAACCCTCGCAGGAAGAAGTTAAACGGAGTCACAGCATTCAAGAATATGACTCATATGTCTAGGATCTACAAGACGAAATACGTCGTAGGTAAATTGAATTTTAGAAGCTAGCAGTCTTAAAATAATAATAATATGTACAAGTGTGGACGACGCGCGCCGTATAGATATATAGCTATAGGTAAATTAGTTAATTAAGTTAAGTAAGACTCTTAGTGCCATCTGTAGGCAATGCATGATACTTTTTAAAAATAAATCAATGTTGCAAGGTGCGAGTGGTCGGGTCTACAGTAATTTTTTGTTGTTGGCAACTTTTTTTTCTCTCTGCTAACAAGCACCGCGTCGCGTACATATACTTTAAAAAAAGCATAAGAAGCTGTTTTTCGAAGCCCTGCAACCACCCGCACCCTCCAAATTTACTCAAGAACCAAGACTGCCTTTCATTTCGCCTCCATCTATAATAAATGGTCTTCGAGCACGGATGTGATTGTGATGTCTTCCAAACATGAGTTAAAAAAAATGGCGGACCGCTCACAAACGCCGGGAACGCAGACGCGTCGTATGCGAAAAGAACAATTACAGTGTCTTAAATTGGATAGTGCACCAATGAAAATGAACGAACGGGCTCCTTCCCATGGCAGCAATTGTCCCATAACGCCACGGGAACTTACTTATACGACACCGCCGGCGACATTAAAACAGTCACCGCGTGCTACCGTGCCACAATCTACGTGCGCTTCGAAAACAACAGTGCGTTCCATTAAATCAACAGCTTCTTCTATAGCACGGCGTAAACAGCTTGAACTGCATGCTGCTGAGGCAAAGGCGAAAATTCAATTAGAATTGATTGATAAGAAGCTAGAAGCGGACCTTGCCCTTGTCGACGCCAATGATAGAAACCACGACGACATCGAAGGAATTCAGGAACAAGTCACGAACTGTTCGGTATCCCTGCCTGATCAACAAAAAAATGACGATGTGGAGAAGTGGCTGGACTATAGCTGTCCTTCTTCACAGCCTCCTCCAGACCATGGCTGTCCTCCTGCACAGCCCCCTCAGGACAGCATGCAACAGCTGGCAATAACTTTAAAAAGTATGATGAAACAGACAGCCACGCAGCACGAGGATCGTCTGCTCAGCCGTCTAGCTACACCGCGCGAACTGCCTATTTTTAGTGGTGACTGTATAGAGTGGCTACATTTTAAAAATGCTTACGAAGACTCGACCCGTGTGTGTCGGTTTAGTGACTCGGAAAACTTGTGCAGACTTCGTCGAGCACTACGAGGTGAGGCCAAAGAAGCTGTTACTGACCTGCTGATCGGCAACACACCGCCGCTGGCAGTACTAAATGCACTGGAACTGAGATTTGGTCGAGCTGACACCATTGTTTACAATATAACGACCCAGCTGAAAAAGTTACCATCGTTACATAATCATTATCAGAACGAAATAAGCTACTTCGCTGTGAAGGTTAACAATTGCGTGGCAACAATACGCGCCCTAGACCAACATGACTACCTACGAAGCCCTGAGCTCGCTGCAGCCGTTGTATCTAAATTGCCGAGCACGCTGATAGGTAAATGGACAGATTTCGCATATAGTCATCAAGGAGATGGCACATCGAAGCTGGAGTTGCTAGCTACATTTTTGAAAACTGAGGCAGAGATGATATCAGTCGTCGGATGTATTCTGCCACGAGAAATAAAGAAAACGACTGATACAGGCAACAGTCGAACAGCTGATGACAAGACTCGACACCGCTCTGTGTTTACTTCGGTCGCTGTTGAAGACACGAAATGTTTGTTTTGTGAGAAAGGGATTCACACAATACCAGAATGTCGTGTATTCAAACGTGCGATGAGAAGAGACAGATGGAGATTCGTCAAAAAGCACAGACTATGTTATTGTTGTTTATCAACTAAACAGCACAGTAGCAAAGAGTGCCCTGCACCTGTATGTGACGTCAATAGCTGTGGTATGGCTCATCACCGCCTTCTGCACTGGACGAAAACTACAACGACGTCACAGTCAGCTGATGCGCCACAGAAAACCAGAGATAGCTCGGAACAAGATTTACCTACTACGTCCGATGCTTCGGTAACGCACGTCGCACGTGACGATGACGTCATTCAAGCATCTACGAGCTCGACGACGGACGACTTCGCGCTGCTAAAAGTAATTCCCGTAAAAGTGCGCGGACCTAAAGGTGTAGTGAGTACCTACGCGTTATTGGACGACGGAGCTGCAGTGTCAATAATCGACTCGGAACTATCGGACAATTTAGGTTTAAAAAGTGAAAGTTCGTGCCCTATAAAGTTTACTGACGCGTTCGGCTTAGAACTTTATCAATCGGAAGTGCCAAAAGTGAAACTACAAATTTGTGGACATGACAATGCTTTCTATGACATTAAATTACGGAAATGTGATAAGTTAAAATTAAGTGCTCAAAATATGTCACTTGTAAACAAAGTTGAATGTAACCACTTAGCTCATATAAAACCATTAATGGTCGCGCAAAGTGTAGTGCCGCGTATATTGTTAGGTCAGGACAATTATTATATTATAGCTCCGCTCGAGATTGTTGACGGGGGACGGAGCTCGCTGTATGGATCACGCTGCAGGCTGGGATGGACCATACACGGCTACTACAAAGGTCGTACTCACTCTTCGGTAAGTGAACTTAATGTCTTCCATCTCGCTCGCTCTTCTGATAGTGATAGCACGCATGTAATTAGTGAACTTAATGACCTTATCAAAAATTCATTTAATCTCGATTCCATTGGAATATCGACCTTATGTCGTGAGAATAAAGATCATGTCAGAGCTATTGATATTGTTGATAAAACTGCACGTCAATTAGAAACTCAGTGGGAGGTAGGTCTACCTTTTAAAAAAGATAATTTCGATATGCCCGACTCGTACAGTAATGCTTTATCACGTCAACAAATGTTGTTACGCAAATTTCATAAAGATAGTGAGTACGCGAGTAGGTATAAACAGGAAATTTCCAAGTTATTTGACAATGGTTATGCACGAGAATTACAGAACCATGAATTACTCTCCGCTAGTCACGTATGGTATCTGCCGCACTTCGGTGTGCAAAATGTAAACAAACCAGGAAAACTGAGGTTGGTATGGGATGCTGCCGCGAAGGTTAATAATGTTTGTTTAAATGATTATTTATTAATTGGACCTGATTTGTACAATTCTTTGTTCGGAATTATGCTTAGATTTCGCGAAAATCAGTTCGTAACCGTAGGCGATATTCGTGATATGTTTTTACGGATAAAGATACGGCCAGAAGACCAACATGTATTTAGATTCTTGTGGCAAGAGTCTACAGGCAGTACGATTAAGCATTGTGTCATGCAAAGCCTTATCTTTGGCGGCACGATGTCCCCTTTTATTGCGCAGCATATAAGAAATAAAAATGCACTAAAATACAAACATATTAATTCTGAGGCCGCGGACGTAATAATAAAAGATCATTACATGGATGACTGTTTACATTCAAATAGCGACGAGAGTAACGCGATTAAATTAGTGAACGATATAACTTCCATTCATAGGAAAGGTGGATTCGAGATAAGAGGTTGGTCCAGTAATAGCAAACGAGTTTTAGATTCTATACCTACGGACGCGTTAGCTCACAGCGCTATACAGTTCAAAGATGGCGTAAACAACACAACTGAGCGCACTTTAGGATTAATATGGCATCACGCGGATGATTCGTTCGGTTTTAGGATTAATTTGACTCGTATACCTAAAGATATTTTAGAAGGAACCGTACCACCTACGAAAGCCAAAATGCTTAGCATTATTATGTCAGTTTATGACATTCACGGATTTTTATCACCGTTTCTTATAAAAAGTAAAATCATTTTACAAGACGTACATAGATCTAGTGTTGACTGGAAGTGCCAGATTCAACCTGCCGAACAGATCAAGTGGGTGAAATGGCTTGATGAATTAAAACAATTAGAATTGTTACGAATACCGCGTTGGTATTTTAATGCAGGTACGTGGATTCAGTGCTACTCAAATACTATAGGTAAGCAAGACGTCAACACGATTATAGATACACAGATGCATATATTTTGTGACGCTTCCATTAAAGCTTATGCCGCGGTTATTTATTGGCGTTTGACTCGGTTAGACGGAAACGTTCTCGTGTGTTTTGCAGCCGCGAAGAGCAGAGTGACCCCACTCCGACCAATATCTATACCTAGGTTAGAATTACAAGGCGCACTGATAGCTTCACGTCTTGCTGATATTGTTCAGCGCGAACATTCAAGTTTAAAGAGCGATAAGCGCTTCTTTTGGACTGAATCACACACGGTCCTCCAATGGATTCGTAGTGACCCTCGGAACTATAAACCGTTCGTTGCTCATCGTCTAGGTGAAATTGACGAACTAACTAAAATAACGGAATGGCGGTACGTACCGACCAAAGTAAATGTAGCGGATATAGCTACCAAAGAAGAAGCGCCACCACTTACATACGACAATGTTTGGTTTCACGGTCCTGGATTCTTACGGCAGCCAGAGAATACATGGCCTAAGGATCTCAGGCCTACCAAGTCATCAGATGACGCGGTATGCGAGTTAAGGAGCATTAACGTGATGACGTCACAGATTATTCAACATTCATTACCTAATGAAGACGATTTTTCGTCTTGGACGCGACTCGTTCAAGTTACCGCTCGGGTATTATTATTTACAAAACGCTGTCGACGTATTGACACTCAAATTAATGTTGAACTATTGTACGAAGCGGAATTGCTTTTAATTAAAAAATGTCAACAAGACTCGTTCGCGCAAGACATTGAACTACTTAAACAAAATAAGCCCGTAACGTCTTCTAGTCGTCTGTTATGTCTGACGCCCTATATGGACTCTGAAGGTATTTTGCGAGTTCAAGGTCGCATTGACAAAGTTCAAGGTGTTGAACGGTCAACAATGAGACCCGCTATACTTGATGGTCAGCACAAGTTGACACGACTGTTGGTAGAATACTACCACAGGAAAGCGCTTCATGGAGCGCACGAACTGGTCGTAAATGAATTACGGCAGCGATACTGGATCATAAAAATTCGGCCGACCGTACGCGCCGTAGCTTCGCGTTGTTTATTCTGCCGCTACCGTCGCGCCGCGCCGCAGCCGCAGCGCATGGCTGACCTACCCGCCGCACGCTTGCAGCACCACCGCAGACCTTTTACATTTACGGGCATCGACTTCTTCGGCCCCATGGAGGTTACAATAGGCCGAAGGAGAGAAAAGAGATACGGTGTTATTTTTACTTGTTTGACGATACGCGCAATTCATTTAGAGTTAACCGATAATTTAACAACTGACTCAGCGATTATGGCGCTTAGGCGGATGATATCTCGTCGCGGTACGCCCAGCGTTATTTACTCTGATAATGGGACAAACCTAAAAGGTGCCGATAATGAATTAAAACGTAGTTTATTAGAACTCAATCGTACTAAACTTCAGGAAGACGGCACTGTAAAAGGTATAGAGTGGAGATTTATTCCTCCTGGTGCGCCTGAGATGGGAGGCGCCTGGGAACGAATGATACGGACGGTGAAGACTGCATTGAAGGTCGTACTTAAGGAACGCGCTCCACGTGCGGAGACGTTAGCTACATTGTTTGCGGAAGTAGAAGCATTGGTAAATAGTCGTCCTATAACTTATGTATCTTGTGACCCTAACTTTCCTGAAGCCCTAACACCAAATCATTTTTTGATAGGTACGTCGTCTAACAATCCCGCTTTCGGTATCTATAATAATGACGACCTATGTTTACGTAAGCAATGGCGCATAGCGCAATGTTTAACTGATGCTTTCTGGAGGCGGTGGATAAAGGAGTATTTACCTACTTTGCTACCTAGATATAAGTGGAATAAAGAGCAAAGAGCGTTGCGAAATGGAGACTATGTTCTTTTAGTTGAACAAAATTTAGAGCGAGGTTCTTGGCGCCACGGAGTGGTGAGTTCGACTCATGGCGGCGATGATGGTCGCACCAGAGTGGTCGATGTGCGCACACGTACTGGTGTGGTTCGGCGTCCGGTGACGCGCGTCGCCCTACTCTTTCCAGCGGAATGTTAGTGCTGAACTGAACATGTTGTTTTTCCTTTTAATTTTTTGTCTGTATTTAGCTGCTACTTAATTATTTTGTTTATTTTTGCTTAAGTCAACTCAGCTCAGCACTAGGGGGCGGATTGTGGACGACGCGCGCCGTATAGATATATAGCTATAGGTAAATTAGTTACATATTAAGTTAAGTAAGACTCTTAGTGCCATCTGTAGGCAATGCATGATACTTTTTAAAAATAAATCAATGTTGCAAGGTGCGAGTGGTCGGGTCTACAGTAATTTTTTGTTGTTGGCAACTTTTTTTTCTCTCTGCTAACAAGCACCGCGTCGCGTACATATATTTTAAAAAAAGCATAAGAAGCTGTTTTTCGAAGCCCTGCAACCACCCGCACCCTCCAAATTTACTCAAGAACCAAGACTGCCTTTCATTTCGCCTCCATCTATAATAACAAGTATATAAAAAGGAGGGGAAATAATCAAAAGGCACCAAAAAATTCGTACAGAACTTTCCTAAATCGAAATAAAGTTCGAAATACAAATACTGGCTCAAAGGTTTAGGTTAGAACCAAAAGTTAGACTTTGTTTTGTAATAAGACGGTATTAGTTCCTAATCGTGTCCTAGGGAGTCATTCTCAAATTATTGATGGTTCTACACCAATAATAAAGCTGAAGAGTTAGTTAGACTACCAGTTATTATTATTATCGTCATTTCTGTCCCACTGCAGGGCAAAGGCCTCCCTTCCCTTCCTTAGACTACCAGTTGGATTTAAAAAATTCTTGCATTTGATAGCCCAATTCTTAAGGAAGGCTATAGACTATTTAACATCAGACTAGGACATCTAGGAGCCAGCAAAAGCAAAAAGTCAGAATCTACGCGGAGCGAAAACGAAGTAATAGCTCTGGTAAGCGATGCGATGCGACGGGATGAGTCAAGGGAAAACGAAAAGAAATAAGCAGTAAATAAAAATGATAAAACATTAATATGAACTGCTTTAATCAGTTCCTTAGGAGCCTAACGATCAAAGCAGTATTTTTTGTGATACGAAAACAGTTAAAGCTTGAGGCAAAATGTTTCCGTCATGACAGTAAACTTTAACGTTTTATGTAGCTAAAAGGTCAAGTTGGTGATATCGTTCAAACCACAGTAATGGTGGTTTTGCCTTTTTTTTCTTTTTTTTCAGTAAATAGTAAGTTCAAACATTAAAAGTTACTGTTTTACAAACATTTCTTCTTACTGTATAAAGTCAGTAAGTTTTAATGAAATCGCTTTAATGTGCTGTAGAAAGAAAATTTATGTTTCACAGCGCGGACAGAAGCTATAGTAGCGACTAAGAAGACAACATCCAATCAATGATTGAGGCAAATCTAAACACAAATGACGACCCCAGGATATTACAGCCTCCATCTCATCAAACAGCAAAGTTTTTACGAACAAACTAAAATAATAATAAAAAGGAATAGTACAATCGATAAAATGACAACGACTGCACATCGGAGCCATTACACAAAGTTCTGATACTTAAAAGTAACATAAAAATTGTATTTTACGATACAACTGCAATGACTTTTATTATATTTGTAACCGTGACGTTTATCGCTGAAAGCGCTTGTTCTGAAACAAATTAAGGCTGATACAGCGCTGCAGCAGCTGAGTGGTAAGGAACTTTAATAGATTTGGAGAATTACGACCTCTTTGACGTCATGATGGTTTTCATTTTCTTTGAAAGTGTTTAGGAGCTAGTATACACTTCGTCTAATTATGTTTGAAGCGGCTTGCTTAGACTAGACTACCTCATAAACTCATGAGATCTAGCATCACCATAGTCTATTGACATCTTCGTAGAATTTCATAAAAATTTTTTTAGCTCTATTTTAACATCCCTCACACGTTTGCTCGCCTAGTCATTGTTTTAACAATGACAATGACAATAGTTGTGTACACTTGGTGTACCGTTGAAGTACGAGCACTTTCTCTTATGTATGTACACTTGGTGTACACTTGACGCTTGAAGGGTTAATACAGGGTTAGTTTAAATATCGATGCCCATTGCGTCTGCGTATTGTCATGCTTAATTAAATATATATATAGAACATATCACTCCCTCCCACAGAGAGGAGGCCCCACTGCTGGGACACATCCCAGCAGTGGAAGCATTATATGTTGATAATGTATAGAAGTTAGCCACTGTTCCTTCCATCAACTACCTACCTGTTTATGAAGAACTTCTTCAAAACTCTTTTTCATAGTTCCAACAATAACATCGGGCTCCTTTCGTTTGCGTGCGACAGTTTTTTACACAACAACGGCCCACCATTTTTCTTGCACCGCATTTGCAGTCACCTGTATAGGTATACGTAAAAGTCAAGTAAAAGCTAATAACTGCTACCGAAACTGCAATGTAGGTAAGTAGCTCCAGTAACACCAACACAATTTTTTACCTTACCTGCTTCGATACTTTAAGAAGTAAATTGTTCTCATTTCCTTCAAAAACTTTAGAAGCAAGAACCCACCATAAATAATGATACGTAACCCAAACGCTACCAGAAATGGTCGTAACGTTATGGTAGCTTCATAACGACAAAACCAAAAAATAAAATACAGAGCTTTATTAAGTAACCGATCATTTATTTACCAAAAGACTTACGCCCTTACTAATAAACGTATTATATCAGATGAATAGTTACACGCCGATTTCTCTCTTTCAGTCGTCAGTAATTTGACTTTCGAAAGGAACAAAGCGTTGTGTAACTATACAGACGCTATACAACGTTTATTAAGTAAGGGGGTAAGGTAATATTATTATCAGTGTTGTTTCAATAAGGGATGGGTATGGCTATTACAAATGAATAATACCCCTGCCCTTCAATCTAGGAAACTCCTGTATCCTGAAGGACAGTGTACTTTAGTGAGATTGACAAAATATTCATAATTGCGTAATAACTCTGAAGAGCTCTAATGTTATCATACATTTATTTCAATCATACTGTTTATTTTGAAAGCATACCAATGCCAAACATTTTTACCAATATAATAGGAAAAAGAACATCAAATCGCAATACCTTTTACCCGTACCTAATCAAGTCAGAACGAGAAACAATACGAGAATAAAGAAATCAGGACGTCAAGTCACTCGGGGTTAAAAGTTAACTTGACTATGAACCCGAACGATTCTAGGTACTGGCAGTAAAATCTATTCTCTCTAGATACAAAGACCGGGTCGTCTGCCCGAAAGAATAAAATGCCCACGGTGTTTTAGACCGAAAGTTAAGGCTTAGCTTGGCTGAAGTTTATTTTAAAATGGGTTGAGAATTTTCGGTAAAATATTTTTTGAGTATTTTTCATTTTATTTGAAGTCGAAGTCAAATCATTTATTTCAAATAGGCCTATTAAAGGCACTTTAGAACGTCATAATCCCTTTCCAAAAGATAGTTTAATATGGAGAAAAATGGGCAAGAAACTCCACCGTTACTCTTTTGAAATGACCATTACTTCTCTGCACTTATGTACGTGAGAGGAAAAAATGCACTCGACTTCATCCTTCCCTTTCCTTTATGGAATTATGGCAACTATCAGAGTTTAAGTTTCCTATTAAATCCTACTTAAACGGAAATCTTATTGATGCACTTTGGCTTTGTCAAGATAGAAATGGTAGGTAATTCAAAAGAGCGTTTTTTTAAGAAAATTATTTGAACCTGTAGCCTCATCCACTAACCCAATTTTCCTCGCTAGTGTAACACGAGTTATCCCTACCCATTTGAACCACCTACGAATTATCTTAATTCCTTAGAACTTGGCCTTAAGTTAACCCATACAAGATTCCCGGGGTACATTCGTACCTCCAATCAAAATAATAGCAGCACCTAAAGATCCGTCGAGCTAGCCATTCCATTCGGTCCCGTCCCGTTCATTCGTTCAATCGGTCGCATTCGGCGGATAATTTGAAACGCTGACTCGTTCACTTGTTTGTTTTCTATTCAATCTATTTATGGAATTTTCGTACGGTGCTTGATTGAATAAAATGAAATTTTTGTTGGTTTACGATGGCTGGATTTTTATTGTTATCAGTTTCATTGATGATTGCTGTTCTATGGATAGGTAGTGACCAGCTACATTGTAGATACTTTATATTGTCTTCTCAAATACATAATTAGCTACGTACCTAGCTATGGTACATACGTAAGCGCGGGGAGCAAAAAAAGAAGTGGAATGTTTTGTTCTTCTAAACCAAAGCACCTGCCATCTCTTTACCACCCTTGGTTGACTGGCAGAGAATGCCTAAGGCATTAAGTCCGCCTTTGTACCTTTTTGTGCGAAAAGTTTAAATAAATAAATGTATAAAAAGGGGCAATGGTTTATTACCGTTCTTAATAACAAAGACAAACTTTCCCGGACTAACAATTAATCAATTAAGTTAGGAGTATCGTCTGTCGCAGTGGAGTCCGTTGAAGCGTGAGTAGACATCGGGTCGAGGCGTGTCGACGTCGCGCCACGCCTCAGCTTGCCGATGACGCGCTGATCACGCTGTCTGCGCGTACAGGCCGCGCGCAAGGTGGTGTGTTAGATTCCGAACACGCTATGTTCCTATTTATAAAGTTCAATCATAATAGGAAAGACACGTCAGACTGGTATACCCATCAGCGACGTCTTACATAGGGTGCTTGTCAGACTTTACTAACGGAAGTGGTAAGTCCAAGTTTTACAAAGTGGTGGTCATGCTCCCCACCCAATATTATGAATATTGTACTTTTATTTATGCAGTGGTGGCCAAGTGGTAACGGCCGCGACTTACGAGTTGTAGGTCGTAGGTTCGAACCCAGACAGGCGCTTTACTTTGTGTAAATTATTTCATCACCACTGCTCTCAAAACGGTGAAGGAAAACATCGTGAGGAAACCGGCATGTCCTAGAACCAAAAATTCGAAGACATGTGACATCTGCCAATCCGCACTGGGCCCGCGTGGTGGATTACGGCCCACTCCCTCTCACCGAGAGGAGGCCTGTGTCCCAGCAGTGGGAACATTATAGGCTGATTATGGTATGGTATTTATGAAAACAGAGTAGGTACTCAAACTCAAGGGGCCCCTGGCTAAATAATAACAGCCGCACAGGTCGATCGATCAGGTTGAGCTACGCTTGCCGCGGTTGGTCTGTGGATGGGTGACCATCTTTACATAGCGTGACCCCTCAGTGCCTCCGTTGGTCCCAGCTGTCATTCGTGGATCTTTGACAGTCGTTACGGGTAGTCAGAAGCCCGAAATTCTGACGAACCACTAACCAGTCTTACCAAGGGGTGTCGTATTACCCAGTAACTGGGTTGTGGAGGTCAGATAGGCAGTCGCTCCATGTAAAATATTGGTACTCAGCTGCATCTAGTAAGACTGGAAGCCGACCCCAACATAGTTGGGTAAAGGCGAGGCAGATGATGATGAGAATAGGTACTCAAAGAAGTGAAAAAACATCTTAATGACATCAGCGGCGGAGCAATTGCGTAACACTCTATCAGTAGCAATAGCTCTCATTTTGACGGTTCAACAACATTCATTGCGTTACTTACTTTGTTGAGCGATCAATTTTTCGAACCTATGAAGCAATGGATTAGCAATATCCTGCAAAATTATACAGATTATGGTTGATAGTGTAATACGCAAATAGGGTGTCCAACACGCAGTGGAAAATTTAGTGTTAATATTCGTTTTTTTAGGGGTCCGTTTCTTTTTTATACCTAAACGCTTCCGTAGGAAAAATACATAAAAAATTAGAATAAACTGACTCGTTACTTATTTTAATAACGTACTTTAGCAGCAAAATAAATGAAAGAATTTCACTATTTATCCGACTTCATAATATTCCAACTATGGTAAACTCGAATAAACAAAGACCTAGGCTCGATTTACATAATGTTACGGACCTCATAGAGGTGGTTTATGGCAATTATTTTAATTTATGAAACATATTCTGCAAGTTTCGCCTTATGTTGTGTTTAAAGAGGTAATAACGGAGAATAATAAATAGAGAGGAGATACAATTTGCTACGTAAACACGGCACACACCAAGCTATACATTACCAGTCTTAGCTGACCTCGCGTTGTATCAGTTTTTCATGCAATCAGAAGTCAGCATATACTGGTTATTTATAACTTGATGTTTAACCGTGCTTACCTACATTAAGTGCCCATTGTTTCAATAATCTTTCGCTTTTGTTACTTGCTGAAATTTAATACTGATACTTACTTTTTTTTTACGAAGCCGCTTGTGGGTCGATCGATCAGGTTAAGCTTCGCTTGCCGCGGTCGGTCCGTGGATGGGTGACTATCTCTACATACCGAGTTTAGTTAGTCCCGGCTGTCATTCTTGGATCTTGGTTCCTGACAACTCGTAACGACTGTTCGTTACGAGTTGTCAGGAACCCGAAAGTCTGACCACCAGTCTTACCAAGGGGTATCGTGTTACCCAGTAACTGGGTTGTAGAGGTCAAAGAGGCAGTCGCTCCATGTAAAATACTGGTATTCAGTTGCATCCGGTTAGACTGGAAGCCGATATAGTTCAGAAAAGGCTAGACAGGTGATGATTAGGTAATGGAAATTATACCTGCAATCTAGATTTTTTTTAAATCTCAGATAAAGAAAAAAAACAACATTTAAGTCTTAGTAAGTGCCCTATAATAAAATTCACAGCTTCAATAACTTTTAATATCTAATATTGAAGTAGATGGAATACCAACCTCCATTGTCATAACGAGTTTTTTCTTAGATTTCCATCACGGAATTCTCCAATAAATCTTGTGTCGTAATTTATCTTCCTTCGAGTCACCAAATAGGGCGGGAATATAGGCTATATTACAGCTATATTGTTACGTACGAAATGCTGCGAACGCGGTAATGAGCGAGCTCTGTCCTATCGAAAATGGACTGCTAGCAATATATTGCGAATATAGATAATAATACACATATTATTTATGCTAGCGTAAACTGGAATATTTTTGTATCTGGATATTTCTTTATATTATACAGTCCCACACTGGCCCGGTGAGGGAGTCGCTGATATCGCATTGAATTTTCGTATTTTAATGGCAGGCAGATTGACATTTCAAAATTGCGTCGTTAGTTCCTCTTTTCGCCACCGAGCCAGATAAGTTTGTGGCACTACAGGTATTCTTTTATCTCTTCAGTCTAAAGGTGACAGGGTCATCGCCGCATTCTGTTACCATGGAGTGAATACATGATTCTGAATAGAATATCGTAATAGCTGTTTCATATTTTGACGGCGTAGGTATTGCACGGCCATCTGTTCTGCGAGCAATGTGACCTGCCCACTGCCCCTTAAGTTTGGCAATTCTTCGGGCAGATGGCCAATGGGGCCGAAAGGTTCTGGTGTGGCGACCGGAAGACGTAGCGTTGGAAGTCCCACAAGGTGGTCCGACGACCTTGTGAAGGCCGCAGGAACTCGTTGGATGCGAGAAGCACAGAACCGGTCGAAGTGGAGGTGCTTGAGGCCTATGTCCAACAGTGGACGTCTTTCAGTGGACGGCTGAAGTGATGAGGTATTGCACTATTCTATGAAACAGCTGACTTTTTTTGATAATTGACAAAAAACTACTCTAGGCGGTCTCGAATCATGCGCTGAATTCATAGCTACAGTTTGCGCGTCCGTGTTTTTTTTTGTAATGTTTTTCACCTTCTGGGTTCGATTTCCGGATCGGGCAAACTGTTGTTGAGTTTTTCTATCTGGAATTTCTCAGTATCAGCCCTGTACCTAGACTTGTTTCCGGTTGATGGCAATAGGCTCGCCCGCTATTACATGGTCACCCATCCACAGACCAACCGCGGCAACCGTAGCTCAACCTGATCGATCGACCTCTGAAAGAATATTCCATGCCATGATAAAAAAATATAGCCAGTCAGCACTGGTCGAGGAATTGATTGCTCTTGGTGCGCCAGACGAACAGGGTACAACCCTTTTTCAATAAATTCGCCGGTCCGTCGAATACGCGTCCCCTCCCCTAACCGGCCTATCGCACCGCTGAATCTCCCTCTCAGTACCGAAAGCAACGTCATCGCAAGCGCGTGTTACTTATTCCTCAGTTTCTTCGATATTTATTAGTTTTGTTGACGCTACCCCTTGAGTGTCGTGACATTGTCACAGGTACCCTCCGTGAGATAGTCAGTGACACCAAGGCGTTCATGACCTTCCTTGAGGAGCTGGGGTGGATCGAAGCACGAAAGGATTGTACAGAAGTATCACTCAGGGAGAGTATTACTCTCAGATAATGCACCATAAATCTATGACAGCATAGATACAGACCAGCATTCAGAAATGTGAATAATAGTATCCTCAATACAGGATTACCTACAATCCTATTTACCTGTCTGAACACCAGGTAATTTGTGTGTGGTATATAATTGGACCAGTAATTACTGGTATCAGCTGACACATCAGATAAACGCGTTTAATTATGCTGGAGACATAATCAGATTTTGATAACGCGTTTTAGCTGTGACCTGTGCCCTGTATTTTGTTGCAATGTTTTGTTCGACAGAATTTATTTAAAACGGGCAGTGTGTCCTATGGGATTTTCCATCAGAAAAATGACGAACTTCATCCCCTATATAACCCTTTAGGGGACGAAATATAAAAATCCTTCCTTAACCTTTTGTTTCATAAGAAAGCGGTGAACGGTCACTCAATAACGGCTTTCCAAATACAGAGCGTTTTTTCGATATCTTAAGGAGCAACAAGTCGATATTTTTTACATGAAAATTTCGGGAGGGTATTACTCTTACTCTACTCTACCACTGTTTGACATTGTACATCCAAAGTTAAACATGATATCGCTTTTTCTTATTATTAACTGTGTCTTTACGGAAACAGAATAGTAAAATAAAAAACCATTAAAAAGTTATAAGCCAACAAAGATTCGTTTTTCTCTTACTAATTTTAACGTAACTTTGGGTGTAAATAAGTAATACAAGAAGTGTAAAATCTTCAAAACAAAGTCGGTGCTGACAAAGCTCAATTATCGAAGTGTTCAATCATTTATTATTTTATTTTATTTATTTTTAATTGATTTATGCAGTGGTTTCAGAAATGTTCTTTATTAACTTTTTAGACCTTTGTATCCTGCAGCGTATGAAGTTTAATTAAAATCGGTTCATTAATTTCGAAAACCAAGGGCTTGAAAGTTTGTATGAAATGTCGTACGTCGTAAACGCTCATAATCTTTATTTGGTGTACAGTCACGAGCTTATGTATGTATACACTTGGCTATATTCAAAGGCTACTTTCTCGTTTATTTTTGAATGAAATTGTATGTTATTACGAACATAGTATTTTCGAACATAGGTTTATGTAAAGTGTCGTATTTCAAAATCAAAAAATCAAAATCAAAATATTTTATTTCACATAAGCCTACATGGGCACTTATGAAACGTCAGAAGCTAGGTGCACGGTTCCAATTGGTCGTTTCCTATGGAGAAGAACCGGCAAGAAACTCCACGGTTACTCTTTTTAAAAATAATTGGCTTTTACAATATTTTCAAATTACAGTAGGTATGGGAGGATAGCGTAGGCCTGTCAACAAGTATCAGGTACTTGATAAGATAAAAAATGGTCTACAGATCTAAAGTCTACAAGGCCTACAAAGTCCTCACATTTACAAAATAAGAATCTATCAAAAGGATAAAATAAAAAATAAAAACCTAATAAAACCTAGTGATATGATTCCCTATGATAATGATTTATTTAGTGTAAAATACAAGTAAAACGATGTAAAGTCTAGGTAAGCATAACATGATACTTATTATAAAGGAGCATACATAATTGGTAATTAGTCTAAAGGAGATTATACACCTCAGCCTTATATTAATCATATTACTCGCTTTTATCTCTTAAAAGGGAATTGTTGTTAAGTAATAACAGCCGCACGGGTCAATCGATCAGGTTATGCTAAGCTTGCCGCGGTTGGTCCATGGATGGGTGACTATCTTTACATACCTAGATCCTTCCGTGCCTCGGACACGTTTGATGAAGGTTTTGAATTTTCCATTGCTAAGTTCTGTAACCGGCTTTGGCAACTTGTTATAAAAACGGACGCCGTTTCAACTTCGCATGTGTTATTTCGTGAAATAATCGCAATTGAAAGTTGCCAACTGTTGACATATTAGTACCTACTCGTGGCTGTAGTGGTCGCAAGCACTACTACTGAGCATGAAGGTCTTAGGTTCGAGTCCCAGGTCGAGCAAAGTGTTATTGGGTTTTTGCATAAGGAATTTCTCAGTAGCAGCCCGGAGTTTGGATTTGTGTCCGATTGATGGAAATATATAGGCTTGCCCCCTATTACATGGGGCTTAAACATAAGTCGCGAAATGTGGGTGTAATACACCTCTGGCTAAACCCTCGGGGAATACAGGCGTGAAGTTAACTCAGTCTGCAGTTTGCCTAGCCTTTTCCCAACTATGTTGAGGTCGGCTTCCAGTCTAACCAGTTGCAGCTAAGTACCAGTATTTTACATGGAACGACTGCCTATCTGACCTCCTCAACCCTGTTTCTGGGTGACACGATTCCCCTTAGTAAGACTGGTTGTCAGACTTATAGGCTTCTGACGACTCGTGACGACTGTCAAAGTTCCAAGAATGACAGCCGGGACGAACGGCTTAACGTGCTTTCTGAGCCACGGAGCGGTCTCGGTAAGTAAAGATGGACACCCATCCACGAACCGACCGCGGCAAGCGTAGCATAACCTGATCGATAGACCCGTGCGGCTGTCAGTATCAAGATCCCCTCTGCGCGTGAGCGTGAAAGTTAAAACAAGATTAAAAGCATGTCCTTTTTTCGTACCTACCTCAAAACATTGAAGATTCTTATGTAGGTACACTTGTACAGTTAACTGTAGTACCTACCCTGCCTTAAAGCATATCAACATCAGATACAAAACGTTTAACATAAACCTACATGAGGGAGGCTGTACCCTCATTATGAACGAAGATTGAATCGTAGGGTTGACTCATCTGTCGATATCCGTTAGGCTTTAAAATTTATCGCATTTCATCGACGTATGTACCTGCTTGGTTCTGAGAGGCCCGTGGCTAAACAATAACAGCCGCACAGGTCGATAGATCAGGTTAAGCTACGCTTGCCGCGGTTGGTCTGTGGATGGGTGACCATCTTTACATACCGTGACCCCTCCGTGCCTCGGAAAGCACGAAGCCGTTGGTTCCGGCTGTCATTCGTGGATCTTTGACAGTCGTTACGGGTAGTCAGAAGCCCGAAAGTCTGACAACCAGTCTTATCAAGGGGTATCGTATTACCCAGTAATTGGGTTGTGGAGGTCAGATAGGCAGTCGCTCCATTTAAAATACTGGTATTCAGCTGCTGCATCCGGTTAGACTGAAAGCCGACCCCAACATAGTTGGGAAAAGGCTAGGCAGATGATGATGACCTGCTTGGTTACGAGTAGTTTATTTTGCTAGGTAAAAGTTTTAAGGTACCTTTACCTACTTGGCAAAGATTACGGCACCTGTGGCACGGTAATAAAGACGCGATTGGTCAATCAATCACAGCTTCAATTAAATAATTTAAACATTTTATTTTGCGTAGGAAAGTTTCATAATTATCTTGAATTATTATTGGCCATAACTTGATTACTTCCGTCGAAACTCCGGCCCAAAATATCGCCCGATAAATTTATCTATTAATCCCGAAACATTAACTATAATACACAAAGCGACATCCGACAACCCTAACAAAGGGTTATAAATACAGGTATTTAAATTCGGCCATTCATTTCATCGCTCATCCCGCTGTACAAAGCGCTTCATTATTCAATACGAGAATAAATCACTTTCGTTGAACGAACGAACGAATGATCACAATGTTTATCGATAAAAAAAATACGGTCGCGTTTGGAGGGTTATGAACGAATGTTATGACGTGATCAAATCCTTCTATTTATAAAAAAACAAAAAGTATTTTCAATTTTGGAATAAAATTGAAATCGTTGATCGCAGTTTGTGTTGGCACTTTCAACAATTCGATGCGTTCCGTGCTATTTCATAAAATAAATCACATTTCGAGTAGGTAATCTATAAAAACCTTCTATTTTTAGTATATACAGCACAGCCGGTCGATTCTGTAAAAATCTCACCGTGAAAACTTAGGTGAAGTGAGTTTGTTTTTGCTAGGAATTGACACTATTGACAGCTCACTCCACGCTCACTTCACCTAAGTTTTCACGGTGAGATTTATCCAGAATAGCACCGCAGCAGTACTTACTTACATACCTACTTATGCAATTAATCCTTGATAGGAACACTTTGAACCATCATCATCTGCCTAGCCTTTTCCGAACTATGTTGGGGTCGGCTTCCAGTCTAACCGGATGCAGCATTTTACATAGACCGATTATCTGACCTTCCACAACCCGTAATACGATACCCCTTGGTAAGACTGGTTGTCAAACTTTCGGGCTTCTGACTACCCGTAACGACTGTCAAAGATCCACGAATTAATAATTATCTTCGTTGATGCAACCTACTTAGTAAGCAACTATTAATTATTGTATTCTTTGCCTTTTTAGCTTGAACGTAATATTCTAAAATCCGGCCCTGGTGCAAGCCATGGTCCGGGGCGAGAGGGAGTGGGAGGCAGTCACCTCCTTCTGCGAAGCAGTCATGCTAGCAAAGGAGGTGGTGGGACGGCTCAGGGAGAGAGCCTCCCGACCCAGCCGCCGCGGGAGACGCTCCGGGCGTCGCCGTCGGGAGCCCCTTGACGACTCCCGGCCACCGTAGGCGCGGGCCTGCGGGCGGAGAGTAATGGGTAGCTCACCGTCCGATCAGGACCAGGCCCGTGCCGGACGCCGCGTACGTGTTCCACGCGCGCCTCAAAGAGATGTCAGCACAAATTGAGGGGCCCCTTAGGGCCGAAGTCTGCCGGGTCAGCGGGATTGTCCGAAAGGGCTACCGCTGGCCCGGACCATAAAGGGCTAAGGAAGGAACACGGGTGGGTTTTAGTCAGTAAGAGTCTGACACTCCCTTCCGCTCCACCTAGAGCGGGAGGGGTCATTTGATGATTTCCAATCCGCAAAAAAAAAAAGAAAGGCGTCCCTCCCGAGGTTTCCACTGACTTCTGCCTTGTAAATACCTTTTGTTTGTCGCTTTCTTTCATCCTCTCAACATGACCAAACCTTCTAAGCATAAATTATTTAATACCTACTAGTATTAAAGAATCAACAGGTTTTAATATTGTGTGACTAATTTCCCTTCAATTTTCTCAACAACGAACAAAGGATCAGCAATCAAAGATCCGGGACGCTCCCATTGTAAATCAACAAGTAAACAAAAACGAAAGTGCACAAGAATAATAGATACACCTGCAAGCCATTTCCTAAGTGCAGTTCAATTGATTTAGATAGATACTCCAAGAAATATGCCAAGGAATATCGTTGAAAAGACACTTCATTTTCTTCGATATAAAATTCAATTGTTTAGAAAAGAGGCTGCAGTGAGTCTGTGGCACAATAGAACGCGCTATGAATGCATTCTAATGAAATAAAGAAACGTTTTGTCCCGGGCTGCATTGAGTTGAGACCTAAATACTGGTGAATGGGGTCTCTGCAAGCTTTTCACTGCACTTTCTGTTGATATCGTAGATTTTTTAGCGTGTGAATGGGAAGTTTTACGTATTTATGCACGCTGTGTGAAGGTAGAGTTGGTTTTGTTTTTCTTTAGCTGGGTTTCACTAAAATACCTTTTTTCAGATGATGACACATTTGACTGGTGCTTATGGTCAGCTTTTTTTGTCGATCCTCTTAGCATCTTAGCTATAAAACTGACAGTTACAAAACGCAGTTTTTTTAGCGTGTGAATGGACAGTTTTTAAGCAAGCTGTGAGGATAGAGTTGACTTTGTTTTTCTTTATCAGGGTTTCAGTAGATGACCTAATTATTTTTGTGACGATATTTTGGGTATTTTTATAATCTGACAACAAGGTCAGATGATTTTTCATCAATTCTCAGGGGGTGCTGAGAGAATCTATGGAAAAAGGGCTGACCAAGACTGAATTTATGACATTTTTGTAGTTGAGATGGTTTTTTTTGGAACGAAGTTCTTTAACGCGGCATGCAGTAGGAGTAAGCTGGTAGAAATCGTCACGTCAAAAAGCGATTATTGGACTCCATGCGACTTCCTCTCTCTGTGTCTCATTCTATCATCTATATATACATATAATAAAACAGTAGAAAAACTGTGTCTGTACATTGAAAATATTAAAAAAAAAAAATGGGGGGGGGTTTAGAAACAGTAATAGGGTACGAATCCGAAAAAAAAAATCTGTCTGTTTGTCTGTTTGTCTGTTTGTTTGTACACGCTAATTTTCGGAACTACTGGAAGGATTTGAATGATTTTTGTTTTGTTGTATAGGTATTATGTCTGGGCAACATATAGGCTATAATTTATCTTGGAAACTTGAACACCTGATGCAGAACCGCAACAGACCAGCTAAACTATAAGAGATACAAAAATGGTACCATAGCAAAAATTGTTCCACGTGATGAGCATTTTCTGCCGAGAGAATAAATTTGAAGATCTGGAACACCTGATGTGGAACTCCAAGAGCCCAGCTACACCATAACATATATAGGAATGACGTCTTAGCAAAAGTTGTTCGGTCTGATGGGCATTTCCTGTTGACTTATAAAAAAACTGGCCAACACGAAGGGTTCCGTACCACAATGCAAAAACGCCGAAAAAAACACGTTTGTGGTATGGGAGCCCCCCTTAAATATTTATTTTATTTTGTTTTTAGTATTTGCTGTTATAGCGGCAACAGAAATACATCATCTGTGAAAATTTCAACTGTCTAGCTACCGCGGTTCTTGAGATACAGCCTGGTGACAGACAGACGGCAAAAACGCCGAAAAAAACACGTTTGTTGTATGGGAGCCCCCCTTAAATATTTATTTTATTTTGTTTTTAGTATTTGTTGTTATAGCGGCAACAGAAATACACCATCTGTGAAAATTTCAACTGTCTAGCTACCGCGGTTCTTGAGATACAGCCTGGCGACAGACAGACGGCAAAAACGCTGAAAAAAACACGTTTTTTTGTATGGGAGCCCCATTAAATATTTGTTTTAGTTTGTTTTTAGTATTTGTTGTTATAGCGGCAACAGAAATACATCATCTGTGAAAATTTCAACTGTCTAACTACCGCGGTTCTTGAGATACAGCCTGGTGACAGACAGACGGCAAAAACGCCGAAAAAAACACGTTTGTTGTATGGGAGCCCCCCTTAAATATTTATTTTATTTTGTTTTTAGTATTTGTTGTTATAGCGGCAACAGAAATACATCATCTGTGAAATTTTCAACTGTGTAGCTACCGCGGTTCTTGAGATACAGCCTGGCGACAGAAAGACGGCAAAAACGCCGAAAAAAACACGTTTTTTTGTACGGGAGCCCCCCTTAAATATTTATTTTATTTTGTTTTTAGTAATTGTTGTTATAGCGGCAACAGAAATACACCATCTGTGAAAATTTCAACTGTCTAGCTACCGCGGTTCTTGAGATACAGCCTGGCGACAGACAGACGGCAAAAACGCCGAAAAAAACACGTTTTTTTGTATGGGAGCCCCCTTAAATATTTATTTTATTTTGTTTTTAGTATTTGTTGTTATAGCGGCAACAGAAATACATCATCTGTGAAAATTTCAACTGTCTAGCTACCGCGGTTCTTGAGATACAGCCTGGTGACAGAGGCTGGACGGACAGCGAAGTCTTAGTAATAGGGTTCCGTTTTTACCCTTTGGGTACGGAACCCTAAAAATCGAAGATCAGAAACATCTGATGTGGAAATCAAAACTATCACTAATTTCACCTCCACGCGGTGAAGGCGGTAACAGTTTAGGACTGATTTTCGATGACGATGGTATATCATTGAAAATTTGACTCTACTGGCCAAAACTCCCATTTTTTTTTTAACGTGAATAAATGCTCATGCGTTCTGCACTACCACGGGGAGATAGTACAGTTATGTGGGACTCTAACCCACTAAAACTCCACGGTGTCCTGCTCTGCCGCTTACGGCGGGAATATGGGCACGCGTTAGCACTCATCCGTGAACCCGCCGCGGCTGTCCGTCACCGGACCCTCCTCTGGGGAGTACTCCCCATCACCGGCGCACCAGAACACATAGCACGCCGTGACGACCCCAGGGACCAAACCAGCACATGGGCGCCAGACGACCCCGTGTCTGGGCACCCTTAGTAGGGGAGCAGTCACTTAGATTTTAATTGATCAGGTATCTTCTTCACAATAAAACTATAACCATGCCTAGAAAAAGGTCAAATCTTTTCCAATGTTCCAAAGGAGCTAAAAGATTGCGGATCATAAGATCCCAAGAATCTACCGAAGAGCGTCAGGAGAGACTTGATGCTGTTCGAGAACATCAGGCTGCAACTCGCTCCGTGGAAACCTCTTCGGATCGCGAAGCGTGCCTGCATTCTCAGCGTATTTACGCATCTACATCCAGGTCTCTAGAGACCAGTGAAGAATATGATGCGCGACTGACCG
Organism: Oligia fasciuncula; assembly: GCA_963082905.1. Classification (NCBI taxonomy): domain Eukaryota; kingdom Metazoa; phylum Arthropoda; class Insecta; order Lepidoptera; family Noctuidae; genus Oligia; species Oligia fasciuncula. Next base: position 19,164,366 of record OY720400.1, read on the forward strand.
CTGATCGTGAACGTCATGCATTGTCTCGCGAGTCGGAGGCGTTCACGGATAGAGAATTGCGCTTGAGTTCTCAGCATATCTACGCATCTGCTTCTAGGTCTCTAGAGACAAGTGCGGAACGTGATGCGCGACTGTCCGCTGATCGTGAGCGACATGCATTGTCTCGCGAATCGGAAACGTTTACCGATACAGAATCACGCTTGAGTTCTCAGCGTATTCGCACATCTACTAACAGGTCTTTTGAAACAAGTGATGAACTTGAGATTATCATACATTGTCCCGAACACGCACACAACAAAATACTCATAATCAGTTAGAAAGTGAGAAAGAAAGTATTGCTGGAGTACGGCATGAAGAGACAGATTAAGAAGAGCGCAACGAACGTTTGAATTCTGATCGACTTCGACATTCTCTGAACAGAATGTCGATATCATCTGAAGAATCGGATGTCTCAAGATATAGCCGTAGGGCATGGCGACCTTCCTTGGGTTGATATGGAACGGAGTGTATTTACGTATACTCCTATGATTGACTACGCCACATATTCCGCCATCGGAGGTATGGTTCAAATGTGAAGCTGTTAAATGGCAAAAAGAAACAAACGGTATGTGTTGCTCAGGTGGGAAAGTACATATTAAAATATTACAAAATCCTCCAGAAATATTAAGATCACTGCTAATCGGTAACCATCCACAGTCAAAACATTTCTTGGATAACATCCTTTCAAATGACATCTTTTGGTGCAGAACAGATTTCAGAAGGCCCATTTATGCCAACATTCAAAGTGCAAGGCCAAGTTTACTACCTTATTGGTTCATTATTGCCTGAAAATGACGTCTCGAATCGTCTCGCGCATCCCGTTGTTTTTCAGTCCCTGGGCTCTTAGAATTCGACATCAGACGTTTCAGATCTCCGATTTTGACGACCCCGTTGTCGCTGGCATAAGCAACAGGATCCGCGTACGAAGTCGCGGGCAGAAGCTAGTATATAATAAAGTTCTCGCACCCGCCATCTTGGATTTTCATTTTTGTAGGAGTAGGGTAGGAGTAGTGTAGGAGTAGGGTAGGGGTAGGGTAGGGTAAGGGGTAGGACACCACGCGAACGATAGCGCCGGGCAGCTAGAAATAATGTATATGGCAAAACAACGTTTGCCGGGTCAGCTAGTATATATAATAAAGTTCTCGCACCCGCCATCTTGGATTTTAATTTTAGCACCCTCGAAAACCATGAAAACTATCTCTCTCTCTTATACGAGTGTGTGCGTTCCCATCGCGTAAAGAACTTCGTTACTGACGGGGTTCCCCTGACCGCACACGCTTTTTTTTAAAGGTGCTAATTAGCCACCTTCAGACTCTGAATAGGTAGGTAAAGTACCTATTTATAATCATCTCAATACACTATGCAGCTTGATTCTAGGGACTTTTTTGATGGACCATCATCATCATCATCATTTCAGCCGAAAGACGTCCACTGCTGGACTTAAGCCAAGCACCTCCACTTCGACCGGTTCTGTTCTTCTCGTATCCAACGGGTTCCTGCGGCCTTCACAAGGTCGTCGGTCCACCTTTCGGGGAGGCCTTCCAACGCGTTCGCCACTCCAGAACCTTTCGGCCCCATTGGCCATCTGTTCTGCGAGTAATGTGCCCTGCCCACTGCCACTTATGTTTGGAAAATTGTCGGTTACCTTGGTTCTCCTGCGGATCTCTTCATTTCTGATTCGATCACGCAGGGAAACTCAAAGCATAGCCCTCTCCATTGCCCTTTAGGTGACTTTTAGCTTTCCAATAAGGCCATTGCATAGTGGACCATTAGAACAGTAATTTTCGTCTGCATTCTGCCAGGTAGTTAGGTACAGTCGACCGCACGTCGTCTGTGGTATTACTTTGACCTTGACGTGCGGCCTACTGTACCTATCAAATAAGAAGATAATGCTCTTTTGATTTTCATTGTTTGTTGTAGGATGGTCAAACCAGCGGACGATCAAGACGACGCTTCCAACAATACCTCATTTGTCAAATTATAATAAGCACTTTAGAAGTTGAGGGAACAGATGAACATCCTACCCAACATACCGGTCAAATTCATAACCCTCCTTTTTGCTCCGCCGTAGTCAGGTAAAAATACCTCTAATTTCCTTACGTTTTTAACAAGTTTTTGACATTGATTGTAGCCTGGATTGCGACTAGATTTTGAACGTTTTTTAATAAGGGAATTGGCTTTCAGGTAGGTATCTACCCAAATAAACTTCAAAACAACGTTATTTTATTCAGAAAGCAATATAAACTTTTCTCTTAAACTTCGACTCGCCTGACCAACTCCGAGAACTCCCTAAGTATTTGAAAAATGAAATTTCAATTCAGTTTTACTGCGTTGATGTCGAAGTGACTTATTATTTTTCACTATTATAGCGAAGTTCTCTATTTTTTTTGTAGCTGAAACATAGATACCTTCCGCTAAGCTTTTAAATTTCGAAATTCCTTAGCAAATCACGACATCTGCTAATAAAGTATTCTTTAAGACACAATGAACGAAACCGCGTGAAAAAACGCGAAGTTTGCCTGGTTTGAACTGTCAACATACCACGCTTGACAACCGTACGTGACATGTCGTGAACGTGAACTTGACTGTACTTACCTGTCTACATTAATTTTAACCAACTTCCAAAAAGGAGGAGGTTATATGTTCGACTTTATGTAAGTATCTTTTATATGTATGTTCACCGATTTCTTGGATGTGGACCTATTTTTATATTAACCGACTTCCAAAAATGAAGAGGTTATATGTTCGACTTTATGTATTGTGGACCTATATTTTTTTTTTTTTAGTTTGAAATGGTATCCCAGAGGATCCCATAGAAATCCAGGGAAACCATCAAATTTTTTAGGCAAACCTATAGCGATTTGGATATTTTTTAAAGCAACTTGAGCATTTGCTCTCGAAAATCATTATATTTTGGTAAACTGGAGCTGATGATGAAGACCACAGATGGCCATCGGAACTACTCAATGATATTAAAATTTGAATTAAAAATAACGAACTAATTAAATATCACTCGACGTTACGTTACGCAGACCCGATGCAATAACAAAACGTTAGTCATGACGGAACTGACGGAATGGATACTCACCACCCGCAAAATGTCACTGTCAAAACCAATTTGTCAAGAATTGTTTTCGTATTTTGTCAATGAGTAATTTGTGAATTTAATTGCAAACTATTGTACAATATTCAGACCTTATTTCAAAACCGTGTTATTCATAAAACGATTGTTGTGTACGTGTAGATTTGAAACGTGTAACCTAACATTTGTAACTGCGAGTGCGTCACAAAGAAATCGCCTCTGGTTTTTTCGATATATCGTTGTAATTTCTATTGTAAACCATGGCGAATTCGGATTTTGTTGCAACTTTAAAGATCCTGGTTATCGGGGAGAGTGGCGTGGGTAAATCCAGGTAAGATTACCTTTCGTGAAGTTTAATTAAACATCTGCTATGTCTATCTCCCATTATATCTACAAAAAAAACGATTGAGTCATGTCGTCCGATGGTTCAACTTACTGCCATTTATATCGAGCACAATAAGTTTACGGAAGTGATAAACTGACATATACATTCGCAGTTTATAATGCCAAAACATTGCTTGTACTTAGATGAATTCAACAAACCTTTATATTTTTCAACCTTGACTTAAATTATGATGATACAACTCCAATGTGTTGAAAAACAATTACCTAAGTATCTAGATTACGTTATTGCGTAGTTTTCGCAAACGCAATTTTTTATCACTGATTGATGAAAACGCAATATTAGAATTTTATTAAAATTCCTTAAGTTTTTGGGTCAGCTTTTAGTTTAGTTACAGCTGAGTATCAATGGTTTACATAGAGTGTGCTTTGACCTCTAAAACCCAATTACTTACCACGTAACCCGTGTACTGCGCATAACAGTTAATATATTTGATTAACCACATCAACTGTGCAAGTTTTTGTCTACGTCCCTCTGAAACACTCTTAAAAGTATCCATTTATTAATCATTATCTAGAAATGTGAGTTTACTATAAATGCTGTACCTTATGGTAGAAATAGTAAAAATCGAAAATAACCAGCTTCCTAGCGTGTGTCAAATTTTAGTTAAACTGCGTTTTCTCCCAAAAACTCAATTACTTATGTGTATCTTGTGTAATCTTCAGTTCTTATCTACTAGTTACTTAAATTAGGTACACAGTATTTTATTGTTTCTAGAATACATAATAAAAAATTTGTTAAGTAACTTAATAGAAAAATTTGGAAAAATGTGACACATATTTCAAGTTGCATCATGTTTCATGCACATACATGTATTTTCTTTCTTTTTTATCATTTTAAAATTTACTTTTAGCATAATCCTAGCATTCACTACGGGAGACTACAATGCCTCGTTTCCAGCCACAATCGGAGTTGACTACAAATGTAAAGTGATGGATGTAAATGGTGTCAAAGTCAAACTCGGTATCTGGGATACTGCTGGACAGGAACGATACAGAACATTGACATCCAGTTTTTACAGGTAACCCTAGATTGACTATTATGATTTTACCAGTACCATAATTGCGTAACACACTATCAAGCACAAATCTGAATAATTTTGAAGGATGTAGCTAATCCATTGTAGTATGTATATGTTAAAAAAAATTGTCTATTTGAGAACGTAAGTAAAGCAATGAATGTTGTTGAACTGTCAAAATGAAAGCTATTGCTACTGACAGTGTGTTACGCAATTACACTGCAGTTTTTTAGATTGCTGATGAAAATTAATAAATTACAATTTACGTAAAAAACAACAGAAGGCCAATTCCCATAGTTAAAATATTCAAAATCTAGTTGCAATGTCATCTCAACAGTCAATGACAAAAATGTAAGAACATTACAGGTATTTTTGACAGATTGAGAACGCAAATACTTAAATCATCACAACACACACACACACACAGGACACAGGATTACAGGATTTCTTTTAGCTGATATTGGTGAACAACAAAGTATTCACCAGAATATACAGCTGCCCATTCCTTTGTGAAAATAAATTACAATAATAAAATAAGATTATGAAAAACAACTGATTTATAAAGTTTTAGCTCAAAATAACAATGGTCGCTTTCATGATGAAAAATTCATTCAATTACAACTATTAATTACTGTTATTTTCACTTGATATTTAAAAAAATAATGTAGACTCAGCCCATTGTATGCTTGTTGACCTTGCCAAGTTAAATGAATCACCTTTAGTGTTGAAGTTGCATTACTTGTTTGCTTTGTACTATATTGTTTCAGTTTAACTACTGTTTTTTAAACAAAGGAAAGGTGATCGAACTTTTTTCTATGGAGCCTGGCGTCGTCCCGGTTCGCCATTTTGATTATTTTTCAAAATGGTGTTGCACAATAATACCTATAATATGGATAGGTGACATACAAAAAAAATGTCATGTCATAATAATGTCCTAAACTGTCACATTACCTAAGTTAAAAATGGCCATGATGAGCGCAAATATTTTCGTTTCATTCATATCAAAAGCGGGCAATTTAAGCTACAAAGCGCTTTTTCTATTGAAAATGTTATGTGATGTGATTGTCTTTATGAAAAGTAATTTAAAATCAATGTTAAGTATATTAGATTTTTACCTCTTTAAGAGAAAACTTAACTGATTCGAAGTGCTTGGTTAACATATCCTTTGTCGTATAGTTGTATCAGGTCATATTTATTACCTACAAGTTTGAATACCTACTCATAGGGTGGTAAGAAGAACTTTTTCGTTATTCAAGCAACAAGTCCAATATATTATGAATAAAATATTTTCTTGAAATAAAACAGGTGCATACTGTTCTATTAGGTACTTATTTATTAACTTTTAGTAGCAATGTTAGTTCACTATACTTTAACAATTGTTTATTCACTCTCTTCACTCATATCAGATGACCTGAATATTTCCTCTAAAAATGCAGCAGAAGGATGTAATGCAGAGTGCATTACATCCTTCTGCTGCATTTTGCATCACCTGATCCGAGCCCATGCCATGTACAGCCACCAGCACATCAAGCTACTATAATCTGTCAAATTTCTTTAACAGATTTTGAACTTTATCGCTAAAGCATAAGGTTCAAAGTTGATTGGGAAAATTTGCCAGTTTCGGGCGTCTGTACCATTGTAGTAAGTTATGAAGGTGTTGCAAAGGTAAAATCATAATGTTTTTATTCCATAGATTCTCCCTTTCTAAGTCCTACCACCTTAAATACTTAATAATAATATTTCGATGTGATTACATAACTGAAGTAATAATCATAATTGTAACACATAATTAATTAATCGTCTAACGAAGCAGTGTTCAGCGTTAATTAATGTTTTTAATATGATGAGATGAAAATATTTGGGCTCATTAAAGCTATCTGTAACTCTATTTATCTCGGTAATGTGACACTTTAAGATATCATATGACATTTTTTGTTCCTCTATATTATGTCCTATCTATTATATACAGGGTGTGGCGTAAATGTGACCCACCGTTAATGATTCGATATACCAGATAATGGTAATCTCTTTGATTATACCTACGTAGTGCATCGAAAAAAGAAAAACACGGACTGCTGTCTTCGCCATATTATGATTCATAATGTTATCCTTTTATGATTCTGCCAAAGTGACCTTTTTAGGCCCCCAGGTCCCAACCAGGATAGCTTCGAAATGGTGAAAAATCCAGATTTATTAACAAAAATCCCTTGTTACAGAGACGCTCACGGTGCTATTTTAGTCTACGATGTCTCCGAACCAAAGTCCTTAGCAAAACTGAACGAGTGGGTCGAAGAACTTCAAGTGTACTCCACTAAAAAGAACATCGTCTGCCTTGTGGTCGGCAACAAGATTGATAAAGTAAGTTCAGATAAGTACCTACTATTATTTATTTTATAATGATATCTGTCCTTGTAACCAAAGAAACGATGGAGGGACTGTGTGAATGATGATATGGTTAGAAATGGGGTGACTACCGTGATGACTAATAAAGAAGTATAATAATAAATACATAAAATATTAATTTCCGTCAAGGTAGGTACAACAATTTCTTAATCTAATAACAATTAAAATCTTAGTTTAGAGGTTGTAGAATTATGGAATTCTCTAACTCCTAAACTAAGTCAAGCTTTTATTATAGGAGTTAGTGAGCTGTTAACTTAGACACAACCTTGAACTTATGCAAAGGTAAAACATAAAAAAAAGTTATTGCTTAAAACGTATGGATAAAAATGACATTTTGCGCCGACCCCAAAAAAAAATTGGGGTAAGAGCTGAGAACGGTGATGATGATGATCTGTCCTTGTAACTAATATCTATTTAATTGAAACACATTCATTCTAATTACGCTGAAGGCCGCATTTCTAAACGTCAAAATTACATAAGACAGTCCCCAAAAGTGCCCGCTCTTCACCATTTCCTCGAGTTAGTTTATTTTTTTTTTTTATAAACTTCCGAAAATTATGCAGCCTAAAGAAGGAAATAAATAACTTATGCGTTTATATGAGAACTTTTTTTATATCAACATTTCAACATTTTTTTTTATTTTGAATGTCTTAGTTTATAAGTAGTTCTATAGTAAAAATGAATTATAAGTAGGTAAACTCACAAAGCAGTTGACTTTTAGGGATATCACCAACTAAACAAAATATTTTTTCTTTAGCAAAATCGTGCGGTACAACGGGAACAGGGACAAGCGTTCGCACAGAAACACAGGATGCTGTTCATTGAGAGCAGTGCTAAGACGCAGGAGGGTATCAGCTTGGCTTTTGAAGAACTCGTACAAAAGGTAAGGATTTTCAGCAAGTTTCTAAAATCGAATTTTTCTATGGTTCCATTTCATTTACCTAGAGTACCTACTGCATGTCAAAAATAAAAAGCGTGTTTTTCATTTTGAACGACGCCCATTGTCTTCACATGGGGTGACTATTTCCTGAGTCAACTTCCTTTGCAAGGAGTATAAATTACGTATTAAGTATAATTATTAATTATTATAAATGATTTATTAGAATTAATATTAATTATTATAAATTAAATTAAGTACTTGATTAAATTATTATTATAAATTATATACAGGGTCTCATTAAAATAGATGGACAAATTTTAACACAGCGCTCAGCTCGTCTAACCAAAGATATCCAAGCAAAAAAAAACATGTTTAAAGTGATTTTATTTTGACCTAAAATAATAAATTTACACGCACACTAGTGTATTTTCGTCAGCTGATTATTTTTCTTGTAAGTATCTATGCGTTTTTCTTATATATTTTTTTGCCATCGTCCTTATTTTGGTGGTCTGAATGATTTCTAAAAGTTTGTCCATCTATTTTAATGGGACCTTATATATTATAATTCATTAATTATAATTAATTAAGCCCTACCATTAAATTTAAAGTATTATACATTCAAAGTAAATTCATAAATTGTTCAATACCTAAATGTAATTGACTAATTTGGGTCCGGTGATTAATCAGAGAGGCAATTCTCGTAATTTTATGAACATTCACAGATTGATCTGTCTCAATCTGTAAAAAAATACCTCTAATTTCCCTACATTTTTGACAAGTTTTTGACATTGGCGCCGATTCTGTTGTTCACAAACTAAACTAAATTTAAGTTCAGGCATCTTTTTCTTTCTATTTCATTAAGAAAAGGACAGAAGATAAATATTAGTTTAGTCCTGTCAAATTAGTCAGCGCCTGACGTAAATTGACGTATTTTTAGTAGCCAACTTTTTAATCTCGTCTAAATTGTCTATGGAGTATCTTAATTTGACAGGACTAAACTAATATTTATCTTCTGTCTTTTTCTTAATGAAATAGAAAGAAAAAGATGCATGAACTTAAATTTAGTTTAGTTTGTGAACAACAGAATCGGCGCCATTGATTGTCGCTGATGAGATTGCGACTAGATTTTGAACGTTTTTAATTACGAGAATTGGCTTTCTGATAGATTATTAATTGTCTTAATTTACACTTTCTCACAAGTTATTTGCAATCAGATAAGATTTTAGTCAAAAATAACATCTCTGGTAGATTCACCTAAACGTCACTAGAGTTATAAATAAATACGGTCAGTATAGTTATTGTTACTTTCATCCCTCTAGATCATAGAGACACCCGGCCTCTGGGAGACAGGAGGCTCTTCATCCAACATACGCATATCAAATGAGGAGAGAAGACAGCAGGAAGAGTCTTCGTGCTACGACTACACCTGCACCATTTAGAATAAGCTTTCAAGTTGGCTGGCATCTGAAGATTTTTCTACTTTTTTCACCTACTGACCCAGTAGAACAGGCTCGCTAGATTACTGACCGGGAGGATGTGTCGCTCTAAAGGTTAAGTTGGCGTTGCATACGAATATGAACCTGATTGTTCAAATTAACGTACATATTAGTATGAACTGCAAACTATTCGTGCGATCTATGAATTTTTCCAGCAAGAATTCTTCTCTTGTGTCGACACGAACTTGTAGGAATAGTTAATGTCGTGGTATAAATATTTGCTGAATGTCTAAGGGCCAATTTCTAAGGTGCGCTGGGCGCAAGTGTAAGTATAGTTTCTAGTGAAAGGCATATTAAATTAATGCATATCTATTCGGTTATTTCACTAGGAGCTAACAGCAAAATCCGGTGCACTTCTTAAATTCTGTACCAAATTGGCAGTTTTGGAGCAAGACAAACTAAAAACAACATCTGGACAGGGGACTATCCTTCCAAATTATTTGATCAAAAATTATTTCGAGAAACTAGTTAAACGCTAGCGTTAAATCCTAAGAAAAACATCACAATTAGTAATAGAGTAAGAAATCAATTCTAAATCTACTAATAAGTTGATTAGATCTGTGAATACACATCCAACTTTTGTGTGTTGTAAATATAGATTTTGTGATTTTAAAGTTACCACTGAGTTGTGCTAAACTGGTGATGGAATTAGTGCGGGGACTCAAACTAGGAATAATAATATAATTTGTATCGATAACGGGGTAGAAAGCGATAGAAAAAAAAAATCTGAAATATTTTACTGCCAATTTTTGTATCTGGAGCGGAATGGGTCCAAAAATGGAATACTGTTTGTTTATGATATTTGCTTGTGTGGCTGTATTTGTTATTATGTAGGCTTTATTTACAACGTTGTGATATCCAAAACCTGCAGGCTGATTCCTGGATTAAAAAATGTTCAAACCTAGCTGCAATCTCATCTCAGCGATAATCAATGTCAAAACTTAAGGTACAGACAACAGCACATCAAGCTACTCGAAACTGTCAAATTTTCACAATCAACTTTGAACCTTATGCTGTAGCGATATAGTTGAAAATCTATTAAAGAAATTTGACAGATTGTAGTAGCTTGATGTGCTGGCGTCTGTACATTACAGGTATTTTTGACAGATTGAGACTGAGATTAACAGACTCTTAAAAATACGGGTATTGCCCCTCAGGTTTTTCTTGCTTCAAATGGGAAAGTTTCTATTTACCATGATTCGATGTAGCCAAATAAAGTAAATTAATTTCGCTCGGTTTTTAGGGCGAGCAAATTAGTGGAAGAACATTATCTACCCTCGTAATTGAACATTAAGAAGATGGGTACTTTCTAGTACAATGAATAGATGATGTAGTACCAAATAGCCTTAATAGCACGCATGTGTAGACAAATACAAGTCTCAAAGGGTAATTGCGTAACACACGATCAATCGCAAACTGAATGATTTTGAAGGATATTGCTAATCCATTACTTCAATTGTTCGAAAAAATTGCCTGCTCCACAACGTAAATAATGCAATGAACATGTTAATGAACTGTCAAATTGAAAGCCATTGCTACTGTTAGTGTGTTACGTAATTATCTGGTTTATTTTGTTAAATTAATTATAAATGTTTGCTTTATTTATTAAAAGTTTTTATTAAAATTATTTCTTCTTCAGATGTGCGCCAACTAAGGTGATGTGATATCTCTATCTGCTTTTGTACATAGGATTAATAAAGTGAAGTGATTATTGTATGTTGTACACTATATTATTATTATAAATAAAATATTTCACAAAATTTTAGCGTTTTCTTTTCACTCCACCACAGTTTAGCCCACCACTAGTAGCCCCAGACAAATAATGCCTACTCGCCTTGCATTAAAATAAATGATGTTTGAAGGCTTCGGCTAGCAAGAACGACTAATACGAGCTTCGGACTAGTCACCGACTCGCTTCGGACTAGTCACGACTTGCGTCGGACTAGTCATGACTCGCTTCGGACTAGTGACGACTCGCTTCGGACTAGTCACGACTCGCTTTGGACTATTCACGACTCGCTTCGGACTAGTCACGACTAGCTTCGGACTAGTAACGAAACGATTCGGACGAGTCACGACTCGCTTCGGACTAGTCACGAATCGTTTTGGACTAGTCACGACTCGCTTCAGACTAGTCACGACTCGCTTCAGACTAGTCACGACTCGCTTCGGACTAGTCACGACTAGCTTCGGACTAGTCGCGACTAACTTCGGACTAGTCTCGACCAGCTTGTGACCAGGCCGGTATTGTTAAATAATAGTACAGGGTGGAGACGCGCAGCCTGTTACCATGGATTCGGCACATGATTCTGAACTCCCCAGCGCTGAAATTTTTCGTCGGTTATTACTTATTAAAAAGAAAATTACTGTTCCATACTTTTTGACCGCAAAGGTAAAAAAGGTCATACAAACATACATACATACGGGTGGAATAAAGATCCTCCTTTTTGAAGTCGATTAAAAATGAATCTTTCCAAGAATAGGTCATTACACGAATAAGGTATTATACGAATGAGTCTTGCAGAATGAGGTATTATGAGAACAAGTCCTTTGAAGAATAAGCCATTCCGTGAACAGGTCCTTTTTTTCGCCGTAAGTCATTTTACGCAGCATAGCAGATTTTTATTTTTACTACGGAATAAGAATATATTTCTGCTCTGGGACTAGACCCCTTAGCGTAGAATTTTTTTACTGTACCACCTAACCATGAATTCAGCTCTAATAATATGGCTGCGATGCGCTGAATTCTTGGTTAAGGGGGAAGCGCTAAGGTGGCCCGCGAAATTCAAATTTTCTTACGTTTTTCGCCTTAAAGTTGGCGCGTCGATGTCAGTGCCCTGTAGGCATTTACTGATAGGGTTTTATGCTCAATTGTTTTTGCGTACATTTCAGATTACATAAATCATTCCTCCTTAATAAATACTGTTATATAAACAACACGATTTACGCTTAGGAACGCCTCATGAAAACCCGTAAGGGAAACAGAAAGGTACCTATATAACAAGCAATATATAGCTCCCATGGAAACACCATTGCAGTCGTTATCACCGTGCTTTTATAGGGCAATTTTTCTGGAACTCGGCTCAAACTGCCTACACTTTTTGCCTTGCTGCCCTACATTCGTTTTATTGCCGATCATTGTCCATTTTAACCTGGGAATTAAAGGTGAATGGATGTGTTTAGGTCCTACATACGTATTACCATCGATGGTACGTACGTAGTAAGGTACCTACCTATTACCATCGATGCTATTTATAGCTAAACTCTGATTTTTTTTACACCATTTGCTAGACCAAAATGACAGCTAATATACCTATTCTACTAATATTAAGAATGTGAAAGTTTGTGAAGTTGTTTGGATGTTTGTTACTCAATCTCGTGTAAACCCTTGAGCAGATTTCAATGAAATTTGGCACATAGATAGACCATTTCCTGGATTAACACAGAATACTTTTTATCCCGATATTCCCACGGGATAAAACATACGCGGGTGAAACCGCGGGGCGCTGCTAGTACTAAATAATGTCAAGTTTACAAAAAAGGTTGACGCTGTCATTTTAGTCTAGAAAAAAAAAACAGAGTTTATGTACAGACGCCAGCACATCAAGTTACTACAATCTGTCAGATTTCTTTAATAGATTTTCGACTTTATTGCTAAAGCATAAGGTTCAAGGTTGATTGGGAAAATCTGACAGTTTCGGGTAGGTTGACCTGCTGGCGTCTGTACCTACTTGTTATTTCAATTTTTATCGCGCCGAAATATAGGTACCTACCTAGACAGATACAGGTGCCTAAATATTGTTCCCTGTAGGTCAACTCAGCCTATCGCAGTCCACTGCTCTAGGCCTCTCCCAGACTGCACCACAACAGCCTGTCCTCCGCCTTTCGCATCCAGTCTGACCCAGCCACCTTTTGGTCGTCCGTCCATCTAACTGGGGGGTATCCCACACTACGCTTGCCGATACGCGATCTCCACTCCAGGAGTCGTCTGATCCACCGGTCATCGCCATCCCACTGCCACTTCAGCTTCCTTACTCTTTTCAAGATAACTTCTGTAGGTAGGTAGGTGTGGTTCTGTAGGTAGGTACTTAGGTAACGGGAAGTTCAGCTAAATATTTTCTTCATCTCCCATTAAAAATTATGTGTAGGTAAAAGGTACCTATATTTTAAATAGGAGACATGATGATTAGGGAACGGCTTAATCGGATAGATTCTTCGACTGTTAAAAGTAGGTACCTATTTAATTAGGACGGCGAAGTAGGTATGTTCATTCAAGATCCAATAATCAAATTAAAAAGTATAGGTAGGTACTACCTTTGAACGACGTGGTATACTGTACCCACCAAAAACATTTTCATGTAAAATTTTGCCAAGACGAGACCACATATTAGGCTCGCACTGCGAAAAAGTAATCAGATCTCATGTAGAGCCAAGCTTCTAACTCTACACGCCCTAACTTCACAAACTCTACACCTTAGTCAAAATATGAGGCTTGACCGTTTCGTTACTACAAGAACTATTGTATATCAGAAAAGTAATGAACAGTGAAAAATAATTTTTTCACCTTACGCCCATGTGATGGGAGAAACCTTTTAAAACTGCACGGACTTTGGGGAAAAGACCAGGGAATGTGGGATTTTTACGCCTATAGAACCACCCAGGTGCTCGCCATCTGCACATGGAAAGGGGATAAATACCTACCTATCATCAAATGTTAAAAGCTTTTGAAAACCACACATTCAACCAAATAATTAATAAAAAGGTACATTATTAACAGATAAGGACGAGCAAGGAGCAGTGGTGGCCCATTGGTACCTACAACTCTTTAAGTTGGGGTCGTTACCCCAATTTAAAGAGTTGTAGGTCGTAGGTTCGAACCCTGCCAGGCATAAATCATGTTCATCACCACTGCTCTCAAAACGGTAAAAAAAAACCATCAAAAACCAGCATGTCCTAGAACCAAAAATTCGAAGACTGTGACATCTACCAACCCGCACTGGGCCCGCGTGGTGGATGATTACGGCCCACTCCCTCTCACCAAGAGGAGACCTGTGTCCCAGCAGTGGGAACGTTAAAGGCTGATTATAAATTTATAGATTTGTAGGTACCTACACACGACGACATATCAAACTGAAGGTACATTTCCAGTTTTACCTGACCACGCATTGTACATACGCCAGCACATCAACCTACCCGAAACTCAAATTTTCCCAATCAACTTTGAACCCTAACCTCTAGCGATAAAGTTGAAAATCTATTAAAGAAATTTGACAGATTGTAGTAACTTGATGTGCTGGCGTCTGTACATGCTTTTCGTACATTGAGAAGTCAGCATACACTGGAAATGTATAGCTTGATATGGTCGTCATGAGTACCTACTGTCTTCTTAAGTGCCTATTTCAAATAGTTATTACAGTAAGTTCTAACAAAAACCTGCTATCAATAATCTTTCATTACCAAACTTTTATTTTGAAAGGAAAATGAGCATCAACAGAGATAAATATAAGTTCTTAAATTGCCTAAAAACATGTCTTTGTAATGGATATTAGGTATTTTCGTGTGTGTGTGAAATATACGGTTCTGTGATCTGAGAGTGACCGCTAATATCAAAATTAGCATCCTTTCTTAAAACCTATGGTGAAGTTTTTGGCCAACAGAAACACTGTAGGTACTGCCCATTGACACGTAGAAGAAAAAGAGTAAAAACACTCTTACTAAAGAATAATACCTACCCAAGCTAAAAAAAGTAAAAATATGAAAGAAAAAGAAGAATGATAGTTTTGTGACATCTACATACATCGCCACATGCGAACGCATCATACTGACGTCATGCAAAATCCTGCATCGCGCAAGCAGAGTTTACCGCACAACTAGCACAATATACAACATCTCTCAACGTCTTGCAGTTGCCTACGAGACACGACACCCGTCTGGTCGGGGTCCTTTTTCTAATAGAGGATGAGTGAACTTTACACCATGTTCCTCATTCCCCTATAGTTTTATTACATGAATAGCTTCTGCCCGCGACTTCGTCTGCATGAAATTTCTTATTCCTCCGACCCACCCCGTCGCATCGCATCGCCTGCCTGCACTATTACTTCGTTTTTGCTTAGCGTTCTTCTTTCCTTTGCTCCAAAGGGTCCTACCGTGATGTTTAGCCTATAGCCTCCTCAAGAACCGGGCTCTCAAATGCAACAAGATTTTTCAAATCTGGCCGGTGGTTCTAGTGATTGGTGCATTCAATCAAAGAAACAATCCAACCCGAGGGCCACAAAATGCGACGCTCCAAGCGAATTCGCCTTGCGCTGCAAGCGTCAGCGTCAAGCGTCAAAAACAAATGTAGGTATGTCTATTATCTACAAGGCCACAAAGTAGCGCTGCAAGCAGCAGCAAAGTTCGCTACGAGCGAATTTGCACGAGCGTTGGATGATCCGACGCGCGTTTTTTATGAGCGTCGAAAACAATTAATTGTATGAGAAAATTCCACAGTGTGCACGAAACAGTCGCTCCACGCGCTCCGATAGAAGCAGTCGCTCTGCGCGTCTGCATCTAAAACAAATTGTTTTGTTTTTGTCGCGTTTATAGTAACTAATCCATTAGGAATACAGAGGAATTATCTCTGCAATCCAAAATCGACCTGCGTTATGGATGAGTTCACATCATCATCATCATTCTAATCCTTCGCACATTTTGTACAACTAGTCGTCGAATGCTAGGCATAGACCTCTATACCTTTTTAGGATCTCTAAATTCAGATTAACTAAGTTCAGACCCACCACACCCACAAATCGCTCACAGCGCGGCGCCTCCACCACAAACGTCACCCCGTACGTTTCCCGAGCGCCTCTTTCCGAATGTCTCCAGTTAATACTAGTGGCCGGGACGCTCCCATTTATCACTAACAGCCGAGGACAAATAGGCTCAAGGAGGGCTGCCCCCAATGGCCTTAGATGGAGCTGCTCATTAATGACCAGCCATCATTCAGTACTCGAGGATAAACGTTGACAAATATAAAGGAAAGCTTCTGTTATGATTTACGGCTTAAGTGGTTTGCTTCAATGCGGTAATGCATGCTGTAACTGATTATTTTTCGAAGTAATTGATGAGTGGGTGGATGGTTAATATTTTATGTTGGAGTAAACAAGATTGTTTAGTGGATATCTGAACTAAAAACGATATCTTTAGAAAGATTCTTCGGTGAGTAATATGAATCTCGATTAAAGAATAACGAATTTCGTACTTGTCTTACTGATCTTTACTAATATTCTCTTCACTCTTCAGCAGCAGTATTTTTTTAGCAAAGAAGCCACCAGAGCATCATCTGCCTAGCCTTTTCCCAGCTATGTTAGGGTCAGCTTCCAGTCTAACCAGATGCAGTTGAGTACTTACCACTATTTTACATGGAGCGACCTATCTGACCTCCACAACCCAGTTACTGGGTAATACGATACCTCTTGGTAATACTTTGGGAAACGAATGTCTAAGATCTACGAATGGCAGCAGGGACCAACGGCTTTACCTACTTTCCGAGGCACAGAGGGGTCTCGGTATGTAAAGATGGTCGGTCACCCATCCACGGGCCAACAGCGGCAAAGTCAAAGTCAAAGTCAAATCATTTATTTCAAATAGGCACATTAAAGGCACTTTGGAACGTAAAAAAAAAAAACTAAATAGAAATGATTCTAGTCGCCCATTCGAAAAGGTAGTTTTCGTATGGAGAAGAATGGGCAAGAAACTCCACCGTTACTCTTTTAAAAATGTTTTACAAGGTCTTGTATACATAATAAAAATTATATGTGAACACGATGCACCCATAATAAAATTAGTCTACCACAAAAGGTAAAAAGAATTAAAAATTAAGCAATGACAGGTAAATCAAATAAGTGATAGATACATGGTGCTCACATATTTACAAGTTATTTAAAAAAAAAAAAAATGCAAAAGTAGTTGAACTTTAACAAGTGTGTGAGCCACTGTAGTCGCAGATTGTAAAAATGAATTAGAATAAGATGTCATAATTAAAAAAATATATATAAATTAAATTAGGAACAAGTTTGATTTTGTCTAGACTTTTAGATTGTCCTATGGAGCAGGACCAGCATGTTTCCAAACATTCTTATCTTGGATATAATCCTCTAATTTGTAATATCCTTGTTTACAAAGTGTACTTTTAATATGAGTTTTAAATTTTCTTTCATTTAATTGCAATATGTCACAAGGTATTTTGTTGTAGCATTTAACACAGTACCCCATAAAAGATGTATGTACTTTAGATAATCTAAAAAAAGGTTGATCTAATTTATCTTTATTTCTAGTATTAAAATTATGCCTATCACTTATTTTATTAAAAAGATGTTGATTTTTTCTTACATACATAATATTTTCATAAATGAATTGGCAAGGTACCGTCATGATATTAACCTTTTTAAATAGTTCCCTAAGAGATTCGCGACGACGTAGATTGTAAATGGCTCTGACAGCTCTCTTTTGTAAAATAAAAATGGATTCAATGTCAGCAGCCCGACCCCATAGTAAAATGCCATATGACATAATACTGTGGAAGTAACTAAAATAGACCAAACGCGCGGTTTCTACATCTGTTAACTGTCTTATCTTTCTAACAGCATAAGCGGCGGAGCTTAGCCGCCCCGCAATAGATGTTATATGAGGTCCCCATTGTAATTTCTCGTCTAGCGTGATTCCTAGGAAAACTGTCTGATCAATAAATTCTAGTTTTTGGCCATTCAATATGATTTCACATTCGCTACTTCTAACATTCGGTAATTTAAATCTAATGCATTTGGTTTTTTTTTCATTAAGTACTAAATTATTTACCGTAAACCAATCTTGGACCTGAAGAATAGAGTTATTCACGTCGTCAAGACTTTGTGACCGTCGGTCTATTTTAAAGATTAATGATGTGTCATCTGCAAATAACACCATCTTCGGTTGATTTTGAAGTAATTGGGGTAAATCATTAATGTAAACTAAAAAGAGGAATGGACCCAATATCGAACCTTGAGGAACACCCATTGTCATTTCAGACCCTAATGAGTTTACGCCGTTTACTTGAACTTTAACCTTTCTATCTTTCAGGTATGATCTTAGCAAGTCAAGTGCTGCTTTTCTAATTCCATAGTGCTCCAGTTTCATCAGAAGTGTCTCGTGGTTTACGCAATCGAACGCCTTAGAGAGGTCGCAAAAGATTCCAATGGCATCTTGTGCTTCTTCCCAGGCGTTAAAAATGTTCTTTATTAGGGTAACACCGGCGTCAGTAGTGCAACGCCCTTTGGTGAAACCGTACTGGTGTTCATGAAAGATGGAATTTTTATTAAAGTGACGTAACATTTGATTGAGCATCAACTTTTCAAACACCTTACTGAGAACTGGTAGAATTGACATAGGTCTATAATTGTTAGGATCTTTACTATCACCGGATTTGAACAATGGTACTACTTTACTATGTTTCATAAGATCCGGAAAGACTCCTTGGTCAACACTGGTGTTAAATATGAAAGCTAAATAGGGCGCAATAGTTTCGATAAAAGATCTACATACTTTTACAGACATTCCCCAGAGATCTTCTGTTGATTTAATGTTAAGATCTCTAAAAGCTTTTATAACAGCCTGGGGGCTTGTATGCTGAAACCTAAACTCCAAAGGGCATGCCTTTACATTCTTTTTAAGTAAGGCAGCAGAAAGCGTGGGGGATGAATTTAAAGCTTCAGTAGTTTTAAGGGGAATATTAGAAAAAAAGTTTTCAAATTCCTGAGCTATTTCTACATCTGAGTTGATGGCAAGCGTAGCGTAAGTCGCCAACTTCGTAAGCCGCCACTTTCACGCTCATTCCTGTTTACTGCTGGCCGGGTGAGTGTGGGCGCTGGCGCTAGGCTAGATCCCGGGGGTGGGGCAAGACTGGTGCCACACGCGGCGACTTTGAATCGATTTGATTTTCCCAACACTAAATAGTGCTTGTGACGTCATAGTAGGTAGTCAAAACACGGCACGCTTCGTTTTCATACAGATCGTGATACTTGCCTTATCTAGGTCTATCTGTGGTTAACATAGCTACGAAAAACTTCATCACCATCCTACAGCAGCCCCCTACTGAGCCTAGTTCTCTTCCTGTTGCACGCCATTCACGTAGATTTTCGGTAACTCTCATCTAGCTGCTACCAGCCACCCTATCAAGATCATCGCTCCACCCAACCTGAGGTCGTCCTACTTTTGCGCGGTCGTCAGTCAAGAACACGTCTACTCCATTTCTTTGGTCGGACAAAAAACTTCATATTTACTACCAAATAGGATGACCTATAAATCATAGCACCACCTGGAGTAAATAGGTACTTTGGTATGCAGGATAATAGCCGAAAAACAAGCAAGAAGAGTCCCAAAAATATCCCAACTGCAACATGAACAAGGCCACTTTTAAAAAACATGAATATCGTAATATATACATAATATTTAGTTTATCGAAATGGTGCATTCGTTCATTTCTGCATACAAACCAAATAGAATCGTCGATGGCGCTCGGCACGCCGCGAAATTGAAACTGAGCATGAATAAATTACATATCAGTGTATTTACACTACCATTTTATATTCATACAGGCTACATGAAACTCTGTTAGTAGAATATTATATAGTTTAGCTAGTAATACAGGGATTGTAGCATTTTCTGCAAATTTCTGAATATGCTTTATATACCTAAGTGCTATATTATATAAGTATAACAACTTCTGATTGATAGTTATCCCAATCATATTCAAGCTACTTCCTTAATTAAGTACTTTTGTTTTGTACAATTTGCTGGCATGTTTTCCATTAAGTGCATAGGTAGGTAGTTTAAGTAGTTTTAATCTCGTCTAAAGGATGATTTCCACCAAATGGATAGCGAATGATGCGAATGGATGCGGCGACAGCCGATCGCGTCCGACAGCATGTCGACGCATACGATCGGCTCCGTACCGTCGCTTGCGAATGTATTTTCTAACTGAACAGACAGCTGTGCTGCTGGGGAGTTTGTTGCGCCACTTCTTCTCCCCAGCGAAAGCACTAGGAAGTGGTGAAGGGCGGGCGTATTGGGGGACTGTCTTTTGTAATTTTGACGTTCGAAAAGTGCTGATTCTCAGCCTAGTTTGAATAAATGACTTTTGATTTTAATTTTGATTAAAAATTTTGTCGACAGCCGGAAGGATTCGATCGGATACGAGGACAGACGAACATAGCCGTACGCGCGTCGCAGCATAAATTCGGCTACGATCGCGTGTCGTGGAAGACGCCCGCGGTCAAGCTGCTGTGCACGGCTTGGTAATATATACTTTAAATACTGTGTACACGATTTAATATCGTATATAGATTGTAAAATCCGTTCCGATCCGATGTGATGCGAGCTGTTTTTTGGAAATCATCCATATCTAAGACCCTTCCTTTGTTAGGGTTAAACACATTGACATATATATTACTAGCGTATACTTTTGTAATCATTGGTTAACCATTATTTGAATGGTCAATCCATATTAATAATTTCAACACAATCTCAGATAAACATAAAAGAAACTTATTGTATTTTTTCGATCTGGTTGGTTGTTTCTTTCGGTCTGTCTTTCTTCTCAGAGTATTCAGATAGAAAATACCGAACTCATCTAGTTTTCAAAATTAATTTAATTTTGACGTGTAAAATTGTTTTTTTTTTTTACCAATTTACAGAAACAAATATCTTAACATCATTTCTAATTATATTATGGTCAATCCAAACTGCAACACAGTTCTTAACAAATTACATCAAGAATATGTAGGTCTTTCAGACATATAGTTCGTTTTCAGACAGACAGAATCTGTTTACTAATCTGATGAAACTCAAAGAAGAGTGAAAATATAATACCTACCTGTGCAAGATTTTTTACCATTTTTTCACCCGGAAAAGTTTTACAACCCAACATGATTTCCTTAAATCCCCAGTCAATATTCGCGCACAGCTCACCTGGAACTAATCCCTGGCTCAGGCGGCGGCTGTGACAATGTTGTAATGGTGCATATAACAAGGATATTGTTATGTATGGGTTTATGTGAATTTTATCGTGTCGCGTGTGAGGAAACACCTTTCTGTTTTTCCACGGTTTCCCTGTGGGTAAATAGTGTCAGTTGAATATAATATTGAATACTTACGTTTTTTTTGGAACGAAGATCTTTGCGGAAGGAGTAAACTGGTAGAAATCGTCACGGTTTTCGAGGGTGCTAATGCAATAGTGAGGTCAGTAAATACAAGATGGCGGCTGTGAAAATAAAAAAAAACATCATGGGTGTCGTTTTCATGGTTTTCGAGGGTGATAAAGCCGATAGTGAGACCAAAATCAAAATCCAAGATGGCGGCTGCTAAAATGTACACATCGTCGTTTTGAAATTTTCGCTGTCGCCATCTTTGATTATCATTTTGAGCTTCGTTCCTGCCGGGGGTCCCCCGACCCAAAACGTTTTAATCTTTATGAGGTACGAAAAGAGGTTTTTATCCGTACAGATAAACCGTACCCCATCGTACCTTGTCAACAATTTAACTTTAATTAAGGTAACTACATACTATGTAAAAGAAATACCTATTATCTTTGGCTATCTTCACCAGGTCACACAACCTCTTTGCGATCGCCGATGCTAAAATGTTGTTGTTGCGGTTTGCTAAAATGTTTTGAATTATCCCAACACCCAAAATGTTCAATTTTAATTGTCTTATCAACAATTCCCTTTAATTCTTGCCCATCAACAAATGTTGCACATATTCAATGTTGTTGCGTATTTCACATTAGGAAAGCAAAAGGCTTTGAAGGTCCGTAGCATACCTACCTATCCGCCATTTTGATTTTTTTTCAAAGTGGCGGCTACTACGCATGATACCGTCTTGTTGTTTTCTGTTTGCATTGATGACAGCTATCGATTTATATAGGTTTACCTACTAGCTTATGCCCGCGACTTCGTTCGCGTGAAATTTCACCCTCTTAGGGGTGGAATTTCTAAAAACCCTTTCTTATTGGATACCTACTCTTCACAAAGAACACACCCTCCAAATTTCATGTCTCTAGGACCAGCGGTTTAGGCTGTGCGTTGATATATCAGTCAGTCAGTCAGGACTTTGAATTTTATATAGGTATTTAAGATGCGAGACCGCATTTTGAAAAAAAAAATTAACTTGTGCGACAGTAGGTACTTATGCCAGCCTCGTTATAAAAATGTTCAATCAATCCCCTTTTGCCGAGGGATAGTGCCCCGAACGCAGCCTCCGTGGTAACATAACTTTTACTTAAACTTTGTATCCTCTGTATCCACGCGGTCATTCTGAGTTGATATTGAATACTGCATCTGCAAATTTCAGGTTGTAGGTTGAGACAGCAACAGAAGTCGATGAACATTTCGGAATTATTAATATTGAATATTGTAGAACGTAATTATTATTTACTAGCAACGCGCCGCGGTTTCAGCCGCGTAAGTTTCGATCCCGTGGGAATATCGGGATAAAAACTATCCTATAGGTATCATTTACCGGGACTCAAACTATACCCATCTAAATCGGTTCAGCGTTTTAAGCGTGAAGAGGTAACAAACAGACAGACAGACACACTTTCGCATTTATAAATGCGAAAATGTGTCTGTCTGTCTATAAATAAATTTAAAAAAATACTACCTAATTAACTAATATTATAAATAATATTAGTATGGATATATAGGTAGGATACTAGTATGGATTTCGAATATATCTTGAAATGTTCTAGGTATACTCTACAATAAATTGTTACATTAAGTAGTCAGTTTTTATTAAAAACCTCTTCTGAAACTTTGGACTGATGTTGCAATAAAATATAATCAACCATTATGTCTGTACAGTCATGTAACACGACAAAAAAAAACTGGTAAGAAAACTCGAAATGACCCTGGAATAATTTCCTTGAACAGGTCTTGAACATAATACCTGCCTAGGTACAAAAATAAGATCCCAGTAAAACTTCATAGAAGTCAGTGATTACCACTACAGGAATGAATTAGGCATAAAGGGTGATTTCCACCAAACGGCTCGCATCGTATTGGATCGGAGAGATACGAACGGATGCGGCGACAGCCGATCGCATCCGACAGCATGTCGGCTCCGTATCCGTTTCTACGCCTGGTCAAATAGTTTCATTCCTACCGTGTTGAAGTGTTCTAATTTTTACCGACTTCACAAAAAGGAGGAGGTACTATGTTCGGGTGTTTGTATGTTTTTTTTTTTGACGTGACAACGTCTTAAATTAGGTTGCGGCTGGGAGTCACTTATGAAAAAGTGTAACGCTCGGTAACGTTACGTTCTTATTTTAAATTAGGTTGCGGCTGGGAGTCACTTATGAAAAAGTGTAACGCTCGGTAACGTTACGATGAGTCACCGAACGAGAGAGAGGCCCGCCGAATGCCTTGCGTCTCTCTCCCACTCAACTATGATCGGATGATCGGTCGTTGTCACGTAAAATCTTCGCCCGTAAAACCGACTTTACAGGCAACCATTTTTTTTTTTTGTATGTTTGTTCATCGAATACTCCGCCAATTGTCGACGGATTTTCAAAATTCTTTTGACGTGACAACGTCTTAAATTAGGTTGCGACTGGGAGTCACTTATGAAAAAGTGTAACGCTCGGTAACGTTACGATGAGTCACCGAACGAGAGAGAGGCCCGCCGAATGCCTTGCGTCTCTCTCCCACTCAACTATGATCGGATGATCGGTCGTTGTCACGTAAAATCTTCGCCCGTAAAACCGACTTTACAGGCAACCATTTTTTTTTGTTCGAAAGTAGATAGTTCTGAGGTGGTCCCATTGTCACCAAGTTAGGATCTGATGATGGGATCTTAGAGAAATCGAGGGCAACCCTCAAATTTTATAGGCTCACTTATTGTTTTTCGCATATTTTATGAAGTATCTTGTGTATTTGTGTATGGTTGTCACCATCTCAGGTAGCTGGGCTGATGATGGAAGGTACAACTTCTTAACAGTAAGAAGTTACTCGAACAGGCAAGGACTGTTTTAGTAAATGGTTTTGATGTTTGGTAGGGCATTTGCCACATTTGGTCTCATGATCATCAAGTCATGACCTGATGCTGCAGTCAGGA
Organism: Oligia fasciuncula; assembly: GCA_963082905.1. Lineage (NCBI taxonomy): Eukaryota > Metazoa > Arthropoda > Insecta > Lepidoptera > Noctuidae > Oligia > Oligia fasciuncula. The sequence goes on from OY720400.1 coordinate 19,188,810, forward strand.
TAGTCTGCAGAGTACCTAACTCCTCGACAACTAACAGCAGATATATCGTGTTTAGGCTTACTGAAAAGGGCTCGATGTGTGGATAAACGTACTGTTACTGAGGAACACCGAAGACCTGATGCTGAAGCCAGGAGCATCAGAAAAACTACAAACCTTTAAATTACAGCACCGTAGTCGTGTTTGGGCTCATTTTAAACAGGACTAATTTTAAGTTCAATGCAATGTTGACATAAGTCTGGCCTGATGCTGCAGCCAGGATTATCAGCATCTAATCTAAAAACTAATAAAAGGAGAACTCCTCAACAATTAACGTCCCTGCATCGAGAAAAGGAATAATTTATAAAAAGGCGATGGGCAAGTTGACATTAGGCTATTGTAACTTAGATAAATTATAAATAGACCCACTAAAAAGCGAGAAATAAAAACTTTTTAACAAAAAAAAACCGACTTCCAAAAAAACACTACAAACTGAAAAATAACTTTAATTTCGGAAGTCGGTGGCAAAAACTAAAATACTGATCCCTAAGACACCGACTTCCGAAATTAAAGTTATTTTTCAGTTTGTAGTGTTTTTTTTGGAAGTCGGTTTTTTTTTTGAAAATGGTGAAGTTGGCATAGTATTGTTGCGCGCCACAATTAATGCCTGGTACAGGTTGACATTAGTTACCACTAGCGCCATCTAGTATCGAATAGCAGAACTAGTCGAGTCACGATCGTTCTAGAAAATTCGATACTAGAACTTTGTAGAACTTTCTCGAACTATCGACACCTAGTCGGTCGGGGCCGGTATGTACTCGAACATTCTAGATGTTTCTATAATGGAAGGTTCTAGAACTATCTGCGGCACTATATAAGGCCGGGATGCGCGACGACCGACACAGTTTGGATAAAGCGACAAGAGCGAAAACATCTAAGCGATCTTCAAGTGCGAATTCAGAGTAATCAGTAGTGAAATTGTGTTCTTTTAATTACTGTGTTTGAGCTGTAATTAGTGTTTTTAATTAAAGAGTTATTTTTGGTTATTAAATCGGCAGTTTTTATTGTCACGAACCCGAAGCTCGTAACAATTGGTGTCAGAAGCGAGGATTAAAATGCCGATCTTACCCAAAGACGACACGGAGGGTATCCGTACCCGGAGTCAACGCCAGCAGGAGACGGACCAGCGGCGATTCGGTGGAGCAACGCCACAGGGGTCGGAAGGCCAGCTACCGACCACGGAGGCCGGCCCGTCCACAGCTGCTCCAGCATCATCAGCACCAGATTTTGCTGCTCTGATGATGATGCTGCAGGAGCAGGCCCGTCGACAGGAGGAGCAGGCCCGTCGGCAGGAGGAGCAGTCCCGCCGACAGGAGGAACAGGCTCGCCGACAGGAGGAACAGGCTCGTCGGTTGGAAGAACAGCTCCAGCGCGACAAGGAGGAACAGGCCCGCCGTCAGGAGGAACAGGCCCATCGATTGGAAGAACAGCTCAAACGGGATAAGGAGGAGCAGGTGCGCCGCCAGGAAGAACAGATGCTCCTCATGAAAGACCTTCACGCAACCTTCGGGAAAGACATGAACGAGGTGAAGGAGAAGGTTGCCCAGCATGACAACCGCCTTTCAGAAGCTGAAACTCAGATCAGCAAGTTTAGCGACGTCATTGCTGATGTGAAGCAGGAGTTGGGTAACCTTAAACTTGGGGATGGAATCGCAGCTCCCGTAGCTACAACACCTTCGCTACGTGGATTCAAAGTGCCACCGTTCGACGGAACTTCTTCCTGGTCGGCCTACAAAATCCAGTTTGAGGCTGTCATGAAGGCGAACGGGTGGAATAAAAGTCAGGCCATGACTGCCCTCACCCTAGGCTTGCGCGACCAGGCCTTAACCGTTCTGGAAGCTCTCGGTAAGGAAGTGACTTACGAGCAGCTCCTTGAGGCATTGGAGGCTCGGTATGGCGACGCTCACCTGGAACACGTGTTTCGTGCGCAGCTCAAGGATCGCGTGCAACGCAGTAGCGAAAACCTGCAGCAGTGGGCCCTTGAAGTGGAGAAGCTGGTTCGCAAAGCTTACCAGTCCGTACCTGCGCTTATTGATGGAAACCTGGTGCAGGCATTCATCGACGGCATCCGCGACCTTGAAGTGAGAGTTGCTGTGAGGCTCGGCCACCACGGGACGCTTAAGGACGCCTTGGCCCATGCACTGGAGGTGGAAGCTGTGCGGCAGGATCATCGTTCCCATCGCGTCAGGGAGGTTGCAGCGGCTACAGTTCGCGACCGCAACAAAGGATACAGCCCTAGGTGCTACGGCTGTGGGGATAGGGGCCACCTTCGATCCAGTTGCCCTAAGCGAACTGCAGAAAGAGAAGACGGCCGATCTCCAGAGGGCAGTGCGGCTAACAGCACCGCCCAGCACCAGCAGCAGGGAAACGAGTAATAGCCAGGACTGCGGGGCGGGTGCTGGCTGAGGTTCAAAGAGCCCCAAGGGTTTCGATCACACAAACCCATGACGGGAACAGCCTAATCATCAAGGGCGAGGTCAACGGAACGCCGTGTAAGCTGACCATAGACACTGGAGCCTCTCGCACGGTTGTCAGTTCCCAACTAATAAGACGGTCCCTTGGGGACTCCGCATACAACAGGGAACGCATTAATTTGGTAACAGCCACCGGTCAGCGCATACCCGTCCATGGAGAGAAGAAGATGGAGTTGAAGCTAGGCAACAGAATCTACCTGCATAATGTCATCGTGGCCGATATAATGGACGATTGCATCCTGGGCCTTGACTTTATGAGGAAGAATTGTTGTGAGATTGACGTCAAGCAAGGCGTTTTGAAATGTGGACAAGAGGAACTTTTCGTGGAAGGGGCGTTACCAGGGAATGTGTACAGCCTTAAGAAGATTGTTCTTCCGCCGAGATCGGAAACTATTGTGCCGGTTAGTCTTCCTCGGAATCCTGGGCAGACTCATCGTTGTGTACTCGTGGAAAGGGTAGACAATGACCTTCCATGGAAAGTGGCATGAACTTTGGTCAGAGCCACCGACATCTCAGGGGTACGTGTGCTTAACCTTTGTGATCAGGAACAGACTATAGAAAAAGGCACACTAGTTGGTACTTGCGAGGAAGTGGATTGGTTGCGTCGATGCCAATATCTATCGACTGGGACCCTCAGCAAGGATGCACAAACGAAAGTGACCACACTTTTAGAAGACTGCCACAGCGCTCTGTCCCAAAATGAAATGGTCAAGGCGAAGAAGATGTTACTCAAGTACGCCGATGTTTTCTCGTCAAACGATGCTGACATCGGGAAGACTGGTTTAGTTCAACACAAAATAAACACAGGAGAAGAATTGCCTATCCGTCAGCGGCCAAGGAGATTGCCGGTAGCACGTGAAAAGGAAGTGGAAACCATGATTGAGGGAATGGTGAAGGATGGTGTCATTGAACCTTCATCTAGTCCATGGTGTTCACCTGTAGTGCTGGTAAGAAAGAAGGACGGCAGCATGCGGTTTTGTGTTGACTATCGTCGTCTGAACGACGTTACAAAGAAGGACAGCTATCCTTTGCCAAGAATTGATGACACGCTGGACATGCTTACTGGAGTAAAGTGGTTCAGCACGCTGGACCTGAAAAGTGGCTACTGGCAAGTCGAAATTGACCCTAAGGACAAGGAGAAAACTGCATTCTCGACAGGAAAGGGTCTGTGGCAATTTAAAGTTATGCCGTTTGGATTGTGCAATGCTCCGGCAACTTTTGAAAGGTTGATGGAACTTGTACTTACTGGACTAATTGGCGATGCCTGTTTGGTCTACTTGGATGACATCATCATCGTAGGCCGCACGTTTGAAGAACATCTTCAAAACCTAGAACGCGTGCTCATGAAGATCCAGAGTGCCAACCTCAAGTTAAGTCCGAAGAAGTGTTCACTATTCAAACGACAGGTTAGCTTTTTGGGATATGTAGTGTCTGAAGAAGGTATCCGCACGGATCCAGAGAAAATCGCCGCTGTCAAGGATTGGCCAGTTCCAAAAGACAAGACGCAGGTCAGAGCATTTTTAGGTTTGTGCTCCTATTATCGGCGATTTGTCAAGAACTTTGCAGACATAGCCAAACCCCTGCATAAGCTAACCGAAGAGAAGCGACATTTCTGCTGGGATGAAAGTTGCGACATCGCATTCCAGGAGCTAAAGGACCGTCTGTGCAAAACACCTATTTTGGGGTACCCTGATGCGGGCAAGGAATTTATAATTGACACAGACGCAAGTGACATAGGACTTGGCGGTGTGTTGTCTCAACGGAATGGTGATCAAGAGGTTGTGATAGCGTACTTCAGCAAGTCGCTGTCAAAGCCGGAAAAGAACTATTGTGTCACGAGACGGGAATTGCTTGCTGTGGTAAAGTCATTGCAGCATTTTAGCAAATATCTTCTGGGGCGGAGATTCCACGTACGAACTGACCATGCTGCACTGAAATGGCTATTGCAGTTCAAAAATCCAGAAGGACAAGTTGCGAGATGGATTGAGCTACTGCAGGAATACGACTTTGTGGTCGAACATCGCAGCGGGAAATCACATGGCAACGCAGATGCATTGTCAAGAAGACCTTGTCCTGAAGACTGCAAGCATTGTACTAGGCAAGAAAGTAAAGAAGTCGTACCTGTGAGGATGCTCAAGACAGACCTCAGCAACGAGTGGAAGGAAAGCCTACAACGTGCACAGCAGGAAGATTCGGACATCAAGCCGATTCTGGAGTGGATGAAGGCCAGAGCTCCTAAGCCCAGGTGGAGTGACGTCTCAGCGATGAGTTCGATCACAAAAAGCTATTGGGCCCAATGGGACAGCTTGGTGATTCAGGATGGAGTCCTGTGCCGTAAATGGGAAAATGCTCGGGGAGACAGCTGTCATTTGCAAATGGTTGTCCCTAAAGCTCAAGTACCAGATGTTCTACAGCTGTACCATAATGGTTGTTCAGGAGGTCATCTGGGAGTAAAACGGACTCTACTGAAGATACGAGAACGGTTTTACTGGGTCCACTGTCGGGACGATGTCGAGGACTGGTGTCGCAAATGTACAAGTTGTGCAGCTGTAAAGGGACCTCAGACTCGCAGTAGAGGTGCATTGAAATTGTACAATGTTGGTGCACCATAGGAGAGGATAGCCCTTGACGTTGCGGGGCCGTTTCCGGAAAGTGAAAGTGGCAACAAGTATTTCATGGTTGTGATGGATTACTTCACCAAGTGGCCGGAAGTCTTCGCCATTCCAAATCAAGAAGCTTCGACAGTTGCAGATAAGTTAGTTCATGAAGTCTTCTGTCGTTTTGGAGTACCTTTAGAGATTCACAGTGATCAAGGAAGGAATTTTGAGTCACAAATATTCCAGGAAACTTGTCGAGTTATGGGTACTCATAAAACCAGAACAACTTCTTACCACCCACAGTCGGATGGAATGGTAGAACGATTTAATCAGACATTGGAGAGGTACCTAGCAAAAGTTGTGGAAAATCGGAAACGAGATTGGGACAAGCACATACAACCGTTTTTGTTGTCATATCGAAGCGCTGTTCACGAAAGTACATCGGTGACACCAGCTTTCGCAAACTTTGGAAGAGAATTACGGCTGCCTGCAGACCTGATCACCGGAATACCACCTGATGCCCCACGCAGTATAACCGATTATGCGAATGACTTGCGGAACAAAATGAATGACATTTATGAGCACGTCAGACAATCGGGCCAGCAAATGTCTGAAAAGATGAAAACCCGTTATGACCGCAAAATGAACAATAAAGGGTTCGACGAAGGTTCACTAGTGTGGTTGCACAATCCAGTCCGCAGCAAAGGGAAATCTCCTAAGCTTCAAGCTAAATGGGACGGACCGTACCGGATTGTGACAAAGATCAATGACGTAACCTACCGGATACAGAAAGGTGCAAGAGGTACTCCTAAGATCGTCCATGTGGACCGACTGGCGCGTTATTATGGGGCTGATAATGCTCGGGACGAGCATGTCTTAGGAGGGGGCAGTGTTGCGCGCCACAATTAATGCCTGGTACAGGTTGACATTAGTTACCACTAGCGCCATCTAGTATCGAATAGCAGAACTAGTCGAGTCACGATCGTTCTAGAAAATTCGATACTAGAACTTTGTAGAACTTTCTCGAACTATCGACACCTAGTCGGTCGGGGCCGGTATGTACTCGAACATTCTAGATGTTTCTACAATGGAAGGTTCTAGAACTATCTGCGGCACTATATAAGGCCGGGATGCGCGACGACCGACACAGTTTGGATAAAGCGACAAGAGCGAAAACATCTAAGCGATCTTCAAGTGCGAATTCAGAGTAATCAGTAGTGAAATTGTGTTCTTTTAATTAGTGTGTTTGAGCTGTAATTAGTGTTTTTAATTAAAGAGTTATTTTTGGTTATTAAATCGGCAGTTTTTATTGTCACGAACCCGAAGCTCGTAACAGTATTGTTGGCTATATTGCATTAGAAGAAGAAGAAAATAATCATAAAAGACAGAAGAGGAAAAGAAAAATTTGGACGACAGCCGAAAGGATTCGATCGGATACGACAACAGGCGAACGGAGCTGACCGCGCGTCGCAGTATACTTTCGGCTACGATCGCATGTTGCGGAAATCGCCCGCGGTCAAGCTGCTGTGCGCAACTTGGTAATATAGACTTTAAATACTGTGTACACGATTTAATAGCGTTTAAAGATTGTAAATTCGTTCCGATCCGATGCGATGCGAGCCGTTTGGTGGAAATCAACCTTAACGCGTCACGAATCCTACGTGTTTCGAGAAATCTTAACAGATAAGACGTAGGTATTCTTTGAAACGAGAACATTTACTTGCAAGTACCACTTAGGTGACGACTAATAGACATGTAAACAGATATCCTGTTAATTCGGCATTCCTTTTGTCTTTCTTTGTTATGTTGCTAAGGGCTGATTTTACCAGTCAGATAAATTTTATACGTGGAATAAAATTGACGTCTAGTTCTAACTGGAAAAACTGTCAAAAATTCAAAATTTATTCTCAGGATTCTCAGTTTGGTGGAATGCACCCTTAGTCGAATAACTTAAAGGAACTAAGGCAAAAGTTGTTAAATTAAATCTATAGGTATACTAAGGGGGAGGGGGGGGGTATCTGACTTCTAAACGTAACGTAATTAACGTTTAAATAATCGACATGTCCCGGAATTAACGCACACCACCAAACACCCCATTTGGAATAATATATGTTATAATCATAATACATACACTGAATTTTTGCTATTAAGTACGTAACGTAGTACCTAGATACGTATAAAACATTGTTTATTTATTAAATTAGTTATAAGTAAGTACTGATTGTGCTTGGAAACATCCTGGTCCTGCTCCATAGGACAATCTAGAGTCTAGACTAAATCAAACTGGTTGCTAATTTAATTTATAATAAAAAAAATATGACATTGACTTTTACAATCTGTGACTACAGTAACTGACACACTTGTTAAAATTCTAGGAAAATCATCGACTTTTACAATACTTGTAAATAATTATGTATACAAGACCTTGTAAAACATTTTAAAAGAGTAACGGTAGAGTTTCTCGCCCATTTTTCTCCATACGAACACTACCTTTTGGAAGGAGCGACTTCGACGTCAAAAACTACAGTAAAATAGAATTGATTCTAATTCTATTTTACTGTGATTTTTCGTTCAAAAGTGCCTTTAATGTGCCTATTTTAAATAAATTATTTGACTTTGTTGGAGAAAATTGTAGTCAGATTACAAATCCACGCACGCACATTTTCGCACACGTAATGGTTTAGCGTAGTAGGTACTTACGTTTTGACTGTACAGCGGAAGTGTGACTGAAATTTACGTAGTTTTAATTATTTTTGGGATAAAACATTACCTATATTAAAATTTACAGAATTCGGGAAAACGATTCTGAAAAAACTTCTTTCATAATGTGCATTAATCAGTAACACATTGAATACATTGCACAAAGTGTGATATTAAAATGAATCTTAGTGTTTTTTTCAGCTATTGCGGCTCAAACAACCGGTGTTATTTTTTTTCTCAATGCTAAGGATGCGGATAATATAGCCTTAAAAGTTTCAATAGCACTACGCCTAAAATAAAACACAAACGATAATTAATGAGGAAGCCAAATTATAGCCGAAACATTATTTTTAATTATTTTGTTCCGGCGATAAAATACAACGCAGAAACGAACGTTATTAACAAAATAATAACCCACAAAGAGTCCGGCCTTAGGCCTCTGAAATTAACTTTACACCCGCAACCCACTTATAGCATCGATTGCATATTTTTCTGCCCAAGAGCGCCAACAAATCGGTCTGAGCGTCGGCATAAAATATTTGCATTGCAAATCACCGATTTCTCTCATAACTCAAGATAAGGAGGTATCGTAAAAATGCTGTAAATCCGCCTATATTGCTCCGCGGAGGACTTTTTTTCTGTTTTTACCTATCCATCGGTGGTCCTAACGATTTTCTGTATCTTATAAATCTGAGTTATCGCGTCGTTAACCGATACATTTGCATGTCCTGGTGGAAGCGTTGTGTAGTTTCGTTTCTTCATGATCAGGACAATGGTCGGTTTTATGGTAATGGAACAGTTCGGTAGTTCTGAAGTGCGTATTTTTCTTCCTTAGCTCTGAAGTCGAGCGGAAATATAACGGTAGGTAGGATTTTTATGTACATCCATAAATAGCTGTCAGTCGCTGTATGATTCTGAATAAAGGCTGGTTCATAGACTTCTGTTTAAAGAATATCGTGGAAGAGTATCTAAGTAATGGCAGAATCTTCTTAGTTAATTATTGTCTTGTTTTGTACGAGAAGCATTATCTCGCACCTTCTTTGTGTGCCAGGGCATTCTTAATCACACTAATATTATAAAGGCGAAAGTTTGTGAGTGCGTATGTTCGTTACTTCTTCACGCACAAACGGCTGAACGGAATTGGATGAAATTTGGCACACAGATAGTTCATAACCAGGATTAACACATAGGATACTTTTAACCTGATATTACTTATAATTACGTTACTCTTAATTTTAATAAGAAGTAAGTAAGTAAGTAAGTAAGTAAGTAATTATTTATTTTCTAAAGACTTAGCCTAGGTAACATCAGTGTTAATTCAATAAGGGATGGGAATGGCAATTACATTTGAGAAGATCCCTGCCCTTCAAACTAGGAAAATCCTGTATCTTGAAGAGCTATGTAATGCTCATCATCATCGTCATTGGCAACCTTGTTCTACCCAACAATTGCGCTTAATCTATATTCAGCGCAATTGTAGAACGAAGCAGAAATGCCTCCTCCGTTTTCTACCATGCATCCTTGAGGGGACAGAGCGATGCGCCTCAAGTGGAGTTGGGAGGACCTTTAGCTAGACGAAGAGATGACCGATGGAGTAAAGCTGTGACCCAATGGTGGCTAAGGTTCGGCCAAAGAAACCAGAGCTGTCCAAAAGCGCGCTGGCCACCGCTGGGCGCCGTCAAACACCTAGGTGAGAGACGCACGGTACTGGGAAGTATGGCAGACGATAGGGGAGCGGGCTAAAATGGTGATTATGATGATCCCTGCGGGGCAATTGCTATCAGTAGCAGTTGCTTTCATCTTCACAGTTCAACAACTTCCATTGCGTTATTTACATTGTTGATCAGACAATTTTTTAAAACATACGAAGCAATGGATTAGTGATATACTTCAAAATGATTCAGATTGAGACTGATAGTGTGTTACGCAATTAGGTTGCAGATCTGAGCGAGTCTCACTCAACCAGCTCTTACCCACGATCTCTATGTAAATTAAGTTAGTTGTGTGTCTGTAGTAAGTAATAAGTAAAGTTGCTAAGTTAATAATGTTATGATATATACCTACCTAAAAAGTTACCCAAAGGGCAATGGAGAGAGGGCTATGCTTGGAGTTTCCCTGCGTGATCGAATCAGAAATGAGGAGATCCGCAGGAGAACCAAGGTAACCGACATAGCCCGAAGAATTGCCAAACTTAAGTGGCAGTGGGCAGGGCACATTGCTCGCAGAACAAATGGCCGATGGGGCCGAAAGGTTTTGGAGTGGCAACCGCGTACCGGAAGACGTAGCGTTGGAAGACCTCCCACAAGGTGGTCCGACGACCTTGTGAAGGCCGCAGGAACCCGTTGGATGCGTGAAGCACAGAACTGGTCGAAGTTGAGGTGCTTGAGGGACGCCTATGTCCTGCAATGCACGTCTTTTGGCTGAAATAATGATGATGATGAATTTACTTAATACAGGACAGTAGAAATCCCATCGCTGTGAATAAACAAACGAGCTAAGTCTGAATAAAATTTATAATGCTATAGGTACACCAGATACAACTGCATGATTGATGATAACGTTGTTCTATCAGTCAATAATGAGTTACGTGGATTCGTTTACGGGTCTAGGATAGGTTGGTTCTTCATCCTCCGACGGGTGTTGTGCCAAATGGTTGGAAGGTTGGATGTATGCTAATCGCGCGGAAAACTTTGCTTGCGTGATGCAGGATTTTTGCGTGACGTCAATGTGATACTTGGCGGTGTAGATGCCGGAGGATGTTTATGAAACGATCTAAATTAGAAGATATATACGATTACAAACATGGCATCACTAATTCTTCGAAGGACAAGATAGAGGTGTACCATAAGTGTAACACATTTCGCAAATAAGAAGTTAAACAAGCAATGTATTTCAAGTAAAATATACAAAATACGCAATAACAAAGCAAATCCCAAAGACGAACACTGAAGCAAAATCAATTTCCCAACGCGAGTAGTTTTTCACGATTTGCACTGAACTTGCCGGTTGCCCATCTAGTGGTTCCACTATGAAAATCGTAATTATTCCCCGGGAAACGAAATCCGCTGGTGGATTAAAAGCGAAGCTGTATTAACTGGTCATTTGAAGATAAAACTAGTGTGGAGACCGCTTTTTAGAAAACCCGGTAAAGTTAAGAGAGAAAACTTCTTTTTTCTTTTGTTTTTTATGCTTTAGGTTTTAAGATAATAAGTGCAGCATGCAGCAAAAAATTCAATGCAATGCATGAGTATGACCTTTCTTCTACTATCTATCTTCTTTTGTTTAGGATGAAATTCGCATATCTATACCGCGTTCAAGGTCTGTCAGTATCAATATTCTACAACAACGATGAATCTGAAAGCTCTTGGACGCGGTTTAGAGGTCCTGATCGAGTTCAGTTTCATTGGTGAAAATCGCCCTAGTTATGGCATTATGTGGTTTAAGTATCTCGATTCTCAAACAGATTTCGGCATCAATCACTTACACAATCGTGTTTCCAGCCAAATATCCTTTACACAAAAACTCCCATACAATTTTATCTTCAGCCCTAACTGTTGCTCGAGAAATCTGCTGCCCGATCTACAACGGTAAAAATGATAAGCCAAAACGTGTTCCTGATTACGCGAGCAGAAAAACTGGAATACATCGAGGACTTTGTGTAGTCTACCTTACGACCATTTTCAGTGCTCTTATCTCGTAGCTGTAAGGGTGATTTTCGCAGTTCAAGTGTTAGGCAGGTTACCATAACGTGCGGTAGGCTGTACTGCAGTGACCGATATTCCAACCAAGATTGATTCGGCATTATACAGGCAGTGAGCTTCTTTAATGTCGCATATTCTAATTTCCATATCGGATATATGGAAGATACGCCGTAGGCTGAGAGTAAAGTTATTTAATTAAAGTAAAACTTGACTTTGTATAAGTAATATGTTATTTAATATTTTTATTTTTTTGTTGAATTTGTGTACTTGTGACTATGGATATTTTTTTTTTTTGTCTGACTAAAATAAATTAATTGAATTGAATTGAAAAGTGCGCAGCGCTGCACACCCCTACCCTATTACAAGTTAAACAAATATGAACTTTATTTCAATGATAATCAGAGGGACTAGGACTATTGATAAAGTTATAATTTTTTTTTAACTTGTAACGTAAACTGAACTTTATTGTGTAGGAATTAAAGTTATTTTTCCATTAATTCATATTTGTTTACATTTTTGGCAAATAAATCGCGAATGCACGATAGGTATTTAGTTCCAGACTTTACTACGCTTTTAGACTATAATTATCTACAAAAGGGGATTGTGGCTAAAAATGATCAAACTAAAACTCAAAGCATTTATTTCAAATAGACCATTTACAGGCACCTTTGAAGCACTTTTGGCAGCCGATCAGGTGAGATGCGTTTGCCGCAGTTGGTCCGTGGATGGGTGACCATCTTTAGATACCAAGACTCCTTCGTACCTCGGAAAGCATATTAATCTGACAACCAGTCTTACCAAGGGGTATCGTGTTACTCAGTACCTGTGTTGTGTAGATCAGATAGGTAGTCGCTCCATGTAAAATACTGGTATTCAACTGCATCCGGTTAGACTGGAAGCCAACTCCAACATAGTTGGGAAAAGGATAGATAGATCGGTCCTTCGACAAATATGGCCAGCCCACTGCCACTTCAGGTTGCTTACTCTGCAAGCTATGTCGTTGATTCCGGTTCTTTTCCGAATAATTTCATTCCTGATTTTATTTTCTTTTCATAAATCTTTTGATCATAAACAGTATAAATTTAATCATTTCAATCATAGCCGTTTCCATACAATTGAAACCCAGAACATTTTAAAGTTAGCAGACAGCGCGGTGTAAAAAGAAAACCGTCGGCTGTTCTCTACGAAATAGGCAATAACAGGGCAGATCCACGGGATGTTCCTAATTATATTTAACTTAGTGTTTATGCTAGAAGACGTCGCGGCAGACCCCGTAGAAGATGGCGAGACGAGCTGGACAAAACAAACGACCAGTGGTCCACTTTAGCCCTGGATCGAAAGAGCTGGAAGTCATAGGGAGAGGGCTTTGCCCAGCAGTGGGATGATTCAGGCTCACAGTAATAGTAACTTAGTATTTATTAAATTATTGTTTAAAGTTTTAACTTTGGGAGTATTTAGTAATTATTTATTTATGTTACCGGCCAAACCCGATTTTAGGATGAACTAGTTTCTCCTATGCCAAACCAGTTCTCCCTACACGGGTTGCATGGTTGCTCTCGCTCGATAGGCGACGTAGGATGCAAGAGCGAGCGAAGGGCACCCCGAGGTTTTTAATTAATATTATTTTAATTACCCTAAAAACTACAGCAGTTTTCCCTTACGGGGACGACTTACGCAACCTTACCCAACATCACAAAATAAATCATACATCAGCAACCTTTTGATCGAAGATCTCGATCCTACTAGAATTTATGTAGGTTGTGCGACATTGGGCAACACTACAGTTATGTACGAGTTATCTAAAAACAATTGCAATCACTCAGCGCTTATCGACCCGACCATTGAATCGTACGACGAACATGCTAAGGCTTGATTTACACTGTCAAGCGTTGCAGGATTTCCGTTTGCGATTTTTTCGGTAATTTTTGTGGTCATTTTTGCACAAGTATGTAAAATACTTTAAGCTTCGTGATTTATACCTAAATGTTGTTTAAGTTAAGACAAGCTTTAAAGTAAAAAAAAATTAGTAATAATTTTAATATTGAGATCGGTATTAGAGAGGTAGCAGACGCCAATAATAACTTAACTTTAAAAATTTTGCATCAACCAAGTGTAAATTGACAATTGCAATTGATCGTTCCGGAGACCCTTGGAAAATGGGTACATTGTGTTGTAGGAAGTATAATTATGAAATTCTTACAATTAAAGGAACCTAGGTGTCAACGATTTTTCAGAGGCACAATAAAATGTAAAAATAGCTGAAATCCATCCATCCATACTAATATTTTAAATGCAAAAGTGTGTCTGTCTGTCTGTTACCTCTTCACGCTTAAACCGCAGAACTGATTTAGGTGAAATTTGGTATAGAGGTAGTTTGAGTCCCGGGAAAGGACATAGGATACATTTTATACAGATATTCCCACGGGATCGACACTTATGCTGGTGAAACCGCGGGGCGCAACCATTGCTATAAAAGCGATCACACATACACTTCTAAATGTGTAATTCCTCATAGAAGGTTTAATTATTGTGTTAAATTACGAGATTGGTATTCCTGGGGCTGTAACTTTCATTACAAGACGATCCTTTTTTCTGCTTTAACCTACGCCAAAAGCAAAAGCTTTTCGTACAAAAAACTCAACAATCGCATGTAGCATGCCTAAAAATTTTCCTTCGAGAAAAACCTTGGCCCGTTCCGTTAAGACCATAATCCTTATCTAAGACCCCTTGGGCAACGGTTAGCGGCCCATCAATTGGGAACACCCCCTATAAATTGTTGCTCAGATAAAGTAACAGGTCCAATCACGAAATTTTTGCTAAGTTTGTTTTTAAAGATGTCTGTAATCATTGTAATTGCGTTACAAAAGTTGTAATCACCAATTTGAAACGTTACACAAAATAACGTTACACGTAGGTCCAGTACCGATAATTTTTACCGGTCCACCAGGATCGTAACAAAATTAATTCCTTGTCTATAACGATACTGACAAACGGAACGAACGACGACAGAACTGTCAAGGAATGACAGTTGTGATTTGAATATACAGACAATTTAAATAGATAGTCAATTTGATAAACAATTCATTTCCCCGGCTTTATCTAAGGTACGCATTCATCAAAGACTTTCAAAAAAATATTCGGAATATAATACCTACACGATTTCAATCAAAAAGACTTTTGTCCTGTTCTTCTAGCTTTAATCCTCAATGTAAACATAATCGCCCACTGCTCAATTCGGACCACCAAAAATTCCCATTTTTAAATCCCCAAATTAACCCACTTTAGATACCCATCCTTAATAAAAAGTAATAACTCAAAATACTTTCAATTACCCACACTTTACGATCAAGCTCGACACTTGACCTTCCTTCGCCATTTAAATTTAATTTGCCTCAAACGCGTACATAATGCGGTTCCATTTACTGAGGGATGATCCTACTTGAACGGGATCATTCGAATCTATTTGATTATTTTATACATGAGATGGTCCGTCTTGTAGATGTCAATGGAACGAAGATTGGATTTAAACTGCGTATTAGGTCATAGGGGGAGCAGTGGTGGCCAAGTGGTAACGGTCGCGACTTACGAGTTGTAGGTCGTAGGTTCGAACCCAGACAGGCGCTTTACTTTGTGTAAATTATTTCATCACCACTGCTCTCAAAACGGTGAAGGAAAACATCGTGAGGAAACCGGCATGTCCTAGAACCAAAAATTCGAAGACATGTGACATCTGCCAAACCGCACTGGGCCCGCGTGGTGGATTACGGCCCACTCCCTCTCACCGAGAGGAGGCCAGTGTCCCAGCAGTGGGAACATTATAGGCTGATTATGGATTAGGTCATAGAGATATTATTTATTAGCTGGGAATTTGTTGAAGTTGGCTCAGTTGAATAACACATAGAAAAAACGATGATGAAATCACGTCTTTTCCTCATCTTGCGGCGTTTATATAAAACTATCTTCTGCCCGCGACTTCGTCCGCGTGTTCACCCTTTCCCCATTCACCCTCTTAGGGGTGGAATTTCGAAAAACCCTTTCTTATTGAATACCCACTCTTCGCAAAGAACACAACCTCCAAATTTCATGTCTCTAGGATCAGCGGTTTAGGCTGTGCGTTGATGTATCAGTCAGTCTGGACTTTGAATTTTATATACAAGATGTAACGTTAAATGCGCAAAACCTCATTCGGGGTCATTGTACTCATCATTATGAACAACTTTTACTATGGGAACCAAGCTGAAATCGCGAAAAAAAATCAGTTGTTCCCTACATTTATGCTGTTCCCTACATTTATGTTCGCATAAATCGTCAAAATGAAGGGAACAGCTGATTTTTTTTTGCAATTTCAGGGTTTGGTCCCATAGTAAAAGTTGTTCATAATGATGAGTACAATGACCCCTTAAAAGGTCCAGAACGACTTAAATTTAACCTTGTTTAAAGGTACTTTATTGTACACCAATCGGTAATCGCAACAATTTCTTCCAGATTCCAATGTTAACCATCCATAATCATTTTCTTTCTATATTACCATGAAAACGAAATACAATCAAATACACAAAGAACTCGAAAAAAATTACAAAACAAAAGTGATTACCAAAACAAATTAAGCCTGTTCTGAGAAAGAACGGGGTAATTACCGCAGTGACCTACATCACAATATAAAATATTTCAATCAATCAATGACTTTTATTTATGCTGAAAAAGAGAGAATCAACCGGCTATCAAATTGGAGTCTTTATCTGATAAGAGGTATGTTGCTTTCAGAAGTTGCTAAAGCGTCCGTGGATAATCGTAAAAAAATTCTCCCAGAACTCCTTACCTCAGGATCAATGGACCAATGTTTACCATCCAGAAATATTAAACAGTTTTTTTCTATATCAGCATAACAACAAAACCAAATCAAATAAACAAAAGCTCGAAAAAATGGACAAAACAAAAGTAATTACCAAAACAAATTACAAAGGCTGTTTTAAAAAATCGAGATAATTACCGCAGTGGCCAAAATGACATACACCACAGTATAAAAAATACTTCAATCAATCAATGACAGATATAATGACATTTATTTAGACGGAAAAAGAGAGGGTCAACCGGCTATCAAATTGGAGTCCTTATCTGTTAAGAGGTATGTTGCTTTTAGGATTTTGCTAAAGCGTAATTTAAGTTATGGATATTATTTTGTAATTTTTTTTTTATTACTAAATGGGCTCGCTCTTGACCCCGATCACGCCTGATGGAAAGCGATAGATGAGGTCTATGATGGAACGAGCGTGCCCAGAAGATGCCTGTCATTTTATTTTTGTTGGTTGCTAGGCAGATAATCCGATTATAATGGACAAGAGTATTTGTTATGCTCAACTCCATTTTTATAATTGACCATTCAAATACTTAGGTATATAGATTTCCTAGGATCTGTAAAAATAGAAAATGTTGTTTTTCCACCCAAAACTGAGAACATACGGGATTGTTATGTATTAAGTAGGTACTATACACATAGTTTTAATGATTCGATGATATTTTATAATACGACAACGTTAACTAGACCTAAGTATTAAAGGCTAGGTTATATGTCAACCCTAATCTAAAAAAAATATGGTTTGTCCTATTTTGGATATAAATATTTTTTATTACTAGCTGCACCCCGCGGTTTCACCCGCATAAGTTTCGATCCCGTGGATATATTGGGATAAAAATAGCCTTTATGTTAATCCAGGGTGTCAACTACCTCTATAAAAAATTTCATCAGAATTGGTCCAGCCGTTTGAGCATGAAGAAGTAAGAAACATGTAAACACACCCCCACACACTCACAAACTTTCGCCTTTATAATATTAGTGTGATGTACATATTTTGCTGCTTTTTACCCGACTGCGGCGACACCCAATAGCAGGGTTATTTTGTGGTTCTACTTCTAGTTTACCTTTCGGGGAATAGACGACTGATGTTGCAATAAATACATTTTTAAATATGCGTATATTTATCAAGAATATTATTTAACTAAACATAAATGACTACTAAATACACAATTAGTAAATTATAAAATGTTACCCACTGAATCTGTAAATTACAGTATCTCTTTAATAATTTGTAATCTTAAAATATGATTATTCATTTACTCTTTTTACTCTTATTCAATGTTTGTAATAATATTACCTAAGTAGGTAAATATAACTTTATCTAATGTAATAATAGTATTTTAAGAAAATAGCTACCTACTTACCAATATTTGAATTATTTGTGTTAATGTTATTAACTTTTTATGGGAATGTAATTATTCAGTTTATATGTACAATTTAAGATTTTTAACTTTATGTATCAAACAATAATTTTTGCTGTGCCCTAACAGGGTCTACAACGGCTCTTAGCCTTTTGTTATCAACATCAAAATCCTTTTGTTTCCTATGGAGAAGAGCCGGCAAGAAACTCCACGGTCTCTCTTTTAAAACTAATTGGCTTTTACATAGTTTTTTAATTACAGTGTAAGGTATGAGAGGACTGTGCAGGCCTGTCAACAAGTACCAGGTACTTAATAAAATAGAAAATGGTCTACAAATCTACAGTCTACAATACCTACATCGTCCTCACATTCACAAAATACTAAAGAATCTATCTAAAAGTTTAATCAAATATAAAAAACCCATTTAAACCAAATGACATGGTTGCCACCACTAATAAAGAGTTGAAATCAGAATCGTAGGTAGATAATGTTAAATGTATAAAATGTAATCACAAACGTATACCGGTATACCCCTTAACAGAACAATCAATCTCCATCACAAATATAATATGTGCCATATTTTTGATGGCGAAGTTTCAGTAGGCGAAGCGAAATGGTAGCAAAGCGAAGCGATAGCGTTGCGGTCAGGTACTGTAAATTATCGCTGTCGTTTGTCACAGTGCTAAATGTACTTCAAGTCCTCGTATAGCGATGTTGTGTTTACTTTTTAGGGTTCCGTAGCCAAATGGCAATAACGGAACCCTTATGGATTCGTCATGTCTGTCTGTCTGTCCCTCTGTCCGTCCGTATGTCACAGCCACTTTTTTCCGAAACTATAAGGACTATACTGTTGAAACTTGGTAAGTAGATGTATTCTATGAACCGCATTAAGATTTTCACAAAAAAAATAGAAAAAAGACAATAAATTTTGGGAGTTCCCCATACTTAGAACTGAAACTCAAAAAATTTTTTTTCATCAAACCCATCCTTGTGGGGTATCTATGAATAGGTCTTCAAAAATGATAGAGGTTTCTAATATATTTTTTTTCTAAACTGAATAGTTTGCGCGAGAGACACTTCCAAAGTGGTAAAATGTGTCCCCCCCCCCCCTTGTAACTCCTAAAATAAGAGAATGATAAAACCAAAAAAAAAATAATTGATGTACATTACCATGTAAAATTCTACCGAAAATTGGTTTGAACGAGATCTAGTAAGTAGCTCGCCGGTGAAAATTTAAAAACATATGATGGTACGGAACCCTCGGTGTGCGAGTCGAATGTGTCGGGACGGGACCCATTGAATAGGAGAATTGTTCTTAACATCGGGGGGCACGGCAGTGCCCCCGCCAATAAATTGTACGAATATCGCGTGATTTTGAAGTGAAAACTTCTTTAGGCGCGTTGGGCTTTTTTTGATATGGGAAAAACCCATTGAACTCACGCCACTGTTACCGTAAGCGACACCGCGCGTTTTGTTTATAAGTCGATTAAAATAATACCAGCTTCCGCCAAAAGATTCTTGTACTTACAACTATAAGTTTCTGTGTGTAGAATAAAAATGACATTTACAAAAAACTGTCAAAAATTCAATGTTATTCCTTCGCAATAGATATCTGGCATTGAAAAAATCAGTCCTAAGTTATGTTAACCAGTTTATAATATTCTACCAAGTCACCTTAGAGCTCCCACTTTATTTTGTTAGCATCCTTTCATAGCATCCTTGCTTGACCACTACGGTAATAAGGCTTATCTCCCACGCTTTCATTCTTCATCCCCAAGGGTGGAACAAAATGCAAATTTAAAATTTTGCGGATGACCGCATCGTAACTAATTCAACATGGTGCTATTTCTGGCTGAATTTCGTTATTTAGAAACTAAATTCTAAACGAAATTATAAAATCTACGATAATTTTGTTAGCATTATTGATCATTTGCTTAAAAACTTTCGCATTACAACGTAACACGATATTTCGAATTATCAAATGTACGTCGTAAAAGCGAGGAATACCTTTTGTTACTTTCCTGCTACGACAGCGTAGCTCCGTAGCGGCGGTTACGCCGTGTAAGCTACGTCGTAGTAATCTTATCATTTTACGTAATCTTACCTGTGGGATGAGCTTATGATATTATTTTCTATAGTACTTGATGAAACTGCATTAACGTTTCCCTAGTTAATTAAAATAGTTCAACATCCAGTTTTTACATGAGTCGTACACAAAAAAAACATCAAATTACAAAGGTCAAACATAACCAAACAAACCGAACGAATCCCAAAAATGTCAAGCCTCAACTGAAAGCAAAATGAAAGGTGTCAATAAAGAAGTTTCCGTACCTGCTGGCTACCATAAATTGAACAGCATTATCCGAAAGGGATCCACTTGGTATTCACCTGCCGTCCACGGACCCTTGGCTTGCATTAACTAAGGTATGCAATAAAATATGTAGTGTGTTTTATCAATTTTTTGTACCCCTAATAGATTGACGGTGTTAAGTAGATCGAGGTAGGGGACGTGGTTGGATTGCGAGTGGTTTCGTACCCCTGTATTATTTAAGTAGGGTTTCTTTGCAGAACGTTAACGTTTACCGTCTTAGCTTGCAGAGTAAGCAAGCTGAAGTGACAGTGGGCTGACCATGTTTGTCAAAGGACCGATAACCGGAGAAGCAGACGAGACCTGGCCTTAGTGTGAGTTTTTTCGACTCGCGTTCGATTGCGAGCGCGTAAGAATTTTGTATAGGAAATCAGGTTTCTCCTAGTGACCACCAGATGGCGCTATAACTTTTTCCCATATAAAATTCTAACGCGCTTGCAATCGAACGTGACTGAAAAAACTCACACGTAAGCCTCTGGAGCGGGGACCGCGTATCAGCAAGCATAGTGTGGGACGCCCCACAGCTAGATGGACCGACGACCTTAACCTTTTGAACGCCAGAGCATAAACGCACGCGCGTGCCCTCCACGCCAAGCCACAATTTTAAATATTTAAGGTACCTATACAAATAAAAACACACAAAAGTAATGATTTAATTTAACTAATAATTATGTTCAATTATAAGCGAGGACGCTGGCACCCTAAACACAAGTTAAATCTTACTTTGGGTGCCAGAGTTCATCGAAATCACTATTCCCTTAGTTGTGACGCTGCATAGTGTTTTAGATAAGTGTTTTTGTACAATTGAAGTGAATAAAGATTCTTTTTTTTTTTAATTGTTTATTTCGTGAAAAAGTGCACTGCATTTTTTGTCACATATTTATGTCGCTCGTAATAGGATAGGCGACACACGACTGGCGTACAGGGCACGCGCTTGCTTGTCACGTATATGTGACAATGGCGTTCGAAAGGTTAAAAAGGTGGCTGGAAACAGACTGGATGCGGAAGGCGGAGGACAGAGTGTTGTGGCGTAGTACGGGAGAGGCCTTTGTAGGAAATAGATGATTTATTTTAGAATCATCTGCTGATTTCATGGTAACAGTTTGCGTGTCGATGTCTCAGCCACCTTGTAAAGTACCTATACTAGTTTCAAATTAATATTTTTTCAAGTTAAACAAATATAAACTTTATTTTAATGGTAATTAAGTTGATTTCAGAGTGACTAGCACTATTAAAAAAATATATAAAAATGTTAGAAGTTGTAGCGTAAACTGAACTTTATTGTGTATGATTTAAAGTCATTTTTCCATAAACTCATATTTTTGTTTACATTTTTGGCAAATAAATTGCGAATGCAGATTAGGTATATTAGTTA
Organism: Oligia fasciuncula; assembly: GCA_963082905.1. Classification (NCBI taxonomy): domain Eukaryota; kingdom Metazoa; phylum Arthropoda; class Insecta; order Lepidoptera; family Noctuidae; genus Oligia; species Oligia fasciuncula. The sequence continues at coordinate 19,210,277 of OY720400.1, forward strand.
GTATTTGGAACATATCAGGGAACTTTTAAATTACGAACCAGTGCAGCGGTGCTATTCTGTATAAATCTCAACGTGAAAACTTAGGTGATGTGAGCGTGAAGTGAGCTGTCAATAGTGTCAATTCCTAGCAAAAAAAACTCACTTCACCTAAGTTTTCACGGTGAGATTTTTACAGAATTGACCGGCTGCTATTCCATAAACAATTTACAAAGTACACTTATTAAACTGCCGCCATTCAATAGTTACACTAATTCCACAATTGCTTTAAATTCTAAAGCGCGGCAGATCCCGCTGGGGCCATTAGCACAATCACAAAGTTATGGTAGTTTAGCTTTTCGGCCAATTGTCCGACGCATCGCCGCACATTAGCCCATAGGTATAGTCTGTGTAAATCACGAATGCGCGTTATGTGACTTATGTCATCGACATAAGGTTTAAATTCCAGTACGCTTGCTATTTTAGTATGTATGACTTTTAGCAGGCCCGTTGCAGCGTTGTTTTACTTCGTTCCAGTAAATACTACTTAGGGCGAATTTCACCAATGAAACTGAACACAATTAGCACGTCTAAACCGCGTTCAAGAGCTGTCAGTGACCAATACCTATTCCAGCGCTATGGCGATACTGATAACTCTTGAACGCGATTAAGATTTACAGAAAAGTAGGTTTATTTGTCACAGAAATAAGTGCACACAAAAAGATAATTAACTCGTATAATAAAAAGAATTAAAAACCAAATAGATCTATAACACAATACAATTATACAATATAACTATAACACACAGAACCGAGATAGTCGACAGCTGCACGTCATAACTGTGACAAGACGGCTTCCACTCAGCATGATGCTGGCTATGGGGGACTAGCCACACCACAGCACAGCGCTGATTTTCAGTGGTTACCCGAAATTCGCCCTTAATCTAAAACATATAGAAGGAAACAAGTTTGCCTGACAATAAGAGGTCACCACAGCCTATGGGCAAAATCTTCATCAGTAATGCCAGAGTTCAAAGTCAAAGCATTTATTTCAAATAGGCACATAGAAGGCACTTTAAAACGTCAAAAATTACAACAAAATAGAATTGATTCTAGTCGCCCAATCCAAAAGATAGTTTTCGAATGAAGAAGAATGGGCAAGTAACTCCACTCTTTTAAAATGTTTTACAATATTTTGCTTACATTAATTTTATAATAATAATATGTGAAGACGATGCACCTAAAATAAAATTACTATACCACAATAGGTAAAAGAAATAAAAATGAAACCATGACATATAAATTAATTATCTGATAGATACGATGATTTCCGAAAAAGTGTGCTCTTTAGAGACTTCGTTTTATTGTTCCTGTTATCTTTACATACATTTCTATCACATATAATAATTTTAGATTTTTCTCTTTGCAAACTTGGGAGATAAGGGGCCTCCCCCTTACGGTATTTTTTCCACATTTTTCATCAAAAGTCGAAAAGCCTAAAAAATTTTTTGAAAAAATGTGCAAAGTGCGCTCTTTTATATGATACCCAACATGCGCTAGTAGCCCCACTTAGAATTTTTCAGACCCCTTTTCTGTCCCTGTTGCAAAAAATATACATATACTTTTATTTCTTTCTTTTTTGCAAAATAGTTGGGCAAACGTCATCTTAAACTATTCCAAATTTCAAGATGATAGCATTAGTAGTTCTTGAGATATCCAGCTGTGACAGACAGACAGACTGAGTCTCACCATAAGGGTTCCGTTGGGAACCCCAAAAATTAAAAGTATAAAAGAAGCAGGAATAACAATAAGAAAGTAGACTTTTAGAACACAATACTCCCTCCCACTCTAACCCAAAAGTAAATCCCACAAATTTCAGGTAGATCAGCTATAATTATCTCATTCGTTCTATAGTTATTCGCATGACTGAACTCAAACAACGTCGAGATAAAATTAAACGTTGAAATTCGCCTTTAAATCTAAAGCTTGTAATATAAATAATTCAAGAACCACTGTGTTTTCGCTGCTTTCATCATTTCTTAATACGCCTGTTATTTGATCTGTCAAGAACCTGAGGGTTCTACGAAAATGAATTATTTCGCCCAAGAAATTTTGAAGAGAAATAGTTTCTCACAGAAACGTAAGAATTAAATATTCGATAAACGTACGTCCAGAACCCTTAGGTTTAGATCAATATTTGTCTAGATTAAGAAACTAAGTGCAGCTTAAATTACGCTCTGCTGATTTTGACCGCTGAGAGCTGAAAATACCAACTCGTGCTGAAGAGTTTGTCTTTTGCAAACAATTTTTTTTTCATCTTGCTACTATTGGAATTTATTTTTTATTTTATTCTACGATCATTACTGTATGTCGTTCCAAACCTCGAACAGTACATTGTAATAAAGCGCTGATCAAATAAAATATTGTGGTTGTTAACTGCACACCAACCAGGCGATAATCCCAGTCGTTGCAAGTTTTAATCCAGCATCCAGTCTAGTATTATTTGACCCTCCGCGTATCAGTCAGTTATAGCAATCAGCTGACCCACATTTGCATGAATTTTATCATTATTTTGTATATTATTTATTTTGCTCAAATAAATAAAATATAAAAGAATTATAAAAATCGCAACCGTGCAAAAGTGGGTCAGCTGATTGCTATAATTGACTGTATATTTTTTTCAATTTGCAGCGCCACAAGAATACGAGTTGTAGGTACCTACCTACCCGCGAGTTGTACCGAATTTAACAAATATGACACCATACCCACTAAACACAATATTTTCTTTTTACAAAACTTATATTTTTCACAACAACTGATTTACTGAAAAACATCTTTGCGACTTTATTTTCAAGTAAAACTCAATTTTTTCTGGCTTGTTGGTGTTGTGGTCGCAAGCGCTACTATGAGCATGGGAGATCCTGGGTTCGATTTCCAAGTCGGGCAAAGTGTTATTGGGTTTCTCCGTGCCTCGGAAAACACGTTGAGCCGTTGGTCCCGGCTGTCATTCGTGGATCTTTGACAGTCGTTACGGGTAGTCAGAAGCCAGAAAGTCTGACAACCAGCCTTACCAAGGGGTATCGTATTACCCAGTAACTGGGTTGTGGAGATCAGATAGGCAGTCGCTCCATGTAAAATACTGGTATTCAGCTGCAACCGGTTAGACTGGAAGCCGACTCCAACATAGTTGGGAAAAGGCTCGGCAAATGATGATGAGGACCTTTTGCCCCCCATACAAATAATTAAAATTTATTTTTCTAGCACAGAAATCTTCAAAAACAGCAGTCAGCTCCGATACAGCGCAACAATGTCCCACACCGTAACATAGTAACTGACGCCGTCTTCAATATTTAATTGCCGAAAGCCTTTTTAAGCTGCGCTTTGAAGTCAGCCGCGTCTCCTACGCCGGCGGCGGCTCGCGCCCTGAATGTTAAAACAAAACGTACGTATTACGGCAAACTATGCGAGTTTTTGAGGAACGGTATTGTGTTGCGTTTTCAAGATTAGTTACGTTTTTGGTAAAACACTTCGGCTGGCTAAAACTATGTGTATCCGCACTTCAGCCGGCTAAAACAAGTTGTAGCCGCACTTCACCGCTAAAACTATATGTAGCCACACTTCAGGCGGCTAAAACTATGTGTAGCCCCACTTCAGCCGGCAAAAACTAATTGAAACCGCACTTCAGCCGGCTAAAACTATGTGTAGCCGCACTTCAGCCGGCTAAAACTAGATGTTGGCTATTAGCCGTCACATATACATAAATACAGCCCCCCAAAAGTTAGTTGACGTTTTTTCACTCGGCTGTGTGGTGGCACATTATGATTTAAAATTCTAGTTTCAAACATTTTGAACTTTACACTGTAACGTTTTTATTGACTAATTAAACTACCTATGACTTATCAAAACAAATAATTAGTTATTCCTTTAGATTTACCGGATTTTTATTTTTTTATTTTAAGTCATAATATTGGCATCACAGCTGAAGTGGAAAAAGGTCATCTAACTTTAGGAGGGCACTGTAAATAAACATTTCCTACAGTATTTCTAACTTCAACTTTGTCCAGAATAAGTTGGTTTCAGCGGTATTATTCACCGAGCATCTGCAACGTCACCGTTTGTCCGTCCGAATGGTGTTTAATTCATCATTTCGTGGAACGACACTTTAATGTTTTATTTACGTTGGTAACAATGCTGTTATTATTAATTTGTACTATTATTAATGTAGATATATTACTTTAGTATTTTAACCCGCAAATAAAGAGCATAGTCCTAGCTGTCATTTGTTGATCAGTGACAGACGTTTCGGGTAGTCAGAAGCCCAAAATTCTGATAACCATTTTTATCAAGAGGTATCGTGTTACCCAGAAACTGGGTTGTGGAGGTCAGATAGGCAGTCGCTCCATGTAAAATACTGATATCCACCTGTATTCGATTAGACTGGGAGCCAACCCCAATATAGTTGGCAATTGATGATGAAATAAAGAGATTACTTAAATTTTATTTAATAGGTTCATACGAAATATTCTTGTCTTAGCAAATAGGATCAGACTAATCTTGTTAGTATTTCATTGTCGGTCCTCTATTAGGTTTCCATTGAATGTAAAATTTTCTTATCACTACGAATTTTTGTTTAATCTTTTATTCATTAAAAAATTATACATTTTCCACCATATTATTTTCTCTAGTTTATATTTTTAGCTTGCCAAAATCTTAATCCAGAATCTGAAATATTGTTGCCCAGGGGCTATCAAAAAACATGCTAATAATATTCAGTACATGACTCTGAGAGTGTTATTTGGACACGGTAAGGGCAAGAAACGTCAGAAGCCTACAATATTTATATTAGTACTAAATTATAAAGAAGACATCAAAGGGACGTTAACTTCTGTTTTCTTTGTGATTTCACGCTCTTTTCGTGAACATTATATAAATATTCAGTTGGAACAGGGTCGTTAGTTGATAGTTTAAGATAAGAACTTTCAAAGGTTATTCCTGTAATTATCCACTCACGCGTACATCTCCGAGACTTTGCATTGGGTGCAATTCATCAAATGGACGTCCGCCAGATCTTTGCATTGAAAAAACTGTGACAGCAAGCACGTTCCACGCCTCAGTATTTTATTTTTTGTAATTTTGTCTATGGGAGTGTTGCTTGCGTTTCAGGTTCTTTAGTCGAGTTGTTAAATGACCTTTGAGACTTTTTTTTTTTACCTATGAGAGTGAGGGAAGAGGGAGTGCACCTGTGTCTGCGCGCATACTTGTGCACTATAATATGTCCCGCGTCGAAGGCTAGTCTCCGTTGAGATTGGCCGCCGTGGCCGAAATACGGTCTGGAGGACTTTATTTTTAATGACCTTTAATTGAATGAGACAAACACCAAACAGTTGTTCATCGGTCAATGAGCCACTGTTTGGGCCAATTATGTACTTCCTCATTCAATTGAACTTGCTCACAATTATTTCATAACTGGCAAAATGTGGGTTTACACACCATAGGGTATGTACCACCGAATCCTTGAGGGAAAGCAGATATGCGTAATGTTGTCATAATAATATGGTTATTTAATGGTTTCATGTCAATAAACTGGCTATAAAACCGTTGAGGCAATAAAACTTTTATGTGTCAGAATTTAGAAGGCTATGTTTTTTTTGTAACCAAATTAAATTAACTTTAAAAAAAAGCGTGTTAAAAATAAAATGAAATCCATAGTAATATTATAAATGCAAAAGTGTGTTTGTCTGTCTGTATATTACCTCTTCACGCTTAAACCGCTGAACCGATTTAGATAAAATTTAGTATAGAGATAGTTTGAGTCCCGGGAAAGGACATAGGATAGTTTTTATCCCGACATTCCCACGGGATCGAGACTTATGCGGGTGAAACCGCGGGGCGCTGCTAGCTACTAATAAAAAAGACATGTTTATAAAATCCCAAACTGCCTAAAACTAATAGGTACAATTTCACGCTTAATGTTTTTTGTCGCTTTAAGTTTGTCACTTGTCCCGCTGCCTTAAAAAAAAAATATTATTATAACTTTGCTTTTCCGAAATGAATCGAGATATTATAATATAATTATTATCTCCTAGATTACACGGTCCATTTAAAAAGCCATCTTTGTAGTCAGGGTCAGATACGAATTTGGAATTTACGAGAACAAAGTCTTTGTTAAATTTTTAATTTAGGTACGTAATTTAATTAAAAGGTTTTCTTTTAATCTAAAATGCGAAAAATATACGTCTTTTGGAAATTATTATCTATTAAGTAATAGTCAAAACTTAGAGTGCAAAATATTTGGGCCAACCAAAATAGGTATATCAAAATATCTTGCGGGCCAAGAATGCTTGAGAAACAGAAATTTTATACTAGAGGGCGATAATTTAAAAAATACAGCATACTTTTAAAGTCAAAGTTAAATCATTTCATTTCATAAATCAATCATCGACGGCACGGTTGGCGCAGTGGTTAAGCGATTGATTGCTGCGCTGCGTGTCGCGGGTTCGATTCCCGCACGGAACAAATATTTGTATGACCTAAAAGTAGTTGTTCCGGGTCTGGCTGTTTGTGTATGTGAGTTTAAATGTTTGTAAACGCACCCACAATACAGGAGAAATTCCTAGAGTGGGGCAACGTTTCAAAAAAAAAAAAAAATAATAATAAAAAAATAATAAAAATAAAATTCAAATAAGCAGCGCACTTTTGAACGACAAAATTTACAAACAAAAAAATAATCCTTTCGCACCTTCCAAAAGGAAGTTTCGAATGGAGAAGAATGGAAAAGAAACTCCACAGTTAGGTACCTACTCTTTTAAAAATGTTTTACAATATTTTGTATAGGTACATTTATTATACAATTTTGTGTGAAGACAAGCAAAACAAGAGCGAGTCGGACTCGTGCACCGAGGGTTCCGTACAAATTTGTAGGTATATAAATAGTTTATCACGGGTTTTTTTTTTAATGTAACAACAAATTTACGGTTTTCGGATTTTTTCCTTTACTTGTGCTACATGACATTGCTTCTTGCCAAAATTCATGATTCTAGGTCATCAGGAAGTACCGTATACATTTTGATTCCCTTGAGAGTGTCGAAATATAAGTTTTTTGCGGCATAAATGGCTGTATCTTTTTAAAAAACTTAGAAATTTGATTTTTTCACAACTTCAAGGGACCGCAGACCTGAGTATATGCTTTTAATTTCAACTCTATACTTCCACGCGTTCCGGAGACAAAAGATCTTGACAGACAGACAGACGGACAAAAAAGTGATCGCATAAGGGTACGGAACCCTAAAAAAGAAGCAATGACAGGTAAATTAATTATTTGGTCGATACAAGGTGCTCACATATTTACAAATATTGTAAAAGTAGATGATTTTCCTGGAATTTTAACAAGTAATAATTTAGAGAGTAAGTGCCTGAAATAACATAAACCTTCTTGTAATAATTATTTTCGAAGATTTTCACACGTAGTCCTACAAAAGTACTCCACAATTTTATATTGACTGGATTTATCAGAAAACACACCTTTTTTTTTTGTCGGGGGAAATTTTCAAAAGTCACCCGACCTCCGGAGGGAGGTCGGAGAGTGTGGGATTTTTACCTCACTAAAACCACCCCGGTGATCACCATCAGCACATAGGGGTGGTCCCGGTTCCTCTTAAAAGACCAATTCCGGAACCCCCCCGTGCAACACCTGTAAGGCACATCTCTGGGGAGACTGTAAGACTGTACCTCCCCTGAGCCTCGCTATGCACGGAAGCACGTGATTACTGTGCCACCGTCTTCCCTGGGGTCACTTAATGGGCGGACAGAGTCCCCATTCTGTGCGTCCGCAACCCCAAAGGTCCACCTACCTTATTTGGTAAGTGGGTTTCGGCGTGTTAGGCGCCAAAGCGGTTGCCACCCCGACGCCTCCCTCTCCGAGCAGGATCTAGATCCCGCTCGGAAAAATATACCTGCTCAGCTAAGCAGGGCTGTATTTCTATAAAGCACAATAAACGAAACCGCGCGAAACCAACGCGAGATTAGCGGGATTAACTACGGACTTGACGTGGCTTCAGTAAGGAATCGTGAAGAGGTCGTAGTGAATTAAGGCCCAGATCAGAGACATGCCCGTTTTTTTTTATTGCCGAATGTGCCCGTTCTTGATCTCGATCACGCTTGATGAAAAGCGATGGATGAGGTCTATGATGGAACGAGCGTGCCCAGAAGATGCCAAAGGCACTGGAAATCAACGAAACAGCAGGCTGCTTGACGCCGGACTCCGGTCGCAAAACAGGCGGGCGTTAGCCCTACCACCGCAAGAGAAGAATTGACCAGTCAAATAAGGTGTTGGGTATGACAGTCCAGGATGCGCCGGGCGTTCGGTTCGCGGGAGGCTTCTTCATGCATCCCAAAAACCGTGACTATCACAAGACATTCCATTCTACAGCTACTTCTTATCAGCGACATGAAATTAAAACCTTATCACACAGCTACAAAAGGCTTAGCTAAAACACAAAATGGCGATAACGTTTAAAATTCCATCCCTTTGATAAAATAAGAGCTAAAAGATAAGATAGCTGATAGGTACACTAAGAATTCTAAAACATTTTCATTACAGACCAACTATATCACCGTTTAAACATCTTATCTTCAAGCGTTCCTTGGCTCTGGGAAACTTTTCTCATTATATAGAAGTAATTTAGGAGGTGAGAATGGAATTAAACAAAATAAAAAGAATAAAAAAAACACGTCGAACAGGAATCTAATTAAAAAGAACTTCATTTTGAACGTGTATTTTTCGCCTCGATAAGTAGCTTTTTTATTACTTTACCTATTTTTTTTTTCTATTTTCGGTTGTGTTTAAACGGGCCGTGTGATTTAATTAAAGAAGCACATAATGAATTGGGTGGCAAGTTATGTTATTGATGTTCATTCCGGGTAAAACAATTCTGTTGTTATTGCTTTTTTATTGCATGAGTAGGTCACACATCTCTTTGCCATAAATGCGTATACAGTGTATAAAAATACTGGAAAATTGTTGAACCAGGTTTTCCGATCCCCATAATTAGTAACTCAAATTCAAAGCATTTATTTCAATAACCTATCTTTTGAATTGTCAAGAAAATATGAAGCTAATTGCCCATTCCAAAGCGTAGTAGGTACAGTCAACAACAAAAGTCGATTAACACTTCAGTTTTTTTATCTCAGTTATTGAGTACCTAAAATATTTGTTTAAAATTGCAGCAGAAGTACAATACAATTTTGAACAAATATTTTGCTCAATAACTGATATTATAATGATAATAGCTGCTGGTGTTATAAACGCGAAAGTGTGTCTGTCTGTTACCTCTTCACGCTTAAACCGCTGAACCGATTTAGATCAAATTAGGTATACAAAGTTTGAGTCCCGGAGAAAGGATATAGTATTGTTTTTTCGACACTTATGCTAGTGAAACCGCGGGGCGCTGCTAGTGCCATATAATTTTCAAAAATAAATTAGAAGACTTCGTGTATCTAAAATGAACACCAACCCAGAAGTTACCGAAATATATTATACTCGAAGCGCCCCGCGGTTTCACCCGCGTATGTTTCGATCCCGTGGGAATATCGGGATAAAAACTATCGTATGTCCTTTCCCGGGACTCAATCTATCTCTTTACCAAATTTCATTTAAATCTGCTCAACAGTTTACGCGTGATTGAGTAACAAACATCCAAACAACTTCATAAACTTTCGCCTTTATAATATTAGTGTGATAGTAGGGTTATATTTCACTCATACTCATTCTCCTGCCCTTGTTCCAATTTATTTGGGATCGGCGCAACATGTCTGTCCGTCATACAGTATCCTGATATAGTATAAAACAAAGTCGCCAAAGTGTCTGTACGCGCATAACTTCCGAATGACTGCACCAAATTGGATAATTCTTTTTTTGTTGTGTTCGGTATTGCCAGGATTGCCAGGTTTGTATGAAAGAGAAAAAAATTGCACCCGTGCGAAGATGGGGCGAGCAGTGTTTTAAATATTTTGAAAATTCACAACAGCTGTAGTACAGACGCCAACACATCAAGTTACTACAATCTGTCAGATTTCTTTAATAGATTTTCGACTTTATTGCTAAAGCATAAGGTTCAAGGTTGATTGGGAAAATCTGACAGTTTCGGGTAGGTTGACCTGCTGGCGTCTGTACATAAAATTATTTTTAGTATAAGCGAAGAATAAGTAACTGAATCGATTCCAATAATTTTTACCCCCTGTTATAATTTGTCCCAAAAATATTAAAAAAAGGTTAAGACTTGGACACCGAGCGACACTAAGTAGGTTATGCAATCTCCGCGCCGAACGGTTAGGTACCTACGTACTATTAACAATGACCGCAAGACGGCGCTGCGCGAGCGGCGCGGGTGAGCATGTTTTTGGACGGACAAACCGGTAAATTAACAAGCTTATAACTTTGTGATTTTTCATGATACAGTTTTGAAATTTTGTACATAGATTCTTTACATAAAAATACTAGACACGTGTTTCGGGTTTCGCATATACTAAAAACAATGTTGTATAAAATCGACTTAACATGCTTTTTTTGGACAATTGTCGAAAATTCTGGCGTCTAGAATCATGTCCTTTTTTATATTTCCCGCCTACACTATACCACTAAGGCCGAGGACATCGTGGAGTACATGTGCCAAAGGACCAAGTACAGACTGAGAATGCAGTTGCTTGAATCGCGCCGCAACGTCAACTTCAAGGCGTTCGTGGTGCGAGTACCTACATGCTACCTGCACCTCGTCATGGCAGAGAACTTTTGGCTGCAAGGTGTAATGTACCGTCGCTTCCGCGGACAAGTGCCACACGATCGCACAAAGACAGTGCTCGAGTGAAGTGAGTTTTACTAACATAGTTTTAAGTTTATAGGTACACTAACACACATTGTATTATTATAATATATATGTTAGTCTGTAAGGTATTTATCTATGTAGCCTGAAAATAAAGGTCTTATTACTATTATTATTATTTATTTATTGATTTAATACTTCAAGCACATAAATGTACAGAGGCGTACTTAATGCCATAGGCATTTTCTACCAGTCAACCTTTGGGTGATGCAGAGACAAACAGTGGTAGGTGCAATCAAGAACATTGAGGAATCAATATTTTAAATAATTATAAAGATACGCATAAACTTATTAAAACCTTTATTCACGGTTTTAGGTTGCATGCGGATCTCCCTGCTACCCATTATAGGTAATATCCTCAAATAGAATTCCATAAATACATGCGAGCTAGTCTAGATAAATAATATTCGTATCCAAGTAAGCCAGTAATAACACGGTGTATATGTAAATTACAATTCCACAAATCGTAATATTCAATTTTCCGATGCACGTTAGAAATCCTGCGATTATGAATATGCATGCCGGCGCCGAGTCGCCATCAAAAAGCGTCTATCTCTAGTTTTTATTTTGTTTTTATTGAAAATTGTTTTAGGGTTCCGTGGGAGTGGGCAACAGACACTTTTGAAGCTTTGGCCTTGGCTTTGGTTTTGGCTTAATTTTAGAGATGGGTAATGTACACATGTTCACAGTTTTGAGAGCAGTAGTGATGGAATGATTTACACAAAGTATAGCGCTTGTTTGGGTTCGAATCTACAACCTACAACTCGTAAGCCGCGGTCGTCACCACCGGGCCACCACTGCTCATAAAAAATGCATGCATATGTACACACGTTAGGACATAACCCTCCCTCACTCAAAAAGGTACGAACAACCCGGAGGACCAACTGCGAAAAACCCGTAAGACCAACTGCGTCCATCAGGGAACACGCTTGCCGCATATTTTTCCGCAGGCGAGTAGGTAACCAATTCATTAGTATTCCGCCCAGGCCCCGGTACATGTAACCGTTTGTACCATAGCGGACAAATCAAAAAGTTTCATTTTTTTTAACTCCATTTTTTCAACGCTTGATGCAGTTTACCCGCCATCTTTTTTTATCAGGAGCTTTGTTGGGGCCAAAAGGATATTATTGGTGTTTTTGTTTCACTACGCGTGTGTACGCTGAATATTTATTATTTTCTGTGTTTTTTGGAGCTGTATTGCAAAGGGTGTCAATTTGCGGTGTTGCCATATCAAGCTGTATGTGCTGAATGTGCTGCTAGCAATTCGATTGACAGTGATGCTTGGTCGTTGCTTTGAAGGCTGTCCCTTTGTGGTTGATCTCGCAAATAGAGAGGGTTAGAAATGTGGAAGGAACGTTTGAATTTATCACAGTATTCTGATCATTTAAGTAGTCGGAGAAATGTGTCAAACTCAAACTCTAAGCATTTGTTTCAAATAATCCATTTACAGGCACTTTTGAATTTTTAAGGAGTCGGTCGGTCAGTAAGAAATATGAAGCTACTCATAGTTGTCCATTCCAAAGCGTAAAGCGCGAGTGCCTTGCCCGTTTTTCTCCTTAGGTACCTACCCTAAGGAGAAAAACGGGCAAGGCACTCCATATTAGTTACATCATTAATGTTAAATTTATATTTATATATGTGAGAGCGATGTAAAAAAGACGTGACGAAGCTTCGAGAGAACAGCATCTAGAAACAAAAAAAAAACATTTATAATTATTATCAACCCAGTAACTGAGTTGTGAAGGTCAGATAGGCAGTAATACTTTTGTAAAAATATAATTTAAAAGAGTGTCCATGGAGTTTCTTGCCCGTTCTTCTCCATAGGTACCAACGCTTTGGAATGGGCAACTAGCTTCATATTTTCTGACCGACCTACTACTTAACAATTCAAAAGTGCCTGTAAATGGATTAATTGAAATAAATGCTTTGAGTTTGAGTCGCTCCACGTAAAATAGTGGTACTCCAGCTGCATGCGGTTAGACGCGAGGCCAACCCCAACATATTATGTAGTTGGGAAAAGGCAAGGCGATGATTATCAATGCGTTTTTTTTTTCAGATTACCTACAAAATAATTAATTCTGAATAGAAACTCTTTCAATACAGTAATACCTTAATTATAACGATGACGTCGTCGTCACCCTTTACGTGATACCTACTCAAAGATCATCATTACAAAAATATACGGGTCAGACATTTTCGCAGTTCACCAGAGAATATTATGGTGGAATAAAATATTACATTCACCTTTTGACTCACAGATCTTTTGAAAAGAAACGGACACACTTAGCTTCCATTCATTCATAAATATAATAAACGTATTTCTTTTAAAAAGTAAAGCATTACGGTATTCATTCTTTTATGCGGGTCTTATCTTTTATTTTCATTTTGCATTGTAGAGAGAATGGCATCTGGAATTACCGCGGTTAAATCAGAAAGTCGCTCCGACCAATAAAATGAGACTGAATGAGGATTTCACCTGAAAAAAATGTTGTGAAGTTCGACTGTAACTTGGATTTAAGTGTTCTGTATTACAATTTCATTGCTTTTCTTTTTGCTGAATGGTGATTTGATTTTCCTGATGGTCACAAAGTTTAATAAGAAAATGAGGCAATTTTGGAATCCTAGGTTTTTTCACATAAACACATCTAAGGATCTTATAGGGGCTTTCCTTGGTTTGAAATACCAAAATTTCGGTATTTCAAACCAAACACATAAACATAAACCACAAAAAAAAATGCGCGTGTAGCAGCGTTCATGTAATAGAAGGCAAATTTAAAAAAAAGACAGATTTACTGTGAGAGACAGAAAGAGAGCATCTTTCTTCTCTCTCATGTAACGATAATATGTGCCTAAACGTGACGTGTCCTTGAAATTTTACTGTCAATTCTCGTCCAATTATCGAACTGCCGGAGAAGTTTCAGTTCAATAAACAATTAGGTACCTGTAGCGGTATCTACAACGCCACGTGCGAACAACGCGTCATACTACGTCACGCAAATCCTGCATCGCGCAAGCAGAGTTTACCGCGCAACTAGCATAGATACAACGGCCCGACGTGAATCATTGGGCAGTTGCCCGCCAGACACAACACCCGTCTGGTCGGAGGATCCTCCCTTTTCTAGGGAGGATGAGTGAACTTTACACCCTGTTCCTCATGCCTCTATATACCTATATGTAGATTTAATTTTAAAGTTAACTTGTTTGACCAAAACCTTCGACAGCAAAAAACGATACATTTAAGAAGTCATTGTACCCTTAAACGAAAATGTACTCGGTCGATTTCAATTCCACAAGTTCTGAAAAGCAATAAGTCCTCCCATTTTCTCCTAGACTGTTCACACTGAGATTACAATCATTTATTGGACATCTGTATCTGGATTCACAGCTTAAACGCGGATCCCAAAAATTCGCCTAGGTCGAATTCACTTCGACTTTTAACCTACACCATAAAAGTTACATTTTCTGCCTCCCACAACGGACATGCCCGCCCGCCGTACTGATCTCAGATTGCAAGAAAATGCGTTACATTCGAAGTAACACTGCTTAGCACACAACACACTAAACTGAATCGTATAATTAGGACGATAGAGTTATTTTTTGAGTGTTACGTTTTTGGTTAAGCCTTGAAATCAAAATCTTGGTAGTTGAAAGTCAAGCTCAGAACTCCTCTCATTTTTTGCAATAACAGTGTTTAAAGGGATTTTTTTTCAATCCAAGTTTGGCGTCGCGTCGTTAGGAAAAGTTTTGCCGGTTTGGAGTATCATTTTACGTTTTCTTTGTTTGTTCGTTCTTTTTAACGAATAAATGTAAAGGGAGGGTCAATTGTTGAGATGACAATAACGTAAAACTTTATCTACGTTATGTCTTATATAGAGAAGATAATATTAACTATCATAATTTAGTATATATGAGGTCTTAATTAGGGTTCCGTACCAAAGTGGTAAAAACGGAACCCTTATGGTGAGACTATGTCTGTCTATCATAGCTGGATATCTCAAGAACTACTAATGCTATCAACTTGAAAGGAAAAGTTTTAGATGACGTTTGCCCAACTATTTTGCAAATAAGAAAGAAATAACAATACATGTGTATTCTTTGCAACAGGGACTGAAAGGGGGTTTGAAAAATTCGAAGTGGGGCTACTAGGGCATGTGGGGGGGTATCATATGAAAGAGCGCAGTTTGCACATTCTCAAATATATTTTCTTTTTTTTAGGCCGCATTGTTTTCGACTTTAGATGAAAAATGTTAAAAAAAATACCGTCCCCCCCCCCTTATCTCCGAAGTTTGCAAAGCGAAAAATCTGAAATTATTCTATGTGATAGAAGTTTATGTAAAGATTACAGGAAAAATAAAAAGAAGTCTCTAGATAGCACCCTTTTTCAGAAATCATCAACAAAAGTTACATTAGTTCCACTATCGGTCAAGAGATGGCGCTGACATAAAACTTCAATATTCTACACCGCAGTACACAGTGTTAAAATTCTCTGACGAATATAGGCCTCGCCGATGAAAATTTAGAAACATATGATGGTACGGAACCCTTGGTGCGCGAGTCCGACTCGCTCTTGCCCGGTTTTATTTTTCTTTGAAAGCTCTCTTTAAAAATGTATCTACGTATTACAGCTGATCTTGGACTGGCATATGTGCATATGCATATGCATATCATTGCAATATGCTTAATTAATCCATAATATTGTTTTTCACTGTTGAGTGACACACCCATAAACTTAAACAATACACCAAAATCACCCCATCACATATTCACGCATCATTAACACAATATAAGCAGCAGTCTATAAAGAAATAAAATAAATGCTAGAACATTCGACCCTACTTCCAGCCATCGATCTCCAGTTCTAACCTGTCAAATAAAATAAACTTGCAAAAATATATAAAGAAAGACTCGACCACAGAACAGATAGCAACAGAAGGTCAGCTCCACGCATGGACTGGAAACACACGGACACATAAGACTTAGCTTTATGAGTAGTCACGAGCATAAATCACAAGCTTACAAGCTTGCGTTACGCAAAAGTCGCAAAAGTGGAGCAGTGATGGAACAGTGGAAATGGCCCCGACAGTGTTAGGTCTTGAGTTCGTACCCAGGCAGGCGCTTTACTTTGTGTAAATAATTTCATCACCACTGCTCTCAAAACGGCGAAAGAAAATATCGTGAGAAAAACAGCATGTCCTGGAATCAAAAAATTTACAACATTATATGACATCTACCAACCCGCACTGGGCCACCGTGCTAGATTATTAGGCCTGTGCTGTTGGAGTGGAGTCTTATGCTAACGCAAAAGTCATACCTTAGCGTTTTTCTAGTAAAATAATAATTACAACTTTGAGAAAAGACCCATTATACTAGTATAGTTTCGATGTTCGTAACACCATAAAATATCTATCAATATTTTAGGAGAAAATTGCTTTTGGATCTTGCGTAAGCGTAAAGTATTTGTGCTCGTGACTGTAGTGTTGTCACGGCTGGCAATAGTCTGAGATGGCCGACATCATCATCATCTGCCTACAGCAGTCCACTGCTGAATCCTCCTCAATTACACGCCACTGAGCTTGAGTCTCCGCAACTCTCATCCAGCTACTAGCAAAGATCGTCGCTCCACCTGGCCTGAGTGCATTATACCTTACGTTTGCCGACTCAAGAACACGTCTACCGCAACGGTCATCGGTTCTACGTCTAATATGGCCGGCCCATTGCCACTTCAGCTTGCTTATTTTGTGAGCTATGTCGATTACTTTGGATCACCTCGTTCTAGTTATCACTCAGAGAGATTCCAAGCGTAGCTCGTTCCATAGCAACCTTGAATTTATTGATCAGCTGAACCGTGAGTATCCACGTTTCGGCTCCGTAAATCATAACAGGCAGGACGCACTGAAAGCCTTTGGTCTTTAGGTTCTGCGGAATACGCGACGAGATGACTCGAGGAAGCTTCCCAAACGCTGCCCAGCCCAGCTGAATTCTTCTGATAGTCTCCCTCTCAAAGTTGGTCTTACCAAACTGCAGACTTTGCCAGAGGTAAACGTATGCTCAAACAACCTCGAGAGCACCGCAATCGGAAACAATCGGTCCCGGAGTGACGTGGTCGTTGAACATGAGATGAGATCGCCGTACGTGCGCTTGATTATGTGTGCGTGCGCTGTTTTCCGCCCATTGTATGGAGCCAGCCTTCTGTAACTATCTATTCTGTGACTCGGTGAAGCAATAACCTAGGCTTCCAGCCTGTCAGAACCATTTATATTTTCACAGATTTTTCTTGATTCTTAGACCTTTTTATAAAGGTAGACTGGGATTGTTTCACTTAGTTCGCACGCTGGGTCATTATTTTTGGCATAGGTATTTTATTTTCGTTGATATTCACACGAGGTGAATTTTATTGGTCGAATGTAGATTTCTTGTGTAGACAAAAATATTAACATAATTTTTAAATGACTAGACGTAGTATGTAAAATTAGTTTCTTTAAAAAAGTAGGCGGTATTGAGCAAGCATATTGCCTTTAATTAACCACCATATATAACCCAGACATGCGCTTTACTTTGTATAAATTATATCATCACCACTGCTCTCAAAACGGTGAAGGAAAACATCGTGAGGAAACCGGCATGTCCTAGAACCAAAAATTCGGAGACATGTGACATCTACTAACCCGCACTGGGCCTGCGTGGTGGATTACTGCCCACTCCCTCTCACAGAGAGGAGGCCTGTGTCCCAGCAGTGGGAACATTATGCTGCTTGCGGCTGATTATGTATGTATGTAACCACCATACATCCCAACAGCAGTCTGCTGCAATTTTGTAGCGAAATGTTAATGAAAATTCACATCTTTAACACGTATAATAATTTATTTATATTTAAAAGGAATCACATCAAAAAAAATTATAACCTAAAATTAAATATCATTAAACCATTTGCGGAACAGGCAATATGGCCTTCAAGAAAAGAGATTACGAGGAAACTTAAGGTACAGACGCCAGCACATCAAACTAACACAATCTGTCAAATTTCTCTAATAGATTTTCAACTTTATCGCTAAATTATAAGGTTCAAAGTTGATTGGGAAATTTGTCAGTTTCGGGTAGCTTAATGTGCTAGCGTTTGTACATCGGATGGTAAATGTCTAATTTAAATAAGAAATCTGAATAAGAAACTCCCAGATCTTACTGCAGCAGGTTGCAGTTTGGATCTGTAGTGATATTCTCAGTAGAATCACACTTTCGCACTATAGGTAATATTATAAAGGCGAAAGTTTATGAGTGTGTGGGGTGTGTTTATATATTCGTTACTTCTTCACGCTCAAACGGCTGGACCAATTTTGATAAAATTTTGTGTGGAGGTGGCTGACACCCTGGATTAACATATAGGCTACTTTTTATCCCGATATTCCTAGGGTATAGACACTCATGCGGTTGAAACCGCGGGGCGCAGCTAGTTTCATAAAAAATTCCCCAACCCCGAGATCAAACTTAGGACCCCACACTGCGGTCGCACATTAGAAACTACTAGACCAACGCATCAATAATATAATGTATGTCGGTCTCCATGGCGACAATACTTCCACAAACATTCACTAATTGAATTCCTTCAACAGCCCAAAGAGAGCTCAGATCAAAAGTTTCAACTGAAAACCTCTAAACCTGATTAAAGAAATCAAGGCGTTCGGTGCCGGCATTCAAAGGCTTCGCATGCGTCAACTTGCTAACTTTGTAAATGCAGCTGCACTTGCTCCTAACTCACTTAAGTTCACGACTGTTGGGCTGACGGCACCGTGATAACGGAAGTTTAGGTAACCGTTGAATCGGTGGTTAGAAATTTCTTGACAAGGGTTATAATCTCGAAGGAATGACAATTATAATATTACTAGCTTCTGCCCGCGACTTCGTCCGCGTGAAATTTCTTGTTTCCCTGACTCGCCTGCCCGCGGTATTTCGTTTTCGCTTATTATTCTTTCTTAGTTTTTTTTTTATTTTGCCTCTGCTCATGAGTCGTAGTAGGATAGCCTATAGCCTTCCTCAAGACTTGGGCTATCAAATGCAAAAATATTTTTTCAAATCCGACTGGCAGTTCCAGAGATTAGTGCGTTCAAACAAATAAACAAATTGTTCAGCTTTATTATTAGTATTAGTATAGATATAGATAGATATATAGAGGGGTTTGTGGCTAAGTAATAACAGCAGCTTAGAAATTGTGTGCTACTTCCAATATTGATGTAAATTAATTATTACCAAAACAACAATTGTGCAGGATATAAGGTTATAAAGATTCTAGTTAAAGGTCATCTTAATGGTTTAAGGCTTGCCTCCTAAACATGCAGGCACTTCACAAATCTTGCAAAATGTGACTGTATATACTGTACACTTCTGCTTATCTCTTTGAAGAATGCATGTGTGCGTATTTATATTATAAAAATACTTTCTGTAAACCAAAAATAAAATATTATATTGTCACACATATGCCTGGGCTATCGAGAAAACGACAGATGTACGTCGCAGTTTTCACAAAAACTATTAGATTACGTACACACTGACCGGTGGCTTGCTTTATACTCTAGGCGACTACCGAAGGCGCCGAGCGCGCAGTGCGGCCAGTTGCGAAAATTCTAGAATGTTCGTTTCACTTCACTACTCGCAAGGTGACTTTCTAGGCTCTAGGCGCTAACCAAGCCACCTCTCAGTGCATACGTAGCCTAAAGTAATCCATAAGCCGCTGTCAATCTATACTCTAATTTACCTCGACTATGTGACAGCCCGTTCATACATAGTCTCCGTATTTACGGTACCCGTTTTAACGGATACGAATGCTCAATAATACTTTACTGAATATTGTGTCATAATTATGTGAAGTCGCTCATACAACTCCATAAGCCATCGATGGGAAAAAATGTATTCGATAAAACGGACCAGTAAAACGGAGACCATATGTGAACGGGCTGTTAACCATCTTTGGTATAACCCACCTCTAGGTTAGTGATGCGCAGTCATTAGTACCGCGTGAGGCGTCGAACTCCGCAACTCCCGGTAGTTGCAATTGCGAGCGTTTTGATACGCGCCCTGTTGCAGTGTTAGTCGCAAATTGATTACTTTGATTTACTTAGTTCAAAATCAGGTGAACGAGGAAATAGATACTTCCATGTTTGTTTTGAGCAGTGGTGGCCAAGTGGTAACGGCCGCGACTTACGAGTTGTAGGTCGTAGGTTCGAACCCAGACAGGCGCTTTACTTTGTGTAAATTATTTCATCACCACTGCTCTCAAAACGGTGAAGGAAAACATCGTGAGGAAACCGGCATGTCCTAGAACCAAAAATTCGAAGACATGTGACATCTGCCAACCCGCACTGGGCCCGCGTGGTGGATTACAACCCACTCCCTCTCACCGAGAGGAGGCCTGTGTCCCAGCAGTGGGAACATTATAGGCTGATTATGGTTATGGATTATGGTATGTTTGTTTTGGTTGAGGTATCGAGTACCGTCAAACGGGGTGAATAGGGATGCAGGGGTGAATTGGGACAAAACTTTAAAAGCGATTTTAACATTGAAATAATATAGTTTGTTGCCAAAAAGGAGTCTAATGTGTTTATTGTATTATAATTAACGATTAAGTGTCCTTTTCGGCAACAAACTGTATTATTTCAACGCTAAAATCGCTTTTAAAGTTTTGTCCCAATTCACCCCTGCATCCCTATTCACCCCGTTTGGTGGTACGTTTGTTTAGTCTAGAAGTATTTCAGTTAGGGTATTGCTAAAACTGCGGTGGTGGCCCGAAGTATGGGCCCCGACTTACAGTTGTAGGTCGTGAGTTCGAACTCATGCAGGCACTTAATGTTGTCAAACTGGGACCATGGTCCCACTCGCCCCATAGCGCTTTCGAATCGATCGACTGGGACCGTCGCCAGTGAAATCAAAAAACCATACGCAATTTAAACCCGACTGATGGCGGTGCCCAGAAGGCGAGTAATGTTTTTCGTCAGTTAAACACATACATACATAACAAACATAATCAGCCTATAATGTTCCCACTGCTGGGACACAGGCCTCCTCTCAGTGAGAGGGAGTGGGCCGTAATCCACCACGCGGGCCTAGTGCGGGTTGGCAGATGTCACATGTCTTCGTTTTTTTGGTTCTAGGACATGCCGGTTTCCTCACGATGTTTTCCTTCACCGTTTTGAGCGTTTTGTTTTTATTTTTTTTAATAAACAAAAAAAAAACAAAACCTTTTTATTCGTGTTTTACAATGTTATCGTTGGCTAAACTGGAAGCTGATCAAGCTAGGCATATGTTAATTGTGTAGGCAAATTGTGTGAGTCCGTTCATTGGAGCACGTTTAATACAACGGTTAATCCGCGTAATATCAGATAATCTTCTATATAATGGAACTACGCTCGCGACGCCTCCGCTAAGCCCCTTGTAATTGTACCTCAATATGCATGCAGTTTGAATTTCACAGTTCTTGCTGCAGTGATTTAGTGGATACTGGAGAGAGGATCAGTCTGTACTGTCTTTTGTTCTTTAATGTAAAAACCAGCCGACGTATTCTGTAAAAAAATCACAATGAAAACTTAGGTTGCAGTGAGCTTATAATAAATGATTTTATTTTTGTAAGTAGGTTTGTACAAACACTTTTACACGTCAATCATGATTTTTTTAAACTAGATGAGGTCGGCGTATCCTATCTGACTAATCTGCGAAGAAAGGCTGAAACAAACTCAGAGGTCAGTCTCTTTTTTTTTTTTTAACTTTGCCCCACACTAGGAATTTCTCCTGTATTTCTCTTCTTTTTTCCTCTTTTAAAGTCCAGACATAATCTTGGTCAGGTTATATGAAGTGAGCTGTCAATTGTGTCAATGCAATCAGATGGGATGACAGCTCAATTCGCCTAAGTTTTCACGGTATAATTTTACAGAACAGACCGCCTGGATAAGATGGGCTGATTACGGCTCCTTTGTTTTATGATAAACTAGCGACCCGCCCCAGGTCCGCGCGCTTTTTATGACTTGACAAAACATCGAGGTTTCTTTATTATATTTAACTAGCTGCGCCCCGCGGTTTCACCTGCGTAAATGTCGATCACGGGGGAATATCGGGTAGTAGCCTATATGTTAATTCAGGGTGCCAGCTACCTCCATACAATTTTTTATTAAAATTGGTCCAGTCGTTTAAGTGTGAAGTAGTAACAAACATATAAACACACCCCCACATACACTCACACACTCACAAACTTTCGCCTTTATAATGTTAGTGTGATTTTAGTAGAAATGTATTGCAACGTTCACACATAAGCTTTAAGCTTTACTTTAATAAATTCTCATAATTATGGTGAACCCCGCATCAAAATCCATTGAGTGGTTTAGAAGAATTACCCAGTAAGTGGTCGCACAGACATACGCCAAAAGTTATTAAGTACAAGCTTTTTACTTTAAATTTAGGTATCTATAGATTTTGTCTGTGGCTCGGACTCGTTCCTAAAGCAAATGCAGCCACTTACAATCTTTGATTACTTTTTCTGTACCTGGGTCGGCCACCATGAACCATCACTATCAATAATATTACTTTCCTAAATAATAACTAACGATTGATATGAGTTTGACAATGGGAACCAACGACAGTTTGATTTCTTAGGACTGGCTTTTCAAAAGACAGATAATTTTTATTCGTGGAAAAAAATTGACGTCTGACAGTTTTCGTATGGAAGAATTGTCAAAAATTCAAAATTATTCCTCGGATAAAATTATCTGGTGTTGGAAAAATCAGCCCTTAGATATATACAGGAAAAAATGGTTTCGATGAGGAAAGAATGGTCACCCATTACGCGCTGACAGTGGCAAGCTCAGCTTAACCTTATAGATTAATAAAAAATACTGTAAATACTCGTAATAAGCCCTCTCCCACAAAATTAACATAAAACATAATATATATTTTTCCAACGCTTCCGACGGTACCTTTATTCAAATTTTGGACGATAATATGCAAAATTGGGTCGTCATTGAAACATTGCTTTTAATATTCTGGTGATTTTGGCTGTCAGCTGTTTATCGTTCTCTTTTTAGTATACTAGAGTGATACGGGAACGAAACCGTTTATATGTAATCTATGCCACGATCTCGCGTGACGGAAAGAAAGAAATAAAAATATTTTATTTGGGAAACGCACAGGAAATACAAACAATAAAATAGAACATTAAATCTAACAGTATCATGAAGACACGATGGTCGTATCATGATGTTACGGGTAGTCAGAAGCCCTAAATCTGACAACCAGTCTTACCAAGGGGTATCGAATTACCCAGTAACTGGGTTGTGGAGGTCAGATAGGCAGTCGCTCCATGTCAAGTACTGGTATTCAGCTGCATCCAGTAAGACTGGAAGCCGACCCCAACATAGTTGGAAAAAGGCTAGGCAGATGATGATGAGAATCGTGAAGACAACAAATAATAAAATAAAGAACATTCGAACTTTAAAAGCGATGGAGGGGTGTCTACGATAGAACGAGAGTGCCTAGGAGATGATTGTTCAATCTTAGTTGGACTACCTGGTTCTGAAATTACTGAATTGAAACCAGCGTAGTTTCGAATCTACAAAATTTCGATCGATAGCCTGACGACATTAATAAATAAATAGGCTTAGCTAGATAGCTATTTTTTTTTTCGGATGGGAAATCATCAAAGGACGCCTCCCGCTCCGCTGGGTGGAGCGGAAGGGAGTGTCAGACTCTTACTGACTAAAACCCACCCATGTTCAGTCCTTAGCCCTTTATGTTCCTGGCCAGCGGTAACCCTTTTGGACAATCCCGCAGACCCGGCAGGCTTCGGCCCTAAGGGGCCCGTTCTCTGCTGCTGACATCTCTTTGAGCCGTGCGAGGAACACGTACCGTCATCCGGCACGGGCCTGGTCCTGATCGGACGGTGAGCTACCCATTACTCTCCGCCCGCAGGCCCGCGCCTACGGTGGCCGGGAGTCGTCCCGTGGCTCCCGACGCCCGGAGCGTCTCCCGCGGTGGCTGGATCGGGAGGCTAGTTAGCTTCTGACAAACTAATTTAGTGTTCACGATACAAACTGCAATAGACATTATTAGTAACATTATTACTAGCCCTTTTCCATTGATTTAAGAAATATTACGTACTTAGACTTCAGCAGTTTGTTGTGACCCAGTGGTCTTACGAGTTTGTAGGTTGTGAGTTCGAACCCAGACAGACGCTTTACTTTGTGTAAATATTTTTATCACCACTGCTCTCTAAAACGATGAAGGAAAACATCGCCAGGAAAACTGCATGTCCTAGAACCAAACATTCGAGGACATGTGACAACTTCCAACTCGCACTGGGTCCGCGTAGTGGAGCCCACTCCCTCTCACAGAGAGGAGTCCTACGTCCCAGCAGTGGGAACATTATAGGCTAATTTGTCCATTCATTTTAGAAGTACTACGTACTTTGACCACATTTAAATATTGACATATCTCACTCAACATTTCAATGGTCTTTGATAATTAACAAACGATAGTAGAATTTGGCACGTTATATTGTTAGTTGAAGCGAGAGTTAGAGCTGCCACACACAGGATATTGCACAGGTTAGTTAGGGTTAGTTTTCAATTGACGTGCATGTGTTGTTAACTTTAGGTTACGTTTACTACTTTAGTCCAAGGCTATGTGGAAGAATGTAGACTTAGAAACATGATACCTACCTATCCACGATGGGATAGTAAAATGAACTAAGGCTTCTTTTGTTCTGGAGTGAGCGCACGTCAGGAGACCCAAGAAGAATCTTGGGTCTGGACGTCAGGAGGCTCAAGAATAATCTTGGGTCTGGACGTCAGGAGGCTCAAGAATAATCTTGGGTCTGGACGTCAGGAGGCTCAAGAAGAATCTTGGGTCTGGACGTCAGGAGGCTCAAGAAGAATCTTGGGTCCGGACGTCAGGAGGCCCAAGAAGAATCTTGGGTCTGGACGTCAGGAGGCCCAAGAAGAATCTTGGGTCTGGACGTCAGGAGGCCCAAGAAGAATCTTGGGTCTGGACGTCAGGAGACCCAAGAAGAATCTTGGGTCTGGACGTAAGGAGGGACTGGACGTCAAGAGGGTCTGGACGTCAGAAGACTCAAGGTGTGGACGTCAGGAGACCCAAAGCCTGGACGTCAGGAGATCCAAGGTCTGGACGTCAGGAGACCCAAGAAGAATCTAGGGTTTGGACGCCAGGAGGCCCAAGAAGAATCTTGGATCTGGACGTCAGGAGCCCCAAGAAGAATCTTGGGTCTGGACGTCAGGAGAGCCAAGAAGAATCTTGGATCTGGACGTCAGGAGACCCAAGAAGAGTCTTGGGTCTAGACGTCAGGACCAGGCTTTGAAACAGAACAGAGTTCAAATCTCATAGGTAGCAAGCTAAAAGATTTTAACAATAATAATATCCCCCTTAAAAAGACAGGATCCAAAACACACGATTTAGTAAGATACTGTAACAAAACCCAGCTAATGCGGTCACAAATAATGTAAAAACCAAAACATTACTTTGACCTACAAGCCTAATTCGTCCCTTGTCCGTCTGTAACAAATAAAAAAGTTACGATTAACCTCAAAAGGTTATCACGACGTAGAAACACAACTAAGAATAACATTTACAAGATTTAACAAAAAGAAACTCGGCGTATCATTAGCAATTCATCAGACATTTCAGTTTCCGAGTGCCAAGAAAACGGGAACCCATTAGGGTGAGGTGACTGTGAGAGCGGGGAATATTGATCTGTATTTTTTTTTTTTTTTCAATAATCTTACAGTGAAAACTCAGGCGAAATGAGCTTGAAGTGAGCTGTCAATAGTGTCAATGTAAATCATTTCTGTAAAAATCTTATCTTTTCTAGTTTTTCTTTTTTTTAGCTTATGAGAGTTATCAATGGTGGTAATCCCATCAGAGAGATATTTATACTAACAATAAAATATAATACTAATAATACAGCTGAAGAGTTTGTTTGTTTGTTCTTCTCTAGAACTACGCAGAGTCGAGTCGCATTTGAAAAATTGTTTTTGCATTTGATAGCCCAATTATTGAGGAAGGCTAAAGGCTACGTTAAAATCACGCTAGGACCCTTAGGAGCTGGTCAGCGGGATTGTCCGAAAGGATTACCGCTGGCCCGGAACATTAACGACTAAGGAAGGAACATGGGTGGGTTTTAGTCAGTAAGAGTCTCTCACTCCCTTCCGCTCCACCCAGAGCGGGAGGGGTCATTTGATGAAAAAAAAAAATGAAAAAAAAACCCTAAACCCTAAACCCTTAGGAGCTGTGCAAAAATAAAAAAGGTCAGAAAGAACGCCGAGCCAAAACGAAGTAATAGCGCGGGCAGGCAATGCGATGCGATGGAGTGGGTCGGGGGTACAAGGAATTTCATGCGAGTGAATTCACGGACTAAATCTGTTATATATGTGTTTTTACAGCCATTTTGAAAATACTGCCAAACAGAGCAGAATCATGACATGATTTACAATGCGCCAAATCCCAAGAGAAATCAGCAATTTTATAACGTACTTACGTCTGAACTCACAAATCACTCGCACATCGAAGCTGTCATAGTATATTGATGGAAAAATGTGAGTCATATTGAAACAAAGGGAACAAGAAAGAACTATCATTATCGTAGACTCATTTTAAAAGTGGCGAAGCCCCGCGGTTTCGTTTTTTTTCGTTCGTTTTTCGTCGATCCCGTGGGAATATCGGGATAAAAAGCAGCCTCTATGTTAATCCAGGGTACCAGCTACCTCCATACAAAATTGTATCAAAATTGATCCAGCCGTTTGAGCGTGAAGACGTAACAAACATATAAACACACACACACTCGCAAACTTTCGCCTTTATAATATTAGTGTGATTACAATCATCGTTAACCTAAGCAGTCCACTGCTGGACATAGGCCTCTCCAATTGCACGCTATTCTATTCGTTACTCGACAATTCTCATACAGCTGCTCCCAGCCATCCAGCGAAGATCGTCGCTCCACCTAGCCTGAGAACGTCCTACCTTACGTTTGCCAATTCGCTGTCTCCACTCAAGACTCGTCTACCACACATACCCCTTTACATCCCTCTCATTAGCCTTCACATTTTTTACTCAGCCCTCATATGCCTTAGTTATGGACCTAAATTCAACAGAAAAATACAAACACAAATAAACAACACAAAAAACAAACAAACACACACAACAACAAACAAACACCAAACAAACAAACAATCACAACAAAAAAACACAAACAAACACAAAAACATACAACAAATAACACAAACAAACAAACACACTTTATTATAGCTTTATTTTATCCATACATATAATTAATTACATTATAACGATTTGTAAATGTAAGTATATGTTTTATTGTATGGTTTTAGTGTATGGCCCCTAAAGGGTAGAAAGCCTCCTCCATCTTTATCCATGTATGTCTTGAGCTGTAATCATCCAGTTTTTTCCTACTGTTTTTACAATATCGTCGATCCAAACAAACACACAAATACAAACAAACAAAAAACACAAACAGAAAACAAATACAAAAACAAAAAACACAACAGACAAATAGTTTCATTACACCCCGCCGGCACTCGAACCTAATCCAATATTTCTAAATGAATACGCAATACAAGAAAGATAAAAAAGAAACGAGAATAGGCAACGCTCATTAACAATTCTCATTGTTTCCTTAATATAAAAGAAAAATAATTAATTTACTTGGCCTAGAAACAAACAATAAAGCAGACAATGATTTTGCCTTTTCTTTAAGATTTTTGTTTTATTAAAAGTAGGTTTAAGATGGTATTTGGCAGCCGACATCGTGTTTTTTCATGTTTAATAATATTGGTTGATCTTTGTAATTCCCTCGACTTTTATGACTAAGGATAAACTTAATTCTTTTTGGCTTTTGAAGTAAAGAGGATTATAATTTTCGCCT
Source organism: Oligia fasciuncula (assembly GCA_963082905.1). NCBI lineage: Eukaryota > Metazoa > Arthropoda > Insecta > Lepidoptera > Noctuidae > Oligia > Oligia fasciuncula. Next base: position 19,238,056 of record OY720400.1, read on the forward strand.
CAAATAGTCGTATTTTTTTGTCGTAAACTACTTCTGGCCAGTTGAATCTTTGAAAATTGTTCAAGTATTTGCTAGTACAGTTATCCCACGAAGCGACCCGCGCTTTACTAGTGGTTACCAAGTGTGCCAACACGCTGTGAATGTATGTGTAAGCGCAGGAGCTCTCGGTAACGTCCGAGACAATGGCTAAGTCTGAAATGTCTGGTGCTATTTGTCTTCACACACGTCATTCACAGCGTGTTTGTACCTTTGGTTAACACAAGTACATGTCGCTTCATGAGATAAAAATACTATAATTTATTACATCTGACCTAACGCTTTGAGGGACAGTAAACGCTCATAGGCGTAACAAGAGTAGCAATTCTATTATGCCTCGTTAGGTGTCCTTCTAGAGCAGTGGTGGCCAAGTGGTGACGGCCGCGACTTACGAGTTGTAGGTCGTAGGTTCGAACCCAGACAGGCGCTTTACTTTGTGTAAATTATATCATCACCACTGCTCTCAAAACGGTGAAGGAAAACATCGTCAAGAAACCGGCATGTTCTAGAACCAAAAAATCGAAGACATGTGACATCTACCTACCCGCACTGGGCCCGCGTGGTGGATAACGGCTCACTCCCTCTCACAGGCACATTATAGGCTGATTATGTAGGTGTCCTTCGACCAACCATAAGGTGCAAGAAAACTATGAGGAAAATTAGACAACTATTGAAATCGTCAACTTACGTGGCAGTAGTCAATATGTCTCCGACATAAATAATTGCAGGCATAATAATTATAAATCTTTGCTATGTATTATCTTGCCTTCATCATTTATTTATTAAGGTACACCAACAGCTTATAAGTATAATTTATCTTAAGTAGTATAGATCACAAAAGTCTCGGTCTTACACAATCGCTAATTACAGGTTTACCAGCAGTCTCAGAAATAAGTGATCACACATAATAACAAAACTAAACTAAAGGCTAGAACTTAACATTTTTATGGCAATTTCATTACAAACACATTTACAACAAGACAAGTTGTTTTATTTAAAAACTCATTAAAGAATTCATCAATAACATAATCAATCTTTTCCTATATATAACTTCAACAGGAACAAAAAAATGTTAAACGTTCGATTTGTTTTCTCTATAAAACATTTTTTCCTCAAAAAATTCGCGTTAAATAGGATTCGTAATAGAAAAAGTTTTTGTTGCGTTCCGGGGAGCGCCTTGGTTTGATTTATGAAAAATTTCGCTTCACGAAGAAACGAGATTCCCTAAAGACATTTTCAATATTAAAAGATTTATTAAACGCAATTTGTTTGATTATGATGCTCCTACCTTAATAAATTGAATCAAGATTTTAAAATAATGGAGTACGTATCTTTTGATTTATTAATACCTTTATGTATCTTTTTAAAACCTTATGTGTTTTGATTATTATAGAATCCGTTAAGTTTTGACAATATCCCCTTTATTCATAAGTTGCGTTGTTAAGCAAAGTGATTAGCGGCTGTTTAACCATACATTTTTGACGTTTAAACGTCAGTTACCAATCTCAAACATCATCCTATCCTACTAATATCCTACTTTCCTACTAATATTATAATGATGGATGGATGAATCTTTCTTACTCTTTCACGCAAAAACTACTGAACGGATTTGATTTTTTATATATATTTTTTTGAGAGAAGGTAGGTTTATTTTAAAAAGCTAATTATATCAGATGAACACCGATTTCTCTCTTTCAGTCGTCAGTAATTTGACTTTCGAAAGAAGAAGATAAAGCGTTGTGTAACTATACAGACGCTATACAACGTTTATTAGTAAGGGGTTTAGTCAGTAAGAATGGCCTAAGATCAAAAGTATATTGTTGCGATGTGGTAACGGCTCCGACTTACGAGTGCTAGATCGTGGGTTCGAACCCAGGCAGGCGCTTTACTTTGTGTAAATAAGTTCATCTCCACTGCTTCCAAAACGGCGAAGAAAAACATCGTGAGGAAACCAGCATGTCAAAGAACCAAAAATTCGCATACATGGGATACCTATCTACCAACACGCACTGAGCCCCGTGGATACGGCTCACTCCCTTTCGAAGAGAGGAGGCGTGTCCCAGCAGTGGGAACATTATAGGCTGATTACGCAATTGCCTGAGAAGGCCTGAGTATCATGATTTAACAGGGAAAACCCCTTTGGTGATTAGCCGAGTTCAGTGTTTTTTTTTTTTATTTGAACCCAAAATATGAACCTATTTTTACATTTACAGTCTTTGCACCATTACGACTATGCCATTATTTTTTTCAAGTTCCTGTTAAAATCCGAACTTTTATAATTAATAAAAACTCTTTCATCCTTCTTTACCAACACTGAGCTATCGACCGGTTTTTCAAACCGGATTAAAGTGTTCCGATAGTGATCCGTAAACATTGTCGTTCGTTTTTTACCGGATGACCGGACAAACTGCGATGTATTTTTGAGCCATAGCCCACGGCGCTTGGATGGGCCGGATGGCAGCCGTATAAAGGACATAGAAAACAAAGGAATGCTAGGATAAACGTACCAACTGTAAAAATAAATATAAGCTACGTAATTTTAACAATTTTTTTTATAAAGGTTTTTTTTTAATAATATTCACTCGCAAGTTACGGTATAAAATTCGATTAACACTGTTACATGTACGTAACTCGAAACATTCTATTCATTAATTAGCTAAGAGTTATTATTTTTTTTAATTTCAATTAATAGAGATAATCGACTATTTTCGCTAAACGTAACACATACTAACATATTATTAAAAAAATCTAGTCTCTTTGATTTTAATAGTAAAATAAAATTTCAGCCAGCATGAAATTGTCCCAGCTTCAGATACAAATCAAATCAAATCAAATCAAAATATTTATTTGCTAGAATATGGTACATAGGGTGTTACAATGAATTTGTTTCAGCATATCCTGCCATAACATGGCGTGCAAATGTCACAATCAGCGATGTCAATTACTCTAGCTTACAAATTACAGGTTCTATTGACTTGTCTTCTAAATAGTCCTTAATGGTATAATATCTTTTAGATAGTAATAGTTTGAAAAGTATTTTTTTAAATATTGTCAACGGTAAGTCTTGCAAACTATTTGGTAAATGATTGTAAATAATAATCGACATGCAGTATACATTTTTCTTAAATAATTTTAGTTTTACTGGCGGCAGCCGAAGTCTATCTTTATGCCGTGTTCGGCTATTTGGCCTGTCCGTGCTTGTTTCATATAAATTGTAGTTCCTCTTAACAAAAATACATATTTCAAAGATATATAAACATGGCAAAGGTAGAATATTAAGTCTTTGAAACAGTGGCTTACAGCTGTCTAAAAAGTGAGCTCCACAAATTGCTCGGATACATTTTTTTTGGGCTTTAAAGACTCTGTCCAGATCTACTGAGTTACCCCATATTACAATGCCGTATCTAAGTATGGATGATACATAACCATGGTAAGCCAGCATTGCAGTATCACAGTTTACTGTTTGTCTGATTCTTTTCAAGGCATATATAAAGCGATCTATTTTTGTCAGAATTTTATCAATGTGCGTTTTCCAGTTGCAATATTTATCGACCGTTATACCTAAAAATACACAATTATCGACAGTGGTCAATTGAGAATCTTTATAATGAATGTCAAGTTTATTTATGTTTGCGTTGTATGTCTGAAATTGTATTAAGTTTGTTTTAGTCATATTTATTTTTAAGTTATTTTTTTCTAGCCAGTCGATTGCATTATCCAGAGCTTGGACGATTTCATTTTCTAAATTCTTGTCATTATCACTCTTAATCATTATTGTCGTGTCATCAGCGAATAGTATGCACTCTTTGCCTATCGCCTCTGGAATGTCGTTGATGTAAACTAGAAAAAGTAGTGGGGATACGATACCTCCCTGTGGCGTGCCATAATTATTTTGTTTATAGTCCGACCTATAGGTTTTTTTTTCATTTTGACAAGTTTTTGTAATTTCTACGCATTGTACTCTCTCAGAAAGATAACTTTTGATCCAGTCGTTGGCCTTACCTCGGATCCCATAATGCTCAAGCTTTGAGAGTAGTTTTTTATGGCAGACAAAATCAAACGCCTTTGTCATATCTAGGAATACGCAACTTATCTTAGATTTTTGATTTAAACTTTCAGTTATGTATTTTATTAGCGAAAAACATGCTAAAGTAGTGGAACTGCCCTTCCTAAAACCAAATTGTTCTTTTTTAAGAATATTACATGTTGTTAGAAAGTTCTCTATTTTAATGCACATAACTTTCTCAAAGATTTTGGATAGGATTGGGATTAACGTTATTGGACGATAATTGCTCATGTCAGTTTTTACACCTTTCTTATAAAGGGGTTTAACAATTGACCTTTTCATTCGTGTTGGGAATACTCCTTCTGTTAGAGACAGGTTTATAATGTAGGTTAAAGGAGACACTAAACTCGTTGCACATATTTTTAACACTTTAGTGCTCAGGTCGTCATATCCAGTCGAGTTTGTGTTTCTTAGACTGTGAATTATTTTATAAACATCTGTTTCATCTACTGGTGTAAGGAAAATGCTTTTAGGATTTTGTGGAGTGGCTATTTTCTTGTCATATTGCATGTTTTTGTGAGTATTATTGGTCGTCTTTGTTTGCGATATATAATAGTCATTAAATAAGTCACATATTTGGTTTGGATTGTCATAAACTTTACTATTAGCACTAACTGCGTCAATTTCAGAGTTACTTGTCATATTATTTGTGTTTGTTTTAATCATGTTCCAGGCCGCTTTACTTGTATTTTTGGCCTTATTAATGTAGTCTAAGCTATTAATCTGCTGCGCCTTGTGTATACATTTTTTCAATATTTGAGTATAGTCTTCATATTTTTTTTTGTTTTGTTTTTTGTTATGTTTGTAGAGATGGTATTTTAAATATAGTGTTCGTTTTTTAATGCAGCATCTTTTTATACCCTTGGTTAGACCTCTATTTTTCGCTTGTTTACAAGTATTTTTCACTTTAATTATAGGAAAGCATAGATTGTAGAAAAGGACAATTAAATCGTGCAGTCTATCGAAGGCGTCATTTGTTGTTTGAGCTTCGTACACTTCGGAAAAAGATAGATTTGAGACGCAGTTATAGAATTTAATTATGTTTTCGTCACTGAGCTCTCTTACATTTTTAAACCAAAAGCTACGGACGTCTCTTACTTGAGAATCAGTTTCTAAGCTAACCGTTATTGCTTGTGCTGATTCGTGGTCTGAAAGCGCTAGATAGTGAATTGCGGATTTAGCGTCGTGTATGTTACTTACTATTAAGTCCAAGCATGCGTTTTTTCTCGTAGGTAGTTTTATATGGTTTATTAAATTATTGTTACGAAGTATAGAATTTAAGTCATTGGATGTTTTATTAGTTTTCAGTGTATCAATATTCCAATCGCCACAGATGATAATTTTTTTGTTACCTTTTTTACATAGTTTATTAGTCAGAAGTTCCAAATTACTCAAAAATAGTGTGGCATCACGTGTCGGTGTTCTATATATGCACACTATAATTAAGTTATATTTAATTATTTCGATGGCACAGCATTCAAATTGAAAGGGAATGGGGAGAGGCAGATTTTTTATTTCTTTAAATTGTAGGTTATTTTTTAATAATATACACGAGCCTCCTCGTCGTTGGTTAGTTCGAGAGAAGAAGGATACCAGTTTATAGTTATTAAGTCTAAGGTTTGGTTCACAACCACTTTTAAGAAAAGTTTCGGTTAAACATATAATATCTACGGAACCCTGTTCCTTTTGTAAATTTGAAATGGCCACCTCTATTAATTCCTATTTGTTCAATACCCCAGCAATATTTTGGTGGATTACCGTGATTGTAGAGTATTTAGCTTTGTTTGCGAAAAAACCCAGTTTTCGTGTCATTACCGACTTGTTTTATTTTCTCAAAGAAGGCAGTAATTTTGGTTTGTGTGGTTTTTCGCGGTGTCGTATGTGTGTTTATTCTGTTCTGGTTAATGTGCTTATTTTTAAATCCATTAAGAAACTCGGTCTGGTATTTCTTGTAGTCAATTCTTGTGTTCAACTTCAAACATAACTGTGATATATAGTACTGGTGGTAACTTTTCATAGACCTGTCGTTGATGCTATTTAAGTATTCTGAATTGTGTATTTTTACGTATTTACAATTTTTATAATTTTGTATTATTAATTCTAGGTTGTAGTTAATGGTATTTTCGTTTAAGTAAGGATTATTTTGTACGTTAGTAATAAATACAGTATTGTTTCGTAGTTTATAAAGGATGTTACACAATTCAGTTATCAAAGAGTAAGGGTTATTGTCATTAGATCCTATCACTAAAACTATAATATCGTCACTGGTCAATGACTTTACGAAGTCGTCATTGCAGCTGTTTAGAATCTGAGCACTTGTTGCATTGGGTTTGATGAAAGACGTAATTTTGTAGTGGTCATTCCATTTGCCTACCCTGGTCTTTGTCATATTTTTATTGAGACCGCAGGCCTGCTGGTCTCCGAAAATTATTATTCTATTACGCTTATCCGTCACACTGTTTGGGGTACATTCTTTCATGCTCTTATGGTGGAATTTTTGCTGGTCACTGAAATCGGTTGCGGTGTCATCATCCACGTTCTTCTGGTTGAGTTGTTTTTCCTCCATCAAACATATTAAGGCGTCATTTACCGTGCTTTTTTGTGGGGATTGTGATTGAGTGGGCTGTATTCCATCCAAACTGCATATTGATCCGGCTGTGTTGAATGATACATTTCCGACCTCGCTTGGGGATTGCGTTACTACGACCGTGTCAGGTTGATGAGCAGTTATTGGCGAAAGAATCAATTTGGACGGAGTAGAGAAACGGCTCGTTCTTATAGTATTATTTTTCCGTGCAGACTTCGGTGTAAAGCACTTTGTTTCTAACAAGTTCACCTTTTTATATGTCTCTATCACTTTCTGGTATTGTCCGATATCCATTTTTAGTCGAAAATTTTCACTATTTAAGTTGTCGATCTCCAGATGAGCGCTTTCTAGTTCCGTGGTGAGCCTTTTGATTGTGTCCTTATAGCTCTCAATTTCGTCGCTGTCATTCAGTGAGGTGTTTGGCAAGCTCCTCATCGTAGTGTCAAGTAATGTGGAATTGTTTCTTATATTGATATTGAAGATCCTGTCCACTGAGTTAGCCCTTAATGGTTTCCGGACAGTAATGTTATCTATTTCAAAATCCATTGTAGTCTCGTCAATAGTTGAAAAAAAAAAAAAAAAAAAAGAACAGAAAGAAAAAAAAAAAGCGTAAATTAAATCACTGTTCTGTTTGTGATCAGAGTATTTAAGTGTTTAATGTTTAAAAAATGCAAAACAAAAAGCAAAAAGTGATTCTTCTATCAGTGAGGTTTGAACGCACTGCCTTTTGATGCTCAATGCGTCTCGCTTAACCACCGCGCCACGGCGGTACGGGTTCTTAACTCGAAAATTGTGTGTGCTTTCTATCGCGGCGTAAGTTACTAATTAGTCGCCGTCTTGAGGTCGTCGTAGATGACCATATAAGGTATTGAATTCGCACAGCACGCCACTGTCGCTGCGGTGAGTCACACTGAGCACTGAGTCACTTATAGATAACGAGTCTTGTTGATTTTGAATTTGAATTTTTTGTTTTTTGTTGTTTATTCACACACCATTTGCTTTAGTTCACTTCTGGTTTTTTTATCGTTCACACAGTCACTTTTCACTTCGGTTAGTTTATATTTTAATGTTAAATTTTCGAAATTATAATTTAGAGAATTTTTTGCAACGGAGCTATCACTATTTGTGTGCGTACCGCGGCGCGCGCGCGCATCGTTTTACAAGGCTCGTTGTCGATTATGTAACGCTGTTAAACGTCTTTTCTGTTCTCGCAAACATCTGAGGACCTGACAAATATTATAAGCTTATCAGCTTATGTCAATCTCATACATTTTTGACTTTTCCATCATCGTTAAAGCTAATAGAATGTCACCAACAAAAGTCAACGAATTTGTGCAGAGCTGTTAAAAAAAACATCAAGGCTACATAGTTCAGAGCAGGTACAACAAAAAATAGCGGAAAATGGTAAAGAGCGGACTCATTCAGCAATAAACAAAAATATATATTTGGGAATGGCATATACCCAATTCCTTTTGTTTTTACAACCAAACCAAGCTGGGGCACTTAAACCATTAACAGGACATTCTCCCGTTTCTCATTAAACAATCATTACTCTATTCCGGTCGCGATTTTACGTGTAATCCGGTAATTTAGTCGCCCAATGTCCCAACGTCGGCAGATTTACGTCCCACTTCAAATTAATGGAAGCTGAGACTTTAGCACATTTTTTAGGATTCCGTACCACAAAAGGTAAAACCTTATAACCCTTATAAGATCACTTCGTTGTCAGTCTGTCTGCCCGTCAGTCGAGACCCTTTTTCTCAGGAACGCGTGGAGTTATCAAGTTGAAATTAATATCCAATACTCAAGGCTGCAATCCCTTGAATCAGTGAAAATATCAAACTTCTAAGTCAACGCAATCAAAAGATACGGACGTTTATGTTCCGGAATCAAAACCTATAGGGTACTTCCCGTTGACTTAAAATCATGAAATTTGGCAAGAAGCAATGTCATGTAGCACAAGGAAAGGAAAAAAAATCCGAAAATTTGTAGTTACATTACAAAAAATAATAATTTCAAAACCATTTACATACCTACAAATTTGTACGGAGCCCTCAATGCGCGAGTGCTGTCAGTTTAATGTAGTTCCAGTAATGGAAGCGCAGAAGGTTTATGAGCAAGCATATGCAAGGCGAAAAGCTGATAGCTGAGTAGGTGCGGCATGATGAGAGAACACCGAAAATATATTTGAAAAGTTTCAGGTAAAGAGAAAAATAAAGTGATCGTCCTACAGCCGTTGATTTTGGTAATATCGTGTGCGGCTTAACCCTTAAGAGAAAATGTAGTTGGTCTATTCTCTATAGAAACGCTCCAGCGGTGCTATTCTGTAAAAATCTCACCGTGAAAACTTAGGTGAAGTGAGCGTGAAGTGAGCTGTCAATAGTGTCAATTCCTAGCAAAAACAAACTCACTACACCCAAGTTTTCACGGTGAGATTTTAACAGAATCGACCGGCTGTTGTCCTCATCTGTTTTCTTTCAGGTTAATGACCATAAAGCAATGATTTTTTACAGAATAATAAATATTAACTACTTCTATGTCCCTATGTTTTCCTTTTTGATGATACATTACCTATTTGTATAAGCACTAGAACCCTCAAAAAATGCCGATTTAAACCGCTGTCAACAGAGGCCTAGTGTACAAATTTGACAACTATGAATGAAAAAAGAAAAACATAGGGACACAGTATAACCTTCTTATTCAGTTTATGAAATATCTTTTAAATTGGTCAAATATTGGAGGAGGAAATAGGCGAGAGCCAAACCTCGAATTATGACTTTTCACTTTTTCAAAAGTGTCTCCGACCGCATTTTCTCATAATGACGTAAATAGGCAAAACAGATGAAGAAATTGAGGGCTTTTCTCTAAATCTGCTGACTTTGAAAACTCAAAATTTGACTTTTTTGTCCAGGAAAGATTCTGACAGTGAATATATTAATATCTGACGGTTTAATGAAGCTTTTTGGCAAATATGATGAAACATTGATTTATAAATGTACCCAAAAGTGATCATAATGTTTTATATATCTCTAAATCAACAAACTAAGTAGCTTCGATTGCTATTTTTGAAGCCGAACCTTTTGTGAATATTTGGCGGCATTTTAATAGAATAGAATACTCTTTATTATGTACAGCACATAAATTACAGACATAAATATTGAAACTTTACAAAGGGTGACACAATGGGCGGTCTTATCGCTTGACGACACGGTTGGCGCAGTGGTTAAGCGATTGACTGCTGCGCTGCGTGTCGCGGGTTCGATTCCCGCACGGAACAAATATTTGTATGACCTGCAAGTAGTTGTTCCGGGTCTGGCTGTTTGTGTATGTGAGTTTAAATGTTTGTAAACGCACCCACAATACAGAAAAAATTCCTAGTGTGGGGCAACGTTTAAAAAAAAAAGCGATCTTTTAAAGACAACCTTTGGATGAATTAAAAAGGGGAAGGACAGACAAATACTGTAGATAATCTGTGGTGTACCATTTACATGATACAAATAAATACATACATAAAGTATATTATACTAATCCAAATAAATATATACATATAATAATAAACAGGAACAAAGAAAATATAATGATGATGTTTAAGGAGAGAGGAAGTGCTTTTTTATCATAATTTTAAAAGTGGACAAAGATTGAGCTCGCCTTACTGACATGGGCAAGTCATTCTATAACCATACTGCTTGAACAGTAAAAGATTTATGTAATTTACTTAAAGGTTCTTAGGTTAATTCTACTCAAAGCTCTGTTACTACTAAGGTTTAAATTCCTGTTACATTATCATGTAACAGTAAACAACCAATATCCTAAGGTTCAATCTCATTCTTAAAACAATTTTGATAAAGAGAAATTATTATTTTCATGTAAAGCATCTACGGCGTAGCGCAAGTGCTACGCGCTACGGCGTAGTCGGTGTAGCTGCTCACAGCTCACCAATATTAATTTATAATAAGCTTACACGTTGAACTGAACGTAGAAACAGCATAGTATGCTGCTTTTTTTACATAGATGTTATTAGTACAGGGTGTTTGGTAGAAGGACCGATACAATTTTTTGGGGGATTGGGGATGTCATTTACTAGCCCAAAAATGTTTTATTTTTCATTTTTATTAAAAAGATACGTATTATTATCTCAATTACCTACCGTGACACTTAGGACAGGTGTTATGGGTGACTACCTTAAGGATGATAGGGATATTGAGAGAGAGCGTAGGGCACTGGCGATGGCGGTCAGAGGTAGAAGTGGAGTGACGCTTGACGTCTGTATCGGTGTAGCTCTGTGTCATTTTTTTTAATTAAAAATAATACAAAACACAAGTTTTAGTACATTAAATATTAGCACTAAAACTTGTGTTTTGTATTATTTTAACACGATACCCTTTGGTAAGACTGGTTGTCAGACTTTTGGGCTTCTGACTACCCGTAACAACTGTCCAAGATCTTCGAATGACAGCCGGGACGAACGACTTTCCGAGACACGGAGAGGTCTCGGTATATAATGGATGGTCACCCACTACGAACCAACCGCGACAAGCGTAGCTTAACCTTTGATCGACCCGTGCCGCTGTTATTATTATTACTAGCTGCGCCCCGCTGCTTCACCCGCATAAGTTTCGATCCCGTGGGAATATCGGGATAAAAAGTAGCCTATATGTTAATCCAGGGTGTCAGCTACCTCCATACCAAATTTTATCAAATTTGGTCCAGCCGTTTGAGCGTGAAGAAGTAACAAACATATAAACACACACACAAACTCACAAACTTTCGCCTTTATAATATTAGTGTGATATCTCGTATACAAATGTGGACATAATTATTTGAGAGAGCGTAGCTGTTTACCTTTTAAAAACACTTTGTACCACATTTATTTGGTTTGACAAAAGTCAGGTAACAAAACACAAGTAAAAAGCAGAACGTCTGTAAGTACCATAACATACAATGTTTTGACCAACTCAATTCGTCTTATTGCCTAGTAGGCTTAGCCAAAGTTGAATAGAAAAAAATACCAGTAGAAAAAAAAACTGCATCATGTCTGAAAGGACCGACCCTAGACCGTGTCAATTAGATTGTACAAATGTACAAGACACGTACGTTTGTCCAAAATTCGGTCACACCATGAAATTGGTGACGTCACGCTACGCGAACGTGCGTGTCTCTTTAACATGAATGAATGAACTCCAGGCATCTTAAACTCCCGTACGGTCCCTTAACGAGCCACGTCACTTACCGAAGTCTCTTAGGACCAACAGCTGATTGCGTCACGCCGTGGGGGAAGGGGGAGGGGTATAAATAGCCTTCTTTATTATCTAGAGTAAAGAGGTTATGGGTTTCCTGTATCTAGTAATAAAGGTGATTTTAATGGTAGTGGAAATGACGTGAACAACGTGAAGAAGGTTTTTAATGGTTTCAATTGAATACACGCTTGGTTAACCTTGCATGATGATCAACTGCTGTTTGTATAGAAGGCTGAAATGGGAATAGGATACCATAACCAGTCTTACCAAGGGGTATCGTATTACCCAGTAACTGGGTTGTGGAGCTCAGATAGGCAGTCGCTCCATGTAAAATACTGGTATTCAGCTGCATCTGGTTAGACACCAACGTAGTTGCAGTAGAAAACTGGTTTACATCCGTCACTTCACACATCAGGTTCAATTGAAAACCAGCGTCAGGCACTAGTTGTCTGGCATTTTTGCTGAACTGGACCTTTTTAGCGCAGCCGTGAGGCACACATTCCTGCTAATTTCTTACATCGGATTTTTTATTTTTACCCTTTTTATTTTTATATTTTCTGTTTTTATATATATATGTACGACTATTATCTGACTACCGGCTGTATTGTGTGTCTTTTAGTCTGTGCTAAATAAATGTATTTTCTTTCTTTCTTTCTTTCTTTCTTTAGTTGGGAAAAGGCTAGGCAGATAATGATGAAGCATAATCAGCCTATAATGTTCCCACAAGCCTCCTCTAGGTGAGAGGGAGTGGGCCGTAATCCACCACGCGGGCCCAGTGCGGGTTGGTGGATGTCACATGTCTTCGAATTTTTGGTTCTAGGACATGCCGGTTTCTTCGCTCGTTCCTCTGACCAGTCCCCCAGGGGACTACACAGCACTCAATGTTCGACTACCATGCCCAAGGGGATCATATAAAACTCTAATTTCCTTTTGAATCCCCTAATTGTTTGTGAACTTTATTATTGGGTCATTCATTTTCTTTCACTGTAAAATGATATAAATATTTTTTTGTAATTCAAGTTTCATTTTATTATATAAGATTTTTTTTCTACGTACTTTTCAAACTCAAACTCAAAGAATTTATTTCAATTAAACCATTTACAGGCACATTTGAATTGTCAAGAAGTCGGTCAGTCAGAAAATATGAAGGTAATTGCCCATTCCAAACCGTAGGTTTTATTTTCTATACTTTCTCTTTCTTATTTAACTTGTAAAACCATGTACCAAAATAACACCGATAGAAATAAGAAAAAATATAAAACATAATATTCCTTTGGCAACAGGAATCCTGGCGCGTGGAGCGATACAGATAATTCTCAACAAGGAAAGGCTATTCCTTTGGGAATAAGACCCTTAAAATGCTGCTTATTTACGCTCCCTCTCATTGAGATAACTTTTATTTATCTTTACGTAGTATTTTCCTCACGGGAAGGGCAAAAGTCTAAATTATGTAAAAGCTCAAAATCAGCAGAAGCCATCTCAATGTATTGTTGAACTTTTATCTATCTATAAAAATAAATAAAAAGAAAAGTCCTGACTGACTGATTGACTGACTCATCAACGCCCAGCCCAAACCCTTGGACCTAGAAAGCTGAAATTTTGCACAGAGGTTCCCTATATAATGTAGACAAGGAGTAAGGAAGGATTTTTCGAAATTCAACCCCTAAGGGGGTAAATGGGGAGAGGGTGAAATTTCACGAGGACGAAGTCGCGGGCAGAAGCTTGTCATGGATATTTTAAAATGCAGTCTGAGAACTAATGCGGGAAAGTGAAACTTGTCGTTTAGTTTATGTTCTAGAGACCATTGCAACGTTTGTAAATTTGTAGAATTAGCTCCCAGGGACTTGAGGTGTAAATGCCACTGGAAATGTGATACACTGTTCGAAATGTAAGTCCTGAATATAAGAAAAAAGCCTTGGAGCAGTCTATGATGTATTTCTTCACTAGCTTCTGCTCGCGACTTCGTCTGCGTGAATTTCTTATTGACCCACCGCGTCGACCCATTCCTTCGTTTTCGCCAAGCATTCTTTCTGAGTTTTTATTTGTTTTGCTCGGCTCCTAAGGGTTCTGGCGATATGTTAAATAACCTATAACTTTTCTCTAGAATTCAGCTATCAAAAGAAAAAAGATTTTCAAATCCAACCGGTAGTTCCAGAGGTTAGCGCTTTATTATTAGTATAAATACATAGATAGAGGGCGAGGCGAAAGACATTTCCAAAAAATTAACGTCGTTTTAGAATATGAGTAGGCAAAAAAAACAAACCCATGCCACGATTCATATTCCTTAAGCAATTTTATTTGGTAGACAGGAATGCAGTTTTTTTTAAACTAAATAATGAGTAATAAGCTATTCAAGATTTAGTTACTCGTGCAGTCAAATGCTGTATACTTTCCAAAACAAATTCAGTGTCCAAATCAGTTAACTATTTCCTCGCTCAAGTTTACAAATAAATTATTCCATTCTATTCTATTCAAGAATACTTGCAAGCGTCATTTTACCATCTCGTGCGAAAATATAGCGTGTGACGTAGTTAGCGTGTACAGTAATTGTGAGGGGCACGTCGTGGAGACGCCAGGAATACTAATACAGAACAAACACGGCCAGGAATACATGCTTTTTGGTAGTACAACTACCAACCACTAGGGGTCTACACAACGTGCCGCTACAAACGGAGACATTAATTTTACACATGGCTACGACTAATGGTCAGTAATCATAAAAAAAAATCAAAAAGTTCACGACTCACAATGCTCATTTGATCGTATATCGTTAGTTTCTTATTAATTATAATTAAACTACTTTGATTAAAAGAGCCATTTTCAATAGGGTTCCTCACTTACTCCTATGGGTGAAACGAATTTGACTAAATTAATTGATTTTTTCACATGCTATCTACAATGTTTGCAGGTTTCAAACTTGATTGACGGGAATTTTTTTAGAAACATTTTGATGATTTTTTCGTTTTTACTGCATTGAATAAATTTATGAAAAGTGCAGTATTAATCTACATTAAATTATATATACAATGGTATATAAATTAAGTAGGTTAGGTTTAATAATAGAAACGGATACAGAAAGGAGGTACAAAAAAATACAGCACTCTCTAATGCTTCGCATTATAAGTCGTGCAATAATGACAACATAAAATATTTGTAATTTGAAAACTACCGCCTGCGCCGCTCGCCGACATAGGGCTCTCTCTCTTTCCCTAAATTCGCTTACTCTTTGCACGTTAGTCGTTTTAAATTCATTGATGCGATGTTATGATCCGTGACCCCAAGACCCCTGCGCTATGGTTCTTTAAGTACAGGTTGCTCCAAAATGCTATATTAGATAATTGTAAATAAATAATAACATTTGATGAAATTAAAATATGTTCACAAACGCAAAAAAGTATAACATAATCAGGTTTTAATGTTCCCACTGCTGGGACACAGGCCTCCTCTCTGTGAAATGTTGTGGGCTGTGATCCACCACGCGGGCTCAATGCGGGTTGGTAGATGTCACGTCTTGGAATTTTTGGTTCTATGACATGCCGGTTTCCTCACGATGTTTTCCTTCACCGTTTTGAGAGCAGTGGTGATGAAATTATTTACACAAAGTAATACGCCTGCCTTCAACTCGTAAGTCGTGGCCGTTACCACTTTATACATTTTGTATTAACTTAATCACTCCAGACTGTTCAGGCCCACAGTATTCCGGAGCAATGTTTGACGTACACTAAACTGAGCTCGCACGACGCAGAGCTCGGAAGGCTCTGACTCAGAATTGTGTGGATTCTATCCACTCTGGCTTTACGTTACCTGCTATCAACCAAAAAGGTGAACATTTTCACGATGAAACAATCTGTCAATGTAAGAAGTATGGAAATGCACACAAGCTATAGCTGTATAAAGAATAAACAATCTATGAAAGAGAAAAGGCACCTTCAAACAGGCGCGACACGCGATAAAATCGCGCACGACACAAAGGCACCGTAAGTCGCCCAACGGGCGGTGCCTTTGTGTCGCGCGCGATTATGTCGCGTCGCGCCTATTTGTAGGAGCCTAAAGCCAAAGAGTAACAAAGTAACTGGCAGCTGCTGTCACTGCTATGTGTAAGAAGATTTATGCACGCAGCGAAATTCTAAAATGATTCATAATATTATACAGGTTGATGGGACATCGCCGCTCAAAATGTTACCATGGATTAAAAAAAACAACTTAGGGGGCGTTATTTTACGTTACTGTGTTAACCTGCATCATCCCACTGCTGGGCAAAGGCCTCTCCTCATGACTTCCAGCTCTTTCGATCCAGAGCTAAAGTGAACCACTGGTCGTTTGTTTTGTCCAGCTCGTCCCGCCATATTCTACGGTCTGCCGCGACGCCTTCTACCTATGTCAGGGCTCCACGTGGTGGTTATTTTGGCCCACAGCATATTGCCCATTTTACGAGTGTTATAAAAAAAAATACTGTTCCAAAAATGGTTTCTTCTCCTCTCACCGAGAGGAGGCCGGGGGAATATTATATGATGATTATATTGATTGTGATAAGCAAGGTAAAAGAGCCGTTTGATTTAGACGCAAAGAGATATCTATTCAAAATACTTAGCCGCATGACAAGTCAGTTCGGAACGTTACAATCGCGGGCGGCTGGAATCCCGCGCACTGCACGATCGGCCGCTCGGTCGACACATACTTTCTGCAAGAATTCACTGCGCGCTGGTATTTTATACCAGGTAGCAGCCACGGATTGAGAAGCTTTTGTGGAGTATGGAATTATGCCATAGAATCAAACCTCGAGAGTTGATAATCTATAGCGTAGAATTGAGATTTAATCTACTTTTTCATACACCTTTTAACTTTATAACATAACATCACACATGTATTCACCGGCGAGTTAAGCAGTGATGTACAGACGCCAGCACATCAAGCTACCCGAAATGTCAAATTTTTCGAATCAACTTTGAACCTTATGCTTTAGCGATAAAGTTGAAAATCTATTAAAGGAAATTTGACAGATTGTAGTAGCTTGATGTGCTGGCGTCTGTACCAATAAAATACACCAACATTTCACCAGCAGGACAATTCCCGTAATTAAAAACGTTCAAAATCTAGTCGCAATCTCATCTCAGTGACAATCAAATGTCAAAAATGCAAGTAAACGCTGTACAATTTTTGATAGATTGTGACCGAGATTAAAAAGGGTGAAAAGGGAGTTTTGAGGGTTTCCTAAAACTACCGGAATTGACCCTCAGTTATGTTAAAGTCCCTAGGTAAAAGGGACGAGCATGGTTTGAACTTTATAACTGTTACTAAGAACCATTCGTAAGATAAAGAAACTGGAGGTTTACCTATCATTGCTTCATTTCCTTTTGTGGTAGACTAATTTTATTCTAGGTGCATCGTCTTCACATATAATTAAGTTAAGTTACAAGACCTTGACCTTGTAAAACATTTTAAAAGAGTAACGGTGGTCTTGCCCATTCTTCCCATACGAAAACTACGTTTTGGAAATGGCGACTAGAATCAATTCTATTTATTTGTAATTTTTGACGTTCAAAAGTGCCTTTAATGTGCCTATCACACTAATATTATAAAGGGGGTGTGTGTGTGGGGGTGTGTGTAAGTGTTTATATGTTTGTTACTTCTTCACGCTCACACGGCTGGACCAATTTTGATAAAATTTTGTATGGAGGTAGCTGACACCCTGGATTAACATATAGGCTACTTTTTATCCCGATATTCCTACGGGATCGACATTTACGCGGGTGAGAACGCGGGGCGTAGCTAGTTTGAAATAAATTATTTGACTTTGACTTTGGAGATTAGCCGGTCAACCAAGCCTACAATTTCTTTCTTCAAAACCTCATCAGCAACTAAAGTAAACATAATAAAACTGAAACTATAATTCTCCATGAACTAACGCAGGAACACTTCTCGGTTGTAATTATCTTGGATGGTTGCCATGGTTACCGAATGGAGATATGGCCGGTTAGCTAAAAGTTAAATTACAGCAGTAAGTACACATCCTTGAGCATAGTGAGGTGCTGATGGAATGCTGAGCTGGCTGAAACTACCAGCGTTTTGCATTGCCTCAAGTGTACTACCTAGCATATGTATATTGCTTTTGTGTAGTATATTGATAGGTAACTCGGGTTTATGACCTTAAGTACGTACCTATGATATAAGTACCTTTGCAGGTATGCAGCTGCAGACGACAACCGGTAGTTGCAGGTGTCAAAATAATCCAAGGTTTTCGCGCAGTTTTACCTACTGCCATCATCTTTCGTTTTAGAAAAAAAGAAAGAAAAAGTCTGGCGTAATGGTTTTGCCCTGTATTATTCCGTCGAATTTCGTCTAAAGTTTGGATTGTGGAGGTCAAATAGGCAGTCGCACTGTGTAAAATACCTACTGGTATTCAGCTGCTTCCTGTTAGACTGCAAGCTGACTCCAACATAGGAAATGGCTAGGCAGATAATGATGATCGTGCGGTCTAAAATGTTACATAGAATATTTATAATTTTGAAGTGAAAAATTCTTTAGGCGCGTTGGGCATTTTTGATATGGGAAAAAACCATTGAACTTGCGACACTGTTACCGTAACCGACCCCGCGCGTGTTTTGTTTATAAGATGATTTAAAAAACACAAACGTATTGTTCAAGTTTTCACTTCTGTTGGTACTCCCGGAGTGCCACTGTTTTTTTTTATTATAAAACACAAACAGAAATACTACATACTCGTACTACCCAAACTCACGTGTCACGAGACCTACGAATACTCGTAGTACTCAAAAGGTATTAGTCTAAAGTAGGTTTCATTACAAATTGCACTAATGAGTCGACAATTAATCTTTACTAAACGTTTGTCCGCCATTGTTAGATAGTGGCTACACTGACACTCAGTGTGAAATACTGTGTGAGGACAACGTGCAGTGAATTGTTGCAAGAATGGCGTCTTATTTGAAGTAAGATTTTGACCAGAGAAACTAGTCATTTAAGTTGGGTTTTAAAGTCAATTTAAAATCATTAATTTGATCAATCAAGTAAAATATAAAACTATTGGGACTGGTAGAAATCGGGTTGATAACTCGTAGTAATAATAATTTAGTTTCATGCAACAATTTTTATTTACCATTAATGGCGGCTTTGCAATGCCCTTTTAGAATTTTTTTTTTCGATTTTTTGCGAGACTCACGCAAGACAATTGATTTTTAGGGTTCCGTACCTCAAAAGGAAAAACAGAACCCTTATAAGATCACTTCGTTGTCAGTCTGGCATCTGTGTGCCCGTCAGTGTTAACGCGTTCCTGAGAAAAAGGGTCTTGCCCTTTTTCCCAGGAACGTGTTTATTTATCAAGTTGAAATTAATATCCGCCCCTAAGATGACCCACTGACCAAATACTCAGGGCTGCAAACTCTTGCAGTAAAAAAATAAAAATTCTAACTCAATGCAATCAAAAGATACGGGCGTTTATGTTCCGAAATCAAAGCCCATAGGGTAATTCCCGTTGACCTAGGATCATGAAAATTGGCAAGAAGCAATGTCATGTAGCACAAGTAAAGGAAAAATTCCGAAAACCGTAAATTAGTAGTTACATTACAAAAAAAAATATTTTAAAACTATTTACATACCTACAAATTTGTACGGAGCCCTCGGTGCGCGAGTCCGGCTCGTACTGGACCGGTTTTTATATTATACATACAGGATGGCAGAGACATCCACGCGCAACCTGTTACCATGGTTGCAGTACATGATAGCCTGCGTTGAAAATTTTCAGCGGTAATAACCGCTGTTCCATACATTTTGATCGCAGTGCACTTTTCTATAACACAGCATTTTTTTTATAACTATGGAATCTGAATAGGACGCTTCATCATTTCAGCCCAAAGACGTCCACTGCTGGACATCCCCCAAGGGCCAGCACTTCGACCGGTTCTGTGCTTCTCGCATCTAACGGGTTCCTGCGGCATTCACAAGGTCGTCGGACCACCTTGTGGGAGGCCTTCCGACGCTACGTCTTCCGGTACGCGATCGCCACTCCAAAAACTTTCGGCCCCATCGGCCATCTGTTCAAGACGAAAGTCTTTGACCAGTGCGTGTTGCCAGTGATGACTTATGGCACTGAAACGTGGTCGCTCACAATGGGCCTTATAAGAAGGCTGAAAGTCACCCAAAGGGCAATGGAGGGGGCTATGCTTGGAGTTTTCCTGCGTGATCGAATCAGGAAGGAGGAGATCCACAGGAGAACCAAGGTAACCGACATAGCCGGAAGAATTGCCAAACATAAGTGGCAGTGGGCAGGGCACATTGCTCGCAGAATAGGATGCTTGGTAAAATAAAATTCAAATTGAAAGATCTTATTATTGGCGGGAAGTGCTGTAGGTATGTACCTAAAAACCCCCTCAAGAAGTAAAGATCTTGCTCAATACACAGGGTAGATAAAAAACTTGACCACTTACCTGAATTATCCATGCCACAGCATCAGGTCACAGCTTCTGGAAATAGCAGGTCAGCTCAGCACTCGCGTGAGAAAAATGACACAAATAACGTCACTAATTTCATGGAAATTTATGTAGTTTCGGAGAAAATATTCAGTTTTGAGTTTATAACACGTAAAGTGACCACATTCAATGGCGATCCAGGGCGAACAGACCAAGGATTCAGACTTGATGCGCGGCGCAGGAGTCGCGCGGGGCAAGGCTAGCATACCCCACCAGGCCTCCGTCACTCCATGTACTTGCGCGCTATAAGTGCCTACCGCCCAGCCGAGCGGTCTCGGTCCGCCGGCGGATCAAATTCAGTGCGGTTTTCGCAAGCGAAGCGCGCGCACGCCGTTCAATTTTAATAGTGCTGTTCGTTCGTACGCGTATTACGATGCCGTGTGTGCTGTAGATGGGTGTAAATCAAGCAAAAGAAGGGATAAACACCTTTTTTTCGATTCGTAATTACCAGCTGTTAGCACTAACATAAAAAAAAAAAACAAATTATTTCTTACGGCTTAGTGCTTTATTTGAAGTCGGTTCTCTTTTTTTAAGGCTTTTTTTTTTCATTTCTAGTGAACATCTCCGAAGATCATCATCAAACTAAGAAGTATTATACTTATTTTAAAACGTTCTCCTAAATGTAACAAATCCTTTTCTGAAAACCGCATCGATATCGGTTTAGCCAAACGCGAGATTATCGCGCACAAACATACATACCTACAAACCATACAAGTCAAACATCTCAGTTTGGCCTGTATGTCTGATCACCTCCTTTTTTTTAAGTTGGTTAAATATTTTATAAATGATAAAATTTTTAACTGCCACATAAAAGTCAGAACATATTCACAGTTCTCAATAACATAGATAAAAAGTTATGTTAATTTAATTTTATCGAAGAGGCAGCCCTGCGATTAACTGTGGAATCGCGCGGTGCGAAGCAATCACTGCTGTACGCTTGAGCATTTAGGCGCATTTTAGCATACAGTGGTTGTTGACGCGAGGGAGTAGGCAATTATCGTAATAGGTATTGGAAATTTTCTACTGAGTGAAGTATCTGTTACGTAGTAACTATTCAGTAATCTGTGACCCCACCGAGCCATCCACTGATTTTCCAAGGCGGGTAGGAGAACAAACCAGTGGACAAGCCAAATTAAAACTACCCCAGATCGAACAATAACTGACCAACAGTTTATACGTTTAAAATCTGAGGTCTAAACTCAGACGAAATAAAAAGTCAAGACATAGCGCTGCGAACAATGCAGTGAAGCATGCAAAAACTACACCTCCGCTCTGTGCATACACGCTCACACGCACACATTTACAACCATTTACAATCAAACTACACCTCACTATGTGCACACATGTTTACGAAACCAGCCTCACTTTACTGTTGACAGCCCTCTGTCTTGGTTTTTTATTTAGTCTGAGGGTCTAAAATCATGTGCTGAATTCATGATTACAGTTTGCGTCCCTCCGTATATCTGCTATTCTTATAAAAGTTCTTGCATTACGAGGAACAAGTTATAACAGTAAATAAACAATTTAAATAAATCAAGAAAAGAACCATAAACTGTAAGTAACAGATATCCGCAGAAACGCAAAAAAGAAAAAGGTACTTAAATAATTAAAGCGTGTAGGCACAGCGTTTGCGACCGACAATGGCTTGAGGCTGTGTAATTATTTATTTACAGTTAATTAATTTGTAATTTCTAACTTTGTATTATATTGCCAGCCATGTAAGGGTCAGTGGGGGTAGTTAGCCCAGTAAAGTAAACATCTCTTATACCTATATTATTCTAACACAGGGGTCTCTCATTTTATTTGCGTAGAAGCCGTTTGAACGATGGGATTTCCCAACAGCAAAAATGACGAACTTCCATAAACACTCAAATTTTGTTTCCTTTCTTCTTTAGGGGATGAATTTTCGAAAATCATTTCTTACTTTCACATACCTTATTTTTCAAATTTTCATGTGGTAGCACACCACATGAATTTGAATAATTTTCAATATGTAATCGTTGCACTATTTAATGTTTTGAACACTTACCCCTTACTAATAAACGTATTATGTATATCAAATTAATAGTTAGGTACACACCGATTTCTCTCATTCAGTCGTCAGTAATTTGACTTTCCAAAGAAGAAGACAAAGCGTTGTGCAACTACACAGACGCTATACAACATTTATTAGTAAGGGGGTTAGCTACTTTATTACCACAAAACAGTGTTTTTCAGCTTTATGTTAAACAACTGTTTAACAGGAGATTAATGCATGGAGTTTGTCATTAAAATGAGAGTAGACACGCGTTGAACAAGTATCTAAGTTTTTGTGGTAAGACCCTTGTTTTCTTATTCAAGATGTCAGCGTCCAAAATTGTTGGTAGACCTATTGAATAATTATGTCAGCATACCCCACTTTCAGCGGTAAGATAGGTACCTATTTATTTATTCAACTACTAAAATAAACAAAATTATTTTTTCATAGTAACACATGCACAAAAAAAAAACATAAAAAAACTTAAACTAATTTAAATAAAAGGGCAGTGGCCCAGTTGTAACGGCCCCAACTTACGAGTTGTAGATCGTGGACCATCACCATGGACGAGATCAAGAACATCACAAAAAGGTACCATGAAAGGCTGGAAAGGCACCCCAACGATCTGGCTGCAACACTGAAAACAAGAAGTTACATAAAATGGCTTCAAAAGAAAGACATCGTGTAGTCCACCCATACCTGTGTGGACGTAAGCACAGATACGGAGTACATGGCTGGCTGGAGTTACGCTCTTCCCGCACATGTTTACCTCGAACTCATCCGCTAAATGTATAAAACTGACCGCGGATTACCACAGAAGAAAAAAGACCTCTCAAAACGGTGAACAAAAACATCGTGAGGAAACGGACATGTTCTAGTAGATACCAATTCGAAGATCTACCCGCTCTGGGCCCGCGTGGTAGATTAAAGGCCAATCCCTCTCGAAGAGAGGAGGTTCTTTCTTCAAAAGACCATCTCAGACATCGATCTACATGATCTTCATATAACCTGACCAAGATTATATCTGGACTTTAAAAGAGACTGTGTGTGTTTGTTTCGGCCTTTCTTCTCAGAGTACTCAGCTATGAATCGCCGACCTCATCTAGTTTAAAAAAAATATGATTGACGTGTAAAAGTGTTTGTGCAAACCTACTTACAAAAATAAAATCATATATCATATAGGCTGATGATGATGACACAACAGAAATGGTCCTAAGGTGCACGTCGCGACTGTGACAAGAAGCCTTCCACTTTGCATGATACTGTGCTATAGGGGAACCACAGCACAGCATAATGCATGCACATATCACAGTTTCTTATCATAGTTTCTAAACCTTTAATATATTTTCATATTACCTTTTTTTCATTTATAAGAAGATCAGCATCCATAAATAATATAATCTAAAACTAAAGATATAAAAAAGATGCGAGTAATGACCTGCGAAATTACCTGTTGCTAACATTTACGAGTTTAACAGTTACTGTCGGATACTTCAGTAGGTTTAGTAGATCGTTAACATGCTGATAAATTATAGCTTTGAACTTTGAACTCTGCGAAGCTTTACTAATATCTTGTTCCGTCTTGTGGCGAGTCATGCGTGAAAAAATAAATGTTATAACATAATCAGCCTATAATTTTCCCATTTGTTGGACTCTACGAGATGGACTGGGCTCATAATCTACCACGCGGGTCCAGTACAGGTTGGTACATGTCACTTGTCTTAGAATTTTTGGTTCTACGACATGCCGGTTTTCTCACGATATTTTCGTTTTGAGAGCAGTTGTGATTAAATTATTTACACAAAGTACAGCGCCTATCTGGGTTCGAACCCACGACCTGAAACTCGTAAATCCGGGCCATTACCATTGGACTACCACAGTGCGGTGTTATAAAAGAAGAAATGTTATGAAAGGTAGTTATAAACACGCTGGATATGTAAACAAAATAGCAAATAAATTATACAGGACGGTCGTTGACGTGACATTTGCGGGAGGCAAAATACGTCGTTTAGATGAAATGATGATGATGACAAAAATTATTTAAAATGAAATTAAAAGAAGTCACTTTGCTCCCTATATGAATCTCCATTCATAGAATAGATATAATTGAATTATGAATTTTCATTATGAAACGCAATCGCATTTAAAATGCTCCCCTTCAATTTCCTGTACAAAAAACGAGTAAGGTTCTACTCAATAGAAAATATCGATTACACTTGAAGTTCACCTCAATTCATAACGTAAAAGGGTCATGAATACCTATATATACTAAACACTATCTGAAATTCCCCACATTACCAAGTACACCGTACAATAGTCACATGATTTCCCCCTAATATTTTAACCTTCCTCCATTCAATAAATCATGCCGGCGTTGCGGTCGTACTCACGTGATTTAGAACTTTAAAATTGACTGCGCATATTACATTATCTACCAGTTACTGGTTTACTGTCGGTGCGTGGATTTATTTGTCGTATGAATGGAAGTTTAATCATTATTATTGTCTTTAATAAATATTATAACGAATATTTAACCATCCACAGACCAACGCTTGCCGCGGTTGGTCTGTGGATGGGTGACCATCTTTACATACCGAGACCTCCCCGTGCCTCGGAAAGCGCGTTAAGCCGTTGGTCCCGGCTGTCATTCGTGGATCTTTGACAGCCGTTACCGGTAAAAGCCCGAAAGTCTGACAACCAGTCTTTCCAAGGGGTAGGTATCGCATTACCCAGGAACTGGGTTGTGTCAGACAGGCTGTCGCTCCATGTGAAATACTGGTATTCAGCTGCATCCGGTTAGACTGGAAGCCGGCCCCAATATAATTGGGAAAAGGCTAGGCAGATGATGACCCCGTTGACTTACCTGTATAAGACAAACAACAGAGATCTTTAGGAGAAGCCACGAGACTTGATTCCATGGTAAGTATCAATCTTGATGTAAGCAACATCCACTCCAATTTCACAGCTGAGCTGGCCTACATTAAGCTTCAAAATTTACCACGAACCGTATGCAAGTTACCTACATTCCCGTTTAGTACATAACATTATGTAAGTAGCTCGCAGGCATTGTGCTAACTGAACCTGTAGCTAAATATACAAGGTAGTCTGCTGAAGACACGATAAAGACGATAAAACACGGAGTTGGTAGTGAATGGAGTGATAATGTGTGAGAAAACATTTCTTAGGCTACCTTCTTCAAATTTTCGGAGTAGCGGTAGTCAAGCGTGCTGAATGAGGTCACCGCTTTTTTTTTTTTTGGGTGGGAAATCATCAAATGACCCCTCCCGCTCTGGGCGGAGCGGAAGGGAGTGTCAGACTCTTACTGACTAAAACCCACCCGTGTTCCTTCACTTGCCTGTGCCAGGGGCCACGGTATCTCTTTCGAACAACCCGCGACCCTGGCGGGCATCGGCCCTAGCGGACCCCGTCAGTTGGTGCTGACATCTCCTTGAGGCGCGCGTGGAATACAACGCGCCGTCGACCCGGGCCTGGTCCTTACCGGACGGCGAGCTGCCCATTGCTCGCCGCTCGCAAGCCCGCGCCTACGGTGGCCGGGAATCGGCTGTCGACTCCCGACGCCCGGGGCGTCTCCTGCGGCGGCTGGGGGCGTGAGGGCGCAAGGATTGCCTCTCCCTCACGCGCTCCGCCTTCTCCTTCGCGAGCATCACTGCTTCGCAGAAGGAGGCGATAGCCTCCCATGCACTCTCGCTCAGTACCATGGCCCGGACTAGGGCCGGACGCGAAAGATCGCCGCCGCCGAATGAGGTCACCGCTTGCAACGTCTTTCATGGCACTTTGTCTCAAGCCACGGTCATTGGGAAGCAAACAACGCACTTGTATTGTAAAATTTAATAAGCTCAATAAATGTCTCATGGTCGCGACGAGTCTCATTACAATATTTACTTTTATTGTCACCAAATAAACTTTTATACGAATATTTAACATAATCGTACGTCAATTATTCGACTGTAGGAATTAAAAAATAATGTCACTGTCACTAAAAACCACATCACTTTTAAATGAATCGAGTGATCTCTTAAAACCATCAGATTCTGAGACGCGGGCGTCCTCATTAAAAATGAATTTTCCATTCCTTGATTACTCCGTGGCATAAACTATGCTCGCAACTAGCGTTCGAACTTGTATGTTAATTAGATTATCTTGTAGAGGTAAATGTTGTATTCGCGGCGAATTTGCGAGAAATATTATTAGTGCTCCCTTGTTCTCGTATCTTACGTCTTTGGCCTTTAGGTGTTAGTGGTCTGTGAGATAAAGAATGAGTTACTCGTTATATTATGTGTAGGTAGACGAGGTATTTAATAGGTGATTAAATCAAGATCTTCTGATGTGTATTAACGAAATTGTAACTATTGGTAAAGGGACATATTTTTTTTTTTTTATTAAACTTTATGCACAAGTAAAAAAAATACTGTACAAAGGCGGACGATTTTTTTATTTGGGGAATTAAATATCAACCTTTGGGGCCTGTGCCTAAATAATAACAGCCGCACAGGTCGATCGATCAGGTTAAGCTACGCTTGCCGCGGTTGGTCTGTGGATGGGTGACGACCTTTACATACCGAGATCCTCCGTGGCTCGGAGGATTGAAATCTATTATGAATAGCGAATTCAAAATGGTGACTATTCATTAGTCCCACGTTGGGCCAGGCTGTCATTCGTGGATCTTTGACAGTCGTTGCGAGTGGTCAGGAGCCCGAAAGTCTGACAATCAGTCTTACCAAGGGGCATCGTATTACCCAGTAACTGGGTTGTGGAGGTCAGATAGGCTGTCGCTCCATGTAAAATAGGTACTGGTATTCAGCTGCATCCGGTTAGACTGGAAGCCAACCCCAACATAGTTGGGAAAAGGGCTAGGCAGGTGCTGAAATGTCAACCTTTATAAGGACCTTCCCTTCAATTACTACCTGGTCAAAGTAAAGTACTACTAAATGCACTGATGGCCCAATGGTAACGCCCGCGACTAAAAATTCCAAGACATGTGACATCTACCAACTCGCACTGGGCCCGCGTGGTAAATTACCGCCCACCCCCTCTCACCGAGAGGAAACCTGTGTCCCAGCAGTGGGAACACTAAAGGCTGATTATGCTTTTGCTAAAGTAAAGTAATGTTGGTTACTTCCCTGAATTAAGTCAACCTACTTAGAGACTATTTACACCTACCAAAAGGGTTACAGAGTTTAACTCTCATAAATTTACGTTACTTCTGGCCACCATGTTGTAAAAAAAAAAGCTTGTAAAAACAACACAAATCCACCCCAGTATGTAGGTACACATAGCGCCACTGTTCTTGACCCACTGAACTAAAAACTGCAAAATTAAACAGTCGCATAACTCCACTATTCTGTTTGCATCTGCATAACAAAGAAAAAAATAAGACTTTAATAGTTTTCTCCTTTGAAGGCGCGAAAACGAATTTTCCGCAGAACTTTTTTCTCTCTAAAACGCTTTTTACTTACTGTGACGCAGATCAAAGAATTCAGTTACACTTGAGGCCGATAAAAGGTATAAATCCAAGAATTCTCGTAAATTTAAAACTTCGCGTAGCGGCGTTCATTCCCAAAAGAATATTGATAGTTTAACTTGAAGTTCACTTTTGAAATTAATTAGAAAGAAAATGTAATCATGTAGTTTTAGAATTTAGCGTCAGTCGTATATTTTTAATTAAATGCAAAGGATTTTCTTGAAGTATTTCGTTAAAATTAATTGATGCTTTTGAATGAGTCTGCTATTGACAACCAAAAATGGTTTGTAAATGATCTGCGTTGGACTTGATTGGTATTAATTATTCAATATTGTCTTAAATGTAGAGAATTAGATTTATCTTGTTATAGTTTTAAGGTTGGCTGAACTTCAATTGAAAATAGGCACTGCGAGTATTTGCGGTTTAAGGGATCATAATTGGATAACTTACAAATTACAACAGTGTAAATCAGCCTATATTGTTTCCCCTGCTAAGACATAGGGCTGTTATCTACCACGCCGGCCCTGCGTGTTGGTAGATAAATAATCACATGCCTTCGATTTTTTTGGTCCTAGGACATGCCGGTCTCCTCATGATATTTTTTACAATAACTAGTACGAATTAAATTGTACCTCATGATGAACCTATTATTTACTACCTGCGCCCCGCGTTTTCACCCGCGAAATGTCGATCACGTGGGAATATCGGGAGAAAAAGTAGCCTATATGTTAATCCAGGATGACAGCTACCTCCATATAAAATTTTACCAAAATTGGTCCAGCCGTTTGAGCGTGAAGAACTAACAATCATATAAACACACACACGCACTCACAAACTTTCGCCTTTATAATATTAGTGTGATAATGTAACATTGCTTTAAGAAAGCGCCATATATGTTTCTGCTCGCGAGTGTATTCTCAGTTCTTTGCCGAAGAACACTTTGATGTCTGTCGTTTGTATATCGTGGTGCAAATGGGCGCAGTATATTGTAACTATATTACTTTGTACAATACATAGAAACACAAAATATACAGATACAATTTGGTAAATCGTTTAGTTTTTGAGTAACTACGGCGTAGTCAGTCGACTACGGCGTAGATAGTTGACTACGTCGTAGGCACGTCATATTGCTTCTATGGAGCTATAAGGAAATAAAAGATTCTATTGGTTATCGGAAATAATTACAACGTTGGTATACAAGGTGGAGACGATAATAATACAAATATAATTGAAATGCGTATTTCTTGACGCTCCCTGTCTGCACACAAACTTTCAATCAAAGTTATCCACTAGCATATCCAATAGTTTCGTCATTATAACTAGTCGGCTGATTGGCAAAATCCATAGTCATGTTTGTGAGTTTGTTAAAAAAACACTTTTTTATCACATTCAAAAAGAGCCAGTGTATTCTTC
The DNA here is from genome assembly GCA_963082905.1 of Oligia fasciuncula. Classification (NCBI taxonomy): domain Eukaryota; kingdom Metazoa; phylum Arthropoda; class Insecta; order Lepidoptera; family Noctuidae; genus Oligia; species Oligia fasciuncula. Next base: position 19,267,377 of record OY720400.1, read on the forward strand.
GTAAACAGGGACTAAAATAGCGCTTTAATCCCTAGGGACTAAAAGTTGTTTGAATTTGGAATGTGGATACTGTTAGTGAAAGTTTAAATCTATAAAGAGATCAATCACTAACATTGTATGAACAAGTAAGAGGCTGTATGAAAAAGTAAAACGCGCGTGCAGACTAAAAAAAAAAAAGTTTGTGATAAAATAAAAAAAACGTGAGAATCACTCGCTGCGCTCAGGATTCAAAAAAGCACTCTCGCCTTCAAAATAGTGGTTTGCACCCTTGACAATCTACTATTTTACATTTAAATGTTAGGATGTATTTGATAGTTCCTAAATACTCCTAAGCATTTTTATTTCTAGTGTTTTAATTTATGTATCCACATTGTATATGTATACCTCCAACATCCATCTATTAATAATTACAATCTATTTATCTTAAACCTGTATTCCGTTTATAATAAGTACGAAATTTGTATGCATTACCAACCCATTCTCCGAGCTTTACTTACGAGTAGATAGCGAATGCGAGTTGAAGCGATAACAACATGGGAAGATACATAAGACGAGGTACCTACTTATCTTTGCAAGGAAGTAATGCCGTGGTTTGAGCAAATTCATGAGAAAAAAAGTTCAGAACACCGGACTATTCTGTAAAAATGTCAGCGTGAAAACTGGTGTAGTTAGCAGTCGTCTTACCTGACGATTGACACTATTGTAATAGTTTTACAGACTACATAGATCGGCAGTTGTTCCGTTTAGATTTAATAACATGAATGCACAATCAGCCTATAATGTTCCCACTGCCCCAGCAGTGGAGAGAGAGTGAGTCGAGAGGGAGTGGGCCGTAATTTGCCACGCGGGCCCAGTGCGGGTTGGTAGACGTCACATGTCTTTGAATTTTTGGTTCTAGGACATGCCGGTTTCTTCACGATGTTTTCTTTCACCGCTATAATAATTTGCACAAAGTACAGCGCCTGCCTGGGTTCCAACCTACAACTCGCAAGTGGCGTCCGCTACCCACTACTGTCTGATATCATGAATACGGGGCTTTGACATGTTGGCAGTAATAATTATGATTCCCGCAACACAAAACATGCAAAACTGAACAATGTTGTGCTTTTGTTTCCCTGAAACAGGAACAGAGCTTTAGAAAGTGAGTTGAGTTTGAGTTTTTGAGTCCCCGACTAGGTATATGATTTTAACGGGTATGTATGTATATACATACATACATACGTATGTTCATCTATTCCCTCATAACTTCAAAAGTACTTTTAATAATTTGACAAAATGAGGAATCGTCAGAAGCGTCTTGACCCTTTGCTGGTTAGTGACATCACACTAAATTCAATATGGCGCCCTCTAGAATACATAAAGTAATGAATTTAAAAATAAATATTTTGTGATGCTGCCTTGTTGGGTATCAAATGAAAGGGCTTAATTAGCACATTTCAAAAATATAAGTATTACTGAAATAAGCCCCAAAATAAATAAAAAATAAGATTAAAAACTAAAACCCGACTACTGAAAAGGAAGAAACAAAAAAGGGGGGCAGAAGCTCGCCTTATATAACATTATTTTTAGTGCGAAACCCGAAACACGTGTCTAGTATTTTTATGTTAAGAATCTATGTACAAATTGTACATTATTTTTAAGAAATATTTTATTAATGTAAAATCTTGAACTATTTATGTACATAATTATACTAATACAGTGGAAATGCAAAACAAGTACGTGTGGACTTTTGGCCGAAAGGTGTCGTATATCGACGTTTCCGAGGACGGTTACGCGACACCACGCAGCGAAACACGACGCCGACAACGTTACGTGTATAGTCATAGTTTTAAGGTTTTTTATGATTATTATCTCCTTTATTCAAATAAATTCTTATAAATTATATTTTTAAATATTAGTATAAAGAAATATAAAAACATTTAAAAATATAAAAAATAGTAGCCCACCGGTATCGGGAACAGGGTCCAAGCTACCGGCGGTCAGGGCTCCAGAGAGAGGAACCTCACTATTCGGGCCGTGTCCAGAAGTACCGCTTTCTGGATCAAGCCCTTGATCCAGCTGCCCAACGAGAGCCTCCTCAGGTGTTGGTCGAGGCTCTTGGCTATTAGACCATTGGCTGTCACGACTATCGGCACAATGATCGCTGAGTCCACATCCCACATGTCGACAACCTCGTGAGCCAAGTCAAGATACTTGATTTGTTTATCTTTCTCGGCTTTCACGAGGTTCCCATCATGCGGGACGGTTATGTCAACAATCATTGCGCGCCGCTCTGATCGATCCACCACCACTATATCAGGCTTATTGGCAACAATAGTCCTGTCAGTGATGATGGATCGATCCCAATATAATGTGATATTACCATTTTCGAGAACTGAGTCGGGCACATACCTGTAGTACGGCACCTCCGATTCCACAAGGTTGTATTTCAGAGCAAGTTGCTGATGGATTATCCTGGCTACAAGGTTGTGTCTATGCAAGTACTCTTCGTTAGCTAGACGAGAACACCCGGAGATAATATGTCTGATTGATTCTCCCGGCCGGTGGCATGCCCGACAGATGTCAACCGTGCCGTCTTTCACAATAAATCTCCGGTAATTGTTCGTCATTATGATTATTATTATTATAAACATGAAGTTGTCGACACAATGCTTAGATACTAGGTACTGCTTGACAAATTCTACTTCAAGAAAACTTGAAGTACCTGTTTCTAAGTTAGTTCTAACTTTTGCATGACGTAGCTCAGTGCAACGTATCATGTGCTAAGAACTTGAACATACGTTTGTAAGTATTGAACATACATACGTCAACAGGAAATAAACAAACGTTTGCTTAGCTGCATGAGGTATTGCACGCTTTAGTAACTACGTACCTAAGGTCTATTCTTTACATTTCTAATTGATGTTATTTCTAGTTAAACAAATATCAACTTTATTATAATGGTTAATAAGTTGATTTCACACTGATTAGCACTATTGAAAAAGTTCTAATAATGTTCGAAGTTGTAGCGTAAACTGAACTTTATTGTGTAGGAATTAGACTAATTTTTCCATAAACTGATATTTGTTTACATTTTTGGCAACTTAATCGCAAACGCAGATTACTTAACAACATGACATCACGACTGTTTTTCCCGAAGGGTCAGGCAGGAAGTACCTCTAATACACTCACATTTCGCCAGTTACTCTTATGTTTAAGTCCCATGTAATAGGGGCGAGCCTATTGCCAACAACCGGATATAAATCCAGACTCCGGGCTGCTACTGAGAAATTCCTGATGGAAAAATTTGCCCGACCTGGGAAACGAACCAAGAACCTCATGCTCAGCAGTAGAGCTTGCGACCACTACACCACTATTATTATTATTTATTTGTCATTGACATATCTCGGGATCCTGGGGTCCCGGACCTTGGGAAGGCGTAGTTAGTTTTTTTTGTTTATTTAAAATAGGCCGGCCCTAGCGGAAAAGTACTCAAACACTGGCAGCATTGCCACGTTGAATGGCAATGTAGCATTGCCATTCAACGTGGCAACGCTGCCAGTGTTTGAGGCTTCGATCAATAATAGTACTAGATGCCCGATAAGCGCTTCAAAAACGGCCCGAAAAATACGAGCACGAATACTTTTGTGCTCTTATTTCAAATTGGTATGGTCCAATCATAGCCAATGTTAAGACGTCAAAATGCCTCAGTGCGCGTTCAAAAGTTGTGTAAATAACCACCGTAACACCAAGATTTTCGAAGGAATATCTTTTTTTCGGTAAGTTTTTATCATTAAATGTTTTTCATAAAATAATAACACAATTAAATAGCAAATATAAATCAATTAGCAAATATTATGATTGTTTGGCCAATGTTTGCGACAACGCGCCAACTATTCTAACAAACATTGAAGCATTGAAATGTAATTCCAAGAACTACGTCTAGTTCCAAATTCGAGTAAGTACGAAATTGTCAACAAAATGTTTTTAACCTTATTGCTTAGAAGTTAAGTTTCATTTTAGAATAAATATTTTTGTACTTATTATAAAAATGACTTTTTATTTTCAAGTGACATTTTAAATTTATTGCATCGATGACAGAAGGACTTAAATACTAATCATTTGCAAACGTAATTAAACTTAATGTTAGTGTGTTAAGGTTTATAATAATCTGAAGTTGTTAATATTATTAAACTTTTTTCTATAGTTCGTAGTAAGAAATATAAATGTTTATGTGTGTGCAAACGTGGCCACTTTAGCGACTTATTTTTGTTCCTAATCATTCATCTAGTACTATTATTGATCGAAGGTTTGAGGCACTTTTCCTACTGACTGCGATGCGGACGCATTTTTTGATGCCCAATGGGCTCTTCCCCTTTTCTTATAATTACTTGTACTGAATATATTTTTGTGTTAGCCTTGAGGTAGTCAGGTATGACCAACCCACCTCACCACTGTCCTACTGTCCTACTGACTAGGATTTCTTCAGCACAATATTTTACGAAAGCATCAAAACCAAAGCACGAACATGTTTTTCGAAACGCCCTACAAATATTTTTAAACACAACCACAAACTCGGCAACAAATTTTTATCGACAGCAATCGAGTGAACTATATTGGATACTTGGTAGCATTTTAACCAATCGCGTCTGCAATCAGTAAAGTATACAGCAATTTTATATACGTTTTACGTTTAACTTCTGAGGTAGCCAACCAAGCACTTGGACATAGTCCAGAGAAACTTCTAGTGGTTGGTGCAAGTTACAAGATTTTGAGCTACCGAATATTTCGTGAAGTCAGGGTATTGTTGTGCAAATTATTATCCGGTAGGGACGCGCCTGCGCTCGTTCGTCGATTGTTTTAGTGATGAAGTGATGTGACTATTCGCGCCAGTTTGAACACCTCCATGGCCTCCATACAAGTTAGTTGACACAATCGGTGCGAGCGCATTTCATCCTACATCCCAACTCCCAGAGCTTTATTTTGTTTTATCGAAATCAAGCTTATGTTAAAGTTATAATAAAACTCCCAGTTACCCAAAACAGTCTCAATGTGTCTTTTTCTTCCATGCTTCTTTCTCTATTAGTCTTCATCTCGGTAGTTCACCCCCTTTTCAGGCATATCATCTTTCACACAGCCCATCCATCTTACTCAATGTACGAAAGATATTTGAATATTTTTAGAGCCCATTTTAAAATGAAAGCTGCATTTTTAACGCCAATATATTTTATTTAAACCACAATGTAACGCTGATTAGATTGGCGGCGACTTCGTACGGGCCAATGCAAACGTTCGTATTGTCTTCAAAACATTTAAGTTTCCAAATGGACCTTGTAAACACGAGATTGGCCAGATAATGTTGTTATATAGCATACACGTATTGAAACTCAACACAAATAAAAACTAGCTTGTTTTTATTTCTGTTGAGTTTCAATACGTTTAGTGAATGACAGATCCATGTTTTGGTTGGGCACAGTCGACTGCACGTCGCTAGGTAACACTTGCACTTCGATTTTGAGCAGACTTTTTTATTTTTGTTCTCGGGCCAGACCAGGCGCCTTTCGAAAGTTTCCCTTCGAAAGGCGCCTGGTCTTTGGGGATAAAACCAGGGAGTGTGGGATTTTTACCTCAATAAAACCACCCTGGTGGTCACCATCTGCATGCACTATGGGAGGTAACTGTGCCCCGTTACCTCTCAAAAGACCAATCCGGAGCCCCCTCTGTGCTACGCCTGTTAGGGCACATTTCTGGGGAGACTGTAAAGGGGTCTCCCCAAAACTGAGCTGACCAAGTGTATAAGACAGCACATGACTTTGAGCTGACCTAGCGCAGTACGGAATTTCGATAGAATTAAAAGCCAGCGTATAATACACTGGCTTTGTTACCACTATCTATGTCTGAACTTTAAAAGAGACTGTGTCCTCTGAGTTTGTTTCGGCCTTCTTCTCAGAGTACTCAGATAGGAAACGACGACCATAACTAGTTTAAAAAAATATGATTGACGTGTAAAAGTTTGTGCAAACCTACTTACAAAAATAAAATAATTTATCATTTATCATCGCTCGGCATAAATACAGGGTGGCAAGGCCAACGCGTAAACAGCAACTATGAATTTAGTTGAAATTTTTAGTCGGATATTAAAAAAAATGACACCGCACAAAATGCAGTGTTGATGAAATCCATTGTAGCTACAGGTTTTTTATATTGTATTTATGTTTTTTATATATTTTGTAAATATTAGGTATTGCTGTAAACATTATTTTAAAAAAATACTCCATGAAAAAAAACTTTCAATATAAAATCCCAAAGTTGAAACAAAGTCGGACGGACGACTTGCCTACTATTCGAAATGTGTGTAAAACGTATTTGCCTACCAGACGTAGCAATATGTTTTTAAACTTTAACATATTAATTGGAACTTGATAGGGTTGGTGTGAATGCTTTTTGTTTATAAAAAAACATATTCTTGACTTGAATAGAAAAACGGCTATATCTCTAAAACTGGCCATGATTTTTTTGCGCCCATTTCATCATTTTTTTTGTCTTGTACCAAAATTTCAGCCAAATCCATTAAACGGCTTTTCCCTGACATTTCGCGCGGGGTTCTTTGCTGTTCCATACATTTTGACCGCGTAAGACCACTTTACTATGAAACAGCATGTTTTTTTTATAACCGACAAAATATTTCTACGCAATGGGGTTCCGTGCCACCCTGTATGTCTACTGCTAAATATGGGCCTTTTCATAAAGGTCCCAGAAATAGTTGTCCGGAAGAACGGGTTCATATGGGTATTGACAAGGCTCTCCCTTTTGACCTAATCCTTGAATTAATCTGTATGACACCCTGGGTTAGAACTAGGTAGACCAGTAAATTGCCACATTATAATCTACAGAAATAAGACCCACGAGCACGTCATGAACTGACCATACCTATTATTTCTAATGCCAAAATAACAAAAGAAAAAAAAAACCCCAAATGCTGTCAACAACTACCAACTATCCATAGACAATAATACCCTAAGATATTGTTCTAACAATGATCAAGTTATATCTATAGCCAAGTTAGAACAAGCCGAACAACTTGGTGTATAAATCACCGCCTCGACGGGCAGCTTTCGAGAGGGAAAAACTGAAACTTGCTCGTTCGAACTGGTTATATAAACAGAGGAAAAAACAAGCGCAAGGAGACATCGACAGCTCCCGTTTTTAGTTTTGTTGGGTTTCCGATAGTCCGATAGTAGATAGATAGAGGTAGACAACCTCTTAAGAGGTCATTGTACTCATCATTATGAACAACTTTTACTATGGGACCAAACCTGAAATCGCGAAAACAAAAATCAACTGTTCCCTACATTTTGACGAGTTATACGAACATAAATTTAGGGAGCAGCTTATTTTTTTTTCGCGATTTCAGGTTTGGCCCTATATTAAAAGTTGTTCATAATGATGACCTCAATATAAACAATGACAATGAACTCTTAGGCGGTTGTTAATATTTTACCAATAACCCTGTATATCTTATAAATTATTATACAATGGGAGACAACAATACGACCATAAGTGAAAACACTGATGTACTGATGATGAAGTTATCAAATCACACTAATATTATAAAGGCGAAAGTTTGTGAGTGTGTGTGTGTGTGTGTTTATATGTTTGTTACTTCTTCACGCTCAAACGGCTGGACCAATTTTGATGAAATTTGGTATGGAGGTAGCCGACACCCTGAATTAACATATAGGCTACTTTTTATCCCGATATTCCCACGGGATCGACATTTACGCGGGTGAAACCGCGGGGCGCAGCTAGTAAAGCATAACAGCGAATAAAAAAAACAGATTTTTTTCTTGATTGAAAAAACTCAATAGTAACCAGGCCCGTCCAGAAGCGCGTTGGGTATCAACCCATGTATGTGCCCATGTGTGATGTATCCTCAAAGTCACGGAAAGGGGAGGCCTGTAACCAGGTATAGGCCTCTCCTTTGATCATCGGAATCACCCACCGCTGGCAGTGGGTAGTCCGGGCTGAAATGATGATAATAATAATTATAATCTTTATTATGATACACAAGAGCACAAGAAGTATAAATATAACATGGAATATTTACACAAATCATGTAACCCTGTCTCCTAAACTCTTAAGAGACAGTGTTAGGATATACAGGGCGGTTAGTCATCATGATGATGAAACTAAGGGTCAGTTCACACCGAGACGCGACGCGACGCGCAGTTTTCAAGATAAAAATACAATTACAGACCTTATCTACTACACTAAAAGGTTTCAATTCAGTGTCTACCTACTACGTCGAGCTACGCGCGGCGGCGGCGCCGCGCTGCCTACCTTTTAGTGTAGTAGATAAGGTCTGTAATTGTATTCCTATCTTGAAAACTGCGCGTCGCGTCGCGTCTCGGTGTGAACTGACCCTAAATAGTATTGATAAATGATTAATTTATGTAAATAGGATATAAACACACTTTTACAACTTCAATAATAAATTGTATTTTACGCGATCGGTGTTTCCTACTTTGCGAAGAAACGTCGAAAAAAATTCAGAGACGGGACGACTATGGGTTTTGCTAGCAACATAAATTATTGTGACTAACCTATTGGATATATTGCTTATATACTAGCTGACCCGGCGAACTTCGTGCCGCCTCAGAATCAATAAGAAAGAATATATCAAAATCATAATTATCTCCATTTTTTTTTTCGTGAAATTTTCTCTTGTTTTAATACTTAGTTATTCTGCTCTTCGGGGCGGACACAAATCCAACAAATCAGAGATTATAATAATCGGTCCAGCCGTTCTGGAGTTATAAATGGTGTAACAAACCCGACTTTATCTTATACTAGTTGCGCCCCGCGGTTTCACCCGCATAAGTTTAGATCCCGTACGAATATCGAGATAAAAAGTAGCCTATATATTAATCCAGGGTGTCAGCTATCTCCATACAAAATTTTATCAAAATTGGTCCAGCCGTTTGAGCGTGAAGAAGTAACAAACATATAAACACACACACAAACTTTCGCCTTTTTAATATTGGTGTGATAAATAGATTTACATACTATGAAGGTCATAAGATACACGAGGATTATATTAATCTTTTATCGTCCTCCCAACATTGTACATTTCAGCGAAAAGTTAATTATAATGATATTATTCATTGTATATTTCAGCGTAAACCTTTTTCGTACAGGCACATCGTTAATTTTTTTTTATCTTCACTCTTATCAGCTCGGGTGCGCCGGATGTAATTTAAGTATCGCTGCCCATTGAAGCTTTTTGAACTTATCAGCATTTGGAGCGCATCCAAATGTACATGAGTTAAAACAGTGCTTAATATGGTTATAATTAACTTGTTATAACGGGCTGATTTTTCCATCGCCAGTATTCGCCAGATAACTTTTATTAGAGGAATAAAAATTGACGTTTGACAGTTTGTATTAAATAACTGTCAAAATTCAAAATTATTCCTTGAATAAAGTTATCAGATGATTGACAAATGAGCCCTTAGTGTTATGTTATCATTCCAGTATCAAGTTTGACGTGTAAGGTAGTACTTGGACTAGTAAATGGTAAGTTAGTTTATAATGCACTAAGTGGACACAGCTGTTAAAAGTTGTTGAGAAAACACATTCGTTATTTACGTAGGACCCACCTACCAGAGCTATTATATCAGAGTGGCAATTCTCATAATTTTAAGAACGTTTACAGTCTGATCTCAGTCTCAATCTGTTAAAAGTACCTCTAATTTCCATACATTTTTGTAATTTTTTTTTGACATTGATTATCGCTGAGATGAAATTGCGACTAGATTTTAACGTTTTTAATTACGGGACAAATCTTATGTTCTTAAAATAGGTGAACCTTCTTACTTTTTTAGAGAAAATCAAAAAGTTTAAGTGTCTTGCCGAAGGTACGCGGCCGAAGTTCGGCATGATTAAGCCTGCAATGCTATATATAACGCATCGTAATTTCGGCATAATGTGTCGTCAGTAATTCAAATAGCATTGCAGGCATAACCGTACCGAATTTTGGGTCGCGTACGTTCGGCATAGTGTGCTTAGACACTAAGACCACCGAGAAAATTAAAAAAAAACTTCAGACCTCCATCAAACTAATTCATTTGAACTCCCCGCAACAAAGCAAATGCATGTCGAAGTAATCCAAGCAGGTAAGTTTAAGTCTTCAGCGAATGAGATAGCGAACTCATAACGTTGTTGTTCAAGTTTTTATAGCGCTAAGTTAGCGACGAGTTTCAAGTGTATTGCGACCTTGTTTTAATGGATATCGCTTTAAAGCGCTTCGGGGTACACGGTGGCTTTGTTTTATGGTTCATGTGGAGCATGACGATTATAATAATTTAGACAGGGTCTTATAACATGAACTGCCTCCAAAGGTTATCAGCTACTCGTTATAGCAACTCCGTCTGTTATAAACTGGGGCTCTGACAACAGAGAAACGGGTGGCTTTTTTTTTCGGTTGGGAAATCATCAAATGACCGTCCCGCTCTGGGTGGAGCGGAAGGGAGTGTCAGACTCTTACTGACTAAAACCCACCCATGTTCCTTCCTTAGTCGTTTATGTTCCGGGCCAGCGGTAACCCTTTCGGCCAATCCCGCTGAACTCCGTCTGTTATAAACTGGGGCTCTGACAACCGAGAAGTGGGTGGCTTGACCTTGAATTTTCATCAATTCGCCATACAACGTGGCAATGCTGCCAGCCTTTTGGGCAATTTTCCCGCTGACAGCGATGCGGACAAATTTTTTGATGCCCTTTTTCTTAACCCTGATTCTTAACCCTTGATTTGTTTTCCCTGATTCTTAACCCTTGTTTTGTTTTATATACATGTACATATTAATATTTTAAGTCTGTTAGTTTTTAATATATTATATTAAGTATAAGTAAGTATGTCAAATAAATAATTTGCCATGTCAAATTAACCAGTCAATCTATTTAGTTTTTTTAGAAGTGTCCTGAATGTTACTTTGAAGTCAAATAATTTATTTCAATTAGACTATTATTTTACAGTCTCTTTTTAATTGCCACGTCTTTTAGATAATTAGTTACAAAGCTTAGAATTCTATTAGCAAGAGTATCTTCTTACAAAAAAAAATTGTGCTAGTTTTTCGTTTTAATATACTCCATTAGTTATTTGTCACTCAAGAACTCTATATTTTCTTACAACCTGAAAGCCAATTCCTGTAATTAAAAACTGGCCAAGTGCGAGTCGGACAACACGAAGTGTTCCGTACCACAAGGCAAAAACGCCGAAAAAAACAAGTTTGTTATATGGGAGCCCCCCTTAAATATTTATTTTATTCTGTTTTTTATGTTATAGCGGCAACAGAAACACTTCATCTGTGAAAATTTCAACTGTCTAGCTATCACGGTTCATGAGATACAGCCTGGTGACAGACGGACAGACGGACAGTGGAGTCTTAGTAATGGGATCCCGTTTTTACCCTTTGGGTACGGAACCCTAAAAACGTTCACAATCTAGAGAATCCACGAGAATTACCCTCTACTGTCCTAAGTAGACATACCTTTGCGCAAATGGCTATTTAACAATAACATCCACGATAACAAGTCTTTAAGTTACTCCGAATACACAGACTCCGACAATTCACCATGAAATGCATTTTAAACAGACACCTTTACCCTTAAGGGGTGACGACCATAAAGGTTATATTATGTTGGACCTCATCACATAACAATTGCGCAGTGGCCCGCATATGACACTTTGTCCCTCCCTAACAGCTGGCTTTGATGGATTATTCAAATTCCAAAGAGTTGGCAAACTTAGACGGTGGTGGCGAGACCTAAAACAATAACGGTTTTTGTTTGACATTTAAGTGACAAGCGGAAGCGGGAGCGGTTTAAGTAATTCATCCTGCGTTTGCAATTTAATTTTCGAACATGAAATCAAATACGTGTTTTTGGAGATATAACTTTAATGTCCCTCAAATAAAGTTCAGTTTGCGCTACAGCTTCAAATTCTTTGATGACTTTTTCAATAGGACTTTTGAAATCAACTTAATTACGACAAGCATAAAGTTGATATTTCTTAAAGTAGAAATAACGTCAATTAGCGTCAAAAAATTTACGTTATTATAACGCTATTATTAAAAAAAAATACGAGGCAGTAAGCGGAGCTGACTGCCCAGAGTGCAATGTACCTCCATGTATATTGAGGTACCTACTTATCAACACTAATCTATCTATATAAATAAAACAAAGTCGGGTTAGTTACACTATTTATAACTCAAGAACGACTGCACCGATTTTTATGATCTCTGATTTTTAGAGTTCCGTACCCAAAGGGTAAAAACGGGACCCTATTACTAAGACTCCATTGTCCGTCTGTCTGTCTATCTGTCACCAGGCTGTGTCTCATGAACCGTGATAGCTAGAAGGTTGAAAGTTTCACAGATGATGTACCTATTTCTGTTGTCGCTATAACAACAAATACTATAAAAAGAATAAAATACATAATATTTAAGGGGGGCTCCCATACAACAAACGTGATTTTTGTGCCATTATTTTCTCGATATAAATAACGGCAACAGCAAGGTAATTACGTAACACACTATCAGTAGCAATGGGTTTCATTTTGACAGTTGAACGACATTCATTGCGTTAGTTACGTTGTTGAGCATACACATTTTTCGAACATATGGAGCCACTGCACGAGCCAGACACGAGCGAGGCACGACCCGCTGCACGTGCTGTCGGCAGTTGCAGTTGGCTGCTCGGTTCCAAATAGTACCTTTAACCTGGTAATGGGGTTCCTATTTCAACATTTGGCTACGAAACCCTACTAGCTACGATAGTAAAGTTAAGATAAAACATAAGTAAAAATGCGATCAGTCGAAACTGATGAAAACGATGCCTGGCATAAAAAGTGATCTTAGTAAATAAAGTTTGCTCCAGGTCCCACCGACATGGCGGCTGGCCTCAGGTGAAATTTCACTAATAAACTTTGGTAGTCAATAAAATAAACGCAACAGAGAGGAATTTGAGCTCTGTTTTAACGTCGTTGTGACATACTGGTGCGTTGTTTGGCGAGCATAAGGTGAAATGACATATCGCTCTTTTCCTATAAGGTCGACATATCTCAAAATTGATGATTTTTTAGTTAATAAAGTTGTGTTGACAAAATTGCGCTGAATTGAATTTTAATTTGATATTTACAATGTTCCACACAATGGGTGCCTGAAGATGGACGGCGCCGCCGAGGTCGACCCAGAAAGCGGTGGCGAGATGACCTGGACGCGTACCGCGAGGGCTGGTTCGAGGCGGCGCAGGAAAAGAGTTCCTGGAAAGACTTGGGGGGGGCCTTTGCCCAGCAGTGGGACAGTATAGGCTGAATAATAAAATAAATTTACAATGTGAATATCTGCCCTCTCTCTCTTACTATAGAGCTTAGAGAAATGACGTTTTTACAGTAAACGGAGCGCAATTTTTTCAACACAACTTTATTATTAACTAAGAAATCATCAATTTTGAGATATGTCGACCTTGTAACAAATGAGCGATATCAACATTGCCCTTATACCAATTAATTTGTCGTCGGCGCAACATGTCTTTTTCCATCCTTCTCAATTAGTCGTTATCTCGATAGTGATCTAGCCACATCATCTTTCACACAGGGGGCCTAAAAAGGCCACTTTTGCAGAATCATAAAAGGAATTCATCAAATCATTATAAATCATAATAGACAGTTAACTGTTAAGTTAATCGTATCAAATCCCATTGGTGAAGGATTTTTCAGTTATTTTTTTTTTGTCTGTGCTTAATTACCAATCCAAATCCAATCCCAATCTCTTGCAACGAAAAAAAGCAAAATACGTTTATGATTCTGCCAAAGTGGCCTTTTTAGGCCCCCAGTTCATCCACCGTTTCTTTGGTCTTTCCCTACTCTTTTAGCTATCCACATTCATACTCAGACTGTATAAGGTAAAATTACTAAGTTTCGATAAATAGTGAATTATGCGTTGACATGACAATCGCTGCATGTTGTTAAGCGCACACACAAGAGATTCATGCTCCTCACGTTAATCTCTCAGTTTCATTTTTCGAAAACAAAGTAATAGATACCATAAGTAAATAACGCTTGTGGCCAATAATTTCAGCCGCTCGGGTCGATCGATCAGGTTAAGCTACGCTAGAAACGGTTGGTTCGTGGATGGGTGACCATCTTTACATACCAAGAACCCTCCGCAGTTCCGTGCCTCGGAAAGCACGTTAAGCCGTCGGTCCCGGCTGTCATTCCGTGGATCCTTGACAGTCGTTACTGGTCGTCGGAAGCCCGAAAGTTTGACAACCAGTCTTACTAAGGGGTAACGTAATACCCAGTAACTGGGTTGTGAAGGTCAGATGGTATTTCGTCGGGTATTTAGCTGCATCCGGCTAGACTGGAAGCCGACTCCAACCTAGTCGGGAAAAGCCTAGGCAGATGATCTGAGTACAATACTATCAATAAAAAGGATAAAAAGTAGCCTATATTTTAATCCAGGGTATCAGCTACCTCCATACAAAATTTTATCAAAATTGGTCCAGCCGTTAGAGCGTGAAGAAGTAACAAACATATAAACACACACACTCACAAACTTTCGCCTTTATAATATTAGTGTGATGTATACATTTAATTTTCAAATGAAAAGGCACGCTGTTCTCCCCAGCCGTGTGACAACAACTTATAGGTACTGCTTAACTTTTCCAATAAAATCGAAGTGAAATGAAATTTGGAATTTAGGAGTGAAGGTGAAACCGATCCACGCTGCTGTCGATGCTAATTTGGAACATTTCGCTAAAATGACGATATTAAATTTGGCAGGAATCTGTGAAAATATTTTTTCCCCTCACTATGTGGATCTCAAGTTACGAGTGAAGTTCTTTTTCGCTTGCAATTGATTTTTTGCTCCCCTTTGAGCGTATGAAATGCTCGTTTCCCGTTTTGCCTGTTGGCAAATTGAATTTGAAGTAAGTAAAAAAGGAATTTTGTTTTCATTTGATTGTCATGTCATAAAGTGCATTGCCTGTCCGTCTGTGAGATGTACAAATTCAATTAGTCGAGAGTCAATGTTGGCTTCGTGGAAACGATTTCAATATTTTTGGTTACTGAGGAAAAACAGGTCTAAATTTAAACTCCAAAATCATTATTGTGTGTTGTTTACGCGAATTTTGCCAATGACGATGAACTGTACGCGATCAGCACATCTAAACCACGTAGAAGAAATATTACACAACAATACCGACAGTGACAGCTGCTCTTGAACACTGTTTAGATGTTCTGAAGGTCAATTCTTTAATATTAATTGAAAACGTTCAAAATCAAATCGCAATCTCATCTCAGCGACAAACAACGTCAAAAACTTTTCAAAGATGTAGGTAAATTGGGGATATGTTTGACAGATTTACACTGAGACTAGAAATACGTACAGACGCCAGTACATCAAGCTACCTGAAATTATCAAATTTTCCTAATCAACTTTGAACCTTATGCTTTAGCGATAAAGTTGATAATCTATTAAAGAAATTTGACAGATTGTAGTAGCTTGATATGCTAGCGTCTGTACCTCTGCTGATCGAGTTCAGTTTCATAAATAAAATCCGCCTATAACTGTGGAATTTTATTGGCTCTGTGGGTCAATAACTAATAATACCTTAGATGTACACACGGATGCACTAGAGATAGCCAAAGGGGTAATTGACGAAGGAATAGCTTAGCAGTCTGACTGCTAAGCTATTCCTTCGTCAATTAATTAGTTAATTAATTAGTTCACAGTTTATGGTTAACGGCACAACAACCCAGATAAATGACTATAAAAGTGCCTTTGCCACAGTTCTCGATAGTATAATATACATAAATACACAAATAAACTCACACCTTCCTCCCATGAGGGTAGGCAGAAACTACTACTTTTGATCCATCAACCTAGCTAAGCCTATTGCAGTCCACTGCTGGACGTAGGCCTCTCCCAGGCTACGTCACAACACCCAGTCCTCCGCCTTCCGCATCCAGTCCATCCCAGCCACTTTCTTTAGGTCGTCCGTCCATCCCCCAGCTGGATGGACGGACGACCGTCGGGCGTCCCACACTACGCTTGCCTATACGCGGTCTCCACTCTAGGACTCGTCTGTTCTACCAGCCATCGGTCCTTCGACAAACATGGCCAACCCACTACCACTTCAGTTTGCTTATTCTACAAGCCCGGTTCTTTTCCGGATAATTTCACTCCTTTTGATTGTTAACATTTATACATTTGCTTTTATTTGTCATAGAAATATGTAGATGGCTTAATTGGAGTAGCTTTGGATTAAAATATCTTATAATAGTTTAAATCTGACCACTAGCACGATTGCTGAGAATTCGGTCCTGTGTTTAAATCCTTGGGAATTTTTGAACAGACATTTTTTTTATAATTTAATGCCTATCTGACCTCCACAACCCAGTTACTGGGTAATACGATACCCCTTGGTAAGACTGGTTGTCGGACTTTAGACTTAAGAAGCACAGTATTATAGGCGTTCGAAATACCATCTGCTACGATCCCTATATACCCCTTTTGCTTACAAACACCACCAAAGCATATATTAAACGAACTTTTTCTCACATTTGTTTCTGGTAGCCACGGAACACATGCCACTTCCAATATTATACATAAGCACCCTTATCCTGTTCGCAGTCAAAGAACTGCCAAAGTGCGCACTACTTGGATTTTCCCCGAACATAAATCTGAAGTTAAGTACGCATCAACTTGGCTTCACTAAACTTGGTACACGCTAGAGGAGAATTCACTTTTTACTTCATAATCTCGATGTGGTTTTATAGATTTGCATGCTTACTGAGCTGGGATGTATTAAGAACTGCGGGGTAATTGGGTAAGACATTCACAGTAGCAATAGCGTTCACTTTGACAATTCAACAACATTCGTTACGTTGTTTTAGTCGATTTTTCGAACATGTGAAGTAATGGGATCGCAATATCCTTCAAAATGATTCAGATTCTGATTGATAGTATGTTACTCATTTAGGGTGCTGGTTATATCGAAAAGAACTTGATGAATTACTATAATTAGATAAGTCAGTATCATGAAATTAATTAATATTAATTTTTGTAAGTAAAGTGCCTCGGAAAGTACGTTAAGCCGTTGGTCCCGGCTATCATTCGTGGATCTTTGACAGTCGTTACGGGGAGTCAAAAGCCCGAAAGTCTGACAACCAGTCTTACCAAGGGGTATCGTATTACCCAGTAATTGGGTTGTGAAGGTCAGACAGGCAGTCGCTCCATGTAAAATACTGGTATTCAGCTGCATCCGGTTAGACTGGAAGCCGACCCCAACATAGTTGGTTGGAAAAGGCTAGGCAGATGATGATGATTTTTGGAAGTAAAGTAAGTAGGTTTTATAGAAACGCTTTTACACGTCAATGTTATTTAAAAAACTAGATGAGGTCATCATACATTACAGGTCTTAGAATAAAACGTATGCTTCTTGGCAAGTAGGTAATTGATATTTTATGAGAAAAAAAACTCGAACGCAAGCGTCTTATTTCAGTAGAATAAACTACAGAACAACACGCCTGTGTTTTTCAAAGGGTAAATTAGATGTGCCCTATAGTACAGTCACGTGCATAAGTATGTTTACACTTGGCTTAATTCAAAGGCAATTTTCTCCTTTATTTTTTAATGAAATTTTATGTTATTACGAACATAGTATTTTCGAACCCATAGGTTTATGTAAAGTGTCGTATTTCAACGTTGCATTTGGAAAATTTGAAAGTTGCAAAGTGTTGACATATTAGTGCTCGTGACTGTACACCCACATTTCGCCAGTTGTGTTTAAGTCATTGCCACCAACCAGTCACAAATGCAGACTTCGGGCTGATACTGAGAAATTCCAGATAGAAAAACCTAATAACATTTTGCCCGACCCGGGAATCGATCACCAGGACCTCATGCTCAGCAGAAGCACAAAACCTCTAGACCAACGAAGCAGTCCACTTCATCTTAAAATGAAAGTTCTCAACCTCCGTCTTCATCACCATAAACTAATAGAAATACATTTAAAACTTAAACATATATACCTTACGACCCATATTCCTTTAAAGCCAGCCATTACAAAAGAGCAAATACCTATCACTTATCCTAGAGTCCAAGTTACAGGCAGTTGTTATGCTGCGACACGGATACGATAACCTGTACGTGACGACTCGTAGCTAACCAAATTATGTGCTGGCAAACTTAACTTTACCAACCCTAGCAACTCTAGACACAACATTATTACGACCAATTTCGATTGTCTACAAAATGTCGTAAGTTTGTTGTAAGACTAAGTTTTATTTTGCAGTTCAGTAGAGTCTTATGTCTGGGAGTGAAGGGTAATAATTGAGTGGGTGTAGAAGGAGTGGTTATTATAAAATGCAAAAATACTTGAGCAGTTAGTTTGTATTGTACAGTTGTTAGGGTAAGTACTACGCGTGAAAATAAAATGTATGATGTAGTTAGAAAGTTTTCCTTTTGTCTCATTTCTTTGTTTTAATATAGTATAAGATTGTGTTGGAAGTCTTTTATAGGTAAGGTAGAATAAGTAAACAATATACATACATAAGGCTCATATTTTTCAGCGGGATTGTCCGAAAGGGTTACCGCTGGCTCGCAACATAAAGGTCTAAGGAAGGAACACGGGTGGGTTTTAGTCAGTAAGAGTCTGACACTCCCTTTCGCTCCACCCAGAGCGGGAGGGGTCATTTAATGACTTCCCATCCGCAAAAAAAAAGGCACATATTTTGCCCATGGTTGAAATTCTTTAAATTCTCGTATACATATTTCATCATATACCTAATGTTCCCACTGCTGGGACACAGGGCTCTCTTCTAGAAGAAGGCTGCAGTCTACCACGCGGGTCCATTGCGTTGGTAGATGTCACATGCAGTCTTCGAATTTTTGGTTCTAGGATATGGCGGTTTCCTCACGATATTTGCCTTCACCGATTTGAGAGCAATAGTGATGGAATTATTTACACTAAGTAAAGTGCCTGCCTAGGTACAAACGCGTTCTCGTAAGGCCACTGGGTTACCACCTGGTTACCCCTGTGCCACCACCGCTATACATATTTATGTCTAGACCAAATTACCACTACCGAAGTAATAACGTCTCACAAACTATGAGATAATCCTAAGTTTAACTTCAAGTAGAACAATACTGCGATAAGACAATAGATAAGTTATTCTAATTAGTAAAACATTTGTTAAACTTCAAAGTGAGACAATGTGCCCACACAAGAGACAAAACAGTTTTGCCTATTGCAGACAGAACATTATTTGACGCGAGTATGGGCGCTAGCATTGTTTTCATAGAACAATACGTATAACTACAAGCAGTATTGACGGACGAGTTTAAGTCGTAGGTTTAAACCCGGGCAGGCGCTTCACTTTGTGTAGTTTATTTCATCACACACAACTGGGGGCCTAAAAAGGCCAATATGGCCGAATCATACAAGGATAACATTATCACACTAATCACACTAATATTATAAAGGCGAAAGTTTGTGAGTGTGGGGGTGTGTTTATATGTTTGTTATTTCTTCAGGCTCAAACGGCTGGACCAATTTTAATAAAGTTTTGTAGGAGGTAGCTGACACCCCGGAGGCTACTTTAGGCTACTTTTTATCCCGATATTCCCACGGGATCGACACTTACGCGGGTGAAACCGTGGGGCGCAACTAGTTAATCATAATATGGGTAAGGCAGTCCATGTGTTTCTTTTTTTCGCTGCACTACGTAGGTATAATCAAAGAGAATTGGGATTGGATTTGGATTGGATTGATTGGTATTTTAGCACAGACAAAAAAAAATAACTAAAAAATTCTTCACCAATTGGAGTTGATAATTATGATTAGATTAAAGTTAACTGTCCACTATGATTCATAACGTTATGCTTATATGATTCTGCCAAAAAGGCCTTTTTAGGCCCCCAGGTCTCCAAACGGTGCAGGAAAATTTCCTGAGAGAACAAAAATTCGAGAGACATGTGACATTTACTAATCCGTACCGGACCCGCGTGGTGGATTGCAGCCCACTCCTTCTCATAGAAAGAAGACCTGCGTCCCAGAAGTGGGAATATTATGTGCTGATTATGCTGTACTCGGCGTTACAATAAACTGGGGCAAGACTTTATAATCTTTGACAAACGATTCAAGATGCTATCCAAAGCAAGGATAGAAAAGAAATAAAAAAAAAACAGTGGCACTCCGGGAGTGCCGGCAGAAGTAAAACAAATCACAAACAGAATACTTTGCCATCACTCACTGACATATATCGGATCTACATTAAAACCGAGTAAATCCCGAGTACAGCCGAACACATCTGAAGCGGTTATTTTTTTAATCGTCACTTACGGTAACAGTGGCGCGAGTTCAATAGTTTTTTCCCATCTTAAAAAATGCCCAACGCGCCTTAAAAAGTTTTCACTTCAAAAAAAAAAGTGTCACTCATCCATAGACCAACCGCAGTAAACACAGCTTAACCTCAGAAATCTACGTTGCTATAGTCACGAATCCCTTACTACTCGGCTTAACACCCAATAGCCCCCATAAACCAGTTCTCAGTCAAGTATACAAGATAAGAAATAAATCAACTTTTTTCCCTAACAGCGGTTCAAGAAAAAAAGATATAGTCCGGTCATACGGATGCGGGGAAAAAGTGGTGTCGAAGTTGGAAAGCTCCCCGATTCCCCAAGGATGGAGGGCAGACGAGTTTAGATCATGTTTGAGTTAGGATTGTACTGTTTCACTGGACTTTGGGGCTTTGATACCTAGTTGCTGGTTTTTTTAATCTTTTTTCTATCGTCCGACATGAAGTTAATGCTGTAAGTAGTAGAAATATTTACTAGTCAGCATGATAGTAGCAATACTGTCGAGGGTGTATTTAGTTAGATATGGTCTGTTCCAAATGTATCTGATGAAAATGTAAACAAATGGACCTGTAAATGACGATTGTTAGTGCCACACAATTGAATGAGTTATCTTCTGCCTAGCCTTTTCTCAACTATGTTGGGGTCGAATCGGCTTCCAGTCTAACCGGATGCAGTTGAATACCAGTATTTTACATGGAGCGACTGCCTATCTGACCTCCACAACCCAGTTACTGGGTAATACGATACCCCTTGGTAAGACTGGTTGTCAGACTTTCGGGCTTCCTACCCGTAACGACTGTCAAAGATCCATGAATGACAGCCGGGACCAACGGCTTAACGTGCTTTCCGAGGCACGGAGGGGTCACGGTATGTAAAGATGGTCACCCATCCACAGACCAACCGCGCATAGCTTAACCTGATCGATCGACTTGTGTTTCTGTTATTATTTAGCCACGGACCCCTATTCTTGTAATTGAAAGAGTATAATTTAATAATGAATTTCATACTTTTTCCAACAATTATATGTATTGTTGGATAAATTGATGAGACAGAATGTGTTTCTAATTCCTTGTAACGAGTGATTGCGTCAGAATTTAACATGAACAGGGTTTGTTTTCACTCTCATTACATACTTTTAGAACAGATATTAGATACTAATTTATTTTATGTTGATTATTATCACCTTTTATTTCAGTAAATACATAAAATTATATTTTTAAATATAAGAATATAAAAACATTTAAAAAGATAAAAAATAGCAGCCTACCGGTATCGGGACCAGGGTCTAAGCTACCGGCCGGCGGTCAGGCTCCAGAGAGAGGAACCTCCTGATAATGCGAGCCATGTCCAGAAGTACTGCTTTTTTAATCAAGACCTTGATCCAGCCGCCCAACGAGAGCCTGTTCAGGTTTTGGTCGAGGCTCTTGGCTATGACTGTCACGACTATCTTCACAATGATTGACTGAGTCAACATCCCACATGTCGACAACCTCGCGAGCCAAGTCAAGCTACTTGATTTGTTTATCTTTCTCGGCTTTCACAAGGTTAAGTTGAATGATTATTTCTATTATTTTGCGAGTCAAAGTACCGCAATTACAAGCACTTTAGCTTTATAACACGTTGCAAGCTAGCATGCTGATCTATGCTCTTTTCTTCTCCATACGAGAAAAGAAATCGGTCCTACGGCGAGACCAAGTATAAACCATTATTTTTTTTGTTATCAAATGATTTAGATTTTATCTAAACCCAGTACATTCTTAGATACAAGCCTTGATAAACGTTGTTTATTTTCGCGACAACGATTCGACACATTTTTTCTTTCTTCCGAAGTTGTATTATGTGAAAGTTTTTCCGATTGTACATTTGCGCAAAAAAACGATGATATTATATGAGCGTTTTTTTACAACGCTAATGTACTGTGTCGTTTGTGATATTCGCTTTGTAGGTTTGTTAACCGATTCCTTAGCTGTTTACATATACCTAACATTATTTTGGTAATCGTCATTATCATCATTTCAGCCGAAAGACGAAAACTGCTGGAGATACAGGTTCCCCAAACATCGCAACTTCGACCGGTTCTGTGCTTCCCGCATCCAGCGGATTCCTGCGGCCTTCACAAGGACATCGGTCCACCTTGTAGGAGGCCTTCCAACACTACGTCTTCGAACATTCCATTCCGAACATTTGGTAATATACATTAGTCAACACTTAGTACGCTCGCTGTTTTGCATACTGTAATAAATTATTCCCCCCTCATTAGAAATTTTCAGTGACGTCATTGCTGATTTTAGGTCTCTTTTGTTTTTATTTATTTTATTATCTACTAGCTGATCCGGCAAACTTCGTACCGCCTCAGAATCAATAAGAACGAACGTATGAGAAAATGAATAATCTTTTTTTATTTCGTGGATTTTTCCCCCGTTTTTTTCATTATTCTGCTATTCGGGGCGGAGACAAATCCAGAAAATCTAAGAAGTTAAAAATCGGTCTAGCCGTTCTTGAGTTATAAATGGTGTAACGAACCCGACTTTGTAATTTTATTTAAATAGAAGATAGATGTACATATACATAGGTATGCGACATAATTATAATTTGAGTATAAAGGTAGGTTTTTGTATTTCTTTTTGAACATCCGACGGATACAGAGGATTGTTGTAAGTTTAACATGTGTATCTGTGTGTGTGTTTGTGCCATAAACAGGTATTCAATAAGAAACCCGCCAACCCGCACTGCACGTTGCGCTGTGCGTTTTGTTTGTGCAGAATAAACAGTTTTTCTTTATTTTCTTTCTTTCTTCCACTGGGCCCGCGTGGTTACGGCCCACTCCGTCTCACTGAGAGGGAACAATATAGGCTGATTATGTATTCAAAATTATAGAACTCTGCTCACAAATATGTTAGCCATACCACTTAAATCATGTTAAATCCACTGTTCATTGAAATTGAACTATTTCAATGAACAAAATTTAGATTAAACTATATTAATTACTCTGTATAACGATCTTTCAAAAGCAACAGCTATAATTATTAAACTTTCATAATTACGAAATGCAATGCTCCCCGACTTCGAAGACAATCTACGCCGTAGCAAGGACTACGCCGTAGCAAGGTCGTTGTTGACGCCTTGCATGTTTGCGTGACCAAGGACTACACACACACGCATACGGCACGGCGCGGGAGGCGACGCGCAGAGGCAGCAGCGGCGCGCGGGGTGCGCGGGGCGCGGTGCGCCGAGCGGCGAGCGCCCGCCATTCGTTCAGTTCGACAGAGACACCGTTCGACATGTGTCACATTCATTATTATTTTTTTGTCATTATTCTTTATTGTGAAAGCAAGTAAATCTACATTATTTGTACTTGGAGCATATTTTATTGAAAAGGCCCGAGTCCACCCCTTCGCTGCCAGCATTCTACAGTGTCTTCATTTTGGTCCTAACGAGCCGGATTACGGGCGACGCGACGCGACAAGAACAGAGAATCTGCGCACGAGGCGGCCATTACGTGGACTACCATTAATTTGGAAAATACATCATGCATGGATGGATGGATTGATCATCATAGTGCCAACCTTTTTAGTGGAAACAGAGTGCAAAGTCTATCCTTATTATCCTTAACCCATTCCATTAAAAATTCTCTATTTAACGTTGGGCTAACCTACGTAATTATCTATGTACTAATTATTATTAGTACGACGCCCCTAAGACGACCCACTGACCAGTTATTGTGTTCATTAACTCATATTTTATTAATTCGTGTTCACAGCTCAGTACATAAACTGTGAGAACGTGGTCGCTGTTGCCTTCCGCTACTACGCCGGGCAGCTGGGCTGGCCACGTGGCATGTTGGCGTGCCGTGGGGCTCTTACGAGCGCGTTGCACTCGCTTGCTTGGTGTTTGTTTGCCTGTGTTTCATGCGCACCCTCGCTGCTCCCTTGCACATAACGATTAAGTATAAGCTTGCACTTTTTACTTTAAAGATTTTCGTAGCTTGTTGTCGTGTTATAACTTTAATTTCACTAAGTGGATCGCTAACATGGATTTCAAATCATTAATTAATAAACGTGGAACCTATAAAGCTAAATTAACTCAATTCAATTCATATTTAGAAATAGTAACAAGTTGTGATACTTTGAGTTCCTTACAAACTAGTGAATTAAAAATAAGGTTGACAAAAATAGAGGAGTTATATCCTGAATATGATAGCATACAAAGTGACATAGAGAATTTATCTGATATTCCAGAGGACCAGTATAAGGAACGCGAAACCTTCGAGATCCGGTATTATGCTGCGATTGCTGTTGCCCAGGAGCTGTTGAGTAAGCAGGAGCCCTCTGCGGGCAATGGATCGGTTACAGGTGCTAATACTGTTTCTGGAAATAAAGGTGGGATAAAACTTAAACTTCCTACAATACATTTACCTACCTTTTCGGGTCAATATCACAACTGGCTTGAGTTCCATGACACATATGTTTCATTAATACACATAAATGACACTATTCCAAGAATTAGTAAATTCCATTATTTGCGGGCTGCATTAAAGGATAGTGCTGCTTTAATAATAAGTTCCCTTGACTTCTCCGATGAGAATTATGATGTTGCATGGCAGCTACTATGTGACCGTTATAACAACAGACGGCTTCTAGTTTATAATCATGTTCAAGCTATCATTAATATTGAACATGGAACACAAGAATCCTTTCATGTTCTGCGCAACATCATTGATACAGTCAATCGTAACATAAGAGCTTTGAAAACACTTAAGTTACCCACAGATGGTTGGGATGTGCTCATTATACACTTAGTCTCAAGTAAATTGGATTCAGTGACAAGTAGGGAATGGGAAACTTACCGTAATGCATTAGATGACTTAGCTACGCTTGATGATTTTAACAAATTTCTTAAGAATCGAGCGGATTTATTAGAAACTATTGCGGAAGTTCATAACAATGGGTCGAAAGGAACACATAGTGGCAGTACACACAAACAAGGTGACAGTACACATAAGCAAAAGACATTTACTGTCAACTCAGAGTCTTCCGTCAATAACAGACCGTATAGTTGTCCATTATGTAAGGGTAACCATGCCATTTATAAGTGCTCAAGCTTTAAGTCGCTTTCCATTGAAGCTCGTATTGAGAAGGCAAGATCCCTTAACCTGTGCCTTAACTGCTTACGTAATGGTCATAAATCATTTAAGTGCAGGATGGGTGGCTGCGGTCACTGTCATAAACGACATAATACCATGTTGCATTTGAATGGGCCATCCAGTACACAGGATACAGACAGTGGTAGTACTGATTCTCCATCTACTTCTACACAACCTACACCTGATACTAGTAGTGTAGTACTCTGCACAGCCCAGTCAAACACACAGTTGTCAACAAGCTCACACGATAATGTGGTTCTGTCAGCCACTCATAATCCTCAATGCGTTATATTGCTGTCAACGGCTACCATTAATGTTACTGATCACAGTGGTCAAAAACATAGAGTCCGTGCATTATTAGACAATGGTAGCACATCAAGCTTCATTACTAAAAGCCTATGTGACAAACTCAAATTACCAACTCATTCAACCTCGACATTAGTTGAAGGGTTAAATCGTCAATCTAGTTGCATATTTAAAAGATGTGATGCCGTTATATCATCACTCATTAATTCTTATTCTGAGAGTATACATTGTTTAGTGGTTCCACACATTACTCAAGCATTACCTTGTAAACAAGTCAACCATCAAGGGCTACACATACCCCAAAATATTACATTAGCGGATCCTTTGTTCCACACACCGTCACAAGTAGACATGCTGCTTGGAGCGGACTTATTTTGGAGTGTATTGTTAAATAATAATATTTCATTAGGCAAAAACAAGCCCACATTAAGTGAAACAAAGTTTGGATGGTTGATATCTGGGCCCATACATTCATTACAACACAGCATTAATACAGTCCACTGCAATCATGCAAGTACACATTACGATGATCAACTTCAGGATCAATTAACCAAAT
This sequence comes from Oligia fasciuncula, assembly GCA_963082905.1. NCBI lineage: Eukaryota > Metazoa > Arthropoda > Insecta > Lepidoptera > Noctuidae > Oligia > Oligia fasciuncula. Next base: position 19,293,781 of record OY720400.1, read on the forward strand.
TCTTTGAGCTTGAAACGGTCACAGTGCACAAACCTGTATCCAAAGAGGAACAGGAATGTGAAAGTAATTTCATACAAACTACTACTCGTGGAAATGATGGTCGATTCATTGTAACAATTCCATTAAAAGAATCGCCTCAACAGCTGGGTAGTTCATATGAACAAGCACTGTCTAGGTTCATATCGTTAGAACGTAGATTCAAGCGTGACCCTTTATTCAAAAAGCAATATGCTGAATTCATTAAGGAATACATATCTTTAGGTCACATGACTGAAAACACAACTCCAGATAAGGATGAATACACATACATTATGCCACATCATGGAGTGTTACGTGAAACAAGTTTAACAACTAAATTAAGAGTTGTTTTTGATGCATCTGCAGTAACCTCATCCGGGTTATCGTTTAACAACATTCAAATGGTCGGCCCTACAGTACAAAGTGACCTCATTAGCATATTAATTAGATTCCGACAGTTTAAACATGTTGTTACTGCAGATGTCGAAAAAATGTATAGAATGGTAAAGGTAATTGAAAGCCAACATAATTTACAACAGATACTATGGCGTTTCGAACCTAATGAACAACTTAAACAGTACAAACTCAACACTGTCACGTATGGTACCGCATCTGCACCATATCTTGCAACACGATGTCTAGTTCAGCTGGGAAAAGAATGCACTGATAAGTCCATTTCAGATGCTATCATTAAAGGATTTTATGTTGACGATTTTATTTATGGGGACAATGATATGTCTAAGCTGGTAGACATCTGCAGAGGCGTCATTAACCAACTTGAAAGCGGACAGCTACACTTAAGAAAATGGAATTCAAATAATCCATGCATTATACAGCAACTCATAGGTGAAACTAGCAAAGATGAATTGCTTAATTTAAGTGACCATGAGTATTCAAAAACATTAGGATTACTTTGGGGTTGCAAAGAAGATGTGTTGTTATTCTCAGCAAACATTAAACAACATGAACACATCACAAAACGCACAATCTTGTCTACCATGGCTCAAATATTTGATCCACTTGGACTCATTAACCCTTGCATATTGCAAGCTAAAATTATCCTACAAAAATTATGGTCATTAAAAATAACATGGGATGAAATTGTTTCAAGTGAGATTCAAGCAGCTTGGTGTAACTTTATTAAATCATTAGGTGATATTAGGAAAATAAGAATACCAAGACATGTCACCTGTGACTATCCTGTCATTTGTGAACTGCATGCCTTTAGCGACGCATCAACACAAGCTTACAGTGCTTGTATTTATCTACGGTCTGTGTCCCAAAATAATCAAGTGACAGTGAAGTTGGTGACTGCAAAGAGCCGTGTAGCTCCACTGAAACCAATGACAGTGCCACGGTTGGAATTGAGTGGAGCTCTATCAGCAGCTCGTTTAGCTGATAAAGTGAAGTCTTCGTTAATGGGACTTCACAGTTGTACTTACTGGTGTGACTCGACCATTGTGTTAGCTTGGATTAATACTTCCAAGAGCAATCTATTAAAACCATTTGTTTATAACAGAATTCATGAACTGAAGTCTCTTACAGAACCAGGTACTTGGCGTTATGTACCTACAAAGTTGAACCCTGCTGATATAGGTTCGCGCGGCGCAGATGCTCGCCATCTGGAATCCAATAGCTTGTGGTGGTCGGGACCAGCATTTTTAAAAGAACCAGAGTCTAACTGGCCTGGCCCACCAACAAACATTAAGGAAGATGACTTGCCGGAACTTAAGGTTCAAAGTCATTTAAATGTCTCAGAGCAACAATCAGTCGAATTCGTGAGACGATTTTCCGACTTTAGTAAGCTACAGCGCATTACAGCTTATATATTGAGATTTATATATAATTGTCGTTATCCAAAGAGCAAATGTATGGGGTTGTTAACTTTACATGAACTTAATCGGTCTTTAATTACATTATGTAGAATTTCACAACATGAATCATTCCATCAGGAGTATAAGTCATTAAAAAATAAACAACAACTGTCATTAAAAAATAAATTAACTAATTTGAATCCATTTTTACATTCTGATGGTCTGATTAGAGTTGGAGGTAGGCTCTCTAATTCTCATTATAGGTATGATACCAAACATCCCATATTGCTACATGCATCTAACTACATCACAGTACTTATTTTTAAACATTATCACAAATTACTCATGCATGCTGGTCCACAATTACTGCTGGCAAACATTCGTCATAAATTTTGGGCATTAAATGGTAGAAATCTTTCTAGAAAAACAGTACATAGCTGTGTTACATGTTGTCGTTTTTCAGGCAGAATCACACAGCCAATAATGGGCAACCTTCCTGAGCAACGCCTACATGCTGATTATCCATTTATAAACACAGCAGTAGATTATGCAGGACCAGTGATGATTTTGAACCGAAAGGGTAGAGGTAGTAATTTAATTAAGGCATATATTTGCATTTTTGTGTGCTTGGCTGTTAGAGCAGTACACATAGAGCTTGTGACAGATCTCAGCTCCGAAACCTTTATTTCTGCTCTAAACAGATTTATTGCCCGTAGAGGTAAACCTGTCAACATCTTCTCGGACAATGGTACATGCTTCGTAGGAGCATGTAGTGAACTGGCTAGGTTTTTAAAATTAAATGCCAACTATTTAAGTGCACACGCTTCAAATTTATCAATAAACTTTAAATTCTCACCAGCCTATAGCCCACACTTTAATGGCTTAGCTGAGGGTGCCGTGAAATCGGTTAAACATCACTTGAAACGTATACTTGCTCTTGCAAACCTCACTTACGAGGAAATGAACACAGTACTTACTCAGATAGAGGCTATCTTGAACTCAAGGCCTCTAATTCCTTTATCTTCTGATCCTTCAGACCTAGTAGCCCTCACACCGTCACATTTCCTTCTGGGACGAACATTAACTGTTTTACCCTCTCCTCAGGCACAAGATACCACAAGGTTGAGCACTTTCTCACGATATATGAGAACTCAACAATTGAAGACCCATTTCTGGGATAGATTTTACAAAGAATACATTACAGAGCTGCAAAAGCGACAGAAATGGTGCAAGGAGGGAAGAGACCTACGACTTGGAGAGATGGTGCTGGTCAAGGATGATCGACTGCCGCCAAACAGATGGCTGCTCGGGCGAATAACCAGCGTGTATCCAGGCTCCGACGGTGTGACCAGGGTAGCAGACGTGAAGACAACATCGGGTACTCTTCGGCGCGCCTTCAATCGGCTGTGCCCGCTACCAGTTGAAGATCGGCCTGATGTGTCCTCAGACCACAGTCCCTTGCCGAGGGGGGCAACTTGTTGACGCCTTGCATGTTTGCGTGACCAAGGACTACACACACACGCATACGGCACGGCGCGGGAGGCGACGCGCAGAGGCAGCAGCGGCGCGCGGGGTGCGCGGGGCGCGGTGCGCCGAGCGGCGAGCGCCCGCCATTCGTTCAGTTCGACAGAGACACCGTTCGACATGTGTCACATTCATTATTATTTTTTTGTCATTATTCTTTATTGTGAAAGCAAGTAAATCTACATTATTTGTACTTGGAGCATATTTTATTGAAAAGGCCCGAGTCCACCCCTTCGCTGCCAGCATTCTACAGTGTCTTCAGTCGTAGCAAACTATTTCGATAATAGAGGATTGAACTTACATAGATAATTGTAAAACTTGTTAGATTGTAGTTATTTACACATGACTTAATATGCTCGCAAACTAAATATAATTTGAGTGGGTTACTTCATAACTCGTTAAAAGTTATTGGCAAGAAATACAGAGAAACATTAACTTAGTTTAAGATTTATTTTTTTGTTTTTTTTTATTTTTTGTCATTTGGCGTCACATTTCGCTGACAAGCCAAAGGAAAAAGATGTAAAATATGTAGAATGATTTCTAGGAATAATTGTTGAACATACGTGATAAATCGTGGTTTAATTGATTCCTCCCGGTACCCTGAGAGCTCGTAGAGAGTTGACAGTACTGTATTTTAAAATAACTGGCGAAATGTGGGTGTAGTTTAGGTACACCCTTTTTTTTTTGCGGGTGGGAAATCATCAAATGACCCCTCCTGCTCAAAGAGATGTCAGCATCCCCTTAGGACCGAAGCCTGCCGGGTCAGCGGTATTGTCCGAAAGGGTTACCACTGGCTCGGAACAATAAGGGCTAAGTAAGGAACACGGGTGGGTTTTAGTCAGTAAGAGTCTGACACTCCTTTCCGCTGAATTTCTGCGGCGTAAGTTCGGCACTTATGGTGTGTCATATCAGCTGATTACGTCGGAACGTAAAATCAGCCGCGGAACTTCGGTCACGTACCTTCGGCATAGTGTGTTTAGACAGTATAATATCGGTCATCGAAAAAAAATGAAGTCGGTTAATATCGGTTAAGTACTGATAGTTTTTAAGGAACCTATGCTTTTATGTTTTACATATAGCCACCAACATTGTATAAAACCCATTAGAAAAAGTCTGGTATAAACGTCAAAAAAAATTCGCCATAAAAACGCAGCGTTTAAAATCACAAATGTGAACTCCAATATTGGTTTGGCGTGCCCAAGTTTTGATTGCTCACATGTACTATGAATCACAAAGTGATGTACCTACCTACTAGGGACGTACCAAAACTCGACTTTCTGAAGTTTTCACATCTTTATTTATGAGACGCCTCGTTTACATCCGATCAGTGGTTTTTGCTTCGCTACAAGTTCGCAGTTTACTTTTTTGGCAGCGGCAAGTGATTTGTTGACCTTTATGGATTCAAGAAATTATGGATACGACATGACATGTTTTTCTATCCAATAAAACTTTTTTATTCTCGAAAAATCTTTTTGATTTTTGGTATAACATTGACGCGCAAATTATTTTCATGAATTCAGTAGGTACGTGATTCTAGACGTACGCCCCATCACTAGGTCTAGTACTAGAATCATGTTCTGTACCTTATATCGTGTATACTGTGCTTACCAACCCGTTTGCATGATTAGATTGGCAATTTTTTATTGTTTTTATTTCACTACTAGCTGCGCCCCGGGAATATCGGGATAAATGTAGCCTATATGTTAATCCAGGGTATCAGCTACTTTCATGCAAAATTTTATCAAAATTGGTACAGCCGTTTGAGCGTGAAGAAGTAACAAACATATAAACACACCCCAACTCACAAACTTTCGCGTTTATAAATTAGTGTGATGTTCGTATTCGTGCTGTAATGGCAACCTTATAACATTGTGTGCATATAAAACATCTATGAAAAATTGCCTCTTCCATCATACACATTTAAAACGCTAGATAAATACGAATCCTTGTAACCGTTCAAGTCATATAAAATACTTTACATACACATTATTTTTTATTATTATGAGCAAAGGCCTCCCTTCCCTCTTTCCACTTTTCCCGGTCTACTGTGAATGTGGGCCAATCCTTTAAGAAGGAGTCCAGCTCATCCCACCATCTCTTTCTGGGCCTGCCGCGCAGTCGTTTCCTGCCATTGGGGATCCACTGAGTGGTGGCTTTTGCATATTGCTGCTCCGACATGCGACAGATATGGCCAGCCCAGTTCCACTTTAGTCCAGCAGCTGTGCGGCCAGCTTCCGCTATTTGTGTTTTGGAACGAAGTATAGAATTCTTAATGCGGTCTGTGAGTTTGACACCTAGTATACTTCGTTCCATAGCCCGTTGGCAGACTCCAAGTGCGGACTTTTGACGCTTTGCAAGAGATCATGTTTGCGCTCCGTAGGTGTGTGGTACATACACATGTAAAATAGTATTTAATAATAATGTTCATAAATAAGGGAGCTAGATTTCTCTGAAAAGTTCAGCGCCATGTAATATAAAGTTCCTTTACAAAATATATTAAATGTATTCAGTGTCACTTTGGCATATCTCCATTTTCTACGATCTGAGTTTGACCTTAATGTAAGAAATTTTGTTTGAGAATACATAATCAGCAGGTTTCTCGCGAAATCTTGTGTACAGTTCAGCTTTTATTGAGCTTCTTATAATTTGTTAGCACTTATAAAAAACAGTGTTTTTTGTACTGATAATTTTGTTTTTTTCGGTGGTACTGACAACTTGTTTAAGAAAAGTGTCTCAATTTGAACTTAATTATTTTAAACAATCATAAAGTTAACCAAGTAGTTAAGTTTAACGACCGCGTTCCGGAAGACGTAGCCTTGGAAGGCCTCCCACAAGGTGGACCGATAACCCGGTGAAGGTCGCAGGAATCCGCTGGATGCGAGAAGCACAGAACCGGTCGAAGTGGGGATGCTTGGAGGAGACATATGTCCAGCAGTGGACATCTTTCGGCTGAAATGATGAAGTAGTTTAGTAGGTTAGTGTCTGTGAATCTATGATTTAATGGTTGAAATAATAAGTTAAATCAAACAGTTCAATGTAACATATTTGTTTTTAGTAGAAAAATCGAGGGATTCCACTCAGGAGAACAAGATAAGTATGTTCTCTTATTTAGTTGGTCTTGTCCGTAAGGGTGAAGAACAACATACGAAATTACTAGTAGGTACTGCGATGAGTATAGTGTGGGGGCTACAAAATGATACAACGTTAGAATTATCACGTTTATTCAAGCAAATGTGTTTACATCTACGCGCTTAATCTATCACTGTTTTTCGAAACTAAAACCTAATAGAATAGAATACTCTTTATTATGTACAGCATATAAATTACAGACATAAATATAGAAACAGTACAAACGGTGACATAATGGGCGGTCTTATCGCCAAAAGACAACCTTTGGATGTATTAAAAAGGGGAAGGACAGACAAATACTTTAGGTAGTCTGCGGTGTACCATTTACATAATACAATAAATACATACATAAAGTATGATATACTAATCTAAATAAATCTATACATATAATAATAAACATGAAACAGGAGCAAAGAAAATATAATGATGATGTTTAAGGAGAGAGGAAGTGCTTTTTAACCATAATTTTAAAAGTGAACAAAGATTGAGCACGCCTTACCGACACGGGCAAGTCATTCCATAACCATACTGCTTGAACAGTACTTATTATTATGTTCTAAAATTATATTCCTTATTTTTAATTTTTATTATAAATTATTATTTTAATTGTTAAAGTATGTATTTTGACTTTGTATGAATTTTATGTTATTTTTTATTTTTTTTTATTTTTTTTTGAATTTGTGACTGTGGATATTTTTTGTCTGACTTAATAAATTAATTGAATTGAATTGAGTACAAGATTTGTCATAAAAACTGGTGGAATGCATCGGCCTCTCATAGAAATAATTTGAAAACTCATTTCATCACATTCGCTTGAATGTTCGAATGAACCTAGAGTAATTTTTGTGCCAGACTGCACAGCATTAGGTAGACTTTTGCAGTCAACCTGTACAGTACGTAGATTCTGCTCAAAACGATATGGTGGACATGGTGTTGGCTATATGTTATACCAAAATCAATTTATTATTAATCCCGATGAACGCAAACGTGATCCCTCCTCAACACTTGAACGATATATTATTTTTTCCATACGTTCCAAGGTTCGAATCCCGTACGGGTCACGCTACGGGCGCCGGCTGCAGCCCACGTGACTCCCACCCATATTGAAAGCTGCCAATAATCGGGCCATTATAACGAGGGTTTACTTCGCCTCGACAAATATTATGGTGTTGAAAAACTTCAGTATAATACATGTTAATGGAAATATTTGTTTGTGATACTAGCTGTTCCCCGCGATTTCGTCTGTGTTTTTTTTGTATTGCATCGTTTTTAGGGTTCCGTAGCAATATGGTAAAAATGGAACACTTACGGTGAGACTAAGTCTGTCTGTCTGTCACAGCTGGATATCTCAATAATTTCTAATGCTATCAACTTGAAATTTGGAATAGTTTTAGATGACGTTTGCCCAACTATTTTGCAAATAAAAAAGAAATATAAATATATCTATATTTTTTGCAACAGGGACTGAAAGGGGGTCTGAAAAATTCGAAGTGGGGCTACTAGGGCATGTGGGATATCATATGAAAGAGCGCAATTTGCACATTCTCAAACATTTTTTCTCTTTTGTTAGGCCGCATAGTTTTCGACTTTTGATGAAAAATGTCAAAAAAAATACCGCCCCCCCTTATCTCCGAAGAAAAATCTGAATTTATTCTATGTGATAGAAATTTATGTAAAAATTACAGGAAAAATAAAACGATGTCTCTAAATAGCAACTTTTTTCAGAAATCATCAACAAAAGTTACATATTTAGTTCCACTATCAGTCAAGAGATGGCGCTGACGTAAATCCGCCATATTCTACACCGCAGTGCAGTGTTAAAATTCTCTAATGAATATAGGACTCGCCGATGAAAATTTAAAGACATATGATGGTACGGAACCCTTGGTGCGCGAGTCCGACTCGCTCTTGCCCGGTTTTTATAACATAAATATCCAGGATGAAAAATAGGCTATGTCCTTCTTCAGGTCCTAGACTACCCATCTGTCAAATTTCTTAACTGTCAATTCGGTTAAAAAAAACAAAACACAATTACCTACATTGCAAATAATCCATAAAACATACGTATTAGAAAGTGCAATTATTTTATTTTATTTTATTTGGGAAACAAACAGATGCAATAACAAACATAAGTATACAAATAGTTTAAACACAATCCAGAAACAGTTTCCACAGATTAATAAACAATTAAATAATATGTACCCAAGTGTAACAACAACCAGAAGTTCACACCGTTAAAATTTACAGAATTTACAATTTAATACTATATAACTTAGATAACATTATTATTATTTAAATTTCGATGCCAAAATATTTCTTATAAAAAATTTGAATTTGGGTAGAGAAAGGTGAAAAATATCTAAATCTTGATTTGCTTTTAATGAAATGGTGTCGTTGTAGAGACGACAAGCTCTTTTAATAAAAGTATTCTTACCATAATTGGTTCGGGAGAAACCAATTTGGAAGAGAGTTCTTTTGCGTGCATTTAAGCGTATGTTTATGTGTGATGTTATGTTTTCATTAAAAGCTGCCACATCAACTACTAACTAAGGTAGCCACATGAAAGCCAGTTAACGCAATTCTAGCGTGACAAGCCAATTATGACGTCACAACAATTCTTGCAGCTCATGTCACTGCAAAATTTCTTGGAAATCTAGCAATTTTTATGAAAGTCCACCTTCCCGGACTGTTTTCTTTGCCCCCGGGTTCTAATTAAAGTTATAGCGAGCACTCTGAATTCTTGTTGTGGTACAAGGAGAGAAATTTTAGCGGTTGCTAATTAGTTGTGTGGTTCAATTTCATTTAGCGAATGTTCCCAGCGACAAGGTCTGAAAGGAAAGAATGCAACCAATGACGCCATCTCATCTGCCTAGCCTTTTCTCAACAATGTTGGGGTCACCTTCCAGTCTAACCTGATGCAGCTGAATAGTAGTATTTTACATGGAGCGACTGCCTATCTGACCTCCATAACCCGTTATTGGGTAATACGATACCCCTTAGTAAGACTGGTTGTCAGACTTTCGGGCTTCTGACTACCCGTAACGACTGACAAAGATCCACGCATGACAGCCGGGACCAACGGCTTAACGTGCTTTCCGAGGCACGGAGGGGTCTTGGTATGTAAAGATGGTCACCCATCCACGGGCCAACCGCGGCAAGCGTAGCTTAACCTGATCGATCGAACCGTGCGGCTGTTATTTCTTAGCCACAAGAGCCAATGACGCCATCTATCGGTTGTAATAAGGTAACAAGAGCATGTTCGTGACCAAGGGGCTTGGTTAAGACGCGGGTTCCCGGTAAAGACAATACGGTATCGATCAGTACTGATCGGTATTATGCGCTCACACAAGTCACACATAAATAAACAGGAACACATTGCAAACGTTTCTTTCCGTAGATCAACTTGCAGCGATTTGAATGGGAAAACCCGCTACCAAATGCAAATACTCCAAGACATGAATCGAAGAGCAGCAGCTATCTATGGTTTGGGCGTTGGTCCATGCTGGGCCTGTTTGGTGCAGCCGTGGGGGCTACCAAAAAAGGCCTACCTATTTACCTACACCATGTTTTTAATACGCTACACTGCTCATGTGTCAGGCCGCGTCCTAAGCAAAACGATCGTCGCACGAACACGCACTGATCGCGCTCATTTCGTTGAGGACGGAGGTCGGCGGACTCAAAACTGTGGTCGCGTCGACAGAGGGCGCCTTCCGATATACAACAAAAAAGTGACGCGACGATCGCGTATTCGCGTGAACATTCATTTTGATTAGAACACGGTGTCACACACTACAAACCACACAGCAATCGAGTTTGAAAACGTAAGAAAATTCTGCAAAAAAGACTTTAAAATTTTTCCAAAGAGCCGCAAGTCAGTGTTGTTATTCACAAAGTTTTGGCCAAAATGCAATCAGTTTCGCCGAAAATCTTACAGCTGCCACTACTGCCCTATATTTTCCATCCGCTATATCTCACCACTCAGCCCAAGCCCTTATTCCAAGCTTTTATTTGGCAGTCAGAATGATAAATGGTGTTTCATTAGTGTAGACCGACGCAAAGCAGGTACCGGTTCGAAATCTCCCTCCTTTTTATATATCGGGAATATATATCGTGGTACTAAAGCACCGCGACCCTGTTTAGTAGAGGAAATAGGTGGGAAAATGTCCCGGCGTGTTGTATGGAATGTCCCCGGGTAGACTTTTTCCTTTGCTTGGAGATAAAATTAGTAAAGTATGAGTCTAGTAATGAGGGTATACAATGGTCGTTCTGTACCGGTGGGAAATTACTGTCCTATTGAAATTAAATTGATTATTCTGGAGATAGGACATCGGAATCACTGAACACACACACACACCCCCACACACACACAATAATAATAAAAAATATCAATACACAATACAAATACAATATCAATTTTTTTTTTCACAATACTTAAAAAAAATAAGCTAGATGAGATCGGCGCTTCCTATCTGAACTACTCTGAAAAGAAAGGCCGAAACAAACTCAGAGGTCACAGTCTCTTTTAAAATCCTGACATTTTGGTCAGATCATGTAAAGACCTTGAAGACGAAATTTAAAAAAAAATTAATGGCCTTGTGATGATGTCTGAAATGGTCTTTTGACGAAAATACCACAAAGATTATAGTGGACCTGTCCAGTCAGTCCAAGCAAGTGTGTGTGTAATCGAGTAGTTCAGCTTAGTACTTGACGGACTCAACGATTCTACGAACAATAGCAAACAAAGGGCATTCGGGTAGGCCTCATTAAGTACTCAACAACAGTACATAAGTACTGCTGGGCAAAGTCTTTTCTCGTGTAGAGAATGAATGAACATTAATCACCACGTTTGTCCAGGGTGTGACTAGTGGTGACTCAGAGTGGTAGGGGCCCCGACTGGCTCCTACAAACAGGCGCGACATGCGACGCGAATCGCGCGCGACCCAAAGGCACCCAAGTCGCGCAACGAGCGGTGCCTTTGTGTCGCGCGCGATTCGCGTCGCGTGTCGCCCCTCTTTGTAGGAGCCTATACGAGTTGAAGGTCGTGGGTTCGAACTTAGGCAGGCGCTATACTTTGTGTTAATTACCACTGCTCTCAAAACGGTAAAGGAAGGCGTCGTGAGGGAACGGGCATGTCTTAGAAAAAAACATTCAAAGGGCCAGCAATGCTGTCAGTTAGGAAATATCGAACTCATCTAGTTTTAAAACCTTATTTAAGGGGCCGGCGCGGCGGAGCATGCGTAGTTCATACTAACGTAATACCAAAATAATTTGTAAATCAAACATATTCTCAATGTAGTGTGTATTTATTCCGATTAGATTACAGAATATGTAGGTTCCAAAATATATATTTTGAATGGACACAGATTTAAAGACGAGTTATGAGAAAAATAAGTTTTCTATAGAAATTTTAAATTCCTCATAACTCGTCTTTATATCAGTGTCCTTTCAAAAAAACACTTTTACACTTAAATGAAGGAATTTAGAAGTTTTTGACGTGATCCTGACTGCCTAATCTTTTGTGGTAATATTCTAGTATGTGCTGCCACGACATAAGACCAAGGGATTCTTCATACGCATCACATACTCACTTCACCAACTTACGCACACCATACCTACTACACACTCACACGCTTAAAGGTTACTTATATTAACTTCTAGCTGCGCCCCGCGATTTCACCTGTATAAGTAATCCAGGTCTATCCATATGCCAAATTTCATCCAACTCCGTTCAGCCGTTTTAGTGTGAAAGCGTAACAAACAAACATCCAAAAAATCCAACCTTTCCTCTTTATTACAAGCTTTTTAATATTAGTTTAGACTAGCAGCTCCCCGCGGTTTCACCCGCATAAGTGTCGATCCCGTGGGAATATCGGGATAAAAAGTATTCTATGTGTTACTCTGATGTATAAGCTATATGTAAAAAGAGTGCTAGACGCTATGGTGACTTAACACTCCTTTCTCGGATATGGTTTATATGGTAGAAGTTAAACTCTCGAATTGTAAGGGCTCGAACTATAACAGAAGCATAACAATAGTTTATGAGGCTTAAAGCCAATTACATTAATTATATTAAATCACTATAACACTTAGTTACAAGACAATGGTAATGGTAATGGTTCTGAGCTCGTGGTGTCTCTAGCGAGATCTGAACGCGAACTAGCCCACATGTTGGTGGGCGAGCGAATGTGCATACTTGCGTTCGATGCAATTATGCATTTTCGCTTAGTGTTCGATTAAAACTCGAACACTATCTATAAAGTTTCATGAAAATCCGTTAGGCAATTTTTGCGTGAAGGAGTAACAAACATCCATCCATCCTTCCTCACAAAATTTCGCGTTTATAATATTTAGGATTACGTAGGATGTAAGATTTTTCCAACAAACATCGGCTTACATACATTGTCAATACGCTCACTCATCTAAACGAGATGCCCTGTCCCCTGTGATACGGTTTCTCAAATAATACAGGATACAGCACGCGTAGCATGAAAACTTATATCTCTACGAAGAGAAGACCAAAGACTACAATATAATGCTGGAGAAGACACATTGCTTTCTATACAAAGTGACATTTCTTTTTTTCATTTTTGACATACCGCTTAAAAATCTTTCTACAATCTGTCATTTTGTCTTTCGTTTCAAACGATCTTTGTCTAGGTCCTTTTATATGTAGACTATTTCAGAAGAAAGTTTTCTATCCCAACTGTCAAAATCACATTGACAACTGACAGTTGTCTAAGAGATTTTGTAATCGCCACAGACTACAAAATGCAGTAGAAAACTTTGTACTCGACGGCCACAAAGTATAGAATCAAAAACAAAAAAAAATCCTATGACAACAAAGAATTATTATGTAAAAGAGTGAATTTCGTAAAAAGTTCAGTTGGCTCTTTCTATTTTGCTGCCGTCGTACTGTCTACACGGAACGTCATCTTTCTCTTCTTTCTTAGTCTGTGGTCATCTTTGTCTACTCTTCCGTCGACAAATCGGTGCTCATGCTACGCGTGCAGGTGATCTTTTCCACTAAAGTTAAGTACTGCATTGTATTGCACAGTTTTCGCTTATCCATTACGGGTGGAAAAATAATTGTAACACTTTTTTTGGACCAATAAATTATTATCTTATCGTATTTGTTGCCCGAACGACAATTTAATTGCTACGTGCACAGACGACTGGAGACAATCCTCCTAAGGACTTTGTAATATTCAACTGTAAACATGAACTATAAAAAAACAAGAAAGTACAGACGCCAGCACATCAAGTTACTACAATCTGTCAGATTTCTTTAATAGATTTTCGACTTTATTGCTAAAGCATAAGGTTCAAGGTTGATTGGGAAAATCTGACAGTTTCGGGTAGGTTGACCTGCTGGCGTCTGTACAAGAGCGAGTCGGTTTCGCGCAAACATAATTATGATAATTATATAAAAACATAATTATGATGTTACGAAACCCTCGGTGGTTTCGTAACATCATAATTATGTTTTTAAATTTTCATCGGCGAGGCCTATATTTTTTAGAGAATTTTAACACTGCGCACTGTGGTGTAGAATATTGCAGTTTTAGGTCAGCGCCGTCTCTTGACCGATAGTGGAACTAGTGTAACTTTTGTTGATGATTTCTGAAAAAGTGTGCTATTTTTGTAATCTTTACATAAACGTCTGTTGACAGACAGACAGGCAGGCAGACAGACTGAGTCTCACCATAAGGGTTCCGTTTTTACCATTTTGGTACGGAACCCTAAGAAGATAAAACTAACACAAGATCAAAAGTTAGCACTAAGATTCAATATTTCTAAGATTTTCAACTTACAAAAAGAACAGAGAGGTCCTTTTGCTTTGAAGATACGCTTTGAAAGAAAAATGAAAAAAGGTAGGTAGGTACTTCATTTTCAATAAATAGCCTTAAAGTAGTTTTTATCAGAAATGTGCGAGAATTTCATAATGTTTCTCTTAACAAGCTTGCGGCCTGGCTTTGCTGAAAGAGCTAGGGGATCAAATACTTTTTTTTTACTTTTTGCACTGAGTGGAGAGTAAAAGTACCTAGGTACATTGAATATTACTTTGTTTGATGTGCAATTATAAAGTAAGGTTCACTAATGTTTCACCAAAACTCCATTGAAAATTTTTTGTTTACAACCAACGTTTCGTAATACTATTTATTTCACAAACAACTCATTCCGCAAATGTTTTATTTTATAAACACTCGCTTTACAAATATTTATTTGGCAAATGCTTCTCTTTACAAATGTTTCCGATGATATTCATTTTTCACTTAATATTTAGGTTCTTTTGTGATCATCTTTACATACCGAGACCCCTCATACAGCATCATATTGTAGTCTTTGGACCCCTCCGTGCCTCTGAAAGCACGTTAAGCCGTTGGTCCCGGCTGTCATTCGTGGATCTTTGACAGTCGTTACGGGTAGTCAGAAGCCCGAAAGTCTGACAACCAGTCTTATCAAGGAGTATCGTAAAAAAAAACCGTGTAACAGATTAGGATAAAAATTGGTACATAGATAGATCATTTCCTGGATTAGCACAGAATACTTTTTATCCCGATATTCCCACGGGATCGAAACATATGCAGGTGAAACCTCGGGGCGCTGCTAGTATTTCATAATAATAAAATAATATTATTTTAATAGCACCCACTTGGACAAACTTGGTTACACTATGGGCAGTTATTTATGTTGGACGCTATAAAACCTTCATTTCACACGTCCTTATTATTCGATCCTTTAATGTCAGTTCTTTTACAAATAAATAAGAAGTCTTACAATGACATAGACACGGTTTGATGTCTCAAGCAAGATGTCATAAAACACAGTTTAACCCGTTTAAAATACGTAATTGTGTACTTCAAAGTACATACCTTATTCATAGACAAATGGTATTTTGAATTGTTTATTATTTTGTTTTATGCGGTATTTGTTAATGTTGTTCGGTATGCAAGAACAGCTGGTCGATTCCGTAAAAATCTCACCGTGAAAACATAGGTGAAGTGAGTTGGTTTTTGCTAGGAATTGACACTATTGACAGCTCACTTCACCTAAGTTTTCACGGTGAGATTTTTACAGAATAGCACCGTGACTCGTACTTATATCGGTACTGTGGTAGACTGCCTTACTCATGCCTAAGGTTATTAGGACAATTATTGTTTTTAATTGTTTTTAAAATTATTTAAGGACAATTTAAAAAAAACTTTAGAAAATCCAAAAGTGCAACAAAATGTAACAATACAAACAGTTGCTGAAAGGAGGCAAAAAAAAATGTTTTCGATCGTAAAGTACTTTCTAATGCTTCGCGTTTATGAGTCGTGCAATAGCCAATTCGGTCCAGCCGTGCTTAGGTGATGTTCTTACTAACGAACAGTATTTAATTTTTTAGGGTTCCGTAGTTCTGACAAGGAACCCTTATAGTTTCGTCATGTCCGTCTGTCTGTCCGAGGTTTGCTAAGAGACCGTTGGTACTAGAAAGCTGAAATTTTGTAGGAGTGTGTATATCAATTACGCCGATAAAGTGGTAAAATAAAATTTTGGAAAATATTTTTTTTTAGGGTAGCTCCATGCACATGTGAATTGGGAATGAACATTTTTTCCGTCGTGTACCCCATCGTGTATCGTTAAATAGGTCTTCTAAAATAACTTGGGGGTTCCAAAAATTATTTTTCGATTTAATGCTCCATTTACGAAATATTAAACTTTAAAGTGCAAATTTTTGTTCTGGTTTTGGGCGTCCTCCCCACTCTAAAAGCTAAACTGCTGGCTTGAAAAATCTGGAAAAATTCATTATGATAGTGCATTTCATGAACTTTAAAGGAAAATTATAGCGGTTAAGATAACTTTATTAGTTTAGCAGTCATTGCTTTGGCGACCTCACAATCTAAAATTTTTCCAAAGATAATACAGCGGAGTACAGCAATAGTAATGGCTTTCATTTTGACTGTTCTTTAGCATACATTGCGTTATTTACGTCGCTGAGCAGATACGTTTTTCGAACATTTCTGAAGCAATGGATTAGCAATATCTTTCTAAATAATTCAGACTGTGATTAAAAGTGTGTTGCGCGATTTGGGTGCAGTTTTCAGCAGACTCGCCGATAGTCTAGCATTAAGAAAAAAACGGGTAAAGTGCTAGTCGGACTCGCGCGCCGAGAGTTCCGTACAAATTTGTAAGTATGTAAATAGTTTCTCAACGGATTTTTTTTTTGTAATGTCTCTACAAATTTACGGTTTTCGGATTTTTTCCTTTACCTACTTGTGCTACATGACCTTGCTTCTTGCCAAATTTCATGATTCTAGGTTAACGGGAAGTACCCTATAAATTTTGATATCCTTGGGAGTGTCGAAATATATTCTTTTGCGGAATAAACCGCAGTATCTTTTTTTTATGTCAACTTAGAAGTTTTATTGTTTCACAACTTCAAGGGACTGTACCTTTGAGTATATGACTCAAATCTACAGTCCCTTGAAGTTGTGAAACGAGTCCAAATCGTCACGCCAGCGTTTCTTAGGCCTGCCTCGCCCGTCTTCAGGCACCCACTGTGTGACAACTTTGACCCATCCGTAGACCTGAGTATATGGTTTTAATTTCAACTCGATACCTCTACGCGTTCTCGAGATAAAGGGTTTTGATAGACAGACAGACGGACAACAAAGTGATCCTGTATGGGTTCCGTTTTATCCTTTTGAGGTACGGAACCCTAAAAAGCGTAATAATTAAAACAATACACTCGAACCAATATAACAGTAGTCTACAAATGAAAAATGACTAAACAATAGTGACCGCATAAAAATAAATGACTGGCTCAATTCCCACGAATAAGTTTTACTCTGAGTTCATCGGAAGATCTTTAGAATGAGTTCTCTACAAGTACTACCTGCAAAACAATTGGGTTGTAATTAAATAGGGATTTTTATTTTGACGTGGTTATGTGTACTGTGGAATTTACTGAAGGGTAGACCCCTGGTGCTAGTATTGATTTGCAAAGTTACGATAAACATCAAAATTAAAATCAAAATATTTTATTTCACATAAATGTACATATATACACTTATGAAACGTCAGAAGCTAGGTGCATGGTTCCAATTGGTCGTTTCCTATGAAGAAGAACCGGCAAGAAACTCCACGGTTACTATTTTAAAAAATAATTGGCTTTTAAAATGTTTCCAAATTACAGTAGGTAGGGAGGACAGCGTAGGCCTGTCAACAAGTACCAGGTACTTGATAAAATAAAAAATGGTCTACAGATATAAAGTGTACAAGGCCTACAAAAAGTGATCATATTTGTACATTTTATTTTATTTATCATCGGTAAGTGACCATGTTTGTAAGTACATTTTATTTTTGCTACAAAAGTTTACATGATGGATGATGCAATGAAAAGACATAACTCAGGCAGGTTTTGATCCAAAATAATTTTCTCAAGATTTAGGTAATAATAATTTGAATAAAATAACGAGTTATTTTACACCACACGTTTATCAAATCAAATTATTCGCAAACCCAACAAACAAACAACACTTCCTCAAACCAGATTCAAATCCCATCCCTTTCAAATACACAATTTAATAGTTACCAAACTAAATTCCGTCCAACAGAAAATGCAAATAAAGCTAAACTTATTTGCTGCCAGTACGCTCGTATCCGCAAAGGGGGAGGGGTAAAGAAAAGTGGTGGAGGGGGGGCTGATATCCGGCAAGGCGACGCCACGACGCCTTTCTCTTCATAACTTTTACTGTCAACTCAATTACTCTATTAGGAGAGTAGCCGTCTTGTCACCTCCAAGAAGAGATATAAAAATATATCCTATTCGCGGATTTGCACACTGGTGTCACATTTAACTTTACGGCACGGCTGGCGCAGTGGTTAAGTGATTGACTGCTGCGCTGCGTGTCACGGGTTCGATTCCCGCACGGAACAAATATTTGTATGACCTACAAGTAGTTGTTCCGGGTCTAGTATAGGGCAATGTTTAAAAAAAAAAAACTTGATAATTCGTCTAGGTCTTGTTTTTGAGGTGGGTGAGGATATTGTGGTGGCCAAGTGGTAACGGCCGCGACTTACTAGTTGTAGGTCGTAGGTTCGAACCCAGACAGGCGCTTTACTTTGTGTAAATTATTTCATCACCACCGCTCTCAAAACGGTGAAGGAAAACATCGTGAGGAAACCGGCATGTCCTAGAACCAAAAATTCGAAGACATGTGACATCTGCCAATCCGCACTGGGCCCGCGTGGTGGATTACGGCCCACTCCCTCTCACCGAGAGGAGGCCTGTGTCCCAGCAGTGGGAACATTATAGGCTGATTATGGTTATGGTTATGGAGGATATTGAAC
Source organism: Oligia fasciuncula (assembly GCA_963082905.1). NCBI lineage: Eukaryota > Metazoa > Arthropoda > Insecta > Lepidoptera > Noctuidae > Oligia > Oligia fasciuncula. Next base: position 19,312,602 of record OY720400.1, read on the forward strand.
AATGCAATGTTTTTTTTTGAAAACGGAATTTTGTTTTAGAATTTAATAGGTACAGCGTCTTTTGTGAGTCGGTACTGATCAAAAATTATTATAAAGACATTTCATTTATATGTACACTACAAAATATATCTACAATGGGTGGCCTTAACGCTTTCTGCGATCTCTTCCAGGCAACCACGGTATCGAAACTTATGCGGGTGAAACCGCGGGGCGCAGCTAGTAAATACATAAATACAAAAAAAAAATAAAGACAGTAAGTTAATGACTTTTTATTCCAAAAAACCCGTGTAACTATGTAATTTAGAGAACCACGGTAACGGTAGCTAGTTTATCCATAAAATGACCGACTTCTAGCTCCAAGTTTCATTCTTGAACGTACCTACAAAAGTATAAATTAAATAAAACATAAATATCCAAATACCATTATTTTTATACACAGCAGACATTTTAATACAAAATAAACAAAATGTAGATTTCGCAACGAGGTATGGCCGCAACTACACCGAACAATTTTGCCCGAGGGACGAATAGAATGCCGCAGAACTGTGACCACGGTTACGGTGTGACTGCCGGCGACTGCAATAATGTACAATTTTATGTTTATAGGCTATTATAAGTGAAGTTTGGATGTTGAATGTTCAAATGTTATTGTTAGTGCTCTTAAAATGTTAAAGAGTTTAGGTAATAGTAAGATTTGAATGTGTCTACGTACTTACTCTCAATAATGATAACAAACAAAAGTGGATCCCGCGGTAATTGCGTAACACACTAAACTGTAGCAATGGCTTTCATTTTGACAGTTGTAACATTTATTGCGTTATTAACGTTGTTGAGCAGACAAATTTTTCGAACATATGGAGCAATGGATTAGCAATATCCTTCAAAATAATTCATAGGTACACCCTGCACCAAAAACTTTAATCAAATGTTTATAAAACAATAGTATGTAATAAATATTTATCTCAAACCAATATCTTGATTTAAAAGCGTGTCCATGGAGTTTGTTGTCCGTGCTTCTCCATAGAGATCTACGTTTTGGAATGGGCAACTAGCTTCAACTTTCTGACTAACTGACCGACTATTTAATTTTGACAATTCAAAAGTGCCTGTACAAGGTTTAATTGAAATAAATGCTTTGAGTTTTGAGTTTGAGCACAGAAGTAGATATGTTACAGTCATAGTGATTAATTAGCTATTATACATAATGACTGGTCATTATAGGTAAAGTAACCTAACCAAACCGAACCTCGAGGTGCCCTTCGCTCGCTCTTGCATCCTATGTCGACGTAGCCTCGCTTCGCGGGGCTCCTATTTCCGTGTAAAGGGTTTAAAGTAACCTAACCAAACCGAACCTCGGGGTGCCCTTCGCTCGCTCTAGCATCCTATGTCGACGTAGCCCCGCTTCGCTAATGTGATTAATTCTGTGTCAATTATCACTTTATCTAAATTGAGTAGACATTATAAATAATGGCTAGATAATATACATAATATCCGGATTTATTACTTTGGCTGTTACAGATATATTAAGATGATACAAACAACAATAACTATTGTTGTTTGTACAAAAGTTAAAATACCACAAAAATCTATTTAAACAAAAATAAAACCCTGCCTCATAAACTAGAAGGCCTATATCTTAAGAGACAGAAAAAAATTACCTACAAAGTTATAAAAACAAGCCCAATGAATGTTGTGAAACTGTGAAAAGACATTGTTTCGAGTTCATTATTGTGAGTTTATGATGTACTACATATTTCTAATGTTCACTGTTCTAAGTGACGCATGCCATTTTATGAAAATTATCCAATTAAGAACATTAATGTGATTGAAATATTTAGCTCGTCGTTGTATCAAATATCACAGACTAATTTCCAAACCGCTGGGACCACAATTTCAGTTAAAACGCTAACAGTTGAATGACAAAGTGAATAATTAACAACACGCTAAAGTAACATTAAATTTAATATAAATCGCCCTTAGCATGACTTTCGCAAACGATGCTCTTAAATTATTTATTTATACGAAAAAGTTTTTATTATGCCTTCTCGGTCATGTGGCGTAAGTTGTAAGATATTGTGAGCAGAAAAATATTTATGGCTTGAATAAAAGCAACTCTCACAAAAAAAAAAAAAATCCTCATCATAATATCAGCCAAAAGACTTCCAGACGCTTGGGGGAAGCCTACGTGTAGCGGTGGACGTAATTAAAAAGCGTTTTAAAACACAAACTCACCACATTTATTTACCTCATCCATCAGGCGTTATTGAGGTCAGGAGCAGGCCCATTCAGCAAGCAAAAAAGCACTTTTGAATTGCTCTATTTTTCTGACTTATCGATCCTTACGTACCTACACAACTCACTTAGATTAAAAAAAAAACAACCGACTTTCAAAAAACACTATAAAGTGAGAAATAACTTTAATTTCGGAAGTCGGTGTCTTTGGATTCGCATTTTAGTTTTTTGCCACCGACTTCCGAAATTTAAGGTTATTTCTCACTTTATAGTGTTTTTTGGAAGTCGGTTGTTTTTTTTTTGGTATTTTTTTTTTATATTTTTCAGTTTTTAATGGGTCAGTTTGTCATTTATCTAAGTTACAATAACCTAATGTCAACTGCTCATCACCTTTTACAAAATATTGGTTTTCCCGACGCAGGGACGTTAATTGTTGAGGAGTTCTCCTAGTAAGAACCAGGAGAACTGGAGCTGATTGAGAAGTCACCATCAGCCCCACTTCACCATACGCATTGTAACGAGCTTAAATTACTTTGCAACCATAATAAAGTAATCGAATCGCAACCCGTGAAATGTTTGAGTAGTTCCGACGGCCATCTGCGGTCTTCATCATCAGCTCCACTTTACCAAATGATGATTTCCGAGAGCAAATGCTCAAATTACTTTAAAAAATACCCAAATCGCTATAGCTTTGCCTATAAAATTTGAGGGTTTCCCTCGATTTCCATGGGATCCTCTCATCAGGTTCCAACTTTATGATAATGGGACCACCTGGAGAGTATACCCTTTCAAACAAAAAAAGAATTTTTGGAATCGGTCCTGCCGTCTTCGAGTAATCGGGGAACATACATAAAAAAAAAAAGGTTCCGACGAATTGAGAACCTCCTCCTTGTTGAAGTCGGTTAAAAAGGGGTCAAGGGAATCAATTCCTGCATCTACACTAAAAAAACTGCGTTTTGAAAGCTACTGAAACCTTGTCAACTGTGGCAACACTACAGCTAACAGCTGTTAAAAATTTGTTCTTGTAATTTTAATCTTAAATATTTAATTTCGTTGTTTTTTAGGCCTATTTCCAACTACTCCTCAAGTAAATAGGATAATAATGTGTATATTGTGTTAGATTCAAATAGCTAGTGCAAATTAAGTGTAAATATTTCTATGTAAATCGGTGACAGTTACCGGCGTAAGTGAATTTTGCATTGTCATCTTGATATCAGGTACAATACTCTATATTTTACTTGCTATTAGTTTGTTTACGTACTACAATTTAACCAGCACTTAGTTTGTTCATTTTTAGTAAGACTTTATTGGTGCCAATGACCTTTGAACGTAAACATAACCTTGCATTGGTTTGGTGACAGAACTCCTTAGAATTACATCTAAATTTCATTTTTCCTTTTAAACTAATCATCTTCTCTACTGCTGCCACAACTACCATCTCTCTTCTAATTTCTTGTCGCTTCCTTACTAGTTTTAATCATGATTATGACTCGCAGCGCCCGTGCTCGCCTCGGAGAGTCCAAACTCAATGAGGCTTTGAGCGCCTTAAAGGCGTCAAAGGAGTCCTGTGACCAACTAATTAAGGAAATAGATGACAATGAAAAGGTGCTCTTTGATGCCCATGAAAAGAATAGGAAGTTAAAAATTGAAATGGCTCAGATATATAATCAATACACTGATGCCATAGAAGAACGGGATAGACTTCAACTTGTTGTGGACGGGTTCAGCCAGTGTAGCACAGAGTATGAACAAGCTCTTAGTCAAAAACATATATTACAACAGCAGCTACATGAGGCTCAAAGTCAAATAACACAACTTGAGACGACCAATCTTAACATCACCGCCTCGCTGAACCAAAGTCTGTACAATGAGTTGATGCCTATTGCCCCGTCAATGGTTTCTACCATAAACCCCACATACACTATGGATTTGACAGCTGATGATGAATCGAAATCATATAATTTAGTGAGGGTAGTAAGCAGTAAAAATAAACTTAAAAAATACATTAAAATTAATAAATACATTGTTAAAACACAAAAAATGGTAAAAAGACAAAAGTTCTTTATCAAAAACGTTAAATTGAATAGAGAAAGGTTGAATTTAATTAAACAATTAGACATGTATTCTTATAATTTGGAGCAGAGTACTAGGAAGTACAACATTGACACAGAGACCTTGCAATCTGAACTTGACCATCTACAGGAGAAACTTAGTTCAATGACCAACAAATATAATACCTCTGAAGACCTAATGAGGGAATATGTGTTGGCAATGAATGAGCTGGTAAACTCACAAAAAAACAACTGTGAGCATTGTCAAACACCAACCAATGTCACACCGGACCATTCATTGACAACTTGCAATACCACCTTAGTGCAGCCCTGTGTTGATTTGATAATTCCTTCTACTAATAGTTCGTATAAACAGTGTACACAAACTTTAAATAATGATATTGTGTTATTTTGTGATGAGATCGGTAAGGACTTAGGACACTTGTTAACAGCTGAATATCCGGGACACTCAATAATAAATTACTGTATGCCTGGTTGTTCTTTGTTTCATATTATGAAAAAAATTATTAAATGTAACTTTACCCAGGATACAACTTTATTAATTTTTATGGGTAATAGGGGAAATGTAAACAAAGGAGAACTGCTCCAGTATCATAGAACATTATGCAACCTTAGTTTAAGAAAAGTTGTATTGTTTACATTCCCTTATAGTAACAGTTTGCCACAGGAAGAAAATAGCTTAAGATTTGAATTGAATATGACATTGCATAACTTGACATTTAATAATAACATGTTCCATTTAGTTGATATTAACAATTATGTTAGTAATAATTTCTATTTGACAAAAGATAGATATAACATTGTTATGTACTATCTTTCTGACTATTATAAAAGACAGATAGCTGTGTCGCTATCTTATTTTTTTTCTATTACAGCCAAAAATTTGGCTAAACAACTTGCTTCTTTTGAGCAATGCAATGACATTATAAATAATTCTGCCAATAATTTGGTCACTATTAATGACATTGCTAATAATTTAAATTAGAAATTAAGACAATAGAGGCAACCTCTAGCTATAATGTACGCAAAAAAAGCTTAAAATCAGTCAATAGTATCAACCTAGTGCATCAAAATATTCAAGGATTTATGAACAAAGAATTAGAAGTAGAATTATTTATGAATTTTAATAGTATTGACATACTTTGTATAACAGAACATTGGCTGAAAAGCCACCAGTTCTTGTTCAATTTTAATAATCACCAGGTTGGTAGTTCGTTTAGCAGAACAAATGCTATACATGGTGGCTCATTAATTTTAGTAAGTAACCAGCTCAAATTTAAAGATCGTATAGATATTGTGAGCCTATCAGTTGAGCGTATGGTTGAAATTGCCTGTGTAGAATTGGAGCACTCTATTGTATTAAGTGTGTATAGACCCCCTTCAGGATTGTATGACTGCTTTGAAAAGGTAATGGATGAAGTGTTACACAGGATTTGTAACTCAAACAAGTCCGTTATCATTTGCGGTGATTTTAATGTCAATTTATTAGAAAACTCAGGTTCTTGTAGTAAAATTTTAAGTCTGTTTCAGTCCTACAATCTTCTAAACCTATTTTTGGAGCCCACAAGAATAACCCCTACTAGTGCCACATGCCTAGATAATATATATACAGATATTATACCAAGCCACAAAGAAATTATAACTTTACTAGATTCTGATCATTGCGGGCAAAGGATTACTATTCAAAATCAAAACAAAAAAGTGGCTAAAAAGGATATCACTGTTAACCCCAAAACTGCAAGTCGCTTGGAGGCTTTTAAAGTTAAACTCATTGATAAATTACCAGTTTTGTCTATTCATGCTGATCCTAATCATCTTTATGATAATTTTTTTAATATATACTGTAAACAATTTGATTCTACCTTTATTCCCAAGACTATTTCGGTTAATAGTAATGCATCGTTCAGTGATTGGGCTACCATTGGTATTCATAAAAGTAGAACACGGCTTTATGAACTGTACAATGAAAGGACTTATATTAACACTGATGAATTTAATTTGTATGTTAGAAATTATTCAAAATTATTTAAAAAAGTTTGTTATATGGCCAAGTCACGTTATTTGGGTTCAAAGATTAAAAACAGCAGTAATGTAATTAAAACGACTTGGAATATTATTAATAGTGAAACGGGAAGATCTAGTAACCGAAATACTGACTACAGCCTGTCTATTAATGACAACATAATAAAATCAGACGCACAAGTCGCCGAGGCATTTGAAAATTTCTTTTCAGATATTCCCGTTTCTACTACTAAATCACTAAACTCATCACCTTCTGTTGCTGAGTCTTTGCTTAAAGAAAATGTTAATGGTTGCGATTCGGAATTTCATTTTGAATATATTACCTGTAGAGATATAATTAAAACCTTTCACACTTTAAATGTAAAAAAGACTGCAGATCTGTGGGGTAATTCTGTAGAAGTAGCCAAGTCTATTATTGACATTGTAGCGCCTACTCTAGCTATTATCTTTAATAGTTGTATTGACAATGGGGAGTTTCCTGACCTTATGAAAAATAGTAAAATAATACCTTTGTTTAAATCAGGTAGTACATCAGACCCCACAAATTATAGACCTATTTCTGTACTACCTACCTTTAGTAAAATTTTTGAGAAATTAATTTTAGACCAAATGCAAAGATTTTTTAATAAACATAAATTATTACATAGCAAGCAGTTTGGTTTTACAAGGGGTCGTTCAACTACTGATGCCGGCGTTGAACTATTAGGACATATTTATAATGCATGGGAAGATAAATGCGATGCCTTGGGCATCTTTTGTGATTTGTCCAAGGCATTCGATTGCGTTCTTCACGAAACGTTAATCAGGAAACTCCGCCACTACGGGATCCGAAACACTGCTCTGGATCTTCTTATTTCATACTTGAGTAAAAGGATTCAGAGCGTTGACGTTAATGGAAAAAGATCACCCGGATCTATAGTAACTATGGGAGTCCCACAGGGCTCAATTCTTGGTCCTTTCTTGTTTCTCATTTATATTAATGACTTGCCGTACCTCATAAAGGATCATCATGATATAGTGTTGTTTGCAGATGACACTTCTCTTTTGTTTAAACTTAAACGTCAGCAGTTGGTTACTGACGATGTAAATAGCGCGATCTCGAAAGTAGTCCACTGGTTCAATGTTAATAATTTGCTTCTAAACGAGAAGAAAACCAAATGCATTAAGTTTACGCTACCCCACGTAAGGCAGGTGAAAACTAATGTGTTGATAAGGGGCGAGGAATTGAATCCTGAAGACAACACAGTATTCTTGGGCATAACTTTGGATGCTAAGCTTCAGTGGGGTCCACATATAGATAAATTGTCAAAAAAGCTAAGTTCTGCAGCATACGCTGTTAGAAAAATTCGAAATTTAACTGATATAGAGACTGCCCGTTTAGTGTACTTTAGCTATTTTCATAGTGTAATGTCGTACGGTATTCTATTGTGGGGAAATGCCGCCGATATTCAGACTATCTTTGTTTTGCAGAAGCGAGCTGTTCGATCAATTTATAAATTAAGTCCGAGACACTCTCTCAGAGACAAATTCAAAGAGATTAATGTAATGACTGTGCCTTCTCAGTACATTTATGAAAATCTTTTATATGCCCATAAAAATATGAAATTGTTTAAAAAATACAGTGATATCCATAATATAAATACTAGAAACAAACACAAATATGTTGTACCTACAACCAGGCTCAAGAAAATAGGTGGCTCGTTCAGATGCCAATGTATACGCTTTTACAATAAACTACCAAGCCACGTTCAAGATCTAAGCCTTAATAAATTCAAATCTTTCATTAAACGTAAGTTGTGCCAGAAAGCCTTTTATACCGTTAAAGATTATATTGAGGACAAAAAGGCTTGGGATTGAGCTGCTTCCAATTTCTGCATTTTGAATGATTTTTTTCTTTTTTATATACACATTGACATTGATGAATATTTTTTTTTTTTAACAATGACATTTGCTTACTTTGTAAAGTATTATATTATTTTTTCATTGTGAATGTGAAGACGATGTGGGTCATTTTACATACTTATATATATATTTTTTTTATTATTCTCTCTGTTCTGTTTTTTTTTCTCATGGTCTGGCAGTTTGAGTAATTTATGTGGCCTACCCAAATGTCCTTTCTTTGGTATTGTTCGTCGAATCGTTGAGCTCCTTAAGTCTTGAGTTGAGCTGCACGATTTTTGACAAATGCGTGCACTGACTGGACAGGTCCTCTCAATCTGTGTGGTTCTTTCCTCAAAAGACCACCTCAGACATCGATCTACATGGTCTTCATATAACCTGACCAAGATTATGTCTGGACTTTAAAAGAGACTGTGACCTCTGAGTTTGTTTCGGCCTTTCTTCTCAGAGTAGTCAGATAGGAAACGCCGACTTCATCTAGTTATAAAAAACATGACTGACGTGTAAAAGTGTTTGTACAAACCTACTTACAAAAAAAAAAAAAAAAAAAATCATTTCATTTCATTTCATTTCAACTGTCATGCCAGTATGAATTGAAAGAATATCTGAAAAATATCTATGTGGAACTTTCCTCAAAAGACCATTTCTGGTCTTCACTTGATCTGACCAAGATTATCTGGACTTTAAAAGAGACTGTGACCTTTGAGTTTTATTCGGCCTTTCTTCTCAGAGTAGTCAGATAGGAATCGCCGACATCATCTAGCTTATTGTTTTATTTTTTTATAATTATGACGTGTAAAGTTATTCCGATACAGAATAAACAATTTAATTTCATATCTAATCCGAGCCGATATTTTCAGTCTTTCACTGCCTTTTCAGATAGAAACAAAATCGCTACAGCCTATAACTCAAACCGAACTCCCTTTTACAAGTTCTCGACCATTTCGTGAACCGGAGTGATAACATGATTTCTTATTGAGGACTGCGTAATGTATGTAATGTGTTTTTCTATTCGTTCGGTCGCCACTGCGTCTGTGGGCGTTAATAAATTTATTATTATTGAATACGCACTGTAGTTTATAGTTTTCCAGTCTAGTTGTTTTTGATGATTGAGAGTTTTTAGGTTTGTGGGGTTTGAATTTTCTTGAATGTGACTAGTTTTTGTTGAAGTTTTGGTTATAGACTTACTTACATTAAAAACTTCCTTTTGAAAGGGGCGACACACAAAATGTATACTCTTTTCGGTCTAGATCTTATTTGCAAAGTGTACAAAAGCGAAAGGACCTTCGTTCCTACAAGTCCCAAGATACCTCTCGACTCTTTTTTACTCTAATTGTATATAGAGAGCTAAAAGTACGATAGGCAATCCAACTCCTTGACATACTAAAAAGGGTAAAATCAACTAAATAAAGTATCAACAATTGTGAAAATTGTTAAAGGAAAAAAGTACGATACACCGCCACTTTCAATTATTTCTAAGTTTTACACCGTGTGACGGATTTGACGAGAAAACGATCTATGATCATAAAATATTTTTATTAAACCTTTTTTATAAGTACACATACTTACAACACACCGTAAACATATTTTGTGCTACCCAAATTCTCATACACATGTTCACCAACTCAATGGGGTTCCGTAACACATAGGGTAGCTCTTTCACCACTGGGCATAATAGGGAAGGTTTGAAAAATCCTGAATTAATATACCAGCCGTTATTTTAATGTACGCTGAATGAAACATACCGCATTCACACTGTTGCGTAACAAACGAATACCTGCCTACTGGTAAAGACAATCTAGAGCCTAGACAAAAGTAAACCAGTTGCTAATTTTTTTTTATGACATTCATTTACATTCTATTTCACTGTCATCAACTCTATCACTGTGTCACTTTTTGACTATTTTTTTTTGGAAAATCGTCAACTTTTACAATGTTTGTAAATATGTGAACACCATGTATAGATACATAGATAGATACAATTATTTTATCTGTCATTGCTTCATTTTTAATTAAGTACTTTACTTATTGTGGTATAGTAAAATTATTCTAGGTTCGCTTCTTTCTTTCTTCACACCTAATTATATATTATATCTATAAAAAATATTGTAAAACGTTTTAAAAGAGTAATGGTGAAGTTTCTTGCCCATTCTTCTCCATACAAAATTGCCTTTTGGAAGTGGCGACTAGAATCAATTCTATTTAGTTGTAATTTTTGACGTTCAAAAGTGCTTTTAATGTGCTTATTTGAAATAAATGCTTTGACTTTGAAATGGAAAAATACAATGGATTAAAACCACACACGAATGCATTAAACCGGAGTCAAGCAGCCTGCTGTGTTTCATCGATGCGTCTGAGTTCCAGTGCCTTAGCCCATCTTCTGGGCACGCTCGTTCCAACATAGACCTCATCCATCGCTTTCCATCAGACGTGATCGAGGTCAAGAGCGGGCCCAATCAGAAATAAAAAATAAGCCCTTTTCAAAAGAATTAATTCGCCCGCCCATTCAGCAATAAAATAAATTATTAAAAAAACTTCCAAAATGCGGTGTGAAGTCCTTATCATCTAAATTGCATTGTGTTTTTACGTACTTTTGTAAAACATTAAGGCTGCACCGAGCGCACAGTGGCGCCCTCATCGTTTGTTTGGTTATTTCTTTTATTTTAGAATGAAAATGCAGAAAATAAGCATTTTAAGTTGTGCTCCACAAGATTATACGTTAATATTAGTATAAACGGTAGTTTTAAATTGTTTAGTTTTATTATAATCACTAAAACGGAAAATAGTGGCCACTATTATCCGTTTTTAATTCATTCTAAAATAAAAGAAATAACCAAACAAACGATGAGGGCGCCACTGTGCGCTCGGTGCAGCCTTAAGTGATCTAGCCTCTATTTAAAAAATAATACAACACCTTGATCGGCTCTTGGACATTTTTTCAATCTACCTTTCTCACATTCCCAAAGAATGGTTTACAAAATATAACGTAACGCTAGTATTCACCGAAGGGTTAGCATGGGTGTACCTATAGTACTTTTGTAAATTATTATATATTTAGTCAAAACGTAGAATGCCAAATAATTGGGCCAACTAAACTAGTAAAAAAAAAATTTTTTTCAAATCCGTCTGGTCGTTCTAGAGATTAGCGCATTCAAACAAACAAACAAACTTCAGCTTTAGTATTGGTTTTCTGTGTATTGAAATGTTTATTTTAATTTGCAATTGTGTGAATTTGGCGACACTGGTTCCCGTACTAAGGAAGTCTAAGGGCACTTCCACTTGTTTTTTCTATTCCGTGAGTATTAGTATAGATATAGGTACATAGATTATATTATGATCAAGTCTAGTTGATAATTATACGCCTCAGGTCTTAATTATATCTTGAGTTTTAAACTTATTTTTAGTACTTGTTAATAATTAATTTACAACCACTTTCTACAACTAAAACTCACAGAATAAGGTTAATTACGTGTTTCGAGACTTCGTATTTAAGTAAAGCTGGATGATACTTTGATTAAGGCTCAAATTTTTCTTTTAATTTTTATTATGTTTATAACAGCTGTAAATATTTTTATATATTTATTAAATATTCATTATGATATGAAATTGAATTATAAAGTAAATAATGTGTGTTTAGAATTTAACAAAAAATTCTGACATTTTCTGGACTTACACAGAGATAAGCTACACTACTTAAACTACGCTTTTACACCTTGAAGTTTATTGTTTTCACCACATGATCACTATTTCTAGCCTATTGCGACCGTCAAACTTTCGAACTTTACGCAGCACAGCCTACAGTCGTTTCACAGTTACTTTAGCTCTGTCATTAGCGACCCAACTACAACCTTATTGTAACGAGAATAAAGATCACTATGATTTTGACAGGCTAGCCACTGGCAACCACCCAGCAGAAACCTTATTGTAACGAGAATAAAGGTCACTTTGATTTTGACAGTGATGCAAATTCAGAGGTAAAAAATCTGTGAATTTTATTTGACGAACGAATTTTAAACTTAACGTTGTCGTTCCACATTCACTTCGGTGTAAGCTGCGTCCAAATATATAGCGTGGCGCACATAATTGGCCTCATACGGTACTTCCACTTAAAAACCGCAATTAGTACTCGCACAATGCAATCCTATTCACGCTTCGGTCGCCGCTCAACTTTGTGTACCCAGCTTTATCTCAAAAAAAACTTAAACCGCCTTTATATGCAAGTACTGACGTCGGCAATTATGACGAGCTTTTAATTAATCTTACTACTTATTATTAGGCACTTACGTGAAGGAGCTTGCTCATTGAAAAAGATGTAAGGAGGTACGGCTTTAAGGAAAATGTTGAAGGAATATGTGCGTTCATTTTTGTTTAGATTGAATTCGAGAGGAATTTGATCAGGGGCCTTATTCTCTAAGACACAATGAACAAAACCGCGCGAAATAACCGCGAGCTTGGCTGGATTAGCTAAGGACTTGACGTGGTTTCGAGTAAGAAAACTTTAACTGGTCATAGTGAATTAGGGCCCTGCAAATTAATATTCTTGTTGATATTTGTTCGTCTGCCTTGTTTATAAGTCATGCGCATGACAGATCAAAATTGTAAGTGCTTTCAAACAACATCTGTCCTAGTTTTTACAGACTTAAGGTCACAGCACACGTATCAAACCGGAAAGGGATCGGCACCGTATCAACTCGAGCCGTTCAGTATTATTTGTATGAAACTTCTTCCCCGCGCTTACGGCTCGTCGTCCCCGCGCTTACGTCTCTCCGTACTTGAACTTAGGTTCTTCGTCCACCCTTGCCCCTCTCACCCCTCTGGCCTGGCTGCTGCACCATCAACCAGCGGTTGGCGAGCCGTAAGCGCGGCGTCGCCTAGCCGTAGCCGAGTTGACGTATCGGAGCTTCTGATCCGCTTTGGTTACGTGATTACGTTAGGTTGACGCCTGTTTGACGGCGAGGCGAAAGGCGATACGGTGCCGATCCCTTTCCGATTTGATACGTGTACTTTGAGCTTTACAATCACGTGAATTGTCGGCATTATTGATAACTAGAAAATTATGACAATCAGCGTTATCCGCTTGGGTGACCCGCGTCCCAAGGTTACGTCATCACAAAGTGCCTAACATTTTTTTCGCTATAAGCTATAATAGCCACACAGTGACCTTTATCTGACCAAGATTATTTGTCTGGACTTTAAAAGAGACTGTGACCTCTGAGTTTGTTTCGGCCTTTCTTCTTAGAGTAGTCAGATAGGAAACACCGACCATCTAGTTTTAAAAATATGATTGACGTGTGATCATTTTTCATTTAGTGGGATCCAAGCAGCAACAAAAGGTAACGCGTCAGGCCCAGGAGGAGATGGCGGAAAAACTTCCCTTTTTTTAATGATTGACCACACAGAGCAGTACATAGGTTATAAGTGGACGGAGTGAATGGGAATGAAAGGGCATTTGCCCTGCAGTAGGACACACACATCACACTTATCACACTAATATTATAAAGGCGAAAGTTTGTGAGTGTGTGTGCGTGTGTGTGTTTATATGTTTGTTACTTCTTCACGCTCAAACGGCTGGACCAATTTTGATAAAATTTTGCATGGAGGTAGCTGATACCCTGGATTAACATATAGGCTACTTTCTATCCCAATATTCCCATGGGATCGACACTTATGCGGGTGAAACCGCAGGGCGCAGCTAGTTTAATAATAAATAAGAAAGCACAATACCTAGAAGAACATGAGATGTTTTTAAAGAAACCAACAGTCTATCGTAGCAGTAAACAAGGTTGTTGATGTTGTAAATCATGTGCGCGCAACATGTTTCGACGTGCCTGTAATCTTTGAAGCCATTACGTTATTACTAGCTTCACACTGTGTTAACGCTACGGACAATATACGTAAGAATGATGGGAGAGTATTTTGAGCTAGCTTTGAGAGCTAGGAGTCTTTTGAGGTTACTCAAAAAATTATAATTATAAATATTTATTCCATTCATGGGGCGATTTCGAGAAGCCTCCATCAGTGGTGATACTTTAATGCAGGTACGGTCACCAAAGGAGATATGTAACCAGGGTCGTCGTATATAGTTGAAGTTTAGTAAGAAACCGATTGATGTGTGAAACAAACAGTTTATATTTCAAATTTAACTTAATTCGCAATTAAGTTAAATTTGATATATGAACTGTTTGTTTTCTATTATTTAAATTAATTTCATTTGACAGTTTCGGGTGGCTTAATGTGCTGGCGTCTGTACCATGTTCCTATGATAAATCCTTAAGCAGTTGCTTGCGTGCTTTTGCTTACTTATGGACGATCGGCTTCCTATAAAGCCGAATGTCGAGGCGCCGAAATGCGACCACCACCACATTTCGGTTCATTTCAGCGCCTCTCCCATGACGGCGCCCGGTCTAGGCCTAGGGCCGACTGCTCTCAAAACGGTAAAGGAAAACATCGTGAGGAAACCAGCATATCCTAGAACCAAAACAATCAAAGACATGTGACATCCACAAACCCGCACTGGGCTCGCGTGGTGGCTTATGACTACTCTTTTTTACAGAGAGTAGGCATGTGCCAACATTATAGGCTGATTATGAGGTGTAAAATTTCGAAAACCATCCTAAGTCTATCCGTAATTGCAAACATCGAAAATCGTTCATAACTCATCCTTCCCAATAATGTAATTTACAACAATTACCGGAATTTACATTTACTACGTAAACCTAATTTTACTAATGGAACTTATGAAGCTTATTTAAATTCGACGATTCATAATCATTAGTTGATTTACACCGCAAAACGGTTTACCGATACCGACCGGACCGATGCACAGTTCGGCGCAAAACGGTTTATTTTACTTTCGTGTTAAACCACACAACCAAGGGATAAAGTATGCATTTCCGATGTTTGTTTGAATGTACATAGATGATAGTTGTGTGGATTTGAACAATAAGGTTTAAAGATCTTTGTATGAATTTGAAACACAGATTAATGTGTATTGTCTTTGGTCCCTGGCCCTTAGGTACAGACGACAGCACATCAAGCTACTACAATCTGTCAAATTTATTTAATAGATTTTCAACTTTATCGCTAAAGCATAAGGTTCAAAGTTGATTGGGAAAATTTGACAGTTTCGGGTAGCTTGATGTGCTGGCTAACATGGCAAACTTCGTACCGCCTCAGAATCATTAAGAACGAAGGTATCAGAAAATAAATTATCTTCTTTGTTTTCGTGAATTTTCCCATATTTTAATAGTTATTCTGCTATTCGGGGCGGAGACAAATCCAGAAAATCTAAGAAGTTAAAAATCGGTCTAGCCGTTCTTGAGTTATAAATGGTGTAACTAACCCGACTTTGTTTTATTTATATAGATAGATTACAACTTACGAGACAAATATTCCTCGACACATTACGAGTACAATTTATCTCAGTGTTGTTATTTATTACAGGTAAATGGAAGCTAGTAAACAGCCAGGCGTGTTGTGCCAACTTAGTTAAAGCTATTTTGTAAATACATCTGACGAAAAACAATCAAACTGAGAAACTATTTCATGAATCTCAGGGCGGTGCTAGATATCGTAAGATATTTTATAAGATTGTCTCAGTTTTGTAGTATTTTATTGATGGTTTTTCGTAAAATCTAGTACGTAAACATTTTATTCCAAATTTCATCTGATTCTGTCGCATACCGGTTGATTCTACGGCAGCCAATTCCTAGCTATTAGTTAAGTAGGTACCTACATCTAGGAACATAATTAATTCATCTTTATTTCAGACATACAGTCCATACAATTAGGGTGTGTACACACGAGCGCAATTTTTTTCGCGCTCGTGCGCACGGTCGTTGAGGTGAAAATGAAGCTCCATAGACTTAGCGTCGCTCAAAATCAAGTAGGTAGGTACCTAATTTTGAAAAACTGGCCAAGTGCGAGTCGGACTCGCACACGAAGGGTTCCGTACCACAAGGCAAAAACGCCGAAAAAAACACGTTTGTTGTATGGGAGCCCCCCTTAAATATTTTTTTTTGTATTTGTTGTTATAGCGGCAACAGAAATACATAATTTGTGAAAATTTGAACTGTCTAGCTACCGCGGTTCTTGAGATACAGCCTGGTGACAGACAGACGGACGGACGGACGGACAGCGAAGTCTTAGTAATAGGGTTCCGTTTTTACCCTTTGGGTACGGAACCCTAAAAAGAACCATGCCAGCTTATTCTTTTACATAGTAGCAATATTTTACGTAGTGGAACTTTTTTTGATAAAGCTACTATTTAATAAGTTATTTGCGGTTTCTTTTTTTTTGTATGGAGCTAAACAGTTTTTTTATTTTATTCCTAATTCTTGCCCGTTGTCGGTGTAGAAATATTAAAATTAAAGTACAATTAATATCCCCATTTATATAATTATTATAAATTAGTTTGGAATAAAATTGGGTATTTTTTGTTGTTATTTAAGAATGAAATGTCACAATTAACTTTATATATGAAATGTCAAATGCTTGAAAAAGAAAATTATAAATAAAAAGTTAACATACACACATAGTATTGATATAAATGTATGGATAATTTAAAAATTTAACGGAATGAAAACATTCTATTCATTATTTCATTCTATTTTAATTATGGCAAGTAAAGCCGATGTCGACTATTCAGCCAATGTCAAAAGTGAATTGGAAAAGCAAGTGTGCATTATGTAAAAAAAAAATTTATGATACAATTGAACTTTGTAGATCTTGTGGGGAGAAACAGTTGTCTAAAATCCAGGCAAATATAGTTATAAGCAACCAACGACTGTTTTTATGACAATGTCCTGATGCTGCAGCTAGGGTCTTATAAAAGTTCCTAAGTTTAACATTAATTAAACAAAGCAGTTGAAATACTCCAGTCGTAGAAGTAACTAAAATACAAGTATATACCGTAGTGCAATGAAGGGGAGCTGGGGAACGCAAGTAGTATGCAGTGTCGTGGCAGTAACGGTTTAATTGTGTTCATGTCTGCCTCGATTGTCCACCGAACACACGGCACAAGGATGTTAGGAGACTGGATGAGACCTTTATACAAACATCTTTACAAAATCAAAATTCTTGCGGTATATTAGTCCATCGTTTTTAGGGTTCCGTACCAAAATGGTAAAACGGAACCCTTATGGAGAGACTAAGTCTGTCTGTCTGTCACAGCTAGATATCTCAAGAACGACTAATGCTATGAACTTGAAATTTGGAATAGTTTTATATAACGTTTGCCCAACTATTTTGCAAATAAGAAAGAAATAAAAATATATGTATATTTTTTGCAACAGGGACTGAAAGGGGGTCTGAAAAATTCGAAGTGGAGCTACTAGGGCATGTGGGGTATCATAATTATAAAAGAGCGCAGTTTGCACATACTCAAACATTTTTTTTTAAGCCGCAGTGTTTTCAACTTTTCATGAAAAATTTAAAAAAAAATACCGTTCCCGCCCCTTATCTCCGAAGTTTGCAAAGAGAAAAATCTGAAATTATTCTATGTGATAGAAATGTATGTAAAGATTACAGGAAAAATAAAACGATGTCTCTAAAGATAGAAGACGATCATGTCAGCATCTCTGAAGTTCTGTGAGATGACTATGATTTTTTTTTCAAATTTTCTTGAACTAATATTAATAGTCGATGTTCGTTTTATGATAAAGTGAAATGAGTACCTAAGAAAATAAATATTGCTTTGGCAAAAAAGTTGTCAATCTTAGCTGTACAGTCACGAGCATAAGTATGTATACACTTGGCTTTATTCAAAGGCGATTTTCTCCTTTATGTTTGAATGAAATTTTATATTATTACGAACATAATATTTTCGAACCCATAGGTTTATGTAAAGTGTCGTATTTCAACGTTGCATTCATTATTTCGTGAAAAAATCGCAATTGAAAGTTGCCAAGTGTTGACATATTAGTGCTCGTGACTGTACACATATAAAAGTGCCCAGAAGCCCAGTAAAAACGGCAAAATTAAAAAAAAAACTTGCAGTATCAGCAATCCTCTTCGATCTCGAGCACGCTGGAGGCCACACGTCATTCTACAGCTCCTCATATGAAAGTGTTGTTGAAAAACACCCCAACATGTTCTTACCACATCCAGTAGTCCAACCTCCCTGCCAGTTGGTGACCGCTAAACGAGCAGTTAGTGGCCCAGCACCGCACGGCACTACGTACCACCATATTTACGTACCAGCCCGCCACCAGAGGACACCAATAAACATTATATACTGTTCAAGAGCTCAGTTCCTCGGTGAACAGTGTTTGTTCTTAAGGCTAGTCAACACTAACTGAACCAACACGTAAAATAATAACAATAATACCGGCCTATTGCTGTCCCACGGCTGGACAAAGGTATTTTCTCATGAAGAGAAGGAACGAGCATTGATGGACACCACTGATCAGTCGGTCGCGATAGTCACGATCATCATCATTTCAGCCGAAAAACGTCCACTACTGGACATAGGCCTCCCCCAAGCACCTCCACTTCGACCGGTTCTGTGCTTCTCGCATCCAACGGGTTCCTGCGGCCTTCACAAGGTCGTCGACCACCTTGTGGGAGGCCTTCCAACGCTACGTCTTCCGGTACGCGGTCGCCACTCCAGAACCTTTCGGCCCCATTGGCCATCTGATAGTCACGATGCAAAATCATAATTACGTCGACCAACGACAGCATCGCGACTGTTAAAGATCTATCCACACATATCAGGGTCGTGGTACACTGAAGCTTCATCAGTTCTCCAGCACGGACACGGACGTGTGTGAACACTTCATAGAAATTTATGTACACACCGATATTTTGTTTGAGCCCCTGACGGAGCACGGTCCGTCCACGTACCGAGCGCGGTCCTGACATGTGTGGATAGACCTAAATTTTAATTTATTACCTAGTGTCAATAGTTAGCAGTGCAATAACCGTGTGTGTAGTGGCCGAGGACATCGTGGAGTACGTGTGTCAAAGGACCAAGTACAGACCGAGAGTGCAGTTGCTTGAATCGCGCCGCAACGTCAACTTCAAGGCGTTCGTGGTGCGAGTACCTACATGCTACCTGCACCTCGTCATGGCAGAGGACTTTTGGCCGCAAGGTGTAATGTTCCGTCGCTTCCGCGGACAAGTGCCACACGATCGCACAAGACAGTGCCCGAGTGAAGTGAGTTTTACTAACATAGTTTTAAGTTTATACACTAACACACATTGTATTATTATAATATTATATGTTAGTCTGTAAGGTATTTATCTATTTGCCAAAGTAGCCTGAAAATAAAGGTCTTATTATTATTAATAATAATCATTCTTCTATTATCTATGTTTAATAGAACCAATATTATACACAAAAAATAAAGCGTTCATTATTAACGACGTATTAAGATTATGAAATTCACACAACTATTTCTTTAGTTTCGTTAGCGCGTTTACCTTCTCAATATACAAAAAGTACGTGATAACTACCTATATTCATTACACAGCCTACTGCATAATCAGTCTGACTAGTATTCATCCTATTGCGCCATTAAACTGAACTGAATACTTAGCTGAAAAAGAGTCGTTATCACGCGATCATTATTCTTTCTGTCTCAACTCTTTTGCCTTTTATTAAAGCTTTTTACATTTACAAGTGGCATTTTAAACGTTTATTTCTAATGGGAGCTATGTGTAATTATGCGGAGCCTTTTTAAAAAACCGCACTACTGTGGTTTTGTATATAAAAGAGCGTATATATATAAGTTAAGATTAAAATTTTAAAAAATATGAAAGCGAAAACATAAAACCAAAAAGTCTGACAACCAGCACCCTAACACACTACTGATCTCAATCTGAATAATTTTGAAGAATATTGCTTATCCATTGCTTCATATGTTCGCACAATGTGTCTGCTCAACAGCGTAAATAACGCAATGAATGTTGTTGAACTGTCAAAATGAAACCCATTGATACTGATAGTGTGTTACGCAGTTACCAAGGGTATAGTAGGTACATATTACCTAGCAACTGGGTTGAGGAGGTCATAATAGGCAGTAGATCCATGTAAAAAACTGGTATTCAATAACATTTGGTTATGGGACTGGAAGCCGACCCCAACCAACTTGGGAAAAGGCTAGGCAGATGAGGATGAAAAGATGTAAATATCAAATCCTTTTCGCCCAACAGCCCCATTATACCACTGACCCAACGAGAGACTAACAAAAACCCATACGTTACATTATACCCGACCATTTTGAAATCGTTCATACCAACTGTAGCGAGTACATTTTCTTGGCAATAAATAACATGGCCATAATAACTTGGGCGTGGCTTTATTCCCCGTTTACTGGACATAATAGAACGCCGGCTTTATACTACACTTACCTTTGGACCGCATTTATCATGGCATGTTTGTTATAGCCCTAATATCTAGGTATTTCTGTAAGGAGTTTTTCCTATGAACGTGTTTGGCCGATCATCCACGATGCTACTCAAAAGTAACCACAAACTCAAATCACAAACGAGTAGAGAGAATTTCACAGCATCTGCATAACTTTAAATCCTACACAATAAAGTCCAGTTTACGCTACAACTTCAAATATTTTTATAACTTTTTCAATAGTCCTAGTCACTAAAATCAACTTAATTAACATTAAAATAAAGTTGATATTTTGAATAGACTAAGTATTTTAATGGCGGTCCGTACACGACGCAGCCACTAACCAACACATTTCATCACGCCCGTGTCCCCGCAGGGTTAGGCAGAGCGGCAGTGGTTAGACGGAAGTTACTACCATAGATATCCGGTTACTACTAAATAACGCGTGACATAATTCTAGCTACCTATTGGTGATTTAAGTTTATAAAATGTTACTTTTGAGTAGCGACGCGCATCGTGGACGACGGGTCTTAAACTATATAATATTAATATAAAATATTTGGATAAATATTTTCCATTTTTTTTTCTTTGCAGATATTATTTTTAAGTTATGCGGTGCCCGACAAACCTCTACTTAAGGGGACTACAAGACCTAAACGCAAAAAACGCAAGTTCTATAATGTCTGAAAGTAATGATGATCGACTACAGTAAACAAAATCAGAAAAATATATGATATTCTTCAGGATATATGCTAGTTAGATAGTGTGTTGAAAACGTAATACAACTAATTTGATATGTCAGATAAATCATGAAGATACACCTCTAAAAACTTTATTTTCACAATAAAAACTATACTAATTTGTAACATACAATCATTCTGATTTTTTTTCAGATTATTCTACAAGCAATAACTTGTGTTAAAATTTTTTAGTCCAAACAATAGATTTTTTGTGAATAGATAATTCCTTCATATTTTGCAATAAATTACCAACGTTGTGTCATCGCGTTTCTCTTTCTTTTCTTTGCAGTCCGACAGTGACCGCGCTTTAGGTCATGTAGTCCCTTAATAAACTTCATATCTAAATATTTCAGTTCGTACAATAGGATATTGACATGTAACTGAACAACTATCACTAACTCTCCAGGCAATAATAAATTTGACCAAAAAAAATTCAACAAAATTATTACTTCTTAAATTCTGGCTGAACAATTTTCTGTTACGAATTCAATTACCAATTTCTGGGGAATCAATTTAACTGGTTCAAGTGAACATGCATTAAAAGGCGACAACGAGCCGTCACACTTAATTAACTTACATTAACATTACGATGGTTCTTCTGTGAAGTCGGCTTTTATATAATCAGTCTATAATGTTCCCACTGTGTGAGAGGGAGTGGGCCGTAATCTGCCACGCGGGCCGAGTGCTGGTTGGTAGATGTCACATGTCTTCGAATTTTTGGTTCGATTACATGTCAGTTTACTCACGATGTTTTCCTTCACCGTTTTGAGAGCAGTGGTAATGAAATAAATAATTTACACAAAGTGCCTGGCTGGGTTCGAACTTACGACCTACAACTCGTAATTCTCGGCGATTGCCACTGGGCCACCACTGCTCTGCTCTCTCATATTTTTAACAGAAGGTAACCCAAGTAGCAAATAAGAATACATAGTGATTAAATCTTACTTTATCTACAGTTGGATTTTGCTAAATCAAAAAGCGTCTTTCTTAATCGTTTTAAACTACCACTACTTAAGTAAGTTAGGAATACCAAAAACCAGGATAAGTAGGTATTCTCAAAACTAATTTGTATTAAGTATGCCATTCTATAAATAAGATTTTATTTGAATTTGAACAAATCCTAAACAGATTTTTTTTTTTTATGTAGGTACAGTATTAAAATAATAATAAGACTATGTAAAAAGTATATATATAGTATGACAAGTATATAAAAAGGAAAGGAAAGAATCAAAGGGCATCAAAAAATTCATCCGCATCGCTGTCAACAGGAAACGTGCCCAAAAGACTGGCAGCATTGCCACGTTGTATGGCAATGCTGATTCTTTGGCCAAAAAATAGGCCAGCCCTCTGGTCACGTGAAGAGTCGACCAACCGCTTGGCGATGTCTCGAAATACCACGTGGGCACTCGGGCCCCATGGCCCTAGAGTTTCAACCACAAACGGCTCAAACATATACGTTCCAAAGAGATTGGAGTATTTGCGCCGTTTGAAGTTTTTCCGCACCTGCAGCAGCTGCCCCAGCACAGCTCACCGTGCTTGGAAGATGGGATGGCGCAAGGGTGTCGACACACGTTGCATCCCACTCCAAAAGTCTCTTCCCATCGTCGCGTGCCAAGCCATTGGGTTCTAAAACAGCTGGCACCCCGGCGGTGACAAGAGCACGACGGATGATGTCATTGATGCTAGCATGCCGTGCTATCCGGCCTGCGCTTTAGTATGCCTACAGTTAAACCTAAAAAATGTTTTTACTATACTCTGATCATGGATATCGAACTCGGATTATTTGAAAACTCACTTAAAACTCAAGTGAAAAATTGAAGTATATTTTTAAACTCACAAAGAAAAAAAATGATTTTGTAGATAAAAAGATAATTTGTAATACCAATTTCTAGAAACTGATTTTCTGGAGTATTTTTTTATTCCTTTTTTACTAAAATACATTTAACGGGACGTTCTCTTCAAATAGAACGAAGTAGAAATATGGATGAAGTGGAAAAATTAAAAAGATCAGGTTACTTTCGTCTGCGTATTTTTTATTTTTACAAATATAAAAAAATAAACTCCATCAATGTGCCTTTTAAGCGCTGCTAACGTTAGCAATGCTCTAACTTCGAATCGGACCTCAGTTTCGTTATCGGATTACGAGGAAGATGATACCGCGGAAAATTTGGAAATAGTAAAGTGCACAGTGATTCCGACTCTAATGAATCGACAGCTAATCGTAACGAATCGAAAGTTGATTGTGATGTTGATTTTAGAGACCTGCAATTAAGAAACTTGTCTATTAATCACAATAAACCACATACTGCAATCAATGGCTTATTGCAGATTATTAACAAGCATGATCAAGGTGTTTTGAATTTAAATTCAATAACCACTGGTTTGAAAGGTAGGAAGCAGGTCTGCAGTCCCGGGTAGAATATTGCCACATAAATATAAATGGAACAAAACAATTGAAATAGCCTCCACGCGTGGCAGTACTTTTAATGTAAAGTCAGTACTATCGCTTTGACAGAGAGGAGGCCAGTGTCCCAGCAGTGGGAACATTATAGCCTGATCATGATTATGCAGGGTTATTGTTTAGTAAATAGACTATACCAACTTAAATTGTCCGTTTATTCAAATCACAAGTGTCTCGCCATGGACTGGCATAAAAATATTTTAAAGAAAACCAAACCTATCATTTTGCACCTAGCATCAATAATAACAAGACATTCCCTAAACCTACTATTATTGACCTTGTGAAGGCCGTAGGAATCTGCTAGATGCGGGTGCTTGGGGGAGGCCTATGTCCAGCACTGAACGTCTTTCGACTATTATTACTACGATCGCCATCACGCTAAGAAAAAGATGAGACGGAAAATGACAATCACGAAAATCTCCAGAAACATTCCCCTAGAAATGACAAAATCTCTTAACAAACTGAGACTCCTTCCATTGACGATATCTCCTACAAATACCAGCTATAGCTGATAAGAAAAGCGTGGAATAGTCTACGGCGAACCAAGGCACGAGATTCGATTACCGGGCCACTCGCTCGAGGCGCGAGCATAACAAGAAAAATGAATTTGTTCAAGTACCTATGCCTTCACTTTACCGTTCCTATGAATTTTTATAGCGTCTCTATGGCGAATTGACGTTATAGTTGGATGGCTTTGTGGACTCTTTGTGGGGACTTTAGTTACCTATTGTTATCTATTTTCTGCGTGTTTAACACCGGAGCGCAATAATCGAGCGTGTCAAAATTAAACGCAAGTTCAGCGATCCGATTGCGTTACTGATAATTCAGTCAACCAATTACCACAGTTTACGGTGAAGAAAAACATCGTGAGGAAACCGACATGCCCTAGAACCAAAAATTCGAAGACATATGACGCTTATTAGGGGTATCATATTACCCAGTAACTGGGTTGTGGAGGTCAGATAGGCAGTCGCTCCATGTAAAATACTGGTATTCAGCTGCATCCGGTTAGACTGGAAGTCGACCCCAACATAGTTGGGAAAAGGCTAGGCAGATGATGATGATATGCTACGGACGCTTGACAAATTATTATCAATTTTTTTGTATAAGTTACACACAAACAATTTGTTCCAGAAAACGGGCGTTAGAGGAGGACAAATCTTAAATTAATCTCCACAACTAGTGATGACATAAATGTCATAAATGATGTGCTGACATAAAAGCAGCAAGGGGCGGTTTGTAGTTCCTATCTACCCCCATGGGAAGAAGGCGTGAATGTATATTCATGAGATGCCGCATATCACCTTGTTGACTAACACATATTATTACGGCGACTTTTAACCGGTTCAAAAGACTTCCTAGCCATTACTTTTAACTACGCCTTGTACATTTCGTTCATTAACTTATGGTTTAGAGACATTTATTCTCGAAAGAAAGTCACTTATGATTGTGATTAAATATTCGGCTGATTGAGTTTGGAATGCATTGAATGAGTGTAACTTTTTTATACACACGGGTATTTTGTTTGTATATTGTGTAGTATCTTAAACCCATAGGTATCGACTTATCGACCCCCTGCTCGATACTATAAGCCTAAGCCACCCTACCCTACCTTAGCTCACATCTGTTGCCAATAATAAAGTTTACTCTTTACAACATACTTAGTTGGGAAACTACATACTTAGTTGGGAAACTACACCCCTATATTTCCAGCTAGAGCAGTCTAAATAAACCCATATAGAATAGAATAGATTTTTATTTCTTACCACAAATTACAGCTTAAAGTAAAATTAGTCTACAGATACAGTTTTGTATTTAATTTGTGGAAGACTGGCGCCTAAACTAAGTTTTTTTAAAAACCTGTAAGTCAGGTCACCAGGCCACCTTAACAATTTATATATTTCACATATTGTACTGAAGACGTTTGTTTGAAATCACAGTAGTATTAATTCATTTATTACACATACATAAACATTAAAAACACAACCATTAAACATTTTTAAACATTATTTTATTTATTAAAATTATATTATTTATTAATTAAGTATATAATTAAATATTGCAAATATGATTTTATAATTATTTTTTTTATCTAGGAAACATGCAAGGGATGTATGAGAGTGTAGGGTGTATGTATGTGTAGGGTGTATGTATGTGTAAGTGGGAGTGAGAATGTGTGTATGAGTATGAGTATGTGGAAATGAGTTGTGTGTATGAGGTTGCGGGCGTTATTTTGGGAACACTAAAACTAGGATATGGTAGTGAAAAGATCTTCAGTTTGGGCGAAATCTAAGGAAAGAAGCCATTCAGTCAATGCTTTTTTAAATGTTGTTTTGCTTAGGATATGTGTTGAAAGTAAGTTATTTAGTTTATTGTATAGAAACGGCCCAAGAAAAAGAAAGAAATTCCGAGCAAATTTAGTTTTAACTGGCCTAGATTGGCATTGGATTGATTGGTCCCTTCTTCTTTTGCGCACATCAATGTTGTTCTGGGAGACAAAAACAGGGATAAGTGATCGTTGTTTTAAAGCAACATGTAGAATAAAAAGCTGACGAATTGAGAGGACATTTGATGAGTTGTAAACATCTTTTGTGGGATGACGGAAGGGAAGAGACATAGCCACCTTTAGAACCGCCCTTTGAGCCCTTTCCAGAGGCAAAAGGGTTGTTTTAAATGTACCACCCCAAGAAGTAATACAATATGTCAGTAGCGATTGACACAACGCACAATAGACAGATATTAGTTGCTTGGAGTTCAGAACTGACCGAAGACTCCTAAAAACAAAGATGAATTTGCGAATTCTACCAGTGAGACAACTAATATGAGCGGCAAAGGTAAGTCTAGAATCCAAGGTAACACCCAGGTACCTAATGGTGTCGACCTTCTGCAGTTCGGAACAGGAGCAATCTCCGTTTTGGGGGAAAGGACAGGTGTGAGCACGTATTGTGAATGATTGGACTGATGGCTGCTGATTATTTTTCAGTGTAAAGGTGATGAATTTGGTTTTATCGGAATTTAAGGTGAGAAGATTACTTTTCAGCCAATCATGCACAACACTAAATCCAGCCTGAGCATAGTGATAAACACTTTCCCATGAATCTGCCCCAAAAAGAAGAGCTGTGTCATCTGCGAAAGTAATTAAACGGCCATTTTGAAGATGGAGATTACAGAGGTCATTTATATACACCAAAAATAACGTAGGCCCTAGAATGCTTCCCTGGGGAACCCCAACTGTAACGGGAAGGTTGTCGCTACTTTGATTGTCAATTTTAACAAACTGAGTCCGGTCAGTTAAATAATTCTTGAAGAGCAACAACTGTTTTCCTCGGATTCCAAGGCTCTCAAGCTTATGTAGCAAGATTGGAACCGACACTGTGTCAAAGGCTTTAGCCAGGTCTAGGAAGACAGCTATGGTCTTCTTTTTATCATCCAAATTGGAAACAATGAAATTAGTTAGTTCGTGTACGGCCATGGCCGTCGACTTACCAGCACGAAAACCAAATTGGGATTGAGATAGTAGCTTATTTGACTCTAAATATTTTACCAATTTGTTGTTCAAAAGCCGTTCCAGTATTTTCGACAAAGCGGGCAAAATAGCTATAGGTCTGTAGTTATTAACACAGCGTCGGTCCCCACTCTTGTGAATAGGATGGATTAGTGCTTTTTTAAATGCAAGTGGAAAGGTGCCGGATTCCATTGCCAAATTGCAAACATGGGTGATGGGAGTTACTAAAAGATTAATATGAGCACTAAGAAAATTTGAGGAAATTTTGTCCCACCCGATGGCACAATCGCGCTTCAGAGAAGAGATTATGGAAGCTATTTCATTTTCATCAGTGGGCAAAATAACCATGGAATGAGGGAAAGTTGAATTGGTAGGAGGGTACACGTGGGTTTGTTATTGGGTCGTTATTTTTTGTGCTAACGTTGTGCCAATGTTGGCAAAAAAGTGGTTTACCTTATTTAGGGCATCTATGGGCTGATCCTGGGGGCTTATCAAGTCTGACGGAGATAACTTTGGCTTTGATCGGTTTGAAACTTTATTTATCACCTTCCAGAGGCGTCGGTTATCCTTTCCCGCCTTTCTTACTTCCTCCCTTTCAAATTCTCTTTTTACTTTTCTTAAAATTTTGTTGCAATAGTTTCTGTATCTTAAGTAAGTTGTCTTCAGTATTGCATTATCTGGATGTTTTTTAGATTTTTTGTGCAGTTTGTCTCTGTTCCTTATACACCTCAAGAGACCTGGGGTTATCCAAGGTTTTATGATTGCTTTTCGCTTAGAGACAGTAACGGTTTCAGTATTTGACTCAATTACAGTTTTTAGTATGTGGACCAAATTGTCAGCAGCTACGTTAGCATCATGAGAATCGAGAACCGAATGAAAATTTTCTTTTTTTAAGTCGGAAAGTAATCCTTCTGAATTTATCCGTGAGATCGTTCTTTTAAACTGCAAAGGCAAACAAAGATTTAGTGTTAGAATAACAGTATAATGATCTGTGAGAGTTGTTTGAGCCACAAACACATTTGCCGGTAATTTGGTTTTAAGAATGAAATGGTCTAGACATGTTTTATCGTGTGTTGGAATAACGTGAGAGGGTAGTAATCCGTGAAAAGAGGTTAGGTCGAGATAGGATGGAGCATTTTGATCATGATTAGAAGTACTGATATCTATGTTAATGTCACCGGTGAGGATTATGTTTCTACACGAGGAATAGTTGGTCAAGATTTCATTAAGAGATTGAAGGAAGTTGGTTATATTTTTATAGGATGGCGGACGATAAATAGCCAAAACAACGGTGTCATTATTAATTTGTGTAACCAAACAATTGGCATCCTGAAAAATTGGTTCTGTAACATTTGCTTGCAAACCATTTTTAATGTAAATAACTACACCCTCGTTTTGTGTATAGTTTCTGCTAGTTGAGTAACAGCTATAGCCATCTAATTCCGGGAGATTTGATGTACAAGGTAACCAGCATTCTGTAAGAATAATTATATCCCATATAGTTCTCGATTGAGCCAACAGGACATTAAAGCCAGGCATATTACGATTTATGCTTCTTATGTTCTGATTTAGAATTTTGAGCCGACTTTCCTTATTTTGAACGAGTTCAAAGCAATCTGCTAGGTCACATGTAATTGAGTCGGCCACTGATAGGTTGTCAATGTCACGGTTTATTAAATTAAAATTATCGAAGAGTACGTTTTGAACCATTTAGCCAAGTATAATGGGCAAGTTTTGCAAAACTGGAAGATAACCCATGTCCTGATCCGGAGACCAATACAAATTGAAGTAGGAAGTAAGGAATTTGTACGCCAAAGACAACTGTAGTAGTGTCTTTTAATTGTTTATGCCCTGTATAATATATTAACTGAAATTGAAATAGTTATTATTATATTAGGTACAATTATTACAAAATGAAATGTAAAATCTTCTTATTAATCATACTACGAACAGGCATCAATTCTTTCGTGTTCAAATATAGCCAGTCAGCAAGGTACTACTGGGGTTACTGGAGCTGGCTGTCCAAAGTGCGCCGAAAGCTCTTATAATTTACATCCACCCATAAAGGTTACTTTAATACACCGCACCATACACACATACCACAGACTAGCGAAGAAGAAAAACGTATATTATAGAAAAATCATCGCCACGCACTCGAAGCGGAAATTCTACAAAAGATTTCTGTCCTTAAGGGCTCTTTAATACAATATTATTACGGTATAAAGGTGCTCTGGATTCGTTTCCGTTCGTCGACAGGAAAAGTGAATTTGTCGGGGAGCGTCGGCTTCCGGGGAGGGTGGAGTTTAAGTTCGTATCAGACTGGCGTGGCCTTTATCGGACCTGCGCATCTCTGAAATTATGGAAACGCTTGGCTAGACCACAGGATTTTAATTCTCGTAATTTTATGAACGTTCACAGTCTGATCTCAGTCTCAATCTGTCAAAATCAATGTATGACTGTCGCTGAGATGAGACTGCGACTAGATTTTAAACGTTTTTAATTACGGGAATGGGCCTTCAGATTACATCAGAAAGCTAGCCATTAATAATTTTGGGCTACTAAATTCCGTACTAAAAAAATCTACATTCAAGATCTACCATTGCAAAATGAAAGATGTTAGCGCCGTGTCAATATGGTTCTAACAAATACAATTAATCGCATTGTACGTGAGGGGCTGAAAGCACGTTAATCCGTTGGTCCCGGCTGCCAGTCGTAATGTAACGGGTGGATATAAGCCCAAAAGTCTGACAACCAGTCTTACCAAGGGGTATCGAGTTACTCAGTAACTGGATTGAGGTCAAATGGGCAGTCGCTCCTTATAAAATACTGGTATTCAGCTGCATCCGGTTAGACTAGAAGCCAACCCCACCACAGTTGGCAAAAGGCTAGGCATGCAGATTGAATCCAGGACGCGCTATGCTCGTATATAACCGAGCTTCCAACTTTCCCTTGGTTGCAAGTCTCAAAGATTTGTTCCTTACGTTATGTTGTATTCGTGCGTCAACATGAAAAGTTGTCTGTATAAAATCGATGGATCCGACAAACGCCGGTGTGGTAAAGCCCTTACTATGTATATCTTTATGCCTTTCATCCTGCAAGGCAGACACTTTTTCTGTTTCAACTTTGTACGAAGAAAGTTACATTAGTTGCTCCCGGCTATGAGCGACTGTTTTAAACTTGGCTGAATGTAATTGTGGAAGTGTCGTCTAAATCTCAACTGTTTAAGTTGATGTACAGAAAAATGAGAAATGTAATTTGTAATGTCGGGTTTTAAGATATTTTACCCGTTGTTTTTAATAAGTTTTATGTGAAACTTCGTCTAGGTGGATTTAGGTTTTTATGTTCGACTACAGTTATTGTGAAATTAAGTGCGCTGGCAGTCAATAAGCACTGCCTGTACAGAGGTATCTTTTACGGCCCCGCCGCCAGATGGTGCACGGCAAGACTTTCTACGACCATGCCTGCGGAGCCATATATAACACAGCGGCAACAGCCGAAACAGTGGTCCTTCGAGCCGGATCACTGTTTCAGCGTGGCCGCTGTGTTATGCTTCGAAATAATGGACGGTACTGGTATATATCTGTTGTATTGTATGAGTATTATAAAGGTTCTGAATATCTGTGAATCTGAATATAAAATAATCTGAGATGAATTTGAGCGACGTTCACAAAGCGATGGCGAAATGACGACTGGTCCCCTGGCGGCGCGAAATGGAGGCGCGGGCTCGGCCGGGCTCGCGGTATGACTCCGCAGGCATGGTCGTAGAAAGTCCTGCCGTGCGCCATCTGGCGGCGGAGCCGTAACAGTATCCTTATTAAACGTGACAAACGAATGCAGCAAACTGTTTCTATAAGGTCAAGAAATAACTAAAACACAGTTCTTCGGCATAATCGGTTTTATTCACTTTGGTTTTACACTATCAACCTTATTCGACTATAGGTATAGTCGAATAAGGTTGATAGTGTAAAACCTTTCGCGTCTGCAATGCTTTCAAGTGAACGAACGCCGGAGTGAAGTGTCCGAGTGAATGACAGATGGGTCAATACATCATCTAAATCACGCGATCATTCACATTTTTATTATAATGTAAATAGGTATATCAAATAATGTTAGATCTTACTAAAAAAAAAACAAGTAGTCGTTAATTATATCTACTAAAAATGCTAAAACACCACACATCAACAAAATAATAATAAATTATTAGAACGACCGGTCCATTAAGTTACCCAAATATATCCTCAAGGTGCTAAGTGAGCTGACACAATATTTTCACGGGTCCAAAGTCCGAATCCATTGGGACATTAGCCAGGTTACAGGACTGTTCATCTTGTTAATCCCCTCAATCACTAACTCAGTGACAAGTTACCTTGTTTTTGGACTTTCAAGGATTTTCGAAGGTTGGTTTTGTAAAGCTGAGGTGACCATTGCTACTCTTAGGATTTGAAGCTGCAAGTAATAAATTACACGCAAGAAAATTTTACGTAGGTAAACTTTACTTTTATTCCTGTAACTCCTACACAATAAAGTGCAGTTTACGCTACAACTTGACGGCACGGTTGGCGCAGTGGTTAAGCGATTGACTGCTGCGCTGCGTGTCGCGGGTTCGATTCCCGCACGGAACAAATATTTGTATGACCTACAAGTAGTTGTTCCGGGTCTGGCTGTTTGTGTATGTGAGTTTAAATGTTTGTAAACGCACCCACAATACAGGAGAAATTCCTAGTGTGGGGCAACGTTTTATATATAAAAAAAAAGAACTCCAACCATTTTTATAACTTTTTTTTCAATAGTCACTCTGAAATCAACTTAATTTCCATAGAATAAACTTGATATTTGTGTAAATTGAAATAACATCAATTTGAAACATACATTTGTATAGACTTTAGGCCGCCGCAGAAGTTGTTTTGTTTATTGGTTCTATTCCGATATCTATGGTTCTACTTCACAGACCAATATTCCATTTTATAGTCCCAAACCACTTTAAAAAAACTAAATAATAAAACAACGAGAAATTTAATAAAAAAAAATACTCAGAAACAATAATACACTCGAAAAAAATAACCCTCCTTCTGGCGCAGTCGGGTAAAAACTAGATATCGGCTCAAATTCAAGTAATCTGAACATGATACTTATTAAACTTGAACGAATAAGTCACAACATTTGAAAATGAAATGCCATTTATATAGAAATCAACGTAAATAAGAAATTGAATCGCCCTGTGTCTAGACTTTTAACGATTCCAACGTGATGTTATCAAGATACGATGAGAATTTTATCTGTATAACGCATGTCTAATCCATTGCTGGTCAACTATCGTGTGTAACACTGACGTTCGGATCGAAAGCGTCGATGAATACTGCGAACATCGAAATATTATTCCATAACAGGGTTCCGTAGTGCAAGGTGCTAATGGAAGAGGGTAGGAGCAGTCACGAAGTCGCAATTAGATCGAAGCGCGCAACGGAACCCTTTGCTCGTAATTTGACGTAGTTAGAGCAAATGTGTCGGTACATTGACCCAATACTGGAGAACTTTGTTGAGGAAACTTGTAGATATATCAGATACCGATTTAATCAATGGTTTAGGGTGTTGATTAGTTTTTATTAGGTTGTAACTTTGCGTGGTAGGTGTGGATAACAGGAGAAGTTAGTATACGATCGAGTGGCGTTAAATAACTGGTGGTAGATTATTGCTATCACGGGTGTAACCTATGAGACTGGTGCAGCAGCGTGAATAATGGAATCGAGAATCCTCTGCCTGGTAGTGGGTGAAGTTGGCCTGTAGATGAGTCAAAACGGGACCCTATTACTAAGACTCCACTGTCCGTCTGTCTGCCACCAGGCTGTATGTCATGAACCGTGATAGCTAGACAGTTGAAATTTTCACAGATGTAGTATTTCTGTTGCCGCTTTATCAACATATAATAAAAATAAAATAAAGTTAAAATTTATAGGGGTATAAAAGAAACGATTTTTTCGACGTTTTATGCCGTGTGGTACGGAACCCTTCGTGTGCAGGTCCGACTCGCACTTGGCCAGTTTTTGTCCCGTTTTTACCCTCTGGGTACGGAACTCTAAAAACAAAAACGGCTATGAATGGAAGTTGGAACTGCACCGTTTTGTCCCACTGCGCGCTAAAGATCCTGGTCCATGCAGTACCTAAGCGGCTTAGCCGGACACCATTGAGTTATTGAGTTTGTATTGCCAACGAGGTGCAATCATGCTGTCTCTGTCTTGAACCTCCCTTTCCTGTTTTAAAGTATGGCTGAGTCTGTTTTGGACAGGATAAGGTTGATTTATTTTGGTAAGCGAAAATAGCCTTTCACGGTAGCAGGACAAATCGTTCGTCTAATGCACCCAGGGCAGTCAGCTGTGATCAAGTTTTCTCTGTTCGCTGTTCTAGTATAGTCGTGTCGACACTTAAACAAGACACAAATAAACACCGTTTGGTTTTGATTCGAAGTAAATAATAATAATAAATTTATTTCAGATTAAAAATCCATAATAACAATAATAATAAGCTGTTAGTAAAAAATCTTAACCTAATGTTAGTAAAACACAAAATTGAAATGACTGACACTTACGTGTGCAGCCGAATCCAGTGAGCCAGCATGGGGCTGTCCCACCTATCACACAACACACTCAGAATGCTGTGGGAGCTAGCTCGCATTCTACCGAGTGTAGAAGCGCACCGTTTCCGTATAATGGCATGAAAACCATCAACCCTGGCCTCGGTGAACATCCCGGAAGCGCTACAAAATCGTGGTAGCCCCAACAGCATCCTGAACACATTGTTATACTGGACACGCAGGGCGTTGTATGCCCTCAGCGTATACCTGACCCACAGACTGCACGTGTAAAAAGACTGGCAGTATGCTCTGAAAAGGGTTATTTTGACTTGCGTCGTACAACGTGCAAATCTGCGGATCAGCATATTACCTCGGACAGCCATCGCCCTGCGCTCCCTCTCTATGTCCAGGTCATCATTCAGGTCATGAGTGACCCAGTGACCCAGGTACTTAAATTTTGTTACTCTAGTTAACGGAGTATTATTTATGGTCACAACTGGCACGTTAGAGTAACATTTGGTGCCAGCCTTGAATACCAATAATTCACATTTTTTTGCATTGTACCTGAGTCCCTGACTGACCGCATAGTCTTCACAGATCTTAACAAGACGCCTGAGTGCACTTATTGATGGACTCAGCAGCACCATGTCGTCAGCGTAACTTATATTGTTAACGCAAACTCCGTCTATGTCCGTCCGTCAATGTAACATAATGACCTAAGATCAAACCTAACCTCGGGGTGCCCTTCGCTCGCTCTTGCATCCTATGTCGACGGAAAAAAAAACAGGGGATTGTCCGAAAGGGTTACCGCTGCCCTGGAACATAAAGGGCTAAGGAAGGAACACGGGTGGGTTTTAGTCAGTAAGAGTCTGACACTCCCTTCTGCTCCACCCAGAGCGGGAAGGGGTCATCTGATGATTTCCCATCCTCAAGAGAAAAAAAAAGGGTAGGACAAAGTGACATTCTGCCAGTGATAATGTTAATTCAAAAGTAAAAAAATGTATTGGAGAGCCCCCCCCCCCCCTTTTTTTTTGTGGATTTTGTTTTGGTAGTTCTTTATTGCGTCATGTTTACCGCAAATAAACGTGTTTTCTTTCTTTTTTTTATTGGATTGACATAAACTACTGATAAGCTTATGTCAATTTGGATGAAAGTTGAAATACAAAACGCATTGAAAGCCATTGCCACTTTTCTAGGTTTTCAACTGGACCTGATGTATGAGGTGACGGATGTAAATCAGTTTTATGCTGCAACGTAACGTGTGTATGCATATTTCTTTAAATAGTATAAAACAAAGTCGCTCTCGCTCACTGTTACTTAAATCTTTTAAACTACGCAACGGATTTGAATGCAGTTTTCAGCAATAGATAGAGTGATTCAAGAGGAAGGTTTAGGTATATTAAAGTAGAGAAAAGCCGAGAAATTCAAAGATTTGTAATGTGATGTCGTAACAAACATATTTTTGTGCGCTTACATTGCATACCGAACCGTGCACCTAGCTTCTGACGTTTCACAAGTGCCAATGTAGGTTTATGTGAAATAAAATATTTTCATTTTTAGCCCAGCCATCCAATTAAAACCATACAAACCACACGCACCTCGAGGCGAGTATTAACAACAACTACTAACTGAAGCCGGGAGGTGGATGGCTA
Source organism: Oligia fasciuncula (assembly GCA_963082905.1). Lineage (NCBI taxonomy): Eukaryota > Metazoa > Arthropoda > Insecta > Lepidoptera > Noctuidae > Oligia > Oligia fasciuncula. The sequence goes on from OY720400.1 coordinate 19,348,099, forward strand.
GTGTAGACGCTAAACACGGTCACAATTCAATCCGACTTGGTACCGCGGTCGCCCACTAATGACTCGGCCAGCCTGGCCAATCGTGATTTATATGCCGACACCGACAGCTATAAATGTGGTATAATTTATGTACTAATAGCGGGGATTAACAAAATTAATATTTTACAAGGCAGATGAGGGAGGACACCCTAGATGCACATTTATAGTGACCATATTGGTGATGTTCTTTTGAAAGGTCAGGTGAATGTTAACGAAGCAAGGATCGTAGCAGGTGACGTTCTATAGTTTTTGCCCCATGGGAAGAAGGCGTGAGTTTATGTATGTATGTATGTAATAGCGGGGACTAACAACATTTCAACTTTATATTATGAATAATCATTTTATTTCAGAATTAGACATCCATAATTTGTTAGTAAAACATTAACCTTATACTCTGTTAGTAAACTTGCAGGTTGGACAAATAATGGACGAGTGGGCAATCAAATTTCCCTGCAATGACATTCAGGAGACTGTTCGAGCTGCCCCGGACCCTCTGTAGCAGCGACGCGGCTTTATGAGTCTTGTGCAGGATTCAGTCATTGCAACAATCTCTTTACGAAATGGTCAAAGGAAATATTGACTGTTATTGCTGAATTTGGCAGATGTAAGAACAACATAATTCGTTGTTCTAATGAAGGATAATAAAAAGTAAATCAAGTGGATAGTTCTCGCAACCTGCCCACAGATTCAAGTATACAAGGAAAAAAAGAAAGAAATGTAATTTAGTTGGGACGCGCGCAGGAAATAAAAATAAAAAAATAACATTAAATCTAACAAATTCATGAAAACAAAAAAAAAACAAATGAAGACCATAAAAAAGAACGTTAAAGCTTTTAAATTTACGATTAGAAGTAACAAAATAGTGAAAAAAAAAAGAACAAGTCTTCCTAACTTTTGCGATACCAAAAAGGCTGCTATCTCAGCATGACGCAGCGATATTTGAAACAAAAAAGGAAATGTCCCAGCGCTGGTATTCTAATAGACAATGTCAACGGGACGAAGCAAAAGACGTATGGTAGATTCTGCCTACACTTATGAGAAGCAAGACGTCTGTTTGCAGCACAATCGGCTAAACATATCGGTATCTTCATATCGTATTGGACCCCAAAGAAAAGAACACAGCATCACTCATCGGGCCCCTTTTCATAGCACATCAACATTTACCCACTTCCCTATGTGCAAAAGGTACCTCCTGAGGTACCTGCCCGCTACCTCCTCTTCCTCAAACCGAGACGATACGCGCACCTGCTACGAACTTTCGATATTCGAACGCGAAAACGATAATTGGTTTCGATTCGAACGGTTGTTTGTAAAATAGAGGACCAATTAAATTTTGTTTGAACTTACCTTGGCGTGGCAGTGTAACGGAGGCGCTTGCCACAATGACAGAAAGTGATTTAGAAGCTTTAAGCCAGGTAAGTTAGCAACGGATAGAGCGCAACATATATAACATCATTGTGATTCTATTTCTCTGTGGTATCACGAACTAGAAAGCCAATGCCATGGTCTTCTTCTTAGCGTGTCGATAGCAATCTAAATAGACTCGGCCCAGAACTCGGCCACTTGTTTGGCGCCATCACCAGCGTCCACCAGTTCCTGTAACGTGCAGCTGACAGTCCCATCGTTTGTGGAACAGCACCACATTTACACTCCAAGGCGGAGTCATCTATGAATCTCCACCTGAACAGGTTTTCCTTACTTCGGCCAACCTGGGTCCGGAGTCGGTTTAAACAATGCCATGGTAAAAATAATATTAGCCAGAACAGTAGTAATGGGGCTGAATGCCAGTAGAGTTGCCACACGGAAAATTTAAAAATTCTGACAAAAAGCCTGTTTTCGGTAGAAAAGTCCTGAGATTTTGCCGCTACCGTACTTAAATGATATAAGATTGTCTTTAAAATATCCCTTTTAGCGATGAGACTGCCCATTATGTCACCATAATGTAAAATTTCACGGTTTTCACGGCAAGAAAAACGTGTGTTTAGGCCACACACGTTTTTCTTGCCGTGAAAACCGTTAAATGGAAATTCGTTTTATTTTTAAGAACCATCGGATGTATTTTGTATAGAAAATACACTATAGATATACGGGCTCAGCGTGTTAAAAGAGAGCCCGGGATTGCCGATTCGAGTGGGAAGAGAACCCGCACATAGAAATATATTATATTTATAGAACCGCTTTAGATGTTTCAGATCAAAAAACTCGGCTTTGTAGAGCGCTATTTCTGTCAATTATACCTGTATGGGAATCTCTTTCCATAAGTTGACGGGCCATATAAAAGCCCGTATATTGTATACTAGCTTCTGCCCGCGACTTCGTCCGCGTGAAATTTCTTGTACCCCCACCCCGTCGCAACACTTCGTATTCGCTTAGCATTCATTTTTCTTTTTCTTTTTTTTTTCTTTTTAAAATTTCATTCTGATTTTTTTTCTTTTTGCTCGGCTCTTAGAGGGTCATAGCGTGGTATTAAATGACGTAAGTGACGTAACCTACGACAAACTTATTATTTGCGGTTGGTACAGTAATCGGGTCTAGGGATCGAACCGCAAAATTAAGTTTGTTTTTTACTGTATATCCTTTTCCGGGATAAAAAGTACCCAGTGTGGTGCCCAGGATATTAAAGAATAATTATACCAAGTTTCATCTTAATCGAACCGGTAGTTTTTGCGTGATGCCTGAACAAACAGACTAACAAAAAAATTTTTATCACATTTTTGGGTTCGGTGTCGGTCTAGTAACATTGCTATTTTTTTTTTTTTATATTTTCAATGTACAGAATTTTCACTTCTACAGATTTATTATAAGTATATAGATTTCGAATCATCTGGCAACATCGTGTAATGTCGTGCAACGTTGCCAAACATATCGCGCGTCAATTGTTACCCATACCACACCCGGCCGTATTTGTGAGGTTGCAAACGTAAGAGGTGTGATTCTGATTTACGTGTGTGTCATATTGCTTTTAAAGATGCGGACAGATATGATTCAGTGTTAGCTTTGCAGACCAACTGTGGTCTGTGTTAACAGTGTTTGAACGTGTTGTGAGGAATAAAGAGAAATATTCAGCTTTGCCTCAGCCTATAAACCTTTTTTAAACTAGAATGGTGATGGTGAATGGTTTTAGATCGAACTGATGACATCTTCTTAGGTTATCGGTAGTCTAAAGGTTACTCATAGATATTATGTAAGTGACCATTTGAGAGAGTTTATTTTTCTAGATCGTGAGTGCCGTAACCATAACGAAATGAAATGTGATTGTTTATTCAGTAAATAGGATACCGGAATTATTTATTCATGTTATATTTAAAGTCGACATTTTCTATCTGACTACCTACCTCTGAGAAGAAATGGCGAAACAAACTCAGGGAATTAATCACCACTCCTTTTCCAAAGGATTGGCGATCCCTCTACATAATCAGCCTATAATGTTCCCACTACTGGGACACAGGCCTCTCGGTGAGAGGGATAGGGCCGTAATCCACCACGAGGGCCCAGTGCGGGTTGGTAGATGTCAGATGTCTTCGAATTTTTGGTTCTAGGACATGCCGGTTTCCTCACGATGTTTTCCTTCACCGTTTTGAGAGCAGTGATGATAAAATAATGTTCACAGAGTAAAGCGCCTGTCTGGGTTCGAACCTACGACCTACAACTCGTAAGTCGCCCCTGCTCTCCCTCCCTCTATCAGCGCTTATAAAGTATACTCTTGACAAGGAGACTGTTCTAATCAACGGGCTAATTGCGTAACACACAACACACTAGCAGTAGGAATGACTTTCATTTTGATAGTTTAACAGTTCATTGCATTATTTACGTGGTTGAACAGACAAATTTTTCGAACATATGAAGCAATGGATTAGCAATAACCTTCAAAATAACTCAGATTGCAATTGATAGTGTGTTACGCAATTAGGACTAGAGCAATTTTCATGATTTTAAGAACGTTCACAGTCTGATCTCAGTCTCAATCTGTCAAAAATACCTCTAATTTCCCTACATTTTTGACAAGTTTTTGACATTGATTGTCGCTGAGATGAGATTGCTACTAGATTGTGAACGTTTTTAATTACGGAAATTAGCAAGATCATAAGAATATTCATAAGAAACTATACTCCTAATAGCTAAGTTTCTTACAAATATATTTCAGTTTATGTACAGTCAAACTATGCAGGATCATCGGATATAGTTGAAGTTTAGTAAGAAACCGATGGATGAAAGTTTTATTTTATTAATAGAAAACAAACAGCTAATTTATAAAATTAAATTTCAGTCGACAACATCCATTGGTTTCTTACAAAACTTCAACTATATCCAACGATCCTGCATACTTATCTCTTTTGTTGACTATACCTCGCACAGTGTGAACAATTAAACATTCTGTCTCTCCAACCATTCTTAGTGGCGACGCTAGTTAGATTAAAAGACACGACAAGGCAATTGAAGACATCGGTCGCCCTGACTAACTGCCGAAGGATAAATTACCAAGTTCGGTGTAGGTATATTAACATTAAATAGTAAATAGGCACTGTATTTACTGTACGACTTTCCTGAATGATAGGAATGGTTTTTAAAATGTCTCGTCACTGGCTGTATGGATATTTCTAAATGCTCCACCAGTCAATCAACTCAGCCTATTGCAGTCCACTGCTGGACATAGGCCTCCCCCAAATTGCACCACAACACCCTGTCCTCCGCCTTCCATATCCAGTCAGTCCCAGACACCTTTTTGAGATCGTCGCTCCACCAATGATTTAGTTTTATTAGCTGTTCCAAAAGTATCTGAAAAAAAGTAAACAAATGGGTCAGAAAACGTCCTACCTGTGGATAACAATGTTTAGTGTCAATTACAAATCGAGTGCTTTGATTTGATTATTTGAAAACTTAAACCCGAAATGCTAATTTTAAATCTCTTTAAAAAACAAACATTATATTTTGTTTTTCACAAAATAGGTATTGGAATAAGTGGTGAAATATAAGGTTGAAACCATCTAAATAAAGATGATGATGATTGTGTTACTTATTCTCTTTACTGAGTGATTGCGTAAGAACGTAACCTGAACAGTGTTTGTTTACACTTTCACCACATAATTTTGGAACAGATCATACGGTATAATCGTTTGACGTTAGAACGGCTCGGTGCAAACATCCTTTTCCGATTATTCCTTCTACGAAATAATCATTATCCAACGGAATGGCATACGCGAAGACATCACCATCACTAACCCCACTCATGCATCAAAGGAGAAGGTTTGGTTTAAAAGAGGTATATTTTCCGTCAGTTAAATGTCCACAAGGACCAATCCTACAAAGACCAATTATTTTTAAAACATCTATACTTTACAGTTTTCTTCAAAATCCTCCACTATCACCAACCCAACTCGTGCATCACAAGAGAAGATTTGATTTAAAAGAGGAACTATTTTCAGTTACATGTCCAAAAGGACCAATTTCTTTTAAAACATCTATACTTTACCGGTTTACTTCAAAATCCTCCACTTACCTCGACAATTTCCTCGTGGTAGCGTCTTAGTAGAATATTATACGGCAACAGCGCGGCTAGTGCTTCACGCATTAAGGCGATCCCTTTGTGCAATACTTTTCATACATGTTTCATTTCATGCATTTCTAGGGCCTGCACGCCATACTGCTTGGACACTTTGATGTTTTTATTATTTGATCGAGTAATTTAGAAGGAAATGCTTGAAATAAGTTCAAAAGAAGTTTTGTTTTAAAGCTAGGATTTTATCGACATTCACTATTGAAATGATAATTGATTGGTACAGACATCAAGCTACTACAATCTGTCAAATTTCTTTAATAGATTTTCAACTTTTTCGCTAAAGTATAAGGTTCAAAGTTGATTGGAAAAATTTTACAGTTTCGGGCAGCTTGATGTGCTGGCGTCTGTACCTATTGCTTTTAGGTATTTATTTATTTTTTATTTTTTTTTGTATTAGGTTGAATAACAAAAATTACACAAAGAGCAATGGCGGCCCAGTGGTAGCGGCCCCAACTTACGAGTTGTACGTCGTGAGTTCGAATCCAGACATATGCGCTTTACTTTTGTGTAATTTATTACATCACCACTGCTCTCAAAAACGGTGAAGGAAAACATCATGAGGGAAACCAGCATGTCCTAGAACCGAAAATTCGAAGACATGTGACATCAACCTAACCCGCACTGGGCCCGCGTGCTGGAAAACGGCCTATTCCCTATCACAGAAGGGAGGCCTGTGTCCCAGTAGTGGGACGTAATGGGCTGATTATGTCATTACATACAATAGGTAATTATGTCAGTAGTCTGTGAGGTTGGTTTGGTTGTGGTTGGTCGGTTTGGTTGTTATTAAATAAATAAATTTGTCAATTACAAACAAGAATTTTATTCTCATCTCGTATGTTAGTATTCTTGCCAAAATAACAAGCTACATAGACAAAATGTGTTAGATGAAGCTGAGAATGCGTACTATTGAAGTTGATTATATATTATAATTATCAACATGTAGGTTCTGTAGTTCACATTGATTACAAAAAAAAACAGTCGCACTCCGGGAGTGCCGAGAGAAGTGAAAAAAAAACACAAACAGAATACAGAAAGTATACTGTTTGTCAAAGTCAAAGTCAAATCATTTATTTCAAATAGGCACATTAAAGGCACTTATGAACGTCGTCGTTTGTGTTTCATCACTCACTGACATATCGGATATACATTAAAACCGAGTACATTCCGAGGGCAGCCGAACACTTCCGAAGCGGGTATTTTTTTAATCGTCTTATAAACACAACACGCGCGTCGCTTACGGTAACAGTGGCGCGAGTTCAATGGTTTTTTTCCTATCTCAAAAAATTACCAACGCGCCTAAATAAGTTTTCACTTCAAAAAATGTTGTTATGGCCGGGCCCTTCAAATTTCTCTTAGCATCAAAAGACCAAAAAACTCATATAGCAACTAGAAAACACAATTGCGAACAAGAATGGACGACCAAAACTCTGTTACAATGCGATCGTTTTAAATCAAGCAGGAAAAATTACTAGGAGCACTTTTGAGTCCGCTCCAAACTTTGCTCTCTGAAGCTCCACTCCCTCATTATATTGTGTTCACGTTTCGGATGGGAGTGGAGCAAGGCAGTGGTTGTAGCGGACTAGCTATCTATCTTTGATATACTTATGACGTATAATATATGATCAAACGAACTTCCAAGTGAAGTTCGATCATTATTATGATGAGTTGCTTCATTTGAAGATATGATTATAACAATGTAGTTTCCCTACTTACTTGGTAACTTCGCACATATTTTAAAGATTTTTTAAAACTATTAGGTGACGTAATTCCGGTCTGACTGCACCTCGGTTGACACTTTGACGTGTAGCTCATTTTTTAGAGTCATGAGTATGATATAAAACTTTCTCTATATCTGGGAATCTTCAAGCGTCAGGGAGGGAGGGTGATCATATTATCTTCAAATGAAGCAACTCATCATAATAATGATCGAACTTCACTTGGAAGTTCGTTTGATCATATATTATAACTCGTTGCTTCATTTTTCAGATATGATTATAACAATGTAGATGTTAAGAGTCAGAAAGTTTTGAAATGGAAAACAATAAGGTTTTAAACATTATGGTTTTATTTACCTATAGACAAATCAGCCTTATAGTTATACTTATGTTTCCGTAATGGTACGTTACATTTATATTTACTTATTTCGAATTAACTTCAACGAGCTAAACATAAAGATCTTATCGATCACATGAACATAACATAAATAAACATTTCTGTAGTGTAATATAATCTTATAATAGGTACCTATAGTTAATAGGAATTAATAATCAGTCTGTATGTCTAATCGTAAGCAAACAGATTTGGCAAATTCGCCTTCGTTTATAACGCACCTATTATAAAAACGAGCAAATGAATTAGATGAACTAATAGTCCACCCTGCGCTTTTGCGAATGGTTTCTATATTAACTCCTGGCTAAGCTTGCGGCCGAGGTTGACGCGAGCCGTGTACTGTGCGCGGCGAATACACTGGTATCAATGCCGCTTTCTGACAAGACTTGTTTGATCCATCTACTGATGGTTTGCGTGGTAGTGGGTTTTTGTGGCCGTTTGTACGTCAACAACAGATTGTTTGTACTCTCAGGTCTTATGTTTTTAGTTATAGAAATATAACCTGAGAGCACCGTAGCTGGACATATACGCGTATTTTTCCTGAAGTATGGCAAGAACAATATTGGCTGGTCTCTGCCGGGTGCGGATGTCTTTATGATGTCTGTTATGACGATCTTTATGCCGCTATCAGAGAAAAGTATGTTCTCGAGTTTAATTAAAGACAGCGTTTGTACCCTGTGAGCTGTACAAATTGCAAGTAGGATCACCAGTTTTTTTTTTTTTTTTTTGTTAGAACTCACTATTAGGGAACCATGTTGAGACATGGTTTAAAACCAATTGGGGATTCCAGGCGGTGGAGTACTTGGGTTTTATGGGTCTTAATTTATAAACAACGTCGGAAACTATAAGGCTTTGCAATAGTGGGAACCATGGCTGTGATGGCCAGTTGGGATAAACTAGTAAGCCATGTGCATTTGTCATCAATAATTTTTCTAAGGCATTTTAATACCAGGGAAAATGGTGGAAAAGCGTAGAAGAAATGGCTCTGCCAGTCCATCGTAAATGCGTCTACGGATGCTGCGTCAGGGTCTTGTTTCCATGAGATGAATGTGGTACACTTCGCATTATCGCGGGACGCGAATAAGTCTATTTCAGGTTGACCAAAATATTTTATAATGTCTTGGAATGCTTCATCGGAAAGTGACCATTCAGTATCCGGATTGACTACTCTAGACGCGGCGTCTGCCCGGTTTTCTTTGGAATTTACGTATGATAGGTATATTATGACCTATAGGTTGCGCTGTTCACAACATTTCCAAAGGGACCTAGCCAAGTCGTTTAAGTGGGGGTATTGAATACCCCCATACGATTTACATAACTGATCGCAGTGGTGTTGTCCATGCGCAGTAATATTGTTTATTTTATTTATTTATTGGTTGCATCACTGGCGGAGGATTTCAAACCTAGAAAGGCTGCCATCAGCTCTAAGTAATTGATATGACAATAATTTTCTGAAGACTTCCATTTGCCATGTACTTGAGCGTTGTTGCAAACAGAACCCCAGCCTGACATCGACGCGTCGGTATAGATTTCGATGTCAAAATTTGGCTGTCGCATAAGGTTGCGTGTAGCCACCAGTTCAGATCCTCTAATATAATATTAGGTAGGTTAATTTTAGCTTCGTAATTATTATTATGCTTAAGTAACGCTAGAAACTTCTGGCGTTCTAAAATCTTAGTGTATACCCAAGCGTATTTAAGGGCTGGGCTAGTGGCGACTAGAATACCGATAAAGCGAGCTAATTCGCGGATGGAACATGGCTGTAATTTAGTGAATTTTGTTACTAATTCGATGATGTTACGTCGCTTATCGGCTGGCAATTGTATAGGTACTGAGATACCTGGTATCGTAACAAAATCCTAAGTACTTGCAGAATTGTCGCGGTTTTAACATACTTTTATCGTAATTGACTTTGTTGTCAATTATCCTAGAAACTCGAGTAGTTTCAAAGTTTCATTTACGTTATTATGACCATTCTCGTAAGTATTTCCAATGCATAAAATGTCATCTAAATAACAAACTGACTGAAAACCGTGATGTCTGAGGTAAGTTATGACTTCCTTCATAACCTTAGTGAATACCCGTGGGGCAACGGATAAGCCAAACGCCAACGGCATGCAATTAAAGCCATATGTTCTTAGCGAATTATTGGGCTGAAATTGATAAATATTTACGGTCGGAATGCCTAATGCCTAAGAGGAAATACGCCTCTTTTAAGTCGATGGTAGCAAGGTATCCATCGCGTGGTATCAATTTGCATGCTGTTCGGTAATCCTCCATTTTTAAAATGTTCGCTATTGATTAGCTTGTTTAAGGTTTTTAGGTTTAATATAAAGCGTTTATCGCCGTTAGGTTTTAATGTGAGGAATATTTTAGAAATAAATTGATCTTTAGTCACATTGCACTCTGAGATAGCCCCTAAAGATTTGAGTTTCATAACGGCTTTCATCATATCTGATTTCTCAGTATTTGATAGGTTGTTTTTAGGTATTATTGATTGTCGTACATGTGTATGAAAGGGTATTGGATAACCATTTTTTAACCAATCAAGAACAACATTGTTATTTTTAGCCATCGGTCATAAAATTGGGTAAGTCTAACCGCATGTACCTGCGTTAACGGTGACGCTGAGCGGGAGCCCGAGGTTTGTCCTGCGAGGCCGGGCGTTGTGGCGGCTGTGCTGACATCGTGTACGGACAGCGATTCCCCGCCGTCGTCATCGGCCTCCTGTATGCACCTCGCCCCCCCCCCCCCTGTTCGCTGGGTATCGAGGAGGCAGGTTCCAGTTTCCCGGGTAGGACTGGCGGGTATTAGGAAGTTGAGGCGATTTTGAAACTTTGCGGTCTTTTTTATGGAAAGGCCTTGCTTTTCAATGGCCTTGGCGGCTTTAATTTTTTCTAAGAACGAGCCAAACAGTGATTTATCCCGTTCGGACTCGTTGATGATATTTATGAATGCCTTGTCCGAGCTAGGTGTGATTAATTTCACTCGAGCCTTGATGGCGGTGATTCCCGCACTAGCTGTTGTTGAGACGCTGTAAGTGTCTTGTCGCGGTTGCGAACCATGTCCGGTACCGCCGCCGAGATTTCAGCATTCAACTTGGGTGCTTGAAGGAGCCTACAATTGTCTGGCACAAGGTACTCTTTCAGTACCTTGTCCTTGTTTTCTTTAGGCATTCCTTTCCTTAGCAAAGGAAGCCACAACTGCGATAGATTATCGTGAATGTTATCGCCGTAGTCAGGCGAATCTGATGTCGATTCACCGAGTGGCGACAGTAGATCAGGATCTAACAGTCTAACTCAGGTTCCATGCTACCAGTAGTTGCCTCAGGGGGACAGGGTTCCGCCTGGGCATAGTGTTGGTTAGGAATGTCGCCAGATTCCGATTCCACGTCTTGTGGTACGTCGGTTGGCACGGGTATTGGCTCCATAATAGCTTCATTATCATTGCCTGGGACCACATCAGGATCTTCGCTACCTAAAATTACAATTTGTAATTAAGGTTGTGAAGATAACAATTCTGAGGGTAGTGTAAGAAATAAAATTTCTTAATTGATTTTGCACGTTAACGTTACATCTGTTTTAGATTGTACGTATTTTCTGTGCTTGTTTGTCATCGTTAAAGACTCGCAGTCAATCCCGATGCAATATTAAAGAATAAAATTTCTTAATTGATTTTGCACGTTAACGTTACATCTGTTTTAGATTGTACGTATTTTCTGTGCTTGTTTGTCATCGTTAAAGACTCGCAGTCAATCCCGATGCAATATTAAAGAATAAAATTTCTTAATTGATTTTGCACGTTAACGTTACATCTGTTTTAGATTGTACGTATTTTCTGTGCTTGTTTGTCATCGTTAAAGACTCGCAGTCAATCCCGATGCAATATTAAAGAATAAAATTTCTTAATTGATTTTGCACGTTAACGTTACATCTGTTTTAGATTGTACGTATTTTCTGTGCTTGTTTGTCATCGTTAAAGACTCGCAGTCAATCCCGATGCAATATTAAAGTTTAACTTTTATAATTTAGTTTTGAACAATGTCAAAGTTATTGACTCGCAGTCAATCCCAGAGCATTTACAAAACTGATATTTTTCACTATTCACTTCTAGATCACCAAAGAATAAAGTATACTTTGCTTACCTTCATCATCCGATGACGATTGTAACGGTCTTTGTTTTTCTTCAATTTTTCTAATTTTCCTAGCGTAGTGATCAATTTTTGATTGCGCGCTTCTTTTTGGCATGATGCTTAAGGGCGCGTGCGATAGCTACCGCGCACGAAAAAGGAATGAGCTACACGTCAAAGTGTCAACCGAGGTGCAGTCAGACCAGAATTACGTCACCTAATAGTTTTAAAAAATCTTTAAAATATGTGCGAAGTTACCAAGTAAGTAGGGAAACTACATTGTTATAATCATATCTGAAAAATGAAGCAACGAGTTATAATATTAATAACTATTACATAACAACACGCCTATATACCCCAAAAGATGAGGCAGAGGTGCAATCACATTTGAAAGAAAGAAAGAAATAATTAAAATGTATTTATTGCGACTCGTACAGGAAGATCACAAACTAAACTGAACACAGTCAAAAATAAAAACCATTTTTTTTTTTAAATTCCCCTATCGTGTTTAATGTCTCATGTAATAGGGGGCGAGCCTATTGCCATCCACCGGTCACAAATCCAGACTCCGAGCTACTATTGAGAAGTACCAGATAGAAAATCCCAATGACACTTTGTCCGACCCGGGAATCGAACCCAGGACCTCATGCTCAGCAGTAGCCACTAAACCAGGACTGGAGGAGGTATTCTTACTATATAGGAGGACTTCTTACTTTCAGTTATGAACCAATACTGCGTATGGTGGTGGTGGTGCGTGTGGTGGAGAGGAAGTGCAGGGTAATTCCAGGATAGGTGCCCCAATGGGATAGGTGCCGCGGCATTGAATACTGTATGTTAGAAATGCCGTGGGCTAAAATCGTACTAAGTAATAGGAAGCGCTCCCCCCACAGACCCCAATGCCACGCCAACCGCACGCGAGAGCGCAAGCGTTTTGCCCGTGAGTGTAAAAATCTTCCGCGGCGAGACCATTACAAGCGTTGAAATTATAACCGTAAGTATTTACTATCGAATATCTTTTCACTCTGTTATAAATTCTATATTTTTTAAATTTATTTGCTGATATTACAGTTTAAAGTACACGAAATAATGCTTTAAATTATAGTTTTCTTTTTAACTTTTTTTAAATTAAAAAGGGCATCTATCCTGTGCTAAAAGTATAGTTGCCCCATTTGCTGTTCGGGATAGATGCCCTCAGGGCATCTATCCCTTTCTAAGTATTTCTATAAATGTTTTCATATTGCAGGTGGAAGAAATGCCTCGAAAATATAAAAGAAAACCGGGGGTGGTCCCCCGTCACATTAGTTGGACTGAAGAAAGCTTGGAAAAGGCTTTATTATTATTATTTCACCAATAAAAAAATATTTATTTTGTTCATAAGTATAGATAGACATATATTTATAAAAGATGTCACAAATTAATGTTAAATACGCTTAATGTTTTATGCTGAATACAAACTGATTATTGAAACTAATTAGTAAGTTTTATTTCAATTAGCATCTAATATTAATAATATATAATATTAAATAAATAATATTGAAGCATTTATACAGTGAGTTTTCTATCTCTTACGTTTGGCATCTATCCCTTGAAGCATTTTTACTACGAGTCTTCTATCCCTCACGTTAGGCATCTATCCTACTTTTGAGAGGGTAAAAAAGACACAATTTCTTCAAAATCTATGAAACTTATTTAAAAACAAAAGGGGTACCATTATAGATTAAAGATCAAAGTTACCATATGCAAAAGACGTATTGCCAATAGATTTTTAATTAATAAGTTATGGCTCCCTATCAAAAAGTGGGGCACCTATCCTGGACTTACCCTACCCGAAATATATGTATAGCGATTGGTCCTGAGATACCTATATAATCTGCGTTTGCGATGTATTTGCCAAAAATGTAAACAAATATGAATTAATGGAAAATTACTTTAATTCGTACACAATAAAGTTCAGTTTACGCTAAAACTTCAAACATTTTTATAACTTTTTCAATAGTGTTAGTCACTCTGAAATTAACTTAATTGTCATTGAAATAAAGTTGATGTTTGTTTAACTAGAAATAGGGTGGGGGTATGCAGAACTGCGCACTTTTACTATGTATATATTATGCGACGTTTACCTAAGTATTTATGATAGTAATGATCTTAGCTCCCTTTTGTGTCAAAGTATTGACTTTATCCTAACTTTCAAATCCATCTGATCCGTCGTCTCTCTTTCCTCCATCAGCTTTTATTTGTTTTGCTATAAAGAGTATTCTAACTATTTACATCTATCTTTCCAATATAAATAGAAGATAAAAAGTTTCTACTTTAAAAATTACCAAACCGCTATCTTCTGGTCCTTCGAGCAGACACAACGTTCCCAATCTTATTTTTACAATCTACGTATCTGAACCAGGTTTTATTGCACATCTGCTGAAGTGACTGAGGTCTACGGCGTCACAAATCAAAAGTAAGACGATCAAGATTTATCGTTCACGTTAATGGTCCTACGTACCGTATACCGTTTGTTACAAGAAAGACTACAAGGACGTAAACGCAAAAAACGTAGGTAAGTTTTATAATGTCTAAAAGTATATGATCGACTACAGTAAACAAAATAAAAAAATATATGATATTCTTCAGGATATATGCTAATTAGATAGTGTGTTGAAAACATAATACAACTAATTTTATACGATAAAAAAAAATATATGATACCTCTGAAACCTTTCTTTTTAAAATAAAAACCATACATTTTGATTTTTTCGCAGATTATTCTCAAGCAACATACTAAAGCACTAGTGTTTTAATTTTTTAGTCCAAACAATTTTTTTTTTAAATAGATGAAAATAAAAAATATGAAGCAATTGTCTAATTGCTTCATATTTTGCAATAAATTACCAGCATTGTGTCATCGCGCTTCTCTTTCTTTTCTATGCAGTCCGACAGTGACCGCACTTTACGTAGGACATACTTTCAGAGAGTGTAGTACCTACTCATGAAAAGTAAAATGTAGTACTTTTGTTCTGGGAGCAACTCTCTATCATCTGCCTAAACTTTCCCAACTATGTTGGGGTCACCTTCCAGTCTAACCGGATCCAGCAAAATACCAACATTTTACATGGATCGACTGCCAATCTGACATTCACAACCCAGTTACTGGGAAATACATACCCCTTAGTAAGACTGGTGGACTGGTGGGTATGGAACCAACTCTGAAATATGAAAAAAAAAGCAATGCATTTCATTAAAATTTCATGAGGGGCCTCGGGGTTGTGTCATCGCGCTTCTCTTTCTTTTCTATGCAGTCCGACAAAGACCGCGCTTTAGGTCATGTAGTCGCCTTAACACACTGTATACAGAGTCAAATTAAATTAGCTAGCGGAACTCCCCAGACGTGATGGGTTGCGATATCTAAACATGATAAAAAAGATTTTTCTTAGGGGTCAACGACCGCTGGTAGGTTTGTTACTTGAAGCATGAGTTAATGCACTAACAGCGGTTGACGACCCCCAAAAAAATCATCTTTTTTTTTATTTGAGATAGCGATACCCATTTCGAGCCCGAGGAGGGGAGGGGGGACGGGAGGGGCCCGTGACTAAATAATAACAACCCCACAGGTCGATAGATCAGGTTAAGCTACGCTTGCCGCGGTTAGTCTGTGGATGGGTGACCATCTTTACATAGGTACCGTGACCCCTCCGTGCCTCGGAAAGCACGTTAAGCCGTTGGTCCCGGCTGTCATTCGTGGATCTCTGACAGAAACCCGAACGTCTAACAACCACTCTTATCAAGGGGTATCGTTATTACCCAGTAATTGGGTTGTGGAGGTCAGATAGGCAGTTCAGTCATTTCGTCTACGGAGTTTCCCTAGCTAATTCATTTTAACCCTGTAGATTTGTATGTAATAGATGATGCAAACATCATCAGTTCGGCTTAAACAACCACGTTGACTTACTAACCGTTAATTAATCAACGGTGAGCCAATACAAATAAGGGTGCTGTGGCGCAGTCTGGGAGAGGCCTATGTCCAGCTGTGGACTGCGATAGGCTAAGTTGATGATCAGTAAATATACTTTCCCTACTACCCTGTAAATGAAATATCTAATTACTGCAAACTGAAGCTGTAATTATAAATACTGCGCACATATCGCACACCTAGATCTAAACAGCGATTAACTCAAAAAAACACTTTTTTCAGGAAAGTTGAAAAACTGATTGCTATGTCCATATGCACTGCAGGAGTTTGCTGTATTGATCAATACTTTTTAAGTTGAGTAATGGAACTATTTTTGAATCTATTTTGTTGGTCGCTAGGTAGTGAGTCAGGGAATTCGATGGTATGCATCATCTTCCTGCCCTTATCCCATGTTACTTGGGGTCGGCGCAACACGTTTTCTTCTTCCATTCTCCCCTGTCAACCGTCACGCTATCATTCACTCCCTTCTCTTTCATATCATTCCTCACACAATCCATCCATCTTTTCTTCGGTATGCATACCTCAAAAATTTAGATTTTAGAGTTAGCTCTCTTTAGATCTAGGTGTGCGATATAGGCAAACCGCAGCCGCGCCGCTAAAACGTCGCAAAGCGTGGAGCTGACAAGGAACGCGTATAAAGATTAAAATGCCGCACGCGCTCATAAACAAGCAAATTGAATTTAACTACGAAGTACTCGTATGTTTACTCCTAACATTATGTTCTGTATTATGAATACCTATGCTGAACTTTTTTATCTTGTTGGTGGTAGGGGCTACCTCGATACAACTCTCTAAGTTTAAATTGACTTCATCATCATCATTTCAGCCGAAAGACGTCCACTGCTGGACATAGGCCTCCCCCAAGCACCTCCACTTCGACCGGTTCTGCGCTTCTCGCATCCAACGGGTTCCTGCGGCCTTCACAAGGTCATCGGACCACCTTGTGGGAGGCCTTCCAACGCTACGTCAAGTATAAATTGACTTATTGAATGACAATATGATCATGAAATCATGACATTTGAGGCTAAATCAAAGCTAGAGAGTTGTATTGGTGATTCATAATATTATACCTAATTATGTCGTAAATCATATTCTGATCAACATACAACCTGACACTGACCTACTAATAAATGGCAAAATCCGTAAGAAGTGGAAATTCTCTTTATTTCCAATTCTATCTAGATATTGGCAAAATTGTCGGCATCGGCTTTGCTTGCCATAATTAAATAATAGAATAAAATAGCAACTACCTATAGCGAACCCCGGCTTTAGGCGTCAATTAATGTGGAAACAGCCTAAGGTCTCTTTCAATTTAGACGTTTCGTGTCGGACCGCTGCGGTGCCGAAGCGGTGCGTTTGTGTATTGCGCACGGACGGTCGTTTGTTTTCACACAAAGCGCGCGGTGCGGCTACAGTGCGGCGTCGGTACCGCGACCGCTCGACAACACGACGGCAACGTCGCAAACTACACACTTACATACACACAACAAACACTACACTAACATACTTACACTTACACTAGCATACAAACGCACGGCAGTCAGATACGCTTTCAATTAAGGTGTATAACGGACTTGGTTATAACCCGCTGCAGCGGCGCGGCCGCGGCAGCGGGTTATAACCAGGCGGTCCGACACGAAACGTAAAAGAAAGAACCCTAACGAGAACCCAAAGAGAGAAAGAGGCCCAACGTGGTGTATTCCTAATAAATGCCTTTGTTTTATCTCTCCATAGAATTTATGAACTCGTTCCTTAATTATTCTAAAACGACTTACACGTGCGCAAAAACAAATAAATTGAGTTTATCTACGTGGCTTCCTTCTTACATAACAATTGTTATGCATGCTTAGAACAGAATGGGGGACGATGGGGGAGACGCTCGATGATACATGGATAACAATCTAAAGTAATAGATGCAAAAATTGTGTTTTATTCAAACTGATATTTCGGTACCTAGATCCGCGGGTAATTTCTTGTTTCCCCGACCCACCCAACTTTCACTGAACAGCAAAAAAACAGCTGTTTTTTTTTCATGATTTCAGAGTTGGTCCCATACTGAAAGTTGTTCATATTCATAGGTAGAACACACTGTAAAAATTTGGACCCCGTAAAATAATATTGTGAAAGTGAGCATTAATGAAAGATTTTTGGAAATACATCCCATAAAGGGTTTTAGTAAGGGATACTTCGTCAATTTAGCCGATGGGGAATCTCATCGTACACACGCCTTGTCTTTTAATCACACTAATATTATAAAGGCGAAAGTTTGTGAGTGTGGGAGTGTATTTATATGTTTGTTATTTCTTCACGCTTAAACGGCTGTACCAATTTTGATGAAATTTTGTATGGAGGTAGCTGACATCCTGGATTAACATATAGGCTACTTTTTATCCCGATATTCCCACGGGATCGACATTTACGCGGGTACAACCGCGCGGCGCAGCTAGTAATCTATAAAAAGAAAGTCGTGTTAGTTACACTATTTATAACTCAAGAACGGCTGAACTGATTTGGCTGAAAATTGATGGGAAGGTAGCTTAGAATCAGGAGACAGACATAGGATACTTTTTATCTTTTTTTTTTACTTATAGGAGTATGGTAGGTGTAGTGTAGGAGTAGGTTAAGAGTAGGGTAGGAGTAGGGGGTAGGAGTAGGTTAGGAGTAGGGTAGAAGTAGGGTAGGAGTAGGGTAGGAGTAGGGTAGAAGTAGGGCAGGAGTAGGGTAGGAGTAGGTAGGAGTAGGGTAGGAGAAGTGTAGGAGTAGGGTAGGGTAAGGGGTAGGACACCACGCGAACGAAGTAGCGCCGGGCAGCTAGAAATAATTTATATGGCAAAACAACGATTGCCTGGTCAGCTAGTAATTTATACACGTTCAAATGAAATTTAGTTAGAGAAACTCTTAAAACCAATCACGTCTGTCGAGTTTGGCTAGCTAATTTAATTTGCTTTTTACTAACTAGTTAACACACTATCAGATTGTATTGAATTAAATTAAATATTTATAGACAATAGATCATCCTTATCAGAAGAGGTTATGTTCCGTGGGTTTGCGGGCGAGGAGTTGTACGTATATGAAAGTCATTATGAACAATCAATCCAATTATCTATCTAACTATAATGCGTGAACGACGTTCCACCAAGTACGTGGGGCGCGAGCGCAATTGGCTGTTTGTGTATCTGAGTTTAAATGTTTGTAAACGCACCCACAATACAGGAGAAATTCCTAGTGTGGGGCAATGTTTAAAAAAAAGAAAGAACTTTATTTTGTTCTTCAATATGGCGGGCCGCCTTCCCAGTAGGTACATGGTGTTAGGTACGTCAAATAGACAGTTGACATTTCTTGTAAAAAAAAAACAATATTAGTCAAAGCGGTTGGCATCGCCGAACCAATTCTCTAGACGCGCCGACATATAAATAACACATCTTTACTCATTGCTACGATAACGACAAAATATTATCTGTTATTAAAAAAAAAACTCAACATGCTAGAAAATCATCCGTTAATTTACACACACTCCACACATAATCACAATCAGTCACAACGCGACATGTCTCGCTGCTTCCGCCATGTCTCCACGACGCTGTCGCTCCTCGGCGACAAGTGACAAGACAGTCATAATTCACGCCGCCGCTGATAAGGTGAGAGGTCGTATGTAAACATGTTCGTACAACTTCTGTCACATAAGTAGGAGGAAGTAAAACCTTCATATTTACATTTGTGGAGGCTTTAAACTTTATAATTAAGCATTTAACAGTCAAGGGAAGATATCAGAGGGCCAATTCTCGTAACTTTAAGAACGTTCACAGTCTGGGGGCCTAAAAAGGCCACTTTGGCAGAATCATGAAAGAATAACATTATGAATCATAATGGACAGTTAACTGTTAAGTTAATCGTATCAAATCCCATTGGTGAAGGATCTTTCAGTATTTTTTTTTGTCTGTGCTAAAATTCCAATCAATCCAATCGAAATCCAATCCCAATCTCTTTGATTATACCTACGTAGTGCAGCGAAAAAAAAAGAAAACACGGACTGTCTTCGCCTTTATGTTATCTATGTATGAGTCTGCCAAAGTGGCCGTTTTAGATTCCCTGATGTCAGTCTCAATCGGTCAAAAATACCTTCTCAATTTCCCGACATTTTTGACAAGTTTTTAGTATTTATTGGCGCTGAGATGAGATTGCGACTAGATTTTAATAATGAACGTTTTTAATTACGGGAATTAGCCTTCAGATGCAGAAAAAAAGCATTCTCGAAAATACTATATTGATGTTATGCCCTACGAAGAGGGATTATATATCTACCCTTGACCTAGTTTTACGTAAAATTCGAACAATAGGGTAAGCGATTTAAAAAAATTATTAGATGGGATTAGGAAAACAACACAGAGATTAAATAAAGTGAACCTACTTTTCATTTTGACAATTCAACAACATTCATTGCGTCATCAACGTCAAAAATATTGTTTGCAGGAAAACTAACTTTTCAGTCAAATAAAGCAATGCAATAGCAATGTCTTTTGAAATGCTTCCGATTGCGATTTAAATGGTTACGCAATTGGCGTGATGATCAGATAAGTAGTGTTTTTTTTTACCTTTAAAAGTTTTACGAGAGAAAGGACAGTAGATACAGATATAATGAATCAGTTCAGTCTAAACTAATAAAAAGTCCAAAAACAAACAAGGCCTTTGAAAACTCAAACAAAACCAACTCAAAAAACATCCTTTTCCGCCATTGAATAGTTTCCCAGCGAAGGTAAACATTTGGTAACGATTTCTCCGAAGCAATTTTCTTAACGTGTAGGTACAAAAGAATTAAATAAGTAAACGGTTGTTTCCTAGACCGCTACACCACAGAATAATTAGGTACAGAAGGCTGGCTGCATGACTTACGGCACAAGTTTATGATCGACCGCTAGGTGTCGGTCAGAGACCGCTGTATGTACCTACTTTTGCAAAAGCGACGAGCGGTGACACTAAAGTTCGCTATTTTATTGAAAAACTTTGAGACGTATTAATGGTTCAATTGGTCGGTGGTGGTAATCAATACCCAATAAAAGAAAAATTTGCAAATAATATGTTTATTTTAAATGAGGTTCCGTTAAAACAGCTAAGCTGTATGACACGTTCGTACTGGCCGGCGTTATACGAATGCCATGCCAGTAGCGATTGCGATCGCACTCGCTGTACCTAAAGTGTGTCTAAGTGTGCGTGCGTTTTTTGCTCGCTGTATGGATCTTCTGTAGCTATCTATTCTGTGGCACTGCGCTCAAAGCGACGGTACAGAACCCGGGGGGACTAAGCAAACTTGTATTCATTATGAAATTTGTAATGCAGCTTTGAACACGTGGCTTTGACGTAGGAAACTAAGATTTTAATACTGCTTCAGGTGCTTTTGAAGTAGATTTGGTAAGCTGCCGTTGAATTTAAAGATCTACAAGCTGTAAAATGAACGTAAAATTATCATCATCATCATCAAACGTGGTCGCTTACAATGGGCCTTATAAGATGGCTAAAATTCACCCAAAGGGCAATGGAGAGGGCTATGCTTGGAGTTTCCCTGCGTGATCGAATCAGCCTGTAACCGACATAGCCTAAAGAATTGCCAAACTTACCTAAGTGGCTCATAAATGGCTGATGATAACGCCTGTCAAATATACAGCGCTCTCGAAAAGTCAGTTGACATTTTTCCACTTAAGCTATGGTAGAGGATTACTTGATTATTTTTATGGTAAGTCATAGGTTGAATTAGTCAATAAAAGCGTTATAGTGTACAGTTAAACATTTGATCTAGAATTTTCAATCATAATGTGGCGTGTCACAGCTGAAGTGGAAAAATGTCAAGTAACTTTTGGAGGCTGCTGTATATTTTTGGACCTTAATACGACATCTCTGCCTAGCCTGTCATTACTTAGCCACAAGCCCCCCTCTTAGCCACAAGACCTCAATACTACATCAAATCCATGAATCAAGCAAAAGCCATTGGGTAAACAAAATATTTATATCCCATACATACTTATGCTACTTCTTACTAAAGGTAGTATCTCAAAAACAGAAATAAATGTAAAGGGAAAACTTTGATGAAGCTCCGAGGGGCAAGACTGGGACATACTTTTTTCTTTTTGTTAAATTTATAAACAAACTTGGAACCGCTCTGCCACTCAGTGCGTTCTTGCTTAAAACATTGAGTAAGGATAATTTATGTAGATACCTACTGAAGTTATATCTCTGGATTTGTGTTTGTTAAGAAAAATACCTTTCGTAGATACGAAAATAGTATCTCAAAACGGGTTTGAGCTTAATTTCTTTTCCGCATAGTTTTTTCTTTTTTATTGTTTTTTTTTCTTTATTGGGCGGCAATCATGCTGGCTTCCCACCGAATACGAAGTGGTCACCACCGCCTGTGAACATTTATAATACCAGAGACATTACTAATGCGATGACACCATAGATATGCTGGTGCGATTTTTGGCACGCGAAGTAGTTACTCTTGCTTTATCTAGGTGTATCTATATACGTGGTTGAGACCTAGAGACAAAGCTGAAATGCATCGTATTGTGCCTGTTTATCCACTGGCAAACTGCTACACCGCTTGGTGGCGTTCGCATCCTTAGCCGCTTTCACATTAGAACGTTAGCAGCGCGACAGTAGCGCGGCAGAAGCAGACACCTTCACGCACGCTTCTGTTTATAATATGAAATTCTGACTGGGCGACGGTCACGCGTCAGTCGCGCTGCTAAAGTCGCCTAAATGTAAAAGCGGTCTTAAACTTTTAAATATTAAACCCACCGATGTGGTAGAGGTAGGACGCTAAAATCCAAGGGTAATAAATTGACGTTTATGAGGTACCGCTGATAATTTATTTTGTATTTTATATGGTTCGACGTTGTAGTAAGTGAAAATTCCGTACTATATCAGCAGGCAATGATGCCAGCCTTTTGGGCACTGTTCCTGTTGACAGCGATGCGGACGAATTTTTTGATGCCCTATGATTCTTTTGCTCCTTTTTTTAAATACTTACATGTACAGACCGCAGGAAAACCAAGGTAACCGACATAGCCCGAAGAATTGCCAAACTTAAGTGGCAGTGGGCAGGGCACATTGCTCGCAGAACGGATGGCCGATGGGGCGGAGAGGACCGCGTACCGGAAGACGTAGCGTTAGAAGGCCTCCCACAAGGTGGTCCGACGATCTTGTGATTTTGTGAAGGCCGCAGGAACCCGTTGGATGCTAGAAGCACAGAACCGGTCGAAGTGGAGGTGCTTGCGGGAGGCCTATGTCCAGCAGTGGACATCTTTCGGTTGAAATGATGATGATGATGTACAGACGCCAGCACATCAAGCTACTACAATCTGTCAAAATTCTTACTTGTCTAGTAAGAAATTTTTCCAATCAATTTTGAACCTTAAGGTTCAAAAATTATTGGGAAAATTTTACAGTTTCGGGTAGCTTGATGTGCTGTCGTCTGTACATATTATTATTTTAAGTCTTAGCTTATAGTATACTATGTACAGTCAACAAAGGAGTTACGTATACAGGAGCGTCGGATATAGTTGAAGTTTACTAAGAAACCGATGGATGTTCTGGACTGAAATTTAATTTAATAAATGAGCTGTTTGTTTTCTATTAATAAACTAAAGTTTTATTCGAGAATATCCATCGGTTTCTTAGTAAACTTCAACAATATCCGACGCTCCTGTATACTTAACTCCTTTGTTGACTGTACAACCTAAATATTATCGTGATAAATAAACTAAACACCTACAAATGTTAATTACGTAACTCCGAGTTTAGAATCCGTACATTTATTCATTAAGCTCGACTAAATGCGCAAGTGAGCCTAACTGAATATCAAGATAATTATACTGACAAAACTTACTGCCTCGCGAGTCCTTGTGTGATAAGACTCCCAAAACACCCAAAATGTATGTAAAATAAACATAATTTGTATTAATTTATGCGGTAAGTAAATATTGGCGGCTTATCAAGTAGGTAATCTTATGGAGTCAATGGGCGAGATAGGGGCTCATTACCGTATCTTTTCGAGGGATTTTAACCTACATTGTAATGAGACTGGAAGTGGCATTCACGTTTAAATATTTTTTGTCCTTGTTGATAGAAGAAAGAAAAAACAAATTATTATATACATAGGTACAGTCAAGAGCACTAATATGTCAACACTTGGCAACTTACAATTGCGATTATTTCGTGAAATAACGATTGCAACGTTGAAGTACGACACTTTACACAAACCTATGGGTTCGAAAATACTTTGTTCGTAGTAACATAAAATTTCATTCCAAACTAAAGGAGAAAATCATCTTTGAATAAAGCCCAGTGTATACAAACTTTTGCTCGTGACTGTACAGTCAACAAAGGAGGTAAGTATACAGGAGCGTCGGATATAGTTGAAGTTTACTAAGAAACCGATGGGTGTTCTGGACTGAAATTTAATTTAATAAATGAGCCGTTTGTTTTCTATTAATAAAATTATATTTTATTCGAGAACATCCATCGGTTTCTTAGTAAACTTCAACTATATCCGACGCTCCTGTATACTCATCTCCTTTGTTGACTGTACACTAGTTTCTGCCCGTGACTTCGTCAGCGTGAAATTTCGGCGCCCGCATCGCATCCTATCGCCCGCCCTCGTTTTCGCTTAGTGTTCTTTCTGCCTTTTTTTCTTTGTGCTCGGTTCCTAAGGGTCATAGCGTGATGTTAAATTACCTTTTACTTTCCCATCTTCAAGAAATGCGCTATCAAATGCAAAAATAAATTTTCAAATCTGACAGGTAGTTCCAGAGATAAGCGTGTTCAAACAAAGAAACAAATTCTTCAGTTTTATTATTAGTATAGATATACTCGTACATAGATGCATACATAAACTCATGCTTTTTTTTTATGGACCATGTGGTCTGCAATTTTTATTCATTTTATTTATTAAAATAGGGATATTTCGGACTGGACTCCTGTCGACTAAGGCCTGAATTCCTCTTACGCTGAAGTCGGTTGCGTACCGGACACTCGTACCAAGACGCACGTATGCGCTGCAATTTCCTTGGTTGAGCGCGAGCCCCTTTAGTACTACGCCCTATGCTTGGAGCACAGTCATTTTTCCCTAACACTTCCTGTTATTCCTATATCTAGGTTTTGATTCTTCACTCAAGCCAGGATCATTAAGTAGGAGGGTCTCTAAGTAGTCAACTTTAATAACCTGCCAGCAATTGCGGCAGTCTTTAGTGTGTCTATCAGGTGTTACTCAAAGTAATGGCTGTGTTTAATTTTCTTTACCTGTCTAACAAAAATATGATATTTTTTTTATTTTTTGAAAAAAAAAAACAGGAAAACATCTTTGTAGATTGTTTTGGCTTTAGATTGTAACATTTTGCTTCAAGCTTTAACTGTTTTCGGATCAGTAAAAAATACTGTTTTGAACGTTAGCCTCATATGGAACTGTTTATAGCAGTTCAGATCAATGTTTTTTCATTTTTGTTTACTGTTTATTTCTTTCAGTGCACAGGGAGGAGGCCTATGACCCCACAGTGGGATCGTTGTACTAATGTTTATGCTATTTGATTTGGTTTGCTTTTCCTTCAGTTAGATTCTCAAACTCCAAAACGTAGATCTCTATGGAGAAGAACGGGCAAGAAACCCTAAGGACACTTTTTTAAATCCAGATATTACAAAATTAAATTAGATTTAGTTCCCTTCGATTTTCAAAAGAAGCACAATAATCATTCAACATTTTAATACCATTCTAAAGCGCGCACCTTGCCTTAACGCGTTTCGCCACCCCTAAAACATGAAAAGACTCTTCAATCAAACTTTGGCCCTCAAAATATCGCAGTGATTTAAAACATATAAATCAAATTCAGATGACAAGTAAATATTGAACGAAATAACTAACACAGTTGTGGACGTTTCTAAATAATTACGTCGAACAAATCCAGTCGGTGGATGTTTGCTCGAAACTGTGATGGATGAGCAATGGTTAAGGGTTATATTTTATTTAAAATCATTTCACAATAATGGTCCTTGGGTACGAACAGGGTAAACTTCTTGGGAAGAGTTACACAGGTTGTCAAAAAACCCATCACTAAACCAAAGCTACATAAGCAATATAATGATAAAATAATTGATGAAAAACGGCTTTTGTTTCTGATGTGAAAAATTTCTGTTAGCCGTAGCGCATAATATAACTTACTCAAAAACAATGGTTAGACTACGTAACCATATCTAAACTTATTTATAGTATAAAGAGAGAAAAAAGATTTTTTGTATTTGTTTGTTTCTAGGGTTCCGTTCCGGCTCAAAAGGAAAAACAGAACCCTTATAAGATCACTTCGTTGTCCGTATGTCTGTCAAGACCCTTTTTCTCAGGAACGCGTAGAGTTATCAAGTTGAAATTAATATCAAATACTCAAGGCTACAATCCTTTGAAGCAGTGAAAAATCAAACTTCTAACTAAGTCTACGCAATCAAAAGTTACGGGAGTATATGTTCCCTTTATACCGCATATTTTGAGACTCGCAAGGGAATCAAAACCTATAGAGTACTTCCCGTGGACCTAGAATCATGAAATTTGGCAAGAAGCAATGTCATGTAGCACAAGTAAAGGAAAAATCCGAAAACATATTACACAAATTTGTACGGAACCCTCGGTGCGCAAGTCTGACACACTTTACCGGTATTTTTTTTGTATAACATGTTTGTTATGCTTTCATGCTAAAACGGCTGAATGGATTTGGATGAAATTTAACACATGGGTAGACCATGACCAGTACATAGGATACCTTTTACTCCGATATTCCTACGGGATCGAGACATATGCGGGTGAAACCATGGTGCGTAGCTATAATATTTAAATTAAGAATTTCAGATAATTTTCAAACTATGGAACAACAAACCGAATGTCATACTTGACAAAGTTCAAATTCTATTGCAACGAAAAACTTATTAGGAACTTTTTGTTACAACTGGTCACTCAAAAATCAACTTAGAATACATTTTACTAAAGTAGAGAACTGATTATGTGGCAATGGAATGTAAATTATCTGAGATTATGAACACTGCTATACTTATGTTATATTACGAATGCAAACCTCCTCTTTAGAAATCGAGTAATTAGCTGTACCTACTTTCTCGGAAAACGTGTTTCAGAACAAGCATTCCACAGATACAATACATTATAAACCATATAATACATTATAAAACAATATAATACATTACAAACCTTATACATTATAAACCTTTGAAATCATTTTCAATTAATACGCCAGTACCTTAAGTACGCCTTCAATGATTCCGAACGAGATTCGATTAAATTAATGCATTACAATCGCTTAAAATATTAATTAATTTACCTGACATGTTTACAATTGGCTAGTGAATTTACTAAATTGATTTCTACCGTTGCATTGCTCCAATGAGCCGATAACGGAATGAACATGATATACGGGTATTATTTTAATTCTTTAATATATTGGTTTTGTATTGTATCTGGATTATGTGGGATTATTAATATTGTGGTTCATTTTACGATACAATAGTATGGTAATGTTTAACAGTTTAATACACCAATAGGTTTAGAATGTTGTTTTTATTTTTGCTATTTTACACTTTAATAATTTTCTTTTTTTTTTTTTTTTTTTTTAAGTATCTATTTACTTAAATAATGACATGTACATTTACTGTATAAAGTATTATATGATTTTAATTATTGTGAATGTGAGGACTATGTGGGTAATTTTTTGTTTTTTCTCTCTTCGTTTTAATCATGATCTGGCAGTTTGAGTAGTTAATGCGGCCTACCCAAATGTCCTGTCTTTGGTATTGTTCGTCGAATCGTTGAGCTCCTTGAGTTCTGAGTTGAGCTGCACGGTTACTGACAAATGCGTGCACTGACTGGACAGGTCCGCTCAATCTGTGTGGTTCTTTCCTCAAAAGACCATTTCAGACACTAATCTACATGGTCCTCAAAGATTATGGCGGATTTTTTATATTCACATTGACATTGATGAATTTTATTTAGACAATGACATGAATATTTACTTTGTAAGTAATTTTTATTATTATTTTTTATTTAATTATTGTGAATGTGAGGACTATGTGGGTCATTTCTTTTTTCTTTCTTAGTTTTAATCATGATCTGGCAGTTTGAGTAGTTTATGCGGCCTACCCAAATGTCCTGTCTTTGGTATTGTTCGTCGAATCGTTGAGCTCCTCAAGTTCTGAGTTGAGCTGCACGATTTTTGACAAATGCGTGCACTGATTGGACAGGTCCGCTCAATCTGTGTGGTTCTTTCCTCAAAAGACCATTTCAGACACCAATCTACATGGTCTTCACACGATCTGACCAAGATTATGTCTGGACTTTAAAAGAGACTGTGACTTCTGAGTTTGTTTCGGCCTTTCTTCTCAGAATAGTCAGTTAGGAAACGCCGACCTCATCTAGTTTAAAAAAAAATATGATTGACGTGTAAAAGTGTTTGTACAAACCTACTTACAGAAATAAAAATCATTTATCATCATCATCATTTATCAATCATCATCATCATTTATCATTTATCAATATGTTATTATTAATAACTGATATCTACCCAATAATGTAGGTATTCTTAAATATCTATCTGTCTCTTATTTGGCGGGCTTTCACTGAATTATATTTTAGAATTGTGGGGTCTCTGGCGGAATAAATGATGAGAAATTAGTCTTTAAGCTACGTATCCACAACTGCATTAAACAAAAAAACGTGTGCGGTTGGAGGACCATCGTCAGGAAAAAAAGTTCCTTTCGCAATACTAGCACGCACACACACTCTTATAAGAATGAGAGAAAGTGTGAATTTAATAAGCGTTTTTAATAAAGAGCCATCTAGTAGGTATACGTTTTTAGAAGATCTCACAAAGTTATCGTCATCTTGGATTTTTATTTTGACCTCATTATCGGCTTTAGCACCCTCGAAAACCATGAATACAACACCCATGATGAAAAATTTTGAAGTTTTCGGAACCGCCATCTTAAGTTTTAATTTTAATCTCACTATTGGTTTCAGCACCCATGAAAACCGTGAAAACTGAAAGAGAGAGAAAGTCGCGTGAAGAGGGCATTACGGTTTTTCGTTACGTGACAATTTCTACCAATATACTCGTAACACAAAACTTCGTTTCAAAAATCTAATCTTCGTTCTTGCTAAAAGAGTCAGCCATTTTATATGTTTTCTTCCAGAAATATCTATTACAACTGCAACTGGAAATCACAAAAGCGAAAAAAACTGTAATTGTTTTAAATAAATACAGTGAATCACGTAACTTGCCGATCTCGTATCTCAGGACCAAAAGAAGCCGGGTCCTGATCCCAGCGGGGACATAAAACAAGTCCAACCTCGTAAAAATACTGAAAGTATGGCAACTATCGACAGGTGTGAAGATACTGGTCTCGTACTAAAAAAGGGCTAGGAACTTTTGTTTAGTTTTACTAGCAAATATTCGTTTTAATAATAATAACAAGGTTCCTGTCTCTGGAGCCCTAACCACCGGTAGCTTGGACCCTGCTCCCGACACCGGCGGATAACTATTTTTTTATATTTTTTTTTTGTTATACTTATTTTTTATACTTTAAGAAATATTTAAAAATGTAAGAAAGTAAGTTCACTAAATAAATAAACGACATAATAACAATAATACTTACATTGTTTTATTTGGAACAACATACGGACCATTTTTGTTAGTACACACCTTAGACACTATA
This sequence comes from Oligia fasciuncula, assembly GCA_963082905.1. Classification (NCBI taxonomy): domain Eukaryota; kingdom Metazoa; phylum Arthropoda; class Insecta; order Lepidoptera; family Noctuidae; genus Oligia; species Oligia fasciuncula. The sequence continues at coordinate 19,377,640 of OY720400.1, forward strand.
ACTTATACACTAGGACTAGTAACAAAAAGAATATTAAACAAGTTAGAGAGTCGTGTACAGACGCCAGCACATGAAGCTACCTGAAACTGTCAAATTTTCCCAATTAACTTTGAGCCTTATACTTAAGCGATAAAGTTGAAAATCTATTAAAGAAATTTGATAGATTGTAGTAGCTTGATGTGCTGGCGTCTGTACTTTTTACGAGGCATTTCATGCGGACAATGAATCCGCATGAGATGCCTCAGCACATGCGCTCTCGGGTCCTCAGCCATGACTTTCAGGATGCTATGTTTTGGTGTAAAGAGCATTGATACTGCAAAATGACAAATATTTTATGATTTGTCGTGACTTGTAATAATATAAAAGGCGAGGAAGTAGTAGAACTGAAATTGTTTTCAGGCCAGCTGTTATCAAAACATTTTGAAAGTTTCTTACTTTCACAAAGTAGGTATAAATTGTTAATTTCCACCATACATAAAATGTAAAGTTGTAGATTTAAAGCTAAAAATAAAAATATTAAGAATAATTTATTGGTCCATTGTTACAAAATAAATTTCTAAAAATAATAATATTGTATGCTTACTGTAACTAGAATATAAAACATTGTTATTTGAACAGGTCCCCAAACTAGGCAGCGCCTGTATCTTGGGGCCTGAGTTGCGATGGCTTAAATTTTATTTCAGGATGTTTAAAAATGGATAGAATACTTAATTACTTAAATAAAGGTAGTGAACTATCAAAATAAAATAATTTTAAAATTATAACCATGAATTGTTAAGTACTTACTTAGATAAGTAAGTACTTTACAAATCATGGTTATAATTTTATACCTACCTATTTAGAAACATCGTCGTATAACAAAATAGATAAAATAATAAATAAATTATAAATAAGTGTAGCAAAAAAAATAAGTTCAGTTCGATACAAAGTAGCACCCAGCTGTCAGTATACAGTATACACTATGCGAAAACTATTTACCTTAGACGCTCCTTACAGAATAAAACGCTTTCCACTGTTCGGAAAATGGCATGAAAACAGTTGCATTTGTATGTAAATAAAAACATTCAAATACACTGCGTATTAGACCACCCAGGGAAGGCGAAGACTTGCAAACGGGATGCCAAAGTAGGCAGAGGCAGTTGGCAAGGTTTTCCAAACCAATTGGACGTTTATATCCTTACTAAAATCTTTTGTTGGAAATATGAAAACAGGCTAGAGTTTTTTAGATAATGTTTGGTCCTGCGTCTTTAGTTTATTAATTTACATTTTGGGGGTCTAAGGACCAGTCTCATGACCACCAGTTTTAAAGTTTAAAATTAGACATTTTTAGGGACTATCACTGTACCAATATTTTAAGACAACCTTGACACCTTGACAACTTGAAAACAATAAGACAACAACTAAACCTAAACACAAAGGAAGTGATGAAGGGCGGGCGTTTCGGGGGACTGTCTCACGTATTTTTTATGTCCAAAAAGTTCTGATTCTCAGCCTAGTTTAAATTAATGACTTTTAATTTTGAGCAATATTTTTTTTTAGCAATACTCAAACACGACCATTCCCTATTGGCCTGGACACGCTGAGCGTATCTTACGCCACGTACTGCTCGCTGCCGATGACTCATCAAAATTATCCTGCCCGATAATTAATTTAGTATGATAATAATATGATAGATAATTTTGTACGTGGAAAATGAGCCGCGTAAGTTACGTCCAGTGTGTTCAAGCCCTAAATAACCACATCGACGTGACGTATGAACGCGTCTAAGACGCAAGTCCCTAGTGTGGACTATCACAAACGGATCGTGCCTCCGCATAATGTATCTATGTTTGTTTACGGACAATTGAGACATGCTTCAAACTTCATACATAATAATGGAACCGGGCTTAGAACTCGGGTTACTGGTAAAATATTGGGAGTATCAGACTTATGTTCTTAGGTGGTATTATCAAGTTGTGCGTTATAATCGCACGGGTTAGTTGTGGAGCGCTCATTGTTTTGAGCTGAGGGTGAGGGCAGGGAGGTGGTAGCGTTGTGCCAAGTTCCCATGATCCCGGTCCAAGCGTGGGACGTGGACGGGAACACCGGGGTGGTTTTTAACCTGTAAGAGTCTGGCAGACCCCGCCGCCCACCCCATGGCGGCGGATATCCATGAGGATATACCAACCCGGAAAAAAAAATTAAAGGTGTTAGCGTCGAGGTACCTATAACTATTAATACAGGAACATCAACGCGCAAACGTTTTTAAAACAAAAACAAAAAAAAAACTATTCTTCGATTGACCATGAATTCGGCACATGATTCTAGAACTCTGTGTAGACATTTTTCGAATATTCCTGTTAGTCTGCATCATCCTACTGCTGGGAAAAAGCCTCGCCCCATGACTTCCAGCTCTTTCGATCCAGGGCTAAAGTTTACCACTGCTCGTTTGTTTTCTCCCTTTGTGCTCACTAGTTCCTTTAGCAGTTCCTTTGAAGGAACTACTGATCCAGCTCATCCCGTTCGACTGTTATTAAACAAAAGAGAGCTGTTTTATTCATAGGCACAATACCTACATGGCTAAAATGTGTGGATCAGCTAATATTAAATGTGTGTGGCAATCTAAATGGACTCGTCCCAGGGTTTGGCTACGTGTTTGGCGCCATCACTAGCGTCTAGCAACGTAACGTACAGCTGACAGGACACGCAAGACATGTTATTAAGTGTCCCATCATTTGGGGTACAGCACCAATTTACACTGCAAAGCGGAGTCGTCAATGAATCTCCACCTCCACCTCATGTTCCTGGCTTCGGCCAACCTGGGTCCAGAGTCTGTTTAAGGGCCTTACAGGACCTGAACGCAAAAAACGCAAGTTTTAGAAACAATAAAAGTATATGATTGACTACAGTAAACAAAATCAAAAAAATATATGATATACTTCAGGATATATGCTAGGTAGATAGTATGTTGAAAACATAATACAACTAATTTGATACGATAGAAAAAAATCATGAAGATACCTCTGCTTAAAATCTTTATTTTTACAACAAAAACCATAATAATATACATACAATCATTACGATTGTTTGTCAGATTATTCTACAAGCAACATACTAAAGCACTAGTGTTTTAATTTTTTAGTCCAAACAATAGATTTTTTGTGAATAGATAATTGCTTCATATTTTGCAATAAATTACGAGCGTTATGTCATCGCGCTTCTCTTTCTTTTCTATGCAGTCCGACAAAGACCGCGCTTTAGGTCATGTAGTCGCCTTAAAGACTTCTTTAGGCGTAACCACAAATATTTTCTACCAAACACAATCACTTCTACTTGATCTGCGTACAAACATGCTGGAATTTAATTCAAATTCTCGATCCCATTCCCTAAATATTTGAGGTGCGACAGGCAGCCGACTGTTTAACCTTTGAGGTCAGCCCTGTCGAGCCTGTAGCCAGCTTAACCCCTATAGGGTTAGTTATTGATTCAATTTGATTGGTACTCGTACCTTTACGTATTTAGACATATGTGAAAGTATTATACCTCCATGTAGGCCTAGTGAAGTAAGTAAAAAGAAACGTTTTCGAACATGCGACAATGCCAGCGCGGGCTTCTCTTGTTCTTATTGCTTACTCGCGCCTAAATAATGGATTAAACCACCTGATAGGTTAAGCTGTCGTCAGTCTATGGATGGGTGACCATTCTTGACAATTATGGTTTAGAACGAAGATTGGGCAACCAGCCCACCTTAGAACTTGTCTATTCTTCAGTTTCGGTACAGGTTCTGTCTGCGACACCTATTTATAGTAACGGTGTTTATGAAATTCAGGCACTATCTTATCAACACTATGCCTTTGGAAAGCAACAGAGTAAACCCTTCTTCGAAGGTTTAACCCTATGCCAACCATATACAATAAAGACAAGAAAAAACCGGACAAGTGCGAGTCGGATTCGCACACTAAGGGTTGCGTACCACAAGGCAAACGCCGAAATGAATCCCTTTAAATTGAATTGTATTTTTTTTTATTTTTTGTCAAAGTCAAAAGTCATTTATTTGCATTTATATACGGTCCAGAAGGTTGGTAAAATGTACAAAATTGTTCTCTTATTCTGCCTTTAATTTCGGCGTGTAAATATAAAATAAGGCTACATATTTTATTGAAATTAATTAAGTATTGATCATAATCGCATGATTATGATCAATACTTAATTAATTTCAAGTCAGTAAAAAGTAAATCCCATTAAAATTAAAATTGTGTCATTGAATTAAATAAATGTTACTATAAAATTTAAAAAGAATAACCATAATAAAAATAATTAATAATCATAGATGTCAATAATAATCATGTCAATAATAATCATGTCAATAGTAATGGGAGAGATTCGGCACACAATAATAATAACCATAATAAATTAAAATGACCGTGCAGTTTACAAAACTTACAATTTATAATTCAAAAATTCATGTACACTATAAAAGCATTTTTCAATTAAAAACCTCGTCAAATTATTTTTAAATCTAGAAAATGGGAGCGTTTTTGTTTTATCGATCATAGTAGTACACACTGTGAAAATTTCATGTGTGTACCTATTACGGTTCATGAGATACAGCCCGCTGACAGACATATGGACGGACAGACAGCGGAGGCCTAATAATAATAGCATAATGCCCTCCTGGCCACCAATCCTGAATGTGATCTGTTTGCCGATGAATGGAGTAGAATTATGCGGGTATGTCTGATGTTTTGTGAGAAGAAGTATGCTAGGGTGTCCTCTATTATATGTTAGTAGTTGAAATTTTATATCTACCATACCTGTTTTTTTTATTTTTTTTTATGTTAATTAATGTAATTGGTGTTACCGTTATAATTAACAATAAACAAACAGTAAACAAACAAACCTTTTGGGTACGGAACCCTAAAAAGAAGAAATGTCCTCTTTGTATATACATACAAAAGGGACAGATATACATCTAGCCAGTCTTTTCAAGCATAAGTACAACACAACATATTTATTTGTTTGTGAGACTCCGATCGTAATTCCACATGAGCCATATAACTTAGGTACGCTATGTCAGTGTTTTGCTTCAGTTTTGTTACGTTTATTTTATGAGATCGAATAGAAAGATTTGTGAAGGTTTTTTACATGTTTTTGGCTTTGACAAATCGGAAAACATCGACGTTTCCCATTGATGTTGTTTTCTCCAGACCTAAGTTTAACTTTTGAAATTACTGAAATAATCAGAACGCTGAACATCTAATTTTATTATTATGCGGAGGTGACCTCATCGTTATTTCATAAAATTAATCAATGGGATTATATGACCGTAAAGGGTTTTATTGATGATTTTAATGATTAAAATTCTGTAAAGTCATATTTGTTACGGTCGCGAATCATATTTAAATAAACATACAACCTGACACTGACCTGCAAATTGCAAAAAACGTAGAAAATTTTGAATTTCGCGGTCTACTAGCGCATCCCCCATAAGACAATCCTTACCCACAGACAGACAGACAGACAGACACTTTCGCATTTTTATACATGCGAAAGTGTCTGTCTGTCTGTCTGTATGTTACTTCTTCACGCTTAAATTGGGAAGCCGATTTAGATGGAATTTGGTATAGAGATAGTTTGAGTCCAAGGAAAGGACTTAGGGTACATTTTATCCCGATATTTCCTCAGGATCGAAACTTATGCGGGTGAAACCGCGGGGCGCAGCTAGTTTCACCATAAATGTTCACAAATACAAGAAGGGGCAAAAAAAGCCAAATAAATAAAAGCAATTCGGTTTACTTTTCGAACAGCCAGCCTAGTAACAGACCAGTACGAATAAGTTTTGATGTAAAAATAAAACTATTCCGTTTTTTCCGGCCGCCACCCCTTGTTTGTTTCTATATTTATTCAGCTATCTCGTTAACATGCCTTGTTTTATTGAGAATAAAACTTTCAATGATACTGTTTGTCTAATAATGAGTAGAAAATACTGCATGGCTAGGAGAAGGAAAATAACAAATAAATGTTTATTCTATGTCCATTTGGGGATGAAAAGTTAAAGTATATTCGGCAACCAGTAAGTACATATTAAGTACCTACATTTGCTCAAAAATATATCTGTCTATATTCTGTCCCCTAGAGGTTATTTCTAGATTGAAAAGAAGATAATAGATATCTCTAAATTCTGTTTAACGTAGGTATCTATAATGAAAACCGCAAAACTTCAAATATTCTGTTTCAATTATAATAGCGACAGCAGTTACCGTATAAAATATAAATTAACATATCCGAGCTAATTTTGAAATTTAATTGCAGCAAAACTTTGTCATATAATAATTATAAACTGGGGAGCTAACGACGTTTTGTTGTAACTAACTATCTACTAACAAGCACGAGAAACATCATTTTTGTAACAAACTAATTATTCTCATACTACAGTAGTAATAACACAGACAGACAGAGTTACTTTCGAATTTATAATATTTATAAATTCGACTAACTCTGTCTGTCTGTGTTACCTTTTCACGCCTTAACCACAGAACGGAATTCGTTAAAATTTGGAAGAGAGATAGATTGCATCCCGGGGAAGGACATAGGATAGTTTTTATGAACATACCTCACGGGCGAAGCCGCGGGCAGAAGCTAGTTGATAATAACAACATCACATATAGGCGTGATGTTATGTCATTCCCGCAACCTCCGCGAGCCTGTTAAAAGTGGCATGAACTACGAGACAAATATTAACTTAATTTAAGATTAGAAGACTTTTAGGTGTCAAATTTTGCTGACAAGCCAAAGGCAAACGATGTAAAATACGTAGAATGATTTCTAGGAATAAATTATTGAACATACGAGATAAACCGTGGTTTAATTGATTCTTCCCGGTATCCTGAGAGCTCATAGAGATCTTCACAGTACCTATAGTAGTAATACATCCACCATTTTGACAGTTTAAAAACATTCATTGCGTTATTTACGTTGTTGAGCAGACACATTTTTCGAACAAAAAAACAAAGCAATGGATTAGCAATATCCTTCAAAATGATTCAGATTGAGATTGATAGTGTATTACGAAATTAGGGTGCTGACCTTGTATAGAAGCTAAGCCCAGCATTATTTCGTAACAAAGATGACAAATTAAAAAACAAAACAATAAACCTACAAGCCGAAATTAAAAACGTCACACGCGGGGGACATATCCCTAAAATACACATGTGCACCAAAAGTGAACCATTATTTCTGGTTTAAAAATTTAACCCCGATTTTTTATCGTGATTTCAGTTTGGAATCGTGCTTCCAATGTAGGAATTCTGATTTATTTAACAACGTGTTGTTTGGTTACCTATAACAGAAAAGCGTTCTTCACGCGAACTTCAAGTCACAAAAAATCTCTCTTTTAAATATTAACTGACATTTACCTATCATATTCAAGATTACTAGGGGCCCGTGGCTAAATAGTAACAGGCGCACAGGTCGATCAAGTTAAGCTACGGTTGCTGCGATCTTTGCCCATCTCTCCGGGTGCATTCGTGAGACGTGATGTCACATGTCTTAAAAATTTCGGTTCTTGAACAGAACGGATGTTCAAGAACAAAAACGGTGAAGGAATACATCGTGAGGAAACCGGCGTTTCTTTACAATGTTTTCCTTCACCGTTTTGAGAGCAGTAGTGATGAAATAATGTACACAAAGTAAACCGCCGATTCTATGGCATTACCTCCTAACTTCCATGGCACACGTGTTGACTTGCACAGTTAGAAGTTATTGGCGCTTCGACGAGTAAAAAAATTAAACTTTTTTTTTCATGTTGTGTAGGTAAATTGTTAACTTCGGCAGTTAGAATTTCTCGTCATTTCGCCGTCGATATGTAATTGTGGATTTTGTGAAAATGCGGAACCAACGACACCGACTTCCGAAATCCATGCTAAAATTATAAATTCGAAAGTAACTCTGTCTGTCTGTCTGTATGTTACCTTTTCACGCCTATACCACGGAACGGATTTCGATAAAATTTGGCAGAGAGATAGATTGCAACCCGCGGAAGGACATAGGATAGTTTTTATCCTGATATTCGCACGGGATCGACACTTATGCGGGTGAAACCGCGGCGCGCTGCTAGTTTATAATAAGGTTGGTGATGGATTGCTGCCATAGATATGTTGCTGCTATCAGAGGTAAAATAAAAACTTCAATTAAAGTCAAAGATGACACATTTTCAAAACTGAAATAAAAAAACGTCGTAGGCGACGATTCAACCCTAAAACACTGGCGTGCAGTAAAAGCGCAAGTTAGGGAATTTCATCCCCTTGCTGGTACCTAACCAATTGAAGCAAAGTGCATAATCCGGGCGGCTGCCACTTAATGGGGCAATTTAATTTTCTCGTAACGACCGACTCCATGGCGAGTGGATACTTTTTATTGCGTGCCAACTGCCAACTCGCCTGCCAGTTGAGATGTTTGCTTTAGAGCCGCTTAACAAATTACTAATAGGCATTTGAGACTGTCGCTTGTATGGTTTGGAGTTAAGAAAATATTTGCGGTGAAAAAAGCACTTGTGTTAACTACTTCATGTCGTTTAGTCTGGGCATTTTTATCACATTAATAATATTATAAAGGCGAAAGTTTTCGTGTGTGTGTGTGTTTATATGTTTGTTACTTCTTCACACTCAAACGGCTGGACCAATTTTGATAAAATGTTTATGGAGGTAGCTGACACCCTGGATTAATATTTAGGCTACTTTTTATCCCGATATTCCTACGGGATCGACATTTACGCGGGTGAAACCGCGGGGCGCAGCTAGTAATATAATATTACGATTAATAGATTTCAATCCTCGTGCATCACTAATAAAATACTTAAAATTATTATGTAACAAACAAGCCTTTGTGCATCATCAATACCGGAAGCATAGAATGTTCGTTTCCGTCCGAGAGACAATCTTAAAATATCACTAGAGCATTTTCTCGTGCATTTTCATGGAATGTAACGTTCTTACGAATGATACAATACAGGCAAAAGCTCCATTTAAAAACATTTCCATGTAATGTAACGTTCCTACGAATGCTCGACATGGTGTTCGAAGTATTACTCGCGGCGAATGAGCATTTACCTGTAACATTCCTTTCTATTTTGCTTTTACTCTTCGTTGAAATGTCGGATCTGCTCGCGTGATCTTGCTTGATGAAGTTACACTTGCAAGTTGTAACAAATTGTAGAGGGTTGTGCTCATTATTCAGCAGTGCGATTCTGTAACCATCTCACCGTGAAAACTTAGGTGAAGTGAGCGTGGAGTGAGCTGTCAATAGTGTCAATTCCTAGCAAAAACAAACTCACATCACCCTAAGTTTTCACGGTGAGATGATTACAGAATCGACCGGCAGTTCATGAAAGGGTTACAAATTAGAGTGGCTCGAGGTAATGTTACAAGTAAATTCTCTAGTCTATACTCACTTTTTAAGCATCCTTAATTGATAATCGTCATGGGTTTTTAAACTTGGTGCTAGTTTAACCACCTAGTTTTTAAAACAACAACAATTTTAAACAACTGCTACAGAAAGTTTGAAAACCGATTGTTGTTGTTGAAATAAAATATGTTGTTGTTAATGAAAGTCAGTCGGCTGTTTCATTAGAACAAGTAAAATATGAATTAATTTCTTCTCCCGCCCATGTGTGTGTTAGGGAGGGGAAGCGAAAACGTCGACAAAAATTTAAACTTGTTGTGCGTTTGTATTTGTTGTTGTGACATCCCTGCAACCGCGTCGATGTCCCCATTGATAGTTTATATTTGACTGGCATGTTGGTCTAGTGGTGACTATGACTGCTATGCCGGAGGTCGTGGGTTCGATTCCCACCCAGGACAAATGTTTGTGTGATGAGCATGATCATTTGTTCTGTGTCTGGGTGTAATTTATCTATATATGTATGTATTTAGAAATATATAAGTATGTTTATCAGTTGTCTAGTACTCATAACACAAGCTCTGCTTAGCTTGAGACTAGACGGCGTTGTGTGATAGTTGTGGAATATTATTATTATTATATTATTATATACAACGTGCCGCTACAATGGCGACATTAATTTAACACACGGGTAGGGCTAGTGCCCATTAATCATATTTAACTTGATAGGTTAAAATAATACGTAAATTGAAAAAAAAAAAATTTCAAACAAACTAAATAATATTATATTAACTAAAATTGGGATCACCCTTGCAAAAATTCATTCATGAAATTACTTACGTAGCTGCTGGTTACGTTGACTCGGAGCGGCAACGCGCGTCACTTCGCGCGCTGGCAACCGCGCAAGCGCAACGCGTATTGTACCTACTCGTGATCGGTCCGATTCTTTGACGGCATTTATCAAAGAAACCGAGCGGCGGCGGCGGCGCAAGTGGTACCTACAGCGGAGGTGCTTAGTCAAACGTTTATCATATCACCCTCTCTTGTTAGATACTATTAGTTATAACTGTCATCACTTATCATCACATCACTGTATTGTCTTGAATTGCCATATCTCTCGCGATATGTTCTTATCGCAAGGGCAGCATTTTGTTGACATTCTCCGTAAATTAGGATCATGTCCGCATATTCAGCTGCTGTGTAGTTCGGATGTGTATTTGCCATCACGATCACAAGTTTACACAAGCACAAAACAAAAAAATAAAAGCGTCTGTATCGCAAGAGATGTAAACGTACTCGTAAAACAAAGCAAAGCGTCTTTATCGCAGCACTGTTAGGCACCAAATTAAACCCAAGGTAAGGTGCAAGAGGGTATAATAAAATTAAATAAAGATCACAAGAATAAAAGGTAAAAAACACGCAAGCCGCCCGGTCGCTAGCCAACCAACAATAACAAGCCCCTAGCAACCGGGTTGCCAGATCTGTCGCCAACACAGCACCATAATCTAATTAAAAATAAAACAACCGCTGCGCAACAGTTCTTTATGTACAGGTTGCTCTAAGATGCTATTTTCTAAAATTTTAAATAAATCCGTAAATAATAACGTTTAATGGAAATAGAACTTCTTCATGAAACGAAAATGTGAAAACGTATACGTGTGTTAAATTAATGTCACCATTGTAGCGGCACGTTGTATATAGGTGGGAAAATAAGAATATATTAAAGATGTGATCATTTAATTCTCTCTGGGCACACACAAGCATACATTAGTTTTGCAAGGAATGACAAGCAAGTATGACAGGTGTGTTCTATGACACTTACACATAGAGACGTTGTCGTTTAGTTTACAACCTTCAACACCCATCGACGCGTAAACTGTCACCATGAATTCAGCAGATGATTTTGGACCCCCTGGCGTAGAAATTTATCGTCGGTTATCAAAAATCGGCTGTTTCATAGAAAAGTGCAATAATACGCGGTCAAAATGTATGGGGAGCAAAAAATTTTAATTTTGGGAGATTCAGAATCCATCAATTATAGTGCATTCATTTAAGTTGCAAGTAATAGATTATATACACAATAAAAAAAAATAGTTACACGAAAAACAGTATTTAAAGTAGGTGTAGATATACATCTCGCCCTGGGACCTCGAGGCGAAAGAACTCGCGTCATTGTATCGGTGGCGCGAGGAAGCGAGGGCGCGGGGCGAGCGACCGATACAGCGACACATTGAGCTACGTCGGTCTCAGCTTCGTGGGGTCCTGGTGGCGGAGTGGCGGAACAGGCTCTCACGCCCTACCTCCGGCCTCGTCACCATCGAGACGGTCCAGCCGGTACTCGAGCGCTGGCTCAAACACCTCACTCCGCCCTGACCTGAGTAGGGCTGCAGTGGCAGGCCGGCACCAGTCGGGGGTTGCGGAAGGATCGTGATCACGATGTTTTCCTTCACCGTTTTGAGAGCAGTGGTGATGAAATAATTTACACAAAGTAAAGCCCCTGTCTGGGTTCGAACCTACGACCTACAACTCGTAAGTCGCGGCCGATACCACTGAGCCACCACTGCTCTCATTTTTTGATCAAGATACACAATTTAAGTCTAAAAACTTCCCTGTCGGTAAAACCTTCAAAAAATAAATCATAACTTTGTAAACCTTTAATATCGACGCGCCTTGTTTCCCGCGTCCCTACTTTAATTGTAAATTCGCTCGCGAATAGCATTAGTGCTTAATTAAAAGTTCGCTCGCATTTCTGCTGAGCTTGACGCAGTCTTCACAAACAAATGGATTTTAATAATATGTGTTGAGTGTGTTCAATTGTTATCGCTTTGACTTCTTTGAGAAATGAGACCTAGTTACTTGAAGTGTTTGTTAATTATCTACAGATGTGAGAATTTAGATAATGAAGACTCTTTTTTGGACACTCATTGGATGGTTCATACTAAACAAGATACAGTACCTATAGTCCATTCACAGCTATTTTACCTATAGCAGTAGCAATCCAGTAACAACCTTATTGTAACGAGAATAGAAATCATTGTGATTTTGACAGTGATGCAAAGTCGGATGTAAAATAACTATTAAAAGGACTGTACCTACCTGACCCGGACGTCAATATGGCCATATTTACTTGATGTATTCATTAACACATCAAGTATTATCACATAAATTGCCGCAAATAGAACTCTCATTGATACTAAAAACATTTTTTCCGTGACTCAGTAAGCACGATAAGTCGTTGGTCCCGGCTGTCATTTATAGATCTTTGACAGTCGTTACGAGCAGTCAGAAGCCCCGAAAGTCGGACAACCAGTCTTACTAATAACTATCGTGTTACCCAGTAACTGGGTTGTGGGGGTCCGATAGGCAGTCGCTGGTATCCAGCTGCATCCGGTGCCGGGAAGAGTTGAGAAAAGGTTAGGCGGTTATTGACTACAAACTGTTTACCAACAATATTGATAATATAAGGCAAATTCAATAAAAAAAGAACTCTAGCCTAACAATTTACATTATTTAGAAAAAAAATATATTAAAGAATCCTTTATTCGAGGTAAAATAAATTTATTTGGGAGAAGCTCTCCAACTTAACAAGCTTTTGATTACCGAAAAAATTTTGAAAAAAGCGATGACAAAAAGGCGTGTTTTTAAAATTCTATACGCGCACAATCGGATCGTTTTACATTATTTTCTCATTGAACCAAATTGGGATTTGGGGACAGTTCTCTTGTGCCTCGCGTGGAAACATACGGGCCGGGCCGAACGACGGAAACGCGTACGTTTCTACAAATATCATCATCATCATCTGCCTAGCCTTTTCCCAACTATGTTGAGGTCGGCTTCCAGTCTAACCGGATGCAGCTGAATACCAGTATTTTACATGGAGTGACTGCCTATCTGACCTCCACAACCCAGTTACTAGGTAATACGATACCCCTTGGTAAGACTGGATGTCAGACTTTCGGGCTTCTAACGACCCGTAACGACTGTCAAAGATCCACGAATAACAGCCGGGACCAACGGTAACGTATTATTTTAACGTTTCTACAAATATATGGCTGATAAATTAAAAACTTTTAAAGCCAAACAATAAATTGGAGTTCGTTTTGGTAGTATGCCTTAAGCTGCTTAAAGCGAAAGCCTATAAGGCACTTCCCGTTGACCTAGAATCATGAAATTTGGTAAGAAGCAATGTCTCCCAGCACAAGTATAGGAAAAAGTTCGAAAATCGATAATTTGTAGTTTTATCACATAACTTTTTTTTTGCGATCACAATCAACCTGTCCCACTGACGTGACTTATGTATATCGATGTATGAGGGAACATTTTTTCGACTACAAAGTTAAGTTTGTTCTTGGAATGATTTCCAACCCCAGCCAAACCCCCAGCCCCTTCAATTCAAACCCTTCATTGTGCGTGGTCCGACTCGCACTTGCCCGGTATTTCACTCAATATTTCTCTATTCAGATCTACCGTAATGGGCATAACCTCAACAACAATAAAGTATTAAGAACACGAAACCGCGCGTGCCCGTCAGCAACACTCTCGTCCGTATATTCCGCAGTGAATCGGGAAATTTTAAAAAGATCAATGCCTAATAATAATCCAATATCGAATGAATTGCCTGTAAATTCGAGTGAGACGTGACTTGCATAGCCCTGCGAGCATTCCCTTGTCACCATAGACTAAGCAAAAAGTTAAGAGTAAGTAATCGAATAGAAATCGAACGAGATAGTAATTTTGACAATTCCGATGACTGCTGGATAAGTTAAAAGCTACTTTTAACTTTACTTTTTGATAAGTTACTTTTCCATTAATTCTACTTTTCATAATGAACGTTCATCTCGAACGGGCTGGCAACGTCGCAATTCTAGTGGTCTTTCGTGATTCATTTATTAAATTTAAGTTTACTTACTTAGGTACTATTTTTTCCAAATATTAGATCGTTGGTATTTATAGGTTTTTACTAAGCAAATTTTTACAGTTACTTTAGTATTTACTCATAAAAATTTACATTTATGTCAATTATTTTCTAATAATTAAGAGTAAATGTTAAAAATACCAACGATCTAGTACTCGGCTGTCTAAGCACTACCCTTTGATAAGTTTAGTGTGGCCAACGTCGAGGGAATAGACCTCAATGGCGAGCGATATATAACTTAGTATAATAAAACTATAATCGGTTTGTATAACAACGAAGGACTCCAAGTCCTGTCCGATAAATACATTCAAATATTTTTACGTTGTATAATATCATAGACAAAAGTATAGATGTAGATATTTATCATCAAAAAAATTCTCAGCGACCATCTTGGATTTTCTTTTAGACCTCACTATCGGCTTAAGCACCCTCAAAATCCATGAAACCCATGATGAAAAAATTGAAAATCGCATGATGAAAGTCGCATGGAGGGGGCAAGCGTAACGCTTTTTCTTTACGTGACGATTTCTACAAGTTTACCCCTACCACGTGAATAGGCAATCATGTGCTCCTACCGCAACCTGTTTTAAAGAACTTCGTTTCAATAGGTACCAATAACAACCATTGTTCTACAGATGGGACCTTCAAAGAATCCCCCGTATATCCCGTAGGAAATGAGATTTTTCCCAGTTTCCAATCAGCGGAACAAACATACGATATTGTTAATCTGTCTGTATTTTGTTCGATATTAAATCGTTTGTTTAAAATATTTGCTCAGTATGATTTGTTTGAACTCCTACTGCTTTGCTCTTCTATTTAATTTTTATTTAAATAAATCGTTTGCTTTTCTTTTTTCTCATTCTTTAAGGTTTTCTGATGTGCTGCTGGGGAGTTTGTTGCGCCACTTCTTCTTCCCAGTGAAAGCACCAGGAAGTGGTGAAGGGCAGGCGTTTTGGGGGACTGTCTTATTTATTTTATTTTATTTTATTATGGGACAATACACAGCTACAATATAAAATGTTTACAAATAACAATTAGACACATAAGTAGTATTAACAATATTGCAGCCCACTACATTATCCGCATATTAACACAATTAGAATAAGTTAAAAGTGCCACTAGATCAGCATTACTCAGTTATATAATCAAATTGATTATTAAAACAATATAATAAATTAATTATTAAAAACAAAATATATATATAAATTAATATTTGGATAAGGTTAAGGGATTGTTCCTTATTATCACAAATAAGAATGAAGACAGGAAAAAAAAAAAAAAGGATTTGACAGTACAATACAATTCATTAGTAAAAATAATTAAAATGTTTGAAGTAAATTAAATTTAGAATAAAGGACTCACACTATTTCTTATTATCATTAGATAAAATTTTAAAAACATTAGACTTAAATTTCGATTTGGAACATACAAAAATATCAATATCAATGAAGTTACGATTATAAGACTCCACTATACGACGAACAGGGCAACGCAAACCTGAATTAGTCCGACAGGTATTAACAGCGAACAATGTACCCGCACGGACACTACGCTTATTTACAGTGCGGGGGACCACATAACATAACTTACTCGTGAGATCGATGGAATCAAAGTGATTATGAACAATACCATGTAGTATGTTGGCTTCTAGGTACTTACGTCTAGATTCTAATGTTAACATGTTATATTTGCTTAGCAATTGTGAATATGACAAACACCTTTTATAGCACCTATAGTACATGGCTCGAAGAAATTTACGCTGGACTTTCTCGATCATATCTATATATTTTTTGTAAAACGGGTTCCAGACAGGAACCGCATATTCGAGCTGTGAGCGTACAAGCGTCTTGTATAAGTAGAGATAGGTGGAGGGCCGTTTGAACTCAGTGGATGATCTCATGACAAAACCATACATCTTAAATGAATTATTAACAATTCTTTCTACATGTTGGTTAAGCGATAACTTATTGTCCAGTAGAACACCAAGATCTCTTACAATAGAGGTATTACTTAGCAAGGCATTATTTAGCCTGTACTTAAAATTTGTGAAAGATTTGTTTTTTGTGAAATTTATATAATGACATTTGGAGATGCTTAAGTGTAGTTTGTTGTCAAGACAATATGCTGAGAACCTATCTAAGTCTTCTTGAAAATTTAAGCAGTCTTCTATAGTAGTAATGGTTTTAAATGCTTTCAAATCATCAGCATACATAAGAAATTTTGTACTCAAAAAGCATTTCCCAATGTCATTTATATATATCTTATGTAATTTTGACGTTCGAAAAGTGCTGATTCTTAGCCTAGTCAGCCCGACTTTTGATTTTGATATTTGGAAACTGCGTTCCTTCCGAAGCATATGTGGTGTAACTATGAATGATACGCTGAAGAATGATGTTGTAAAGTAGCGGTACGGTTTAAAAGACGTACTGACAAAAATTTAAAAGTGGTTTGATCATGTTGAGGAGATAATGACAGGTGACTAACAAAAGGTATTACAAGGCAGTTGTGAGTTGAAATGTCGGGAGGAAACGCTGTAGAAGGACATAATAGTGATTATTGGTGATGTTCGTCCGAGAGTTTACATAGGTCCATAGTTCTCGCAACCGGCGTGCGTATATGACTAGCGGGGTTATTGCATCAAAACACACTATCAGTAGCAATGGCTTTCATTTTGACAGTTGAACAACATTCATTGCGTTATTTACGTTGTTGAGCAAACAAATTTTTCGAACATGAAGCAATGGATTAGCAATATCCTTCAAAATGATTGTGTTACGAAATTAGGGTACAGATGTGTGATCGTAAACGAAGCAAAAATACCCCTTGTATGCAAGGATCGTACCAGCTTACGTTCTGTTTTCGGCCTACCCCTATGGGAAGAAGGTGTGAATTACTTAATGTATGCATGAAGCAAGGTCATGTTTGTCACTGTGTCCAAATAAACTTTTTTCTTTCTTTCATGGCCGAGGCACTATTTTAAAAAGGGACGGTTTTTTTAGGAAATGCGTCTGTCATAGGCACAGGGACAAGCGTTCCTGTTGAGCTTGGTAACATTTTAAGAAACCATAAATAGTTTCTTAAACAAATCATT
Organism: Oligia fasciuncula; assembly: GCA_963082905.1. NCBI lineage: Eukaryota > Metazoa > Arthropoda > Insecta > Lepidoptera > Noctuidae > Oligia > Oligia fasciuncula. Next base: position 19,395,021 of record OY720400.1, read on the forward strand.
CCTAAATTGTCGCTCCATGTAAAATACTGGTATTCATCTGGTCTGCATCTGGTTAGACTGGAAGCCGACCCCAACATAGTTGGGAAAAGGCTAGGCAGATGATGAAACAAATCATTCCCAAATATTCGTCAAATTTATATACTTAGTAAAGGAAATCTTGCACAACCGTAGCCCACAATATTAAATAGGTACAGTTTTTAATTTAAAATATGGAGCAGGACTGATATCACAAAACACGAAAGCACATAAAGGATGAAATCAGCATTTTAGAAGAGCCCTATTAATAAACTCGCCCCGCGTCTCGCCACCAAGCCCTCACCCCCGCTGTCGCCCACGGCTCACGCGTTCGTTCGGTGTTTGCCGCGGTACAATTAAAATGCTAATTATTTGCCGACAACTCAAATTGTGGACTGTGTGGAATTACGAAACGCAAAATAATATATTATTGAGCTGCTAAAATTATAATGTACTATAACATGGTCGAATACATATCGCCATTCATGTAATTGGAACCGACTATTTACACGGAATATTTGCTTTGAATTCGCAAACAGTGTCATAGATTGGAGTTAAACGGTTCGATTGGTAACTATTAAAAAGTTTACGTTAAACGGACAAATGTTTTATGCGACAGAAAACGCTTTATCTATTGTAATTTATTGTAGGTATTGGTGAAACCAGGTGACAAGGTTTGAATTGCCCATTGTGTTTTGAACTGGTCCTGATCAACATTACCCAAATGGGTATCTAGTTCTTCATTTGCAAATTCACTTTCGATATGCGTAATTAGCCTACAATGTTTCCAAAAAAGGGGAGGCCTTTGCCCAGCTGTGGGACGCAAAAAAGACTAACAAAAAAAAAACCCACTGCTGGGACACAGGCTTTCTCTCTATGAGAGGAAATGAGCCATGATCCACTATGCGGGCCCAGTGCGGGTTGGTAGATGTCACATGTTGTATTCAAATTTTTGGTTCTAGAACATGTTTATCACGATGTTTTCCTTCACCGTTTTGAGAGCAGTGGTGATGAAATCATTTACACAAAGTAAAGCGCCTGCCTGGGTATGATAAACGATATAAACATCCGTGTACAGCACAAAGTTATTAGAAACATTAATAATGTTTTTTAATAATAATAATAATTTATTCACAAAAACATAAACTTTGACAATAATGAGTAACAGAAAGGTATGCAGACTTATATAGAATTTTACGGTTGGATACAAAAGGATGGTAGTGGTGTCAAAAGTCCTGTAAGAATTAAGAACCCTGCCCCCCAAACTAGGAAAATCCTGTATCTTGGGAGGCAGTGTCTTCGCATTAACAATATGGTCGAGCGATAGTTGTGAACATACATATTATTGTTTTATTTATTTATCCTTCCACTGGTATGACTTACATCAAGTAGGAGAAAATAGAATTAGTTGTATTAAAGATAGGTAAGTTTATGTACCAGTGAGAACAAGAACGTTGTGTAAGAGAAGTATGTGTGTTTCAGTGTAAGTAAAAAGTAATTCAGTCATTTCTTCTCAAAAGGCTTATAACACAAGCCCTTTCATAAGTGTTAAAGATCCTCTTTCATACATTCACAGGCCATCTACGCATAGCCATTCAATTCTAATTAGACAAGCTATTATCGATCAAATAATGAACTCCAGAAGCGCTCACTCTAAACATTGGCGCTCCCAACTCTTCGTCGGATTGTGAAGCAAATGTTTGCGAATACGATAACAGAATCGCTTTATTTTCACTCTCTAGAAACTGTTCGAATTATTAATTAAACGCTAGCTTCGTGAAATACAGCGGGATTGCGGGACTGCGGGACTCCTCGTGTGAGAACAAATTCGAATATAATTTTCGTTATAATAAATTGTCGTGACATCACGTAATTGATTAATTTGCGTTAACATGAAAGGGTAACAAGTCCTAACTTTGCGATAGATTTAGGATCTAATTAATTTTGTTTAATTTAGTTTGAAGGCGTTCGATTGTTTGGTCCTTGGTGGCGAAACTAACTTCAGGTGACACACTGACGTATCTTTTAAAATTATGGTTATAAAGCACTTCCTCTCTACTTAAACATCATCATTATATTTTCTTTGCTCCTGTTTTATGTTTATTATTATATGTACAGTCAACAAAGGAGTTAAGTATACAGGAGCGTCGGATATTGTTGAAGTTTACTAAGAAACCGATGGATATTCTCGAATAAAATTTTAGTTTATTAATAGAAAACAAACAACTCATTTATTAAATTAAATTTCAGTCCAGAACATCCATCGGTTTCTTAGTAAACTTCAACTATATCCGACGCTCCTGTATACTTAACTCCTTTGTTGCCTGTACATATTTATTTAGATTAGTATAATAAATTTTTTGTATGTATTTATTGTATTATGTAAATGGTACACCACAGACTACCTTCAGTATTTGTCTGTCCTTCCTCTTTTTAATCCATCCAAAGGTTGTCTTTAAAAGATCGCTTTTAGCGATAAGACCGCCCATTGTGTCACCCTTTGTATAGTTTCTATAATTATGTCTGTAATTTATATGGTGTACATAATAAAGAGTATTCTATTCTATTCTATCTGATGTACGCACACTCATTCAAAATAATATTAATTTTCAATAAAAGCTTGTCATAAAGTAACAAAGGATGACAGTCACTTGAACTGAAGAGGAAAAGGCAGACTTTGAGTGCTCCACAACTCCAAACTAGGACAAGTTTACTTTACAGCCTGAAAAATATGTCAAGAAGACAAAAATAACAAGCAAGAGACGAGATGTTCGGTAAGCACTTTTTTTGTTAAACTCCAGACATTCAGGCAAAGTAAGAGAGTCTAGCGAGGGGAAGCAGCATCTCTCTCTGTCCGCTAATCTGATGACCCGGTAGGACTTGTTTTTACTGACCTTTTGTTGAAACAGCCTATTGGAAAACTCACGTAGTATTTAAATAAGTTTAAAATGCCTATTACAGTCAACAAACGAGATAAGTATGCAGGATTGTCGTATATAGTTGAAGTTTAGTAAGAAACCGATGGATGTTCTCGAATAAAATTTTATTTTATTAATAGAAAACCTGCGTTGGAAGGCCTCCCACAAGGTGGACCGACGACCTTGTGAAGGCCGCAGGATCCCGTTGGATGCGAGAAGCACAGAACCGGTCGAAGTGGAAGTGCTTGGAGGAGGCCTATGTCCAGCAGTGGACGTCTTTCGGCTGAAATGATGAATGATGATGAATAGAAAACCAACAGCTCATTTATCAAATTAAATTTCAGTCGACAATATCCATTGGTTTCTTATTAAACTTCAACTATGTCCGACGATCCTGCATGCTTATCTCTTTTGTTGACTGTACATTATGTCGTGTACTTAAATGATTATTTAAAGCAAACTCATTTTAATTTCTGCCCTTACACGATACTCGTTCAACATCACTTGAGCTGCAGTATTAAAAACTGACTGAAACTTCAAACTTTTAAACGTTGAGTGACGACATCGCTGACGCTAATAACGTCATTTTTTACAAGACATACAAATACAAATAAAATACAAAATTAATTGGATCCTTAATTTAGAACGAAGATGTAAAAGAGCACAAACTTCTGAACATCTTCCCTGTAATTGAAATACTTCCGTAAACAAGGACCAAAGAAATCTCTCAGGACCAAACAACAACATGTTTGCCATTCTACATCTTCTAGCAACACGTTCGGTCACGAGTAATCCGACCCAATCGGAAACTCACGAACATGACACACGTTTGATGTTCGGCTCCCTCCGAGTTTTCTTCATGTATTTAATTTGGAAGACATCAAAGGCAATAATTATGTACCTATCGTAGAGATGGGAGATGTAAGCAGTGGACCCGAAACATAATCGTACTTATATGAACTTTCAGCCAAAATGTACAGGGTGACTTGTAATTTGACGTATTTCTTTCAGCCGGTCGATTCTGTAAAAATCTCACCGTGAAAAGAAGTGAGTTTGTTTTTGCTAGAAACCGACACTATTGACAGCTCACTCCTCGCTCACTTCACCTAAGTTTTCACGGTGAGATTTTTACAGAATAGCACCGCAGGACACATAGAGTAGTGGTGGCCCAGTGGCATCATGTGCATCTGGATTGAGGGCCCATTTTTTGAATTCTTATTCCCTATAAGTCTTCTTATAGGGAAATTAGTTAAAAATATTATGAACTTAAAGCAAAGGGCCATGATTTTCTTAAACGTGAATTAAATTTGTTATGATTAAATATCTTGGGCCCTCAATCCAGGCGTGTGCATAAAGTGGCATAGCCTAAATCTCAGTAAGTACTATCTCTGGGTAAATAATTTTTATTTAAGAATTTAAGTAGTTAAGAATTTCTTAAATATTTTGAGAAATTCCCAAATCTGTATCTACAATATGACATTACAGATTTATGGCGGTATCTCTAGGGCCCTCACTTCATTATTGTCTGTACTGAGGAATCTGCAAAACATGAATTTAGCTGAAGAAATACATAAATACGACTTTAACATATTTTACTTAGATACATATGTGAATTAGTTAAAAAGAAATAATGACACAAAAGTTAATTATTAAGAAGTAAATAAAAGTCGAATTTGACTAAAACGTCTGACGAACATCGAGGATACGATTAATGTAATTCCCCCTATTCTGAAAGCCAATAATATGTAATTCCCCTATTCTGAAAGCCAATAATATCAGCTAGCATGAAATACGACAGCTTATTAATTAGTAAATAGCTGACCGTTCCGTTTTTCCCGAATTTATCATTTTTCCAGAAAACTCTTTCGACATAAATCTAATACGAACATTTTTAAACATGTAATAGCCAAATTCATCCAGCCATTGTCAAGTGATGCGCTTACCAACGAACAGCATTTCATTATTATTTATGGAATAGAAGATAGGTGTTAGGACTCAGGCCTGAATTCCTCTTACGCTGACGTCGCGCGTCGGTCGCGTACCTTCGGACTCGCGTACCAAGACGCTGACGATAAATTAATGGACGTGTTTACTGTAGCACCGACGCGACGGCCAGCGAGCGCGAGTCCATGTAAATCGGTACGCGACCGATATCAGCGACGGACGTCGGCGTAACAGTATTTCCAGCCTAAATCAAACATTGGTCTCATTTCATTTCAAGCTGTACCTTCCATAGTAAGGATTGCGTTCTATAGTTTCTGCCTAGCGACACGGCAAAACGACATGACTTTATGGATATATACATTCTATTTGCAGTTTCAAATGAGGTTCACGCTCATATCACGGTTTCAAGATATGGGCCAGATTCCAAAAATTAACAACTTTCATTTATTTTCCCCACATTCCACATACCAAAGTGGAGTTCCAAGTGATCCTACATCTAAACGGCCATCCCTACGAATATTTGGGATTACCCGCCATTGCTGGACTCACACGGAATCATTAATGACCCGTAACGTTGTGGGAATATTATATCGGATAGTGACGTTCGGATTACCGACGTTTTATTTTGAAGGGATGGGATTAAGCTACTTGTTTACCAAATAGGATTACAAAACGGTGTTGTTGAGTTCGGAAAATTTATAAAGGTAGGGTATCATGTCAGTTTTGGTGATTAAACTTTGTGTAGCCCTATGTGGCGTTATTAATGGGTTAGCCTTTAATATTGTTAATGAAATTTAAGATTGAAGACCAAGGGTGAAATTCCAACCAAACATTATGTATAGACACTAGCTTCCGCCAGCGGCTTCGCCCGCGAGGTATGTCGATAAAAACTATCCTATGTCCTTCCCCGGGATGCAATGATCTATTTCTCTGCCAAATTTTATCGGAATCCGTTCAGTGGTTTAGGCGTGAAAAGGTAACATACAGACAGACAGACAGAGTTACTTTCGAATTTATATTAATATAGTATGGATGTGCTTTCGTATCGAAGTCGAGATCGAGGGGCTTGTGGCTAAGTAATAACAGCCGCACGGGTCGGTTAAGCTACGTTTGCCGCGGTTGGTCCGTGGATGGGTTGGTCCGTGGGGGATCTTTACATATCAAAACACTCCGTGCCTCGGAAAGCAGACACTTTGACAGTCGTTAGAAGCCAGAAAGTCTGACAAGCAGTCTTACCAAGTGGTATCGTATTACCCAGTAACTCGGTTGTGGAGGTCAGATAGGCAGTCGCTCCATGTAAAATGCTGCATCCGGTTGGACTGGAAGCCGATCCCAACTAAGTTGGGAAAAGGCTTGGCAGATTGATATTTTACTGTCGTATTGAAGTACTGGCTGACGGTGAAGGAAAACATCGTGAGGAAACCAGCGGGGCAATTGCGTACCTAACACATTATGCATCGTAATCGGTTTCATTTTGACAGTTCAACAACATTCATTGCGTTATTTACGTGTTGAGCAGACAAATTTTTCGAACTTATAAAGCAATGGATTAGCAATTTGCTTCAAAATTATTCAGATTCCGATTGATATTGTGTTACGCAATTAGGATGCAGCTTGTCCTATAGAACCAAAATTTCTAAGGCATGTGACATTTACCAACCCGCACTGGGCCGGCGTGGTGGATTACAGCCCACTCACTCTCACAGAGAGGAGGCCTGTGTCCCAGCAGTGGGACCATTATAGGCTGATTATGCATGATATAACTTTCCGCTAAAGCCAAATCAAACGATTCTTTTCGAAATCAAAACTGTACAAATTACAAAAATCATTTTGTATTCAGTAGAAGAACACATTTTAACAAAGTCGAGTACGGATACGATACGGATCAACAACAGCGTGCAAAATTATGTAAACAACCTTCAAAGGACCTAGTCGAAGGCAAAACGAAGGAAACAAAAGACAACTAAAAACACACTTGCTACACAAACAAATGAAGCTCCAAAGCCAACAAATCGTAAACGCGTCGAAAATGAAGTCAGTGACGGAATCTCAAGCGGAGTAGTGTTATTTAAACAGGCACTAAACACTCAGGGCTGATTAATTGCCTCCTCCTAAATAAATAGTGATAGCTTGATGAAAAGGCTGGTGGTGCAGGACAAGCTATAAAATGTTGAAATATTAGTATTAAAAAAAAAGGACAAGAACTAGTCGGACTCGCGCACCGAGGGTTCCGTACCATCATGTTTTTAATTTTTCATCGGCGGGGCCTATATTCCTCAGAGAATTTTAACACTGTGCACTGCAGTGTAGAATATTGCAGTTTTATGTCAGTGCCATCTCTTGACCGATAGTGGAACTAATGTAACTTTTGTTGATGATTTCTGAAAAAGTGTGCTATTTAGAGACTTTGTTTTATTTTTCCTGTAATCTTTACATAAACTTCTATCACATAGATTTTTTTTTCTCTTTGCAAACTTCGGAGATAAGGGGGGGGGGGACAGACAGACTGAGTCTCACCATAAGGGTTCCGTTCTACCATTTTGGTCCGTACCAAAATGGTAGAACGGAACCCTAAAAAGACAACATTCAAATATTCACTCAACAGTATCTCTGACAAATCGACCGATATGTTTGCTATACCAGAATATTCACGTCATGCCAAGGTAAAAAGAATAGGCAGTCAGCAGGTTGATTGCACGGTTGACTGCCCAGGATACGCCGGACGTTGGCTTTATTCCGTCACTTGTGCAGGCTCTTTTATTTTTGGGGGGTAAACAAAAATTACCATATGAAAATAATACTTAACTACCTACATCCCGTAAACAAAAACATAACATCACGCCTTGTAATCGTTGAAGGGTTAGCTCGGCTACCCGGTTATAAAAGAATTAGTGCCTTTTCACACGTCCCGGCAACCGGGTAGCCGGTGCTGGGTACCCGGCGGCGAAGTCTACAGACATGTACGTTAGCTTTCACATGTACCGGCGTAGTTTGCCTAGCAATGTTACCGGATAGTCGGCACCGGCTACCCGGTTGCCGCAACGTGTGAAAAGGCACTAACTCATGTCATGGTAAAAATATTTTCTAGTCAGCAAGGAAGGCTGACTGACTACCCAGGATGCGCCGAGCCGAGATACATTTAACTATCGCCCCTCTTAGAGCTATTTAATTACACCCCATCGCTACCTCTCATCTTCCGATACACAACACACCTAATCGACTGTCCCCTGAGTTCTATACAAATTAACATATTTTGTTGGAAATTCGGGCCCAAATTAAGTTGAAATAAGATTAGGTCAACGTAAATAAGTGGACGAACCGCGACATCTGCTCTAATTGACCCAGACGAGAGGGATGCTAAACTTCCCCTCGTTATTGCGTTAACGGATCCTTTATTCCGTGATTTTTTGTTGAGGTTATGTGCTTCTGATGGCATGGAATTGGAGGATATTACGTAGATGTGTTCCTTAGAGAGTAATGAGCAGTAGAATAATATCGTGACCAATTAAGGGGACTACATGACCTAAAGCGCGGTCACTGTCGGACTGTATAGAAAAAAAAGAAAAACGCGATGACACAACGCTGGTAATTTATTGCAAAATATGAAGCAATTATCTATTTACAAAAAATCTATGGTTTGGACTAAAACATTAAAACCTGTACTTCAGTATATTGCTTGTCGAATAATCTGACAAAAAATCAGAATGATTGTATTGTATATTAGTATGGTTTTTATTATAAAAAGGAAATTTTTAGAGGTATTTTCATGAGTTTTTGCTATAGTATCAAATTAGTTGTATTATGTTTTCAACACACTATCTACCTAGGATATATCCTGAAGAATGTCATATATTTTTCAGATTTTGTTTACTGTAGCCGATCATATACTTTTAGGCTTTATAAAACTTGCGTTTTTTGCGTTTAGGTCCTGTAGTCCCCTTACCATACCATACCATAATCAGCCTATAATGTTCCCACTGCTGGGACACAGGCCTCCTCTCGGTGAGAGGGAGTGGGCCGTAATCCACCACGCGGGCCCAGTGCGGGTTGGTAGATGTCACATGTCTTCGATTTTTTTGGTTCTAGGACATGCCGGTTTCCTCACGATGTTTTCCTTCACCGTTTTGAGAGCAGTGGTGATGAAATAATTTACACAAAGTAAAGCGCCTGTCTGGGTTCTAACCTACGAAATACAACTCGTAAGTCGCGGCCGTTACCACTTGGCCACCACTGCTCCAGCTGCTGTAGTCCCCTTAAGAAAATTCAACTGTTAAAACTATCAGCGAATTAACTGTTAATTCGTTTGGCGACTAGGAAAACAAACAGCTTTTTCTGTTCAGTTGGTTGTAAAAGGCGCGACTATTGAAGAATTTTCAGCAGCGTCTGATTGGCACTTTTGAAAGAATTTCATAATATACAGGGTGGCACGCGCCACCCTGTAACCATGAATTCAGCACATGAAGGAAGGAAGGGACCGACCCTTCCTCCGAAGGAAAACATCGTGAGGAAACCGGCATGTCATAGAACTAAAAATTCGAAGACATGTGACGTCTACCAACCCGCACTGGGCCCGCCTTGGTGAATTGCACAACCCACTCCCTCTCGGAGAGAGGAGGCCTGTGTCCCAGCAGTGGGAACACTATAGGCTGATTATGAAGGTATTCATTAGAAGCCCTATGTCCGGCAATCAACAAAAGATAAGTTGATATGTTGATAAAAGAAGCATACAAAACAATGCATCAAAAATGTCCTAGTACTAAAAGCACAATGATTTGCAACCCCCATTTTGTCTCTCCCATAAATATGTCTTTTGCAAAGAACCTCCATGGAAGGACAAAGGTCAAAGGTTGAGCCCGAAAATGATTAATTGCGGCCGTACGTAGGACATTAAAATACGGGTACAGTGCGCCACCGATACATCATGTGTCCATTGTCACAGATAACGTATGGCTGTGTGATACAGATGCAGAATTCGCTGGACATTACTTTAAACGTAGAACGTTTAATAAATGTGCCTCAATTTTATACCTAATTAAAAAGAAACCTAGCCAGTATTTTGTTTTTCTTACAATAGAAGTCTTGGTGGCTCAAAGACTTATAAATACGCTACTTCAGCAGTACAGACAATATTAAATTATACAATATAAAAAAAAGACAATTTTCCCAATCAACTTTGAACCATAGGCTTTAGCGATAAAGTTGAAAATCTATTAAATAAATTTGACAGATTGTAGTAGCTTGATGTGCTGGCGTCTGTACATTTATAGGTTCAAAACCTATCTATATACAAGTAATAAAGCTGAAGAGTTTGTTTGTTTGAACGCGCTAATCTCTGGAACTATCCGTCGAAATTAAAAAAATATTTTTGCATTTGATAGCCTAATTCTTGAGGAAGGCTATAGACATTTATTACCATCGCGCTATGACCCTTAGAAGCCGAGCAAAAAGAAAAAAAGTCAGGAAAAACACTAAGCGAAAACAAATTAATATCACGGGCAGGTGATGCGATGCGGCGAGGTGGATCAGAGGCCGAAATTTTACGCGGATGAACTCGCGGGCAGAAGCTAGTTTATTTATATAAAGGCTTACCAACTAAACACATACACAACATTAACCCACAATCTTTGTCTCTATTTAGTAGGTATCTTACTAGGCTGTATCTTATATTTTCGTGTAAAGTGTAAAATTCATCAATGTCAATGTGTATATAAAAAATCCGGACATAATCTTTGAGGACCATGTAGATCGATGTCTGAGATGGTCTTTTGAGGAAAGAACCACACAGATTGAGAGGACGGGTCCAGTCAGGTACACCACAGACTATTTTCAGTATTGTCTCTCCTTCTCCCTTAATCCATCCAAAGATTCTCTTTAAAAGCTCGCTTTTAGCGATAAGACCGGCCATTGTATCACTCCTTGTAAAATTTCTACATTTATATCTGTATGTTTTATGGTGTACACAGTACATAATAAGAATACTCTTTCTTTTTTTTCTTTCTTTGCTCTATCTATATATCTACCTTTAGCTAAAATAGAACACAAAAGGTCAATTTCGTGACTAAATCATCGTCTTAATCGCCGAGGACAATAACCTCTAAAGACCAATGATTAATTGTTGTCCTAAGCCTCTGTTGGAGCATTGAACTAAGATGAAACAGTCTCCTTTGTTCCCACAGCTGGTGGAATCTTGAATAAATTAATAAGGTTCTCTTCAGACTATGAATGAAAGAATAATGTTACCTATCCGTCACTTTCTCCTCCTTAATGGTAAATACCATTATAGTTTTTATTTTTCTGTTAGTGAAAAAGAAGAAGGAGGCGGGAAGACTATACTAATAATAAAGCAAAGCATTGTTTGTTTGTTTTAACGCGCTAATCTCTGGAACTACTGATTTAGAAAAAATATGTTTGCATTTTCTAAGCCCAATTATTGAGGAAGGATGGAGGCTACTTAGCATCATACACCAAAAGTCAGAAAGAACGCTAGGTAGGCGAAAAAGAATGTAACAGCACAGGCAGGCGACGCGATGCGACGGCGTAGGTTCGGTAGAACAAAATATTTCAAGCAGACGAAAGTCGCGGGTAGAATCTAGTCGAATATAAATTCGCGAAAACATACTTATTTCTCCGGACCAATGGTACTGGAATCAGTCCCATTTCCTTCAAATAGGACCTCAAAGATTTTCAGGCCGGCCACTATTTTTCAGTACCAAACTACTAAATCAGACGTTGCATTAACACATTATTTCGAGCTCAGTGTAACACAACACAAGAATTACGAGTACACAGCAAGTCTGATGACTTGCTGCGTGAAATTCTGTAACTGAAGCCTCATTTACACGCAGAGGATTCCCGACAGTTTCAGGCAATATCGAATGGCGATGCGAGAATGCGAAATTCCGTTCAAAATCAAACGGTGAATAGGAGAATGGTGGTAGAAGAGTGTGTAAGTGTGTGTGTGTGTGTTTATATGTTTTTTACTTCTTCACGCTCAAACGGCTGGACCAATTGTGATAAAATTTTGTACGGAGGTAGCCGACACCCTGGATTAACATATAGGCTACTTTTTATCCCGATATTCCCACGGGTTCGACATTTACGTGAGTGAAACCGCGGGACGCAGCTAGTGATGATATAAAAGTATCTGGAATATTTCTTAGCAGCCCGGAGTTTGGATTTGTATCCGATTGATGGCAATAGGCTCGCTCCCTATTCCCGCCGGCTGCAAAACTTCAAGTATCAAATCAAATTATTCCATATAAATTAGCATTTATGTACGAATACATGGCGATGTATTCGTTTGAGATGTTGTTGATTTCGTGGTCAGTCGGCGGACTGACCACGAAATCAACAACTATAATATAATAATAATAAGTTTATTCAATAATTGTTTACAATGTTATACATAATTATTATCTTAGAGGCTATAATTTCTTGTAACAAATGAATTAGACATCTGTAGCCGAACTAGGCGAAAGCCTGTATTTCGGCTATCATATATATCAACTTCTCAAATAATATCTAATCAAAAAACAACGCTGGATCAAAAATAGTAGAAAATAAACTTTTTACACGGAAAACCGTAAATGGATAATGTATATAGCAAAGTTCGAATACAACTTGCACATAAGTTGGATTTGTTCCAAAATGCACAAAAGTGTATGCCCGGTGGGCCCATTAAAAGTTGCCATTTTCGCCCTCAGAACTCTGCCCCCGTGGACTGTTTGAAACCTATTGTTATTTCAGTAGTGGACACATAAATTGAGCATGTTATTGTGAAAACGCTTTATTCTGTTAAATTAATAAATTGATCTGACAATGGAATGGAGCTGTACACGAAATTGTTATGGATAATTGAAAAATTGCATATTGGAAATTGGTGACGTTCGTGTTATTGGATAGTGACATGGCCGTATCATGTTACTGTAAGCAAATATCATATTTCTGAACATAAGTTTATGTTAATGTTAATACGTTCATAATTATGTTGCATAGCATGTGGGGCTCGTGGCTAATTGATAACAGCCGCACAAGTCGATCGATCAGGTACGCTTGCCGCGGTAGTCTGCAGATCAGTGACCATCTTTACATACCAAGACACCTCCGTGCCTCGGAAAGCACGTTAAGCCGGTGGTTCCGGCTGTCATTTGTAGATCTTTGACAGTCGTTACGGGTCGACAGAAGCCCGAAAGTCTGACAACCAATCTTACCAAGAAGTATCGCATTACCCAGTAAATGGGCTGTGAAGGTCAGATAGGCAGTCGCTCGGAAGCCGACTCCAACATAGTTGGGAAAATGCAGGCAGATGATAACTTTGCATACAGCTTCCGATGGGATGATTCTTACATTTGTTGTCCACTCAACTATACTACAAACCTATAAGTTGATTAGAGTTAGAGTTTCACCACAACATGAGTCGAAAGATTATACAATGCTTATTTGTCTTTATTAAAGTTTAACACTTTTAAAAAGCGAATATTAGCCCATCAAACTAACAAACCACATGCATTTAGTTTAAAAAATAACTTTTCAATGTAAAAGCGTTGAAATTTTAACAGAGTTACTTACTTATTATAATAATGTTTCACACTTTATGTGAGAGAAGGCTTGTAACCGAATAATAGCATTATATACTGTTCACCCCTTTTGTCATAAATTATATAGGTAAATAAAATTGAAAAGTTTCAACACGTCGCCTGGTAACTTTTATAATATTTTTTGGACTTTACGGTCTCTAAAGTTATTTATAAAGGCACCATCTGCCCATAGGTTTGATCATAACTTTATCTTAGACGATAAAAAATGTGTTTTCTTAAGTTTTTAGAAAACGTCAATACGTTTTCCAATCGCGCTTTGACGTGGAGTTGCGGAAACCAGCCCGTATTAGCTATTACCTATTATGTTTTCCAATGTCTAATAAATGGTTTAAGGGGTTTCAGGACTACAAAAAACGCAAGTTTTAGTAACAATAAAAGTATATGATCGACTACAGTAAACAAAATCAGAAACGATATTCTATGATATTCTTCAGGATATATACTAGGTAGATAGTGCGTTGAAAACCTAATACAACTAATTTGATACTATAGAAAAAAATCATGAAGATACCTCTAAAACTTAACCAAAAAAAACATATATACAATCATAATGAGCTTTTGTCAGATTATTCTACAAGCAACATACTAATGTTTTAATTTTTTTGTTCAAACAATAGATTTTTTGTAAATAGATATTTGCTTCATATTTTGCAATAAATCACCAGGCGTTGTGTCATCGCGCTTCTCTTTCTTTTCTATGCAGTCCGACAAAGACCGCGCTTTAGGTCATGTAGTCGCCTTAAGAAAAAGCCTGAAATCTGCACTATACATTAAACAAGCTTAACGATCATACCATGTTCCTCTGTATGAGTGAAAGCCTGTCTCCAGCAATGTACTAAATTATAGGCTGATGTCAAAATAACTGTTGGTTCCGAATCTCTGAAACGGCTGGACCGATTTTGACGGGACTTTCTTCGGCAGATAGCTGATATTATAAGGAGTAATATGTGCTTTTTGTCCCGGCAGCACATTCCCGTGGGATAATTTCCGTTATCCACGCGCGCGAAGCCGCAGGCAGCAGCTAGTACTAAATATAACTTCAAATCCCAGGCCCTTACAAATTAGCATCGTTACAACCCACCACTACACAATAAGCTAGTAATACACCACATATCACTTACGCTAGCAGCATACAACAAAGACTTAATACAGTTATAATTAATTACATTATAATGAACATGTCAACTCATTACCTACAGCTTAATAGCACAACAACGCGAGGGACGCAGGGCTTTATCTAAATAATGTGAGGGAAGCCCTCCCTTTGTTGGAGGGGAAGGGATTAGGGCGGCACACACGCGCGGAGATACACAATATTGATGCTAGTGACCTAATTTGAATTTGATGAAGAACTAGCTGGGCCGGCCTCGTACCGCCTCAGAAATTTTTTTTCGTGAACTTGTCCAACGCTTTAATACTTATTATTCTGCTACTCGGGGTGGAGACAAATCCAACAAATCAAAGATCGATAAATCGCTCCATCTGTTCTTGAGTTATAAATGGTGTTACTAACCAGGCTTTGTTATATTTATATTGATTCTTGTAGGTGCTGTTACTTGCAAAAGTGCCTTATTACTCGTAAGAAGGTTCAGCCCTTCATTTTATGAGTTTGCAAGTCTCTAGGTGGTAGGCAATGGTGGTAATTAGGCGATTAACACACGGCACCGCGCACCGCCGCGGAGGGCGGTGGCGGTAAAGCGGATTTCGTAGCGGTGCCCCGTGCGGTAAGGCGGTTTACGCGCCTGTCCGCGCGGATGGATTTAACACGGTTTTGACCAGTTTGATCACAGACACTGGCAAGAATGGACGCTGAAGTGGTGGCAGCAATTTGGCTTTTATGGCGTAGAAAGAAAAAAATAAGAAGATATTGGGTTCATCCATTTTTAAAAAGCAGAACTCTAAATGGGACATTCATGCTATATAGATCCGCGCGGATATGCGGCGCCCCGTGTGTGAGGCGCCGCCCGCCGCCTCACCGCGCGGACGGCAGCGCGGAGGGGCGGTGGCGGTGAAAGCACCGCTCGACTGCGCGGCCAGGCGGTGTACGTGTGTTAGGCATCTACGGATTTATTAGAGACCAATGCTACATGAGATCCGCTTCACCGCCTACCGCGGCGGTGCGCGGTGCCGTGTGTTAATCGCCTCAGTCCGTCCATAGTTATTTTTCCTCTGATTTTCCATTAATGTCAAAATTACAGTAATCTTTACTGTCGTGGCAATAAGATTGCTATTAAGTTTCTGCCATTGCCAAGTCTGTCATAATCACAATGATCTTAATTTTTATTGCAATAAGGTTGCTATTCGGTTGCTGCTGCCAGAGGTAAAATAAAAGTGAAAGGGCACATATGGAGCAATGGATTAGAAATATGCTTGAAAATGATTCAAATTGAGAGTAATAAATAGTGAGGGTGCTGCAGAGATAACGAGAATCGACGAGAAGGACTTCGATAAAGAAGGTTATATAGGGTGACTTGTAATTTGACGTATTTCCTCCAGGATGTGATAGTGCGACCCATTTGCAACAATTAAGCACCCCATAAAGCCTAGTCGAAAGTGCATGGAATTCGAGATAATTAAACAGTTTTCATGTTTTTTGAATATTTTACAGAATTCGTCACTAAACATCACTTTTCTCTGAACTCTCAAATTGCATGGGCATCATTGCTATTCCATTGGGTACCTAATACTATAGTTGCAAATTGTTTCTATGTCCACAGACAGACACTTGGAACCTAGGACCTTTTGCTTAGCTACCAATAGTGCTAGCGAACACTAGAGCAACAAGCCTGTGAACCCAAGGTTGCCAGCATTGGCTTATCTTCAATCTTATATTTTTAATTCCTATGTGTTGTTTTTTTCGTACATTGTTCTCACAAACAGAAGCAACAAGAATAATAGACCCAGGATTTTGTAATATCTTGATGAAGAAGAATGTCTTTGGAGTTTCTTCCCCTTTCTTCTCTATACTGATCTACGTTTTGTAATGGGAAATTTCAACTTTCTGTCTAGATGACTGACTCCTTGTCAATTCAAAGGTGCCTGTGAACGCTTTATATTGTAGGTATAAAAAAGGCATATTACTTACGGTATAACCACTGAACGCACCTTACAGCGGGCGAGCATGTTACTTTTATAACTTTAAGACGATCATAAAATTATCGCCTCCTCCCAGGAAGCGAGGCTGCGTTAAAACTTCACCATCACTTAGATTTACACTTTAAGTATGAAGTTTTTAGTTTGAGATACTTCACAGAGTAATTACTTCGCTTACACGTTGTGTGACTTTTACGTTTATGGTGGCAATATGTACTGTAGGTATAGGTAGGCAAAGCGCTACAAGCTTCTTTTGGCGCGTGGCCAAAAGAAGAACTAAATTCAAACTCCAACTCAAAGCATTTACTTCAAATAAACCAATTACAGGCACTTTTGAATTGTCAAGGGGTCGGTCAGTCAGAAAGATGAAGCTAGTTGCCCATTTCAAAGCGTAGAAAGTACCTATGGAGAAGAACTAGCAAGAAACGTCTTGGCCACTCTTTTAAATTACATTATTAGTTACAAAATATTGGTGCGATGCAAAACGTTAAAGTGTCTGTAATGAAATGATAAAAAAAAACAATTCAAATAGGTATTAAATTAAATTAAAATAAGCCGTGGTAGCTACGAGACGACCAGTCTCTACTGACGGCGGCGGCGTTCGTTCACGAGCATGGCGCGGCAGCACCATTCAGCTCAACCATTTTGAAGGGAGGTAAACGATCCAACACATGCGCCACCATCAGCGAGACATTAGAGTGAGTATGACATACTCTCAGCCGCCAGGGCACATTCAAGTTAATGAAAGAGGTACCCAGTAAATGGTAGCTTTATAGTATGCACATAGTTCTCACACGTGTGCATATCAATATATCAATTATATTGATAAATCACACTATAATATTATAAAGACGAAAGTTTGTGAGTGTGTTTGTATGTATGTTCGTTACTTCTTCATGCAAAAACTGCTGAACGGATTTGGATGAAATTTGGAACACAGATAGTTTATAACCAGGATTAGCAAATAGGATACTTTTTTATCCCGATATTTCCACGGGATCGACACACTTATAGTAATATCCAACTAGCAATATCGCAATTTATTTCAATAAACGTTTCGTATATTTTATTACTTATTTAATGACAAGGAAGAAAAATAATAAGCTGTCTATTATCGGATCCCCTTCCACGGTAATGACGTCAGACGCCGTTAATGACCACAACTAAGTCCTCGCCAGTACATCAAGCTATCCGAAACTGTCAAATTTACCCAATCAACTTTGAACATTATGTTTTAGCGATAAAGTTGAAAATCTATTAAAGAAAGGAGAGTGACAAACAAATGTATAGGGTCTGGGCCCACCCTTTAATAGTAACATTTGATTTAGGTACCGTTGGATAGGTCTTTTTAAGCGGAACATTAGTTACTCATAAAACTATGGTCAAATGATAGGACTTTCGGAGATACAACGTCTTAAAGTCGTCCCAGTCTGAGATATTCTTTATGGATATTTATAAGGTAGAATAGTAATAATACATGTATTTAACTTTAAAACAAAACGATTTATTATTCGTCCTGGACATCAATGACAATTACATCATAAAAACCCGCGAGGGCCACGAATGGTTGATATCTCCCAACTCCTAGGTACCAAATCAAAGATTGGTGTGAGCGCAAGTTTAAATTTAAATTTGGTATAGGGACAATTTGAGTCCCGGGAAAGGACATAGACAAGTTTTTATCCCGATATGCCCACGGGATCGACACTTATGCGGGTGAAACCGCAGGGCGCTGCTAGTCATTTATATTCGAAACTTTCCACTCGGCATTTTCCACATTCCTCCGCATTACAGCCCATACCATAACTACCAATTTCCACACAACTTTTCAGTCACCGGAGCCACTATCATACTTCCACTTTTACACAAATTTTTAGGGTTTCGTACCAAAATGGTAAAAACGGAACCCTTATGGTGAAACTAAGTCTGTTTGTCTTTCTGTGTGTCTGTCTGTCACAGCTAGATATCTCAAGAACTACTAATGCTATCAACTTGAAATTTGGAATAGTTTTAGATAACGTTTGCCCAACTATGTTGCAAATAAGAAATAAGTAAAAATATATGTATATTTCCTGCAAAAGGGACTGAAAGAGGGTCTAAAAAATTCGAAGTGGGGCTACTAGGGCATGTGGGGTATCGTATGAAAGAGCGCAGTTAAAATACCGTCCCCCCCCCTTATCTCCGAAGTTTGCAAAGAGAAAAATCTGAAATTATTCTATGTGATAGAAGTTTATGTAAAGATTACAGGAAAAATAAAAAGAAGTCTCTAAATAGCACAATTTTTCAGAAATCATCAACAAAAGTTACATTAGTTCCACTATCGGTCAAGAGATGGCGCTCACATAAAACTACAATATTCTACACCGCAGTACACAGTGCGTGTTAAAATTCTCTGATGAATATAGGCCTCGGCGATGAAAATTTAAAAACATATGATGGTACGGAACCCTCGGTGCGCGAGTCCGACTCGCTCTTGCCCGGTTTTTTTTATTCTATCAATCGCGTAACACCACATTTGCTCGTTTGCCACCAAATAACAAACATAAAGGGTTGTTCATACAAAGTGAAGCATGAATATTGTGAAACCTCTATATCCCAAATACTTCTTGCGCAGTACTTATTCACCTTTGATCTGAACGCATTCTCCGTTCGGTCGTGGAGCACGGAGTCGACTCAAAGGATTTGTGCTCTGAAACTCGTGTCAATGATCAGGTACTGCTGTACTACGAATAGGTATGTAACTAATGGTAGGTAAGTAACGCTGGGATGGAGCTGCAGGCCGGAATGCGAATGTATGACTCTCGAGTAGTTGCAGGTATACTTTATGTCATAGTATTTGTTTGTAACTAATGACCTTTATCGTTTTATCTAAACAAATATTATAAAGAGGAAAGATTTTATTTTTTGTATGTTTCTCTGTTACGCTTTCACGCTGAAACGGCTGAACGGATTTGAATGAAATTTGGCAAAGGGGTAAACTATAACCTAATTAGGATATAGGATACTTTTTTGTGTTATTTAAATAAATTAATAGAGCCGGGTACAGGTTGGTGAAAAATAACATGTAACAGAAATGAGCCTTCCTAATTTATGCCATGCATTTACTTGTGTTTTAACGTGTGTTAAATTTCATGATATGTGTCACCAATCTGTACCAAATCGAAGTAGACAGTGATATTATTATCTCAAGATTGCCGGCCATATTTAGTTTCTTAAAATATTTTAACTTTCCGACCTTGTAAGTATTCCATACCAAAACAAGAAAGTGAGAGTGTTAAAGTTCCGATTTTCATTTGTTTCGAACCTTAAAAACACAACTTTTGAAACAACACTCCTACTATAATGTAACCTACCATGTGTAGTCACAATGAAAACAGCAACTTTATGCAGGAACAAAGATTAGTTTTGGAAAAAAGGCGTCACTTTCCCCTTTCATTTCATTCTTCAGATGGTCGTAGATATGGACTTCTAAACTCCACATCAGCGACACGTTTACATAGATTTTCATAAGAAGCACCTACTTGCATTGTATATTGTTATGTATATTGTATGGTTACAGAGCACATTTGTAGAACATTCTCGAATATTTTCTATGTAAGGCGAGTGGTGACGGACTGGTTGTGAATATCAATGCTGGAAAGCTTCTGCGCTTTGTTTTCTAAAGGAAACGTAAACATAGTGAGATTTCGTTTTAAGATTGAGAGAAAGAGGAGTTTTAATAGCAATAATAGAGCTGTTTTGCATTAAAACAAAACAGTTATTATGTTATGGAAAACACATAGCATTGGGTTGAAGAAGCAGTCTAATAATTCTACCTTTAAAGAGCGAAAACGTCAGGAATACAAATAGTACACATACCTTTCTCTAAGTTACCTGTGGTGTGATCTTTCAGTTTGGCAGATCGTGACAGCTGTGCTGTCACTTCCAAGTGTCATTCATAGAAGTCTTCAAAACTCAACAGCAAGCACATTGCTCCAATGCTATGTGTTTTCCATAACATAATAACTGTTTTGTTTTAATGCAAAACAGCTCTATTGTGTAACTTTCAAACACATAGCATTGGGTTGAAGACCTGTTTGATATCTGCTGGTGAAAGAATACCCGAAGGATGTAGACGCTATGTGAATTATATATTAAAATAAAATTAATGAATATTTCTGTATGTATTCATTAAATGTTCAAACCAAAAATTAAGATCTTTCAATCTATTATTCTAAAAAATTCTAAAATTAACAAATCTATAAAATGTTATAGATTATTAACAAATGTATTTGCCTTGCTTGCCAAGGGTGAACATCAAATATAAGGCCATAATGATAATTTAAATCAATGAGATTTAAACTGAATTAAAATAATAATCTCATTACTAAAGGATAATTGAATCACTCATTTCCTTAATTAATCAAAAGTACCAATATTTTGAACCTCAACTTTTATAAAGATGTGGGAAAACAAACTCAATGTCTTACATAATAAAGTTAAAATTCCATTGAAACTGAAATTTATTTAGGACCTTTTATATTACTATGGTTAATAGATTAACCCTCGCATGTAAATGAAGTATAAGTCTCTTTATTTATCAATTAAATTGACTTAACATATGATTCATTTACCCAAACATATTTAAATAGTTTCAATGGGAATTAAAAATTCTCATAATTATGATAAACCCTCATCCCTCTTCACAGAGAGGAGACCTTTGTTCCATCAGTGGGAACATTATAGGCTGACCATTCTATATACTCTTGAGAGATAGCCCTCTCTTTTACTACTTTACAGAAGTAATCATTCTGTAAGCCTAGTGGTTCTTTCAGTTTAATTTTATCTGATGAACTAATCACCAGTCAGCCTCCCGAAGGCTACCACAGACCTCTTCTTCTAACTTCATGAGGCTCCTCTATCTTAGTTTGTTTATAAATCTTTTGAGCAAGCTTTATAGACACACCTGTTATTGTAAACCAAAATCAACAAAGATTATAGTAGCTTTTAGGTAAACTCTTTGTGTCTTTGAGCCAAACCTTGGGCGCACTGTTATTACTTACCCTACTTTTAACATCTCTTGCATGCTGACAATTTGTGTTGTACGTATTGTACTCGTGTTTGAGCAAATCAATGAGTATCTTATTCAACACTTAAAAGTTGTGAGATATCTTACAATATTAGGGTATGTAAATCTCTGCTAAGCAGAGGTCTCTGGGTAAGCAGTGGTTTAGCTAAGAACAATGATTTTTTTTACTTTCTAAATGGACAAAAAACTGTCTAGATGTCATGGAATCTACACTATGACATTCACCTCTGAATACAAGCTTTATAAATGATTAATGTGGATCTCCACTACATATTAGCAAGTTCCTTGCTCCTCTACCAACCACTGCCCCTCCCAACCTGACTGCTCTCCCCCCCCTAAACTTTCCAAGCTAGGAGTTGCAACTTGTCAGGTCTAAGAGGTTTTTACTTAGATCTTGTAAGGGTACTGGCTTTCTGAGACCTCTCGTCTCCAAATACGAGAGCCAGGCACACTGGGTCCAGTATGGGGCGATTTCTAAATAGTACGTCCCTGCCCCATTTTCGAGTTCAGATGACTGAGCACTCGGTTTTAAATTGAGTGAAGAGAAACATCCAGGTTCTCAATGTTGTCACTTCTTAACTGAAGGCATCGCAGAGCTTGCCAAGCCATAATTTGAGTCCCCTGTGATGTACTGTCGCACAGCGGCTGACTTATTTGACGCGAAAAGGTCTACATCGGGGACGCCCCACTTTGAAACATGGCCTCCGAGGCCTGGGGCCTGGAGCAACAGGAGCCAATCCGGCTGGTCTGTTCTTAGATAAGCGGTCGGCTAAGCCGTTATAACACCTTTAAACTCCCCGGGAGATAAACCGCTGACACAGTGATTCTAGTGTTCAGCTAATCTGCTAACTTTGTTATTTTGTAGGTTAGGTTCAGGATCACTAGGGATGTATGTACCCTTGTACATCCTAAGTTTGCGACAAATTTGTCGGATTGAGCTAGAATATGTGCACTCTGAAGACTGGCTCTTTGGCTTGCTTATTTCTGCGTATATGGCAAACATCTCTCAACTTAGAGTGCCATTTTTTTTCTTGGTTTGGTCAAGTTCCTGGCAAGAGTATGGTAGAACAGAATATTCTTTGTTATGTACACCATACGAACTACAGATATAAGTGTAGAATATTTTACATAGGGTGACCCAATGGGCGGTCTTATCACTAAAAGCGATATTTTAAAGACCGGCAGACAGCATGTGTGGACAGGAAGTGGGTTACCCGTATATAAAGGAACTGAGTTGTGGTCTATCAATAGCCTCTGGCCACCACATTAACTCTTGGCAAACCAGTGGAGCAACCATTTTTTCATTTGTCTTGGTCTGCTCTTTTTTTTTTTTTTTTTTGGCAAGCATTCCCTTACAAGGATAGCAAAATTTGGGTGTTAATAAGCTTTGAACTTTTCTCAGAGAACAAAATCTCTTTATTAGAAGCATTGATATTATTATCTTCCTTTCTACCTAGCCTGCAGGCAGGGCCTTGTGATTAGGCCTACATATTCTAACACCTGATTGAGATTTAGAATTGACTTTGGAAATTCATTTGTCACCCAAGCTTTGTTAAGACCCACCGTCTCCGAGACAGCTTTTGCTAGTGGGCCAGCAAAAAATTATCTAAACTAATCATCATCTGCCTAGCCTTTTCCCAACCATGTTGGGGTCGGCTTCCAGTCTAACCGGATGCAGCTGAATACCAGCATTTTACATGGAGCGACTGCCTATCTGACCTCCACAACCCAATTACTGGGTAATACAATCTGATAAAATTATCTAAACTAAATAAACAAAATACTGCAGTTTACATTATTACATGCAAATACCACAGGTTTGCAAATTCTCTGCCACTTACTTGGCTAATGCTGCAATTGTCCAGGGAACTGAAGAAAAGCCAAATGGGTGTGCTGTCAATTCCCATATTTTCATGGTTCTAAAAGACTCTCCAGAGTGGTTCGTGTAATCAGCATGAACAGCTACCCTCCATTAATACATCATTACTTCCGTTTGAATTTTTAGTACGGAGGGTAAACAATAGGCTATTTGATTATAATATCATAATCTTAGAAATCCGCATAGATTATTTAATAGAAATTTGTATTAATTATCTTAACTAAAGATACTTATCTCAAAATATAATTGTTTTGAATATAAATCTTTGCCAGAATTAACTTCCTGTTATGATTTTCAGTATGAAACAGAAACATGTTTGCCGTCTTTCATTCCCAAGCTTTTACATGGTTATTTAGACAGCCTGAATCTTGTCTCTAGTATGAATCATGGCCTAATTATTTTTGGTATGATCCTCATTTAACATGTTTTTAAAATAAAATAACTATTTTCTTATATTAAACAGCTTTTATTTGCTCTACTGCAAATATAATAAATATCTATATGACCCTCTGATGAATGCCAAGAAGATCCTGATGGTCCTGCCTGACCATAACTATAAAATTTACTTAATTATTACAAAACAGCAAAAACTGTACAGTATAGCATAATAAGTTATAATATTGTTTAAATATTTAACATTTCTTATTAGATAAAAAACTTATGTAATTTTTTATTATTCATCTTAATGTTCTAATTGCAAATTAGACTTAGAGGTGTTGAACTTCTTTAATGTAAGTAACAACACATGAGACCAATGAACTATTGTAATTACATTCCTGGATAGGAGTGTTCAGACTACTTCCAAAAGGGACCGTAGGGTAAAATCTTAGTGGGTATGTTGCTGCTCAAATAACAAGTGTCTGTAGACCTACTTTAGCAGTTAGCACTTTTTGCTCTCGACTCACATTAGAGATCCCAGCCACACCTCCCTCCGCGGGGGCTAAAGTCTTTAGTTTTGTTTAGTGGCATAAGTACTCACTCTACTTGCAATTCAGTGTGTGAAACACATGGGATAGGTGAGCATACATGTACTTATAATGGATTGCTTTTCATGACTGGGTGTCATAGAAAAGAACCTGCTTGAGTAATTTTAGCTCAAGACATTCAGTATTTGCTTTAGGAATTACTACCTAATCATCATATTTTTACACTGAAATCCCTTTCCATAAGTTGTAATATTCTTTAAACACGAAAGGGTTGTTTGTAAAACAACACTGCACTTCTGTCTGAAGTGATACTAGCAAGAAACAGAAATTTGTTGATAGTATTTTTGAGTAAGGTTAGTAATATAATGTCATAATAACAGATATTCAGCACTCACTTGGCTTATTGGCTACTCATTCAATTATAAATGCGTAGGTCCGACTTACAGGAAATCGTCTCGATCTCTTTGCCCTGTCGTTCGGCGGTAGGAAAAAGGGGTGCCTCAATCCTCCGAGGATGAAGAGGGTTTTTCCCCGCTATTGCGCTTAGGAGAATCGTGGCGCTCAGGGTCGCTAAACACGGTTCCTCAAAGTAACCGGTGACCACGAATCTAATTTGAACTTCCGATCTCCCTTTCGTCATTTCGGTGACTAACGATCAGCGCACCACTATATATCACTTACCACAATCACTATTATTTACTTTCTATAAAGTTTTACTTGAAACTTTACAAATTTTCTATGAAAATTAACGAGAGAAAAATTTTCCCGTACGTTGGCGGCAAAATTTTTAGACGCTATGAATGACACTTGGAAGTGACAGCACAGCTGTCACGATCTGCCAAACTGAAAGATCACACCACAGGTAACTTAGAGAAAGGTATGTGTACTATTTGTATTCCTGACGTTTTCGCTCTTTAAAGGTAGAATTATTAGACTGCTTCTTCAACCCAATGCTATGTGTTTGAAAGTTACATAATAATAAAAAAGCTAATTAGGTCCTAACATTTCTTCACAAAAACTTTATTAAAACGAACCGAAAACATCGTCATAAACCTGAAATGGATCCACACAAAATAACAAAAAGGTCAAAAGTTACATAACAGTCAACAGACTTCAGTAACCAGAATTCGTTGAAAATATCGCAAAACTCAAGCTCTCAAGATTCAAAAGACGAAGAAACAAAGTAATAAAATATCCAACTTGTCCTAATAAAAACTTGAAACTTTAGCCGAACATAATTTCGATCACGTTCGTCCATAAAAGTCCTACCCTTTACCTACCTACACTGCAAAGGCTAAGGATTGAAGATAAAATTTTATCGAGCCAACAGTTTAACGGTGCTCGTAAAATACAGCACTTATTTTTACAAGCTAGTTTTATTAGTCTTTTATCAAATAGAATATTTTACAGGTCATCAAAATGCTGCTTCCTGTCATCTTATAATAATGATTTAATTATATTACTTCTTTACCAACTTGAAGAGTATTATCGATTCCGAATTATTCGTCATCAAATACTTCTATTAAAGAAATAAAGTACGCTGCTTATAAACTTTTTTACGAGTAAAATAAAATGAAGACAAAATGTTTTTCTACGTTGGGAAGTTTTGGGATTGATACAACGCCCATCCAATGTTTGAATTGTAAGTTTTTAGTGTTTTTTTTTTGTAACTTAATTTTAGTTTATGACCCCGCGAAACCGTCGCGTCGCTTAACTTAGGGTATGCGCGCACTACGAAAATAAATCGTTGCGAAGAAAATTCGTCAATCTGTAGACAATACTAATATACTAGAGTCCGAGCACTGCGGAAAAAAATCGCATGAGAATTCGCTTGAAAAATTTTCGTGTTTGCGATTTTATAACTAAATCGCAACGATTAAAATCGTGGTGCTCGCATAGCCTTAATTATTATGTTTTTCCTCATCGGAGTGAATAATCTTTTTGAGCGAAATAAGTTGTCTTAAACCGTCCAATGGTTTACAATTTCAATAAAACTGTGAACTCAAATTCTATTAAAACTATCCTGTATCATTGTTTTGAGTTCCTTATTAATCGCTCCGTGGCTCCCAAAAATAGATTAACGAGGGTAATGCAATAATAATAATTGCTAGTATTATTATTATTACATTACCAAGCTCGTTATTATTATTATTGCATTACCAAGCTCGTTATTATTATTACATTACCAAGCTCGTTATTATTATTACATTACCAAGCTCGTTAATATTATTACATTACCAAGCTCGTTATTATTATTACATTACCAAGCTCGTTATTATTATTATTGCATTACCAAGCTCGTTATTATTATTACATTACCAAGCTCGTTAATATTATTACATTACCAAGCTCGTTATTATTATTACATTACCAAGCTCGTTAATATTATTACATTACCAAGCTCGTTATTATTATTATTGCATTACCAAGCTCGTTATTATTATTACATTACCAAGCTCGTTAATATTATTACATTACCAAGCTCGTTATTATTGTCCCTCAACAGGGCAAAGGCCTCCTCTCATGCAGAGAAGCATAGAAATGTAAAAAGGGTTACCGCTGTCCCGGAACATAAAGGGCTATGGAAGGAACACGCATGGGTTTTGTCAGTAAGAGTCTGACACCTCCTTTGACAAAAAAAAAAAAAATCTTCGTTTCTATTTTATATTCAGAGGTCAAATAGAATCAGCGTTTGTCGCCGTATCTTCATGACGTAATAACTACGTATGAGGGACAGTCTGACGTGTAATTTCCCTTGGGAGCAGCCGGGGATGTCTTCGTGTACTGTGTAGGTAATTACTTGGTGTAAACAACTTGGTATAAAATTGTTTTATGCTGAAGTTAAAGGGTACGGTGTTCGTGCTGTGGGATAGTGGACATCAACTGTAGCCATCACTTTAGTAATGACGTAATCGTCAAATGCCTGTGACATCTACTGAGTCATCTGCCTAGCCTTTTCCCAACTATGTTGGGGTCGGCTTCCAGTCTCACCGGATGCAGCAATATTTTACATGAAGCAACTGCTTATCTGACCTGACCTCCAAAACCCAGTTACTGGGTAATACTATAGTATTATATATTTATATACCAAGGGATATACCCCTTGGTAAGACTGGTTGTCAGACTAACGGGCTTCTAACGACCCGTAACGACTGCCAAAGATCCACGAATGACGGCCGTGACCAACGGCTTAACGTTCTTTCCGAGGCACGGAGACCTTGATAAGAGAAGACGGTCACTCATCCACGGACCAACTGCGACAAGCGTAGCTTAGCCTGATCGATCGACCTGTGCGGCTGTTATTTCTTTGCCACAAGCTACTTCTGGCATCTACTGAGTATGCACCTTTAATTGCTTCCATTCCTGTGGTATTACTGTAGAGGTATGAGAAACAGAGTGTAAAGTTCGCTTATCCTCCATAGAAAAGGGACTGCTACTGCCCGACGATTGATGTAGCGACGTTGTATATAATAAGGTAGTCGCTCGGCAAACTTTACTTGCGCGATGCAGCATTTTGCGTGACGTCAGCGTGATGCGTAGTTCGCGTGCGGCGTTGTAGATGCCGCCACAATTCTATACACTTTTGGTGGAGTCTAACAAAAATTTTAAAAGGACATTTTCATTTAATATTTTTGCAACATCTTGCGATTGAATAATTTGTGCCTACTATGTTCTATGTTATAGTCCGTCAATAGACCATTGTACGTATTTGTGCCTACTTTTTCACTATCCATTGCTGTTAGTATTTATTTATTTAAACATACTTTATTCTTTTTATATATACTTTATTTATATACTTTATTTAGTCATTATTTGTATCATAATAAAGAAATTAAAATCGAATAAAGAATGGACATTTAAAGTGTGTGTTTTAGGCCTACCCGCAAATAATTTTAACCGTAGATACCTATTCTTATTTTTTGGCAAACTTCTAAACTAAATCTAACCCTTCTCACAACTAGGTACAAAACTAAGTTAAATTTATCTTAATATTGAGGTGAAACTAGTTTAAAACTGTTTCGAAACCTTTTGCAATCCCAATAGACATCTCCGTTTAAAGGGTAGATTAGTTTATTCGTACATCTTACATTTGATTGACCTTTCCTAAAAATAAAGAAAAAGAAAGAATGAAAGAAAATACATTATTTTATTTAGCACAGACTAAAATACACACAATACACCAGATACATACATCAGATAAAAACAAATAAAAAATGTAAAGTCCGATGTAAGAAATTAGCAGGAAAGTGTGCCTCACGGCTGCGCCAAAAAGGCCCAGTTCAGCAAAAATGCCAAACAACTAGTGCCTGACGCTGGTTTTCAACTGGACCTGATGTGAAAAAGGAGGATTAAAACTAATCAATTTATCAGGACCAACATCCAAGCTATGGGTTAGAATAGAAGACATCTCCTCCTTACCATGCGTGACATCCTATACTGCGTTCGCGATTTTAGTTCCCAATATGTAAACAATCATGTATGTTAAATCAACTTACAACTAACCTACACAAAAATTATCAGTTTGAGCTACAATTTTTTTTTTATCACGTCTATCCTAAAAGGTCTAGTGTGCGTGTGTGTGCTAGTGTGTGTGAAACAGGGATTAAAATAGCTCTTTAATCCCTAGGGACCAATAGGTGCCAATAGTGATTTGAATTTGGAATGTGTATATTGTTAGTTCCAATCAACAAAGAGATCAATCACGAACATTGAATGAACAAGTAAAAGACTGTAAGATAAAGAAAAACGAGCGAGCTAAATAAAAAAAAATGTTACGGCGCACTTCCTTCGTTGTTCAAATATAAACATTAGCCTCTAATTATTGCTATGTATTGCTCCTAATAGTATGTAAATAAAGAAACGTACCTACTATGCTTATTCATAAGTTACACTTACTTATTTTTTCATAGAAGGTGATAAAAAGTAGTGTTCACCTCGGGAGCAACACTATTTTAAGCTCGAGTGACGTACTTTGAATTCCTCGCTGCGTTCAGGATGCTACTCGCTGCGCTCGGGATTCTTCTCGCCTTCAAAATAGTTGTTTGCTCGCTTGGCAAACAATCTACTATTTAATGACTTTTCAATAGCAGTAGTCATTCCAAAATCAACTTAATTTACGTTATCAAAACAAATCTTAAGTGGAAATAATACCAATTAGAAATTAGGTGCGAAAACTTTCTGCGTGAAGAATCATCAACAAGTGACTCCCGAGATATTGGCCGAAGCTTTTAGTCTTGACGTTTCTGTAACAAGCGTTGACAGAATGGAGTCCATGTCCTACCAGTACAGTCACGAGCACTAATATGTCAACACTTTGCAACTTTCAATGGCGATTTTTTCGTGAAATAACGAATGCAACGTTACAACGGCACTTTACATAAACCTATGGGTTCGAAAATACTATGTTCCTAATAATATAAAATTTAATTCAAAAATATAGGAGAAAATCGCCTTTGAATAAAGCCAAGTGTATACATACTTATGCTCGTGACTGCACATAATCCATGTCCTACGAGTACATAGTGGCGATCTTGTATATTAGGTTCTAGACAAATAATCCTTCATAGAGTTAATTTTTTTCGAGAAAGCCTTTGAAGGGAATAGAAATAAAAAAATGGTTGCCTGTAAAGTCGGTTTTACGGGCGAAGATTTTACGTGACAACGTCTTTTTCTCGGTAGAATATTTATTGATATGAATCTAATTAAATTGCACAATAGGAACAAGGAATTAAATGAAAATAAGAACGTAACGTTACCGAGCGTTACACTTTTTCATAAGTGACTCCCAGCCGCAACCTAATTTAAAATAAGAACGTAACGTTACCGAGCGTTACACTTTTTCATAAGTGACTCCCAGCCGCAACCTAATTTAAGACGTTGTCACGTCAATACAAAAATTAGCAACCCGACTCAGAACTAACGCAGCAAATTATTTAGTTATTACATAGGTCCTAAAGTTCGCTAATTCTAACCACTAATTACCCTTGCCGACTGTCAGTTAAAACTGATGGTGATTCGCTAACGAGCCAACAATTCTACTTAACTGCATGACTCGACGGACAAAAATAGTTTTCTTGTTAGGGTGAAGAGGCTTCTAGAGCTAAGCGAGAAATGAGCTGAGCTGAGGACGCGGAATGAGCTGAGCTATCCTATTGAGAATGATAGGGAAAAAAAAACAGTGGCACTCCGGGAGTGCCGACAGAATTGAAAACAAAACACAAACTGAATACTTTGCCATCACTCACTGACATATCGGATATACATTAAAACCGAGTACATCCCGAGGACAGCCGAACACATCCGAAGCGTGTATTTATATACAAAACACGCGCGGTGTCGCTTACGGTAACAGTGGCGCGAGTTCAATGGTTTTTTCCCATCTCAAAAAATGTCCGAGGCGCCTAAAGAAGTTTTCACTTCAAAAATCCAATTTTTCAATTTTTTACTATTTTAAAAGCAATTTACGAGGCACTTTAGTTGTCTCTACTGAAATGAAATTGTTTATTCTGTTATATCGGAATCACTTTTACACGTCATATTATTTAAAAAAAAATAAGCTAGATGAGCTCGGCGTTTACTATCTGAGTACTCTGAGAAAGAAAGGCCGAAACAAACTCAGAGGTCACAGTCTTTTTTAAAGTTCAGACATAATCTTGTCAGATCATTGTGAAGAGATTGATGTCTGAAATGGTCTTTTGAGGAAAGTACCAAACAGATTTGAGTGGACCAGTCCAGTCAGTGCAAGCATTTGTCAGTAGGTAATCGTGTAGCTCAACTCAGAATTTGATGAGAGGATTCTTATCAATTCTTGCGACTTGATTGACAAGATTACATTATTTTGTAGTTTTTAGGGTTCCGTACCCAAAGGGTAAAAACGGAACCCTGTCTGTCTGTCACCAGGCTGTATCTCATGAAACGTGATAGCTAGACAGTTGAAATTTTCATAGATGATGTATTTCTGTTGTCGCTATAACAACAAATAGGTACTAAAAACAGAATAAAATAAATATTTAAGGAAGCTCCCATACAACAAACGTGTTTTTTCGGCGTTTTTGCCTTGTGGTACGGAACCCTTCGTGTGCGAGTCCGACTCGCACTTGGCCAGTTTTTTTATAGTTAGGCTCACGTTTGATTGAAAGCCGGGTTCTTCGGCTTTAGAAAAATGAACGCTCCTGGGTATACTGTATCAACATCTTCCAGCCCTTGTCCTATGTTACCTGAGGTCGGCACAACACGATTTCTTCTTCCATTCTCACCTCTCAACCGTCACGCTATCATTCACTCCCTTTTTTTTCATATCATTCCTCACACAATAAACCTATCTTTTCTTTGACCGTCATCTCCCTCTCCATCCATCAACACAGGTAGACTTTATCACCACACAATTATCACTTGGAATCTAACTGTATAATAAGTTGTCTTATCGATGGTGGTCTAAGTATACATCATCATCTGCCTAGCCTTTTCGCAACTATGCTGTGGTCGGCTTCCAGTCTGACCGGATGCAACTGAATACCAATATTTTACATGGAGCGACTGCCTACCTGACTTTCACAACCCAGTTACTGGGTAACACAATGACTACCAGTTGACCACTGTTAAAGATCTACGAATGACTGCTGAGACCCACGGAGGAATAATGGATGGTCACACACTCGGGTCGACTTCGGCAAGCGTTGCTTGACTTTAAAGATCGACCCGTGCGCTTGTTATTATTTAGCCACGAGCTCCTGGGTGGTATAGGTATACATATCATCCCATTCTGAGCTGCCAAATGATTCAGTTACAAACCAAAGTAGTCGGAGTTGTATGACGACGCTCCATTCAAAGCTAAGCGACAAGTTTCTCCTTTCATCAGTCTCGATGGCGCTTGAAACGGCTTATATTCGATTCGATTTTCGATAGGACAACTATCAGACGTATGTATGTATATTACATAGTCGTCAACTAAATATATATATAAACTGAAATTGCTGTACGGAGACCCTGACACGAACGCGCGACGTAAACAAAACGTAAATTTTTCGATTAAATTTTTCGAAAAGCACAATAAATAGTATCACCCAAAGATATGAATAATTTTTTTAAACTAAGGGCTAATTTTTCAATAGGAACAATAATTATGACATGCCAGTTTAGCATATTTCCTATACTAAAGTTGTCAAACCGCAAAATATATTCCCCCAGATAAAAACTATCTGACTATTGAAAAATCAGTCCTAGGTAAACTTTGTGTGCGACAACGGTATTTTCTTATTTATACAACAGTAACTATGCATAGTACTTACTGTTATGTATGGTATGTTCATATGCATTTACAGATATTTTAACAGCTAAACCGAGATCAGGCTCGCCAATTATTTTCCAAATAACCAAATCTGTCTTGCAGCGCATACCGTAGCACAAAAGACGATTGCAGATCGCTCTACTACACTTAGAGCCGTCCAAATTCCTTGTTTAATCTCCTGATTCTTTTGCCAGTTTTGCTGCATTTATGCACTAGGCTTGCACCATATCTCAATAACTAAATACATTTAACGCCGCACGAATTTAAATCCTCGTGCTATTACAGTAATTTTTTTGAAGTTCACAAACAAAGAATGACGTTTTAAATACGTTTAGTGCTAGTACTTACTTAATGATTTGTGGTGAAAGCGAGCCTAAATTTCTATCAAAAGAAAGCATTTTTTTAAGGCACTGTAGTTTGTCAAATATCACACTTACCTACACCAAACACCATACTGATTCTACAACAATTACCGAACACGTCAAACAGCAAAAAAAATGCCACAGAAATGTAAAGAAACCAGATAGAGAAGCAAAAAATATAATAGAGAAAATTCGCAGTGGAGATGAAATATGCAAATATTTTAATCAATTCCCACCTCTAGAGAATTGTTGTAACTCCTTTGAACTTTGTACTTGGGTATGCTCCGTCCAATATCTAGTCAGAGATGTATTGAAATCAGAAGGTTGATATATAGCGATAGTTTTTGAGCTCTACTCTGACCAATGGGATTTCAACATAGTAATACGAGCTGCGTCACATACTTAGTTCTGGTTGCGAAGAAAGGTTACGTTTTTAGGGTTCCGTACCCAAAGGGTAAAAACGTCGCTGTCTGTCCGTCCGTCTGTCACCAGGCTGTATCTCAAGAATCGCGATAGCTAGACAGTTGAAATTTTCACAAATTATGTATTTCTGTTGCCGCTATAACAACAAATACTAAAAACAAAATAAAATAAATATTTAAGGGGGGCTCCCATACAACAAACGTGTTTTTTTCGGCCTTTTTGCCTTGTGGTACGGAACCCTTCGTGTGCGAGTCCGACTCGCACTTGGCCAGTTTTTTGCAATTTGCAGGTCAGTGTCAAGTTGTATGTTAAACAAAATATACAATGTTTCGCGAGCGTAACAAGTATGTATTTACAGAATTACAATCAAACTCAAGTCAAACTCAAAGCACTTATTTCAATTAAACCATGTACAGGCACTTTTGAATTGTCAAAATTAAATAGTCTTTCAGTTAGTCAGAAAGTTGAAGCTGGTTGCCCATTCCAAAACGTAGATCTCTATGGAGAAGAACGGGTAAGTAACTATTACTAAATCCTGGGTACATTATTCTTGTTGCTTCTATATTATTGCGAGAACAATGTAAAAAAAAAGACACAAATGAAGAATCAATTCAATATATAAGATTAAAAATAAGCCAGTCTCAACTGACGGCGCCCGTTCACGAACATGACGTTGTAATCAATCCTAGCAATTTATATTTCATGAATCAATAGAATTATATGAACTTAGAGGGTTCTATGTTTGTTGAGTGTTGGATGAATTTAAAGATTATAATTCTGTAAAGTCATATTTGCAACGTACGCGAATCATATTTAAATCAACACAAACTTAGATGAAGAAAAGAGATATCCAACAACAGGTTTATCTTAAATTTTATAAATACATAGTATAATTTTAATAATAGTAATTATGATGAGACAGACATAATCAGGGGAGGGGGGGCTCGTGGCTAAGTAATAACAACCGCACGGCTCGATCGATTAGGTTAAGCTACGCTTGCCGCGGTCGGTCCGTGGATGGATGACCATCTTTACCACCATTATCACCTCGGAAAGCTCGTCAAGCCGCTGGTCTCAGCTGTCATTCTTGGATCTTTGACAGTCGTTACGGGACGCCAGAAGCCGGAAAGTCTGCCAGCCAGTCTTACCAATGGGTATCGTATTACCCAGTAAATGGGATGTGGAGGTCAGATAGGCAGTCGCTCCATGTGAAATACTGGTATTCTAGACTAGAAGCCGACCCCAACATAGTTGGGATAAGGCTAGGCAGACAGGATGAGGCAGACATAATCTTCTAACACGAACTGTTATGGTTTGAATCGTTACTCTTCGTGTTACAATATTAAAGATCGGCAAGTACTGGTTTCGAACTTTTCCCTAGGAACAACTACTAAAGTTTCTTTTATAATACATCTCCGGTTAACAATAGCGCCTTGCCTCTCGCTCATTAACAGCCTCAGGGCGCGCGGGCATAAAATCAAGTACCTAGTAAGACGAGTTTATTTGTTACTCGGTATTAACAGACTTTATATAGCCACCGGCACACGTTTAGATAATATTCTCTTTGAAAACCTTTTAAATGGTGTACATAATAAAGAGTATTCTATTCTATTCTATTAATTTATGTACAGGCATCTGTTTTGGACGTATAAACGGAACCTACAGTCAACAATAGGTATTTACGTTATTTTCTGTAAGTTTTAAACCGACTTCAAAAAGGAGGAGGTTCTCAATTCGTTGGAACCTTTTTTTTTATGTATGTTCCCCGATTACTCGAAGATGACTGGACCGATTTTATAACTTCTTGTCTGAGACCGATGAAGAAATACGAGACGGATAGCCGAAAGCATATTCCTAGTTGTACTGCCAGACAGCGGTTCTGTGTTTCGGTGAACATGTAGGTATTTTTGACTTTTCTATAAAAGAAAAGTTTAAGTAGGTACTCCGACTGAGATAGTATTTTTACAGACGCCACCACATCAAGCTACCCAAAACTGTCAAATTCTGCCAATTAATTTTGAACTTTATGCTTTTATTATAAGTTGAAAATCTATTAATTGTAGTAGTTTGATGTGCTAGCGTCTGTACATAATGCTCGTGATAAAGATGACTACCCGTCTATACAAGATAATTTTTAAACGCAAACTGTAACCATGAATTCAGCACA
This sequence comes from Oligia fasciuncula, assembly GCA_963082905.1. NCBI lineage: Eukaryota > Metazoa > Arthropoda > Insecta > Lepidoptera > Noctuidae > Oligia > Oligia fasciuncula. Next base: position 19,430,700 of record OY720400.1, read on the forward strand.
TGATTATAAAACAAAATCTGTTCTCATAGAAAACTACGCGGTCAACATTTTTTCAGGTTCAGAATCAAGTAGATACGGTTACAATGTGCACACTGGTATTTTCTTTATACTGTATTGGAAAGACTCCAACCAAACTAACGAACTCTCATCATTTCAGCCGAAAGACGTCCACTGCTAGACATAGGCCTCCCCCAAGCACCTCCACTTCGACCGGTTCTGCGCTTCTCGCATCCAACGGATTTCTGCGACCTTGATAAGGTCGTCGGAACACCTTGTGGGAGGCCTTCCAACGCTACGTCTTCCGGTACGCGGCTGCCCACTGCCACTTAAGTTTGCCAATTCTTCGGGCTATGTCGGTTACCCTGGTTCTCCTGCGGATCTCCTCATTCCTGATTCGATCACGCAGGGAAACTCCAAGCATAGCCCTCTCTATTGCCCTTTGGGTGACTTTTAGCCTTCTTATAAAGCCCATTGTGACCAACCACCAATCTCTCATGGAAAAGTGTTAATGGTCTACCACCAACCACCAATCTCATAAGGAAAAGTGTTAATGGTAGAAATCTAACTTAGAAAGATGTATTAATAATTCTAATGATTATAATTCTCTAAATATGTACCTGTTATTGTCGTGAATCATATTTTGATCAAGATACAACGTGACACGACTGACCTGCAAATTGTAAAAAACGTAAGAAAATTTGAATTTCGCGATCTACCACTATCCATTCACCTTAATGTATTCAACAACTGCAAAAGAGCGTAGCTAGGCGCAATCTGAGCTCGAAGAGCTTAGAAATCAACACACCGGTAAAAACGTTGCGCTCCAAAAATTGCTATTTCGCTCCAAAAAATGCTATTTTCTGGCATAAAATTCGGGCCGTCAACGCGACCGCGTCGGTCACACGTTGGCTGCGAACAATATTGTCGGTCAGTGCCGCCGGAGCTCGGATGGCCGGTTCGATTATACGGACCGGTAACCCGGCCGGCAAAACTATTTCTATTTTATTGTTGAATGTTTTGGAAACAAATGATATATGTGTTGCTAGGTATTGCGCTGAATTATCTCGGTTTATTTCAGGGATTTGGGCTGTTTTTAGCAATGTGCTTAACAGAAACCTTATGTGATGATGATTACTGATAAGTGGGGTTCCTGCCGTTTTGCCGAAAAGATTTTGCCAAAATTTCACTACCCAAACAAATTTTAGCAACCTTTTTTTATACCAATGCAATGTTTGGAATGGTTTTAGTACGTACATTTTCATTTGAAATCAAGGATAATGTCATTTAGGCATTTGGTCTTTAATCAAATGATTTATTACAGCAAACACTCTTTCGACAATAAACATTTAGTCAAATGATTTGTTATGTATAAAAATATATAGAAAAAAAAAAAATTTTGGGAACTACTTGGTTTTACTTACCTACATAAAAAATTACTTTACGTTGCGGTCGGTCGATAGGCGACGTAGGATGCAAGAGCGAGCGAAGGGCCCCCCGAGGTTCGCAGAAATAGGAGCTCCGCAAAGCGGGGCTCCGTCGACATTGGATGCAAGAGCGAGCGAATGAGAATACAAATACCTAAACCTCATATCATAATAAACAGGGCCCTAACGGCACTAAATATTTGGCTTATTCCTTATTCCATACATATCCCAACCTAAAAAGATAGACAATTTTTATGAAGCTAACACTGACACCCTTTAATAGACTACTTACTAAACCGCAATTATTAACCCATTTAGTTTAAAGAGCAATAAAGCAGGAGTTACGACAGTAACGTTAGTCACATCGTCTTGAAGGCTCCCTCTGTGTACATACGTCTTTATGATATCGTTAAGTTGTAACAAGTCGTTTACACAGTGGCCGATGTTCATTCATTATTTGGATCTACTGACGGGGGCGTATTTTGAATCGGCACTTCTTTGGCTTCGTGCACTGGATTTTCAAATGCACTGCTTATGGACTAAAGTTGAAAATCCAACAGTGTGTTTTTTTGACGCGCAAAGATGCGCTTTATTGGATTCTCAATGCTCGGCTCAACACCGAGAGTTGAAAATCCTGTGCGCGATTAAATCCTACCGCGATATTTTACGTCCGTGCAAACGTAGGTTTACGATGATATTAAGGCTACTGCAGATTGGAGCGAGCCACGCCGCAACGCAAAGCATTGCAAAAATCCGTCTTCATGACTTTCGAACATTTTCTAAGAACCAACGCACACTTCAGTCGGGTCGCACGGGTCGCACCACATTTTTTTTTGTATGAAAAAAATGTGTTGCGCTGCGGCCCGTTGCGGCTGTAAAGCGCACTTGGCTTTACAAAAGGAAGTGACTTGTTGTTCGGTACTAAGTTTTAAATCACCATAGAGATGTTTTTCATTTGACAATTAAGGTTAGTTTTATAACCTAAATTTCCGTGGATAGTTTTTCAGCTACCATTTAATAGATACTTAATGTTATTTAAATAATAATAGTTGGAAAAATGGATGAGATTTAATTTTACCTGAACAGGGTTTATTTACATTTTCATCACATACTTGTAGAACTGATAGTTGAAAATGTGCAGCTAATACATTTTTATACAGCAAGGTTTCAATTAACTCAAATAAATACAAACACGCGAGTGGAAGTGTAAGGAGTGAACGTAAAGAGAGTCCCTTAGAGGATTGCTGTTAGGGCTGCTACTCATCCATACTAATATTATAAATTCGAAAGTAACTCTGTCTGTCTGTCCGTCTGTATATTACCTTTTCACGCCTAAACCACTGAATGGATTTTGATAAAATTTAGCAGAGAGATAGATTGCATCCCGGGGAAGGAAGCCGCGGGCGGAAGGTAGTTATTTTATATATTTCGATCTGCCTAGCCTTTTTCCCAACTATATTGAGGTCGGGTGCAGCTGAATACCAGTATTTTACATGAAGCTACTGCCTATCTGACCTTCACAACCCAGTTACTGGGTAATACGATACCCCTTGGTAAAACTGGTTGTCAGACTTTCGGGCTTCTGGCCACCCGTAAAGACTGCCAAAAACCCACGAATGACAGCCCGTGCTTTTGGAGGCACGGAGAGGTTTCGTATGTAAATATGGTCACCCATCCACGGACCGGCCGCGGTTAGCGTAGCTTACCCTGACCAATCGACCCATGTGGCTATTAGTACTTAGCCACGAGCCCATCTTTTTTTTTTTGTAAATGTCATCATCATCTGCCTAGCCTTTTCCCAACTATGTTAGGGTCGGCTTCCAGTCTTACCGGATGCAGCTGAATACCAGTATTTTACATGGAGCGACTGCCTATCTGACCTCCACAACCCAGTTACTGGGTAATACGATACCCCTTGGTAAGACTGGTTGTCAGACTTTCGGGCTTCTGACTACCCGTAACGACTGTCAATGATCCACGAATGACCGCCGCCGGGACCAACGGCGTAACGTGCTTTCCGAAGAGTGAGGGAAGAGTGTGTGCACCTGTGTCTGCGGACACACTTTTGCACTATAATATCTCCCGCGTAGATGGCTAGTGTACGGTGAGATTGATTACCATGGCCGAAATTCGGTCTGGAAAACTAAGTATATATTTTATAGTCGTGATTTTTATGAAAAAGAGAAAGCTCAGTTTTTTATAACTCCTACCTGCTGAAAAACGCTATTCACGGTTCGAAAAACCGAAAAGATAAAAAATCCATTAACCAACACGCACACACACACGCAACACTTTTTTATAAAAAAAATCAGGGGCCTAATCAAATAGTGCCAGCCCTAGCGTGATCGCGATGAAAAGGGAATAAAATTCGATCGTTTGTTGCATTTTCAATGTTATTGGTGCTCGCCTGATGTTTACTGAGCCTGTGTGAGCTTATGTTGTGGATGGGCTTATTTTTAAACTAACTTTATGCTCATCGGTACCACTAGCGTGGACTCAAAACCAGGAGACCAGCCGGCCTATTCTGTAAAAATCTCAACGTCAAAACTTAGGTGAAATGAGCTATAATTTATTCCTACCTACTATGATTTGGAATGGGCAACTCACTTCATGTTTTTGACTGTACAACTTCTACACCATTCAAAAGTGCCTGTAATTGGTGTGAAACCTGGTGTGGAATTGGTGGCCTCAAAGAGATGTCAGCATCGAGGAGGGGCCCCTTAGGGCCGAAGCTTGCCGGGTCAGCGGGATTGTCCGAAAGGGTTACCGCTGGCCCGGAACATAAAGGGCTAAGGAAGGAACACGGGTGGGTTTTAGTCAGTAAGAGTCTGACACTCCCTTCCGCTCCACCCAGAGCGGGAGGGGCCATTTGATGATTACCTATACAAAAAAAAAAAATGGTTGCCTGTAAAGTCGGTTTTACGGGCGAAGATTTTACGTGACAACGACCGATCATCCGATCATAGTTGAGTGGGAGAGAGACGCAAGGCATTCGGCGGGCCTCTCTCTCGTTCGGTGACTCATCGTAACGTTACCGAGCGTTACACTTTTTCATAAGTGACTCCCAGTCGCAACCTAATTTAAGACGTTGTCACGTCAAAATGGTGTGCAATAAATGCTTTGAGTCTGACTTTTTAAAATTATGTGTAAAGATGGAATTATCATACAAATTCCATACACGGGCTATAATAAGTTTAAAAATAAAAGATGATTCATTATCAATGTCCTTGATACATTTTCAGCCACTTGAGATTAAGATTTTGTTTTCATCGAGTACTGTGTGTGTATTAAATAGTTTTTTCCGTTAACTGAACGTCACTGGGTCAATATTTGGTTTAGCTGTTATCGTTATCAAAGTGATAGCGGGGTACAGTCGTGGAGAATGGCAATACTGATTAAATTAAGGAGTTTTTTTTTGTGGTTTTTATGTAAAGAACACGTTAAGAGAAAATTGTTTTGGTTTTGATAACCACCACCACACCCTAAGCAAGATATCCGTAGTTTCGGCCGAAGTTACGTGCGTTTTATACTCCACATCACCTACGGACATAAGATTACTTTGGGACCCGACCTAAGAATGAATGACACCACGATTTCACAGTTGTCCCTACTCCCAATTTGTATTTGACCGTCCGAAAAGTTTAATTAGTCACTTGTTTTGATGGATCAACAACTTTCGGACGGGTCCGTATCTTCGTTGACGGACTTATAGAGCAAACCCCCAGTTAAGGAGGCTTATGAAAATGAAACATAAAGTGCTTTAGATTACAACGACGTCAACGTTACTGAGAGTTACATCCATAAGATAACATGGCGCCCGGAAAATCCATATTTCTCAGATAACACGCACGTAAAGTATAAAAAGCAATTTCAAGCGATGGAAAAATTATATTCTCCTGCTTTTCCACGAACCTCTTGACACTAGATTCTAATAAACTTTTTCCAATAAAAGCACAATAATATTAAAATGTTGAGAATTGGTGTCTATTGCGCAATAACTGTTGTCACCGACAGTACCAAGTAATTGCGCTTTTACCTTATCTTACTAAAATCTTACAGTCGGCTACACCATTGTGTCCGCGTTATACAAAACTCAAAAAAAAATGAAATCCATACACATTGTCGGTATAATCATACTTATGGGCGAAACAGAGTGTTTCATAGAAGACACCGCGAGCATTAAAATTTTGGAGGAACAAAGGACACTCTTAAGAAAATTGCAAAATTTCCAAGACCCGAAGGACGAGAAACCTTTGACGTGGAACGAGATGCTCGCAGACGTATTAGTGAACAGAATAAAGATATTCTCGTTCCACAAAGTGAATGACAACGAGATGTACAAGGAAGATAGTAAGCCGTCGAAGACCACAAATATTATCGTGTCGTGTTTCAGTCAACTGATGCTGTTCTACAAGAACTGCATCTACGATAGATGGGCGACGAAATTCGAGGAGCCGGGTTTTGCGATCGATGAAACAACAACTGAGGATAACAATGGAGTCATAAAAAACGACTTTGAATGGGATAATATAAACGATGATGTAGAGATCATAGAACCGAAGTATCATGGCAAACAGATGATTGCAGAAGCGGAGGAAGACGAAGACGGAGCTGTATTAAAGTGTCCTGAAGGAGCTGTGAAAGATGAAAAAGGAAATTGTGCTAATTCTGCAATAATGATTTCAGTGCCAAGTCAGTGTCCGATTGGATATAGGCGTGATCGACTGGGTAACTGTAGAGTGGTGTTTTTTTTATTTTAAGAACTAATGAATAGTGAACATTTTGATTTGTGCTTCTTAAGAATCGGAGAGTAAGTAAAGCATATGTGATACTCATGTTTTAATATTAGTTTATAGTCAGACAAATACTTGTCGACAGTGACGACAATGCTTGTGTGTATATAATGATAGGGGTTTTTATTTACGCTGTTTTATGTCGGCATTTTTGACTCAATATCTACAAACAATTGAATCATTTGAATTAAATTACACAGATCTGTCGTCCTTCAAAATTACAAGGCATTTTAATATTATTTATTTAGACCAGTTTTTTTTTTGTTACGCTATATCGGCTTCAGTATCAATAGTTCATTTTGTATTCTTATTTTAATGAACAGCAATCATTTTGATATTATATTATTTACGTTCCTTTTTTTTGTTTTACTTCTTGTGATAAGCCCAAATAGTCAAGGTCCTGGCTCTTAACCTTTTGCCCGCCACAGTCATGTATAAATTAGACGGTTCGACTACATGACAGACTTTGACGCCGAGGTTTGGGCCAGATTTTTGATTTTTTGACGTGTCCCCCACACGTCAAAAGGTTAAACTAACTTTACACAATATTCTGGTGATTCTAGGACTATTTTCCTCGAATAGGCCCTATACTGCATGGGACATCGGCATGCCCCAGTATATAATTGTGGAAATATTTCGTCAGGTACCAAAAAAAAATCTGCTGTTTCATATAAAAGTACCAATACCTACGCGGTAAAAATGTATGGAACAGCAAATTTTTTTTTTAATAACTTACGTAAAATTTCAACGCGTTATCATGACATGGTCAGTCATGGTCTAATTCAAAGAGAATATAACCATTCTTTGGTCTGAATCCATAGTTACAGATTATGCGTCGATAACTCTTTTAAGTGTAAATATCGGGTACCTAAATACATGGTAACCCCAAAAATCACTCCTCACAAAGCAGTAAGACTACATTGCTAGCATACAATCCTCCTTCTGTATTTAGTTTAGTTTGTGATCTTCCTGTACGACTCGCAATAAAAACTTTTTCTTTCTTTGCTTCTAGCAAACAATCAACAAAAGATTACCTCCAATAAAAGTCAAGATTATCGAAATTACGAAAGAACAGAACCAGATACGATCGTTCACCAAACAAGACTTTTAAATCGGACAGACAATCGAGCGAGTCAATTTCACGGTATGGCGAGCCTCAAAAGAAGGCCGGATATAGGTCCGTACCTGGTTTCAACCGGACGTTTGATAGAACCCTCGATCGCCACAAATTGACTGCTACCTGAGTAGGGTTGTGCACTGTTTACTGTTTGAGGAAAACATTAGGAGTTTCAGACCTAGGTTTCAATTTGAAGTAAATATTCGTAGGTGTCGGTGTTCGGTGGGTTGCTTACCTGAACAATTTCACCTGGGTGTCACACGTGGGTTGGTGTAAATTGCATAAACTAACCAAAGAATGGAAAAAAGTACCAAACCAAAATACGAAATCTTTAATTATTATTTAAAAAGCTGTTATAATTAGACTGGTCAGTAATGCCCGAATGCCTTACAACTTACAACCAACTAAATTGATTTTTGGTGCATAAAATAAATGTCCCGAATTTTGTTTTGACAACCTTACTTCACACGTTCATATGTACAGTCTATCAATAAATGATTTAAGCGAAGTTTTCAATTCACTGATTTGTACAATAAATCATATTTTAAAAGCTAAATGTGATATTTATGAAAGAAAGAAAAGAAATTTATTTGACCCAGGTTAAAGTACCTACACAATATTCACACAAAAATAGAAAAAACTTTAAATAGTATTGCGTGCCTCGCGACTGCGCCAAATAGGCCCAATTCAGCATAGGAACATTAAATGCGAGACAACTAGTGCCTGACGCTGGTATTCAACTGGACCACGGATATCGATGTAACATATTATGAACATTCCTTGACCGTACTTAGTTTACAAATTTTATTAAAATTACTTTACTTTTTATGTAACAAAATCGTTTTAAAATTCAACACCAGCCTCCCTCAGCACAAATCTTGAAGGTTAAGAAAACACGAACATTACATTTTTAGTTCCCATTTTATTTTTACTTCTAATCTTTAGCGTTTAAAAGCTAATTTTGTAATTTTTACGTGCTGAAACTTATAATTGCCGTACGAGAAGGGTAACCATTCTGGATAAAAAACAGGATAAACCTACCATTACAAAATATCAAAATAGTGATTCCAAAATATCAAAATTTTTATTCCTGCCTTCCTTCGCGCATTCGTAATTTTTTTTAAGGGTTTGTAAGAGCTCCGAAAAAAAATTAAATATGACCTATAAGATACTCAAACTGCTTTAGAAACAAATTTTTCGACAACTTATATGCGAATACAAATAAAGAAACGACCGAATAAAATACTGAAAATTTCGAAAAATCAATACATCATTGCTGACGTAATGTTTTTTTACCAGCTTAAATTGCGTTTTACCGACAACTACAGTTAGTCATTTTAATCGTAACTTACCTATTGTTTATAAACTGTGGCGTCTAATCAATTAATATATAACTAGGTAAAGGTATTTGTATTCTCATACGCTCACTCTTGCATCCTATGTCGACGGAGGGATCTTATTTCAGTGTAAAGGGATTAAAGTAACCTAACTAAACCTAACCTCGGGGTGCCCTTCGCTCGCTCTTGCATCCTACGTCGCCTATCGCGACGAAAGGTCGCTCCGCACCCGAACTCAACCGATGTCACCCGAAGTATGCACGAAGCACGCACTTTAACCAATAGTAGAAATTAAGCTGGTTTCTATATTATTTTAGCAGTACCTACCCACCTATTCTTTTCGGAAGTTTCGTATTTTTTTTTGGAAATTTAGTTTATTATTTGAAAGTACAGATTATTTCGTAGAATTGTAATTAGGTATTAAGTTCATAGTTAAATACAACATTTTTATTCGGTTAACTTTGTGTTAATTTTTCGGTATTTCATTTTAACACAGTTTAGTTAGTATTACATTCAACCATAGATCGTTGGAAGTTAATTTGTTTTTCGGAACCTTTATTATTTCCCTTTTTAGGGTTCCGTACCCAAAGGGTAAAAACGGGACCCTATTACTAAGACTTCGCTGTCTGTCCGTCTATCCGTCCGTCCGTCTGTCTGTCACCAAGCTGTATCTCAAGAACCGCGATAGCGAGACAGTTGAAATTTTCACAAATTATGTATTTCTGTTGCGCTATAACAACAAATACTAAAAATAAAATAAAATAAATATTTAAGGGATACATACAACAAACGTGTTTTTTTTTCGGTGTTTTTGCCTTGTGGTACGGAACCCTTCGTGTGCGAGTCCGAATCGCACTTGGCCAGTTTTTCGGTAATTCATTTTAACACAGCTTAGTTAGTATTAGGTACCTACATTCAACTACAGATCGTTGGAAGTTAATTTGTTTTTCGGAAGCTTTATTATTTCCCTTTTTTACATATGAACAAAGAAACAGAAACAACACATTCCTAATTATTTGTGTAAAGGTTGGTTGGTTGGCTGGAACGAAGGAGTTGATAGCTGGTAGCATCGTCACGACGTATATAGGAGTGTGTGTGCGTGCGAGTATCGTGTAAGGAATTTCGATCCTGATAGTAATTATGCTGTTTTGTCCGATTTTATTACCAACATTATAGTTATCCTACGCTCAGGTAGTGAGGGGACAATTAAAATCGTACATGCGCCATCTGTTAGTGTTGCTCCGAACCAAACCAATTAACAGGCAATACCTTCTATATATCGAATTTTGGTTTAGATCTATTAAATTTTCTCCAGAAGGGCAATTCCCTTAATTAAAAACGTTCGAAATCGACAATCAATGTCACAAACTTGTCAAAAATGTAGGAAAATTAGATGCATTTTTGACAGATTGAGACTGAGATCAGACTGTGAACATTCTTAAATTAGGTACGAGAATTGCCCCTCAGATTTGTTTAATCGCGATCGTTTTAACTGTTTAAAACGATCGCGATTTTTGTCTGAAATGGTATTATTGATAATTGTTAGGTATGTTAATGAAATCGATCTCTGGCGTTATGCGCAACTGGCTAAACGTTTTTTTTATTAATAAAATGTTAAACCTTAGGTATATCGTTAGGTACACCCCTAGTCTAAAAAACTGCATTAAGTATTTCCTTATTTCACAATACAAATCAGCTTCACTTGTAATTTTAAACGCACACCATAATTTGCAACGTAAAAACTTTTCAACATCCCAGAAAATCAGAAAATCCACGCGTGATTTAAAAACTACATAAATTCTCCGGCAAAATCAATTTTGCTGAAATCCCCCTTACTTTATGCATAAAGGGGGAGAGCGGGCAAAGTTGCAGTAACAAATTGCAGACATCAGTCGTGTGTCGCGTTCAGTAATTAGTCAAAACTACTCCAACTTTTAATGAGAGCAAAAGTGAGGAGAGTGGGGGTAAACTTTCCGTTTATGGCGACTTTTTTTTGTTCAAGAGGCGGACGGGGAAGTTAATGTTAGGAAATTGTGCGGGAGAGTGTGTGTGTTAAGTGTGTGTCACTGAATAGCGATCCACACATGACTGTGTGTGTGTTTGTCAGTGATAGAGTGTATCTAACGTCAGGGTGCAAATCAACATCCCCTTGCCCTTATAGAGGTAAGAGGAACAGGATGTAAAGTTAACTCATCTTCCATAGAAAAGAGACAATCGTCCGACCAGACGGGTGTTGTGTCTGGTGGGCAACTGCCCGACTATTGATGTCGGGACGTTGTATTATATGCTAGTTGCGCGGTAAACTCTGCTTGCGCGATGCAGGATTATGCGTGACGTCAGTGTGATGCGTTGTTCGCATGTGGCGATGTAGATGCCGCCACACCCTTTTCCAAAATTTGAGGTCGGCGCAACATGTCTTTTTCTTCCATAGTCTCTAGGGGCCCGTGGCTAAATAATAACAGCCGCACAGGTCGATTGCCGCGGTTGGTCTGTGGATGGGTGACCATCTTTACATACCGTGACCCCTCCGTGCCTAGGAAAGCACGTTAAGCCGTTGGTCCCGGCTGTCATTCGTGATAAATGATTTTATTTTTATAAGTAGGTTTGTACAATCACAATCAATCATCGTCAGTCAACACGTCAATCATGTTTATTTTTAAACTAGATGAAGTCGGCGTTTCCTATCTGACTACTCTGAGAAGAAAGGCCGAAACAAACTTCTGAGTTTGTCACAGTCTCTTTTAAAGTCCAGACATAATCTTGGTCAGGTTATATGAATCTTTGACAGTCGTTACGGGTAGTCAGAAGCCCGAAAGTCTAACAACCAGTCTTACCAAGGAGTATCGTATTACCCAGTAACTGGGTTGTGGAGGTCAGATAGGCAGTCGCTCCATGTAAAATACTGGTATTCAGCTGCATCCAGTTAGACTGGAAGCCGACCCAAACATAGTTGGGAAAAGGCTAGGCAGATGATGAATGATGATGATTCAACCAAATCTATGCCAGTTATAATGATTGATTTGTAACACAAGTACCTGTACCACATCACACGCCACTAATTCCCAATAATCTTCAATCATTCAATTAACAGAACGTTAGCTCCGAAACAATTAGAGGTCCCGCAATCCGAACCGAACTTTTGTTTTCCAGCTACACGCGAAACTCCGACACTGTGTCAATTTTATCTTCCGTATTTAACTGCAGTGTCAGCACAGTATCTTCCGTATAACAGTTCGAAATTCGTGCAAAGTTACGCGTTGCAAACTTCGCGAAACGCAGGTGCTAATTACGACTTTACTGCCGCTAAGGACCAATCACACTTGAGCCTTCCCGCCCCTCTTGATCCTAACATAACCGGTAGTACAGGGTATAGGGGACAAGTTTCTGCTAATCAGAGGTCCAGTTAAACTGGTGAATGTGCTCAGTAGTAATATTATCGAGCGCGTATAAATTAACAGGATTGCCCGTAGGACCTGGTTATAAGCGTTTGTTATTTGCTAAGCCTGGATTTGAAATGCTTGTAGCAATGATTTCAAAAGTAAGGATACGCCCGTCTGAACATTTTACATAGAAGTTCTTCGTTCGAATTTCGAAGTTCGCGCGCACCACTGTCAACTGAGTCGCGTTGGCCCTAAAACAGTCATTTTAGGGCCAGCGCGTTGGTGCCATTTAGTCGCGCCGTTAGCCCGGTCCTTACGCTAGTAATATATATGTCAATGGCTTGTAGATATTGTATGACAATGGGCGAATTAGTTCACTTGATATAGATATCTAATCCGCCTTGCTGCTACATGTGCAGCTACTAGGTACATTACAGGGTGAAATTGAAAACATGCGACAAATCGAAATGGGAGATTGTACTTACTCATCATTATGAACAACTTTTACTAAGGGACCAAACCCGAAATCGCAAAAACAAAATCAGCTGTTCCCTACATTTATGTTCGCATAACTAACTCGTCAAAATGTAGGGAGCAGTTAATTTTTTTCGCGATTGCAGCTTTGGTCCCTTAGTAAAAGTTGTTCATAATGATGAGTACAATCTCCGATTTCGGTTTGTCGCATGTTTTCAATTTCAACCTGTAAATTAGGGCAAAGAACCTCCTTTGCATTGTTTTCGCGGCCTCTCGTGAGAGTATGTTTTGTTTAAAAGATTTTAACATACCCATCCAGTATTTTTATCTCACGAACCGACGCGGGCTTTACTTGTGATTACAAAGTCTACAAAAACGATGTGTTTGTTGAGTTGTGAATGTCGTCTGAAACAATGGCGAAGTCGGACGTGTGTGTGTGTGTGCGTGTGTTACGTCTACTCGTCTTCACGCACACATGCACAGTGTGTTTGTACACCTGGCTACCACAAGTAGGCGCACGTCACTTCAAAATACTAAACTGATATTAGTAAAATGTAAAGGAACTATGCATGTCTGCCGAACCCTTCGGAGAAATCTGTCATGACGATATTATATTATACAGGATGGCAGGTACAGACGCCAGCACATCAAACTACCCGAAACTGTTAAATTTTCCCAATCAACCTTGAACCTTTTGCTTTGGCGATAAAGCTAAAGCATAAGGTTCAAGGTTGATTGGGAAAATCTGACAGTTTCGGGTAGGTTGACCTGCTGGCGTCTGTACATCGACGCACAACCTGTTACCATGCATTCTGTACATGATTTTGAATGATTTTTCTTTTTTTTTGCGGATGGGAAATCATCAGATGACCCCCTCCCGCTCTGGGTGGAGCGGAAGGGAATGTCAGACTCTTACTGACTATATAAAACCCACCCGTGTTCTTTCCTTAGCCCTTTATGTTCTGATCCCCTTGCGGTGAAATTTTTAGTCGTTTATTTGAAAAAAATTGCTGTTCCATACATTTTGCACTTTTCACTATGGGGTCTATGTTTCAGTTTGCGTGTTGATGCTCCTGCCTCCCTGTATAGGTAGGACGTCAATAATCGTGCCTAAACTCCAAAACTCCTAAATACCAAGGAACGAGCCATTTTACGAGCTTATTACTCTTTTTGAGTGGTTCAGCGAAGTTTTGTGAGTTAGCTATTAAGTAGACGCTCTATACTCGTTGGTTTACGTTCTAGTGAGAAGTTTTGCTAACAATAAGTAGGTAGGATAACATTTTCGAAGCAATTTAAATCTACCTGACTTTAGCTAACGCGACTAGACAGCTGCTCAGGGTATATTTTTCTTTGTTTTGGAAGAACAGCGAGAGCTAAATAGAAGAAAATAAGTACTTCAAAATACTTCACGTTAAGCCATTGGTCCCGGCTGTCATTCGTGGATCTTTGACAGTCGTTACGGATGGTCAGAAGCCCGAAAGTCTGACAACCAGTCTTACCAATGGGTATCGTATTACCCAGTAACTGGGTTGTGGAGGTCAGATAGGCAGTCGCTCCATGTAAAATACTGGTATTCAGCTGCATCCGGTTAGACTGGAAGCCGAACCCAACATAGTTAGCAAAAGGCTAGGCAGATAATAGTGATGACTTCTATTTAAGTTCGAAATCAATCCATGGGTAAAATAGTGCCTAATTATCATCAGAGGTTTATTCTGTCCCGGGTCTAGGGTGCTTTCCCAAATTATAATGATAGTTTTGTAAATTGGTTAAGCGTATTTTTATTTATTAAAACTCATAGGTCAAAGTCTTATGTCTTTCATCTTTATCTTGACTAACTGTTTACAATAAGTCATGAATGGCGAACCTCTATGTATACGTGTATGTGCCATTTTTCCAAATAAATATTTCATGCGGCCCTGATGTGCCAGCAAACAATCTTGGCTTACAGGCTTAGTGATTATTGGAAAAAAACAATATACTTTCTTTTAAAAAACAATATTATTATAATTTTGAATTTTTTTCTTTCTTTTAAAAGAAAGAGTGAGAAATATCAGGATCAGGACCTTTGGAAGGCGTTCGAGGGGCCGAAGCCAACTCGCAGAGGCCCGTTACACACCAACCGACGCTGTTCGTGCCCTGTCTGTACGCACAGCGCACTAGGCAAGTGCACCCAAGGACAACCCCCGGGCGGTGAAGGAACAGTTTTATATTTATTTAAATGATTATTATACAAATTAGTGCGACTTCTACTGTTGCAAACTAGATGGCTTAAGTACCTATATTCCTGAAATGATGCCTTGCCCAAATTATTTTGTTACGTGCTATCCCTGCACTAGGTACTAAAGTAAATGACTAAGTAACTAAATATGCAAATAAATACAAAAAAACAATAGGCCACTTATTATGTCCATCCGTAAGTGTCTCTCACACACTTGCTTAGATTCAACATTCACCCACTCACTTCCAAATATCTAAAAATATTACTTACCTACATTCTAACCGGAGTACAGTAAAGCAAGCCCTTTAACTATTTAGTTACAGTGTAGGTACTAGCAGTAAATCGACGTGGAACTCATTCGTAACCAGCCGACCAGATCTTTACGACTACGCCTGAGGATTCGTGACGTCATCGGCTGTGGATTAGGGCTGAGCCTAACCTATCTGTACCGTAGTGTGTTTGGATGATGATCACCGTACTTGAAAGAAAGAAATAAATAAAAATGGTTGCCTTCTTTCCATGGGGCTATGGTAGAAACTGCAGAACACCTGCCACTAGCCTTACTTACGAAAAATTGTTTTATTGTCACAAAAATAAGCATATCTACCATAGTACAGGTTTTTATATAAACCTATCTCAGACTTCAGTCTCTCACAAAGTTAGCTCCTTCTTCGTGCACTACCATTGAGCTAAATATATCAATGTGCACTACTGTCAAAGTCTAGCATTTAGTTCATAACTTGTGTAGAGAAAATAAACGTTTTTGTTGACGTGACAACGTCTTAAATTAGGTTGCGACTGGGAGTCACTTATGAAAAAGTGTAACGCTCGGTAACGTTACGATGAGTCACCGAACGAGAGAGAGGCCCGCCGAATGCCTTGCGTCTCTCTCCCACTCAACTATGATCGGATGATCGGTCGTTGTCACGTAAAATCTTCGCCCGTAAAACCGACTTTACAGGCAACCATTTTTTTTTTTTATTCTATGTTAACTCGAATTCGTCATCATCACCTTCCTGTCCCCGTCCCATGTTACTTGAGGTCGGCGCAACACGCTTTCTCCTTCCATTCTCCCCGTCAACCGTAACATCCGTCACGCTATCATTCACTCAATTTTCTTTCATAATATTTAAGTAACTCGAACCATGTCACTTAGGCTACGTACGCACTGACAGGTGGCTTGCTTAGCGCTTAGAGCCCAGTGACTTAACATCCTTCTATACACGCTAGGCGACTAGCGAAGCGCGCAGTGCGGCTGGTTGCAAAAATTCTAGAGCGTTCGTTTCACTTCGCTACTCGCAAGGCGACTCGCTAGGTTCGTACTATTCCTATTACTGGCCAGTAACAAAAGTAACGTTTCTGCGTTCCAGTTTGAAAAATATGGTTGGTAACGTTTACCACCTCAAACGAGGTATTTAACCTACCTTCCATTACAGGAGGAATATTCTAATTGATCAGTCTTACCTTCTAGTGTTATTTTTGAAATAGACGGTGTAATAGACATCGACGCGCAAAATGTTAGGTACACACGGCGACACATCAAGCTATAAATTTCCAGTTTTAGCTGACCTCGTATTGTATAGGTTTTCCATACAATCAGAAGTTTGCTTATATTGGCTGTGTATAGCTTGATGTGTAGCCGTACCCTCATGAAAGTTTAAATTTTTCGTCGGTTATTAAAAAAAATCGGTTGTTTCATACAAAAGGGTAGTACCAATACGGTCAAAAGGTAATGTATTATTTTATTTCTAACCAGAATTTAATATATTATAACTAACTATTTACACTAGGTACACGCCGAGGGTGCACTAACTGGAGTCACACCGCAATGTCAACATCAAGGCGTTCGTGGTGCGCTTGCCGAATTGCTATCTGCCCGTCGGCGTCGTCGTCATGGAAAAAAACTTCTAGCCGCAGGACGTGGTGTTCCGTCGCTTCCGCGGACAAGTACCTACCACAGAACTGCTCAAGAGTTAGAGTGAGTTAGGTAGAATAAAAATATGGATGTTTAGGTTAAGGCTTTTATGTATGGGCCTGCGTCGCCTGAAATAAATAATAAATTACTAACTATACAAATACAAAAACAAAAGGACACAGGCGTCAAAGTTCTCGTCCGCATCGCTGTCATCTGTGGGCAAAATGTATGAAACAGATGGTTTTTTTTACAGTTTGCCGTGTATAAATTCAGTATTAGTGATGGCGAGTGGGACTAACCCCTAAATCTTTACTTATAGTCGGTGCTCACAACTAAAGTTGAGAAAGTTACTTTTATGTTTCATAGATTTTATGGGCGTAAGAAAAACCTATACAAAGTTGTCGGTAAACTATAAAAAAACTAGTTCAGGAAACTTCTTTAGTAGGTATAGGTATACATAAAAAGGATGATTGAAAGAAATGTTATCTTTGCTCAGACTTTTTTAGTAGGTAAGGAGCATATATTTGTTCAAGTGAACATTTTACGAAAATAATGAATAATGAAGATGTTAGAAAATTAAATAGTACGCGATGTATAATTATCTAATACTCGAAGGTGGTTAACCTACTCATTCTGAAAAGAAAGAAGAAAGGAAATACGTTTAGTTGCAGTAAAATATGACCCATATAAAAAAATAACAAGTTGGGAGAAAACTTGCGTCACATCCACGCGAAACAGCCATCACTCAGCATAATTTCATTCATTTATTCATAAACAATTTACATTGTGTTGAACATTACATATTAAATAATATTATCACATGCAGAAACGATACCAAATAAAATGTTAAATAAAATTATCACGTGCGGAAAACAATACATATATAAAAGCCTAATTTGAATTGATGTGAGATGTCTAAGTAGTTCAAGAGTCATTTCATATAAAATATGTCAACAAATAAATATAATGTCAAAAAAAAGAATTAAAAAATAGTACCTAGGTGTAATGTCAAAATGAGAGTCAAAAATATTAGGAGTTCATCAAGGTCCTAATGATGAGCACAGTTAAAGTCAAAAATAATTTTAATTTACCTAAGGCTTGTTCACTGCTATTATTATAAGTGACTATTTTTATCATTTGTCATAAATTCTGATACCTACCGAATATAAACATTTTTCCAACAAGAAGGCTTTACTTTAGTACCCTATACGAGACAGAGCTCGCGCTGGTTTACAGCGACAGCCGGCGTTGACGTGATGACGTCAACCGGTGCAGCATACTATTAGATATTAATAAAAAACAACAATCAAAATAAGAAATAAAATAGATAAATATAAATTAGTAAGAAACTCTTCACCTTTATTATTATCTAGTATAGATTTCAAAAGCGATATTATTCTAATAAAAGAAGCTTACCCACAAATTCGATAACATACAAATGGGTTTTTATTATGATTTACATATGTACAAAAAAAAAATCTCTTCATACCTACTAACGAATACAAAAACAATGACTAAATTCCCCGATATCTGTTTTAGACAACCAAGCCAAACCAAAAGAATTATACTATCACAACTTGGTGCATATCATTACACCTCTATTGAATAAAATTGATTTGTATTTTCAATGCAAACGAAGATACAAAATATGATACAGCCGTGGAATATACTGCCAAATCTGGGAGCACCTCCAGCCATAGGTTCTGTTATTATTTGGCGGATTTCCAAAATAATTACTTACGTAAACCAGTCGCCCGGGAACGTGGATCGCGATCTAACGGCGATCGCGGTGTGCTGGGATGTGGCATTTATTAGAGAACTAGCTTCTGCCCGCGACTACCCCGTCGCATCGCATCGCCTGCCCGCGCTGATACTTCGTTTTCACTTAGCGTTCTTTCTGCCTTTTTTCCCTTTGCTCAGCTCCTAGGGGTCATAGCGTGATGTTAAATAGCCTTCTTTTCAAAAATTGGGCTAAAAAATGCAAAAAGAATTTTTGAAATTCGATTGGTAGCTTCAGAGATTAGCGCGTTTAAAATAAACAATCAAACTCTTCAGGTTTATTATTAGTATAGATATACGCTGATATATGCTGTAGAGCAAATAGACTAGAAGAAGCGAGCTTTTAACAAAGCGTATGCTAAGTGCTTGCGATTGAAGAAGCAGTTCAGCAGTGGACAGCTTTAGGCTGAAGATGATGATGCCAATTGCGGCTTTGTGCTTTCAGATTATTACAAGGTCAGATTTCGCCGCGGTATTATTAATTTCTTTCACTGCCAGTCAATGAAAAGACCACCTCAGACATCGATCTACATGGTCCTCATATAACCTGACCAAGATTATGTCTGGACTTTAAAAGAGACTGTGACCTCTGAGTTTGTTTCGGCCTTTCTTCTCAGA
Source organism: Oligia fasciuncula (assembly GCA_963082905.1). NCBI lineage: Eukaryota > Metazoa > Arthropoda > Insecta > Lepidoptera > Noctuidae > Oligia > Oligia fasciuncula. The sequence goes on from OY720400.1 coordinate 19,449,755, forward strand.
GTGGTCAGATAGGATACGCCGACCTCATCTAGTTTTAAAAAAACATGATTGACGTGTAAAAGTGTTTGTACAAACCTACTTACAAAAATAAAAACATTTATCATTTATCAATGATGTCTAAGATTAACAGACGTCCAAAGTAACACCTCCAAAAGAATATGTTTTAAAAAAAACTAATTTCTAACATCTATGTAGCAACAAGCCAATGCGAGCGCTGTATCAAATATTCATTATCTCCCGAAAAGGGTACTTTGAAAGTGAATTTCGGATCGAGAACAGAGTAATTTGGCAACAACGGGCGAACAAATTAAATGCAATTATTTTGGTACCTCATATCGATTGATATCAATTTAGGTGGAATCGATTACAGCGCTTTAGTCGATTGATTGGGACCATCAGTCCAGTGAGTCCAATGCAATTACAGATGAGAATGGGCCGTAAGAATAAGTTTTATAGGTATTCATAAAAAAACGTTTACCAGGCATTATTCACTGGTTTTGTGGATTCGTTGGGTCGCCAGGGAACTTCATAATGACTTTCCTTGGTATTTGGCAAACATAATTATGCAAACACTGTAGCTGGAAATTACAACTGAATATGTAGGTACTGTCACAGTATACACTAACTAACTAAATATTAACTAAATATAACTAAATATTCTTATATAATAACAACCATATATGGTATAACTGAAGCCATTAGTTTCCAAATTAAATAAAGGGAATAATTTAAGGTAACCACAAGACTAGCTAAATGACATATTTTTATTTTTCTCGTTTTTAAAGCGAAACACTACTGAATAATTTTGGACACAGTTTTATCGATCCTATGCTTAAAACATTTGCAACTTTGTCAACAGAATCACAGCAACAATTCTTTTCCTCCCAGAGCATTTCCTTATTACTAAACCCCAACAAAAAAAAATAAACCCAAGAATTGTTCGTTGAACAAAGACGGTGATTTCAATTAAACAATAAAACTTGAGGAACAATTCACCCCTCAGCGGTGACGCGCGACGTGGCTTGTCGCGCGAACTCCCGCGAAACCAATTTAAAGTGTCGTGCGAAATAAAATAGTGTCGTGCGGAATCCGCGTCGTCATACTCAGCAAGATGAATTATTGCACGATATTAGATACGTCTTAAGAAAAGATTAAGATGAATTCTCGTTTTTTTTTTTGTTTTATTATTGTACTGTTATACACAGTACAAGTATTGGTTTTAGTTGTGTGTTGGTTTTTAGCGCAAGAATAATCAATTTTCTGTCATTCTTTAGGAGAATTGTTAAAATATAAGGCTAAAAATGCACCCGTGCACCAGTTTGTTTTTGTTGAGTGTTGTGCAAAACACTAAATTGTCCGCAATATTTCATATAGGTACTTTTTAAAAGTCACATGTTACCAAAAATATAAAGGATTTAGTGTTTATGACATCGAATATCTAAATCCCATTCATTTTTCCATAAATTTCAAATACGCAAAACAAACATTGCGTAGATAAAAAGTTGTTTTATTTTAGTTACACTTGCACATTGTAAGTTATATAGGACGGTTAAACTTGGTACTTATTAAAAGAACAAAATTTTACATACCTGCATAACGTACCTGTTTATAACAATAAAACAGGTAATAGGTATTATATTAGTCGTGTAATAGCGATATAGGTACATTTTATTTTACAATCACTAACTTCCTCACGGTAATAGGACTTTTAATAAAAAAAGTAGATAACTGACAAAAAGTGACTGAAATCTATACCTACCTATTATACCCCTTCGGGATTACACGCGTGAAGGTGTGAAGTTATGTAAGTATGACCGTAGCATCTTGAGTTAAGATATTATAAGTCATCTGGTACAAATTGAGCTTAGAATAAGCATAATCAACCTGTAATGTTCCCACTGCTGGGACACAGGCCTCCTCTCTTCGAAAGGGAGTGGGCTATAATCTACCACGCGGGCCCAGTGCGGTTGGTAGATGTCAAATGTCTTCCAATTTTTTGTCGTGCCGGTTTCCTCACGAGGTTTTCCTTCACCGTTTTAAGAGCAATGGTGAAGAAATTATTTACACAAAGTAAAGCGCCTGAATTGGTTTGAACCCACGACCTACAACTCGTAAACCGAGGCCGTTACCACTGGGCCACCAGTGCTCAAATTGAGCCTGTTTTTTTTAATTTATTTATTTAATTATATTTTAATACAGAGGTAGTAGGTAGAGGTACTTAATTCTTATGAAAAAGATTTGAATGATTAGAAACATAATATTTTTACCGAGAACTTTTTCTCTTGTCTCTGGTCAGTATTTTCTCTCGTCGTAGTGGCTTTGTTTATATTGTGTATGGACACTGCGGGCTCTGTTTACTTCCCCTATGTCTTACAAGATCTTACAAGGGGACATCTTCGACAACTCGGCAGCTGTCAACACAAACTGTTTTCTCATTGTTTTTAGAAGGGCGTACCTTTGTGATGGAAGGTTGTATGTATAGAGATAAACGAATTAAACTGTAGGAACTCTTGAACTATGAGTCGGAGATTTTCGGAATATTAAGTACTAAAAGTAAATTAATTACTTCTCGTTATTTTTTTACTGCTCCAATATACATAGTTGGCAGATGATGAGTTTTTCGCTGTGTCAATCCTCGGGCAGACCCGTCTGTGTGAGATTTGTGTAGGTACTTGCTACTCTTACACTAGACATCTTGTGGCAACGTTTTACTTCTTGGCAACTTTTTGAATAAAAATCTGAATAGACAACAGGAAGGCTAATTAAGCTAATTGGCTGCATTATAATCAGCCTATAATGTTCCCACTGCTGGGACACAGGCCTCCTCTTTGTGAGACGGAGTGGGCCGTAATCCACCACGCGGGCCCAGCGCGGGTTGGTAGATGTCACATGTCTTCGAATTTTTGGTTCTAGGATATGTCAGTTTCCTCACAATTGGCTGCGATATATACCTAGAAATTTACGTATACGTAGTGAGATACAAACTCACAAGATACGGGCAGAAAAATGTACCTAGGTGAGAACACCATCCATTTCTTGCTGCTATCTATTCACACTAGTGAGTGTAACTGCGAGTATAAAACTAATATACACCTGCACTAAAACTATTCGGAGGCAACAAACGCCAGGCTATGGCGGCAAGAAATACATTCGCCTGCATTGTTCAGTTAACTGAGAAACTAACTAAACTTGCACACCGCCAGTAAATGGATTTTGTTGTTAGTTACATTGAAAATAGGTGTTAAAAACCAAAATGGAGAATTTATAGGTTAGCTTGTCTTGCATGTTTCGGTAATCTGACCATTTTATCGCAGATTTATAGTGTTGTGATGCAGAAAATCTTGATTTACAAATAATAACATTAGCGATCATCAAAGAGATTAAAGATACTACCCACCCAAATGGCCTACCCAATTGTCCTGTCTTTGGTATTGTTCGTCGAATCGTTGAGCTCCTCAAGTTCTGAGTTGAGCTGCACGATTTTTGACAAATGCTGATTGGACAGGTCCGCTCAATCTGTGTGGTTCTTTCCTCAAAAGACCATTTCAGACACCAATCTACATGGTCTTCACACGATCTGACCAAGTTTTTGTCTGGACTTTAAAAGAGACTGTGACTTCTGAGTAGGTAAATATTCGAAGTTTTTAGATTTTCGAATATTCGAAGTTTTTACAGGCAGTATTCGAATTATTCGAATATTTATTCGAATATTAACTTTTTCCTTTGAAACCAAGTTGAAACCTTGAAGGGACAACTTGCTTATACAATTAATACACAAGTTTGAGTTGAGTATTTTTATTATATGAAATTGAATCACCTTTAAGCAACATAGTTTGACATTATAATGAAAAAAAAAAACAAATCAAAAATATTAAGGGGGAAGCGCTAAGGTAGCCTGCGAAATTCAAATTTTCTTACGTTTTTTGCAATATGCTGGCCAGTATTAAGTTGTACATTGATTAAAATATGATTCGCGGTCGTAACAAATATGTATTTACAGAATTACAATAATTACAATCAATTTGTTCGACGACACTACTTTTCACCTCGCTGCTTCCCTACGACTAGGCACTCCTTGCTGTTCTCCCCATCGCTGTCACTGTGGCGAAGATGTCAACAGCCTCGGACACCACTTGCAGCCGAAGTGCGGGTCGCTTAGCGCGGCACGCTTAGCGCGAACATTAATGACATCATCCGAAGAGCTCTTGTCACCGTCGGCGTTCCAGCTGTATTAGAACCCAATGGCTTGGCACGCGACGATGGCAAGAGACCGGACGGTATGTCTTTATTTCCATGGAAGGTGGGTAGGCCTTTAGTGTGGGACGCTACGTGTGTTGATAATCTTGCGCCATCCCATCTTCCCGGCTCGGCATGCTGTGCTGGCGCTGCTGCTGTGGCTGCGGAAAACCTCAAGCGGCGAAAATATAATAACCTCATCGGAAACTATATTTTCGAGCCGTTTGGGGTTGAAACTCTCGGGCCGTGGGGTCCGAGTGCTCATGGTCTTTTTAAAGAAATTTCGAAACGGCTGGTTGACAATTCCCGTTACCCAAGGGCTGGCTTTTATCTTGGCCAGAGGCTAAGCATCGCCATACAACGTGGTAATGCCGCCAGTCTCTTGGGTACATTACCAGTCGACAGCGATGCGGATGATTCGACGCTATTTTTTAGTTTCTGTATAGTTTTAGTTAAGTTAGGATTTAATTTTGTTATTTTTAGTTTGTATAGCCAAATAAATATTTTCAAAGAAAAAAAAATCAGTAATACAACTTGTTAAGTTAGTATAACCCCCAAATGTCAAGATTTCATGAAAAAGTCATTCTTGGGGAGTTGTGTTGATGACTTTATTCATAATAATTCTGTAAATACATATTTGTTACGGCTGCGAAACCTCGGAGTGGCGGCGCCGGCACTGTGTGTGTACGTGTAAAGCGCGGTCTGTAGGTAACAACTTGTAAGACAGACGTAGTTCGTATTTTCAAACTGAACTAAAAATTATTCGAATATTCGAATTTAACATCAGTCAATATTCGAATAGCAAAAATTATCGAATATTCGCATTATTCGAATATTCGAATTACAAGCCCTACTTCTGAGTTTGTTTCGGCCTTTCTTCTCAGAATAGTCAGTTAGGAAACGCCGACCTCATCTAGTTTAAAAAAAAATATGATTGACGTGTAAAAGTGTTTGTACAAACCTACTTACAGAAATAAAATCATTTATCATTTATCATTATCATTTATACTATGGCGGTCTCTACATAGCAACATGCAAACTACACATCATGCTGACGTCACCCAAAAAAACCTGCATCGCGCAAGCAGAGTTTACCTCGCAACTATCCTATAAATACAACGTCCCGACATCAAGCGTCGGGTAGTAGCCCACCAAACACAACACCCGTCTGGTCTGAGGATCTTCCCTTTTCTGGAGGATGAGTGAACTTTACACCCTGTTCCTTATACCTCTATTTATTACAATAGAGAGGCTATTAGAAGAAATGTCATACAAAAGCTGTGATCCCAAGTCTCGGTGACGCCATCTAGCATAACTTAGCAAAATAACATAATAGCCAAGTTGAACGCGATACACTCTTACCGACACTAGTGTTTGATTACAAACCGTCAGATAGTTTAACTTAGAAAAAATATTTAATTTGTCTAAAAACTCGGTAAATTATAAAATACTAACGAATATAAACCAGTCAAGTCCAGACATTTTATCACTACCAGAGTGACTATGGTCTTGGGTTGCAATACCATTATGCGGGCGTATCACGTATGATACGAGACATAGAACTGAACTGAGCGAGATGACCTGTAGGTGATACCAAGTACATTTTGATGTTGTTCGCTTTGTCCCGTCTATCGTAAGTATATTTAAAAGTCTTTGCCGATCATTTTTGTGAGATGATAAAGAAGTTCCGTCGTAAATGTTGATCCAAGGTTGTTCCCCGATACATTCGAAAGAAAGCTTGTCCAGTACCCGGAGCTTTAATATAGGAAGCACTAGCACACCGAGTTTCAGAAAGTCACAGTTTCAGTCAGTCACACATGCCATGCCGTCTATTCTGTACAAACACCGTGAAAACTTAGGTGAAGTGACCTTGAAGTGAGCTGTCATTTCACCTGATGAATCTTAGGGATTGACACTAAATTGACAGCTCACTTCAAGCTCACTTTGACGATACACGATCACGATTTTTACAAAATAGTTCGGCGTATGTGTGGCACAGATGCTTTACAAAGGCGATCATTTAATGAAATTCGACGGGCCATATTATCGGCAGCGTACCTACTAAATCACCAGCTTCTTTTCTAATAAACCGTTACAAGTGAGGAAGCTAAGCCGTGCTAAGCAGTAATGAGGAGCGGGGATTCCCTCCGCGCATCCGTCAGTGCGGATGGCTTAATTGCTTGGAGAGGTGCCAAGCGGACTGTTTGTTCGTAGAGCTGATGCCTTCTGCTTCATTACGAGTCCATCGATTTGAAAGTGTATGCTTTTGAGTGGAAAATGTAGGTGAAGAGGTGAAAAAAATGCTGGGTGGAAAAGAATGGGGGATGATCCCATTCTTTTGTTGTTGCTTTTCTGTTTTATATTAACAATGATTTCTTATATTGACCTAGATTATGTCTGTACTTTAAAAGAGACTGTGACCTCTGAGTTTGTTTCGGCCTTTCTTCTCAGAGCAGTCAAATAGGGGACGCCGACCTCATTTAGTTTAAAAAAAATATGATTAACGTGTAAAAGTGGTTGTGCAAAACTACTTACAAAAATAAAATCATTTATATTATACATTGACATTTTCTCTAAGAACTTCAATCGAGAATGAGCATATTTTGTTAAAAGACCAAGTATAAATTGAACAGCAAATTGTTCAATTTATACTTGGTCTTTTAACAAAGTGATCCTTGTACACAGCAGTACACACTTACATACATGTAGGTAGTTTTAGTAGGTATTATATTATTGATATACAAATTGTGTGCAACATTTTTTTCTACCTAATAAGAAGTACCTACGCCTAAGTCAAACAATTTTAAAATCATGTAACGCTCCAAGTCAGGCCTTTGTTTTAACAAAAACTGTTATAAAAATTCCTTAAAAAAACACATAAACAAGGAACAAAACTTCATCTATGTACTCGTACCTGTAGTTGTGGGAGTGATCTTAATCCTTTCTGGCGGAGCTGATTGTGTTTTGATGTGGGACTCAACGGACGAATCTCGAGCTGGGACCCTGGACACTGGACGTTTTATAAACTCAAGGCTGAAATGGGAATCAAGAAAAGTGTGTTTCGCTCGCGTATGTCTGCAAGTGCATATACTTACAATCAACATAATGACGTGACGTCAGTGTCATCAGCGTAGAAAATTCCAGAATCCTGCGCGACCGAGACGCGCACAAGACATGCGCCCTCTTGAGTTTTTCACTCGAGTTATAAATTAGAAAAGAAAATATCATATTATTTTTCATAGACTGTGTTGTATTAAAATCAAATTAAGATTAAATTAATTCCTAAACCGCATCTATTATTTACTTCCATCCACGCAACCACAACGAGCATTCATCGTTAAGACGAAGTGGAACCAGAAGTGTTCAGAAAGATGTTAAGGAGCTCTGCAAATTAGGTGCTGTACCGGATAAGTATTCGGCGGTTTTATTAATAATGGATACAAAACTGAAGGTAAGGTAGGTACTTAATGAAAAATTGAGGCGCGCAAAACAAAACCAAAACCAAGCAACTCCGCTACCGGTTTCCACAACGGAGAGGAGATGACGATCAACTTGATCAACCAACTTTGCATTAAAATTAATCAAATTTACAATGTGAAATCCCAGAATTCCGGCTTCTCTCCCTTGTGATAGTAAGTAACCAGCAGTTGTAAAACAAGTCAATAGATCCTGATACGATACTTTTCATGTCATAGGAAACTATTTTTGACAAGGATTACCCTGCCCTCCTAGACCTGCAATTCGAAGACATGTGACATCTACCACCACGCACTGGGCCTGCGTAGTGGATCCACTCCCTCTTACAGAGAGGAGGCCTGTGTCCCGTAGTGAGAACATTATGCTGATTATACTTATGCTACATTGTACACACATTGCTTTTGTTACTTGCTGCATTGTATGTACCTAAGTACAGTAGACTGCACGTCGGACTAGCGCAGTAAGGAGTTTATATAGAATGCGAGGCCAACTTATACTGGATTTGTTTCCTGACGTGCAGCTTACTGTAATATTAATTAATTCGTTATCATACCAGAAAAAAACCTTTCCAACACATATTTGACTTGCTTTAAGAATGTCGGATATGTCGCGATTCCCTCACGACTTGCACCACATTTTAAGAGCGGGATTACCCAGGATTTTTTCCCACTAAGCCGGACGTAATTGGATTCCAAATAGACCGTAGAAGGAGAACGTTTCGTCGAGCGATCGACTCATTTGTTTTAGATATTACAATAAACTCGGCGACTTCCACCTGCTGTTCATTTTATTTATTTTATGTATTGCGGAAGTTATGGTGGCTTTTAAGGCGGGTTACTGTTTAATGGTCGGCGATTTGCTGGGAGCTGCAATGAAATCTAAGGTTGATTTATCTATATTTCATAACCCACGTTAGAGATCCTCCTAAGCCAAAGAAAAGGGATGATATGAAAGAGAAGGGAGTGAATGATAGCGTGACGGTTGAGAGGGGAGAATGGAAGAAGAAAAGGTGTTGCGCTGACCCCAAGTAGTTGTGTCGCGCGCGATTATATGGCGTGTCGCGCCTGTTTGTAGGAGCCTTAACACGGGACAAGGACAGGGAGATGACGATACAGGACCTCCGACTTACTTCTTCACCTACATTCGGCACATACTGGAAATATTTAGCTTCTGTCGTGGTAATTTTAGGCCAGTCAGCAAGGTGGCGAGGCTTACTGCCTATAAGGACACGCGGAACGTATCGTGTACCTTTGGAACCTCTTTTTATTGCACCCCAGGAGTCTACTAAGCCCAGGTTCGCACGGGCGATTTTTTTCCGCGCATTAGATTTTCAACGCTCTGTTTAGCGCCGAGGGTTGATAATCCAACAGTGTTTTTTGACGCGCTGGGAAGCGCGCGCGCCTCTGTTGGATTCTCAATACTCAGCGCAACATTGAGAGTTAAAAATCCAATGCGCGGATAAAATCCCGCTGCAATATTTTTACGTCCATATGTGAACGCGGGCTATGCTAATACTGTTGTGTTTGATCATAAATCATTTCCAATCAAATACTTAATACACCCACTCAACTTGCATTAAAACAGGTAATGCAGTTAATCACTAATTAGCACAGCTAATTATATTAGGTTAATTTTATTGTATTCAATGTTAATACGATACATCAAACACACTCATGAAATAAAAGACACTTGACGTAACAATCATAATATTGTAAACTGTTGCGGTAAACCCCAGTGCTGTAGTTTGTTTATCCATACTAATATTATAAATTCGGAAGTAACTCTGTCAGTCTGTGTCTGTCTGTATGTTACCTTTTCACGCCTAGACCACTGAACAGATTTCGATAAAATTTGGCAGAGAGATAGATTGCATCCCGGGAAGGACATACGATAGTTTTTATCGACGTACCGTACATAGCCGTGGGCGGAAGCTAGTAATTATATAATAACACAAATTTTTTTTTCGTTATGGCACCTATTCGTAGTGGCACTCATGCAAGGTTAAATAACAAGTGCTCCGAGGAGGCCCGGGCAGTTGGAATTTTGAAAGCATAGAGCCACCAAGCATGTAGCCTGCATTAGCAATCACAGTATCAAACCACCAGGCCTGTATTCCACAACAGGGCAGGCAGAAATTTTGTAGCAACCCTAAATTTCCCCAGTAATAACAAACAAAACAAAGCTGAGTATATTAACACAGTCAACTGTCATTATTAGCTTCCGAGCACTAACTAAGCTTATTCATTCATTTAGTACCCCGTGAAACCGCCAGAGCGCGCCACATACTACTGGTTCGCAAACATTTATATCGCAATTAAAATTCCGCAGAAACTAATTACAAACCAGTGGTTAACGATTACTGGATCGTGGTTATTGTTGCTATTATTGTTTGTAATTTATTATTAATAAGCTAATGTATTATGTAGTTTAGTTTTTGGTTTATTATTATCAGAGAGAGCTTTTATAAAGACCTCACCCACGGGTAATTTTCAAAGTGGCGATTTTTATCACGGTGCTCAGCGCCGTTTGAAAATGAGATGCACTCTGTTGGATTCTCATTGCTCGACTGAACACCGAGGGTTGAAAATCCAGTACACGATAAAGATCGCGGCGATAAAAATTCGCCCGTAGGTTTCGCTACCAACCTTGGCGACTGGTAATGTTTTGACAATAGCACGACTCGTAGATATAGATTCATCAAGCAACACACGAAATAAGAATATAGCTGACAAAAGTAAGAAAGAAAATGAAAGAAATAAAAATATAGGTTTATTTGTCACAGCAACACGTGCATACAAAAAGATAATTAATTCTAATAATAGGAAAAATAAATCTATATTCACGAGCACAAAGCCGAAATAGTCGACGTCTGCACGTTATGACTGACAAGAAGACTTCCACTCAGCATGATGCTGTGCTATGGAGGACTCACAGCACAGCGCTGATTTTCAGTGGTTACCCAAAAAGGACGTACGGAAACCAAGTCAGATCAAATGAAAAAAATCAAGTAATCAAGTGTTATCCTATATTTTACCCAAAGCCAAAAGATGTAAGGGTTCTCCATGGACGTAATATATAGGGTGACTGGTAATTAGTGACCGATACTTAAACACGTGATTTTACTCATCATTATGAACAACTTTTACTATGGGAGCAAACCTGAAATCGTGAAAAAAAAACAGCTGTTCTCTCTACATACATTTTTGACGAGTTTTTGACATTGATTGTCGCTGAGATGAGATTGCGACTAGATTTTGAACGTTTTTAATTACGGGAATTGGCCTTCAGATCTATTCTGTAAAAATCTCACCTTGAAAACTTAGGTGAAATGAGCTTGAAGTAAGCTGTCAATAGTGTCAACCCCTAACATCAGGTGGAATGACAGCTCACTTCAAGATCACTTCACTTAATTATTTTCAGAATCAAACGGCTGATGTCATAGAAGAAAGATTGAATGTAGAAAGAAAATACGTTTATGACCCTATGCGAGACAGAGCCCCAGCGCAGGTTTTCAGCGACAGCCGGCGTTGACGTGATGACGTCAACCGGTGCAGCATACGATGAAATATAAAAAAAACAACAAACAAAATAAAATAAACATACATTACTTAGTTCTAAAAGTTGGTATAAATATGTGAAATAGTAACATTCCAAGAACCGACACCATAGAGGTAGGTACCTACACGTAAAGTCAATTCAAACCTGTTTCAAATTAATTTTATTTCAAGTTAAACAAATATCAACTTTATCTTAATGGTAATTAAGTTGATTTTAGAGTGACTAGCACTATTGAAAAACTGAACTTTATTGTGTAGGAGTAATAGTTATATTTCCATAAACTCATAAGTATTTGTTTACATTTTTGGCAAATAAATCGCGAATGGAGATTATTTCCTACACGGATCCAGTGTTAGCATTACCATTCTTCCAACCTTTGCGCCAAAGTAGTCGGCTTCCAGGTGCAGCTGAATATCTACCTCTTACTCCTAACATATTATATGCTTATTGGAACTTAACCGAAACTCCCACGCCTAAGTAGGAGTACAACAATATACTAAAGACTGGAATTTAATTAAGTAAACACACATTTCACAGCATAACACTAAAAACAGAAACAAAACCTTTATAGAGCTGGAGCGAACTCAATGCAGTTTGAGGTGGGTTAGTGAGGGGACGCAAGTCGATTGGGAACTGTAATCGATTAAAAGTTTAGTCATTTATTTTTGAGTAAGTTTGGTAAGTTTTTTTTGTATTTTTAATATTAATTTTGATTTTTCTTTTTTTTTTTGCTTGAGTACGTATAGATTTTATTGTATTTGTTGGTATATTGGCGTGGCTAGCTAACATATGGCAAATATTTTAATGTAATGTTCTATGTCCTGTAATGTTAATTACTTTGCTTAGCTTGTATTGTATCAATATTATTTACTTTTTATTTTTTAATCTTACTTGTTTGTTAAAGTGTACTGTATACATTCAAGTATTTTCTAACTGAACAGACAGCTGTGCTGCTGGGGAGTTTATAGCGCCACTTCTTCCCAGCGAAAGCACTAGGTGAGGGGCGGGCGTTTTTGGGGACAGTCTTTTGTAATTTTGACGTTCGAAAAGTGCTGATTTGAATAAATGACTTTTTATTTGATACCCAGTAACTGCGTTGTGGAAGTCAGATGCCTATCTGACTTCCACGGTCATTGTAAAATACAAGTATTCAGCTGCATCCGGTTAGACTGGAAGCCGACCCCAACATATTTGGGAATAGGCTAGGCAGATTGATTTTTTTTGGTCTATCCAAATCTAACATTATAACAAACTAAACTTTATATAACAGCATTGTAAAAGGCCAAAATAGGTGCCGCATCTTGGTAAGATACCTTGCACAGGATAGACCGCACGGTACCTAGCGGTAGCATAAAGTGTGAAATCAACATCACCCAAACTCACGACCGAAACCTACATTCTAAACTTATTTACAGACAAATATACGTAAATCCATTATGCATAATAAACAAGCTAACACTAAAATATATTATATTATGTTACAAGGAGGAAAAGCTCATTGGGCATCAAAAAATTCGTCCGCATCCCTGTCAATAGGAAAAGTGCCCAAACGGCTGGCAGCATTGCTACGTTGAATGGCAATGCTGATTCTTTGGCCTAAAAATAGGCCATAGAATTTATTTCTAAACTAAAATTAACATCGATTAAATAATTAGGATCGCAGCAGGTGGCGTTCAGTAGTTTCTGCCTACCTAAATGGGAAGAAGGCGTGAGATTATATTTGTATGCACTGTCAAACAGTTACGTCCCCCATTCCGCAGGACTGTTTCAGGGTCTAACTCTCCAGTCCCGAGACTTTGCAGACTTCTTAACAATCGTGATGAAAGAATCGATATTTGTTGCACTTCACTTCAAAAATTCAAGCGCCAAGTCACCAAAATAGATTTCCCCAACTATTGTCAACTATTCGTATTAAAATTGTGTAAAAATTATGCGTCAATTCTGTACCTACAATTTTTTTTTATTATTGTTTTTTTTATTATTGTTTTTGCATGCTGTGTCTATTGCTTAATATTGTGCACTTGGCTTGTATATTTGCATGTGTTAATATAGTTGCACAGTGTAACGATTGTAGATAGACCAAATAAAACATCGACTAAACACCAGTCGACTAGCTCCACTTTCCCTGCACTATCGTCCCTTACCTTGCTCGTAGAATGCAACAAGCATTTTTCTTTCAAAATGCTCCCATCCGGTGGAAAATTTTCCGTAGCTCACACATTTTGCGGCTTTTCTTTCGGAAAATACGCGCGTAGGGTTAAATGTAGCCGGTCTTCAGTTTATATATTGAGGCGAGGAGTTTTTTATCCTTTTTATCCTGCTGTTTGGTTTTAAGAATAATACGACAAATTCCACACTTGTGTCGTGAAAGGTAACTGAAGGGAGGGACCCGCTTTCGTCCTCCTTCAAACCAAAAGAGTAAGATCCACCAACCACCAACCTGTCTTCCAAGCATCAATAACTCCTTTCCTGCATCCTTTTTTGAAGTAGTCGTTTGGGAAGTACATTTTAAGTAGTAGAATATTAATAATATTTAGAAAGAAAGGAAGAAAATAATTTTATTTGACCCAGGTTAAAGCACACATTAAAATAATAAAAAAAACAAAACCCGATTAGATACTTTTTTTAATAATTATAGATAATAGTATAGGGGTGTTTACGGAAAGAAGTAAAATGGTAGGTATGTTGTCACAAGAAACAAAGGACTGCCGTCAATAATAATAGATAACTATATCATAAAATTCATATCAATGAATCGTTCAAATTGTTCATGTCTAGCTTCCGTTACCCATCTATAAGGTAGGTACTGCAGTAGGCGTCTTCTAAATGTGTCATAGAATATGGCATTCCATATTTTGGAAGCCGCATAACGGAAGCTGCCTCTAAAAGCGGAACCTTTAAAATAAAAAGGTTTTTTTTTAACAACTAGCTCATTGTTAATTTTTTCATGGATCAAAATCATAGATACAGGGTGATTGGAAGATGGGTGCAAAGCTTTAAGGCGATGATAGTACAGGCAATTCAGAACCATTTAAGCCATGGTTGTCTTAGACGAAGTCTTACCACTTTTTTTTTACCAATTTCTTAAGATTTTTTTCGAAAATTCCCAAAGTTTTAACTAAACTACTTATTTATGGCCAAATTGAATGATAAACGAATTCATTTTTATTGTATTTAATTAAAGTAATGTGTAAGCAATCTAGCAAAACATGTTTTAGGCCTCTGTGTCGTTAGACATTTTTTTTACAGACATTTAAAGTTCATAACAAATTTTAAAATTTATAAATACTTTTTGTAAACCTTATTTTAAAAATCACGGAGCGTGCTTTTTTTGTTCAAACCTTTTTGAAAACATGCTTGATAATCGCTCTTTCTTTTGAGGTAACATTTACGCAGATATCTTACAAATTATTGAAATTAGGACCTAAAAACCAATTTAAGGGAGAAATTTTAAATTTTAGGCAGTCTAAATAAAACAACATTTGAATTAAATTTATTTATGTTTCATGGTCAAAATGTTGTCCGTGATTCCTAATACAAGCACGGCTCCGTCTTCTCACTTCTGTTGTTGTTATTTTCAACATCATCTCCAGCTTCATTGTTTCAAACTCTGAATTCATTCTCTCTATCAGTTCTTCTCTCGTGTTTATTTCAACATTCGTATACACTAGCTCCTTGGCCCGGCCCCACACGAAAAAGTCCAGCAGGGTCAGATCTGGTGAGCGAGCGGGCCAAGGGATGGGTCCATCTCTGCCAATCCAGCTGTCAGGAAAACAATTATTTAAGTGTTCCCTTACATTTAACATCCAATGCGTTGGACAGCCGTCTTGCTGAAAGATGACTGTACTGTCTCTTGCGAATATCGGGACACCGGTTTCTCTATCAGCTCTGGTAAATCCACTTGTAGAAAGTGCAAATCATTTTCACCATTGAAAGTCTCCGGTAAGAAGTGGGGCCCAATCAACGTCCTGCAAATTACTCCAGCCTCCAGAATTTCCTCTGAAACGACACCTGCTTCTTAAAATGTGGATTATTGTCTTTGGCGGCCCATTCATGAAGGTTATGAAAGTTTTTAATGCCCTCCCTAGAAAACTATAATTTGAAATCAATCTTGTGGACGGATGAAAGCAAATTTTCTAGGGAGGGCATTACAAACTTTCATAACCCACACAACACATGGGGAACACTTAAATAATTGCTTTCCTGACAGCTGGATTGGCAGAGATGGACCCATCCCTTGGCCCGCTCGCTCACCAGATCTGACCCTGCTGAACTTTTTCGTGTGGGGCCGGGCCAAGGATCTGGTGTATACGAATGTTGAAATAAACACGAGAGAAGAACTGACAGAGAGAATGAATTCAGAGTTTGAAACAATGAAGCTGGAGATATGATGTTGAAAATAACAACAATAGAAGTGAGAAGACGGAGCCGTGCTTGTATTAGGAATCACGGACAACATTTTGACCATGAAACATAAATAAATTTAATTCAAATGTTGTTTTATTTAGACTGCCTAAAATTTAAAATTTCTCCCTTAAATTGGTTTTTAGGTCCTAATTTCAATAATTTGTAAGATATCTGCGTAAATGTTACCTCAAAAGAAAGAGCGATTATCAAGCATGTTTTCAAAAAGGTTTGAACAAAAAAAGCACGCTCCGTGATTTTTAAAATAAGGTTTACAAAAAGTATTTATAAATTTTAAAATTTGTTATGAACTTTAAATATCTGTAAAAAAAATGTCTAACGACACAGAGGCCTAAAACATGTTTTGCTAGATTGCTTACACATTACTTTAATTAAATACAATAAAAATGAATTCGTTTATCATTCAATTTGGCCATAAATAAATAGTTTAGTTAAAACTTTAGGAATTTTTGAAAAAAATCTTAAGAAATTGGTAAAAAAAAAGTAGTAAGACTTCGTCTAAGACAACCATGGCTTAAATGGTTCTAAATTGTCTGTACTATCTTCGCCTTAAAGCTTTGCACCCATCTTCCAATCACCCTGTATATATAAGTATATTTCTATGATCACAATAGAAATAATATTCGTTTATTTGCGGTAAAAATGACCCGGAGAAATAACACAAGAAAATAACCTATACGAGACAGATCGCTGGTTCGGCGATCAACCCCATCGCTGGTTTTCAGCGACAGCCGGTGTTAACATGATGACGTCAACGGGTGAGCCAACAGTGCAGTATAAGAAGAGTTATAAATAGCACAATAAGAGCAGAGCATTACAAAGAAGTAATTACAGTCACTAATTATTTTCCAAGAAGTTCTGTATAGGCCCCTCACCCACGGCGACTTTTTGTATGCAGCAGCGATGCTGTCGCGCGTTCGCATCGATAGCGTCGCGATGCGGTCGCTAGCTGTATGCCCTCGCCCACACCACGATTCTCAGTCGCGATGAAAACGCGATACTGTCGCGATGCAAACGCGATTCAGTAACGGCACAAAAATGCCACAGTTGCAAGATGGACTCCGTTGAGGCAACATTAGTCACGTTGTCTTTGGTGCTGCTTTTACGTAAGCAACCGAAGCGTCTCCACTCACGCGCCACCCTCCCTCCGTTCTCTCCCCGATGTCGTCCGACACGGTCGCGCGTTTGCATTGATACTGTCGCGATGCTGAAGCGCGTTGGCATCGCTTCTGTAGCGCGTTGCAAATGCGACTAACGCGCGACAGCATCGCTACAAAATTCGTCGTGGGTGAGGGGCCTTAAATCTTTAACAGGAACCAAACTCAGGGAATCTCCACCCACACGCAGAAAATACTCATCTACCAAAAATATAATCACAAAGTAACAGAAAATGTTTATCTGCTTTTTATTACGTACTTTAGGGTCGCGCCCAGCTATTACCCGCAATGTATCGATAACATAGCGATAAATCCGGCGTGCAATCTGCTGCTATCGTAAATAACTAGCTACAGGCTGCTACCGGCTGCTACAGGCTACTACAGGCTCGACCAAAACATTTATGTTTACTCTAATGGCCTGTGCAATGAGTGTATTGCAAGAAAGTTTTGGTAACGTTCGTAAATGTTCTGTCTTTCATAAACTTTGGTTACCTAGCAAAATAGATAAAATCTGACGGACAACGACCGTGATGAACGTGGATGATCATTATTACCTCCTGAAATGTCAATTCTTCAGAAAAACAGTATGCAACTAACCAGATGGTACCCTCTACCCTAGATGAAAAGATTTTTGTTATTATTAATATTTAGATCTGCGCCCGAGTTTGAGAACGAGCGAGTACCTTCAATACGTAAATATTTTAAACCTAGGGTAAGTCGTTCCTCTTTAAAAATACTCTAGATATGTACTTTCTGAATTTATCTTGAACATTACTGGTATTTGTTATTTTTATTTATTTTATTTTTATTACTGAATATTATTAGCGAAGAAAAACATCGTGAGGAAACAACTTCATCATCATCATCTGCCTAGCCCTTTCCCAACTATGTTGGGGTCGGCTTCCAGTCTAACCGGATGCAGCTATTTTACATGAAGCGACTGAGGAAACAATTTATCCATACTAATATTATAAATTCGAAAGTAACTCTGTCTGTCTGTCTGTCTGTATGTTACCTTTTCACGCCTAAACCACTAAACGGATTTCAATTAAATTTGGCAGAGAGATAGACTGCATCCCGAGGAAGGATATAGGATAGTTTTTATCCCGATATTACCACGGCATCGACACTTATGCGGGTGAAACCGCGGGGTGCTGCTATCACTACACATGTACGGAAACTTTGTCAAACCAATCCACCAATCGCATAAACGACTTTTCCGCTAAACTTAAAGAGCCTAAGTTGGCAACAGTGCTTAATGTAAAGAGGCCTGCGCATGACGAAAATATGAGAAAACTTGGGCAATACCGCGAATATTGCTGCCTTCGCCTTTTTATCCCAAATACTTTCGATTGCCCTCGCGATATAAATAACTTTGAGAGATTTTTTTGATGTACGATTAATCGTAGGGATATCGTATCGTGAGTTGTAAATGTTGGAACCAGTGGAACTCAACGAGTGGAACGTACCTCGACCTCGGATGCTGCTGAATACCAGTACTTCACATGGAGCGATTGCGTATCTGACCTTCACAATCTATTCACTGGTCAGGCTTTTGGGATTTTGACTGCCCGTAACGACTTTCAAAGATCAACGAATGACAGCCCGGATGGATGGTCATCCATCCACGAACCGACCGCTGGCAGATATCATTTAGTCACGAGCCCCTTCCATAAAAATATCAATTTCTATTTATACTTAACCATAATAATACCTGCTATGCTTGGAATTTCCCTGCGTGATCGAATCAGGAATGAGGAGATCCGCAGGAGAACCAAGGTAACCGACATAGCCCGAAGAATTGCCAAACTTAAGTGGCAGATTGCTCGCAGAACAGATGGCCGATGGGGCCGAAAGGTTTTGGAGTGGCGACCGCGTACCGGAAGACGTAGCGTTGGAAGACCTTTTTTTGCGTGGAGAAATGCTCATGCATTCTGCACTACCACGGGGAGATAGTGCAGTTATGTGGGACTCTAACCCACTAAAACTCCACGGTGTCCTCCTCTGCCGCTTATGGCGGGAACACGGGCACGCGTTAGCACTCATCCGTGAACCCGCCGCGGCTGTCCGTCACCGGACCCTCCTCCGGGGAGTACTCCCCATCACCGGCGCACCAGAACACACAGCACGCCGTGACCACCCCAGGGACCAAACCAGCACATGGGCGCCAGACGACCCCGTCTCTGCCACCCTTGGTCCCCCTGCGACGGGTCAGGTCATTGGCCCCGCCGCCTGCCAATTTTCGGCCGCAGAGGATAGGGAGAGTGGCCAACGTCATACCAACACTCCTCTTCCCCTGCGGCCCCACCGCGTCCGCCATCAAACGGTGGCGACCCCGTCAAGGCCGCGGAAGGTAGGGAGAGCGGCGCACCGTAATACCGGCACTCCTCTCCCGCCGCGGCCTCCAACCCTCAGCCGCGATGCCTCCGGTACGACATCGCGGCCCGCCTCAGTTGCGATGTCGCCCAAGCGGCACCGCAACCTACATGTTGGCCGCTACGTCGTCGGCTTGTCGGCAAAAGCCCTGACGAGCGGCCCCTCCTCGGGTTCCTCTTCGCTTCACCGTGGGTGTCCAAGCCACGGCTACTGAGCCCCCCCGCCTCGACAATGCGGGAACCCACCGGGGGGGCAGCGTTGGAAGACCTCCCACAAGGTGGTCCGACGACCTTGTGAAGGCCGCAGGAACCCGTTGGATGCGAGAAGCACAGAACCGGTCGAAGTGGAGGTGCTTGGGGGAGGCCTATGTCCAGCAGTGGACGTCTTTCGGCTGAAATGATGATGATGATGATAATAATAATACCGATAGTAATACAGAAAAATATTCATAATTTCCCTCATTTCCCGTATTCTGTAGGAACAGATAAACTCTTGAGTTATCTGCTAAACTTCCACCGAGGATCCTTCAGATTCCGTCGGTCTCCATTGAATATTAATAAGGGTCTAAAGGACGTATTGTTTTCGCTCCAAACTTTCCGTTTATATTTTGAAATGTTTTGACTTACATAAAGATGTTGAGAATTTTAGGAACTTTGTTTTTCTTGTTAAAAATTTAAGGGATGAATACTATTTATATTTTTATGTATATGTCGGATTGGCCCAGACATCAGAAGTAAAACACAAGTTTATTCAATTGAACAATCAGTTATCTTAAATCTAGAAAATACAGAAATGAAATACTAAAACTAATAACGGCAAAAGGCGGTCACATAGGGCAGTACTGACTGTCAGGGACAGTGGTCCATGCACCCACCGCAATAAGGATAGTACTAATTGTCAGAGACAGCGTTCCACATCCAATAATCGGGCAGTACTGACTGTCGAGAGACAGTGGTCCGTGCACCACGACGCAACCGTTGGAAATGCGTACCGATCAAACAGCGCAGCTCCTTATAAAGGCGATCGCTAGTGGGGGGGAAACCGTTACAATATTTTACTGGATTGGATACCAAGTCCTTTAGGCCAAATGATCGATAGAGTGAATGATTTGCGTCTGGTGCACGTTCCACTAGCGCCATCTAGTCGCCGTCTCTCACAGCTGCTAATCAATGTGTCTGCCGACACGGCCATCCTGATAAATCACTCGTTCTCGAGTGCATTCATTCGTCATCAATTCACATCGTCATCATCGTTACATATTAAATTAGCAAATATCACTGGTCTAGGTATTTCTTTACAATAGAAAACCCTACAGTTCAAACATGCTGGTCTAAATCGTCACCCACTAAAGCAGGTGAGATTCCTGCAGCTACAACTGGACTAGGTCACAACTCTTGTAACCCCTACAGTACGTATTTGCTGGTCTAGATAATCATCCCATGGATGAGATCCCTGCAGCTCACTGGACTAGGTCACAATACTCTTGTAACCCCTACAGTACACATTTGCTGGTCTAGATAACCATCCCATGGATGAGATCCCTGCAGCTGACTGGACTAGGTCACAATACTCTTGCAACCCCTACAGTACATATTTGCTGGTCTAGATATCATCCCATTGATAATGACTGAGAGGCATCTAGATCAGTAATGTGGCTGCGCCGCCTCGAAGGCAAGGTCAGCGTCATGATTAAATTGACACCTTTCAAATTTTTGCTTTTAATTATGGTGTCTGACAGCCCTCTACGTATGAATTGGGGTAATCAGGATCAAATGGTACCAACACTGTGAATGGTTGTGGTGGCGCATTGGACCGGGTAGTAGAGCATCAGTTAATTATGAAAGAAATGCTTCTAAATTATTTGAGGGTAGCGGAATATTTTTCTGGCCATTTTGTGATAATGAAGTGCCAGAGGTGGGCGGACAATCCGATCCCACTTCTGATGTCGGATTGGCCCAGACATCAGAAGTAAAACACAAGTTTATTCAATTGAACAATCAGTTATCTTAAATCTAGAAAATACAGAAATGAAATACTAAAACTAATAACGGCAAAAGGCGGTCACATAGGGCAGTACTGACTGTCAGGGACAGTGGTCCATGCACCCACCGCAATAAGGATAGTACTAATTGTCAGAGACAGCGTTCCACATCTAATAATCGGGCAGTACTGACTGTCGAGAGACAGTGGTCCGTGCACCACGACGCAACCGTTGGAAATGCGTACCGATCAAACAGCGCAGCTCCTTATAAAGGCGATCACTAGTGGGGGGGAAACCGTTACAATATTTTACTGGATTGGATACCAAGTCCTTTAGGCCAAATGATCGATAGAGTGAATGATTTGCGTCTGGTGCACGTTCCACTAGCGCCATCTAGTCGCCGTCTCTCACAGCTGCTAATCAATGTGTCTGCCGACATATAATTTAGTATGTTGTTATGCATAGGTACCGACCATGTTTTGAGATCATTTAGGTCATGCTCTACTTAAGGCTGATGTTACCAAAGTCAGATCTTGATCTCTTATCCGCGGAATATAATTGACGTCTGACAGTTCTATTATGAAATCAAAAATTCTAAAATTACTCTCAGGATAAGACTTATTCTAGGTATAAAAGTTTGTTGAAATTCGTCCTTAGTATTAGTTTGAGGACCAGTTTCTCGAACGAAAATTATCTTTATGGCTTTTCCACCAATACCCAAACCCAAAATTAACCAAAACAACTCAAGTTTACGCGCGCTTGACATTCATTTTGCGTTCATTTTCGAAAAGAGAAACTGGCCCTTTGTCTCTAAAGGTACTTATGGCTTAAGCCATATGCGGATAATTGAAAAAAAAATCCATTAGAAACACTATAACTCTCCAAACAATTAAAACAATTGTTTGGTTTTTCTTACAAACATAGATAAAAAACGTCGCCCACAGGTGCACAAAATTGAAAACGATGATACCTAGGAAAAGATTCTTACAAACTCGTGTTCTTAAGCACCTTGTCGTTGGTCTCCAAGTATGTTTGCTTGTTCAATTGCCTCTGCTGTCCATTCGTTAGGTACTTGTCTCACACATAAACGTCATCTGAGGACCTATACCCTGTTCACAGTTATTTTACCTCTGATTTTGCACCACAGTGATTTCAGAGGTAAAATATGTCATTTTTAATTCAGATGATGGAAACGTCAAAAATGTATGGGACCATAGATTTATGAAAGAAGTATGGGACTCGAAAAGCTTTTGTAAATACCGTTGGAAGTCGTTCTTGAAATACAAAACGCTTTGAAAGCGATGGGCAGTTGTGTAAGCCCTCTGGTATTTACAAATCGTGAAAAATAGAGATTTTGAAAATACCTCGGAATGTCGAACGATCCAATTATGTACCAGTATAAAATTACTATGAACGATCCATGATGAAATCATGGTACTCAAAAAAAATATAAATCGACAATTCCTAAAAACTAACAGCAACTTACAGATTACATCTACCCTCAATCAAATCAAAAGAAAATCTCAAACGTCCTTAAAATACGAAACGACCTTAATACATAGGGTCAACACACACCGTCACAAATTAACTGGAAGTCAAGCGAGCTTGTTAGGGAAGTTCATTAGACAGAAACTTACCGAGTTCCTTGTTAATTTTTTTAGAGATCCGTGAGCAAAATACTTTATGTTTCTTAAGAAAATTATTGTTAGGTATTATCCAGGTTTATTATCCTTGTATGTTGGGCAATTTTTCGCTACACTTTCTTAAATTTTCGAAATGTCTTATCTAAAAAAAGATAACTGGAAATCTGTTTCTGTAACACTATTTTTCGAAAATGATCTTAAGTAACTTTTTAGACCTTTGTATCCTGCTTATGGGTATGAAGTCGGTCATTTCGAAAAACAAGGGCTTGAAAGTTTGTATGAAATGCCGTACGGTGTAAACGCTCTGGGAAAGTACACTGTAGATATTTCATCAAGTGTGATTTCGCTTAGTTCTACAAGATTCCTAGCTTCCCTTCCAACTTTCCCTTTCGGACCAACTTTGTATCGTATCAATGCTAGAAGCTCTATAATGACAGTTCTCAGTACTACGCCAGGCGGCGATACTTCGTCACTAGTTTAATTACTTAGCTCGAATATAGTGTGGAACAAAGGATGAGTGTTCGTGCTCACCTCTGGACCTCACACTTTGTTGCGTTATAACACGTATTGTGTAAATAACGCTATGTTTAAGAGATTGTGTGGAACGAACCTTGGGAGACTTCAAACAAACAGATAGAACAAGAAAGTTAGAACAATCGAAGTACGTCAAAGAAGACTATTAGCAAGGGGTATCGTGATAACCATAAACTTAATTGTGAACGTCAGAGCGGTCGTCGTCCGACCTAAAATACTGGAAGCCGACGAAAAAAGGCTAGGCTAGATGATGATAAACAAGACTATCAGGTACAATAATTTTATCCAGCGAAGCGAGCCGCGCTTTACTTGTGATAACCCAGTACCCAAACACCCTGTGAAGATATTTGACAGAGCTTGATGTGCTGGCGTGTGTACATCAGAAGTACGTATGAAGAAAATGGCGAGATAGTTCTTTCACTAAGACCTGAAGGCCAATTCCCATAATTAAAAACGATCAAAATCTCATCTCGGCGACAAAAAAATGTCAAAAACTTGTCAAAATGTAGGGAATTTCGAAGTTTTTTTGACAAATTGAGACAGATCAGACTGTGAACATTCTTAAAATTACGAGAATTCTCCTCTGAAAATGTATTGCTACTAGCTTCCGCCCGCGGCTTCGCCCGCGAGGTATGTCGATAAAAACTATCCTATGTCCTTCCCCGGGATGCAATCTATCTCGCAGCCAAGTTTTATCGAAATCTGTTCAGTGGTTTAGGCATGCAAAGGTATTACACAGACAGACAGACAGAGTTACTGTCAAATTTATATATTTGTATGGATGGTAGTTGTTGAGGCTCGGAAAGGCAATACAATGCGACGGGGTGGGTCTGGGTAAGTCGGGGAGTGTGGGATTTTTATCTCACTAAAACCACCCCGGTGATCACCATCAGCACATAGACTTCACACCTAACCGTCCTAACTTTTATATTTAAGACCTATTCCTATAGGTCCCACAATTTCTATATAAACTAAAGACCTGCTAGAACAAAGTTGAACGATGAAATAGCTAGTTAATAAACTTTTACTTAGCGATTGGAAAACGATCGGTGATTTTGTAGATGTAGCACGAGCTTCATCTAAAGTCTGTAGCGAACAAAAAAGTTGTGGTGATCCTGTGGATTGAATTCTATGGTAAGGTTTTATAAAATCAAAAGTTATTTATTAAAATTAAAACTAGGATGAGAATCAGCACTTTTTGAACATTAATTACATGAGACAGTCCCCGAATGTTATATGCTAACTACCTCAGAGAAAAAGTATTTGTCATTCGACGGCCTAGAATTGTTGTCATTACAAATCAAAATTAATCACAATACAAAAGTCTGACAACTAGTCTTACCAAAGGGGTAGCGTATTACCCAGTAACTGGGTTGTGGAGGTCTGATGGTTGCAGCTGAATACTAATCTAGCTGCATCCGGTTAGACTGGAAGTCAACACCAACATAGTTGGGAAAAGGCTAGGCAGATGATGACATATTCGTGCTGATTTGATATTGAAATTAAGTCTTCATCTTGTACTGATCATGAAAACTCAAGCGAAATAAGTACAGAACCGTACAAAAAGCTAAAGTTATATCCCTATCTAACGAGACATCCCGAAGCAGTCGCAGCCCCGAATGTTAATTAGAAAAATCCTTATAATCTCAAATAATTCTCGCTAATTAAATTTTACGACCGAAGCTTGTATTTCACCTGCTCCCAAAGAAATTGCCAACTGTACTCTATTTTAACGTAAAAAACAAACAAAAAGACGTTGTAACTGTCTGGTTTATTAGTATTTGTGTGTAACCAACTTAGAGCCCGCAGCCCAGGGATGCTAAAACTTGAGATAAACACATGTACTTTAGTAATTAGGGTGGAGTTCTTTGTGGGGACCCTAGCCTCCAGTATGATGGTTCTTTCGTGTTTTGAGGCATCGCCAGTATTGTATGAACTCCTTCCTCTTTTTAAATTGCGTTTTCTTTGTAGTAGGTAAGTATCAAAGGGCTCGATCCGTTTGCTTGTGACACGATGAGGATCTTAATTAGGAAGGTTTCTGAAGTTAGTGCGTTATAGGGACTTTTCTCGTCTTTTAGCTTAATATTAACGTAGTTGTGAAGTGATACTTTAAGTTTGCATTCTCTAAATGTAGCAGTAAATAAAGAACTGTCGAGAACATAATAATATATACTGAAGACTATTCTAGTATTTTCCCAATGAGTAAATTCCTTTAAGTTTGCATTCTCTATCTAAGTATAGAACTTTCGAGAACAGATCTGCCGTCCAGAACAAAAAGTGCAAGTGGTAACTCGGATTTTGGGCTTTACAAAGTTACGTACTTAACCGTAATCAGCAAAATTTGCTGCACTTGTTGTAAGGATGGCTGAGATACTTCAGACTATTCTAGTCTTTTTCCAATGCGTGCTTTAAGTTTGAAAAAATTATAAGAATTTATACCACTTATTTTGGCTTTAAGTGAGTTCATCCCAGTCACACATTTAAACTCTTAAATGTAAACAAGTCATTATTAAATAAATTACTTCTTCACATTAATTTGGTTAGAGCGAGCCCTTTCATAATAAAAATGGAGAGGAAATATTCAGAAACAAACCAACGGGGAGTCAATCTCGTTAAGGCAACACCGTAATGATATTTACATTAAAAATTAACTCGGATATTTGGAAACATACGCACTTGTAGAGATGGTGCGGGCACGCTAACTGGCTGTGTGGATTTCAAGCGACCGTAAAATAGCACGGAAAATGTTGTATTCACTGTGAAAATCTAATTGTTTTTATTCGGATATTTATTTTTTAAGAAACTAGTGTAAGCTTTATCCAAATTTGTGCGTTGAAGTAACCACTGCATACTGGGTGTGGCAGGCATGTTGCTGTTCGAATGCCGGTCAGAAAATTATAACTATTCTGTCTTATTTATTTTGTTTTTATTTTATGACCAAGCAATGTGATTTAATTTAATTTAATATTTTATTTTGTTTATATGTGTAATTATTAATTAATAATGTTATCCTTTTATGATTCTGCCAAAGTGGCCTTTTTAGGCCCCCAGTCCATCGTTTCTTACTCTAAACTTTCCTCACGATATTATAGTCATATATGATTATGAAAGTTAAATACCTATGGTATTAGCATCGACATGTGTTTAGTGTACGAGCATAAGAAAGAAAACGGAAGGTAAGTATTATTTAATAAAGCAAAGAATTATGAAAGCACGTTACAATATTAAAACTCACTCGAATATTGATTAAGCGTTCCCGTTCATATCTCACGCCCATACAACCCCGCAACAGCTTTGGGCATTGAATTTTTCTCCTTCCACTGAAAGATTAACACTTTCTACGAACTCTGTGGGACTTTGGGCGAAATCTTGGCATAATATTGAATAATAGAAACGTTTCTCTGCCCCGAAATTGTAATACATCTCGACCTTAATAATGTTTTCATAGTATTTTCAGCTTTAAAGCGTCGAGCAACTTTCTGTCAACAAGTTTTGTCTTTAACAATTTCGTTGAATTATGCAGAGTGGAGTAAATTGCAGGACTGTAAACCCCTTATTAATAAACGTATTATATCAGATGAATAGTTACACACGGATTTCTCTCTTTCAGTCGTCATTAATTTGACTTTTGAAAGAAGAAGACAAAGCGTTGTGTAACTATACAACGTTTATTAGTAAGCACGCAGATGAATTGGTGACCGCTATCTTCAGGAATCCATTGCGTTGAAAGAAGTGGCCTGTTCTACTAAACGCCGCAGTTACTATGTGGATAATTGAAAGACTTATTCCTTATGTATTGAAATGAATAAATTACACATTAAACTCTATAACGTTTTACAAAATACAGTCTTTTTTAATAAAAAAGTAATTATAGTGAAACTGCGCTTAGTTTGTGAAAGAGCTCTATTTTATTATTTTAATGCAAAAACTTATATTACTATTTCCCGAACCTATGAACGAGTTCCTGAAGTAACCAATTCATTTTAATATTACGTTTAGATTTTTGCTCTAAAATCGGATCCCAGTTTGAACGGCCATTAGTAGCTGGTCAAACACACAAGAAACAGCGACTTCTTATAAACGGTGACCTGCCTTATAAAAAAAACTTTTTTACACAAAAAAATACAACCGACTTCCTTCTTTTTTGGAAGGCGGTTGTATTTTTTTGTGTAAAAAAGTATTTATTTTTCACTTTTAAGTTGTACTTAACTTCATCATTTCAGTCGAAAGACGTCCACTGCTGGACATAGGCCTCCCCCAAGCACTTCCACTTCGACCGGTTCTGTGCTTCTCGCATCCAACGGGTTCCTGCGGTCTTCACAAGGTCGTCGGTCCACCTTGTGGGAGGCCTTCCAACGCTACGTCTTCCGGTACGCGGTCGCCACTCCAGAACCTTTCGGCCCCATCGGCCATCTGTTCTGCGAGCAATGTGCCCTGCCCACTGCCACTTAAGTTTGGCAATTCTTCGGGCTATGTCGGTTACCTTGGTTCTCCTGCGGATCTCCTCATTCCTGATTCGGTCACGCAGGGAAACTCCAAGCATAGCCCTCTCCATTGCCC
Source organism: Oligia fasciuncula (assembly GCA_963082905.1). NCBI lineage: Eukaryota > Metazoa > Arthropoda > Insecta > Lepidoptera > Noctuidae > Oligia > Oligia fasciuncula. The sequence continues at coordinate 19,477,702 of OY720400.1, forward strand.
TTTGGGTGACTTTTAGCCTTCTTATAAGGCCCATTGTGAGCGACCACGTTTCAGTGCCATAAGTCATCACTGGCAACACGCACTGGTCAAAGACTTTCGTCTTGAGACACTGCGGTATGTGGGACGAGAAGATATCGCGTAGCTTCCTAAACGCTGCCCAGCCGAGTCGGATTCGACGATTGACCTCTTTTTCGAAGTTACTCCCTAACTGGACAGTTTGTCCTAGGTACACATATTCGTCCACGACTTCGAGTGTAGCGTCTCCGATCTTTATGAGAGTGGGTGTTACATGGGCATTTGACATGACCTTTGTTTTGTCCATGTTCATTTTAAGACCCACTATTCCGGAGGCTCTACTGAGGTCATCGAGCACTGTACTGAAGTCCTCCATAGTCTCAGCCATGACTACGATATCGTCGGCAAACCGAAGGCGCCGTTGATGTTGATGCCAGCCCCTTTCCAGTCCAGAACCTTGAAGACATACTCCAGTGCAGCGGTGAACAGTTTCGGAGAGATAACGTCTCCCTGTCTTACACCTCGCTCCAGAAGGATAGGTTTCGAGGTCTGATCCTGGAGTCGGACTGACATAGTGGCGTTTTCGTACATACACTTCAGCACTTCGATGTACCGATAGTCGATCTGGCACCGTTGAAGAGACTGCAGCACAGCCCATGTCTCGATCGAATCAAAGGCTTTCTCGTAGTCCACAAACGCTAAGCAGAGAGGCAAGTTATATTCTTCGGTCTTCTGTATAACCTGTCGCAGCGTATGTATGTGGTCTACGGTGCTAAAGCCTTTACGGAATCCGGCTTGTTCGGGAGGCTGGAAGTCGTCAAACCTGCGCGCGAGACGGTTCGTGATGACTCTCGAAAACAGCTGGTAGATATGGCTCAGAAGTGAGATGGGCCTATAATTCTTAAAAAGGGCATTGTCGCCCTTCTTAAAGACTTAACTTAGCCCACACAAATTCGTATAATACTACTTGTTATGTAAATATCAGTGACAGGAAGTCATTATAACATCATCAATATAAACTAAGTGGCAAAAATACGTATTATTGAAGCTAACTCAAAAACTACCCAAGCTAAGTTCATAAAATTTATATAGGACCACCCCTGAGTCATACTATATAAAAAGATTTTTTGAAATCGATCGGTTAAAAAACCTCTGTGACAGACAGACTCAAAGTGATCATAATACATGACGGTACCGATTCCCGTTTAAGGTCGGAACCCTAAAAATAAACTTTATGTGTGAAAAACTTCTTGAAGGTTTTAATTATCTTAATGACGGGCTGTTCACATTACCTCATGGACGTAATATATAAAAGATATTACGTCCATGCATTACCTACACAAATAATTGTAAAATTTTGTTGCCGTGTCAAAAAAACAATGGCAGTATTAGAAATGACTTTCCAAATATCAAGTTTTTACTTTTAATTTTATTTCCAGCCATTTTACTGACTTTACCTACTATCAAATATAATTATAGGTATTATAAACTATACATATGTATAATTATATATAATGTAAACATAACATTTTGGATTCAGAATAGGGTTGGTAAACAGCTACAAATCTTTGTTTTCAAGTATTTTTTATACTCAACTTTATCTTTCATCATAACATAATGCCTATAATGGCCCCACCGTGCACGGCCGTAACCGTTACCAAACATCACTAATTTCAAACGCTCCGCTTTACAAATCGCTCCGCTATCGCTTGTGGCTTGCCCAGACCACACGGAACAGGGGTCTGTGTAATGGGCAAAGTTGTTTTCCTTACGATTCTCGCGACTATTACGTACCGGTAAGGTGGAGCACAAACGATTCGGACCCAGTGTGATCCCGCCTTCGTACAATGTAGACGGGCGTCAGGCTAACTAGAACTTACCGTCAGATTTAATTTTTATGTGACACTAAAGATTTGCTTTAATCTCAGTTAGCGGATGGTGATCAAAATCAGTCCGCCTAGCCCTTTCCCAACTATATTGGGGTCAGCTTCCAGTCTAACCCGACGCAACTGAATACCAGTATTCTACATGTAGTGACTGCCTATCAGACCTCCACAACCCAGTTACTCAATAACACGATACCCCTTGGTAAGACTGGTTGTATGACTTTCGGGCTTCTACCCGAAAGGACTGTCAATTATCTACGAATGACAGCCGGGACCAACGGCTTCACGTGTTTTCCGAGGCACGGTGGGGTCTCGATATGTAATGGATCGTCACCCATCCTCGAACCGACCGCGGCAAGGATAGCTTAACCTAAAATCGGCTAAATAATAGCAGTCGTACTGCTATCATTAAGCCACGTGCAACGATAATCATTCTAATATAACAAAAAAATATATAAACCAGAGCCTTTATTATCAAATCAAGAAACTTAAAACTACGCGAAAGTAAGTTTTGTATGCTTTCACACTAAAGCGGCTGAACGAATTTGGATGGAATTTGGCACACAGATAGACCATGACCTGGATAAGGACATAGACATACTTTTCATCCTGGATCGCAGACGAAGTCACGGGCAACAGATAGTCAAATCATGAAATACTTTAGACCTACGCAACAGCTACGACGTAGGTGCTAGAGAGCTACGGGGTCTACAACGCTACGACCGCGTAGCGAACGACGCGACGTGTAGAATATAACTTGCCACACTTACTAATGTGTATAGCAAGTTACTCTCGACCCATTATATCCGTTTAGTTTTTTTTTTAAGAAATATTATAATTATATGACTATGTTTAAGACAAAGATTCGTTATATTCATAATTTCTCTATTAATTTATACTAATAATAGAGCTGAAGAGTTCGTTTGCTTGCCAGTCGGATTTGAAAAAATATTTTTTAGTTGATAACTCAATTTTCAAGGAAGCCTATGGGCTATTTAACATCACGCTAGGACCCTTATGAGCCGAGCAAAAACAAAAACAAGTCAGAAAGAACGCTAAGCGAAAACGAAGTAATAGGGAGATGCGATGCGACGGAGTGGGTCAGGGGAACAAGAAATTCCACGCGGACGAAGTCGCGGGCAGAAGCTAGTTGCTTATAAAACGAGAAACGCCCGTCTATACGTAAGGGAGCGGTGCAGAATAATGCCAACTTTTTCAATAATTCGCCCGGTTCCGCTCTGTAGGCACAATTCAAGGGAAAAAGAAAGAAAACGGAAGGAAAACAAAAGGTCACGCGGCCCCGAGACTTGAAATTACAAAGCAGTTTTAACAGAAATAAAAATTAAAAATCACTTCCTGTCTTTGTTATTGTTTGGATTTGGAACCTTTTCAGAATTATGTCGTTTGATTCGTGTTTATAATATTTATTTGAAAATGAAAAAAAAAATTAAAAGAATAGAAAATATTTAGAAATTCGTCAACGATTTTCTTCTTAAGAATTAAGTTACTTGAAATTATAAAGATGCTTGGAAAATCTTTCCTTGAACATATGCCACGATTTGTATAAGATTTCAACATTTCAATGTGCAATAATTGATCTAGTTGGTGAATTCAGGTAGCTTTATTTCTTTACATTTGATACAAGTAGGTCGATAAAAGGGGGTATTTGAGGATAGGAAAGCATAGTCCTGATATAATAAGCGTTTAATTTAAATCTTATTATATGCGGAAGTAGCGAAATTATTATTCAAATCGTAAACCTGAATAAATTTATTATCACTCCGACCATCAATCAAAGTATTGCCAGGAACAATAAAATCCAGTTGTTAAGCAAATACAATATTCAATAATATCGGTATCAACAGAATTGGTAAACAAATCCGAGCGTGTTAATTGGCAACACTGACGGGTCCGAGGTGGCCGCGAGCAAACAGATATCGATACACTATCGAATTATACCAATTATCGATGCTGGACTCGATACATCGATGTTGCATGCAGGATTAGCTTCGAGGATTGTGTTTTTCATTTGTTTATTTTTCGATATCGTACTGATATTGGGGTTCGAATTACATTCACTATTCGATAGCCTTGTAGATTAGTCATCGGGGGCTGGTTTTACCTTTTTACATTGTTACATGCCTTTTATGATGTTGCCTTCTTCTTTTTGGTACACTCGTTGTTTTTGGGGTTCCGTACTATTACTAAGACTCCACTGTCCGTCTGTCTGTCTGTCACCAGGCTGTATCTCATGAACCGGGATATCTAGATACTGACAGTTGAAATTTCACAGATGATGTATTTCGTTCGTTTTTGTATGAAGCTAGTCTATATATAATATATAAAAGGAGAAACTGACTGACTGACTGACATATCAACGCACAGCCGAAACTACTGGGTCTAGGAATGTGGAATTTTGCACTCGGCTTCCTTTTATAATGTAGGGGAGCACTAAGAAGGGGTTTTTGGAAATTCAACCTTTAAGGGGGTGAAAACGGGGGATTTCGTTTGTATGAAAAATCTTATTCCTTCAGTTAATAAACTTGAAACTTGGCACGAATACTTATGTAAGTAAATTATGAAGTTTGGCATTTTTTGTTTTTCTAAACTACCCCCTAAAGGGGGATTGGAGGGTGTCAAAATTTGTATGGAAGAATTTTAACGCGCGGTCCGATTAACTCGAAACTCAGTATTTATACTTAAGATCAAAAATAAAGAATGACGTGTATCAGGGTTTTTCGAAAATCTACCCTTAACAGGGTGAAAAGGGGTAGTTAATTATACAGGCGAGGACTTTACTGCGTGCCTTGATTAACTCGAAAATTGGTATAAATAATCTTTGAGTCAGGTAATGAACATATCCCAAAAGATTTTTTGAAATTCCACCCCTATGGGGGTGAAAAGCGGAAATACAGTTTATATGAAAAATCTTATTCATTTGGTTAATAAACTTGAAACTTGGCACGAATACTTATCTAAGTAAATTATGAAGTTTCGCATTTTTTGTTTTTCTAAACTACCCCCTAAAGGGGGATTGGGGGGTGTCAAAATTTGTATGGAAGAATTTTAACGCGCGGTCCGATTAAATCGAAACTCAGTATTTATACTTAAGATCAAAAATAAAGAATGACGTGTATCAGGGTTTTTCGAAAATCTACCCTTAACGGGGTGAAATGGGGTAGTTAATTATACAGGCGAGGATTTTACTGCGTGATTTGATTAACTCGAAAATTGGTATAAATAATCTTTGAGTCAAGTAATGAACATATCCCAAAAGATTTTTTGAAATTCCACCCCTATGGGGGTGAAAAGCGGAAATACAGTTTATATGAAAAATCTTATTCATTTGGTTAATAAACTTGAAACTTGGCACGAATACTTATCTAAGTAAATTATAAAGTTTGGCATTTTTTTTGTTTTTCTAAACTGCCCCCTAAAGGGGGATTGGGGGGCGTCAAAATTTGTATGGAAGAATTTTGACGCGCGGTCCGATTAACTCGAAACTCAGTATTTATACTTAAGATCAAAAATAAAGAATGACGTGTATCAGGGTTTTTCGAAAATCTACCCTTAACGGGGTGAAAAGGGGTAGTTAATTATTCAGGCGAGGATTTTACTGCGTGGCTTGATTAACTCGAAAATTGGTATAAATAATCTTTGAGTCAAGTAATGAACATATCCCAAACGATTTTTTGTAATTCCACCCCTATGGGGGTGAAAAGCGGAAATACAGTTTATATGAAAAATCTTATTCATTTGGTTAATAAACTTGAAACTTGGCACGAATACTTATTTATCTAAATAAATGATAATTAAAAATCTATCTATACTAATATTATAAAGCTGCAGAGTTTGTTTGTTTGTTTGAACGCGCTAATCTCTGGAACTACTGGTCCGATTTGAATGATTCTATTAGTGTTGGGTAGTCCAATTATCGAGGAAGGCTATAGGCTATATTTATTTTTTTTTCAAAATTAGTGATCCGTAATAAAATTGCTATTTTGTAACACAAGGTGTAAAATCGAAAACCTATTTTTGCGTGCGCTGCAAAAACTATTGACAATAGAACAAAATGATGTACTACGGGTTTGTAGAGCCCATTAAAACCTACAAAAAAGTCCGCGAGAACATATATCTAGCTATCATGGTTTAATCACAATAACCGATTTTGTGTTCAAAATAATTATTAAATCGTCTGAAGAAAAAAAAACTACGTTAAATATGTATCGTAATATTAATCTTTATCGAAATTAAGCATTATGTTAAAAAGAGTATTTATGAAGAAGTAAAATACTTTTTGTTTCATCTCAATCGGATATTTCGTTTAAAAGTTATCACGTGTGTAAGATGTTAAGAGTTGGTACCTAAGGAGTTATGGGCCATAGAGTTTTTTATCTATACTAATAATAAAGCTGAAGAGTTTGTTTGTTTGAACGCGATAATCTCTGGAACTACCGGTCAGATTTGAAAAAAATCTATTTGCATTTGATAGCCCAATTCTTGAGGAAGGCTATAGGCTATTTAACATCACGCTATGACCCTTAGGAGCCGAGCAAAAAGAAAAAAACTCAGAGTGAACGGTAAGCGAATACGAAGTGTTGCGACGCGACGGGGTGGGGGTACAAGAAATTTCACGCGGACGAAGTCGCGGGCAGAAGCTAGTATCTTATAAAGAGATCAAAGGTACGACAGAACATCTTCTAAAGCCGTCAATTAATATTAACTTAGATTCCAATCGGTATCAGCTACAAACAAGGTTCGTCTAAGTCGCGATAAAGTCGGCGTTTATGTTGCCACAGACGTTGGCGGCAAATTGCTGACAACCCTACGAGACTGTGAAATGTGATTTGTCGCTACACCGAGTTGTAACTCCGAACGTCTTCGATTTTGTATTCAAGTTTAAAAGGATGCAAGTCCGTTTTATGTTAAACTGATTTAAGCTTTATTTCTGACACACTAAAGCTAGTTCTTCGGAATTACATCACCGTTGTTTGAGATTACCTATAAAACAAAACTGTAACATCTTCGATTTGGAATACGAAGTCGAAAAAGCGTAAAACGTTTTTACTTTTATGCAATTTCAGACTTTATTGTCATGTAGTCAAGAAACTTTTACAAAAAACTAATCGGGTTATTAAGGTAAAATAAATGACAATCAAATGAAAGCCAGTTTGCACAATTACTACTTACCAATATTTTGATTAGAAATATTTTGACAAGTTGTTGGTTTATGGTATAACTAGCTGCGCCCCGCGGTTTCACCCGCAAAAGTTTCGATCCCGTGGGAATATCGGGGTAAAAGTAGCCTATATGTTAATCCAGGGTGTCAGCTACCTCCATACAAAATTTTGTCAAAATTGGTCCAGCCGTTTGAGCGTGAAGAAGTAACAAACATATAAACACACACACTCACAAACTTTCGCCTTTATAATATTAGTGTGATAGTGTGATGGTCCAGCCGTTTGAGCGTGAATAAGTACCTAACAAACATATAAACACACACACACACAAACTTTCGCCTAAATAATATTAGTGTGATGTACGGATGTACGCAACATACCAATGGCACGCACATAAGAACTCATACACGCACACACCAATAGGGACATTATAGCTACTAGTAAAACTTGTGCTCGCACCCGCTCATATAGACTATAAAACGAGCTACTCAACTATCGATCACCTCTTTTTTCCATAACAAAGTAAGCTGAACCTTACGGTGTTCTTGGTACACTTTGACCCTCAATTTCAGTAGCAAAATACGGAAATACGGCCTTTCTTCTCAGAATAGTCAGATAGGAAACGCCGACTTCATCTAGTTTTAAAAAAACAATATTGACGTGTAAAAGTGTTTGTACAAACCTACTTACAAAAAATAAAATCATTTCATTTCATTTCATTTAATAGGTTTACAACTTACCTTTGTCGTTATTGCTTATTTTGAAGGAGATGTTCATGTGGAAACAGAGTAATATTTATATAAATTCGCAACACGAAAATACGGGTTTAACACAGATTATACTTACACATCACACTGATTGTATTATAAACATCAAAATTATAAAGCGCAATTTTACATTTAAAAATTAACATGGACGACCACGTCGACAAAAAAATGGCCGACGAAAAATTCGACCACGAATTTCTACATACAAATTCGAATTTACAAACAGCAACCACACCGATCGTTCCACCGAATTGGCGCCAAAACGTCCGCCATTAGCGCTCTTCCCGCTAAATATTTTCTCAAAAGAGTCTCGGATACAAAGAGGTTGAATGGAGTACCATAAACAAGTTAGCGAACGTAAAGAGGTCGCGTTCAGAAATCCGTTTGGGTGCTTTCATCAGTGCAACGGAAATGGAGACACGTTATTGGAGTCGAGTGATTGCGATGCACCTAAATGCCCCTACCATAGAGGGTCGTGAGAGGGTATTATGATACATTTTAATTAACGAACCACACGAACCGGTTTGTACAAATAATCATGGCGATAATGTTGCAGAGTGTGTAAGTACACCGGGCGCTTATTTTCCGTGACGGAGTTGACTATCCAAGCTCCATGGGACGATTATCCATGGAGGCTACTAATGTTAGGAAATACATCTGTCATGGTTTTATATTTAATTCTTTTACCTATTATAGTATAATATTTTTATTCTAGGTGCATCGTCCTCACATATAATTAATGTATACAAAAATATTGTATAACTAACATTTTAAAAGAGCAACGGTGGAGTTTCTTACCAATTCTTCTCCATACGAAAACTACCTGGGGGCCTAAAAAGGCCACTTTTGCAGAATCATAAAAGGAATTCATCAAATCATTATAAATCATAATAGACAGTTAACTGTTAAGTTAATCGTATCAAATCCCATTGGTGAAGGATTTTTCAGTAATTTTTTTTGTCTGTGCTTAAATACCAATCCAAATCCAATCCCAATCTCTTGCAACGAAAAAAAGCAAAATACGTTTATGATTCTGCCAAAGTGGCCTTTTTAGGCCCCCTGGTCTTTTGGAAGGGGCGACTAGAATCAATTCTATTTTATTGTGTATTTTGACGTTCAAAAGAGTTTTTATGTGCCTATTTTTTTAATAAATGCTTTTACTTTGACATGAGTACCTAAGCTTTGATTAAATGTAACTAAAGTGCAAGGTGCGGTGCCTTTCATATGGGACATCAAATTGATCATCGATGTCGATGTCGACATCACTGTGACGTACCTACTCGTAAATACCCGTCTATGTGAGGTCTATGTGCCCGGGCACTTTACAGTCAATGTAAAATTTTTACTCCTTCTCCGAGCTTAGAAAGTCACGTGAGTATGATGTGAGTTCTCACAGTACATCGAACAGTATTATTATTAATTGATTTAATGAGCAAATGGTAAACACCCAGCGAATAAAAATCAACGCACGAACGCACTTCGATTCACGTCAAACGTATTTATTTTAATCGTAGGCCTGTATTTTTACCCGACTGCGCCAGAAGGAGGGTTATGTTTTTCTTTGTAGTGATTATTTTACAGGATAATATATTTGGGTGACAACTAGCAATAGCAACTATTTCTCCTGTGGTGATTATGTAAAAAACTCACTAACTTAGGTGAAGTGAGCTTGAAGTGCACTATGCAGCTGCTTGCAGTGCACTATGGGCAGCTTACTTCACCAGTTTTTTACAGAATAGCACTACTGAAAATAACAAAAATCATCATCAAAAAGTCGATTTCGAGCATCGAGCACCAACTAGATGTGTTCTCTATGGGCAACTAACGTGCATTTTTAAATCACAATATTCCTCTTTCAGCCGTGTTCTAAAAAGTATTTCCTGTAAAAAGTCCGATTGCTGCTGCCCGCTCAATAGGTACACGTTGTTTTTTTTCCAAGCCAGTTTTAGAAAAAAGCTGACGGGGTATTTTTTTATGAAAATTAAATACGAAAGTGAAAAAAATATATAAAGAAAGGTAAAGAGACCTTTTTTATGTGACACGACCAATTAAAAAGCTCAGCTGTGCTTAGGACATGAAACGGTGACTACTTCGAACTGTTTATCCGATCCTGCAGGGTAATTGCGTAACACACTATCAGTAGCAATGGGTTTCATTTTGACAGTTCAACAACATTCATTGCCTTATTTACGTTGTTCAGCAGACACATTTTTCGAACATTATGGAGCAATGGATTAGCAATAAGCTTCAAAATGATTCAAACTGAGATTATGTAATAGTTTGTTACACAATTAGGGTGCAGGTCAAGGTAAATGACAATTAGTTTGGACTTATGATTGTTACATGATTTAGTTTGTAATGCGATGTACTCGTAGATAATTAGAAAAGAGCTGTCTTTCTCGTGTGACGTGTCTTATCTTGCAAGTTAGTTACTTGTCGATATTGATGCTTTATCTTGGTTCCGGAAACTAAAATATAAACATTGATATTCGTCAATTGATTGCTGATGTCAAAAAAACCGGCCAAGTGCTAGTCGGACTCGTACACGAAGGGTTCCGTACCACAAGGCAAAAACGCCGAAAAAAACACGTTTGTTGTATGAGAGCCCCCCTTAGATATTTATTTTATTCTGTTTTTAGTATTTGGTGTTATAGCGGCATCAGAAATACATCTGTGAAAATTTCAACCGTCTAGCTATCGCGGTTCAGTCTGGTGACAGACAGACGGACGGACGGACAGACAGCGAAGTCTTAGTAATAGGGTCCTGTTTTTACCCTTTAGGTACGGAACCCTAAAAATTTATACGGAAATGAATATTTACTGCGAAAACTTTTTACAGTTCTAAAATTTTTTCAGACCATCTACATACTCAAACATGTTAAAAAGCTAACTTGTATAAGCTACATACACAATATAGACAAACACAATTACACATGTTGACAATACCAAAAGCATTTGTTCCGATGCCAATAACTGACCGAATAGCCACAATACAAAACCACAAACGAATACTGTTACAATTTATATTAGATTCGAAAAATCAAGTAAACCACCGATAAACTGCAGTGGTGCAATGCAGACTAGCTTCGCGTTTCGTTCAAATCCACGGTTTATCCACCCAGAGGCAAGAAGCTTAACTTTGTTACCCAGGAGCAGGGATTCAGGCCAGAATTAAAACAGAATTAAATCAAACTGGCAGTCTGCACTGACTTGCCGCCGAGAATAAGATTAGTGGTCATTAAAAAAAAGGAAATTTTCGTCGGCTGTCGTGAAGTCGGTGTTTGCCAAGCTTGATGCAGGTTTGATTTGTTATAAAGGAGATTTGTTAAACTTTTTAAACAAATAGTTATTGAATTGTAGGTAGTGTATTGTGATGTACAGTCAACAAAAGAGATAAGTAGGCAGGATCGTCGGCTATAGTTGAAGTTTAGTAAGAAACGGATGGATGTTCTCGAATAAAATTTTATTTTATTAATAGAAAACAAACAGCTCATTTATCAAATTAAATTTCAGTCGACAACATCCATTGTTTTCTTACTAAACTTGAACTATATCCGACGATCCTGCATACTTATCTTTTTTGTTGACTGTACAGACGCCAGCACATCACGCTACTACAATCTGTCAAATTTCTTTAATAGATTTTCAACTTTATCGCTAAAGCATAAGGTTCAAAGTTGATTGGGAACATTTGACAGTTTCAGGTAGCTTGATGTGCTGGAGTCTGTACTTACTGTACGCGTCCTGCAAGGATTGGATCGAGGTGGCGCTAGAAAAGGATGCATGTTTGTAAGAAATTTTTTAGTTAAATGTTATGTTGTTGGCTTGCTGCGCGCTTTGGTGTCTGTTTACTGTAAGTGCAGTATGCAATTGTTATATAAATAAATGGAAGGACTTGGCCTTTGCTCAGCAGTGACATTGCAGGCTAAATCCATACTAATATTATAAATTCGAATATAAATAAATTCGTAATTCTGTCTGTCTGTCTGTATGTTACCTTTTCACGCCTAAACCAATGAACGGATTATGATAAAATTTGGCAGAGAGATAGATTGCATCCCGGGGAAGGACATAGGATAGTTTTTATCGACATACCTCGCGGGCGAAGCCGCTGGCGGAAGCTAGTGTCTATATATAATGTTTGGTTGGAATTTCAGTTTTTTTTTTTATAGATATTGCTGTTGGACCGTACATGGGTTTTGGTCAAACTGACTATAGGTCTACCAGAATATCATGACAAAAAAAAAACATTGTGATTTTCATACAGTGGCAATGTCAATCCATAAGAAAATCACTATTTTTTTTTTCCCATGAGATTCTGGTAGACCTATAATTACACTGACTAAACCATTGGGTATTTTTGATTGAATTTTTGTATGCTGGCTGGAAACGTTATTAGATAGATATAATTATGAAGATTAATTTATTGTCATCTCCACCTTATCTACTTGAATACTATAGTAGATTATAAAATGTAACAATATTAAAAATCATAAGTTCTGTAGGTACACAGATGAGTGTGATTATTTATGAATTAATGAATGAGAACCAATCATATTAGTTTGTACTACAGACTAAATATCTTAGAATGGACCAAATGGCTTCAGGATCGCAGTCAACTCGACAACGTAATAGGTGTCTCGTCAATTGGTGGACATCCAGGCTTTATACTAACTGATGAATGGGATTACAGACTCAGCCTGTGCAAATCCGGAAATTAGCGACTACGACGCTATGCCGGCGCTACGCACGTAGCTGCAACAGAGGAGCTACGAATTTTGCTACGATACGGAAAATAGGGTTGTCTCTGTAAATAAATATGTTGTCGATAGTTCTAATATCTCGCAAACATTAAACATAGAAAATTTTAACTTTAATAAAATACTCACTTACATAAAAACACTATAGAAAGTATTTTTTCGAAATAATAAAATTGATGATTGAATTTACCTAGTGCGGTATTCACATAATTATTTTCGACATTTTTCTACAATTAAATATGCGTTATCCTGTCTCAAAACCGATTTAGTGATTTATTATTAAATTCAATTATTCGATTCGCAATTCTAAGCGTTTGCACGTGGACAAAATAGCAGCCGCACAGTGCGCTCAATGGAAAAAAATGTGGAAAAAAAAATCACGTGTCGAACATGTCAAAAACCAAAACGCTTCGTTTCACTTTGATGTTCAGTTCAACCCACATCCATCACTTTGGATTTGGTTAAAAAGGAATGTTTGATTCAGTTGTGTTTTTTTGCATGGATTATTTTGTAGTTCGTTTCAGTTTGTGATGGACATATTTCCTGATACAATCATATTGGTTCATAACTGGAGTATTTTACACCTGCATCTATTCATTTAATCTGATAGAAGCATACGCGTTGACAACGGTTTTGCAAAGGGGTATCGAGTTACCCCGTAACTAGATTGAGCCGGTCAGTTATGCAGCCGCTCCATGTAAAACACTGGCATTCAGCAGCATTTGGTAAGACTCAAGTCTTACCAAATGCTGCTGAATACCAGTGTTTCGACCACGACATGGTTGGGAATGAACTAGCCTTATGATGAGATGTGTACCTACGACATTCTCAAATAAAGTCGAGGCCCTCGTGGATTGGGAAATTATTAGGAAATTATTGGGATTATTGGGAAGTTATTGCCCCCACTTCAAATCGCTGTACCTACACTGCGGCGTGGATCGCCAACCCCCCTCATCGTTGTCTGTCTTACGGCCGGGATGAGGGGTTTGGCGGTCAGACTTTTTCAATGTGGTTTTATTAGATTGTGTTGATATTATTAGGGACATACAAACAAAATTTTCTTTCATCGTTAAATCACATATTGGTAAGGGCATTTTATTATTAAAACATGATTATTGAAAATATGTTAGGTATTTGATTATCTGTGACTGATGATTAACTTTTGTTGTGTACAGACGCTAGTACATCAAGCTACTACAATCTGTCAGATTTCTTTAATAGATTTTCAACTTTATCGCTAAAGCATAAGGTTCAAAGTTGATTGGGAAAATTTGACAGTTTCGGGTAGCTTGATGTGCTGGCGTTTGTACTTTAATTATTGTAAATACTTTTATTATCTGTGATACGAATTTACACCATGTTTTTATTATCAAAGTCAAAGTCAAATCATTTATTTCAAATAGGCACATTAAAGGCACTTTTGAACGTCAAAAAAAAACTAAATAGAAATGATTCTAGTCGCCCATTCGAAAAGGTAGTTTTCGTATGGAGAAGAATGGGCAAGAAACTCCACCGTTACTCTTTTAAAAATGTTTTACAAGGTCTTGTATACATAATAAAAATTATATGTGAAATTATATGTAAATATCAACTAGCTGACCCAGCGAACTTCGTAGGTACTCGTAGCGCCACAGAAACAAGAACGAATGTATGAGAAAATTAATTATCTTCATTATTACCTATTCTTCGGAGCGGAGACATATCCAACAAATAAAATATCATAATAATGGGCCCAGCCGATCTTGAGTTATAAATGGTGTCACTAACCCGACTTTATTTGATATAAATAGATATAAATCGCCACCCCACCGGGTGGCGATTTACTGGGAATTTTATGCCTGATTGCCAGCTGGTGTCAATCCATGTGAGAACGACTGGGAATATATTCTGGACTAAATTAGTAAGATGCAGCTATTTTGAGGCAATAGGTTTCTGATCTATGTATAAAGGGTCAACGTCAGATATGAGGATATTATGATATTCGCTCTAAAATTATCCTGACGTTTAATTAGTATTAGCGATAGCCGCATTCAATAACAGTGGCGAAAGTCCGGCCTTATAATCCCTTAATACGTGCTGAACCACATCAGCACATAGCTATATACTTAGTACGTATATAAGGTCCCTGAATACACAAATGTCTATCTATTTACCCACCTACTAACGTTATTATGCTATAAGGACAGAATGGCATTTTTGATCTTCCAAATTTTTGAAGCGTTTGTATTTAGGGAGTAGAAAACCATTCATCTGACACAATATGGTAAGTTGTATACAAAGTTGTATTTCATAAAAAAATTAACAGGTAAGTATATATCGTCGGTTAAATAGAAAAATGACGTAACTCAGAAAGTACAAATTTTACAGTACAAGCTTTTGAAGTTTTTAATTTAAGTAATTAAAATTCTTTTTTCTATAAAAGTGTTATTTTTACATATAAGTGTCATATATTATATGACACTTCTATGTAAAAATAACACTTGTAATGAATTCAATTTTAATTAAATTAAAAACTTCAAACGCTTGTACTGTAAAATTTGTACTTTCTGAGTTATGTCATTTTTCTATTTAACCGACGATATATAGACAAACACTGATTAAAGGCAAATTTAGGTACTTTTAACTGAATGGCCAACTCTCCGATCGTATCTAACGACTAAAAATTAACAAAAACTGTAGCTATCGTACACGAAGCACCACTGGGAGCGGTCCTGACAGCGCAGTGGTTTCAACAGGCAATCGAAGCGGCCTCCCGGGACACCAGCCCCGCGATAATTGCCCGAACCAACCGGAAATTTCTCACATCACACATTCCCTGTGTGCCTATTGACGGCAGCAGTGGCAACTGTGACAGTTTGCCCGCCATTTACCGATAATGGCCGACAAATCGGGGATTATATTAACTAATTGAGCAAGCTTTGTCTGAAAGAGAAAGATGGAATTGGAAATTAATTTGAAGTTCAAATTGAAGTCTCGGTGTGATGAATCGCTTTGGAATGGTTTTAGCAGTTCATGGGAATTGTTGATTACTATTTTTTTCCTACTAAATGTTTTTTTTGTAAATTCATTGTAAGGAAGTATAGTTATTTTCTCAAAATATTTATCTACAAAATCCTATAATTGGTAAATAAATAAAATAATGTACCTTGAATGAGATACCTTTAGGTTGAAGTTTCCTCAGCAACCAGAAATTGAAAATGATAGATTATCTCCATCACAATTAAGTCGACCGACGAATGGAAATCAGCCCAAGAGACCAAATAACGAAATTCATCCATCGCCAATTAGAGGCACATTTTTTGTTCGAAACGACGGTCTCGAACCAATTAGAGTGCCGCCTGATGTATCGACAATTTTATATCTTGATCAAAATTTATATCCGGTGGGAAATCGAGGAGTATCCGTAATTGTTGCCGGTCCGTCGGCCTGCGATTGCCGGATTACGATTTCGTCTAGACTCGGATGACAGAGAAAAAAGAAATGGAAAAAAACGGAATATTTTTTCTTTTATGTCGTCTCGCTGTTTGATCAATTAGATCGGTACAAATAGAAAATGTTCGGTGTTGCTTTATTGCTGTGATGGTACAAGTTTGACAAATCGCACGCTTCGTTGCTCAAGTGTAAGATCGATTCGTCGAAATTGTTAGCTTGTTTAGAGGATTCTGTATTTCGAATAATATTTTTGTTACGGTAAATAAAATGAGTAAGTAGGTAGCAGAAGATATAGATATATCTTCTGGGCTATTTAACAAGCCATTCACTATATACAGAAAGCGCTCAAAACGTTACTCCAAAAGATAACCACCAGCGAAACACAACTCTGAACTAAGTCGTACTGTGCACTGAATTCAAAGTCCTAGTGCACAAATTACGAGCACAAAACCACCCTAAACAGGTATTAGGGGCGATCACAAAGGCGGCGTACCACTACTGGCAACATTACCAGTCTCCGAGCAATTTCCGTCGAGTTGACAAAAGACAGATTAACAACACACGGGCCGGATGATGCGTGTTTAATAATTCAACAGATACCGCGTTGCGTGTGCTGCTATCTAGTGTAGATGATGGATTATTAAATTAGACGGTTTTTTTTAAATAGGTACGTACCTTGTTAATGAAACTTATTTGCTTCACACTTGTGATCGTGATGGACAAACGGACAATATAAACTTAAAGGGGATCAAAATGTGTCATTCATAGATTGACAGACAATGTGGTACAGACGCCAGCACATCAAGTTACTACAATCTGTCAGATTTCTTTAATCGATTTTCGACTTTATTGCTAAAGCATAAGGTTCAAGGTTGATTGGGAAAATCTGACAGTTTCGGGTAGGTTGACCTGCTGGCGTCCGTACTTTTGTTGTTGTGAGTTGTTTGACTTATTCAACCTATGTAAAAAGAATAGGTAGATAAATAAGCATCCTCAAAGTGCATGCGTTATTGTTATTATTATTTTTACAAGTTAATAAAATAATCTTGACTTAAGAACTAGACCCCGCAAAACCGTTTACTGTGATTGTGAAGGCCGCAGGTATTAGCTGGATGTGGGAAGCGCAGAACCGGTCAAAGTGGCGGTGCTTGAAGGATTCCTATGTCCAGCAGTGGACGTCTTTCGGCTGAAATGATGTTGTAATATGGAGTTGTCCAACTTATTTTCCTCCAAATAAAAAAGTCGTAATAATATTCCAAACACTAAAACATGTTTATTGAGGCTTAATTCAATAATTGGGGTAAAAGTAAAACGACTTAATTTAGTGGAAGTACCTAACGTCTTAACTAGCGAAGTTTTCCTTTAATAAGTGCTATTTACTTTTATTAGGTACCTACTTAATATTTTTTATAGCCTGCGCTTGTAAGTCATAAAATGTATTTATTTTGACAATAATAATACATTTTGACTAATCTTTGGGATTTACGGATGGTTTCTGAATTGAGAATTAGAAGTTGAAAAGTTCAATGATTTTTGCAAAGAATTTTTGAATTCGTGGGCGACATTGATCAACTTCAAATTCTAAATTCAGAAACCCGATATAATTGCCAAAGATCAGTCAAATTTGATTACCTATTACTAATATTACTGTCGAGGTCTACAATGACTAAGTGAATAGTCGTAAGTAAGTACCTCTCTCTCTGCATCTGTACTGGAAAGAAAAGTCAAAGTCAAAGCATTTACTCATTTCAAATAGACACGTAAAAGGCACTCTTAAACGTCAAAAATTACAATAAAATAGAATTGATTGTAGTCGTAGATAAAAAAAAAAGTTGAACCGTAGTAGGTATTTGACTGCACGTCTTGTTCCACCCTGCTAGACATATCCACCTAAACTTATCCTCAACAGTTCCTGTTTACTAAGTAACTTTTCCACGATTCAAAATTAAAATAAATCGCCTACTGCCTTAACATATTACGCAATTTTTCCCCATCATCCACTCCAATAGAGACACAAGTTCTGCAACACATTAATCCCCAGCTATTTAGCGTTCAAACGCGACAGTTGAACAAATGCAAAGCAATAACTAACACACTAGAACTGCCGGTAATGGGTGTGGACGCCATCTTTTTCTTTTCGCGCGCTCCGCCATGTTGCCCCTGTGTCGGAACCGGACGGCGTCACGGCGGCGCCTCGTCCGGAAACGGCGGGTCGGGTGCGTTCACAAACTCTCACTTGAGACTCAATCGAGTGTGAACGTGTGTGAGGACTTTATTTAGTAGACGAATAAGTTACACTACGATGGAATAAAAAAGAAATGTTTTAAACTGGCATTCCGCCCGCACAGCTCTTTGTAAGTTGTGCTTTCTTATTGGAATGCTATTGTCGTTAATGCTGGCTTGGTTTCCACTGCTTCCGCTGGAATTGTGGAAAGAATCTTTGCAGTACTCCGAGTACCGAAATCGCAATGTTCTCTATAGTCACTTAGGTAACTATAAAAACTTAGAATATAAAAGTAGGTCATTTAAGTAGTGATCGTAAAAACAGAGCGAGTTGTTAGTCCAAGTGCCTTAACAGAGGTAGGTACCTACTTACCTAATTATTTTGATACTTATAAATAAATTACCTAGGTATTTGAATTTGAATCAAACAGAAATCTAAGTAAATCATTATTTTAAACACTACGAGCAATCGGAACAATTGCTATGAGCATTTCACTTTTAGCAAGTTTACATTTCAGATTTTTTTCAAGTTTAGTTTTGCGTCTGAAGAATTAGGTAGGTAGGTACAGTCAGCCGCACATCAGTCACAATCATTGAGAGCACCTTTATGTGCTAATGTTGACGTGCGGTGGAGGGGCCCGTGGTTAAATAATAACAGCCGCACAGGTCGATCGATCAGGTTAGGCTACGCTTGCCACGGTTGGTCTGTGTATGGTTGACCATCTTTACATACCGGGACCCCTCCGTGCCTCGGAAAGCACGTTAAGCCGTTGGTCCCGGCTGTCATTCGTGGATCTTTGACAGTCGTTACGGGTAGTCAGAAGCCCGAAAGTCTGAGAACCAGTCTTACCAAGGGGTATCGTATTACCCAGTAACTGGATTGTGAAGGTCAAATAGGCAGTCGCTCCATGTAAAATACTGGTATTCAGCTGCATCCGGTTAGACTGGAAGCCGACCCCAACATATTTGGGAAAAGGCTAGGTAGATGATGATAATGTTGACGTGCGGTGTACTCTAGATTCGACATGAACACGAATACGTTTTATTCTTTTGTTTTTCTTTATCCCGAACTACGAACAAAAACATGAAAATTATTATTTGCAAATGTATCTGAAAAGGGGTCTTATTATATCGCATTACTGAACCGTTCGCTTTACAGACAACAACTTTTGATCGAGCGAGAAAAAAATATCTAATAGAAATTTAAGGCCGGATAATGTGAGTCTAAGATGTTTGTTTACTGCATACGAAATCGTATGACGGCACGCGAACGATGGCAGTTTATCGCTGTTTTTCCGACTTATTTACATTTGAAACGTATCCAAGACTGCTTGAACAAATTTCAGTGTTATCCTTCCTTCCTGAGCGCGTAATGGTGATAATACAAAGCAGTTTGTCATAGCGAATAGTTTTCGTGTGGTAAGTAGGTGGAATTTTGCAGGCCATTGGTCGCTAAACGAGGCGAATTAGACAGTCATGAGAACCTAGCTCAGAGAAATATAGGTTCCTACCCAGCAACCCAATTGCGTAACACACTATCAACCTCAATCATTTCGAAGGATATTGCTAATCCATTGCTTCATATGTTCGAAAAATGTGTCTGCTCAACAACGTAAACAAAGCAACGAATGTTGTTGAACTGTCAAAATTAAACCCATTGCTACTGATAGTGGGTTACTCAATCACCCCGCAGATTAAACTGAAAATAAACTTTTATTGACTCTAAAAAATTGATATAGGTGAAAACTTTATTTCCAAAAAGATTACAGGGGGTTTTACATTGGCCCCAAACTAGACAAGCCAGGCAAGCTAGGTTAGGCCACCCAAACTCAAAGCATTTATTTCAATTAAACCATGTACAGGCACTTTTGAATTGTCAAAATTAAATAGTCTGTCAGTTAGTCAGAAAGTTGAAGCCAGTTGCCCATTCCAAAACGTAGATCTCTATGGAGAAGAACGGGCAACAAACTTCATGGACACTCTTTTAAATCAAGATATTACATAATCGTGGGTACATTATTTTTGTTGCTTCTATAGGTATTATTTATTTATTTGGTTCACCAACAATTGTATACACTATTTTAAGCAATTTAAACAAAAGCAACAAAAACAAACGGCTGGACAAATTTTGATAAAATTTTGTATGGAGGTAGCTGACACCCTGGGTTAACATACCTATACCTAAGTAGGCTACTTTTTATCCCGATATTCCCACGAGATCGATATTTACGCGGGTGAAACCGCGGGGCGCAGCTAGTTCAAAATATAAGATTAAAAATAAGCCTTGGCAGTTAAGAGATGACCATGCAGTCTCAACCGACGGCGCCCGTTCACGAACATGACGTGTGGATCAGCCATCCAACTCAACCATTTTGTGGGGAACCTATTTGTTATAAATATTATAAGTAGGTCAGCAGCAAATACCGATTCCACTTCAGTTTTTATAAACATCATTTTTAAGCCCAGTTGGAACCATTACTAAATTCAGCTAAAACAACATGACATGCTGAAAAGTAATGTTTCGAATAATTTCGTATCTTATTTAGATAACAATGTAGGTAGGTAAAAGTAACAGTGTTTAATCTAATCCTCTTGCTGACCCTACGAATAATATAATTCGTAGTTTATTAGGCAGTTGCTCTGTTGAAAGTCACGGAATACGGCATGTTTTAATCCCACCTATAAACCCACCTTTTTTTTTTTTTTTTTTTTGGTTGGGAAATCATCAAATGACCCCTCCCGCTCTGGGCGGAGCGGAAGGGAGTGTCAGACTCTTACTGACTAAAACCCACCCGTGTTCCTTCACTTGCCTGTGCCAGTGGCCACGGTATCTCTTTCGAACAACCCGCGACCCTGGCGGGCATCGGCCCTAGCGGACCCCGTCAGTTGGTGCTGACATCTCCTTGAGGCGCGCGTGGAACACAACGCGCCGTCGACCCGGGCCTGGTCCTTACCGGACGGCGAGCTGCCCATTGCTCGCCGCCCGCAAGCCCGCGCCTACGGTGGCCGGGAATCGGCTATCGACTCCCGACGCCCGGGGCGTCTCCTGCGGCGGCTGGGGGCGTGAGGGCGCAAGGATTGCCTCTCCCTCACGCGCTCCGCCTCCTCCTTCGCGAGCATCACTGCTTCGCAGAAGGAGGCGATAGCCTGCCATGCACTCTCGCTCCGTACCATGGCCCGGACTAGGGCCGGACGCGAGAGATCGCCGCCGCCGATCGCCGCCGTGAGGACACGGCGGTGCTCTGCCCAAGCTGGGCAGATCTCCACCGTATGCTCCACCGTGTCCTCCGGGCGATCCACACAATGGTGACACCCGGGCGTTTCCTCCCGCCTTATTCGGAACAGGAACCTCCCGAAGCAGCCGTGTCCGGTGAGGACCTGCGTTAGGCGGAAGGTGAGGACGCCGTGGCGTCTCTCTAGCCACTCCTCAAAGAGGGGACATATAGCCGCAATTGTGGCGTGCCCAGCACTGGGTTGCGACAGTCGCACTCTCCATGTCGCCATGAGATCCCGCCGGAGCTCTGTCCGCTGCACCGCGATTTCTCGCGGCAGCGGAGTTACGCCCCGGCGTTTCACCTCCTCTCGCCACTCCCATATGTGGGCGAGGACTTTGGCCTCCAGATCCCATGGCGGCAATCCGGCAAGGAGGCTCGCTGCCTCCCCGGAGACCGTGCGGTATCCCCGGACTAACCGGATGGCCATGACCCTCTGGGACGCGTTCAACCGCCTGGCTGGTCGCCGCCTCAATGAACGCGCCCACACCGGTGCCCCGTAAAGGGCCATGGACCGCACGACCCCCGCGTAGAGCCTCCGGCAGGAGGCGTTTGGACCCCCTAGATTGGGCAGGAGCCGCTTCAACGCAGCCCCGGCCCGCTCCAGTCTGGGAGCCAAACGTCGGAAGTGTTCCACGAAATTCCACCGGCTGTCGAGGACAAGTCCCAGGTACTTCATCGTCGACTCGAAGCCGATGTGAACCCCTCCTACCGTTATTTGGGAACCCGACGGTGGCGCGTTTCGAGGGCCATGAAAACACATGGCCTCGGACTTGTGCAGGGCCACCTCGAGTCCAAGTTGCCGGATCCTTTCAACGACTGTCGCAACCCCGCGTGTCGCTAGTTCCGCCGCCGCCTGGTGCGACCTCCCCTGCGCCAGGACCAGCGTGTCGTCAGCGTAGCAAACTACACTGACGCCGCTAGGGAGGTCGGCGCGCAGCACCCAGTCGTACCCGATGTTCCACAGGGGCGGCCCCAGGACCGATCCCTGTGGGACACCGCACGACATCTCTCGCCGGTTCCACTCTCCCTGATGACCGGGGTAGATGACGGCCCTGTCCGTCAGATAGGCCTCGACCACGCGACAGAGGTAGGTCGGCATCCGGTGATACCGGAGTGCCTCCCTGATACCAACTCCAGGGCAGGGTGTTGAATGCATTGGCAATGTCTAAAGACACCGCCAAGACGACCCCACCCTGGGCAACAGCATCCCCCGTCGTGAGGGCTCGTACGCGCATGACAGCGTCTACTGTAGAGCGCCCCCTGCGAAAACCGAACTGGCCCTCCGCCAGATCCGGCCCCACCCACATCAGCTGCCCGACGAGGCGGTCTGCAATGACTCTTTCAAAGAGCTTGCCCACCTCGTCGAGCAGCACAATGGGCCGGTAAGCAGACAGAGAGTCCGCAGGGCGCCCCGGCTTCTTGATAAGGACCAGCTTCCCCGTCTTCCAACGTAGTGGAAACTGGCCCCCCTCCAAACATGCGCTTAGGAGCCCCCTCTGTCGAGGCCCGAGAGCCTCCATGGCCAGAACCCAGGCTTTCCCAGGTACGCCGTCGGGTCCTGGGGCGGTATTTTTGGCATTCAGCCTATGTACCGCCACTCTCAACTCTACCTCGGTCACCTCCGGAGCGTCGTCGTCGTCGTTGTCGGCAGTGTGGTCCGCATCGGGCACCGCAGGAGGCGGAGCCATGGGCGGGGGTGTATGTTCCCCTCGCGAAGGGAACAGAGCGCCCACCACGTCCTCCACGAGCTGGGGCCGGAGACTCTGCGTCAGCGGGGGAGCCCATGGGCGGAGTTTATCCCGCACCATTTTGTAGGGGCGTCCCCACGGGTCCCTGTTCAGAGTCTCCAGCGACTCCTCGCGGGCCAGTCCTCTGGCCCGCAGGATTTCCGCTCGGAGGGCGGTCTTCGCCGCTCTGTACCCCTCGTACAGCTCCGCCTGAATGACTTCGGTATCCGGAGGGCGGATACGGAGCCTGCGGTGCCTGGCGTACCGGCGTCGCGCAGCGACACATGTCTCTCGCAGGGTCGTCAGCTCCGGCGACCACCAGTACACCTGGCGCCAGGCGCGTCCTGGCTGGACCCGGGGCATTGCCACATCACATATTTCGGACATGGCCTCCCGGAACCACTCCGCCTCGTCGTTGATGTCAGCAGGCCTGTCCGGTGGTGACACCCAGGCCTGCACGATCGAGGCTTCCAGGAGGAGCTCCCGGTCCAGCTGCTTCAGCGCCCACCGCGGACCACTCGGGGCCTGTCGGACTGGCGCGCTCGAGGTTTGGGCGGAGACGTCGAACCGGATGTACCGGTGGTCGGAGTAGGTCTCCACCCCCTCCATGACGCGCCAGTCGACGACGTGCGGCAACAGAGCGGGGCTGGCGAACGAAATGTCCACCACTGATTCACCCCGCATCCGCACACACGTTGGGACAGAACCCCGGTTTAGGACGACCAGGCCTGTCTCCAGAGCCCAGTCCTCCACCATCCTGCCCCGCGTGTCCGTATACCGGGAACCCCAAGCCACATTCTTGGCATTGAAGTCCCCGAGGACGAGCACGGGGAGGGAACGAAACCCAACGACGACGACTCTCAACTCCGCAAGGGAGTTGTGGAACTCGGCGAGAGTTCGGCTCGGGGAGAAGTATACCCCCACCACAACAATCTCCCCGAACCGTGCTGCTACGCAACCCCGTCCCCTCTTGACAGCCTCAAGGGACGGGGTACCGGCGGCGGCCGACGAAATTAGGGTCACTGAGCCGCTCAGGTCCTCCACCCAGTAATCCCTGGGCGGGACAAAATACGGCTCAGCGACCACGGCGATGTTAATCGACCACTGCGCCATGCTCTGGAGCAACAGATCCTGAGCGGCGGCGCAGTGGTTGATGTTCGCCTGGAGGAGGCGTAATGGGGCCGTTATTGGCACTCCATCTCAGCCCCCTCCCTAGCCCCCTGTGAGGGCCCTGCCGCGGCAGTTCCAGCGGCGACGACGGTAGAGGCGGCAGCGGCGGTGACGGTGGCTGCGGCTGCGGCGGTGACGGCGGTGGCGGAGGGTTTACCCTTGCCTTTGGCTCTGGCGGGTGGAGCGCAGGCCTTGCTCCCAACCCGGTGATCGGCCGGCTTGCCAGCTGCCGCACATACGAAGCAGTGCGGCGTGGCCTTACACGAGCCGGCCTTGTGACCGGGCTGACCACAGCGGAAGCAGTGACTGCTGCGGTCCACCTCCGAGGGGCATTTCACTCCCACGTGGTTGCCCACATGGCAGCGGAAGCACCTCAGAGGTCTGGGTTCCAGCAGTTTCACCTGCGCGGAAACCCAGCCCACCAGGAGCCTTCGGCCCTCCTCGGCTATCTTCCGGGCCGCCGACACGGGGCAGCTCACCGTAACGGCTCGCATCCCCGTGTAGTCAGGACGGATGGTGCCTGCCCTCACACCTATAAACCCACCTTACCTGTACCTACCTAATATACCGCTACTGCGAGTCCCATGTTTAAAGCTAAACTTTATACCCTCTATAATTTATTTTCATCACAAACCAAATCAAATTCGTTTCTAACAAAACAAGGTTAAACAATAAACCGAGCGGGCAACACCACGCGTCAGTTACTTCGAGTGCGCTCACACAACCACAAATTCTATGGCGTCCATTGTCAACCAAAATTAGAGTAACTAACTCCGTTTATATAGGTAGTGCATCCAACCATTAGCGTGTACACAATTTAGTTTTAATTAAAACACACGTATCTGTGTGTGTTCAGGTTGGCTTGCGTTGAACCTTCACGAGGCCATTATGAGTGTTACAAAAGAAACTGTAGAAGTACCACGGTTAGGAATTAGCATTTCGTAGTCTTTTTGGCGGTAAATAAAAAGTAGTACGTGTTTTAGCTAAGTGGAGGTTTGTGTTTTTTGTAGATAGACATGGTTTAAGTGGTGGTGACTAGAACGTGAAGGCAGGTATACCTACAGGGTCAATTTAAATTAGCTTGCGAAACGCCGCGGACGTGGTGGGTAATTATCTAAAAACGATAAAACAAAAATAAATTAATTTGACGATCTAGTAATTTAAAAGTCAATGTTGACGATCTTTTTTTTGGGAGACCGCAGTTAGTGTAGTTGTTACTGTAAAAGCCAAACTGCGGCAAATGTTAGGATTTACCGGTAAATCCTAGGATTTAGCAAGTCTCACCGGTAAAAGTCCGAATTGTTCTATAATAATCATCAATTTCTGACTTTTACCGGATTCAGTCGGTAAATCTTAGGTTTTACCACAGATAGCGGTAAATGTTAGTTTCCAGAGTAAAAAAAATGCAGTTAATAATCAGAAACTATTTATTCACCATTACTATCATTAGGTATTATTGTTGTCAGTCAAGTCTTAAAACATATTTTATCATGCTTTAGGAAAATAAAATGCAGAAAAAATAATACAAATCAGGCACTCTAACTAGCGAAAGTTACCTACGTGGAAGAAATCCTAAGCGAATACGTTGGTCCATTTATGGTCAACTAGCAGCGCCCTACGCGGTTTCACCCGCGTAAGTTTCGATCCTATGTCCTTCCCCGGGACGCAATCTATCTCTCTGCCAAATTTTATCGAAATCCGTTCAGTGGTTTAGAAGTGAGGAGCGCTCGTAGAGGAATGGGAGAATATTCCCCAACATCGTATAAGAAACTTGGTGTACAGCATGCCAAACCGCATAACCGCAGTGATGACATCACGTGAATTCACGTCATTTGAATTTGAAAATATAATAAAAATGGTATGGGTCCCGCCTGCTTCCAACTTTTATTTAATTTAAAATAGGCTTGTTTTTAGCTTTTCGGTTTTTTTTTAACTTAGGTAAGTTTTTTACCGCAGTCAGTTTTTTTTATTTTTTTCATTACTTTTTTTTCCAGGTTTTTAGTTTACAAATGTGAAAGATTTCGCAGACGATTTAGTTCTTGGTATCCTACCTGTGTTTTTTACGATTTGTAACTATGAATTACTTTTAACCGTATAAGTTGTATACCTATATTTTTGTAATCACCTTTTAAAATCCTTTATTTTGATACCCCATTAAATAGGTTTTAACGCCAAAAATCGGCCAATTAATTATTTTTTTCAATTTTGATATACCTAGGTACCCAGTGTCACTCTCACAATTAAGACGAATCTAACGGCACCTCTCAAGCTGAAATCGATAAAGCCGTTTACGCTACAGAGCGTGCCAATGAAATATATCTACATACTTACATTCTATATACAAACACTCGAAAAACATAACCCTCCTTCTGGCGCAGTCGGGTAATAACCCGGCGCCAAACCGCAATAATCGGAAACTAAAAATCCGGACAATAGCGATCCCGTCATGACGTCACTTTAGCGATCCCGTCATGACGTCACTTTAGCGATCCCGTCATGACGTCACTTTAGGTCTCGGGGACGGGTATCTACCTATTTGAGTTTTTTTCTGCAAAACAAAGGCAAAACATTGAAAGTTTTGTTTGTGTTGTGTGATAGTGTCTTTTTGGTTCTGCTACTTTACAGGAAAGATTTTTTTTTAAATAATAAATTATTTTATACCTACTTTATTGATAAGTAGGTACAGTTAACAGCAAAAGTAGATGATCAAAGTCAAAAATTCAATAATAATTAACGGAGTTCGCGTCAGAACTGTGTGGCGTCGAAGTGATTCAAAAGTATTCTACGTAGCTTAGTAAGTATTCTAAGTAGGTAGTACTTCGACGCCACACAGTTCTGACGCGAACTCCGTTCATTAGTATTGAATTTCTGATTTTGATCATCTACTTTTGCTGTTTACAGTACCTAAGTAAGTTAAAACCGGCTTCGCTTCGGCTTCTCTCTTACAAAATTTGACACCTATACCTACGCATTGATTTTATATACCTATCAATGCCTATACGCTAATATGTACGCACTAAAATGTAATGTAAACGTGAAACTTGTTGACAGCGCCAACTCGCGGTCGGTGAGTGGACAAAATTAGCAGTTTCGAGTGTAAATTTAGACTAATTGATACAAACGAGACGTGATTAAATAACCAACCTATAAGGCCAGACTTTGTAGTATATAATCAGTATCACTAGATGTTAGATGCCGAAAAAGTTTTGAAAAATTGTAGAAACCTCAAAAATACGACAAAAACTGATAGCGATAATCTTGGGGGCTACAAGAATTCCCGGCTATTTATCTATTAGTAGTGTGGGTCCAGGGTTACCTACTAGTAGTGTAGGTTACACGACTACTAGTAGTCTAGTCTTGGTGGTGGTGGTGGCTATGCTATCGCTGAACCATACATATCCTACTAGATACCTTTATAGCAAGAAACTTTATTCGGTTCCTAATCAGTCTACTAAGGTATTATCTAGTAGTAGTAGTAAGTTTTATGCGACAACACTTATCATCATAGGAAAATGGTAGCTAATTGAAGAATTTATCCTGAATTAAATAGGTAGGTACGCTAACAGCTTCGCTTCATCAAAAACAATGTTCCAAAAACAAAGCTCAGTATTTGCATATCCATTCACGCGACTCCATCATATGAAGTGAGAGCGCGACCTAAAATAGAACGTGGTCGCATTCACCAACACTTGTGGTAGACAAAGAAGACTCCCGTCATTGTTACCGCTTCTAAACGGCTATTGTGCCAAGTAAACGCTCTCGGCGACATACTCCCTTACTTATGGTACGGTGCGCGAAAGAAATAAGTAGTTAGACAGCTAAGTAGGTGCTATCTACTTGTTTTTATGCCAGTATTTTTTTTATTAGGTATGGAGTAGGTGAGACGATTAGCTCGTGACAGAGATGCGTGGAAGAAACTTGGGTAGAACGGAGAACTATGTCGAAGGACAACCTGACAAAATCTTGTCGCAGGCTCATCTCGGCGACAAACAAATGTCAAAAACATGTCTAAAATGTAGGGAGATTAGAGGTGTTTTGACAGATTGAGACAGATTGACTGTGAACATTCTTAAAATTAAGAGAATTGCCCCTCAGTTGCTAAAGAATATGTAGATATTTACTTACCTAATCGAATTAAGTTTTTTCTTTATTGAACTAGATTTAATTACATTATTATAAAATGTAATTTTAAAACTGTAGGTACTGCTGAACTCCTGGCATATAAAGCCTATAATATATTTATTTATATTTATTTAGGTGAGATGATAGCGATGGCAAGCGTAATAGAGGACACCAACAAACGAGATGAGGAGACGATTTAAAAGTCACGGCTGGACTGGACCCTATTGGAGAAGTAGGTACCTAGCTCGAGACAAACCCCAGTGGATCTTAGAGGAGCAGTCCACCGGGAGGAGGAGGGTACCACGTCTCGGGGGGCACCATAAACAGCACCAAAATATATTTGGTAGCACATGAAAGGCAAGGCTGTTTGAAAACTCGCCCTTTTTTTTCGGTGGGAGTATCCACGGCTTTTATGTCCGCACAAGTCGCAAGTCGCATTTCAATTAATAAAAAGATGATAATATGCTTTGGTTTCTATTATAATTCCTACTCCACGTATCTCTTTCGCCTTTTGTACATGTACGTAAGTTACGTACCTGCCGTACGTACAGTCACGAGCATAAGTATGTATACACTTGCCTTTATTCAAAGGCGATGTTCTCCTTTAATTTTGAATGAAATTGTATTTTCTTACGATTTTTTTTTTATATTTTAGGTTTATGTAAAGTGTCGTATTTCAAGGTGGCATTCGTTATTTGACGAAAAAATCGCCATTGAAAGTTACCAAGTGTTGACAAATTAGTGCTCGTGACTGTACTTGTAGGAGTGATCTACCTCGTTGTAATAAATACGTTAAAAAAAATAGACCGATGCCTACTAGTTAACACAGAGCATGTACCACTAGTTTTTTTTTTTTTTTTTTAATTAAAACGTTGCCCCACACTAGGAATTTCTCCTGTATTGTGAGTGCGTTTACAAACATTTAAATTCACGTACACAAACAACCAGACCCGGAACATCTACTTGTAGGTCATACAAATATTTGTTCCGTGCGGGAATCGAACCCGCGACACGCAGCGCAACAGTCAATCGCTTAACCACTGCGCCAACCGTGCCGTCGAATTCGAGTTTACTAGTGGATAGGGGGCCCACAAGCGTGGATTTCTTGGAACATCAAGTACCTAGTCTTAATCCGGCACTGAGGCCTATGCCAAGAGGCATACCTACTGAACTACGGGACAAGGAAATAGGATAAAGGTTTTATTATTGTAGAGCCTACCCACTTATTCTTCTTTGATTCAGCGCCAACAATAGGTACGAGCAAAACTCAGGCTGTATATTACCAGAACATGATTATGTTGGTAGCGGGACTGACTAAGCATGGGGCTTGCGACATACCGGAATATCGCCATTCTCCATGACACTGATTGGTATGCTATGCTTGCCGCAGTTGGTTCGTGGATGGATGACCAATACTTACCTATCGAGACCCCCGGTCCCGGTTCACATTCGTAGATCTTTGACAGTTGTTACGGGTAGTCAGAAGTCCAAGTCCAAGTCAACCAGTCTTACCCAGGGCTATCGTGTTACCCCGTACCCGAGTTGTGGAGGTCAGCCACAGTTGCTCCTGGGGAGTTTATTGCGCCACTTCTACTTCCCAGCG
Source organism: Oligia fasciuncula (assembly GCA_963082905.1). NCBI lineage: Eukaryota > Metazoa > Arthropoda > Insecta > Lepidoptera > Noctuidae > Oligia > Oligia fasciuncula. The sequence goes on from OY720400.1 coordinate 19,507,862, forward strand.
AAAGCACTAGGAAGTGGTGCAAATATGTTACCGCAGCTCTTCTATACAATTAACCCCTTAATCATAAACGTTACTTAAAGTTAAGTAGTGATTAGAGACTGTTTACCATACATTTTTGACGTTTGAACGTCACTTAACTTTAATCATCGTTTATAAATAAACCCCTTAGTTTGTGGCAAATATCTTAAACTTTATAGTGAGGTCGGTCAAACCGCGCCAGTCAGTCTACTGCGAAAGTTGAATAAAATAGGTATTACTGATCAGACATTCGGTCCTATTAACCTTTTGCAAACCAATCCATTCCATCAATGTCATAATTCTTCAGGGATTGCAGGCTAGTCAACATTTTAAAAATTAAACTCTTAAAACAGATCAACAAGTATAATATCAGAATAAAATTAACAATAAATATTTTAAAAATATACCCTTGTATAATGATAACATTACATTATATATTTTCTATATTTTGTACAACCTACTAGTACTCAGGTACTCCTAAACTTAAGGGCTGACGAACCCACTTTAAAGATTAACAATCGCAATCATGTTAAAAAGAATAGATGTCGTTTCTGCACAAATCGAAGGCAAGTAAATGTCTTCGATTTGCTCGTCATTCAAAGAGGCTGCTACTTTTGGCCTGCGCCCACGCCCACTGACAGCACGGCACGGCCAGGAATTTTTATGCGACGAATAGGAATATAACTTAATAGTATGACAATAAAATTGGAATTTCAATGATAATCATTGTATGTACAAAAATAAAGCTGCGGTATGCTTAGGCATGCCGCGTCGTAATGCCTTGGCAGCCCTCGGGTTGCTTCGGCAGCCTTCGACACGTCTATGCAAGATGGGGCGCAAGGAAGCGCGCGCGCCTTGAAAAGAACGCGCAGCCGCGATGTCGCATCGGTACTAGGGCTTTCATCCCGGGAATCTCGGTCTCGAAAATTCCGAGAGTCTCGACGATTTTTTGGTATTTTCGAGACTCGAGACTAACAATTTCGGTCTCGGGAATAACGAGACTTTTGAGACTAGAGTCACATAACAGTATTAAATGATCTACTAAACCAACAGTCTTTTTTATTATGGTTACATGGATATGGCAATGGCAACACTGTCGAGTGTAAAGTCACAAAGCTTAGTATTATCTGTGGAGATTGAATAAGCTTGTTGACGAACGACACAGATTTTATCTACCTACATACTATAAATTTCATTGTGAAAGTGCGAAGTTATTAACTGCGAATTGCGATGTGTTCGTTAGCAGATAAATTAAAAGGTATGTTAATTGAATACACGTTAAAAGCATAAGTTATCAACTAAATACCTATTATTGAGTTGTGGCATTTTACATGCATTTTATGTTGTACCTACTTAAGTTTTCATTGTAATTCTATGGCATGACAGCGTTTTAATTAATTTATAAATGCTTAATCTACTAACTATGGATTTTACGTGCTATTTAACACAATATTGTTTTTTGCTAGTTTGAGGTTATATTGTGGCCGTATTCTGAATAGGGCGGTATTCTGGTGGGTTTTTTTATCGTTTGTGTGTGTGGTAATGGGCTTTTTTATTGTTTTAGACAAAGGTATGTCTTATTGCGATGTGCTTGCTAAAATGCATGATAAGTCTTCGGTATGGTGCTATTTTTTGCGAGCCAATGATAATGCTTCTGCTAAATGCAAAACATGCCACAGAATATTTAAGACTTTAGGAGGGAATACAAGTGGTCTTCATAAACATCTTAAGAGTATGCATAACATGATATTGTCAAAGGAAGAACTACGACTTGCTTCATCATCTGATTATATCGCTTGCACACCTTCAACAAGCAAATGCACCAGTAAAGATGGAGCTTATAAACCACCCGAAAAAAAAGCTAAGATGACGGATTTCTTCCAGAGAGTTGACGGAATTGAAGTTAAAGTTTCGAGAATGGCTTCTCTGGATGGAATACCATTTCGAACTTTTGTCGAATCTAAAGATTTACGTGAGTTGTTCAAAAAAGCTCAATACACACTACCATCATCTGTGGCTACCATATCAAGCATGGTCAAAAAACAAGCCGACTATATCAAGTCTCTGACAGTAAACGAAATTAAAAAATTGAAAGAGACCGGAGTAAAATTTTGCTGTACCTTAGACGAGTGGACGTCAACCCAAAACAAGAGGTACATGAATGTAAACATACACTCACCATTTTTTGAAGGTGATAAATACAAAAACTTAGGTCTCGTTAAAATATCTGGTCCCATGCCTGCTACGGTTTGTGTAGATTTGTTAAAAGAACGTTTGTCGGAGTTTGATGTTCATTTAGACACTGACGTTATTAGTCTAACAACAGATGGATGTAGTGTAATGAAAAAAATGGGAAAGTCAGTCGATGCTTATCACCAAAAGTGTCTGGCCCATGGTATGCAATTGGCAATACTAGATGTGTTGTATAAAAAAACAAAAGTAGGTGAAATACAAAATGACATGTCACAGAATATAAACGATGACGATGATGACAATGTGGATGATGATGAAAAAGATGAAAGTGGAAGTTTTGAAATAATTGAGAGCAGCAAACCGCGAAAACATGAAGAAGTAATTTATGAACATGTGATTAATAAAGTCCGAAAAGTAGCAAAGTTATTCAGAAAATCACCAACAAAACAAATTGTACTAAGAAAATACGTAGAGGAAGAGTTCCACAGAGAGCTAAAATTAATAATTGATTGCAAGACGAGATGGTCCAGTTTAGCTGAAATGCTTGATCGATTTCTTAAAATAAAGATATGCATTCGAAAAGCTTTGATTGATGTAGGATCCGGAATAGAGTTCACTGAATCAGAGTATACTACATTGGAAGCAATCTCAAATTCACTGGGTATCATGAAAGTGACCTTAGAAGCACTGTGTAGACGAGACGCTACTCTTTTAACAGCGGATACTGCACTTAATTTCTGCCTAAAGAAATTAGACTTACAACAAAGTTTTTTGAGCGTAAGTCTCGCCAATTCATTGCGCATCCGTATTAAAGAAAATAGACTGATTGAGGCAAGTATCTTACAATACTTGCACAGTCCTTCTCAGTTTTTTGAAAAAAATCTTGATGCAACAGCCTTTCAAACATTAAGCAACGACGAAATTACAGTGTCTTTAAAAGAATTGTACGAAAGGTTAAATAAATCCACAACTGACAACTCTGACAATTATACCGCAAATACCAGTTATATAAATGATGCGACGATTCCGGAGCTCACAAGTTTAACTACAGAAGAACAGCTGGAATGTGAGCTTAATAATATGTTAAACCCCCAAGAAGACAAAGGACAGAATATAACTTCCATGTCTATGCATGACTTGCAAACAACCTTGCACGTAGAAAAAGCTCTCTTTGAAAATGGGGGCGACAGAGGGAAATACCTAAATTACTGCTACCATTATTTAATATCTATTCCCCCCACTAGCGTAGAAGCAGAGAGGGCTTTTTCTAATGCGGGTTACTTTTGTAATAAAATTAGGTCCTCTCTGTCTGAAGACACACTAAACGCCCTTTGTTTTTTGCGTGCCCATTACAAGAATGAAAAAAACTTCCAGAAATAATTTATTTTTATTTTATTAAAGTACTTGATTAAAATATGTTGTTTTGACTACCTAATTGCATAGCCTATAAGTAAGAAACCTAGTTTTGAAATAGTCTCAAAAGTCTCGTTTTTCCCGGGAATTTCGAGACCACATCGAGTCTCGTTTTTTTTTTCCCGGGACTCAGAAATGCATCGAGACTGAAAGCCCTAATCGGTACGCTTCGGCGTACCTAAGGACACCGCGGCATCGCTGCAGTCTGAATGCGCTTGCATGTAGTAAAGCCGTGCCATGCCACCAGTGGGCGCAGGCCCGTACGTTTTAAATACGATCGAAGGGGATCATATTTTAAGGCCTATTCAAACCTAAGCGGTATTCGCTGCCGCTGTGGGTAGAGGTACTAAATACCTGAGCGAAACCCGCGCGGTATGTACCTCTACCCACAGCGGCAGCGAATACCGCTTAGGTTTGAATAGGCCTTTAGGCTGGACACTAAAATAGCCAATGGTAACACGCACAATGGCCCACTGAAGGACTAAGTGCGGAAACCAAACCCATAACATAGAACATAGCCAATGACATGCATTCAAAATCGATCAAATCGAAATATTATAGAAAGGGTACTTTGTACCTACATTGTTGTATGAACAGATGTGCACTTAGCCCTAGTCTTTAACCAAACAATCTTGCGTGAGTTTCTCACGACTCCTACTGCATATTCTGATTTCTTAAAGCCCCGTTTTCATTGGAAACAAAGTTGAGAAACAGTTCTGCCACTTTTGTTCACCATGAATACGAAACTTTTACATGTTGCCAGCAACACTGCAACGCTCGATGTAGTCAGCAACATGTCTCCCGCAACTCAAAAACATGTTGCTGAAACAGTTCCACATTCGAGTTTTCGTACAGCCTTATTTATTTAAAAAACAATACCTAATATATATATTTAACATAATTGGTGCGAAGAAAAATTGAGCTACTTTTTTTTCTATTTGACACAGTTATATCTAAGTATATACTACGGTCGATGAAACATGGCCGGTCCAAAATTTGCGCAGAAGGCATTATCATTTTTTAGGAACCAAATAGTGACATGAGGCGCGTCTGATTAAGTGAACATGCGCAAAAGTTCTAAGAGCCTATGTATAAACCGACACCTATGCCTATGTACCTATGTACTGTCCTATGTACCTGTGTATGAGCCTATGTACTGACCGGTCATGATTCCTGGGCCGCACTGTAAGTGTTCTTTTATTTTAAGTTGTAAGGGCTTTGAAGGTCCGTGACATACCTGCCTGTCCGCCATTTTGTCTTTTTTTTTTCAATATGTCGGCCACACATGCATCCTATTTAAATCGATACACACGTAAGCAAGTTAAAAAAAATGGATGTCACGTGATCAACTTTGAAAGTTAATATCTCGGAATCGGCTATCGATTTATATAGGTTTTATGAGTAGCCGCCGTACGGTATGCCAAGCTCCATATAAAAATCTTAAATCTCCTTTGCACTTAAGTTGCAACAAAATCCTTATTTTATCCTTTTACACAATATTCTTTTAATTCGGTCATACGTTCCAATTTTTTTTACCAGTCTCGCTACCTTTTCAAGGGGCACTACGTTTTTCTATAGGTACTACTAGGTTTTACTTATGTGTGCTAAATATCACAAACATATTACTATAAAAACATGTACAGACGCCAGCACATCAAGCTACTACAATCTTTCAAATTTATTTAATAGATTTTCAACTTTATCTCTAAAGCATAAGGTTCAAAGTTGATTGGGAAAATTTGACAGTTTCGGGTAGCTTGATGGGCTGGCGTCTGTACATTTCCTATACGATAGTTCTTAAATTGTCAATAAAACTTGATATTAAATTAAATGACAATTAGAAATAAAAATTTGTAGTGTACTAATTGGCATTTGATCAGTGCTTTAGAAACGTTACCTACATTTAGTTAAAACATTATCTGAAAATCTACATGCGATAGGTATACTAGCTTAAGCTAGAGGATTCACCTGCTTATCATAAAATGTAATAAGTAGATATTTTTAGTTTTAATTCTGGGAAGAAAGGACATATTTTTCAACGACCCTAATCGAGACTTCAAAATCGCTGCAGCCGTTTCGGCTTACCCAACAGATATGTGAACAGACTTAAATGACCCTTACTACTTAAATAGTTCGTCAAGACCCAAATCTACGTGTTAACTGCGCCAAATATATTTCTCCCTGTATAATTAGGACGCGACCGGTTCCGCGGTCTGACTGACTGGACTAGCCTTGTGTTGCTTGTTGTCCTGCAGGTAGTTGTAGTTGATGAAGCGCGCGCCCTGCGTGATCTGCGCGCCCGTGTTGGTGACGTGACACGCGAACAGCAGCATGTTCCGCGGCTGCACGCGCCACGCGAACCGCATGAACATTATCGAGTACAGCGTCAAAGCTGGAACAACGAGAGAGTAACCTTATTACACATGTTTACCTACAGCGTTGATAAAGGCCCAAGATGCTATAGGAATCTTGTGTGACGTCTCCAAAGCATTTGATTGTGTAAATCACGAAACATTGCTCTTGAAACCTGAGCATTACGGACTAGTGCGCTCAGTTTAGTGAATAGAATAGAATACTCTTTATTATGTACACCATATAAATTACAGACATAAATCCTATTTAAATGATAGACAACAGTACGCCTAGCATGACCACCATAGAAACGGGATTAGATAGAATAGACGAAATGACAGATTAGAATAGACAAAATGACAGATTAGAATAGACAAAATGACATATTTCTTCAGAAATCAGTAAATTAAAATAGACAAAATGACAGATTAGAATAGACAAAATGACAGATTTAAATAGACAAAATGACAGATTTCTTCAGAAATCATACAGAATAGATGCTACCTACTACAATCTGTAATTTTGTGCATTCTTCCGACGACAAAACCCGTTTCTACGGTGGTCATGCTACGCGTGCAGCAAGTTCAAATAAATTGTCTCAATTCTCCGCATGAACATCAGCGAGTATAGCGATAGAGCTGGAACAACAAGTGACAGTTCTTAGGGCAGTCGGCGCGGCGGCGGTCAGCAGATGTAAAGTGACCGTCTGGTATAAAGTGTCGGTAGCGGTGTAACCATTCGTGTTAGCTCCCTACCAGCGGCACCTTCACTATGCAGAAGCCGCATAGCATCAATTCTATTGAGATAAACAAATGTGCTGTCGTCAATAGTGTGTAGGGGTGACCCTTACACTAGAGAGCAAAATATAGTATTTTTAAAGGCAAAAACAAAACTTGACCTGTGCAGTGATAGGTGGACCGAAATGATTGCAGGTCAACCATATAACTTGCAGTTCATAATCAGCCTATAATTTTCCCACTGCTGGGACACAGGCCTCCTGTCAGGGAGAAGGAATGGGCTGTAATCCACCACGTGGGCGCAATGCGGGTTGGTAGATGTCACATGTTTTAGAATTTTTAGTTCGGACATACCGGTTTCCTTTACTGTAATACTTATCTGTAATAAACAAATGAAATGTTGATGATGTGTTGTTCCAGGTCTGGCTGTTTGTGTATGTGACTTTAAATGTTTGTAAACGCACCCACAACACAGGAGAAATTCCTAGTGTGGGGCAACGTTTTTTTTTTTTTTAATGAAATAGAAAGGAAAGAAAAGAAAATGAATAATCATTTAAAATCCGGCAATTTTGCTCAGTACACCTACATGTAATAATAATAGCTAATCTCTTAATTACTTTTAACTGTTGAGGTTAATTAAAATACCTCCATCATATACCGCAGAACTAAATAAATAAGATTCTACACAGTATATGACACAAGGAACACTGATAACGAAGTAAGCGCTTGAGATAATATCAACTTTATTGAACTGCTGTGATAACAAGTTGTATCTTCATGTCTGAGATTTAGCTTGATCTACTTAAATTATATTTATACAAAGTCATTTATCTAAGTAGTGAGGGTCAATAAAAGGGTCATATTTTAGGTGCAGGTTCACATTTTGTCATGAAAAACTATGGTTTATTCGCCTTGTGTAGGCACAGTCGTCAGTGTTGAATGGATCATTATGTAAGCTTGTTCACAGACACGTTTTCTCTATGGCACGGTTTACATGCCATACTGTAAAGAAATCGTGCCCTATACAAAGGACCTAGCAGTATATTAAGTAAGACAAACATGACCCATAAAAATTACTGAAGACTGAAAAGTAGCAGAGTATGCAATTAATAAATTATGTCACATACATGATAAAGGTAATGTCATTGTTATTACAGTAACTCATCTATCGCTTACCATCAAGCGTGATCGGGGTCAAGGGCGGACCCATTTAGTAATTTTAAAAAATTACAAAAAAACATTCTATCGCATGAAGGGAGATAATAGAGTTCATTTGAACACATTGGTCATTACTTTGAATGTATGTTATCTATCTGATTACCTAACAGAGTAGATTAATTTAACTGGATGTATGAAAATGGCATAAGCCGTTGCCATTGCCAGCATTATTATTTACAGAGAACTGTAAAAATCTTCACATAGAATTATTGAACAGCTGTGAATATTTTTTGTTTTTTGCTTTTTAGGTAAGTACTATTTTTGTTTTGGTCAGACAGGCATTAGCGATTCTTGTGTAGCTTATGTGTGCAGACTGCCGATATGATAGAAGTTTTTAGAAATAACTAGCTGACCCGGCGAACTTCGTACCGCCTCAGAATCAATAAGAAAGAATGTATGAGAAAATGAATTATCTTCATTATTATTATTTTCGTGAAATTTTCTCATGTTTTAATAGTTATTCTGCTTTTCGGGGCGGACACAAATTCAACAAACCAACGATCATAATAATCGGCCAGCCATTCTAGAGTTATAAATGGTGTAACTACCATAATCAACCTATAATGTTCCCACTGCTGGGACACAGGCCTCCTCTCAATGAAAGGGAGTGGGCCGTAATCCACAAAAAAAAAAAAAAAAAAAGAAAACATCGTGAGGAAACCGGCATGTCCTAGAACCAAAAATTCGAAGACATGTGACATCCACCAACCCGCACAGGGCCCGCGTGGTGTAACTAACCAGACTTTATTTTATATAAATAGATTACAGTACTTACAACATTTACAATCTTTGTTTAAAACACACAGATTTAGTATTTGTTTTCTATTTTTATAATGATAAATGGTAACTTACCAAGTGTCATTTTCCCACTAATAAAACTTGGGTCTTTTTTTATATCTGCAAGAGCTGCTAGAGGGATTCCCCAATTGGCTACAGGACCCCAGAAGTGGGTGCTGAAAATGAAACCACCTTTTATTTAAAAAAGCTTAGATTTTATTAATTTTGCAAGGATCACCATCCACAGCCCGACTTCACCCACAGCTGGGAATAGGACTCTCTTTTCAGTACCCAAGCTCATTTGCCTGCCTCATCCAGATTTTGCCTGCGATAGCAAATTTTGCAAGGATAGATAGTTCATTTTAAGTCATGTGAAGGGCGGGCGTTTTGGGGGACTGTCTTTTGTAATTTTGACATTCGAAAAGTGCTGATTCTCAGCCTAATGTGAATAAACGACTTTTGTTTTCATTTACCTCATCAAGTACTGTCTAAACTCCTTGCTTTTCAGTTGTTTCAATAAATTTCCAACAACTGCACTCATTCTAACTGAAATAAAAACAAAAATTGATTGGAATTTCTTAATATCAGTCCAATTGGTATATAATGTCATTCAAACATCTTCAAATAAGTCTGACAAAATGGGAGAAATGTTGAAAAAGATAATATTAAATGAAAGTTTTCCCAGTAGGTAGTGCAACGTAGACTGCAACATGCATGGTCGGCGTGTAGCCTTAGAAGCAGTAGATTAAGGTTATATGATGACTATTTGCGATAAATCAAGAGAAACATGCATAAGTAATTTAATTTTAAATAATTACGTATACATTCACTTGAATGTCAAGGTTGGGCGATGATTATGATAAGTTGCAAATTAATTGAACACCTCGCTTCGTAAATAATACACTTGCCTGTTTTCTAGTTTGTCCTGGTAGAGTTAGAAATAACTTTTAATTTCACAAAATAGTTCTGATATCACGATTTCTGTTTTCTGATTTCTTCAATCTTCAGTTTCAGTGATTTCTTGCCAATGTCATGTCAGTGTCAGACGTCAGTGTCAGACGCTGATAAGCACAGACTACTTAGAGATATGCTGATAAGCTACAGCGTGCCCAGTATAAATAGACAGTTTGAAGATTGACAGAACATGGTTCGGCTATTGATTTTGTAAAATCCGTCTCAAGAAAGACGTCCCGCAGCAACAAGTGAAACTAATTATTATTATATAGTTAGCAACATTCCTACAACAACAGGAGGGTTGTTGTTGTTGAAGGAATGTTGCTAACTACACCCTCACACACCTTTCTCTATTATTGTGCATATTTTTATTAACCAGTGCCTGTAATAAACTATGATGTTTAAATAAACAGGATTATTGGTAAAACATTAACAACATTCTAAACATCATTCTACTCATCATTAGGAACAACTTTTCTACAACTTCTTTTTTTAGGGTTCCGTACCCAGAGGGCAAAAACGGAACCCTATTACTAAGACTTCGCTGTCTGTCCGTCCGTCTGTCTGTCACCAGGCTGTATCTCAAGAACCGCGATAGCTAGACAGTTGAAATTTTCACAAATTATGTATTTCTGTTGCCGCTATAACAACAAATACTAAAAACAAAATAAAATAAATATTTAAGGGGGGCTTCCATACAACAAACGTGTTTTTATCGGCGTTTTTGCCTTGTGGTACGGAACCCTGTGTGTGCGAGTCCGACTCGCACTTGGCCAGTTTTTTTTAACTATGGTGGGACCAAACCTGAAATCACGAAAAAAAATCAGCTGTTCCCTACATTGCTGCATTGTTCGTATAGCTCGTCAAAATGTAGGGAACAGCTGATATTTTTTTCGTGATTTCAGGTTTGGTCCCATAGTAAAAGTTGTTCCTAATGATGAGTATAATGACCTCTTAAGAGGTTGTTAATGTTTTACCAATAACCCTGTATAAACAAATAGAATTATGCCTCCATCGCATGCTAGTGGCGCTGCGTCTGCCGTCAAAAAGTTGGTGTCCGTGCAATGGCATGGGCGCCAATGGGCGCTAACAACAAAAACGTTCTGTTGCGAACATTTGCTATCCCTTCAACTTCAACTATGGTGCTGGATACACTGGACTCCAGAATATAGGTGCATGGCATGGAGCAAGCATTTCATCTTCCCATGGGCGTAAGCAGAAGCCAGAAACTACAGAACGCCACTCCTGGACATAATAATTATTCTTCTTAATTTTCTTTATCAAAGAAACCAATACTTGAGAGTTTTTGCCATGGACGTATATTAGAATTTAAGTCATAATTTTTGCTTAGTAGGTACTCGTAGGTATAGTCAATGATATTATATGTAAAAAGGTTTTACACTTATAATAATTATCATTGGGTATATTAGACAAAACTGGTCAAGGTCGAGATCGCAGAGGATTTATTTTTATTTTTGTTCTCTTTGAGCAGTTTGTCAATGTATCTATGACAAAAGAATAACGAAGTAAAGACCTCATGAAGACATTATATGAAAAAATGCTCTAGGCACATTTTTATAACCTTTTAAAATATAACAAAAAATTGTACAGTAACTTACGTACCTACGCTTCGAAGTATGTAAGTACAAAGTACCTACACGTACACAGGGTCGGCCACAAGATTAAACTGTAAACTATTCAATTTCAATCAATCCCGTCAGTTCAATTAACTACTGGATGCTTGTGCTGTGCAGAGATATAAATTGGTGCTGTGCATGACGATGTCATAGTGTTGTCTCGAGATTGAGAAATTGTAAGTAAAGTGTTACATGCTCTCTGTTTATCCACTAACACAGACGGTAGCGAAATTTTAAAGGCAAGGCCACATGATGTGTGACAAACAACGCGGATGCTGATAATGCCTACATAAGCATTGGATTTACCCGAAATATTTGCCTAATTTGGTAGGTATTGTTCGTGAGGTAGTGGGAACTATATAAACGATGACCGACACATTGAGTGAAGTGTCTGAACATACAAATATGTTTGCTTCTCCTACAGAAACCATCTCGGACATTAGCCAACATGGTTCTAATTTTTATGATCGATTTTATTTTTAACTTCTGGGTTTGTTTTGGTGTTTTATTTTTATTACTACCAAGGCCTTTTTTATTTTTTAGTGAAAACCGGTGCTACATCATGACTTATTCAAAGAAAATAATAAAGCAGCTGAAAAGCAAAGAATTCAGAGACTATTTAATGAGGTAACGTACGTTTTTCGTGTCATTTGTCAATTTGGACCTCATGTGTGTGTCACTCTGCGGGGCACAGGTAGTACCAGCGTCCATGCATGGACCATAGACTACTATTACAATACTAGGCATGGACGGACTAGCAGTCTCAGCCACCCTCGGCTGCCTAGTACTAGCCTCCCTAGTACCTACTACCCTCCCTCCGCCCCTTACTGCTGATTTTGCAGTGTAGCCCTGCGTTTACACCTATAGACATTGGCGTCAGCAGGATTATTTTCAGGTGGGTACATCTTCAGCTCCACGAAGCGAGCTTGAAAATGTTTGCACTTTACATCGGTTAAGTTAAGTTTTCCTTTGTCCATTCATACAAGGAGTTACATTGTTGACTTATGCAGAAGAACAAAGGATGTAGGATGCAAGAGCGAGCGAAACGAAAAGATTATGCAAAAAAAATTGAAATAATCTGCCATTTGAAAACCTTCAAAACTCACGTACCTACCTATTCGTTTGATATCCGCCTAACTCAGGTCCATATGTACATGCCCCTTACCCAAAACTGGCGCTATTAATCATTAATCTTGTTTTTCACTTTTACAGCACCCACTTCTGGGGCCCTGTTACCACTTGGTCTTTCCCTGTAGCGGCTATTGCTGATACACAAAAGCCTGCAAGCATTATCAGTGGGAAAATGACAATGGGTAATTAATTAAAGTTTTACTGGCAGCATCGGCTTTTTTTTCCTTTTTTGCAACTGAGCCTCGACTTTTACTAGTGTTAGGGTCATTTCTGCCCTCACACGAGTACTTACGGGATTGTGAAGTGAGCCTTATGCGCAACAGATTAACATTTTTCCTGGCTTTACTCAAGTATTTCATTTATTTCAGCTCTCTTCGGATATTCGACGTGTTTCGCGAGGTTTGCTTGGATGGTTGTTCCTCGCAACACGCTACTCTTCCTCTGTCACTTCACTAACATTACCGCACAAGTCATACAAGGCGGACGATTTATTCACTACAACTACATGAAATAATTGAACAGTTTTGTTATTTTTACAGTTTACAGAGTTTTTAAAAACAGTAAATGCAGTAGAATTCGCTTGTAATGACGCAAATATATAGTTGGAAAGGACTTTGAAGGTCCGTGGCATACCTACTGTCCGCCATTTAGTTTTTTTTCAAAATGGCGGCCATGCATGATACCTTTAAAAGTCGATAGCTGACATCAATGCAAACAGAAAACATAATAAGATTTTTTGAACTTGCTTAGGTACATTTTGTTGCATAGATGTTTGAAATAATCACTCTGAATGTAGGTAATCATTTTAGTAATAATTTTAAGCTAATGAATGACTGTGGTAGGCATTCTTCTGTGGCGTCTAGTTATAAACCTGCTAACAATTCTTTAGATTGCCTGACTGACGGCCGTTGGGGCAGAACAGTTCTCGAGTTGACTATATTGACAGTAGTGTAATGGATGATTATTTCAAACATATATTTAACAAGATATACGCAACTTAAAAAAAAATATGGATGTCACGTGATCAACCTTGAACGTTAACCTTTATCCGGGCCCCACACATATTATGCCACGTAGAATTTAAATACAGTTTCATGTTCGTAAAGCACTGCAGAATAATTCATAATGGCCAAAAATAATCGTAAATCATTAAAACATGTGGTTAAAATATTATGCACTCTGCCCGTTTTGTACCTATACCTATGTTGTCTGAGCTATTCTTTTACAAAATCTGTTTCCACTATTCTTTTACAAAATATGTCACCTCCAAAGTCGATACAGTACAATGCATAAAAAAAATTCAAACGTTTACTTACCTTTAGTTAAAAGTTAAACTTGAAAAATTCTCAACTGAACTTAAAAAAATTAAGTAAAATGATTTGACGTCAAAAGCATGCAACGATAAATAAATAGATCGTAGCACTTATCATTGTACGATGGAGGTATCAAAAGTAGGTAGGTGTAATGGAAACAGTTACATAGTTTGCTACTCTTGACAGGCAGAGTGCATAAATTGACCACATACTTTAAGACATTAGGTACCTATTTTACACAATATCTGCAGAAAAAAAACATAAGAAAAAAAAAACACAAAAGACATTTGAGTAATAAAATCATATTTAGGTATGTAACATACAATATTATAATAACCCATATTAAAAATGTAAATGGTTATCTAGTGAACTCATATTTTAGATAATGTGGTCGATAAAAAGCCTCTGCCCGGATAAGGGTTAATATCTCAGAAATGTCTATCAAGGGGTTTGGTCCTAGTATATTTTCTGTTTGCGTTGATGTCAGCTATCGATTAAGAATTAAGAATTTTAATTGGTTGGTAGACTCCGCCTTATGTCGCTTTGTGAAGTAATGTCAGTATCAGTAAATATAGAAAAGCGACATGTCAAATAGATGAGTCTAAGGCTAAGAACTCACGGAGCGATTTTCGCCCGCAACCGCCGCGGTCGTGGATCTGCGGTTTTATTTCAAAACTCACGAGACCGGTTATTCGCGCGGTTACGCGGCCGCCGCGGTTGCGATCATCGCCCGCAAACGTGGCGGGCGATGATCGCAAGATTGCAAGACGGGCGGTTAACGATCAGTTGAGGTCCAGACCGCCATGGACACACACCAGAAACGAGCCGCCAACCGATCGCAAAGCGCGCGGGCGCCACCCGCCGAGGCTGCGGGTAACCGCGGCCCGCGCGATTCTACTAGTTGCCCGCCGGTACAGCGGGAGCCGCATACAACCGCGAACACCGCGGGCGTAAAACGCGTCGTGAAATGTGCTTTAATTTTTTATATAAATATTTGCATTCTACAGAAGCTGCGGGCCCGCAACCGCAGCGGACGCGGGCGAAAATCGCTCCGTGAGTTCTTAGCCTTAGCAGTAACCCAGTAACTGGGGGCAGTAGAAGATTGTGGGTGGGTACGTACCTACGTACCTACTGTTTGGAAACCAAACTTCATACATACTAGGTAGTTACTCATGTTAAAATGATTATAGAAAGAGTTATATTATACGTATTGTGCTGGAAACTATAATGAAGTATTTTTTTTATCTGTTACAATAATTATATCGGTAGCAAAAACGCAAGGTTCCAAAACAAAGCTCAGTATTTGCATAGTTACGACGCCATCATATAAGTGAGAGCGCGACCTGAAATAAAATGTGGTCGCATTCACATTCACCAACACTTGTAGTAGACAATGAACACGCCTGTCATTGTAAAGCCGCGGTCCTAAGGCCCGTTAACTGACAGGCCGCACCAAAGCTCTAGCTACAAAAGATAAAGGACTGCCTAAATAAAAGCTGTTTGGTTTGGCCAGGCGTTGCTACGCCTACGCGCCTGTCGAGGCCAGTCGCGCGCGACCCGTGCCGAGATGGTGCAGCCTTTTGACCGCTGTTACAAAATGACAAGTGATAAGGAGCGCATGACTGCATGCAGCCGCTGTGGTTTTATTCAGTGGTCAACATTTACCGACTCCCAATGATATTCTAATAAAAATATCATTGCCGACTCCCGACGGATCGGACGGGCGTCCATACGCCACCGCTGGCCTCATCGGGTGAGGTAGTTCTGTCGGCTTGGCCTGGTGGCCCTGGCCTGTGAGAAAGCGGGCTGCTAAACGCTCTCGGCGATATACCCACTCACTTGGGTAGTATCTGCACTGAGTGTATATTATAAGAGTTTGGCCAACGAAAGCTGACCACGAATTATTTTCTTATTTTCTTTTCTTTTTTTTTTTTAGGTATGTATAACTTTTAGTATGGTGACATTTTAGGACTGTTAAAATTGTCAGTTTCCAATTTGGATGGATTCGGCTATAAGAAATAAAATAAAACTAATTTTATGGATATCGTAGACTGAGACTGGAGGACCTCAGTACAATGCTCGTTGACTTCAGTAGAGCCTCCGAAAGAGTGGGTCTTAAAATGAACATGAACAAAACGAAGGTCATGTCAAATGCCTATGTAACACCCACTCTCATAAAGATCGGAAACGCTACACTCGAAGTCGTGGACGAGTATGTTTACCTAGGGCAAACTGTCCAGTTAGGTAGGTCTAACTTCGAGAAAGAGGTCAATCGTCGAATCGGACTCGGCTGGGCAGCGTTCGGGAAGCTACGCAATATCTTCTCGTCCCACATACCGCAGTGTCTCAAGACGAAAGTCTTTGACCAGTGCGTGTTGCCAGTGATGACTTATATGGCACTGAAACGTGGTCGTTCACAATGGGCCTTATAAGAAGGCTAAAAGTCACCCAAAGGGCAATGGAGGCGTTCACTGCGGCGGCGAGCCGCCCACTACTTGAACGCGCCCCAGAAGGTGGTAGCCGTAAGGATCATCCGGGGCTACCGCACGATCTCTGGCGAGGCGGCAAGCCTCATTGCCGGATTGCCGCCATGGGATCTGGAGGCGATAGTCCTCGCGCGCGTATATGAGTGGCGCGCGGAGGCACTACGCCGGGGAGAAGTTCCGCTTCCGCGGCAAATCGCTGCGGAGCGGACGGAGCTCCGGCGCGATCTCATGGCGACATGGAAGGAACGACTGTCGCAACCCAGCGCAGGGCACGCCGCGATAGCGGCGATAAGACCCCTCTTTGAGGAGTGGCTAGAGAGGCGCCACGGCGCCCTCACCTACCGCCTGACGCAGGTCCTCACCGGACACGGAAGTTTCGGGAGGTTCCTGCACATCATCAGGCGGGAGGAAACGCCCGGGTGTCACCATTGCCAGGATCGCCCAGAGGACACGGTGGAGCACACGGTGGAGGTCTGCCCCGCTTGGGCGGAGCACCGCCGTGTCCTCGTAGAGGCGATCGGCAGCGGCGGCGACCTCTCGCGCCCGGCCCTGGTGCAAGCCATGGTCCGGGGCGAGAGGGAGTGGGAGGCAGTCACCTCCTTCTGCGAAGCAGTCATGCTAGCGAAGGAGGTGGCGGGACGGCTCAGGGAGAGAGCCTCCCGTCCCAGCCGCCGCGGGAGACGCTCCGGGCGTCGGGAGCCTCGCGACGACTCCCGGCCACCGTAGGCGCGGGCCTGCGGGCGGAGAGTAATGGGTAGCTCACCGTCCGATCAGGACCAGGCCCGTGCCGGACGGCGCGTACGTGTTCCACGCGCGCCTCAAAGAGATGTCAGCATCGAGGAGGGGCCCCATAGGGCCGAAGCCTGCCGGGTCAGCGGGATTGTCCGAAATGGTTACCGCTGGCCCGGAACATAAAGGGCTAAGGAAGGAACACGGGTGGGTTTTAGTCAGTAAGAGTCTGACACTCCCTTCCGCTCCACCTAGAGCGGGAGGGGTCATTTGATGATTTCCCATCCGCAAAAAAAAAAATAAAAAAAAAGGGCAATGGAGAGGGCTATGCTTGGAGTTTGCCTGCGTGATCGAATCAGGAATGAGGAGATCCGCAGGAAAACCAAGGTAACCGATATAGCCCGAAGAATTGCCTGGCAGTGGGCAGGGCACATTGCTCGCAGAACAGATGGCCGATGGGGCCGAAAGGTTCTGGAGTGGCGACCGCGTACCGGAAGACGTAGCGTTGGAAGGCCTCCCACAAGGTGGACCGACGACCTTGTGAAGGCCGCAGGAACTCGTTGGATGCGAGAAGCACAGAACCGATCGAAGTGGAAGTGCTTGGGGGAGGCCTATGTCCAGCAGTGGACGTCTTTCGGCTGAAATGATGATGATGATGATGATGAATTTTATGGTGTGTATTGCAACGGTACAACCCTATTCCATTTGACATATTATTGTAAACAAACGAGTGAATTAACAAAATACACTAAAAAGGTCTGTTATATCTGAACCCAAATATCAATACTTTAGCCATAAATTCATGATCGCGTTACAATTGTATCATCGAATGATCGAATGTGTATTTTAAGTATTATTGCATGAAAACCGGCTAATAACCTGTGCAAAGACAATAGAGGTTGATTTTCATTCTTTCTTGCACCACACTTCACAATACAACACACAGGCATGTTAAATTGCTGTTTTCCAACATTTGCATCCAGTTTTGAAAGGTAAAATCCCTGTAATTTTCTCGCAAATCTCAATAATACAAAACATAAACAAACATTTGACAGCAAAACTACCACGAAACTCGTCACAAAAGATGGCTGCTATGGCACTTACCTACAACTTTCACTACATCACGACAAAATGTTGCCAAAATGAGCAACAACGTAAAATATTGTTGTCTCTTTTATCAAATACGATTATATTATTAGAAAGAATGAGATATTTCATATTCTGAATCATCTTTCACTCATATTTGTATAAGCAATGTATAGAATAACGCGGCGTCTCCATGTTTTTCCTATCTCAATGGCTATTACCAGTGGTAATGGCACCACGAACTGTCAAGTTAATTTGGTAATAATGTGGTAATTTACCACAGAACATGTATAGGTACCCTAAACGGCATTAGTCCCACAAACTGGCCCGGTGAGGGAGTCGCTGATATGGCATTGAATTTTCAAAAAATGGCAGGCAGATTGACATTCCAAAATGGCGTCGTTAGTTCCTCCTTTTGCCACCGGGCCAGATAAGTTTGTGGCACTATACTCGCTCGCACCTGTGGATGCCTTCTCTGTATGAGAAAAGGCCTTTGCCCTGCTGTGGGACAATAAAAGGCTGAAATTATTAAGTGCTGCTAAAACTTACCTAGGCCTAACAATTCAATCTGTGTTAGATAGAAAAAAAAATGCATCTGAATAAATTTAAAGCTAGAAATATTTCTAAACATCAAAAGAATAGAATAGATTCAATGTTTTATTATTTTTAATAACATAGATGACAATCGATTTCGTCTAACAAAGTGCTAACAAGGTGATCGCAGTCATGTTTGTGACATCGACACGTTGTGATAAATCTTACGTAAGACAGAATACCATACCTGCCGGTCGATTCTGTAAAAATCTCACCGTGAAAACTTAGGTGAAGTGAGTTTGTTTTTGCTAGGAATTGACACTATTGACAGCTCACTCCACGCTCACTTCACCTAGATTTTTACAGAATAGCACCGCTGTTCTTTAACGGGCCGTGGCCGTGTGATGTGATGTCCGTAACTCCACATCCAAGCACATAATTTGCGTATAGGACCTTAGATTATAATGATTCATCGAAATACCCAATAAACGTAGCTCTTTTATATGGTTTCGATTTTCACGCGGTCTTAGCAGATGCATTGCATAAATTTACCTACATAAAATTACACAATGTATAATGTGGCTGGGCGCGGCACACGTTTACCTATTATATAATTAATTTCTAAACGTATGGGTATATAAGTTTACATGTTTACTTACTCTATGCGTATGGGGCTCAGCGCGGCGGTAATTTTGAAACATAACGTTATAACGTCATACCGCTTGTCAAACAGATTTTACAACCAAAATATAGTTTCAACTCAGAACGATGGAAAACATTATTTCATTACAAATGTTATAGACAAAATCTACAAAAAATGGCAAATCCCTTTAAAAATGAGTAACACCACATGTAAAATATGAGAAAACAGAAAATGTATGCTCCGGGCGCAGCATGGGATTACTCCGGATGCTCATCATTGCGTACATTATCATATTCATCGGAGTTTACTTCGGACTAGTCGCAATACTGGTTTATGTTAGAAACATCGTCATACTCGACAGCAAGTACGTAGAATATTATAAATTTCTTTCTCTTAACTAATAGGTCCATCATCATCATATTATGCCTAGCCTATTCCAAACTATGTAACACCGCATTTACACAATCGTGCTCGCTATTCGCCTCGTGGCTCGACGAACTATTCGACGAACCATTCGTATACGAGCCCCGTCGCGAACTACTGTTCACACATTCGCGGGGTGAATCGCACACGAACCACAACACGAACATGGAGGACGTGGAAATAATTGCGGCATGCGCGCTACATCTAAATA
This sequence comes from Oligia fasciuncula, assembly GCA_963082905.1. Classification (NCBI taxonomy): domain Eukaryota; kingdom Metazoa; phylum Arthropoda; class Insecta; order Lepidoptera; family Noctuidae; genus Oligia; species Oligia fasciuncula. The sequence continues at coordinate 19,527,717 of OY720400.1, forward strand.
TCGAATGAGTTTATACAAATATAAAATTATTTAGATAGGTATCCTGCGTAAAAAAGTTAAAAAAAAATCTTTCATTTAAAGTAAAAAAATTAATAAAAATTTAATTTAAAGTAAAAATTCTTCTTTAATTTTAAGTTGCTGACTGGCAATCTCATACTAGTTGATATACGGTTCCATGCATCGTATATCTTTTGTCTGTCTTTATGATTGCGATGTTTTGGGTTCCAAATGAGCTCTTCCTTTTGATACAGTTCTAGGAATTCTAAAATTCGCCCTTCACTCCACTCCATTTTGTCTACACGTCCTTGGGTCGGGCGCTAGCAGTCAACTGAATGCAGGCGAATGTGTAAACAGTAAGTTCGTGTTCGCGGTTCGTGCCCTTTGATTCGCGTCCGAAAAACCGCTCCCAACACGATCACGCGAATCGCGAGGCCAGCCACGAGCCGAATAGCGAGCCCACTGTTTACACATGCGGGTTCGTGATTCGGCTCGTGGTTCGCCTCGCGGTTCGCGCGATTGTGTAAATGCGGCATAAGGGTCGCTGGTCGCCTTCCAGTTTAGCCGGATGCAGAACTTATAGATACATATCAATGATAATTAGTTACATACAATATCAGTGGGATAAACGATGGATGGATTGTGCCAAAGATGATGGCTAGAACGGGGCCGGGGGTGACTCCCGAGACGACGACTACCTAATAGAGAAGTATGGAAGAAAAAGATGTCACGCCGACCCCAAATATATTGGGATAAGGGCAGGAGAAGGATGATGATCATTGAGTACAGTCCAATTAGCATCAACCGCATGTCTACGGTGACCACTGAGATAAAGTACTATGAGTAATAATAATCGATTTTATATTAAAAAAAAAATCGAGTAGGTACATTATTATAGCATTGCTGCAGGTTTGTAGTGCGCTCTAGCTTTTAATACTTCGAAATAAATGATTCCCATAGACTTGTGGTTGACTGTACATATTTTCATATCGCTGTTTTTGGTAGCGTCAGTACGTAAACGAGGCATTTTGGACATTCAGGCCCGGACTCCACCAAAGCGCAGACGAGACGAAAAGGAGATGTGTATGAAACAATCAATAGGATTTCGTTATTTACATATCTCGGATCCACTTAGCTTCAGTGGATACGGTTGAGCAGAGGGATGTCTCATATTTGCTTAGCGTGAACAAAACGGAGATCCGAGCTTTGCCTCGCAAGCTAGCGACGACGGCGCGCAGCGAAGACAAGTGGAGATGTGAGCGGCGCGCGGCGACTCGACGAGCGGCCGGCGCCGCTAGTTCCCGCGCGTCGCACAACTCACGTCCGCCGCGCCTGCGCCACATCCAACCAGAGCCGCACGCAGCTCAACTCCGTTCTACCCAGTACACATCTCTGCTCCGGTCTAACCAGTACGCATCTCCGATCTCCGCACAGCTTCGATGGATACACCCTATTAAACATCTCCTCTCCTCTCTGTTTCGCACATTTCCGCTTTGGTGGAGTCCGGGTCTCAGGCCCGGACTCCACTGAAGCGGAGCTGGGCGGAGCGGAGCGGAGATGTGTAGGAATCGTCCAATCACAGACGAGACGAGTGACGCGATGAGGATTTCAATCATTTTGATTGGTCGATTCCTGCACGTCTCCGCTCCGCTTCAGTTGATTCCGGGCCTCATGCATGCATTCTTAATTTATTTTTTTCCAAATTAGTGTATATTTTCCACTGTATTTTTTATTTATTTTTCAGCTTACCCGAAGAACCATACGCACAATGAAACTCATGAGTACTTTAAAGAAGTTTTAATTACAAATATTACAAAAAGGCACTGTTAGTTGGACGGTATTTTAACATCGAAATACGCTTCAAATATTATAATGGAATGTGGGAAGAAAAAAAAACGCAGCAAGCATTGCGACTACCATCATTCTTTGGTACTTAATATGCCAAAAATAAATTTAAATATGCCAAATCAAAGTTCAAACTTTGTAGGAATGAGAGTAGTATGTTCGGTACAAAGAAACATAAATTTTAATATCACGTTGTATAATTGGTTTACTGCATCCCTTTAGCATTTATATAGGGTTATTGGTAAAACATTAACGACCTCTTAAGATCGCGAAGAAGCGAAAAACAAATCTGCTGTTCCCTACATTTTGAAGAGTTATACGAACATAAATATAGGGAACCAGGGTCCTATAGTAAAAGTTGTTCATAAAGATGAGTACAATGACCTCTTAAGAGGTTGTTAATGTTTTACCAATAACCCTGTAAATAATTTTTGATAATTGTTAGTTTTGACAAAAAAATGTAATAATACAAAACATAGTATGGTCAGCCGCACGTCAGCTGATTTATTCTGTAATATCTCACCGTGTAAAACTTAGATCAACTGAGCTGTCAATAGTGTCAATCCTTAAGAGTAAACTAGTCGCGAGCTCGAACTCACTGGTGGTCATGGCCAAAAAGCACGCTGTCTCACCTGGTTTCGTGTCCGACAGAGCACTAGCTGATACTAATCAGTGATGAGCAGATAAGACGCTAGTCTACACGAACAATGGCGCCGATTCTATTGTTCACAAACTAAACTAAATTTAAGTTCAGGCATCTTTTTCTTTCTATTTCATTAAAAAAAGGACGGAAGATAAATATTAGTTTAGTCCTGTCAAATTAGTCAGCGCCTGACGTAAATTGACGTATTTTTAGTAGTCAACTTTTTAATCTCGTCTAAATTGTCTATGGAATATCTTAATTTGACAGGACTAAACTAATATTTATCTTCTGTCCTTTTCTTAATGAAATAGAAAGAAAAAGATGCATGAACTTAAATTTAGTTTAGTTTGTGAACAACAGAATCGGCGCCAGTGTCTAGTTCTTACGCACAGAAACACCGTTCCAAAGTGATAGGCGCGTAAAAAAAACGAAAAGTGCTTCGGAAAATCGAGTTTTATGAAAAAACTACTGCCTAAATCAATTACAAATAAAGTTTATTGACCTCTTCGATAACTGAGCTTTATCGGTACGGACTTGGTTTTGAAGATTTTGTCGTTCTTTTAATACTTACTAGCTTCTGCCCGCGACTTCGTCCGCGTGAAATTTCACCCTCTCCTTCCTTATTCCTTGTCTACATTATAAAGGGAACCTCTGTGCAAAATTTCAGCTTTCTAGGTCCAAGGGTTTGGGCTGGGCGTTGATGAATCAGTCAGTCAGGACTTTTCTTTTTATTTTATTTATATAGATTTACACCCAAAGTTACGTTAAAAATAGCAAGAAAAACGAATCTTTGTTGGCTCAACTTTTTAATGGCTTTTTATTTTACTATCTGTTTCCGTACAGACAACATTCATAATAAGACAAAACGATATTATGTTTAACTTTGGATGCACAGTGTCAAACAGTGGAGTAATACTCTCCCGAAATTTGTATGGAAAAAATATCGACTAGTGGCACCTTAAGAGCCTATGTTTGGCGAAAACACGATTCCATAAAATTTTCTCGATTGGAAAAAATTACAAAGTTACCTCCAAACCGAACAATAAACCGCTAGTAATAAAAAAAAAAAATGGTTGCCTGTAAAGTCGGTTTTACGGGCGAAGATTTTACGTGACAACGACCGATCATCCGATCATAGTTGAGTGGGAGAGAGACGCAAGGCATTCGGCGGGCCTCTCTCTCGTTCGGTGACTCATCGTAACGTTACCGAGCGTTACACTTTTTCATAAGTGACTCCCAGCCGCAACCTAATTTAAGACGTTGTCACGTCAATACTCCAAATTAGATCATGAAACTTTGCATAACAACAACTAAATATAAAGCAGGTACTTACTATATTTCTTATTTTGATTTCAAATTACCATTATTTTCACTATAAAAAGCAAATACCTAAACTATTGGCGCTGCCTGCCGCCCAGCACCGCACTCTGTCTCGCTCTCACTCAGTCCGCGAGCAGTATCGTGTGAGCGACATAAAGAGTGAATTTTTGCTGAGGTAGTATGGGCTCTTAACATCAGGTGGAATGACAGCTCCCTTCACCTAAGTTTTCATGAGATTTTTACAGAATAGCAATGCAGTAGTAAATAGGTAACTACGAAAATCAGGTTGACTGTACAAATATCAGTCTCTTCTGAAGCACAATTAATCATTTGACAATGTAAGGCGTGTTACATACTCGGGTCGGCATTAATCGGCACAGCTGAACGGTAAAATCGAATGTAAAAACACGGGTGGGGTCGGGTGTAAAAACACTCATCACATAGCCGTTATCTACGTATTCTGTACGCTAAACTATGTAATATTGAGCAATAATTATTGCTGGGAAAGGGTGCAACCGTACACAGGTGGATATTTAAAGTTAAGTTATAACATTTAAAACTTGACCTTCAGTATCTCCGTAACCAGAAGATACCCAGGTATCAAGTAACCAAAAGGGGTTCACAATGACGGGCAGAAGGTATAACTGACTCTCGGCTTCGTTAAACATTTTTTTACACCCGTTGCAATGAGAATTGAATATGTCGTCCGTCCGTGTGTAGAATGCAACGTTTTAGGGCCAGAACATACGTACCACAACTACACCACAGTGCAGTGACAAAATGTGGGCAAGCAGTGGTTACGAGTGGATAGTGTCGCAGCAGCATCTTGCAGTTGCGTTGTGGTAACCACAAAATTTCGATGTGGTTGCGTCGACTCCGGCTTCGACAGTGACGTTGTGGCTGCGACGTCGCCTTTATGTGATCGGTATCACCCACACGGTTGTTTTTGACGGCTAAATGTGGTCCGTGTGAATAGACTATTAATTTTCATACAAATTAGCGACCGTCCACGTGGTGTCGTTGTGATGTGGGTGTGGTACGTGATTGGGCCCTTAAATAATGGGTTTATTTCAAAGTTCATTTTTCTCCTTGACGTGTCAATGGCAAAAATAACTCATTAAATATATTCATTAAAATTAGTTTTAGTATTTTGGCCCAAAATTCATCAACGAAAATATCGTTTACAGACGCAGTTATGACTTCATTGATATCGCTAAGTACGTCCGTTATTTTTATTGATCAGTAATTTAGGACATTCTTAAACCTTTATAGAAAATATAATTATACTTATTAATAATATTTTTCTGAATATAATTGACGTGTACAATGTTTCAGTAATACCTAATAATAAAGTAACTTGTGCAACTTGCTTATATTTTAATTCCTTTTTGATACACATTACTTTTCGTACATTATTAACGATTATACATAAGGATATGTAGTTTGTTGCGCCCTTTCATCTCAAATAAGCTAGATGGACTTTCTTAAGATAGGAAATGTCGACTCCATCAAATGACGTATAACAGTGATTCTGATATTCTATAAACAGAATAAGCAATATCATTTTATATAAGACAATATATCCGTATTTAAATTACATAAGTAAAATACGTTCAAGAGCACATAGGTTTTATATTAAAATGTGAAAAATACCATATTCAATCATATTGGTTGTAAGGTTCGCTTGTCCTAAAGACCTGTCTACATTTTCTATATTACTGATAGATATCCTTAAGGGCTTCGAAGGTTCATGTATATATAATACCTACCTGTCCGCCATTTTGATTTTTTTTTCAAAATGGCGGCCACGCATCTATCCTATGGAAATGGATAGCTGACATCAATGCAAACAGAAAATATAATACGACAAAAATTAAAATGGCGGAGATGTATGCCAGGCTCCATGAAAAAAATATTCAATCCCCTTTGAAACAAATTTTCAACAGACAATTTAAACTTACTTTACTGTAAGTTGCTGCCATCGCTTTTGAGCAAGAGTGCAATATTATGGAATTCAATATTTGTATAGACTCTGCCTACATCTTCTTTTGCACTTAGAGCTGTATAATATTGCGATTGTTTACATTAGTCTTTCGGTACTCGTGCCTAAATAAAATGGGGATGTTGATTTTTCAACGCTCAGTTAAGCGCCGAAAGTTGAAAATCTAACAGCATGCTTTTATTATGGCGCTCGTTTGAAAACTGGCATAGGTCTCTTTCATACGCACAGGCTGCCGAGTGTGGTGCAGTAGTCTAAAGACAGGTATGTAAATAAGGACATGTATAATGTAGTTGTGGTTTACCTATACATTCGCAGCCTGAACGTGTGAAAAGGAGGCTACGCCAGAAAAAAAACAGCTGTGCAAAACAAGTTCTACCATCCTCCATATAATCTAAACGTTACACGCTTACTAATAAACGTTGTATAGCGTCTGTATAGTTACACAACGCTTTATCTTCTTCTTTCGAAAGTCAAATTACTGACGACTGAAAGAGAGAAATCGGTGTGTAACTATTCATCTGATACAATACGTTTATTAGTAAGGGGGTTATATTATATAGATATAGAGAAGACTTGATTGTTTTGTATGTTTGTTTGTTACGCTTTCACGCTAAAACGGCTAAACGGATTTGGATGATATTTGGCACATGGGTAGACCATGACCTGAATTAGGATATAGGATACTTTTTATCCCGAGATTTATACAGGTGAAACCGTGAGGCGCAGCTAGTATATAATATTAAAACTTAGATAATTCAAATACTATATTTACTTAACTAAGGTTAATCTTAACAGTTGCTATGAATGTAGTAATTCGACACTGTAATACAAAAACTCTGTCCAAAATTGACGGCTTTCTTCTATCATAAGCTTACTTACTAATATAAAAGTACTTGATAAAAAATTAAGAAAAAATATAAGTGTATTAATATCAACATAAAATAAGAATGTAAAATTCATCATTGTAAAATCATAAAAATATGTAGGAAATAATCCTGAACACGCATAGATACTATCTAAATTGCAAAAGCTTAGTTAATGGGTAGAGATTCAATTAGTAGATGTCACATGTATTCGAATTTTTGGTTAGGACATGCCGGTTTCCTCACGATGTTTTCCTTCACCGTTTTGAGAGCAGTGGTGATGAGATAATTTACACAAAGTAAAGCGCTTGTCTGGGTTCGAACCTACGACCTACACCTACCTACCTACTCGTAAGTCGCGGCCATTACTACTGCGCCACCACTGCTTTCTAAATAAAGTCATGTATGTATAATAATAGCTACTCAGTTAAGAGCTGCATTGCAAAAGGGAGAGGCGGAAGGCCCTAGTCCAAATAGTTGTAATAATGAGATACCTAAACCAGCTAGGTTTGTCATACCATACCACTGGTCCAATGCAAGAAAGAGATGGAACTCTACAGAACGAATAGCGCCATCCCTTGTCCTCACTAAGAGACAATGATCGACTTCCGTATCGTTCAAGTTCCCCATGAGATTCACATTCGCATTTATAAGCGAGAATAGATTTCTTCCTCTTTTATAATGCTTTAGAAATATCTAATGTGTTTTTGCTTATTACTGTCACAGTAATACTTATCTAAAATAAAAAGCAATAATTTCGTAACACACTTCCAATGACATCATGTTGAAGGATAATTGTTAATCCATTGCTTCATTTATGTTCTAAAAATTTGTCTGCTCAACAACATAAATAACGCAATGAATGTTGTTGAACTGTCGAAATGAACGCCATTGCTACTGTTAGTGTGTTACGAAATTACACCGCAGATCCATATTGTTCAGTACAAACTAAATCTAAAACTCTAAATATTCTGTGCTTTGACTTGAAAATTATGATATTAATATTGATATGTTTTATCGTCGGTCATATACATGTCCCGGAATTAACGCACACTACCAAACACCCCAACTAGAATATCACACTAATATATTAGTGTGTGTGTCTCTAAATGTTTGTAACTTCTTTACGCTCAAACGGCTGGACCAATTTTAATAAAATTTTGTATGGAGACGTTTTGTATGAATACATAAATAAACGTAAAATACTACTGCCATTGAAACTCTAAACATCTGAATCTAAAGCACTGTTCCCAATTCTTGACGACTTTTTATAGTTTGACGTCATTGATAGCTGTTCCTACTGGATCCTGACGACGAAATATTGTAAGAAAAATCACGATCGCATTGTAAAATTATCGTGGTTTACATTTAATTGTAGAGTATCGTAAACATTTCCATCTAAATACACTACAACACTTGTATCATATGACTATCGCTAATTTTTATGTTCATTCGTTCATGAACGAAAATCAATATAAAAATTAGCTAATTGTCAAGCGCGCGTAAACTGCTGATTGATTGAATGAATTACCAACAGCCAATCACATCACTTGAGTTGCGTTTAATTTTTCGTTCCAGAAACTGGGCTTATCTGTCGTCAGAAAGCAGTGGGAACTCACATTAGACCAGTTTACCTCAACTTAAAAACCAGGAACAAAACGCTCAGTAACACAACTACACTACTCTGTATTGCCGCGGCGCCGGCTAACCTGCACTTGAACATGTCAATCCTTGTCTCCTTATCAGCGATAATGTTCTGGAACTCGGCTTCGACAATCTGTCCGTCGTAGTACGTAATGGGGTCTTCAAACGGATACTCGTATCCTTGGAGGCACTCGCATTTGTAGCCGCCGGCTTCGAAACCACGGCCCAGGATGGGGACACACTGGAATAGGAATGGTAGTGATCAATATACATACCTTGTTCTTCAAAAAGGTCATGTGCATAGTACTCGCAACCAGCGTGCGTGTATGACGAGATGTATAGACGTAAACGAAGCAAAAGAAGTATGTAGGGATCGTAGTAGGTGGCGTTCTGTAGTTTCTGTTTCCTAACTCCATGGGAAGATGATGTGAATTTACCAGGCCACTCAGAAAGTATTGCGAAAAAAAGTTGGGGGTTGAGACTGGCCAGTTATAATCTACTTTGATGAAAATAATATGATTATTTGTAAGTAAAAATAGGTACGTTCCAATTTCAAAATTTATACACACTACACTGTATACTACCAAATGCTTGGCAGAAGTTTTCTCTGTTGTGAGCAACAAGCGACCAACCAGGGCTCCGTGGGCTACTGCTCCACCACGACAACGCGCCTTCGCACACCGCGCTCAAAACGAGGACTTCCAGGACAGCACGCTGGTCAAACTCCTGGGTCACCCTCCTTACAGCCCTGACCTAGCACCGTCTGACGTCTTTTTATTCCCGAAAATAAAAAATCAGCTCAAAGGGATACAATTTTCGTCGCCGGAAGATGCGCTGCACGCTGTCAGCGTTCGAGCAGGCTCTAAACGAGGTGTCTGCGGCGGACTGGAAAAAGTGTTTCGAAAACTGGTTCAGACTCATGAAATTTTGTATAGAGGCTTTGTATTTTCGCAAAACTTTCTGAGTGTCCCACGTATGTATGTATGTATGTGACCAACTCATTTACAGTTAAAAACTGCCTGTAATTTGGTATACTTAATTGAAATACATACTTTGAGCTTAAGTTTTTTGTTTGATTTGAACATTCTAAAGTTTCGGCTAGGCTTTCATCAACTTTCTTTTTATATAATGGGACCCATTAGAATGTTTGCTTCTTTATTCTTATGAGAATTATATATACATATATAGTTTGGCACTCTAACAGAAAATAATCTCTCATGACATGCTCAAACAGTCAGACCACCAGTGCTATTCTGTAAAAATCTCACTGTGAAAACTTAGGTGAAGTGAGCGTGGAGTGAGCTGTCAATAGTGTCAATCCCTAGCATAATGTGGAATGACAGCTCTCTTTAAGCTCACTTCACCTAAGTTATCACGGTGATGTTTTTATAGAATCGACCGGCTGTAGGTATTCTAGTACATGAGATAGGTTACAATCGCTGTAGCCGGTAGCGGAAATGGCTGCTAATGTAAAATACTGATATACAGCCGCATCCGGTATACGGTACACAATAAAATAAAGCACACGGTGTGTCCGTGTGCTTTATTTTATTTTATAATTTTTGGAAAATTTAGGTTACTAACGCACTTACAGGTGGCTTGCATATAATACACGCTAGGCAACTTTCGAAGGCGCAGTGCGGCCGGTTGCGAAAATTCTACAGTGTTCACTTCGCTACTCGCTAGGCTCTAGGCAAGCCACCTGTCAGTGCGTACGTAGCCTTACGGTTAGGCATGTACAATAATGCACTTGTTATAACATGAATAAGGCCTATTACAAGTTTTCACAGCTAGGTAAACAAATAATTATGACTTGTTGACTGTGTTCAATATTGTTGATTTAGGAAGGACTAAGTACGGAAACCAAGCCAAACAGAAGTTGAGACTACTTTAGGTTGTCAAAGAAATGGTTGCAATGAGATTTTTATGCGTCATATTCATTCCAAATAAATGTATTTTCCTACTTTCTTCTTCTTCTACATAATTTAAACTGTTTTTTTTTTACTTATACCTACTTTAGATAAGAATAGCTATCATAAATACTACTTACATAAGAAGTAGTCTTGTCACACTTGTCGGTGCCCTTGAAGGCGTTCGGCATGTAGAACTTATCAGGACACTGGTTGATGTCCAACGACATAAGATCCATCGTCACAGCTACCACTCCTCTGAAATTATAAATAGGTCAGTGACAAATTATCCGGTTGAATGCTGTTACCTACAGAAACAATTAAAAAGCCATTGTCTCGCGTGGATCCACGTTCCGGCGGGATACGAAGGGTTAATGATTACAAATAACTAGCAACCCACTTGCTTCACACGGTTTACACAATTCGACGAAACCTTGAGATTTCTTTATTTTATGCAAGTATTTAGAACTACAGATGAATGTTCCGGAATGGAAAATTCTACGTCTCAAACTGGTGATGAAACCGAATGAAAATCCGTTACGTAGTATAAAAAAACTGGCCAAGTGCGAGTCGGACTCGCACACGAAGGGTTCCGTACCACAAGGCAAAAACACCGAAAGAAACACGTTTGTTGTATGGGAGCCCCCTTTAAATATTTATTTTATTTTTAGTATTTGTTATTATAGCGGCAACAGAAATACATAATTTGTGAAAATTTCAACTGTCTAGCTATTACGGTTCATGAGATGCAGCCTGGTGAAAGACAGACGGACGGACAGGCGGACGGACAGACGGATGGACAAACAGCGAAGTCTTAGTAATAGGGTCCCGTTTTTACCCTATGGGTACGGAACCCTAAAAAACAATGCGGGCTGCAGACAGACATGAAAAGCTACATTAAGGGGGAAGCGTCAGTAAGTAAGAGTCTGACACTCCTTTCCGCTCCACCCAGAGCGGGAGGGGTCATTTGATGATTTCCCATCCTCAAAAAAAGGCGGGGAAGCGCCCACGAAATACAAATCTAACGTTTTGTGCAATTTGCAGGTCAGTATCAGGCTGTATGTTGAACAAAATATGATTTGCGAACGTAACAAGTATGTATTTACAGAATTATAATCATTAAAATCATCAATACAACCCTCTAAGTTCATATAACTATTGATTGATATTTTTTTTTTATTTAATTAATTTAATTTTTAAGTAATTTCAATGTAAAGTACTACTAGTTTTTACGTTTTCCATTGTTTTAAATTGTAAGTACTTAAGTTAATTTTCAAGACCATTCTATCGCATTAGGTATACACCTTTAACCACAATCATCTTTAGATGATAAACCAACATGTGCCCAGCACGCAACGGTTCGACTACATGACAGACTAACGCCGAGGGTTTTTGATTTTTTGACTTGGAACGGTCAAAAGGTTAATGAGAGATGATGATGAAGATGTTGATGGGTCATGATGAGTAAGGGAGATTTTGATAAATAAATAAATAATAAGAAAATTTGAATTTCGCTGGCTACCCTGGCGCGGCCCCTGTTTTTTTTTTGTGGATGTGAATTCATCAAATGACCCCTCCCGCTCTGGGTGGAGCGGAAGGGAGTGTCAGACTCTTACTGACTAAAACCCACCCGTGTTCCTTCCTTAGCCCTTTATGTTCCGGGCCAGCGGTAACCCTTTCGGACAATCCCGCTGAGCGCTGCCCCCTTAATCCATACTAATATTATAAATTCGAAAGTGTGTTTGTCTGTCTGTTACCTCTTCACGCTTAAACCGCTAAACCGATTTAGATGAAATTTGGTATAGAGATAGTTTAAGTCCCGGAAAAGGACATAGGATAGTTTTTATCCCGATATTCCCACGGGATCGACACTTCGAATTGAATTATGTGGCTAAATAATAACAGCCGCACAGGTCGATCGACCAGGCTAAGGTACGCTTGCCGCCGTTGGTCTGTGGATGGGTCGTCTGGGATCTTTACATACCGAGACCCCTCCGTGCCTCCGAAACCACGTTATGCCGTTGGTCCCGGCTGTCATTCGTGGACCTTTGACAGTCGTTACGGTAGTCAGAAGCCCGAAAGTCTGACAACTAGTTTTACCAAGGGGTATCGTATTACCCAGAACTGGGTTGTGGAGGTCATATAGGCAGTCGCTCCATGTAAAATACTGGTATTCAGCTGCATCCAGTTAGACTGGAAGCCGACCCCAACATAGTTGGGAAAAGGCTAGGCAGATGATGATGACATGAATTAAATTTTAAAGATTTTACTAAAAAAGAACATTTGTGAAATAAATAAAATCGATGGAAGAATGGAGAAGTTACACGCTTTTGGAATTATTCTTCTATCCTTGCCACGCAATACGATCATTGTACTTACTGACTGGCGGGAAGTTACTGTTCTGCGACGTCAGATGCTAGTAGTGCCGTCTCTGTCTAGCATAGACTTTACAATGCATACATAGCCATTTTCTTTATGAGATGTAATTTTTTTTTTTCTGTGGCTTATTTTTTTTTCTAAGTTTCTAGAAAATCCAGTATAATACCCTATTCACGCTTACTGTCGAATAATAAATACAAAACTCCAACTCACTTGAATTCAAGCTTGACTTTAACACTGTCCCATCCGAAGAAAGGCGAGGCATATGTAATGACCCACTTCTTCACATGTCCGTCGCAGTCGAAGTAAGGCCTCGTCCAATGTCCGTGCTTCAAATTCGCTGCCCGGTAGTACGTAGGGAACCTTTCATATTTCTTCAAGTATTTCCCAAGTTCGTCATCTCTGATCTTCATTTTGAGGAAGAATTGCTCAAGACTGTCGAAGTTGGTCGACCAACGTTGTTTTAAGAATTGGAACCAAGGCTTGTTTGTGTAGGCTTCCTCTGTGAAACATTCATAAGTTGTATTTGTGTTACTTCTTTACAATATCCAGGCGTTAATATAACATTTCCAGCTTTTAAAAGAGACTGACATAAGCCCAGGTTCCGTACGATAGACATATGAAGTACATTCAGCCCCAAAAAGATGTATACACGGACACGGAACCATTCGATTGTCTACAACCATTGTTCCATAACACTGTATCCATCGTATAGGTACAAACACAGTATTGTATGTCGCATCCGGTCATTCGTTTGACTATTCATAACGCTAGCGCCATCTGGTGGCGCTTGACAGAGTCTAGCCCGAGTTCGTGGGGAGTCGACGACAGGTCGACAGAACGATGTGAATCTTGGACATTGGACATCGTACGAACAACATGTGCTCAGAAACTGTCCCGCGTTCCGTATCTGGGTGTGTCGTGTACCTACAGTGTGTAATTCGCTAGTGTGATTAAAATGGTTTGAACTGTAAACGGTTTTTCTATTGCGCAATAACCAACACTACCCAATAATACGCCCCACACTAGTTAAAATATGACTGATGATAACGAGACACACTATCTATACCTTCTCCGTCATATACAATTTATTTTACCAAAACAAAGATTTTGTCTCAAAACACCCTGTAGCCAGAACCAGATTCACTGTTATAGTTCCAGAACGAGGTAAACAAGACTGACAATGTCATACGACTAACGTAGTCTTTAACTTTGTTCCATAACAATAATGTTTATTTCAAAAGTGAGATACACAGTCTGTTACAATAAATATAATAATTTTACAATTTAGGGAAAAATCATAAGGAGAGTTACAACACAATTGAATCTGGCGTCCTAGGTTACCTGGAACCTGTATTAAGGTTCGCCAGCCCAGGTTCCCACAGGAGTACAAAAAGTCCAATAGAGAGTGCTTAGGACTATACGGTAAAAACATATGAAAACTTTGACTAAATGTGAAGTGTTGTGTATCCAATTTTTATGGAACAAAGTTGACAATAGAATGGTACCTTGTCCATGTATACCATAATCTTTTTGGGGCTGACTACCACAACGAAACCACGTGGACAAGCGCTAATTTGTATGACAATGAATAATTTATTCACATGGACCACATTTGGCCGTCAAAATCAACCGTTTGGGCGATACCGACCACATCAAGGCCACGTCGCAGCCACAACGCAACCACCAGCGAGACCGCGCACTAACGACCGGCCACGTCGCAAACACAACTACCTGTCTGTCTGCAAACACTAGCCACAACGTAACCACATCGAAATTGTATAGTTACCACAACGCAACTGCAAGATGCTGCAGTGACACATACATAAGAATATAATCAGCCTCCTCTCTGTCGCCGTAATCCACCACGCGGGCCCAGAGCAGATTGGTAGATGTCTTCGAATTTTTTGTTCTAGGACATGCCGGTTTCCTCACGATATTTTCCTTCATCGTTTTGAAAGCAGTGATGATGAAATAATTTACACAAAGTAAAGCAGCTGTCTGGGTTCGAACCTACGATCTACAACTCGTACGTCGCGGCCTTTACCACTGGGCCACTGGGCAAGAGCAGTTCTTGCAGTGACACTATTTACCCATACACATTGCTTGTCCACATTTTGTCGCTGCGATGTGGAGTGGTTGCGGTACGTGTGGTGGGACCCTTTTTTTTGCGGATGGGAAATCATCAAATAATGACCCCTCCCGCTCTGGGTGGAGCGGAAGGGAGTGTCAGACTCTTACTGACTAAAACCCACCCGTGTTCCTTCCTTAGCCCTTTATGTTCCGGGCCAGCGGTAACCCTTTCGGACAATCCCGCTGACCGTGATCGGGCCCTTAGGCAGCAATTTACGAGTACATAAAAAAAACGAAACCCTTCTCAAATAACACACAAGATCTATCAACAAATACTTCAATAGTATTTACCGGTCTTATTCAAGCGAGCCAGATCTTCCAGTTTGAACTTCCTCGTGTTCAACTCAGTCTTGTAAGCGAATGGCGCGAAGAATGTTCTGTTGGTGAACTTATTTCTGTCCCAATACGTACCTGTAAACATGGAAGGATAAGTTGAAATGTATTATATATGTTCAAAAAAAAGAATTATCAAAATCGGACTGCTCTGTAAAAAGATATGCGTGGTCATACATAAAAAAATATATATATACGCGTCGACTTGAGAACCTCCTCCGTTTTTTCGTCGGTTAAAAAGAAGCGTCGACAGTTCGTCGGAAATACGCAATCTCGATCTCGAGACTTTTATTCGAGATTCAATCTCGACAAATCTATGACTTACAAATCTATGTTTCTTTACTTTAATTTGACTACAGCCAATGCCTAGACTGTCAACGTAACTCACCGGCCGACCATATCTTGGAGTCTCCGAGCACGATGGCGAGGGTCTCTCCTATCATCTGGTCTTCCGTCAGCGGCTTGTCTGCCACGCGGTTACCGCTGAACACTTCTCGGGGGTCCGACACCTGATTTAATAACATAATTTATTATGGAGCTCCTAAGAAATAAGATAAGTGTTGTAAGTATGATAACAATATAAGATCTTTGATCTTGATTGCTTTGCCTGTTGAGCAATTTATGCACCTAGAATAGCACTAATACACATTAGAAATGGTCCAGTTGAAAACCAGCATCAGGCATCAGTTGTCTGACATTTATACTGAACTGGGCCTAATTGGCGCAGCCGTGAGGCACACAATACTTTTTGAGGTTTTTTCTGTTTTTTCACACTACCTAAGGTCGTTGACCTAAAGAAAAATACCAACACTTATTTTTTTGTGTTTTAACATGTTTAGACATCGATACCCGTGACGTCTGAGAAGTTTCTCTAGCTAATTTAATTTGATCCTGTATAGCACAATCTCCCACAAGGTGGTCCGACGACCTTGTGAAGGCCGCAGGAACCCGTTGGATGCTAGAAGCACAGAACCGGTCGAAGTGGAGGTGCTTGGGGGAGGCCTATATCCAGCAGTGGACGTCTTTCGGCTGAAATAACGATGATGATGATAGCACAATCTACAACATACCTGTAAAAACGCACTGATAAAATTCGCCAGTCGGACGGCCATCTTGGCTTGATTTTCTAACTGTTCTTCGTGACCGAATGCAATGTCACCGTTCAGGAATAAATCGCTTGGGTTGTACCTATGAAAAAAAAAAAATAATAATGTCCAGGGACGTTTCACATAGGCACACACGTAAGTGACAGAGTCGAAATAACACACCCATATTCATAGTAAATGAAGTTGATACATTGTTGCAGTGATATGTGTGTGTTGCTGGCAACACTGTCTGTAGCATGTGTGTGAAGATATTTATTTTCTAGATTTACAGGCGGCAAAATTGAGGTTCTCGTGGCAAGTAATAACAGCCGCACGGGCCGCTCGATCGTGTTAAGCTACGCTTGCCGCAATTGATCCGTGGATGGGTGACTCTTTACATACCCCTCCGTTATCTGTGTCTCGGAAAGCACGTTAAGCCGTTGGTCCCGGCTGTCATTCGTGGATCTTTGACAGTCTTGTTGTTGTTGTTTACCGCAAATAAACGTATTTTTTTCTTTGTGTGCAAAAGAAAATTATTTTTCAAGTAAATAATTATGCCCAATTGTACATGGTAATGCAAAACAAGGACTGGAAGACGAATTAATATCGGTCGTCCGGCGACGAAATGGGCGGACGACATTGTTACCATTGCGGGTAGAACCTGGACGAGGCTGGCACAGGGGCCAGGGATTGGTATAATATGAAAAGAGAGGCCTGTGCTCCAGCAATGGGTGAAGTCGGACTGTGGATGATGATTGCAAACCTCGTAGTGATAAAATGACTGGACTTACAATACGACCGAAACTTGGCGGGCCTGAACTTTGCGCAGAAGGCTGCGCAGTAAGACTTTTTAGGAACCAAATGGTGACATGAGGCGAGTGCGAGTGAGAGAACATGCGCGAAAGTTCTTAGTGCCTATGTTCAGGCCCGCCAAGTTACGTCGGTCGTATTGTAACTACGGTTTATTATCGTTAGTATTTTATAATTTACCGAGTATTTAGATAATTAAATAATTGCACTGACTTGGAACAGTTGTTGGGCTGCACGCCCCGGATGAAGTTGAGCACCTCGTACACGTTGACGCGCTCGGTGTGCAGCGCGGCCGAGCCCGGCGTGGCGTTCACGTACTCGTAGTGCGCGTCCATGTACATCGCGCGCAGGGACGGGTGCGCGCGCTCCCACTGCACGGGCAGGCGCTGGATCCCTGACGACGATGATACGTTAACCTCATCCTAAACTTTATTGAGAGCTCAAAAAGCTCATGTCATGTATTCTGCAGGTGGAGGCAATCTCGATTCGAGATCTCGAGCCTTTATCTCGTTCTTGAAATATCGAACGACATCTCGAGATAGGTGTCGTAAGTATGTGTAGTGTTCGTTTTAATTAAGTATAAGCATTTTTTATTTTATAATATCACCAGATTGCCGGTGAGATCTCGAATGGCCAATCTCGACATCATACTAAGCACACGAGATGTCGAGTTGCAAATATCGACTCGAGATTGCATTCTTTAGGTAGAGGTGTCCACGTAATGCATCACATTTTGAAAGATATGTTTAAATTTTATGTAATAAGAGGCGAGCCTATTGCCACCAACTGTCAAGTTACAGTCGAGTATTTAAGAAGGTTAGAAATCAATCACAGATAAAAATTTCATTATGTAATGGAAAGAATGCTAGTAGGTAAACTGCTACAAGGATCTTTTTGCGGTCGAATGACGTAGACAGGTTAGCGCTGTTGGTAAACCAACATGGCGGCGTTAGTTCCGATTTTGGCCACGCGCCAATAGATCTATGTAGGTATCACTGGTTCTGTTGTTTTTTTTTTACAGATTTTCAAGATTAGGAATATTAAGCAATACAAACAGATGAAACTGTAAAATTAGTAGGAGTGTATTATCAAGACTGTGACTCACATCCAATCTTCTTGCAGTCAAAGTTATTGTAGTACTGGTCGGAAGTGGCGCGCTCGATGATCTCGCCGAGGTAGGCGCGGCGCACCAGGCTGGGCAGGCGCCAGCCGGGCGCGCAGTGGCACTGGTAGCCGCCGCGACGGAAGCCCCAGCCGTGCAGAGGCTCACACTGATTCGCAAATACCAACCGTAAAGACATGAGCAAGAATGTTTCTAATTTGTACGAGCAGAAATTTTATTATACTGCCTAGTGAACATAATATGGATTATTCAATACCAGTGTTTCTCGGCTTATGTATTAGTAGGTCGGTGTAGTAGTTGGTGAAGCTTTTTACGAAAACTTAACTGTTTGCGTCGAACGATTACTGTTTTGTATTATTCGATGGT
This sequence comes from Oligia fasciuncula, assembly GCA_963082905.1. Lineage (NCBI taxonomy): Eukaryota > Metazoa > Arthropoda > Insecta > Lepidoptera > Noctuidae > Oligia > Oligia fasciuncula. The sequence continues at coordinate 19,546,170 of OY720400.1, forward strand.
GTAGTATATTTTTTTTATGTTATAGATATTTTGGCTGATTATCTCATGCTTTTAGGCCGAACTTTTTCGTTTTTTTTTTTGTGTTTATCAGCGGAACCGGAAACTCATAAATGGCCTTTAATTTCATATTTTTATGAACGTCGTAAATAACTTAGCTGTAGGTTTCCCGAACAGAATAAAATAATAAGCCGCCGACCCTGCTAATACCTTGCTGACTAACTTTAAATATTACCATAAGTGCCGATAAGAGAGGGGAAAAGGATGCAACTAGACCGCGGTCGACCGAAGACATCATGACGTTTTATTTAAGAAATCCCTAAGATGATATATTTTGAGGCGACTGTCGACGTCAATCGACTGGTTACCCAAATATTTTTTTTTAAGATAGCCCGCAAATTCTAATTTTCTTCACAGGATTAACTTGTATGTTGACCAAAATGTGATTTGCGACAGTAATAATAATATTTTTTAATAATTAATCATAGAAATTGCAGACTGGTTACTGAACAAAGAAATTCAGTACAGGCATCAAACTTTGTAATACCTGGACGTTATTTCTATTTGTTTGAACGCGCTAATCTCTGGAACCACCAGTCGGATATGATAGCCTAAAGGTATAGGCTATTTAACATCACGCTACGTAAGGGTCGTGGCGTGATGTTAAATAGCCTAGCCAGCAGTCGAGCAAAAAGAAAAATAAGTCAGAAAGAACGCTAAGCGAAAACGAAGTAAAAGCACGTGTGGGCGATGAGATGCGACGCATTGGGTCGGGGACTGAAATTTCACGCGGACGAAGTTGCGATCAGAAACCAGTACCTATATTTATTTAATGATGAATGAAGCTCACCTCAGTGGTTTCTTTGCACCGCGCAGTTGACGCGAATCTATTCGGTCGATCGTTTCCAAAGCTCGGCGGACATTGATTTATGTCTATCCTGTCATAGTCCATCTCCATCACAACAGCTGCCGTGTACCTGAATAACAAAGTTTTATACAAAACCCGTTAAATATAATTTTCCATTTTTCTTCATTGAACTGATTTTCTTTAGTTATGTGTCATACAAATAGTCTCTAGTTATTATACTTACAAATAGTGGCGATGTATGTCCGGTGGAGCTAGAGCACAGTGGAAACTCATAATATTTAATAAGCTGGAGAAATTAATTCTACCTTACTGCAGATAGGGAATGCAATCTCGATCACGCGAGATCTCGAGCCATTTTCGAGATTCAATCTCAAGGGAAGGTAATCGTGCTCTTGAAATCTATCAACCAATGCGGTCGACATTTCGAGACTATACGCGCGCGACTTAGCACTCTATAGTTCTTGAGAAGTCCCTTTCAATTTAATTCTGTGTTTGATTAGTTGTTATGTATTTTAATGGAGATGATTATTATTTAAATAAACGTTGATTTTTTTGTTTCGAAATGCGGTCAGTTTTTTATTTACAAAATATAACACGCATACCTGAAGTAGGTGTACTTTTCATTTAATTATTTTTTTGTTAAAAAAAACGCCTCAAAATCTGGAAATGAGGTCTCGCCTGGTTGTCGGTCTCAACACCAGACTTAGCACGCAAGATCTTGAGTTGCCAATCTCGATTCGAGATTGCATTCTCTACCCATGCTACCACTTGAACTGGCAAAATTATTGATTATAGCATGTGTTATTCTCATTTAGTAGTTAGTATTTGGAAGGTAGCAAGTACTTACGTCGGGTATTCAATATGTCTGAACTGCGTGTGACGAGGGTAGATATCGGCGACAGGAGACACTGCAGCGACCAACCACTTGTTGAGCCTGCCGCAGTCGAAATACGGACGCGTCCAGTTCACTGGGCCAGGAACCTGAAACAGAATTGATTAGTATAAACTAACTGAGCCTGTGATTCAGTTTGGGTGGAAGTCGGAAAATGTCTTTATACAAAATACAAAAATACAAAATGTTTTTATTCATGAAATTTGTTACAACAATGGGTGGTTGTGTTTGGGGACTCCTTTTAAGCAATTACCTATTGCCTGTGTTAGGAGGCCCCGCTCTTCCATAGCAAAATATTTACACATTTATTTCCATACTAATCTGCTCTTCTATCTCTATCTCTTTTTTTTATGAAGTATTTTTATGTCTCCATCCATCATCATTGGCCTACCCTTTTCCCAACTATGTTGGGGTCAGCTTCCAGTCTAACCGGATGCAGCTGAGTACCAGTATTTCACATGGAACGACTGTATATAAATATATGTCAAAAATGCGAAATTAACTCTGTCTGTATGTCTGCAACATTTTAAAGCATAAACCGCTGTATGGATTTCATGAAAGTTGGTACTTAGGTAGACCATGATCTGGGTTAGGATATAATTTTTATCCCAGTAGTACATTCCTATGGGATAGCTTCCTATCAGGTCGCGCGCGAAGCCGCGGGCAAAAGCTACTTAAATATGCAGGATACAGGGTATACCTAGACATGGTGCGGGGGCTATAGTAACAATGTGCAGTGCTGCACACCTCAACCCTATTTCAAGTTAAGCAAATATCAACTTTATTTCAATGACAATTAACTTGATTTCAGAGTGACTAGCACTATTGAAAAAGTTATAAATATGTTTGAAGTTGTAGCGTAAAGTGAACTCTATTGTGTAGGAATAAAAGTTATTTTCCATTAATTCATATTTGTTTACATTTTTGGCAAATAAATCGGGAACGCAGATTAGATTGCCAACAAAAATACCCCAAATATTCCACAAACACTTATCAGTAAATTTGGTATAAAATTGCACAGTTTTTTTATCTGTTAAAGTTTATTTGTGTTTAATCAATAAGGATAAAAGAGCGGGCCCATTTAGTAATAAAAAATAAAAAAAACTATTCTTATCGCAGCATGTCTGTATTTAGGAGATAATGCGTATTAAATGTACTCTTCATTTTTTATTTATTATTGTTAAAATTGTGAGTTTAAATTATAGGAAGAACTTTGTAGAAAAATGTTTTTGGAATCCGATAGTAAAGTTAAGATGTGGTTTTACTGCAATATTTTGGATCATAATCATAACGTCGTCGCTTGTATGACTAAAAGTCGTATCTAATTTTTTAGCTGATTTGAATTAGGGCAACTACATTATTCTATTCGCGATTCTTTACATTTTGTTGCCTTGCAAAATATATATAATGGTTATATTTTGAGATCCAAATAACATAGAGGAACGACGATTAGTGAAAAATGTAAAGAACCAAGAATAGAAAAATGTAGTTGTCCTAACTCAAATCAGGTAAAAAATGAGAAAAATGAGATAGGACTTTTAGTCATGCGAGCGACGATAATAGCAGCTATGGCAAAAAATTACAGTAGTTTTTTTTAAAGCAATATTTTTAAGTTTATTGATGATAAATAGTGATTATGCTTCAGGATATTGTTATTGCAGCATGTTACCTGTTTCAGGAAATAACAGTTACTACATAAATATACTATCTATACTAATACTAATAATAAAGCTGAAGAGTTTGTTTGCTTGCTTAGTTGAAAAATATTTTTGCATTTAATAGCCCAATTCTTGATGAAGGCTTAAGGCTTCTTCATCACGCTAAGACCCTTAGGAGCCGACTAAAAAGAAAGAACACTAAGCCATAACGAGGTAATAGCGCGGGCGGGCGATGGGATGCAACAAGGTAGTTCAGGGACCGAAATTTCACATGGACGCACCAGTCGCTAGTCATTAATAAAATTGAGAGTATCAATGCCAAAATTGGACCTTTCAGTTTATTATGATAATATTATACACATTCCAAATATTTTGTGCATTTTGACAGATAATGCTCAAAAAGCTTTTTGGTACTTGCAGGCCCACGCTGTCCTCCCATAGCTACTAAACATTGTAATTTGAAAATATTTTAAAGCCAAATATTTTTTTAAAGTAACCGTGGAGTTTCATATTAATTTAAAATTAATTGTGTTTAATTGAAGCAATGACCAATTAATAAGTTATAATTAATTGATTAATTAATAATATGGTACGATGAGCCTCACTCAATAATTTATTGTCCTCTTCCCATCTAGTAATATGCAGTAACCATACTGGTTACTGCATTACACAAGTGTATCAGTCATTGAAATTTGAACTTTATATTAATACAAATTAGTCACATAGGGTATGCTCATGATTTACAATGACTACTACTAGAATAGAGGAAAATAAACAATTGAGTGAGACCCATTGTATATTATTAATTGATTAATTAATTATAACTAATTAATTGATCTTTGCTTTTTGAACATTATCATTCAAAATAAATTGTGTGAAGGCATTTAATTTAAACTTCATCACACAAGACAAGTAACTCTTGGTCAAAATTCCAAGACTTCAGGGTTATGGTCAGAAATTAACTAACTTGCAGTTGTTAGTGATAAACAATTCCCGTAATTTCAAGAACATTTTTGACATTGATTGTCACTGAGATGAGATTGTGACTTGAATTTGAAAGTTTTGATGTACGAGAATTAAGACTTCTGGAAAAGACATCAACATATCTGCAAAATATTCCAAGAGAAATTAAATATACCTATCTGCAGGCAAATAATAAACTGATAAATGTGAGTAAATTCAAAATCTATACAAACCTCATCACTACCAGGTGGTCCGTGGAATGTAAACGTCTCATTTGTGTTGTTTGCATATCTGATCTCCACTTGGTACGTAGTTTTAGTATCATGACGCTTAGCTACTCTGTCTGGCAGCCATCTCTTGTACCACTCGTTAGTCCTATAGAACTCGGATGTATAATCTTTAGACAAGCTCTCTGGGTCAAAAGCTCCAAGATCTTCAACATGGAATGTGTTCATTGTGGAAATCTTTTGCAAATGAACCGGGTCATTGAAGTCATCTGCCCGGAACGCTCTTGGTGCAAATCGTGGCATAGTTTTATTGAAGAATCCTCTGTACGACGATGTATACGACATGTTCGGAGAGAAATATAAAGAACTGGCGTTTATGTACGGATTCGCTGAAACATCAGCAACAGACGAAAGGAAGTAGTACATCATGCCGGGGTCGTAGGTGTCGTTGATGGCCGGCCTGATGAACCGTGACTGCAGAATATAACTCCAGAAAAACGCTCGGTTCATAGCCATATTGTGTAAATGCAACATCGCTGTACGATTCGGAAACACTGGGTTTATGTTGATTTCTTTCACATCAGGGTGGTGGGAAACCGAATCATCTGGTAAATACAGGTCATCCAAATGTGATATGAAGCAGTTATCCGCTGAAACCTTATCAATTTTTCCTCGAATTTCGTCAAAAGCATCGCGAATTTGCCATTCATACTGCCCGGCCACACCCCACATTAAAACACAAAGTGATATCGCAAGTAAAGTCCAGTTTACTTTCTCCATTGTTAGTTTTTACACTTATTTAATTAATAAACTTAATTATCTTACTGGTTTAATACACATCCGTGGAGTATTAAGTCTTTGTAAAATCTAACAGTAACAACTGCCGCAAACTGCGCTAGTAATGTTTTGAATTGAAAGCAGTGTTGCCAGATGACCGTCTCGCGGTCTCCCCAAAAACCCCACAAATGACAAAATATTTTTTTTTTATCAATTTTTTTTCATAATTATTTTTTTGACGTGACAACGTCTTAAATTAGGTTGCGACTGGGAGTCACTTATGAAAAAGTGTAACGCTCGGTAACGTTACGATGAGTCACCGAACGAGAGAGAGGCCCGCCGAATGCCTTGCGTCTCTCTCCCACTCAACTATGATCGGATGATCGGTCGTTGTCACGTAAAATCTTCGCCCGTAAAACCGACTTTACAGGCAACCATTTTTTTTTATTAAAATTAATTTTCTTTCCTCAGGATTAATGAAAGATACAATTTTATACTATTTCAGCAATAGCTTCCATTACTGAATCAGCCTCTTCACCCACGTCGCTTGCAGTTCCGTATATTTTTTCTGAATTAAATCTGTTTAACATCTTTGAACTGGGATTAAAATGAACACATCCTTCTAGCAATGTATATTATCTTAATCTCGAAATTGATTCGGCAGTGTGAATGGCCAATCAGGGGGTCTACTCCGAAGCGGTTAACTACTGTATCGGCCGAATGTTCGGTCATTTTCTACAACCATTAATTTCCTATATTGACTACTAGCTTCTGCCCGCGACTTCGTACGCGGATCCTGTTGCTTATGCCAACGACAACGGGGTCGTCAAAATCGGAGATCTGAAACGTCTGATGTCAGAATTCTAAGAGCCCAGGAACTGAAAAACAACGGGATGCGCGAGACGATTTGAGACGTCATTTTCAGGCAATAATGAACCAATAAGGTGGTAAACTTGGCCTTGCACTTTGAATGTTGGCATAAATGGGCCTTCTGAAATCTGTTCTGCACCAAAAGATGTCATTTGAAAGGCATTATTGTACGAACGTATGTTATCCAAGAAATGTTTTGACTGTGGATGGTCACCGATTAGCAGTGATCTTAATATTTCTGGAGGATTTTGTAATATTTCAATATGTACTTTCCCACCTGAGCAACACATACCGTTTGTTTCTTTTTGCCATTTAACAGCTTAACAAAAAGTACAATTTTGAACCATACCTCCGATGGCGGAATATGTGGCGTAGTCAATCATAGGAGTATACGTAAATGCACTCCGTTCCTTATCAACCCAAGGAAGGTCGCCATGCCCTACGGCTATATCTTGAGACACATCCGATTCTTCAGATGATATCGACATTCTGTTCAGAGAATGTCGAAGTCGATCAGAATTCAAACGTTCGTTGCGCCCTTCTTAATCTGTCCCTTCACGGCTGCTGGAGTACGGCAGCAATTCTTTCTTTCTCACTTTCTAACTGATTATGAGTATTTTGTTGTGTGCGTGTTCGGGACAATGTATGATAATCTCACGTTCATCACTTGTTTCAAAAGACCTGTTAGTAGATGTGCGAATACGCTGAGAACTCAAGCGTGATTCTGTATCGGTAAACGTTTCCGATTCGCGAGACAATGCATGTCGCTCACGATCAGCGGACAGTCGCGCATCACGTTCCGCACTTGTCTCTAGAGACCTAGATGCAGATGCGTAGATATGCTGAGAACTCAAGCGCAATTCTCTATCTGTGAACGTCTCCGACTCGCGAGATAATGCGTGACATTTACGATCAGAGCGGTCAGTCGCACATCACGTTCCCGACTTGTCTCTGGAGACCTAAAAGTCGATGCGTACATACGCTTGGAACTCAAGCGCAATTCTTTATCCGTGAACGTCTCCGACTCGCGAGACAATGCATGACGTTCACGATCAGCGGTCAGTCGCGCATCATATTCTTCACTGGTCTCTAGAGACCTGTATGTAGATGCGTAAATACGCTGAGAACGCAGGCATGCTTCGCGATCCGAAGAGGTTTCCATGGAGCGAGTTGCAGCCTGATGTTCTCGAACAGCATCAAGTCTCTCCTGACGCTCTTCGGTAGATTCATGGGATCTTATGATCCGCAATCTTTTAGCTCCTTTGGAACATTGGAAAAGATTTGACCTTTTTCTAGGCATGGTTATAGTTTTATTGTGAAGAGAAGATACCTGATCAATTAAAATCTAAGTGACTGCTCCCCTACCAAGGGTGCCCAGACACGGGGTCGTCTGGCGCCCATGTGCTGGTTTGGTCCCTGGGGTGGTCACGGCGTGCTATGTGTTCTGGTGCGCCGGTGATGGGGAGTACTCCCCAGAGGAGGGTCCGGTGACGGACAGCCGCGGCGGGTTCACGGATGAGTGCTAACGCGTGCCCATATTCCCGCCGTAAGCGGCAGAGGAGGACACCGTGGAGTTTTAGTGGGTTAGAGTCCCACATAACTGTACTATCTCCCCGTGGTAGTGCAGAACGCATGAGCGTTAAAAAAAAAATGGGAGTTTTGGCCAGTAGAGTCAAATTTTCAATGATATGCCATCGTCATCGAAAATCAGTCCTAAACTGTTACCGCCTTCACCGCGTGGAGGTGAAATTAGTGATAGTTTTGATTTCCACATCAGATGTTTCTGATCTTCGATTTTTAGGGTTCCGTACCCAAAGGGTAAAAATGGAACCCTATTACTAAGACTTCGCTGTCCATCCGTCCGTCCGTCCGTCTGTCTGTCTGTCACCAGGCTGTATCTCAAGAACCGCGGTAGCTAGACAGTTGAAATTTTCAAAGATGATGTACTTCTGTTGCCGCTATAACAGCAAATACTAAAAACAAAATAAAATAAAAATTTAAGGGGGGCTCCCATACAAAAAAACGTGTTTTTTTCGGCGTTTTTGCCGTCTGTCTGTCGCCAGGCTGTACCTCAAGAACTGCGGTAGCTAGACAGTTGAAATTTTCAGAGATGATGTATTTCTGTTGCCGCTATAACAACAAATACTAAAAACAAAATAAAATAAATATTTAAGGGGGGCTCCCATACAACAAACGTGTTTTTTTCGGCGTTTTTGCCGTCTGTCTGTCACCAGGCTGTATCTCAAGAACCGCGGTAGCTAGACAGTAGAAATTTTCACAGATGATGTATTTCTGTTGCCGCTATAACAACAAATACTAAAAACAAAATAAAATAAATATTTAAGGGGGGCTCCCATATAATAAACGTGTATTTTTCGGCGTTTTTGCCTTGTGGTACGGAACCCTTCGTGTGCGAGTCCGACTCGCACTTGGCCAGTTTTTATAAGTCAAGAGGAAATGCCCATCAGACCGAACAACTTTTGCTAAGACGTCATTCCTATATGTGTTATGGTGTAGCTGGGCTCTTGGAGTTCCACATCAGGTGTTCCAGATCTTCAAATTTATTCTCTCAGCAGAAAATGCTCATCACGTGGAACAATTTTTGCTATGGTACCGTTTTTGTATCTCTTATAGTTTAGCTGGTCTGTTGCGGTTCTTTCTGCATCAGGTGTTCAAGTTTCCAAGATAAATTATAGCCTATATGTTGCCCAGACATAATACCAATACAACAAAAAAAAAAACATTCAAATCCGTCCAGTAGTTCCGAAGATTAGCGTGTACAAACAAACAGACAAACAGACAAAAATTTTTTTTTTGATTCGTGCTCTGTTACTGTTTCTAAACCCCCCTCAGTTATTTTTTTTTTAATATATTCAATGTACAGACACAGTTTTTTTACTGTCTTATTATATGTATATATATATATATATAGATAGATTGGTCCCGACCAAACTGTGCCAATCCGAACCTTTTTAGAACCCTTAACCCTTTTTTTTACCTTTTTTTTTTATCGTAGTAGGACAACAATATTTGAATCAGAAAATGACCGAACATTCGGCCGATACAGTGGTTAACCGCTTCGGAGTAGACCCCCTGTTTCGAAGTTTGTCTTTAATAATAGCTACTTGAGAGAAGGCTCTTTTCACAACTGCGTTAGAAAAAGACAACGACAAAATTCCTAATGCGAATTTGCTAACATGTCCGTAAGTTCTATCACCGACTACATTTTTTTGTGTGTGCTTTCACAAATTATCCATTAGTGCTTTGATCGCGTTGATTCGATCGATGCATTCTGATAATAATATTTTTTAATCATCACTGCTAACCGCGGCTTTGCCCAGACTAGCTAGTTTTCTTGTCTCCAAATATCCCCCAAAAATATTGTCCCCCCATAACATAACTATAAAAAACTCCCAAATTTAGGGGGATTCCCCCCAATCTGGCATCACTGATTGAAAGTGCTTGTTATCAATGTTACCAATTAAAATTTACATTTACCATCGCGCGATGGGTGATCTTTAAGCTGGGTACTCACTTAGCAGTGTAGCACGTAACATATCAACCTGCAAGTGGGTACGGCTCGTCCACGGTCCTCCGCGTATCTAGCTACGAGATGCCGGATCCGCAGTGCTCGCAACGACGTCACGCCGACAACATGTCTCAAATGGTGGCTAGTGCTGCGTTCATATTCATGTATAATATTTTAGATAATTATAAAAGCCCACGTCGATTTTGGCAAAGTGAAATTTTCAAAGATAGAAATCGTTCTAACAATTTAGTAATGGATATGAAGTCTCAAGAGATTAGTGGACATTTCAAGAATTTCACTCGTATGTCGAGTACAGATTTAGAGTATCTCTTCAGTCCACTCCATAATGAATAATTGAATACGTAAGTTCGTTTAAAGCTCGCGCGTACGTACTCACTACACAAGCGGTCGTGACGCCGTCCACGAGCACACTGCGAGCCGCCTTTGTGTTCGCAATGAAACCGCCACTCGGCGGGTCACTGCGAGCTTACAGCGCTCTACGCGCGAGCGGCTCGCAGCGGGCTCGTGCCTACGTACTCACTTGATACCGTATCTGATACGTTACGTGTTACACTGCTAAGTGAGTATCCAGCTTTACATACCGCCGTGACCCCTCCGTGCCTCGGGTTGGTCCCGGGCAGTCCCGGCTGTCATTCGTGGATCTTTGACAGTCGTTTCGTTACGGGTAGCTAGAAGCCCGAACGTGTACGGTGTGTGCGGGTTGGTAGATGTCACGTCTTGGAATTTTTTGGTTCCAGGACATGCCGGTTTCCTCACAATGTTTTCCTTCACCGTTTTGAGAGCAGTGGTGATGAAATAATTTACACAAAGTAAAGCGCCTGTCTGGGTTCAAACCTACGACCTACAACTCGTAAGTCGCGGCCGTTACCACTTGGCCACCACTGCTCTATAGTAATTACTAATTCCATAGTATACCTTTTTTCCTTAAAAAAAAATCACTGTCATCAGAGTTTGTCTGTGGATAACCTGAAAAATTATCTGTCGGATCCACTGACATCCACCAAAACAAACTATTTTAGAAATACTATTAGATAAACTGCTACCATGGCTGGAACATTGTTCCGTAAGTTTTTTGAAAATGCTTAATCATGTTTTTAATATGAACTTCATATAAGAAAAGTAAATAATTTTATTTCCAGGTTCCATGTTCACAAATACCTTAACATTTTATAAATGTAACACTACAACTTTGGTGAGTCTTGAATACTACAATTACTCCTGTACTTAATTTACCCGTAGTGGAATGATAAATATTACAATAAAGCGGACACTTATACGTTATTAAACGATAATGATTATGTATGATTATGTCTGCTCCATAACATAACCTACATGATGATAAATGAAATTCTATGTTATTTGTGTTAACTCTTGCAAGTCTTGACTAGTTTTATGTATTTGAAGCCTACGTAAACTAGGTTTCTTGAGTTGAAGAGTTACAGCCCTTTCTCTCACAGGAAAACATAGCACTTATTTAGTAAAGATTTAAATAATAATTTCTAAATGAATAATGTAATTTCACCCTTTTGTAAGCGATTGCCAGCAGCAAGCAACTGAAGAGTTTTCATTTCAGTGAGCAGTTTGTCTTTATGAAATTTGACAGATTGTTGTAGCTTGATGTGCTGGCGTCTGTACAAGCCATCTACCTTTTCTCTTGAACTAATAAACGTACCTAAGTAAGTATCAATTACAATTCCAATCCAGCCTGTCCCTTGTCAGCGGGATTGTCCGAAAGGGTTACCGCTGGCCCGGAACATAAAGGGCTAAGGAAGGAACACGGGTGGGTTTTAGTCAGTAAGAGTCTGACACTCCCTTCCGCTCCACCTAGAGCGGGAGGGGTCATTTGATGATTTCCCATCTGCAAAAAAAAAAAAAATACACTTATAAATTATTTATTTATGTTTTAATTTCCTCACTTTCAGAGATCGCTGCACACTGCAACTGTGTCCTATGCCGCTCGTAAGGGCACCAGGGCGAAGGCTCGTGCCAAGAAGGTCAAGATCGAAGTCACCAAAGTAGGCTTCATCCCACACAACCAGAGGGGGAAAGATAAGTAAGTATGTTTTACAAAAATCTTATAATAACATAATATATTTATATTTCATTTAATTTTTGTCGTACTATATGTGAAGATATTATATTTTACTTTAAACCCTCAGACTTAAGCCTCCTCTAAAGTAAAAACAAAATAAGTTTGTGTATTGTTAAAATCATGTTTTTAATAATTTCCTTTGCATTATAAATCATGATTAAAACCAGTGTGTATAAAAATTTTATTGTTACTTAACAATTCCAGGACTGTAAAGTCGAATGTCAGTAAACATTCGGATGATACATACAAGCCGATCCCTAATGATGATGTATACCCACTGAAGTACTACCGCTGGGTTGTCTATACCGCAGAAGATGCAGTCAGAGCACATCAACAAACACACCACCCTACTATGTACAATGTTCCTGATGCGTTGGTATATGCACAGATAGAGTTCAACATGGCTGCTGCAAAAAAGGTTTGTTTATTAGCTAATAATAATTTAAGTGTCTGACTGAAAGTTTAGTTTCGGCCAAAAAATCAGGTTTCGGCTGCAGTTTCGGTTTCAGCGTAACAGTGGCCAAATCTCCGGCCCAACCGAAGCGTGGCGTGGCGTTCATAAGCATTGGGTCTGATATATTACTAAGAACTGACAAACAGACAGGCAGACTTTGGTCCTGTTATCCCCCTTTTTGTACTATAATATAATAGTAATATATAAGTTTCGATCGATAAACTAGAACCAGCTGAAAATCGTGTTTCGATCAGACACAGGTACATTACTCTTGTTCAGGGTTTCGCACCCAAAGAGTGCCATGGAACCCTAGTAAGTCCATGCGATCTGTCTGTTATTTATATTTGTTAGTCTGTACGTCGCATCATGGAGCAGTATCTTTTTAACCAGAATTTTGTAATGTATATTTCGCAATTAAATTGTGATATGTAATTTTTCACTAATGTAGGAAAGTTTTTCTCAGGGTATGGTGTTAGGTTAATTTTAAATAAATGAAATGGAACACACATTTAATATTAAAAAGATATAATAATTGTAAAACACAGTTGGGTACAAAAAGGTAAATATGATAAAACAGTGAAAACTTTATGAGCGGCTCGCGAGCGTAGCGTGTTTGTCATGTCGGTGTGTATGCTCCGCGTAGCCGCGCATAAGGACACGTTCGCACACATTCTTTTAAGGCCGCGTTACACAAAGCTACCTATCAAGTATTCTTATTTACAGAACCGCTTCCTAGAAAGTTTCACTCGGCTCTCGTTGCTGCCCAACCTGTACCCTCGTGACGATGAGCGCACGATCCTCGCATTCGTTAAGGGTGCTGATCTGATCAAGGAGGTTATGGATGCAGGAGCTACAATTGCGGGTGGTACCGATCTTGTTAAGAAAATCCAGGTGAATGGCAGAGTCTAAGGCCGCGTCCTGTCCAAAAGCGATCGTCGCGCTCTTTTATGAATGTGTCATTCTTGCGCGATTAATCAAGTCGCGTTTGTACGTCATAATTCACTCGCACGACTATCGCTTTTGGTTAGGACGCGGGGTTATTTTGAAGTTAGGACGATGATTTATGAGGCGCATCACTAAATCGTAATACTGTATTGCTATTGGCAGAGCTTCTGGGTTTTATTTGTTATGTCGCGATTAAAATAATAATTATTGTGTCGTAGTGATGGTCCCTTTTGTGCACTATACTGTATAGTGCACAAAAGGGACCTTGACCACAAAAGGGAATGTGACACACATGAACACACACACATTGCACATTATGAAATTAGTTTGTTCAGAATCGTTTACTCAATCAATTTCTGTCATCTAAACTTAACATTATAATAAATAGAAGAAATTGATTTATTGTATGTTTGTTACGCTTTAACGCTAAAACAGCTGAACGGATTTGGATGTAATTTGGCACATGGGTGGACCATGACTTGCATGGACATAGGATACTTTTATTTCTCGATATTCCCAAGGGATCGAGACTTACGAGTTATGCGGGTGAAACCGCGAGGCGCAGCTAGTTTTTAATATAGGTAATATTTTTGATCCCAAAAATAATTAAAACTACATATTTAAATTACAGTCTCACTTCCGCTCTGTACAGTCAAAACAAACCTAAATGACGAAGTACTTTATTTAGACCTAAACCACAATTTTCTCTCACAATATCTAATTTAATAAATAAACAATGTTATAAACATAAGGAAATGTGGAAGAAAATGGGGGAGGCCTTTGCCCAGCAGTGGGACAGAACAGGCTAACGAAAAAAAAAACAAAATATTCTAATTTGGTTATTTGGTGGTGTGCGTTAATTATGGGACATGTTGTAGATGCGATCATGTTTATTGGACAAAACTGTCTGATCCATTTTCTTAATTACAACTAACTGAATCTTATGATTATTCGTTCTAATTTCAATCCATTCATACACCTACTAAGCTTGTATTTCTATTATTCCACAGGAAGGTCAAATAAAGCTCGGAGATTACGACTACGTGCTGGCACATCCCAATGTACTCACAGACCTGGTGCCAATCCGAGGGTTGATGAAGAGGAGGTTCCCTAACGTGCGCGCGGGCACCTTAGACCCCAACCTTAAGGAGCTAGTGAGGAAGTTCTCCGGCGGGGTCCAGTACAGAGTCGTGAAAGACGATGCTCAAGAGAATTTTGGATCTGTCCAAGTGCCTATTGGAAGGGTGGGTACCAGCAATTTGTTTTTATGCTGTTTTTAAGAACCCCCTGTGTCATACATGCGTTTTCGTTTCAAGCACAAAATTTCCATAATGAAAAGAGCCTGGACCTAAACAACTTTTTTGTAGTAAAAGAAAAGAAAGAAAGAAAGATTGTTTATTCTGCACAAACGAAAACGCACATTATAAATAAAAAAAGACATAAAATATACACACACAACATAGTAGTAATAGTACTTATAAATATTTCTCAACTCATCCACTGCACTCAACATGCCATAAAAATATCCAGAATGTAAGAACCTGTTTGTTTTTGATTTCAAAATTTCTTCCTTTTAGCTAAATATGGAACCAAAGCATGTAGCAGAGAACCTAGAAGCTTTGCTAAAGGATCTACAGTCGGCGCGCCCAAAACGTGATGGTCTTTATATTACAAGGTAACACCAAATTATGTTAACATAAAAAGTAGATGTTTGCCCAATGATCATGATAATATTCTGATTTAATTTTGACCCAACTTGTGGTTTGCTATATGTATGTTCTTTTTTACAGGTGCTTGATTGTCAGCCCGCCATCAAAAGAAACACTCAAAATTGACCCATTTGTTTATGTTGATAAAACATTGTGTAAAGAGGTACAAGAAGATAGTGATGATGAAGGAGAAGCTGTCGCCGCTACTGCGCAATAATTTTAAGAAGTCTTGTAGTATATTAGTGATAGGAATGTGTAAATTACAATAAATATTTAATTATTGCTAATTTGTTTCATTGTTTGCGAACGCATTCCTAAGTAGAAATACCTATCTCTATTCTGTGAACGCATTTTATATGTTGGCAGGGGACAGCTGTCACGTTTGTTTGATCCGTAGACAGAGTAAACTATAGACTGCTGCATATCTTCTTTTTCATTCGCACAAGAAAAAGAGAAATATATTAACGTCACTAGCAAAGAAAAGAGACAGAGTAAGAATATTTCTGTCCCTTATTGCGTGTCGGCTAAGCACATCAATGTGCACAACAAGTTTGACTTTTATGAATGAAATGAGATAAATTATGAATGAACTAATAAAAACTACACCGCGATTAAACGGAAAATAAGATCTTTTTCGTGCATAATTCAATAATAGTACATTTGCGCAACTGTGAAAATGGTAAGGTGTAGTGTATTATGCTGTAAAAATGATAGTATGATGAAGATTGCCGGAATTTTTTGTCCCTTTCGGTGACACGGATACCATGAGTCTATAGATTACTCTGTCTACGGTTTGATCTACACAAAAGTGCGTTCTGAAACTAACTTTGAAATCTAAATAGCATGCTTGTTATGATTTCTTGTTTTTATACCTCAGTGATTGAAACATAGATCCTAGTATGCGAATTAAAAGCAAAATATCTCATCCACAAAAGAAACTAATAAAGTATGTTGTACATACGTCAAATTATATTAAATAACTGAGCTTTATAATTAAATTTTATTGATGAATCTGTACACATACGACTCGACACAACCGCCACAACCCATCGCATCGCGTTGTGGTTTTGTGAATCAAAAAAATGCATTTTTTTTTAAACTGAAATAATCTTATGATAGATAATTTTTTCTGGTCTTATGTTTCGAACGCACTCAAGAGGGGCGTAAAACAATCCGCCATTTTGTCCCTATGACAATTTAGGATTTTAATAGTTTGAAACCAGAATAAATCTAATTAATCTTTACTTAAAAGTGATATTCCGAAAACTGTGCAGTGTTTATAAAAACTGTGATATTTGTGTCTCTAGTTATTTTTGTTTACGTTTCATCTTGACGTTTTATAGTTGACCGATTTTGACGTCGATTAGAAGAGAGCTCTAGATAAATCAAAATGGGCACAAGAGAGGACGAATACGATTATTTGTTTAAAGGTAATGTTGTTTCTATTCTGGAGTGTATATCTTCCAGTCCTACTGCTGTCCACAACTATATGTTTTTGATTCGTAATGTAACTTCTCAAAACCATTGTTTCATCTCCGAATGACGTAGGAAAAAAGTGATTGATATGATTTTCCTCTAGCTTTTGTATTAGAGTACCCTTAAATTTTAGTAATATAAGTTTGGGATGTGATGAAATGTTTGTTGAATGCGCATTTCCTACGAAACAACTATGTTAGTATCACATCAGCTGATTTGAGTCATATCGATCGATTTCTGGTAAATTTTCGTTATTAGTGAGTCACCTTCCAGCTCACGAATGATCTAATCATTAACTGTTACGTTTCTAACATAAAATTGTGGATACTAACATGTATTATGTGCTAACTTGCGTTTGGTAATGTTTGCTATTGTCTTTGTTCCAGTTGTTCTAATAGGTGATTCTGGAGTTGGTAAAAGCAGTCTCCTATCACGTTTCACTAGAAATGAATTTAACTTAGAGTCTAAATCCACAATTGGCGTGGAATTCGCAACAAGAAGTATAGAGGTAAATAAATTTTTTGTTTTGTATCACAGATTATGTTAATCGCATGTTAATAACCTGGACCCATTGTTAACAGAGAAACCTCTTTAGTTCTTTTGTTTACCAGTTGTGTTTTCATTCGTATTCTGTGCAATTTAGAAACCTTGATTTCATATTGTATTAAAAAGCAGTCTATTATGTATGTATTAATAAATCCATGGCCAATTTGCTGTAATTTGCCTGAAGCAAGACAAAGGGTTTGTTCAAACTACTAAAATTATCTATGGCTCACTGATTAAAATAGTATTAAATTCACTTTTGAGTCAACATTCCTATAAAATATTTAAAACCATGGTTTCTGGTTTTTACTGATAACTATTGAAACTATTTTATAGCTCCACTTTTAATACAAAATGATTCTTGTTACAAAAAAAAAACAAGTTTTGAGTTTGAAATATTGATTTGGCTTTATGCATAAAGTTTAAACAAAGCAAATGCTTAATGAAACTATAGGTATTCTTTTTTTATTGTTTAGAAGATAATAGGAGAACAGCATTGTAGGTGGCATTCTGTAGTTTCTGCCTACTCTCGTGGGGAGCAGGCATAGGTTTATATATGTGTACCTAAAATGACTTGATTGAATGATGTGTATTATAGTAGAAATTATGACATACTATAACTTTATTGAATAAATAACTAAATATCATTAGACTAGCAGCGCCCCGCAGTTTCACCCGCATAAGTGCCATTCCCATGGGAACATTGGTTTAAAAAGTAGCCTGTGTTCATCTAGAGTGTCAGCTACCTCCATACCAAATTTTATCAAAATTGGTTCAGCCGTTTGTGCGTGAAGAAGTAACAAACACACTCACAAACTTTCGCCTTTATAATGTTAGTGTGACTATTGGCAACAACAATGGCGTCATACGCACTTACTAGTACTCATGAGGTTCACTTATAATCTATAAGTTCTACTTAAACGGTGTTATAGTCTTTGTGCTCTCCATTCTTTTATATTAAACATTAATTATAATGGGTAGTATTTATAAATATAACCTAGGTATTCCAGTATACAACAAATATCATAATAATTATAATAAAATATTTAATAATAATAATAAAATATTTATTTCACAAAAACATAGCACTTTGCACTGTATACATTGTTTGGAAATAATATTTACATTATTATGCAATAGTGGACTCTATCTTTTAAACTAGGACTACCCCTACCTGTATCTTAAAAGATAGGGTTCAGCCAAATGGATTCTGTTAATATTCACAACCAAAACAGGTGAAGTCTGTCAATGATTTGTACTAACAGCTGTACAGAAAAAATAAACAAAAAAATAAATAAAATAATAACAAAAACTAATCCTAAGTAACACATATTATAAGCAGCTCCTGTGAAATGTCTTCTTTCTTTAGAATACCTTTCCTACATACTTTTGAAGACCATTGTTGCATGTCTAAGCTATTGGTGTTCTTTAGGGTGATATATTAAAAAAATGTGGTTTTTCCATTTCATGTAACTTGTTAAGTATGTGGAATAGGGATTTAACATTTTTACCGACTTCAAAAAAAAAAGGAGGTTATCAATTCGATACGTATGTATGTAATATTATTGGAATTGCATTATATTCACATATGACAATCTATTAGGGCTTCCAAACAAATATACAAAATTTTGTAGACATATGTATGTATGTATGTATGTTTGTCCACGCATATCTCCGGAACTATTAATCGGATCGTGACGATTTTTTTATTGGCTTCCATTTACTTCAACTTAGGGAACAGTGCAAGTTTCATCAAGATCGATTCAGTAATTTTCAAGATATGGACGTAAGTGTGACGGCCTGGCTTATTGATACGAGCTACGGGTGTAGTGTCAAAGGGAAAACATCTCAAAACCTTGGTCAAATTCTAGTGCAAAAACTAAAAATTACGAAATAAAAATAATTTAAAAAAATTAAACCGACTTCAAAAAGAAATAACTCAAAATTATGAAATAACTTTAATTTCGGAAGTCGGTGGCATAAAACTTAAACTAGAATACAGATCCCAAGACACCGACTTCCGAAATTAAAGTTATTTCATAATTTTGAGTTATTTCTTTTTGAAGTCGGTTTAATTTTTTTAAATTATTTTTTGGTATATGTTTTTTGACTCTTTGATCTAGTATCATGTAAAAGGAATACACAATTCAATGAATTTTGATTTTGATCATAGAGAATTATCATATCAAAGTTTACTCAAAGTAGTTTTAAATTTAATTCATTTATTTTGTTAAAAAAGGAGTAAATTCGTTTTGGCACATACACCTTTTTATTCCGACCGCACGCACACTATAGCCACCACTCTTTTGCGTTTTAAAAGTAATTGCATCACTTTCGCACGCTTAGTAGGTTTTCGAGGATTTTAGATTTTTGAGGTAGCCCCTTAATAAATACAAAAAATGAGGCATAGACATTGGGATTGTGCCTATAGCAGCCTGTTGTGGTGGTGTGAATGTGTAACCATAGGCATCCAATGATAATATTAGACTTATTTAAAATTATACTACATTAACTATCTGCATTCACATATCTGATCATAAAAATTGGTCAAAAGCATGGTAAGGGGGAAAATTACTAGAAGAAGGAAAACCACATAATACTCTATCCTGTTTATTATCTTTATTCTAAACTCTGTGTCACTGATGCTCAGTCCAGTCCCTGTATCAACAAGTTTATTGCCTAACTTAGTATTGTGAGATATTCTCAACTTCTTGTAAGCTACTTATCTATTTATTATGTTACTAACACACTCATTCATTATCCAAAGCAATGAGATCAATACCAACCGTAGTACGGATATTAAGCTTGTTATTGATTTTATTATGAAACCCTTATTTCCATTTGTATTATTCAGCTATGGTGAGCAGTTTCAGCTGTTGCTCAGACTATTTCAAATGTCCTTCATGACCAGACAATATTATTCACAGTATACGTGAATTCTTATAAAAAACACTTGAGTAAAATGGGTCTTTTACTGACAAAATTGCTTGTCTATAAATTGTGATTATTGTAATCATACAAATATAATTCTTTATTTCAACTCCATCATACTCTACTTTCCAGAGTTTTACCACAGACATGCAAATATCTTGATTTTGGTAACATCTACCGCACTGTTCTCTGATGATGATCATATAATGATGATTTGCTTGGCACATGCCAAATGTTTATGTTAGAGGATCTATGACATAACATAAATCGAAAGTTGGCTATCAAAACCTTTCCACCAGGACTTTTATATCGTCATCTTCCTGCCCTTGTCCCATGTTACTTTTGGTCGGCGCAACGCGTTTTCTTCTTCCATTCTCGCTTGTCAACCAGCACGTTATCATTCACTCCCTTCTTTAATAATATCACACCTCACGCAATCCATCCATCTTATTTAAATTCAAATCAACAATTATAATGAAGTCATTTTGATAATAAGTTTTTTAGTCTTTAGGTTCGTTTTGCATGTGTTACAGTGTCACGCAAATCGTTGTAAAATGAGCTGAGTTTATGAGTCTACATCACTACATTCGCACAGTAAAAAATCCTAACCATTGTTCACATAAGTGAATTTAACAACAAAGATAATATCTTTTACTTTCTAACTCACTGAGTTTGATAAAAAGAGGTACCTACCATTAGAGGGGCATTTCTGAATTATTCGGTCTCTAGATAATACATGGGGTTATATTTTAATTCAATTTCTCCACGTGATTTTTCACTACAATAAATATCACTTATTCTGGTTTTGGATGGTTCCAAACTAATTTAAAATTAAAAGCTGGATATCATAGTATTTTGATGTTACCTAAAATATGAATATCATCCTTTGATGCACCGATTGAATTATGTATTTTGTAGCGCGTTCTATTTGGAGCAGTAGGTAGGTACGAAATGCAAAGCATTCCGTTTTCCGACTTTTATCCGCATTTTATATCGAAATTGGATTGAATACCTACACCAAGAATACACACACACCTACATTGCCAAATTGTTTTTTTTTTCTAATCTAAAGCATTGATGCTGCATTTCTTAAATAGCGCCCTTAGCTTTAGATAAAATTAAGATTATATTTTATTAAAGAGAGATTTCTACAATAAATAAATCAAAAATAATAATGACTTCGTTTGTGCAATTAAGTATAAAAAAATATTCAATCAATCAATCTTTATTTGTGAACATAGGTAGATATACATAAAAGGTCTTAAATATACATATTATTGTAGTCGAGCTCTATGTTCTACCAATAAAATTGGTGTACAAATAGTAAATTTATTTATAAAATAAAATAAAATTATATTATACATATAGGGTGACTGGTAATTAGTGACCGATACTTAAACACGTGATTTTACTCATCATTATGAACAACTTTTACTATGGGACCAAACCTGAAATCGCGAAAAAAAAATCAGCTGTTCCCTACATTTTGACGAGTTAGACGAACATAAATGTAGGGAACAGCTGATTTTTTTTCGCGATTTCAGGTTTGGTCCCATAGTAAAAGTTGTCCATAATGATGAGTAAAATCACGTGTTTAAGTATCGGTCACTAATTACCAGTCACCCTATATAAAATTTTCTAGTTAATAACGTAGCATAATATATTATTATTTTACGTCATTAAACATTCGGTAACACATGGCAATCAAAATAAATCAGTTGAATTACTTATTAATTAATTATAATCTTCGGCGCCAATTATGTTCAATTTATTGTATTCAATTTCAATTTATTGTGTTACATTAGATAAGAGACTTTATTCCGTACATATTGCTAGGGGAGAAGTCTTTCTCGGTCATTGGTTATTATACTTATTATTAGATAGCAGTGGCGAAGGTACCATACATACAACTTGATTCCCACCGGCTTCCCTTCGAAAATTCAGAATGAAGTTGAATTGACTATATAGTCAATTCATCATTGAAATATAATCATATCATAATGTAGGTATTCAATACAAAAACATTGAAAAACGCCTACATGCATTTTTTTTTTGCTCCGGCTTATCTCACCACGTAGTATAAAACAAGTCGCTTCCGCGTCTGTCTGTCCCTATGTATCTATGCTTAGATTTTTAAAACTGGGCAACGGATTTTGATGCGGTTTTTTTTAATAGATAGAGTTATTCAACAGGAAGGTTAAGATGTATAATACTTGCATTTATAGTAGAGAAAAGCCGAGAAATTTAAAGATTTGTAATGTGATGTCGTAACAAATATATTTTTGTGCGCTTACATTGCAAACGCTGGCTAAACCTTACGAGATAGATCAAATTAACTACGGAATTGTATATCTTAAAAATATAAATAAAAAAGTCCGCGATGGTATAATGTTTATCTCCTAAGGATAATCCACGGTACCCATTTTTATCTTTTACATATTACAAAAAAAAAAATGGGTTATTTACCAAGCTATTTTAAACAATACAGTATTATTCCGAATATCTTAGAAGATATCAGAGGTTTAAAAAGCTGGGCAGAGCGGCTGGCGGGGCGGTACGAAGTTCGCCGGGTCAGCTAGTCTGTCATAAATTCACCCTTCGCCACTGTTAGATAGGGGTCTATTCCCTAATACAATATCATTAATTTTAGAATCAGTTTACATGTCTGTTTTTAATATTTATAATATTATCACATTTAATATTATAAAGAGGTAAAATTGGTTTGTTTGTAACAAACAAATTTTACCTCTTTACAATATTAGTATAGATAATATTAATCAGTATCACAGACCATAAATTAATATTTATCTACAATTTAAAATATTCCAACGTAATCGTTTTCACTGTTATCAGTCGTAGATAGTATGGTCCGCGACTAATGCATGCCTTGCACAATCACGTATCCATGCGATCCATCTATGGATGTTGTAGAAGTAACATCAAGACAACGTTACAGTATACATAGACAAAACATAAAAATCAGGTCCTATAGTTAATTATTTTTGGGGTTTATTTTTATACGACGATTAAATTATTAATTGAGTGACGTTCCAACATCATGTCTATTCTGTTCAAATCTCACCGTGTGAACTTAGGTAATGTGAGCTCATTCTGTGAGAAATCATTCCATCTGATGGAATGGATTGACAGCTCACTTTAAGCTCACTTCACCCTAGTTATCACGGTGAGATTTTAAAGAATACCACTACAATTGCTAATCATAACTTAACTTTAACCAAACCAAAAACCAAACCGAATAAAGGTATATGAGTTCAACTTCAGAGTAATGTCGAAGATTTGACTGCTCAAGTACTCAGCACACACCCACAAACACGCGCAATAAGTAAAAGTAGTCTGAATTTATTTGCCTGGGGCCTGGATACTTATCTATCACTATTTAATTGTTGACTACCTACATGCAGTCGCACTTCGCTCTAGATTCCGCTGATTTAGTAAGGCGATCCTCATCATCATAGGGTGCCAATAAAGTCTTCCAGACCGAATTCCGGCCATGGCGACCAGTCTCAGCCGAGACTAGCCATCGCCATCGGCGCGGGAGATATTATAGTGCACAAGTGTGTGCGCACTGCGCAGACACAGGTGCACTCTCTCTTTTTTCACTCTCTTTGTCCTATGGGACGGAAATCCGACACGACCGGAGAGAGATCAAAGAACAGATAGACAACGGCCTTTTTGAAGAAGTGTTCACAGTCAAGACTTGATACCTAATTTGTTATGATCATAAGGAGAGGGGCTCCTGGCTAAATGATAAAAGCCTCACGGGTTCATCAAAGGCCCTTAAGTCTGACTACCAGTCTTAGCAAGGGGTATCGCGTTATTAACTTGGTTGTGGAGTTCAGATAGGCAGTCACTCCATGTAAAATATTGCTATTCAGCTGAATCCGATTAGACTGGAAGCCGACACTAACATAGTTGGGAAAAGGCTTGGCATATTAATTTTTTTTTAAGAAATCTCAAAATAGGTATTTATAACCGTTTGACACACTACTGTATCTTTCTGGCTGGAATTTCGTTTGTTAACAGCTTTCATTGATATTCCTTCCAAGTTACTGCCGGTAACCAGAACTTCCGATTCGAAACAGTTGAAACAAAATTAATTTCCGCCTTCCTTTCCTGTGTAAAAGTTCAGAATGGCTAAAGCAATCGATTCTTATCGATAACCTTCTTATTTCCCGTTCACAATCGTCTTACGTGACGTCACGTTCGTGTCAAAGGTCAAGATTTCTTCATGTCTGACATGAAGCTGTCAGACTGTTGTATGGTTTATTTGATTTAAAAACTAGGAACTTCCAAATCCAATTACTCAGTTACTTTAAACCTGTTATGAGATGCTAGATTTCTAAGAATACCGATATTGTCTTTTGTAGGTATTATTTTTGCCTCGTTGGTTTAGTGGTCGCAAGCGCTACTGCTGAGCATGAAGTCCTAGGTTCAATACGCAGGTCGGGCAAAGTGGTATTGGGTGGTTCTCTGGAATTTCTCAGTAGCAGCCCGGAGATGGATGGCAATAGGCTCGCCCCCTATTACATGGGACTTAAACATAACTGGCGAAATGTGGGTGTAAGTTCGATCTATAGGTACAACTCTGCACAACAACCCCTTCGGGGAAACAAGGCGTGATGTTATGTATTCCTAAGATTTGAATGTGTTATTTCTTTCACTGTTGAAAGTAAAACGTACAGAAGCAGATAGTTGTTTCTTTCAAATTGCTTTCGTGCAAGACTAATCGTTCATTACTAAATCATAAAATTGGTCGGACTCACCTTTGCTATACCGCACTTACTATAAACTAATCTAAGTAGGTTGTTTTAAACCAAGGCTGGCAATATGGAGGAGTGAATTTAGCACGTAGTTAAAGAAAAATACAAAACAATACCCTAAATGACTGTTTACATTTACTCATATTTGATTAAACCTCTGTGTTGACACAGGCGCATCACCGAGTCACTAAGCAGACTATTCAAATAAACTGTAACGCCGCTGACGTCATCACTAAACGTAGTAATTTTGTGTCAAGCGTCGTAAATAATGTAATTAATGGACGTGGACGTGCGAACACAATTAAGTACTTTTTTTCATAAACGTAGAGGTTTGTGGCAAGACAGGGATGCTAAACCTAAGGGCACGGAACTAACGACTAAAAGCGTTCGTCTGACCTCTGAAACTCCAAAAAAAAAATACAGGGTCGCATTTATTACTCAGTCAGATAGCAAGCAGCACGCGCAGTATGACCTGCATAGAAACTGGTTTTGTCGACGGGAGATTTCTTTAGAAATCTGTCTACAATCTGACATTTTGTCTATTCTTCCGTCGACAAAACCAGTTTCCAAGGTTGTCATGCTACGCGTGCAGTTCTCATGTCTAGAACGTAACATGCTGTTCTTTTTGAGGGGAGATCGAAATCGCGATCACGAAACTTCTGCACGATAGGGTGGTATTTTCTAACACTTGTAACGACATACTAACGTTAATGCTTTGCCGTCCCTGTAGCAGGACAAACAGTAATGTTCGAACCGTGACGTCACTATCCGCCACCACTCCGATACATCGCTATACCAATGACCCCCATACGTTGTGCCGTTATGTGGACTCGCTATTGATCGAATTAACCAATGTGATTTATGAATGCGAGTTTGAAAGGCACCAATAGTCTGTGGCGTACACAAATTCTATTTCTAATGCCTGCGTCACATACAGCTTCAAATACTCAAATACCTTCAAAGACGCGATGTGTGGTATTTGAGCATGTGTGCACACTTTGTACAAAATGATTTACCCAAGTTTCGTTAAAAGGAAGTCGATGTTATGCGACGTGGTGGGTCGGGAACAAGACAATTCACGCGGACGAAGTCGCGGGCAGAAGCTACTAATTAATATTAAAACAACTTAAACTTCAATAATCTGGTGATTAACTTAAAAGCTGACTAATACTTAATAGAAAGGGCACATTTCAGTCTTTCATCGCTTGTCTTTGAAAGCTAAAGTAATTAAAGTACGGCGGGTGAAGGAAATGGGGTCGCTAAGGTGTTCGTTGGCATGGCCGCATGGGGCGACGACCTCCCCTAGCAATTCTATTGTCCATCGCTACACACCCTGTATTAGAAAGCCCTTAGACCTGGGTTTTCGGAACTTGGGAGAGATTTGTAGTTTTCTACTTTTAAAGGTTTCTTAAACAGAAAAGAACATTAATGGATAATTTAATCACAATATAGATTATAGTTTTAAGAACGTGCCCGCAGCTTTCTTTCCTTTAGTTGTACGTGTAATGTAGGTGTTAGTCTAACCAAATCACAATGTCTATACAAGGTTATAATAATTAAGGAAAGTTTCATGGTATTTAAAATTTCTTTTCAAAATATTTTATTTCACATAACATACCTACATGGGCTCTTTTGAGACGTTAGCTGCACGGTTCCAATGGGTCGTTTCTTATGGAGAATAGCCGGCAAAAATTTATAATAATTCTGCGTAGTGTTCAAAAAACAGTTACTTACTTTTCTTTTAAGCAAAAACTATGCAAAACCATACAGTACTTTTAACTTTAGTGGAAAAGATCACCTGTATCCTGTACTAGTTGAAAAAAAAAGCTGTATTTTAGGAGAGTAGTGGGTATATAAATAGTACAACTGTTTTTTTTTTGTCATCAGGTGGACGGCAAAACCATAAAAGCCCAGATATGGGACACGGCCGGTCAGGAGCGATACCGTGCGATCACTTCGGCGTACTACCGCGGCGCTGTCGGCGCGCTGCTCGTCTACGACATAGCCAAGCATCTGTCGTACGAGAACGTCGAGCGGTGGCTGCGCGAGCTGCGTGATCACGCCGATCAGAATATACTGATCATGCTTGTTGGTAACAAGAGCGATCTTAGGCATCTCAGGTTTGTGTTTCACTATTCTTGGATCCCCCCTAAGGAAACGAAACCGTTTATTCGGCACAGTACCGTTAAGAAGGAACACTTTTGAACAAGAAAAATTTTCAAAGAAAAGAAAAGTATTTATTGCTACTTGTACAGGAAGATCACAAACGAAAAAGGGTCATTTCAGCAATAATGCCAGACAGATACTGCGTGACGCTGACTCCTCCTGTCCCTTGAACCACATATTTCATGGTGTTTGTTTAATAATCGTGTCAAGCAGACAATCCAATTGTTAAAAGAGCTCCAGCTGAGAGGCTGCTACTGGATAATTTGTTGACTCATCTGTTGGTCTCATAATTTCTGTCCTAAAAAGGTCGGCTGCTACTATGTTTAAGTAAAGAGCCATGCCTGCCTCCGAAATATCAATATTCTATTTTCTATGTACCTATATTAAACGATGATACCGTGATTTCACAGATCCATCCCAACAGAAGAAGCCAAGGCATTCGCGGAAAAGAACGGTCTTAGTTTTATTGAAACATCCGCTCTCGACTCAACTAACGTCGAGCCTGCATTCCAGAACATTCTAACTGGTAATTATACTTCGTTAAATGGAAAATACTCTTTTAATTAACATCACTGTAATAAAAGGCCTATGGTCTAAAATACAATTCACGAAAGTCTTGGTCTGTCGTACAATTTATGTATTTTCTTGTCTCGTGTTGGCGAGCTTATTGATAAGCTGCCGGAGTAAAGAAATTGGCAAGGTATTAGATGCTTGTGAGGTCTCTAAATCCATACTAAGCAAGAATGATTGTAACACTATCTGCCTAGTCTTTTCCCAACTAAGTTGGGGTCGGCTTCCAGTCAAACCGCATGCAGCCATATAGCAGTAATTTACCTGGAGCGGCTGCCTATCTGACCTCCACACACAACCCAGTTACTGGGTAACTCGATTCCACTTGGTAAGACCGGTTATCGGGCTTCTAATACCCGTAGCGACTATTAAAGATCTAGAAATGACAGTCAGCACCAATGGCTTGACGTGCTTTCCGTGGCACAGAGGATTCGGTATGTAATGAAAGGTCACCCATCCACGGACCGACCTCGGCAAGCTTTGCTTAGGCCGTAAGCACACGGCGTATTTTAAACGCGCAGCCGACGTACGTTTTAGGAACGCGCGTTTTCGGCGCCGTAGATGCTGATTGTTTTGGGTTCGAATCTGGTTTGAAGCGCATATACGCGAGTCATCTGCGCGTTTAAAATACGCCGTATACTTACGGCCTTAACCTGAAGATCGACCCGTGCGGCTGTTATTACTTAGCCACGAGCTCCACGAACAATATTGTGTCAAAAAGATATTGTACAGAAACCGCCAGTGTTTTTTTAAGACTTGTTTGGGCCTAAAATGGAATTTCTGCTGACCATAATATATTACACTGGATAGAATCGATATGAATGTCAACGTCTCAGTTTGGGGCGTCGTTGACTTGACACCGGTCGCGGGCTATATTTAGATCTCTCTGCCTCGCAATTACGATGTCAACTATTTTGGGGTCATTTCACTCGATGTGACGCGGTAGTGAGGTCAAGTGATATATTGCTAATGTATGTTATTGTTGGGACAGACAAAGGAAAACTAAATAAATATTTTTTTAAATATTTATAATCTCCTTCTCCTTCATAATCCCTTGTTTGAGGTTCTCTGTGTATTGTCTTTGATATCATAGCGTTTACTGATTCTACTGCAGTCTTTTATGCCGGTAAAATCCGGGAAGTTTTCTGACAGCGTTGTTCTTTTAAACTATGCAACGGATTTTGATCCGGTTTTCACCATAATTTGGAGAATTTATTCCGGAAGGCTCATATCTATCTCGAAGCCGTGCGAAGCAGGGACGGTCCGCTAGTAACATATAAATGGTGTTTTCCAGAAATCTACAGGATCGTATCTCAGAAGCAGATGCGCGACCCGCCGGAGGGTGACGTCATCCGGCCGGACGCGGAGCCTACGGACGTGCGGCCCTCGCACACCGACAACGTGCGCAAGCAGTGTTGCCAGTAGTCGCACCACTTCTATAGTGAGTTACTCAATTCTTTTATTGATTTATTTAACCATATTATGTATATATACACACATAATATAAACAAACAAGAAAAATGCGTACAAAGGTGATGCTTATTTCTAAAGAAATCTCTTCCAGCATACCTACGATAAGTCAGTAGATAAAAAGAGAGGCACCTTTATATCTTATCACTTTTGAAATTCTTTCCTATAGCAAGTCAGGACACATAATAACTTTTGAAGCTACGGTACGGCGCTATTGCACAGAAAACTATACAGGGAAGCAGATACATCAACGCGCAAACTGAAACCATGAATTCAGCACACACATTTTTTTTTAATAACCTATGGAAATCCAACGCAGACGGGTTCAGAATTATATTGTACTAGATCCATGGTAGCAGCTTGCGCGGGGTGTCCCTGCCAGCCTGTATTTTATTACTAGATAACGAAGACCAAAATAGCATGCACCTTTGACGTACCGTGCATTCGCGATTTATTTGCCAAAAATGTGAACAAATACGAATGGAAAAATTACTTTAATTCCTACACAGTAAAGTTCAGTTTACGCTACAACTTCAAACATTTTTATAACTTTGTCAGTAGTGCTAGTCACTCTGAAATCAACTTAATTATCATTGAAATAAAGTTGATATTTGTTTCATTTGAAATAGGGTGGGGTGTGCAGCACTGCGCGCACTGATACTTTATATTGAGTTGACATCACCCTAAAACCTTTTTAAGGGCAAATATAAATCGTTTCTTATTTAATTGCCTGTGTCTGTCTGTCTCACATTTTTAATTGGGTCTGACAAAGAAGACGGCTGATTATCATTCTGCGGTATTGACACGACGCAATAAAAAATGTTGAGCTGTTAAAGTTGATTCTATTGTGCAATGAGCAAACGCAATTAACCCAAATAAGGTGACGGACTTATTTTCGCTGTAACTATGCACGACTGGGCTACTATTCCTCTTCTTTCAATATGTATGACCTCTGACACTCTTCTCCCGTGATAAACCCAACTACCTGCACTCAGAATTTTCATTAGCATGATCAAACATAATTAAAAATAGAATTTTGTTATTGTATAGGAAGTGGTGAAGGGCGGGCGTTTTGGGGGACTGTCTTTTGTAATTTTGACGTTCGAAAAGTGCTGATTCTCAACCTAGTTTGAATACATGACTTTTGATTTTATAGCCATCAAGTAATTTTGTTAGACAAATTGTGCACGAACCCCGTGAACAAGTAACCATGCCATCAATATTACTACAGATTTTATTTTGTTTCCAGAAAGTCCAGTTTACGTCGGAGCCGGAAAGAGAGATGCGGCTGGAGATATAAATGCAATCATTACGAATCATTCCCAGACAATGGTGTTTACCAACATAATAACTAGGTTGCCAGGGCAAAAATATACCGTCTCATACTAAAGATGAAATCTTATATCCATGAAGTTGGCCATACGTTGTCTATGGCATGACATATATTTCAATCTGGCAACACTAACACAAAAACGGTTAAGAGTGGCTCATGTAGATAGCTTTGTGTAATTATTGATATTTAGTGTCCGAACGAATAAAGTTAAAAAAATATATAATAAAATGTCGTAACGTGAAGAGACGATTCAATATAACACAACTTAGTAAAGGAACCATGCTTTGGTTAAAGGAAGCACCCGAGTTTATTAATTTTGGCGCTAGACACACTATACCTGTGTAATTTATACCTGAATTTATATTTTTCGTTAGTAGATAATTCATGTTAAATGCTATTTATTTAGTGAAATAAATAATGAAGAAAAGTTACTAAACACCGTTATAATTTATATATGTTTTCCATAGTATTAGGCGTAAATTCCTAAAAAATGAGCAATAATTGGGCTGGTAAACGGAATTCGCGTAAAGTTCACTGTTTAATAGCACACAAATCATAGCTTCATAATTAAAGTACGTCTAATTGTTTTGTAATACACTAGCTGGTAGTTTTTACTAAGTAACGAGATAGCTTTTTTAAAAAGGGAATCCTTTTTTCTTTTACGAATACGTGCCTTCTATGGAAACGGCGTGACATGTACATTTTATTGAAGCTTTTATTGTTTACTTTTGCCTCATGTTGAAGTTATTGTTTGGGGCTGTGGGTGGGCGCTAGCGCTGTTACTGTTAGGAGATGTCGGGGCCCGCCACTAGTCTGCAAGCACGCTTGATGTTCGCTATCTCTTTGGGATAATATCATTGTTAACTGCCCTCGATTCGCTACAGGAACACAATACTCAGTCAAGTGTTCCCGGCCCGTGCCATTACTATGTATGGTCAGCGAATGTTTTGAGACCATCGGCATTAAGGCCTCTGGCTGGTTTATTTCTAGAGAGGATGCGGTGTTTGTTGTATCTAAGAAATATGTTATTGTATTATGGTCTTCAATATGCATGATTATTTTTTTAGTGCCTACCTGTAATTACTTTATTAAAGACAAAGATAATAAAATATAATGTAAATTTCTTGTTTTTTTTTATTAACAATGAAGAGCATAATTATGCTCTTCATTCCTGCCTTACACAGTAGATTCGTCAATCCTATTGCTCGATATACAGACTAAAATTGCCTCAGTTGTTAGTTCCTGGGTAGCTACCAGCTTTTCTTTCTGGGTTTATTGTGTCTGGTTTTTATTGAGAAGTTGATATGGCCACATTCGCCCGGTACCTAGTAGCAATGTGCTAGCAGGTAAAAAAAAATAAAGCCCGGAATCACATGCCTATAATCTACACAAAACTATGCAAGTAGCTCGCATGCCATTATGGTATTCACTATTCACCAATCAGAAGGCCAATTCTCGTAATTAAAAACGTTTAAAATCTAGTCGCAATCGCACCCCAGAGACAATGGCGCCGATTCTGTTGTTCACAAACTAAATTTATGTTCAGGCATCTTTTTCTTTCTATTTCATTAAGACAAGGACAGAAAAGACGTAAATTGACGTATTTTTAGTAGCCAATTTTTTAATCTCGTCTAAAGTTGTCTATGGAGTATCTTAATTTGACAGGACTAAACTAATATTTATCTTCTGTCCTTTTCTTAATGAAATAGATAGAAAAAGATGCAGGAACTTAAATTTAGTTTAGTTTGTGAAAAACAGAATCGCCGCCAATGTCAAAAATCTAAGGAAATTAGAGATTTTTTTGACAGATATAAGACAACGTTCTTAAAATTAGGAGAATTGCCCCTCAGTTATCTGGTGGCAGCTATAAAAACTGACTAAAAGAGCTATCTCATCGAGTGAGGTTAGCTGACAATGAGCACACAAATCAAGTTTATATTTTAAAACAAGGAGAGAGATGCAATATGTTTAAACAAAAAATTTGGGGATTCCGTCCCTTTTTTAACCGACTTCAAAAAGGAGGAGGTTCTCAATTCGACTGTTTTTTTTAGTATGTTTGTTACACGATATCTCCGAAATTGTAAATCTATTTCAAAAATTCTTTTTTTTTAATGGATAGGTTATACCTCAGGGGTGGTTCCATATAAATTCTATTAACTTTGCTTGGGTAGTTTTTGAGTTAGCTTCAATAATACGTATTTTTGCCCTATCAACAGATCAGGACCGAACTCTTGGCGCGCTGAAGAAACCCGACAACTCATACACACTAACAGATTATGAAACCAGCAAGGTCCTTCTCGAGACTCATTTCCCAGACTGCAAACTCCTAGAGGACAGGACCTGGGAAGATGTGCCAGATTGGACCCCAACGGAACAAGACTGGTCCAGTGCCCACAATCTAGTAACAGAAGACCGAATAAAGTGGGCTATCAACACCTTCCAACCATATAAAGTCCGCAGGACTAGATGGCATTTTCCCAGCCCTACTACAATGGGGTGTTTACCATATCACACCACGCCTGGTAGAAATCTATCGGGCCTGCATAGCACTCAGATACATACCGCTAGCCTGGCGCGAAGTGAAAGTCATCTTTATACCAAAGCGGGCAAAGCCGACTACACACATCCAAGGCGTACAGACCCATAAGCCTCACATCCTTTCTACTAAAGATCCTAGAGAGGTTCTGTGACCGACACATCCAAGATGGACCTCTTCGGGCAAAGCCACTCCACAAACAACAGCATGCGTACTTCACAGGTAAATCAACGGAATCTTCGCTACACAGCGTGGTATCCAAAATTGAATGCGCAGTGGACCACAAATGCTCAGCACTGGCAGCCTTCATTGACATCGAGGGCGCCTTTGACAAAACCACTTTCAACAGCATCATCACGGCCCTAAACAGACACAATATAGACCCCTCTCTGAGCGGCGGGATCACCAACATGCTCAAACGAAGGGCAATACAAGTGACCGTAAATGACAACACAAGGGCCATAGTGACGAAGGGCTGCCCGCAAGGGGGCGTCCTGTCGCCGCTTCTACGGAACCTGGTCGTAGACAGTCTAATAAAAGAACTCAACGACAAAGGTTACTATACCGTAGGATACGCCGACGACATAACCATTATAATAAATGGCACTCACGAAAACACCCTGTGCAATCTAATGCGCCAGACCCTGAAAATAGTAGAAAACTGGTGTGGTAAACACCAACTATCAGTGAACCCCACAAAAACTGAACTGGCCCTCTTCACAAAAAAGAGGAAACTGACGACAGTACAACTACCACGTTTCTTTGGTACAACCCTAAGCCTATCATCTGAAACCAAATACCTGGGTATTTTTTTGGACAAACAGCTGAACTGGGCAAAACACACCAGCTACATTACTACGAAAGCCAGCATATCCCTGTGGCAATGCAAGCGAATGCTTGGCAAGAAAGGATTAGCCCCAGGGTCACTCACTGGCTATACACCACAGTCATCCGACCAATCATTACTTACGGCTCACTAGTCTGGTGGCCCAGAACAGACCTGAGCACAGCCCAAAAAGACCTTGAAAAGCTGCAGCGGTTCGCGTGTGTGGCAATCACTGGCTGCATGAGAACTACACCCACTGCTGCCGTACAGGCTATGGGACTGCCGCCTCTACACCTCATAGTGCGGGAAGAGGCGACCCTGGCTGCCTTTAGGCTCTTCAAATCATGGACCCTGAGCAAAGACTCTAGGGTCAAACACATAGGTACGTTTAAAAGAAGATGCGATCCAACGGCAGCCAATGATGGCACCCTGCGACAAAGCCGCGAAACAATACTGCTTCCAAAAGCATTACAACATAATGCTTGAAGGGGAGCAGTGCGATCACTCAGGCCCGAAAGAACAGAATTTACACTGGTGGTTTAAAGACTGACTGCGGAACTGGAGTCGAAGTCTTCTCACATATAAAAATATCGACTCAACATAATTATAACATTTCCTGATAAAAAAAAATGGTTGCCTGTAAAGTCGGTTTTACGGGCGAAGATTTTACGTGACAACGACCGATCATCCGATCATAGTTGAGTGGGAGAGAGACGCAAGGCATTCGGCGGGCCTCTTTCTCGTTCGGTGACTCATCGTAACGTTACCGAGCGTTACACTTTTTCATAAGTGACTCCCAGTCGCAACCTAATTTAAGACGTTGTCACGTCAAAAATGGTTGCCTGTAAAGTCGGTTTTACGGGCGAAGATTTTACGTGACAACGACCGATCATCCGATCATAGTTGAGTGGGAGAGAGACGCAAGGCATTCGGCGGGCCTCTCTCTCGTTCGGTGACTCATCGTAACGTTACCGAGCGTTACACTTTTTCATAAGTGACTCCCAGTCGCAACCTAATTTAAGACGTTGTCACGTCAAAAAAATCCATTGCCTCATTTAACATGCCTCATAAAATAATGTGGGTACCTACTCTACTATATATAGCAAATAGCAACAAACCCGACTAAATAATGATAGTTTTTCATCGTTATCTAAAAACTTCTTGATTCGGTCGAGTATAAAGGCTAATAACACAAGTCCAAGGCTATCCGGTTTTTGTATCACTGACTTCGTTCGCCCGCAGTTACTCTTTACATTGAAAACAGAGTGCACGATAGGTAAGTGATAAATTGATAAAACATATTGTAATCATTGTTTTTTTACACAACTAACAGCCGTACTAAGTGCTATATTATGTAGAATTTTTGATCCAAAGTAACTAATAACATTGTTTATTATAAACAGTTTATATGCTTTCTTTATGACTTGTAGCTAGTTTGGCGGTGCAAACGTGTACACCGGCACATTAATTGCGTAACACACTATTAATCTCAATCTGAATCATTTTGAAGGGTAGGTAACACACTATTAATCTCAATCTGAATCATTTTGAAGGGTAGGTAACACACTATTAATCTCAATCTGAATCATTTTGAAGGGTAGGTAACACACTATTAATATCAATCTGAATCATTTTGGAGGATTTTGCTAATCCATTACTTCTTAATACTTATGGTTTGTACAATTATATTATATGAAGTTATGTCGATGTGATAACTAAAGAGTATTCATTCTATGACAGTATATGATACTAGCTTCCGCCCGCGGCTTCGCCCAAGAGGTATGTCGATAAAAACTATCCTATGTCATTCCCCGGGATGCAATCTATCTCTGCCAAATTTTATCGAAATCCGTTCAATGGTTTTGACGTGAAAAGGTGACATACAGACAAACAGAGAGTTACTTTCGAATTTATAATATTAGTATGGATTTATTTTTATGTAAGTCTTTTATACAATTTTAACTTTTTTTAATTTCGGCCGGCATTTCCAGCATTTGGCTATTATTTTGACAGTTCGACAACATTCATTGCGTTAGTTACGTTTTGAGATATTTTTCGAACTTGTGAAACAATGGATTAGCAATATATCCTTCGAAGTTATTCAAATTATGATTGTTTGTTACGCAATTATAATAGGGTGCTGAGATTAACAGCGGGTGCAACATGGAGAAGGATAGCTCACGATCGGAAACTGTGGTAGGGTCCAGGGGGAGACTGGAAAGCAAAACAAACTCATTCCGACCGATGTCTTAATACCTATACCTATGTACAAAATTTATTGTAAAATAATATTTATAAGTTAATCAATAAAGGCTATTTGAATTCGAAGGTTTGTGTTTGTTCTTGCCAGCTGCAGAATGTCTATAGCCCTGTTCTACACGCCCGGCTCGGCGCCGTGCCGGCTGGTGCTGCTGGTGGCGGCCGCGCTCAACATCCAGCTGGACTTGAACCTCGTGGACTTGAGAGGAGGCGATCAGTTCAAGCCGGACTTTCTGAAGGTAAATTTATATACCTACTTACATAAAACAAAGTCGCTCTCTTCGTGTCTGTCTGTTTGACGATAATAAGTAGGTATTTCTAAACTACACAATAGATTTTGTTTGATGCTATTTTATGCGGAAGGTTTTGTGTCCGTACACGGTGTAATGGACATCGATGCACAAACTTTTACCATGAAGACATCAATAGCTCGTATCGCATTTAAAAAAAATCTGCAGTTCCCTGATCTCACCTACAACACTCATCAGGGGTATGACTTACAGAGCCTTCCAAAAGCTAAGCTCCAATCCTCATGGCAGGAACAGTGGAATAACGCTAGAAGGAAAAACAGCTGATTTTTTTCCAAATAACTGACGATTGATTTCAACTGTGGTGGGTTAAGAATCATGTATGAATTCATAGTACCTACTTACCTACCTAACAGCACAGTAGGTATAAATTATAATACATTATTATTCTGTGGTAACAGGTTGCGCGTAAAGTAAATTTTATAGTAGCTTAGAAATATTTAGCACAGTTATAGGTAATCTCGATCTCACATGTCGCCACTTCAATACTTGCGTCGCATAAAGGAAACACTGGTCTGACAGAAATAATGCATTTACAATCCAACCGTGGTGAACCAAGTAGAATACTGAAGAAGCTGGGCTACTGAAGTGGTAATGGCCCCGACTTACAAGTCGTAGGTCGTGGATTCGAATCCAGTGCTTTACTTTGTGTAAAATAATTTTATCACTGCTCTCTATTCTATACTGTAAAGGAAAACATCGTGAGGAAACCGGCATCTAGAACCAAAAATCCGACATCTACAAACCCGCACTGGGCCCGCGTGGTAGATCACGGCCCACTCCCGACCAGGTGATGAACTACCAGCAGTGGGAACATTATAGACTGATTAAGCAAAAATCTTGAATAATTTACGTTAGGTTAAAGGTCGGCCCTGGGCAGTCAGCAACCAATCTACCTAACACTTTTTTTTACCAAGACTTGACCTTGTCATTATTCAGCCAAAGTTACACAATAGAAAAAAAAACCGGCCCAGTGCGTGTCGGAACGCGGACCACGTCGCGGTCGTACGGGTCGTAGGTACCGTGAACGTTTCCGTAGTCGGGATGAGTAGGTATTGATGTTACCGGCCCCAAAAATAAGTTTGTATTTCATAGTAAGTACCTACTTCTCGAAAACACTGAAAAACAAAGGCTGCAAAAAATATTTTTTATATGTTATAGGTAGGTAGCTAGGTACCTACCTACTATAAAGTAACGATACTTGTTTCTCCTTTACTTGTGCTGTGAGAGTTCGCTTCTTGCCAAATTTCATGATTCGTCAACGAGGCGTAGGTACCCTAGGTTTTGATTTATTGGCGAGTGCCAAAATATGCGTTGTGAATGGTTAATTTTTTATGGCGTTGACTTAGAAACTTGATTTTACACTCTCCAAGGGACCGTAGATATAAGTATTTGATATCAATTTCAACTAGATACCTCGTCCCTTAGAAAAAGGGTATTGAATTCTTGATATACAGACGGACAACGAAGTCGGACTATAAGGGTTCCGTTTGTTTCTTTAGATTAGAGGTAGATAGCCGGCATCCTTAAAATCTATACTCATGTGCCTATAACTACTTACACACTACAAAAAATACTATTCTACCTTTCAGCTCAACCCCCAACACACAGTGCCCACAATAGTCGACGGCGACTTCTCTCTATGGGAGTCTCGGGCCATTGCCAAGTACTTAGTGAAC
The DNA here is from genome assembly GCA_963082905.1 of Oligia fasciuncula. Taxonomy (NCBI): domain Eukaryota; kingdom Metazoa; phylum Arthropoda; class Insecta; order Lepidoptera; family Noctuidae; genus Oligia; species Oligia fasciuncula. The sequence goes on from OY720400.1 coordinate 19,584,050, forward strand.
AAATATGGCGAGAACAGTAGCTTGTACCCTACAGAACCGAAGGCAAGGGCGCTAGTCGATCAGAGACTGGACTTCGACTTGGGAACTCTGTATCCAAGATTTGCGCAGTACTTTGTAAGTATTTTTTTAAGACCACCTTTCGCCCACCATCAACTGGACATCAGTTACATTTGAATTATGAAAACTGACATTACTGCTACGAAATAACGGCGCGTACACGCCACGATGGTTGACTGTACTACCCAATGGTCATTAAAAAGACACGGGAGACAAAATTTTTACAAGCTTCCGTTCGTATGTAGGTAAGCATATCCGACTATGCACTGTCCTAATCATTAACTCCATAATCGCCTTCTATTGTCATATGCATAAGGAATGACTATAATTGGTATTATTTCCCGAGAACCATTTAATATCATCATCTGCCTAGCCTTTTCCCAACTATGTAGGGGTCGGCTTCCAGTCTAACCGGATGCAGCTAAATACCAGTATTTTACATGGAGCGACTATCCCTATCTGATCTCCACAACCCAGTTACTAAGTGATAAGATACCCCTTTTTAAGACTGGTTGGCAGACTTTCGGGCTTCTGACTACCCGTAACGACTGTAAGATCCACGAATGACAGAGCCGGGACCAACGGCTTAACGTGCTTTCGGAGGCACGGAGGGGTCTCGGTATGTAAAGATGATCACCCATCCACAGACCAACCGCGGCAAGCGTAGCTTAACCTGATCGATCGACCTGTGCGGCTGTTATTATTTAGCCACGGGCCCGTCCACCAGAACCATCTAATATAACTATAATAATTTACTCCTAGTATCCCCAAATCTTCGGCGGAGCGAAAGCAAACGAAGCAGAGCTGAAGAAGTTGGAGGAAGCGCTGGTGTTCTTGAACACATTCCTGGAAGGTGGCACGTACGCCGCGGGCGCGCAACTGAGCGTGGCGGACCTGGCGCTCGTGGCCAGCGTGTCCACCATCGACGCGGCGGGCATTAGCTTGGAGAACTATTCTAATATTCAGAAGTAAGTTGTCATCTGCCAAGATACTTAGGTACAAACGCCAGCACATCAAGCTACTCGAAACTGTCAAATTTTCCCAATCAACTTTGAACCTTAAGCTTTAGCGATAAAGTTGAAATTCTATTAAATAAATTTGACAGATTGTAGTAGCTTGATGTGCTGGCGTCTGTACAAACAGTGCTCAATGGGTTGTCATCAGCAAAAATTACGAACTCCATAGAAACTTTCATCCCGTATTTACCTCTTTAGGGGATGAATTTTCTTTATCCACTGACATGCCCCGCTCCCCGCGCGACGTCGTCGCATAGAATGAACTTGCGCTAAATTTCACGCTTCTAGATCCAACGGTTTAGGATAATATGCTAAACTTGTCTGCCAGTGATTAGTGAATGAATTTAATTTTTTTATTAAGTTGTTCATAAGTAGTATATGTATCTCAATCCGTACCTATATCCTCCACATGGGAAAGGTAGGCCAAATTTTCAAACGAAACGTTGAACTAACGTCAGACGATTTAACAGTTGATTCGTTCAACATGTTTTGGCATTGTTTGAATCATTCAGGGAACGTTAAACCGATAACTCAAAGAAATACCTTTTTTATTCAGGTGGTTCCAGCTGGTGAAGACCGAGGCACCAGGATACAAAGAAGCCAATGAACGTGGTATTCAAGCATTCAAAGAGTTGATAGCTCAATTAAAAGCTAAAACTGAATTGTAATTTCCGGAATAATAATTTTTTACGTGTATCAACATGTAATCGGTAGGTATCGGTACTAGGTACCTATTGTACAGACGACAGCACATCAAGCTACCCGAAACTGTAAATTTTTCCCAATCAACTTTGAACCTTATGCCATAGCAATAAAGTTGAAAATCTATTAAAGAAATTTGACAGATTGTCGTAGCTTGATGTGCTGTGGCATCCACATCGACGCGCAAACTATAACCATGGATACAAAACATGATTCTGAACCTATCAGAGATGAAATTTAAAGACGGTTATTAAAAAAAAATTGCTGCTCCATACATTTTCAGTTCATTTTGCACGTTGATGTAGCCCGCCCTGTCTAGGATACCTTCTCCTATTATTATACTACTATACCATACTCATGGATAACGGGATTATGATACAACATGTTTGGATATTATATATCCAAACATGTTGTATCATGTCATTTTGCTTCAATTCGTATTTTATATTACCTATTTCATACAAAGCGACTGAAATTATCACTAAGAACCTTATTATGCTTAAAATAAAACGTCTAAAATTATATTTTACCTTTTATTCGTGCCTTATACTATAACTTAATTTTAAAATAATAACTTGAGAATGTAAAACAGTGTTACGTAAAAAACAACATTTGTGAAAGTGACAGCATTATTTACTGTGTATCAGAAATACGAAAGCTCCATTCATTTATCCAAAATCTGTCAATTTCTTAAAGACTCAGCTTCCTTATAATGCCACGATGGACGAAATCAGGAAACTGTGAAGTCAGAATACTTGGTGCAAAGTTTTGTGGATCAACGAAGGCTCAATAACAGCTCAGTTTTCATGAAAACTTTCATTAATTCTGTGCCTTTATTGTGCCTTCGTTGGACTCGTCATCTGTACAAACGAATGGAGTGGACGTCTCGGGTATACGTGGGTTACTTCTTCAGCATGCTGCTGACGAGGCCCTTGAAGGCATCCAGACCTTTCTCGTTGGCCTCCTGGTAGCCGGGCGCAGAGCTCTTCACGGTCTCGTACCATCTGCAAGTCAATTGTATCGTAAGAATGGGATGCAGCACCCTGATTGCGTAACACACTATTAATCACAATTAGACTCATTTTGAAGATATTGCTAATGCCTGTTCGAAAAAATTGTCTGCTCAACAACGTAAATAACGCAATGAATGTTGTTGAACTGTCAAAATGAAAGCCGTTCCTGCTGTTAATGAACTGATCTGCGGGGTAATTGCATTGCTCTTGTTCTTGAGTAAATTGACACACTCTCTCCAGTGAGAGAGTGTGTCAAGTTAAAAAGAGTTGGAGATTTGGCAGTCCAAATCACCAAATCCAATCACTTTCTATAATCTTTCTGAAATACCTAAACCGACGAAGATAAAGTTCTTATTAGGTACAAAAACTGACGCTTGGGTGTCAATTTTGCATTAAGAACTTTACCTTTGTCGGAATAAAGTTGAAAATACAGCAACTGGCTGGAAGGTTTAAGCTAGGTCTAAAGTTAGAACTCGTTTTGTAATAAATCGGCAAATGACGAAAACTGTTTGATAATTGAGCCATGCTCAAATCAAATGGAACAAAATTGATTGAATCTTATCGAGATAATTTAGTAGATAAATCCTAATATCCTGTAAACAAGCCAGATAACCTAGCTATCATAATGCCCTAAATCGACTAATTGATTAAACTTCACTTCACCTACCTATGTTGATTCTATGTAGAGCCATTTAGATTCCGTACTTTCACCGATACTAAGGGTTCAACTATGTTTTTTTTCTGACAACACTAAAATTACAGCAACACAAGAAGGACATGTCTTGTTAAATGTTTTTGCACAGTAAAATAACTAAGTAGGTAGGTGTATATTTTTCAGAATATCTGAATATCATCATCATTAGCTTATATAAAGCCGTCCACAGGTAGACACAGTCCTCTCCATTCCGCCATTAAACTCGATCGGCTACTCTCGTCCAGCTCTCACCTGTCACCCTGCGAAGATCTTCGTTCCATCTAGCCCAAGTCCTGCCCTACGTCTATACTGATGTAATGAATGATACCTTTTAATATTGGGGTACTTCTTGAAGTCTACGTCAGAGGCTTCGAAGCTGGACACGCCCGCGATGAGACTCAGGTCAGCGACCGTGAGGGTAGGGCCGGCGCAGAACTTCTGACCCTCCAGGAATGTGTTGAGGAGCTGGAGAGCATCGTCGACCTTGGCCAGCTTTTCCTTGTCAGCGGGCGCGCCACCGAAGACTTGTGGGTACTAGAGACATAGTTCGTTAGTTATGAAATAGTCCGTTTTGTCACAATAAGGGGCCCGAAATTGTGGCAATAAGTTAAGTAGTCGATCTGAATGTTGTATTGTCGCAGGATCAATATGACACAAATTAGTCTTCTGGATCTCCATAGGATAATTAAGCGGCAGGTCAGGAAGGTGAAACAGACTACAAGTGTACACGTGTGCTTGAGGGTGTGTTGTTGTGTGTGTAATAATCATTACAGATGACCATCCAAAACAAAACTACTCACGAAATAATCAGCGAATCTCTGGTACAGCGTGCCGATATCGAAGTAAAGGCGTTGGTCCACCAGAGCCCTCGCCTTCGGCTCCTCGGGATACAAGCTGCTGCCCTTGCCGTATTTGTTCACCAGGTATGTGATGATGGCTCGCGATTCCCAGATGGACAGTCCATCGTCTACCAGCGTCGGCACTGTGTGTTGTGGATTGAGCTGGGGAATAAAGAATACTGTTAGAGTCTTATCAACATTATTATCGAAGACTTCTAGTGCTGGCCATACCTATAATATACTCGTAGTATCGCGTATCGCCACAACGACCGGTTCTGTGCGGTAATTGAGTAACACATAAAATGGCAATAGATCGCAATAACTTTCATTTTGACAGCTCAGCTACGCTCATTGCGTTATTTAGTTTTTTGAGCAGGTGAATTTTACAAACCTATGAAGCAATGGATTAGGAATATTCTTTAAAATCCTCGGGTTGTGATAGAAAGTGTGTTACGTAATTGGGGTGATGTGCTTCTCGCACCAAGGTTGTTTCGGGGGCCTGCACACGCCTGTTAGGTACTCTAACGTGGTAGAAAAACAAATGAATTTCTTCATCAAGGTCATCAGCCCATAAGTTCACAGCTGAACTTACAACACTATAGTCACCCTAAAAAGTTAATCAGCCACAGTACTCGCCGGTAGTAGGGCTACTAAGCAGAGCAGTGGCGGCCTATTAATAACGGCCCCGTCCTGGGACACCACGGAGCAATTTATTTCATCACCATTGCTCTAAAACGATTTAGGAAAACATCGTGAGGAACCCGAAATTTTCCTAGCTAGAACCAAAAATTCAAAGACGTGACAGTCAACAACCCGCGCTGGGCCCGCGTGTAATCCACTACGCGGGTCCAGCACGGGTGCTAGGACATGATGAAGATGTTTTCCTAAATCGCTTTAGATCAGTGGTGATGTGTGTTGTGGATCCACTATCCACCCTCTCTCACAGAGTGGGGGGCCTGAGTCCCAGCTGCAAGAAAATACAGGCTGATAAGTATAGACAGAACGCTCTATAAATCTATGTGCTCTGTGATCTTTGAGCCCTGAGCCAGGTAAACTGGCTTACCTACAGTACTTAGGCTTATTAAACAGACTACACCATCTTTGTACCAACTGAAACGAACCGAAAGTTTTTATTCTGGCATAATTTTAGCCAGGATGAATTTCAGTTATGATGAGATAATGATTACTTTTATGGTTTCTTCGAAACCCGTCCAGTCTAAACTCGTATCGTCTGAATCTGCGCATTCCGTTTCAAAGTCATTACGTTTTCGACAGGAACCGGTTTGGCTTTGATTTCGATTACCTGCGGATAGTAGCTCCTCAAGTGTGCATGTTTTTATTTTACATCAATTTCGAAACTGACATGTTACATACTAACCTACCTACCTACTAGATTGTAACCTTTCTTTAGATTTAGTGCCTATGCTATTTTGTCCTGAGTTCCTGACTCCTCAGTCAAGAATTTTCAAGATCCCGTTCTCAACTGGATTGAGCAATTTGTATCTAGTTGTAGGTATACAAATATTTTTATACTACAAATAGGTAGGTACAGTGGGTACTATCCCCCTTACTAATAAACGTCGTAAAGCGTCTGTATAGTTACCCAATGCTTTGTCTTTTTCCTTCGAAAGTCAAATTACTGACGACTGAAAGAGAGAAATCGGTGTGTAACTATTCATCTGATATACTTTCTTAATACGTTAAGTTATGTTGTTGTAGTAATTATTTTCAAAATGTATGACTTAGGGCTATTTTCAATCGACAGATAATTTTTATTCGTGGAATAAAATTGACGCCTGACAGATTTTGTATAGAAGAACTGTGAAAAATTCAAAATTACCTATTCCTCGGATAAAATTGTCTGACGTTGGATGTTCAATAGTCGGATAACTTTTATCTCAAAAATTAAAATGGCGGTTTGACATATTTTCTATACAGCTGTCAAACCACCATTTTTGTTCTTCAGATAAAAGTTATCTGACGGTTGAAAAATCAGCCCATTAGGCTACTATAAAATCTGCTATCGTTTAAACGAGCGGTCATTGGGACTTGGGCTGGGCACACCCGATCTACAAATGTTCATATTTCATAGTTCTAAGCTTAAGGACCGATAATAATAAAATACTGTAAAGCGTTTTAAAACATCATAGGTACTTTATATTATAACAGTCCAATGGAAACGCACATTGTCCTCATAAAGGTTCAACGACTTTAAATTCCTACAGCAAAATTACATCGCTGACTGTCTATGCGACCTTCAATTACTTTTAAGGTATTTTGCACCTAATACTTTAGGGTTTAGAGTTGAAAACAGGTTGTTAATGGCAATTTAGATAATATGTACCCCGATAGGAAACGCTGGCTGACTGCCATGGGTTTCTGTAGTAGGTTAGGGAAATGAGTGACTTTGAAATCGAAACAGCATAGCGTTATTTTTTTGCGTCATTTGCCACAAATAAACGTACCTATTTCCTTTCTTTTTCTTTCATAGGCAGATATTTGTGTTATTTAGGTATTTCGGTACCTAGTTGGGCTTTCTTCCTCTCTTTTTCCCACGTAGCAAGTGGAAAAAGAGAGCTACCGAATCTGGTTGTTTTTCAATTCGAATGTAGGTATCTAGCTTTATAATGTCATGTCACGGTGACCTATAGCTTTATATAATAAAGCCTAAGAAACGAACGACATAATCACGCGGTCCGAGTCCGGTCTTTAGTCACGACTTTGCTAAGCCAACATTCGGATAGAGTGGACCATAATAAATTCTTGTTGCCAACTTACCTTATTATTTACATTGCTAAAAGATGACATTTCCTAGCTTTTCAAATTCATATCTTTATTTGCGTTAGGTACTCATTGTGAACAAGATCTTGAAATGGCTTTCCGAAAATCTATAAATAAAGATTACACCTCTGCGTTTACACCTAAATGACTACTAATAACTAGTTGAACCAACTCAAAGGTAGAGTAGGTAATCCTTATTCCATACCTACAACACGTTTCAACTGTCAATCACTCTGCTAATACAGGAAAATGTTTAACTAGAGCAAACTAAAACCATAAATTCAACATAAAATTACTAGCTAGATCCTATAGCCACAGAATAGGTAACTAATAGTAGAGACTTAGCCCGAGCGTAGAAATTTTTAGTAAAAAAAATTTTTCGTCATAAAAAATCTTAGTTGATGCGTTTTGACCTACGCCTACGCGGTCAAAACGTACCTATGGTGCAAGTGGTGCAACTAAGTTTTTTTTTTTATAACCAACGGTTGCAGTTTTCTATGAAACAGCAGATTTTTTTTTTATAACCGGCGATAACTTTCGGCTTTAAATCATTTAAGCTCAATTATATTCATGGTTACAGTTTGCGCACTGTTTAATTGTTTTCCTTAAAATTGCATGTTTTCCTGAATCCCGACCACAATCGTGTTTAATTAAATAAACAAGGGTGTTAATACCTAATACGGGATACGGATGTTGCTGGACAGAAATTTAAAGGTATTTAAATTACTGTCATTTCAAACTCAGATTTTTTTGACAGTTTTGTGTAAAACACAACCGCTGCATTGCCAGTAGCAGGCCGGTTTTAGAAATTTCAGTCCACTTTAATCCTGAAGCTAGCTGTCTTGTCAGAACAGCTTGCATGCTCGATTTTTGACACACCTTTATACTCGTACCTCGAAGTTCATAGGTGTCGCCATGGTACTGCAGTTGCTAGCGGCGTACCTATATAGATTTGTGTACTGTTAAAGTTCTTAACTGAGCTGAAGCCGCTGAAGGAGCCATATACGAGAGAGATGGAGCGGATGGCTTGTCTCAGTGCGAGAGAGATGGCGAGCTATCCACAAACAATAGGATCGACCTTTTTAATTTAGCAACAGAATGAATCAAGTAAGGCCCCTGCGTGCCCGTGACCGTTCATAGGTGCAGTGGTGGCCCAGTGGTAAGGGCCGCGACTTACGAGTAGTAGGTCGTAGGTTCGAACCCAAGCAGGCACTTTGTGTAAATTATTTCATCACCACTGCTCTCAAAAGGGTGAAGGAAAACATCGTGTGACATCCACCACTCCGCATTGGGCAATTGTTTCAAGCCTCACCTTCAAATACTCTGGCTTGAGGTGGTCTCCGTGGTGCAGGTCCACAAGTTTCAGGTTCAGGTTGAGGTTGAGCGCCTTCGCAGTAAGTAGCACGGCGCGGCAGGGGGCGGAGCCCGGCACGTAGTACAGATCGATGGGCATATCGCTGGAGACAAAAAAAATATGAATTAAGGAAACTTTTGCCAGAATCGGTGCCTACATTTAGTTCATTATCATCGTCGTGAATGAGTTTGCCGATCTACAGACATCATCTCAACTACACCGACTCCAAGTCGGCTTCCGGTCTAACCGGATGTAGCTGAATACCAGTAGGTACCTACTTTACATGGAGCAACTGCCAAAAACTTACACACCTAGAAAATATTGCTGTTGCACAGAAAACATTGAGTACCAACATGAGAAATCTAATCGCGCATAAATCAATAAACTTGAATAACTTGTTCCTTAATTATGTTACTTAACCATACCTACTTAGCATACGATTAAAATATTCGTTATTTTAAATAGGTTTGGAGTTCGTATTTTATCTGGGCAGTTATTTTGGTAGGTAATTAAATACGCAAAGGCGTTGTACAGAAAAAACAAAACTTCATCCGTAGTCCACATTGGGTAACGAAATTAGGTGTTAGGTCATACTTTACACCCCTTATAGAATTACTGATGAAGTTGGTGTGCATTGGAACAGCTAATTCGTTTGGCGATACTGAATTATACGCCAAGCACACCCTGGGCAGTCATCCATGGCGACGATGATTATGAAGACAACGATCTATTCGCCCGTACGAGAGAAGTTGAGCATTTTACAGCATTTCATCATCATTTCAGGTTGGAATCACCCCCTGCAATGGGTAGGTATGGTCAGTTACAGTTTTATCTTTCCTGCCATTTTAAGTGGTGCCTATAAATTAACAAGGAACTGATGAAGCACCTATGAACAAAACAATATTGGCAAAAAACTGAAGGTACCGACGCGCGACGTGGACACCGTGTATTGACATGGACATCTAATCAAACAGCTGTCATTGAATGCTGTGACAAAAAATTAAGGTCAGGTCAAACAAAATGGGTAACGACTGCTATAAAAAGCTTTTAAGGCCACGCGGAAAATTGGTGAAATGACTCAAGTCACTCAAGTTAGTTTAATAGGCATTATATTTTTTTCAGGGTCTTTCTGGTCATTTCACTTTCTTCTTACCAGTACCTAACTGAAGTTATGTGACATTTTGGCACAGTTCTTGTCTTGGCGAAAAGTCAGTAAGGTCAGTGGGTCAGTGACGGGGCTGCGGACCTTACTGCTCTGTGGCTGCATGACGTTTGGTGACTGTGGCCGTGGGTACAATATTGTTCGAGTTCTGTAATCGAAGCCTGGAGGCGTGGAGGCAAAGACATTTAAATATATATATACTTAGTTGGTATCTTCCAGTATTACCAAGGGGCTTGTGGCTAAGTAATAACGGCTGCACGGGTCGATCGATCAGGTTAAAAGCTTACGCTTGCCGCAGTTGGTCGTGGATGGGTGACCATCTTTAAATACCAAGACCCCTCCGTGCCCCTGAAAGCACGTCCCAGTTGTCATTCGTGGACCTGACCGTCGCGTGGTTACGGGTCGTCAGAAGCCCAAAAGTAGCTGACATTGCTGACAAACAGTCGTACCAAAGGATATCGTATTACCCAGTAACTGCAATGGGTTGTGGAGGTCAGATAGGCAGTCGCTCCATGTAGCTGGTAATCAGCTGCATCCAGTTAGACTGGAAGCCGACTCCAACAAGGGAAAAGGCTAGACAGATGATGATGATGAGTTTGTATCTTTATCTCTACGTGAAGGCAGATACTTTGAACGGATAAATAGTGATGATGAGGTATCTGCTAACTACACAAGGGAGGGAAACTAATAAGTAGGTATTTATAAAGTAATAACTAAACACCTAGGAAAATTAACTGCTTCACCAGCCATCGTTGTTTTTTTTTTTTGTATACTTGCTTTTCACAACACAATATACAGAAGCTTGGACACCTCCGCTAGGAGTAATAGTCACGTAATAATGTTCTGTGTTGGACACACAGACTACAATATAATGCAGGGCAAGTTGGACGCAAAACGCTAAAAATTGTCAGACTCTTTCTGACCTGCACAGAACCACAGAGTACTTTGATTTGTACATTTAGTATTTTATCTATGACTTTGATAAGACTCACAGAACTGACAGAACACTAGAGTAAATAAGTTCCTAGATTTCTGACTGACTTTTTCAACAAATATTTAAAAAAAATTGGTCAAGTTACTACCACACTAAAAAGTTTTGATATCACAATCCCAGCCCTACAATAAAAACTCCATTTCATTCTGGCAAGTTTCCTCGCTACGCACGATAGATTGAATCCAATCTCTTTGATTATACCTACGCTACGTAATGCAGCGAAAAAAAGAAAAACACATACTGTCTTCACCATATTATGATTCATAATGTTATCCTTTTATGATTCTGCCAAAGTGGCCTTTTTAGGCCCCCCGGGTAAAATATGTTAGAGGTCAGTAATTGAAACCAATAATTAAAAATAAGTAATCATTTAAAATGTCTTTTGTATGTTACAATTTTCAATCGATACCTTACAATCTGTATTCTACAATAAGTACAATTTATTGTGCTACTAATACTTATTATAATTAAACAATTTGTCCTTGCAGATATTATTATAGTTTCGACTATAGCCGGAACCGGAAGTAGCCTAGTCAAGTGAACTGTGACTAGGCTCCTTCCGGTTTCGACGATTTTCATTTTTGGTGTAGGTAGCTTTGTCTTTTCACGCATTCCTTTGAAGCGAGTTTTCAATTCTGAAAAGTAAAATAGGTACTTACTCTATTCCTTTCACGGGACACCATAATTCAGTACCATAACCATTAGGTTGTTTATAAGTCATTGTTGTTTTTCATGTTCACAATAGTCGATATATTTACCCGAGAAAATTTTGATAGATGATTGAATTGAAAATCAGTTTTCTGTATCTACCTAGATAGCAACCTATTTACCTGAGAGTGCGAGCTATAGGAAGCCCAAGGAAGCTAAAGCACAGAATACCTAAATAGTACAAGTATGTATGTACCAAAGTTCTATAAAGATACCTAACAACATTTTAAAGCATTAAGATTTAGGTGCTCTGGGTGATATAAATTCACAGTAGATCTCTATGTAACAGACATTAGGTTAATCTTCATCTGGTTGGATTATAAACAAAAAATAATAACTAGTTAGTTATTGCCATAGCTCGGATTAGGTGTGTAAAAAATGGCGTCGGTTCCCTGTGTGTGTAATATTGTGTCCGGCACTCCGGCCCCATGTACGCTGCGGCCTTGACGTGGTCGATTATATTGAAAATTATACAGTCACCATGATTGTGCACTTTATTGTAAAAAAAAAAACAAAACCTGACTGCAACTAAAAAGTTCAAAACGAGCTCACTTTTCAAACAGTTTAGTCCAGCTCCAGCATCAACAGCTGCATCAGCACAGACTTATTTAATGGTGCATCAGACTAGTTGAAATAATGTGAGCTTGTTTTGAATTTTTGGTCGCAATCGTTTTTTTTCCTGTAGGTAGGTAATTTGTGCTAAGTGTTACATACATGCTCTGTGCTGCTGATGAGATCATTCAACACTGCGGTCCTCTGATGATTTCTGTCGCTACACAAATACCGACTATAGGCTTTTTTACCCGACTGCGCCAGAAGGAGGGTTATGTTTTTCGAGTGTATGTAGGTATGTATTGTATATTTCTTTGGCACGATCTATAGCCTAAACGGCTTGTTCGATTTCAGCTTGAGAGGCCCCGTTAGATTCGTCTTAATTGTGAAAGTGACACTGGGTATATCAAAATTGAAAAATAAATAAAATGGCCGATTTGTGGCGCCTTAAGAGCGTTTACGTTTGAAAAATAATGTTACAGCCAAATTAGACCGATTTTAAATTTTCCATAGAAACAGAGATTTCCAGTTATCTTTTTTAAATAAGTAATTTCAAAAATGTTCTCTACTAACTTTTTAGACTTTTGTATCCTGCATAAGCGTATGAAGTTTCATTATAATCGGTTCATTCATTTCGAAAAATAAGGGCTTGAAAGTTTGTATGAAATGCCGTACGGCGGCGTAAACGCTCTCGTTTTCTCATAACCTATCGGGTGATCAAAATAAAGGGTTTTAAAAGGTGATTACAAAAATAATACAAGTAATACCTATGGTTACCATGGGACCCATAACATTTTTATTATACTTTCATATTCAAGTGGGTCCCGCCTGCTTCCAACTTTTATTTACTTAATTTATAAAATGGGCTTGTTTTTAACTTTTCAGTTATTTTTAACTTAAGTTTTTACCGCAGTCGGGTTTTTATTTTAATTTTTTATTTTTATTAAGTAGGTATAGAAAATGTCTGATCAATATTGCTGACGATAAAACTATGGAAACACGTACCTACCTATTTAGCTGGCTACTAATTAAAGGTACAAGTTTCTGCTAGATGTTTGAATAAGAATTTATACAGAGGTAAGTACCTTCCTAATTATTTACAGCCAAAATGCTAATAAAATATTGAAACATGTAACGCTTTGTACGGACAACATTCGCAATTTATGATTGTACGCGACTGCCCAAAAATTGGAGTGTTTTGTTTTTGGTGGTATTTCATCACATAGAAAAATGAAAACACAAGTTAGCTAAGGTATTTTGTAAAAAGTATAGTAAAGTTGAGAATACTTCGCAGTTTATTTTAATCATTTACTTACGCAGACTTTACAAAGTGTTGTTATCTAAAGTGTCCCACCCAATTCAAATTCAAAGCAAGTAGATGCCTCATTTATCGCGTCTAAACTGTATTAATTAATTTAGCTTAAAATTTAACGTGTGGGAAGTGTGACTCTACTTTTAACTTGGCGTTTCGTTTCAAACCAATTGGACTAGTTTACTCTCAGACTTTCACTGCAATGTCCAATTCAATCACTGCTACTTGCGTGTAGGCGTATGAGCCGTATCTAATAGTACCAAAATAAATGTGAAAAGTAGAAACAAAAACGAGCAGGTTATGAGTTTATTGCGTGCATAAAAAAAAAAAAATTACCATAATAAACTAGTTATTTTATTAAATGGATCCTTATACATAGGTATAAATGTCCTTAACCAAGCCCGCACTTCAATTAGTTTTAATTGCTTCAGAACTCCTAACTTTAATTGGTTAAAAATTATCCTCAAACAAAACTTATATTTTCCTTTCGCGATACCAAAACGGTTAATTTCATAAAATTTAATAATGTAGGTATGTACACTACAGTTTTTATAAAAAACCATCACCACAACACAAAAGAAAAGTAACAAAATAAACTTACGTATTTTTAAACTTTTTATTTTGATCACAAACACTACACGCGATGCGAGCAGTCGACTCCGAACTGTGAGAGGGAATAACTGCGAGAGGGGAGGTCAACTGTTATATACCAGCGTCGAATGCATGACGCATGTCGAGGACAAAACAGCCTGATCTCCCTCCAACCAATGGACCTATTATTTAATTCTTACTACAGTAGTAAAGAACAATGTCTTGGTAGGTAACAAAATAATTGATACTTTTTTTTGTAAATTGCATTTACGACGACCTAAAAAAAGTGGCTGGGAGTGGGACGGACTGGATGCGGAAGGCGGAGGACAGAGTGTTGTGGCGCAGCCTGGGAGTCCAACAGTGGACTGCAATAGGCTGAATTGATTGTTGATTGAAGTTGCATCTTGCAGTTCAACCTATGAGGTTGTCGTCAGCTTCACCGGGCTTGCCTGTGGATGCCTCAATAAATTAAGGCCTCCAGAGAACATAAAAGCTAGGACCTCGGCTTAGGGCGTCGCTGGGAGAGGGCAGCAAGGGACAGGCTGGATTGGAATTATAATTGATACTTACTTAGGTACTTACCTACGTTTATTAAAAGAAAAGTGACAGTTTCGGGTAGCTTGATATGCTGGCGTCTGTACAAGCCATCCATCATTTCTCACCAAGCAAGCAAGATGTTGCTTATGGCTAGCTAGAAGGATCACTCTCTGAGGTGTTGGGTATAGCGCGTGCAAGAAAATGACGTACGTGCTGCACAGGTCCCAAATACCTACATACATTGGAATTTGGGCAGGAGGATGATATTATGAAAAGTGACTCTATTGAATGGCCTTACAGTAGGCACGTACCTAAGTGGTAACGAAACCATTATAAGCTGGCCTCCTATGTCTATTGAAACTCCGTATTACCTACGCTACGCCAGCTCGAGGTCATAGTATTACCACATGCGTGCTGTCGACTGTACCAAACTCATACTAACGATGACTTCGAGGTAGGTACGCATGACGACATAATTATCAAGCCGTTTAATTTCCAGTATAAGCTGACTTCTCATTGTACGAAAAAAGCCTGTACAATGCGAGGTCAGGTAAAACTGGAAATGTATAACTTGATGTGTCATGGTGTGTAGCTATATACTTCAGATTATTTTTATTACAAATCGTTTTTATCTTGTTTTCGGCTTTAGTCGTCTCTGATAATAACAGGCAACTACCTACTTTGTGATAACTCGATAAGAGTTTATAGATACATATCGCACCTTCGATAAATTAAGTCACTCACAGGAATTTTCAGGTTGTTTTTCAGGAAAATTAAAAAACAGCTTACCTACTTATGCCATTAAAACATATTTTTTTGTAAGCATGTATAATTTTGGGGCCCGTAGCTAAATAATAACAGCCGCACAGGTCGATCGATCAGGTTAAGCTACGCTGGCCGCGGTTGGTCTGTGGATGGGTGACCATCTTTACATACCGTGAGTCCGTGACCCCTCCGTGCCTCGCCGTTGGTCCCGGCTGTCATTCGTGGATCTTTGACAGTCGTTACGGGTAGTCAGAAGCCCGAAAGTCTGACAACCAGTCTTACAAGGGAGGGGTATCGTATTACCCAGTAATTGGGTTGTGGAGGTCAGATAGGCAGTCGCTCCATGTAAAATACTGGTATTCAACTGCATCCGGATAGACTGGAAGCCGACCCCAACACAGTTGGGAAAAGGCTAGGCAGATGATGTATAATTTTTACCGACTTCAAAAAAAAGGAGGTTATCAATTCGATACGTATGTATGTAATATTATTGGAATTGCATTATATTCACATAATAATATGACAATCTACTAAGGCTTCCAAACAATTATACAAAATTTCATAGACGTATGTATGTATGTAC
The DNA here is from genome assembly GCA_963082905.1 of Oligia fasciuncula. Classification (NCBI taxonomy): domain Eukaryota; kingdom Metazoa; phylum Arthropoda; class Insecta; order Lepidoptera; family Noctuidae; genus Oligia; species Oligia fasciuncula. Next base: position 19,599,710 of record OY720400.1, read on the forward strand.
CTATGTATGTTTGTCCACGCATTTCTCCGCAACTATTAATCGCATCGTGACCATTTTTATTATTGGGTTACATTTACTTCAACTTATGGAACAGTGCAAGTTTCATCAAAATCGATTCAGTAATTTTCAAGATATAGACTAATACGTGTAAGTGTGACGGCCTGGCTTACGATACGAGCTACGGGTGTAACGTCAAAGGGAAAACATCTCAAAACCTTGGTCAAATTCTAGTGCAATATTTATAACAAAACTATTACCTACTTATTACAAACAAATATTCCAATGTTTAGTTAAAACTAAAAATTACGAAATAAAAAAGTAATTTAAAAAAATTAAACCTACTTCAAAAAGAAATGAACTCAAAATATTATGAAATAACTTTAATTTCGGAAGTTGATGGCAAAAAACCAAAACTAAAATACAGATCCAAAGACACCGACTTCCGAAATTTTATTTCATAATTTTGAGTTCATTTCTTTTTGAAGTCGGTTTAATTTTTTTTAATTACTTTTTTTCATGTTTACAATTACACGTTTATATTACACCCACGATCATGTTATAAAATTATTTTTGTTCCTAAAGAAACGTGTAGACGTAACAACAAATGCCAACCGTTTGTTGTGAATAATTTTCTTCATAATTTTTACGTTCTTCTTTGTCGTTATCTTCATTTTTGCTTTCGCTTTTCTCTTCATTTTCATTTAAAAAACTATTCCGGTCCGTCTACAAGATTGGAGAAAGTGAAAGAAAATTATAGTAGAAGGTTTATAATACAATCTTTGGCTTATATACGTTCTGATATATGGACGACTGATATCTGACGGTGACTCAAGCAAAAAAAGAGACGGCTAATTTTCAGTAAAAATCAAAGTGATAAAGACTATGGCCAGTCATGTGGAAAGCCTGATATACCTAGAAGTACTGGAATAAAATGAAAGATGATTTCATAAAAAAATTAAAAAAGACGGATGAAGAGCAACGATGGAAAGAAAAACTATTTTACAAAGTGCTAATGGAGAATGGCTTGAGATGAGAAAATCTTTATTGACTGCATCCAATTTCGGTAGGGTTATAAAAAGGCGTACTAATACACCATGTGCTAATTTAGTAAAAGATATAAGTACTTTACCGAAAAAAATTGATCACGTAGAATCCTTATGCCTGGCCAATAAAATGAAAAAACCGCCCTCGCACAATTGGCTGTACAAGAACACATATAACCATTAGACCATGTGGTTTATTTATAGACCAAGAACTATATTTCTTGGGTGCAGTGCATCGCCTGATGGATTAACTGGAAAAGACACTGTGGTTGAAGTGAAGTGTCCTTTGACAGCCAATAAAAAGCATTGTACTGAGGTCCTCCATAGTCTCAGCCATGACTACGATATCGTCGGCAAACCGAAGGTGAGTTATGTACTCGCCATTGATGGTAATGCCAGCCCCTTTCCGTCCAGAACCTTGAAGACGTCCTCCAGTGCAGCGGTGAACAGTTTCTGAGAGATAACGTCTCCCTGTCTCACACCTCGTTGCAGAAGGATAGGTTTCGAGGTCTGATCCTGGAGTCGGACTAACACAGTGGCGTTTTTGTCCAGACACTTCAGCACCTCGCTGTACCGATAGTCGATCTGGCACCGTTGAAGAGACTGCAGTACAGCCCATGTCTCGATCGAATCAAAGGCTTTCTCGTAGTCCACAAACGCTCAGCAAAGAGGCAGGTTATACTCTTCGGTCTTCTGTATAACCTGTCCCGCTTAGGTATGTGGTCTACGGTGCTAAAGCCTTTCCGGAATCCGGCTTGTTCGGGAGGCTGAAAGTCATACCCCACATGCCCTAGTAGCCCCACTTCGAATTTTTCAAACCCCCTTTCAGTCCTTGTTGCAAAAGATGTACATACATTTTTTTTATTTCTTTCTTATTTGCAAAATAGTTGGGTAAACGTCATCTAGAACTATTTCAAATTTCAAGTTGATAGCATTACTAGTTCTTGAGATATCCTAGGTACGTTTATTAGTTCAAGAGAAAAGGTAGATGGCTTGTCTACAGACGCCCCAGCAAATCAAGCTACAACAATCTGTAAATAAATTTTCAACTTTATCGCTAAAGCATAAGGTTCAAGATTGGGAAAATTGGACAGTTTCGGGTAGCTTGATATGCTGGCGTCTGTACAAGCCATCCATCTTTTCTCACCAAGCAAGCAAGATGTTGCTTATGGCTAGCTAGAAGGATCACTCTCTGAGGTGTTGGGTATAGCGCTGTATCATGCAAGAAAATGACGTGCTGCACAGGTCCCAAATACCTACATACATTGGAATTTGGGGAGGAGGATGATATTAAGAAAAGAAGTGGTAACGAAACCATTATAAGCTGGCCTCCTACTCTATTTATCATCTGCCTGCCTTTTCCCAACTATGTTGGGGTCGGCTTCCAGTCTAACCGGATGCAGCTGAATACCAGTATTTCACATGGAGCGACTGCCTATCTGACCTCCACAACCCCAGTTACTGGGTACGATACCCCTTGGTAAGACTGGTTGTCAGACTTTCGGGCTTCTCTACGGCTACCCGTAACGACTGTCAAAGATCCACGAATGCGTGCTTTCCGAGGCACGGAGGGGTCGCGTTATGTAAAGATGGTCACTCATCTACAGACCAACCGGTGCGGCTGTTATTATATACGCTACGCCCGCCAGCTCGAGGTCATAGTACCTATTACCACGTGCGTTCTGTCGACTGTACCAAGCTCAAACTAACGATGACTTCGAGGTAGGTGCGCATGACGACATAATTATCAAGCTATATGTATATATTTTCCAGTATAAGCTGACTTCTCATTGTACGAAAAGCCTGTACAATGCGAGGTCAGGTAAAACTGGAAATGTATAACTTGATGTGTCATGGTGTGTAGGTACTTCAGATTATTAGGGTTCCGTACAAAAATGGTAAAAACGGAACCCTTATGGTGAGACTCAGTCTGTCTGTGTGTCAGTCTCTGTCTGTCTGTCTGTCACAGCTGGATATCTCAAGAACTACTAATGCTATCAACATGAAATTTGGAATAGTTTTAGATTACGTTTGCCCAACTATTTTGCAAATAAGAAAGGAATAAAAATATATAGTATATTTTTTGCAACAGGGACTGAAAGGGTGTCTGAAAAATTCGAAGTGGGACTACTAGGGCATGTGCGGTATCGTATGAAAGAGCGCAGTCTGTTGATGAAAAATGAAAAAAAATACCGTCCCCCTTATCTCCGAAGTTTTCAAAGAGAAAAATCTGAAATAATTATATGTGATAGAAGTTTATGTAAAGATTACAGGAAAAATAAAACGAAGTCTCTAAATAACACACTTTTTCAGAAATCATCAACAAAAGATACATTAGTTCCACTATCGGTCAAGAGATGGCGCTGACATAAAACTGCAATATTCTATACCACAGTGCACAGTGTTAGTTCGTCCGATTAAAATTTAAAAACATAATTATGATGCGTACCATCATAATTATGTTTTTAAATTTTAATCACCCTCGGTGCGCGAGTCCAACTCGCTGTTGCCCGGTTTTCTTATTACACACCGTTTTTTATCTTGTTTTCGGTTTTAGTCGTCTCTTGATAACAACACACCTCCCTACTTTGTGATAACTCGATATTATTTTATAGGTACATATCGCACCTCCGTCCGATAAAATAAGGTTCCAACTCGAAAGTCATTTATGTACAGGAATTTTCAGGTTGTTTTTCAGGAAAATTTAAAAACTTGTAAGCATGTATAATTTTGATCACATAAAAATAATAGTTTATGAATAAAGACTGATTAACAAATCCGTAAATTTATTTTCGCTTTTCTAAAAATCCAGGTTTTTCGAATTGACCCTATTTTATCGGAGGTGCGATATTTACCTTTCCTATAAGGCTGGGCGCATACGCTCGGTTTCCTGATTCGGTTTCCGGATCAGGAATTCAGATTCGGAATTCCGTGTGCCTAGCGCAAACATCCGTTTTTTTGTATTACAATGAATTCCGAAACGAACGTGATTTTTTTTCCGTTCGGAAATAGTAAGGACGTGTGCGCCTTGTTGAACATTTTGTATGTAAATGAAGCATTCAGGTTTCCGAATCTGAATTCCTGATCCGGAAACCGAATCAGGAAACCGAGCGTATGCGGCCAGCCTAAAACGCCCGCTTTAGTTAGTAAAGTTACAAGTTATATTTGAAGTACCTACCTATATAGGTAGGTACTGAGTAGGTAATACCAATAGGCTATCTCGAGACTTATCGAACGCCACATATAGTTGATCTGTTATCAAATCTGGTATTCAGTTGCATCCGGTTAGACTGGAAGCCGACCCCAGCATAGTTGGGAAAAGGCTTACGCAGATGATGATACTTAATGTAAAATTGTATTGTGGCTTTCATTTTGACAGTTCAACAACATTCATTGCGTTATTTACGTTGTTGAGCAGAGATATTTTTGAACATATGAAGCAATGGATTAGCAATATCCTTCAAAATGTTTCAAATTGTGATTGATAGTTGATAGTGTGTTATGCAACTATGGTGCAGTTCGTTTCTTTGGACTCTCCTTTTCTTAAAGTCATTGTCACATGAAATTTATACTAAAAGTCACATTAATGAATTACCCAACAAGATTTTTGTTCGAATGGCAAAAAGGCTTCGAAAAGGTACCATAAAGTTTTCAGGAAATGATTGTGTAAAGGAGGTAACTACAGACGCCAGCACATTAAGCTACTACAATCTGTCAAATTTATTTAATAGATTTTCAACTTTATGTCTAAAGCATACGGTTCAAAGTTGATTGGAAAATTTTTACAGTTTCGGGTAGCTTGATGTGCTGGCGTCTAGATACCTAAACCTTATAGTATCGGTGAAGCATTACCGTTGGAATCTGTGTTCAGAGGCTTACTCAATACGGAATCAAACTCAGGCCTTGAGTGCCTTTAGCTCATTAATTATAGGGTCGAGCGGCCTACAGTAAAAAAACTTGCAAAAACCACGAAATGCCTGTAAAAACATTCAAAAGTTAATCGTTTCCGTGAGTAAAGAAGAGAAAACAAAGCTTTTTCGCTTTTCATAAAATAATTTATTAAACACAACTACAAAATCACGCATGTGTCCGGAGTTCCGCGGACCCGCACCCTAATTGTGTAACACAATATCAATCTCAATCTGAATAATTTTGAAGGATATTGCTAATCCATTGCTACATAATACCTATTCGAAAAAAAATCTGCTCGTCCAACGCAAATAACGCAATGAATGTTGTTGAACTGTCAAAATGAAACACATTGCTGGGACTGATAGTGTGTTACGCAATTACCTACCCCGCTTGGTAGGCAGATGTTCCAACTCTGCTGTGTTGGTTTATTAATAAGCACATAGCAATCTACTTGTATAGAACCGTTTAACAACGATTAAACTACTTATTATGTACATATCTATACATATAATAAATCTGTAGACGAGGCGTTTCTGTACATTGAAAATATTTAAAAAAAAAATAGTTGGGGTGTTATAGGATAACCAACAGATGCCATTTCATCAATTTTTAGAATTTTTGTCTGTTTGTCTGTTTGTCGGTTTGTCGGTTTGTCTGTTTGTCTGTTTGGATGTGACGAAATTTGATTTGAACAGGTTCAACGTAAAAAGTACCAAACCAATATGGTTAATTTTTATACTCAAATATAGTGTAGAACTCGGAGTAGTGTTTAGTTTTTGTTTCATCGCAATCGGTTCACTGTATCAAAAGATATAATCAATTTAAAGTATTCTACAACAACTTTCATTACGTAAGTTGGATACACGTAATGACATCTATTGGCGCTTTATAGTACTAACGAAAACATAATTATTGTGTTTATAACATTATTATGTGAATAATCACGTCATGCAGGCTTACCTATAAGATGACTATCACAGTCACTTCTGCCTGTGTTATTTGAAAAAGTAATGATAATGATTACATAATGTTGGTTGATTAGTGGCGCTAAAAGAATTTCAAATAAAAAGTGAGGATAATGTAAGATAATATTATGTGATGTGGTGTTCTGAGTGATAAAGATTGCAATGATAAATGATAAATGATTTTATTTTTGTAAGTAGGTTTGTACAAACACTTTTACACGTCAATCATGTTTTTTTTTTAAACTAGATGAAGTCGGCGTTTCCTATCTGACTACTCTGAGAAGAAAGGCCGAAACAAACACACACACGGGCAACTTTATGTAGGAGCTCTTTCGAGGGGCAAGCAACCTTTCTAACATTGTTAACAGAGAAGCATTTTTTAGTGACATAAGGTTTTAAGATCATATCATACTTTCATAGTTTTTGCCTTTTTCTCGAATTTTTTAAAATTTCTTTACCATGATAATGCTTCAACGCACACCTCCAGACGGGCTGTTGATTTATTGAGTATAGGTTCAGCAGATGCACACCCTTTTTTTTTGTTTCCGGGGTGGAAAATCTTCATGGATGTTCGCCGCCCTGGGGCGGGCGGCGAGGTCTGTCAGGCTCTTACTGACTAAAAATCACCCCAGTGTTCCGTCTCACACCTACGCCGGGGGTTGCGGGACCGTACGATCCTTCCGCAACCCCCGACTGGTGACGGCAAAGAGGGGCGCGCGTGGAACACTACGCGCCGCCAGCTCAAGTCCTGATGTGTTGGCGGTGACAGACGTACCCGAATTCGTCGCCCCTGGACCCGTTTAGTGGGCTGGAAGAGGGCGTTGTCCGCCCTCCGCCGACGCCCGATGCGCCTACTGCGGGCCGGGTGAGTGGATGAGATCTCCTTTCCACAGCCTCCTTCTGCGAGACGACCGTTTCGCAGAAGGAAACCACCGCGTCCCAGGACTCTTCGCTGCCGTCGACTCGACTACGGCTGGCAGCGATACGTCAAGGTGCACACCCAATACAAGTAGCACTGCCATGTCGTAAAAAGGTATTGTAAATTATGTCTTCGAGACATTAACTAAATTTTTAGCCATTGTCTTGGTTAAAATCATATCGACCCTTTTTTTTCGGATGGGAAATCATCAAATGACCCCTCCCGCTCTGGGTGGAGCGGAAGGGAGTGTCAGACTCTTACTGACTAAAACCCAGCTACCCATTACTCTCCGCTCGCAGGCCCGCGCCTACGGTGGCCGGGAGTCGTCACGCGGCTCCCGACGCCCAGAGCGTCTCCCACGGTGGCTGGGACGGGAGGCTCTCTCCCTGAGCCATCCCGCCACCTCCTTTGCTAGCATGACTGCTTCGCAAAAGGAGGTGACTGCCTCCCACTCCCTCTCGCCCCGGACCATGGCTCGCACCAGGGCCGGACGCGAGAGGTCGCCGCCGCTGCCGATCGCCTCTACGAGGACACGGCGATGCTCCGCACAAGCGGGGCAGACCTCCACCGTGTGCTCCACCGTGTCCTCTGGGCGATCCTAGCAATGGTGACACCCGGGCGTTTCCTCCCGCCTGATGATGTGCAGGAACCTCCCGAAACTTCCGTGTCCGGTGAGGACCTGCGCTGGGTAGCGACAGTCGCTCTTTCCATGCCGCCATGAGATCGCGCCGAAGATCTATCCGCTCCGCACCGATTTGCCGCGGAAGCGAATCTTCCCCCCGGCGCGCGGCGTAGTGCCTCCGCGCGCCACTCATACATAGGCGCGCGAGGACTATCGCCTCCAGATCCCATGGCGGCCCCGGCCTGTTCCAGTTTGGGGGCCAAACGTCGGAAATGCACCATATCGACCCTCAAGGTATCTTATGGCTATCCACCAAGAGAGAGTTAGCAAATGTGGGCACAGGTTTACAGAATAAGTTAAGAAAGACTTCAAACTACTTTTCAGATAAACTTCAGTAGGTACGATTTAAGAGTAACACCATTGATGTATTCATCTTTATATCTTCTAGATATCTCGACGCTATGATAAAGTCTTAATATTGGTATGTAAGATATCTACAATACCAAGTTAAGAATTTCTAAATTTATCGCAGAGCGGCAGAGAAGAAGACAAGACTTATAAAAACTAACTTCAAATTTCACCTACTAATCTCAGATATACTTTAGATAAAATGGTGGTATGATTTTACGATTTATTCCGGTCTAACTTAGTATTCTAAAACAAATGAAAAATAAAATGGACGTAATATGGCTATTTGGTCAGACAATCAGCCTCGAGCAGGCGCTTTCATTTTTATTTATCCTCAAAAATCAAAGTGACACTTCGTCGCATTGTCATTATGAACCCTGAAGACGCAGTGACTGCTGTACAGTCGAAAGGGCTATGGTTGAGAACCCCAGGCAAGGGAAGCGTTACCAGACAAGATCGGAAGATTCTTCCTTTTACACCTTTCCTAAGCGACACATTATTGTGTTCCGACATCCACGCGAACGAAGTCGCGGGCACAGCTAGTATTATAATAAATACTAGCTGCTGTGCCCGCGACTTCGTTCGCGTGCATGTCGGCAAACAAATTGAATTTCCTAGGTTTTACTTTTTTCGCGGAACCCAAATATTTTTGTAAAATAAAAGCCTTATAGTTACTCCCGTGAAAGTCCCGTCAAAATCGGCCCAGCCGTTTCGGAGATTAGCCGAAACAGACAGAGACAAAAAAAAGTTATTTTAGTATTTGTTTTTTTTTTTATATCAATTGCAAATGTCTACCTTTCCGAAGCTGACTTTGACCTAGTCAACGATGCATTCAGCTTTTCATCGAACATTCCATCCAATATTCTATTATAGTTTGAATGATACACTTAGTTGCAAGGACGACCTTCCCGTTAGGCCAATGCCTTCGGGATCTCGGGTGTCAGGTGACCTCAGCAGCAAGGATGTGGAGGCCGGTCATTCGTGTTCGGGTTGGTGGCGTATGCGTCGACCGTAACGGGAACAATACGGGAATCTAATAAGGTCTTTCAAAAAAGGTGTCAAATTATTAAATTGTCTTTTATTTAAAAATAAAACAAATGAAACATTATTTTGTAACAACTCACCTATACTCCATTTATTATAGCATTAGAAAAAAGAGGCTCGCAGAAGCAGGAGTACGAAACCTTTTATTTTCAAGTTAAGTTCAAACGATTTTAATAAATAATGTATGTGCTTTTTTGGAAGTAACAATGTATGGCATACAATAAAGCATATTCCATCCATCTACTCGTCACAATGCTTGGATAGGTACATAAAATGAAACAATTTTTAGTAAGATTGTTACTAAAAATTGTTAAAAACAACTTTATCACAATGGCATGTCCTTATTATGTTTTTAACAAACCAAATAAATGCGACACAAAACGCTACTTGACTGATGGTGACAAGTCATAATTTTAACTATAATAATTTATAATGCCAGAGGATTAACAAAAATACACTTTCGCAAGCTAAATACCAACTATAAAAACATTTTCCAGAGACATAGAAGTGTGAGATGAGATTTATTATATACATATGTTCCATTCCCAATTATTCATCATCCTCTGATGATGAAGAAGTTTCACCAACGTTAATAATAAATCTTTCTACAACATTATCCATTATATCATCAAGTTGGCAAAACCTTTCCTCTTCTTTAATTGTATGAGCAATGCAAGATTGCCATTTCTCTGCAGTTATGTTTATGAGTGCTTGCCGCTTCACTTCTTCTAATTTAAAACTTTTATTGTTTTGGGCTACATACCCCTTCATTTGAGCCCAAACTAATTCTATTGGGTTGAGCTCGCAGTGGTAAGGGGGGAGGCGCAATACTTATATATTTTTTTCTTTAGCCATCTCATCTACAGCAAACTTTTGGTACAAATGTTTTATTTGTTTCACTTTTTCTAATAAAGTGGGGCCTAAGGTCTTTTTCCTCAAAAGGAATATTTTTGTTTTTTAGCCACTTTTGATTATCTGCCTTTCGTGTGGCTGTAGTTGGCAGCTTCTCCACTTTCCTCGAATGATATGGCGCATTATCCATAACAATAACAGCACCATTCTCAATTTTTGACAATATTAATTTGAACCACTTTTCAAAATTGTGTGCATCCATTTCAGAATGGTACTCTCCATTAGGTACCCCTTTTTGGCTTCAAATATTAATTCACCATCCATTAAAAACCCTTCTGTAGATCCTGTGAAATGAAATAAAAGCAAATCAATAATTGTGCACCGGTGGCATAGATTACTTGACTGCTGGAAATAGATCTCAACCTTTATATAGCAACCGAAATTGACTGCATCATTACGGTCCTTGAACAGGTAAATCTACTACCATAAACCCATAATCTACCCATAAACATCTTTCTCCGAGGGGAGGTACTAAGACTTAATTTCAGTGACAACGGAGAGATTATTTTATTCATGATTTGTTATGTAACAATGGTAAAGTAATTAAAAAAAAAATACATATAAATCAAGTTTTACCAATATGGCCAATGATAAGCCGCCTTCCTTTTCCAGATAGCTTGCAGAATCTTGTCCAACGTTGGTAACTCATTATCAAAGAAAAAAGAATGAATTTTTCTTGGTATTCCACATAACGTAATATCATCATAATCATCAGATTTTGAGTATTTCCGTTGGCGAGGAGGTGGCGATTGCAGGTGACCTTCTGTATTGTACTCTTTGAGTACATTATAGACTGTTGCACGAGATATGCCTATAAATTAAGATTAGTAATGTATATTATTACCTTACAATGCATGTTACTTTCAAATACATTTATTATAGCGTTCTATAAACAGGAGTACCTTCGGGCCCCCTTAACATCTTCATAAATATTTATCACTATTCTTTTTTCTGTAGAACGAAGCGGTGTTTGCTTTATTCTATTTTTCTTAGGAGACAATATTTTAACATCGTGATCTACTTTGGGGCCTCGTTTTTTTCGCTGCTGACACTGATCAGCGCTACTAGCAGTTCCAGAGCGCACATGTTGCGCTTGCAAGCCACTCGGGCCTGCACCGGGATCGTCCGTGTCCATAGTTCAACAAAACGTACCGCTTTGTACGAACAACACAAAACTAACACTAATAACGATAGCAAAACAATAACAACAGAAAAACAGTAACAATAATAATAATAATAATAATCTTTATTTTGCCAAAAGAACAACAACCTTACAACAGATGTTACAAGCACTTACTTATAATCCATGGATCCAGAAGATTAGACACCCAATTAACAACTCAGTTCACAATAATAAATATAGGTCGTTGCGAAACCGATTCACCCTGACTCCCGTACTAGTTATAAACTGTATTACGGTGAGACAGCATTCCTCGTTCTCTTACAATATTATAATAAGCCGATTTGAGAGAAAATAATCAGTTAGTCTCACTATCCAAATAATACAAAGCAATACTGTGGGTAGAATGTGTCAAACATTGAAATTGTTGTTAACTTGATTTTTACTAATTGTAGGTAGTAGTGTAAGTTCACATAGTATAAGCAAAATTTTTAGATGTTAAGTATGTTTACTATTATTTTGTAGTTTTCTTGTTACTCGTATAAAACAAAACAAAAAAGACAGATTTAAAGAATAATATAAGTGAATCTAAGAAATAAAAAATAGGTAAAATTTAATTAAAATAAAATAAACTTTTTTTTTTTTTTTTACTGTAACGTGCCGTACTTTGTGTTATCTGGTATAAAATGTGTGTGTGTGTGTGTGTGTATGTGCGTGCGTGTGTGACATCATCATTATCTCAACTCAAAATATTTTCTACTTTATGGTAATCTAGTTCCTTAAGAAATTCATCAATAGACTTTTTACATTCACGATAGCTAAGATCTCTTATTTTTAGTTTTTTGCTTATTTTATTGTATATGCTGGGGCCAAGATAATTTGGAAAAGTCTGAGCAAACTTAGTCTTACACTTGGGAGTATTGTAAACTATATCGGACCTTCGCCTAGTCCCGAAGTCAGGTTTTATTTTGTGTTGTGCAATAATTAAACGCTGGATGAAGAGTTTCCGTACAGAAAGTACATTATTTTCTTTATATAAGAGATCTGTAGGATACCTGTAGTTTTTAAAACACATTACCTTAAGTAGTGCACGTTGAGCTCTTTCTACAACCAACAAGGTAGTTTTTGATGTACCGCCCCAGATAGTTAGACAGTAGCTTATAATAGACTGACAAAGTGAGTAATACACAGTAGTGCGTAATTGCATTGAACAAGCATTTCTGAGTATTTTAAAGATGTATATTAATTTTCGTATACGGCCACTTAGTTTTTTGGCTTGTTCTTTCCAGTTAAGAAACTGATCCACCACAACACCGAGATATTTAGTGGAGGTGGCATTGACAATACCGTAACAGTTACATGTTAAAACATTCTGACATTTGTGTACTTTTATGTCCATGGTGTTTGCTGGAGGCTGAGTTTTACTTGACGTGCTAAACGTGACATACACGGTTTTTTGGGCATTCAAGGTGAGCAAATTGTTATCAAGCCAAGTTGCCACTGAGCGCATTCCTTGATTTGCTATATTATTTATATCAAACCATGTTTTTGCTCTAAATAACAGAACCGTGTCATCGGCAAATGTGACAATTTGTCCCTTGTTCATAGAAAGGTCACATAGATCATTAATATAGATCAAAAAAAGCGTTGGCCCTAGCACGCTCCCCTGTGGCACTCCGTATACTATATCAACCTCTTGGCTATAGTCATCATTGATTTTGACACTTTGTTTCCGGTTACTTAAATAATCCCTGAATAAAGCCAGAGGTATACCTCGAATTCCCATGTATTCCAGCTTAGCGAGGAGAATAGGGACAGAGACCGTATCGAACGCCTTTGCGAGATCCAAAAATATACCCAGGACTCTATCTCCACCATCCAGGCCATCAACAATAAAGGAAGTTAACTTATGTAAGGCATCACTGGTAGATCTGCCTTCCCTGAATCCAAATTGGTTGCACGAGAAAAATCCTTTTGACTCTAAATATTTCTTTAGTCTACAGTTGATTAGTTTTTCCAAGATTTTTGACAAACTAGGCAGCAAGGAAATAGGTCTATAATTCGACACGTTATCTCTATCCCCAGACTTAAAAACTGGAACAGTAACAGACTTTTTTAGAGCCAGCGGAAAGGTCCCTTTGGTAAAACAGATGTTACAAATACTAGTAACTGGTTTTACAATAGCATTCATCGCTTTTTTTAAAAACTTTGTAGTTGTACCGTCCCACCCCGATGAACCTGTATTTTTAAGATTGGTGATAATGCATTTAACTTCACTCTCATCTGTTGGGAAGAGCATAAAGGACTGCAGAGGTGGATTGATATTATCTAGATTCAAATTTCTGCTAAGATGCTCTTCATCTGTTTTAGTTCTAGATAATATATTATTGGCTAAATCGGCACCAACTTTAGCAAAATAGTTATTTATGTGATTCAGAGAGTTCTGACTGTCCTCCGCGTTACTTATAAGGTTCGCTACTGACGTATTTGCTTTGTCCAAGTTGCACATATCTTTTATTAAGCCCCACTGACTTTTAATGTTATTTTTACTATTCTCTAATTCGGTTTTATAATGATTATTTTTTAAAGTTTTCAATAAATTATTACAAGTGTTGCGATAACGTTTATATGTAATTTTCAAAACCTCATTATTTGGATCTAATCTAAGTTTTAGGTGAAGTTTATCACGGTTTCTCATACAACGACACAAACCTGGTGTTATCCAGGGTTTGATATTTGTTTTACGTGTGGATAATTTATAGGTATGTGTATGTCGTTTTAAGGTGTCTCTTATGATATTAAGGAATTGGTTAGTCATTTCATTTGGATCCGTCAGAGATAGCATGTCTTTCCAATCAAGCTGCTGCAAATCTGCAACAGCGGCATCATAGTCACATTTTGTGTACAATCTTTTGTTAGGTTTCTTAATAACCGTTGTCTTGCGAGGTATTGTAGTCATAACACAACTGTGGTCTGTCAATGCGCTGTTACAAACTATAGTTGTAGTTTTGAATTTTGTTTTGATAAAACAGTGATCAAGACAGTTTGCTTCTCTAGTAGGAAAGGTATGTGATGCTAAGAGACCATGTGAAGCCAACAAATTACTGTATTCCAGAGATTGTCCATTCTGGTTATCTTTTATATTTATATTAATATCCCCTATCAACACAATACTTTTAAATTTTTTTAGCCCTGTTAGCACTTCATCCAAAGATCCCAAGAATGAATTTATATTCCTAAAAGAAGGTGGTCTATAAATCGCAACTATGGCTAAATCGCTATCGCTAGTGATAATTAAACAGTTTGCTTCCAGACAATAATTTGGTTCTGTTATAGAGCAGTTTATGCTGTTTTTAACATAAATGACGATGCCGCTATTTTTATTTAGATATGTTTTTGTAGAATAAGAGACGTAATTTTCAATCGACGGTATGACGGTAGTATCCGAAAGCCAGCATTCGGTCAATACAATTAGATCATAGGCAATATCCAGCCGCTTAAGAAGAACTAAAAGTTCATTACCATTTTTATGTAAGCTTCTAATATTCTGCGTTAAAATAGTAACATTTTGATGAGTCATATGAAGAGCTGATTTACAGTGTTCCGGAAATTCGGCGAGCAATGCGTTGCCGACATTGATTTGTTCATCAATGTCCGAGGAAATTAATTGGAAATCAACCATAGTCTTTACTGGATGTTGTTGGTGTTAGTCTATTGACAACGAAATGACTCGCCAAATTTATCGGAACACAGAATTTTGTTAGGCACTTGTAATGTTTGATAATGTGTAGTTGGTTTTTAAATAATATATTGTTTTTGTACTTGTATATTGTGTGTATGGCTGGCAGGGTTAAGTAATATATTTTTTTTGTTGGTACTACAGAAAGCATGCATAAACTATGACAACGTAAGACATAAAAAAACATTGTAAAAGTATTAAAAAATAGTCACTTGCTTAGATTGTGGGCATTAGGATCAGAATCGACTCTGTAGTCTTCAATTTGTTCCAGAGATTTGATTTGTATTCTTGGCAATCCATCATCTTTTTTTATAAAAACTTTACCATAGGAAATCCAACAATACTTGAAAAAATTTTTCTTTTGTGCTTGTTTAGCATGATACAAGATATGTCGTGTAGCAGGAGTTAGCGATTCTGAGATGAAAATTGGTTGTTTCTCACCCGGCAACTTGATCAGCTTGGTGTTGTATTTTTCATCTTTGTGATTGTTGTTGTAAGCACGAAGAGCCTGTATCACATTGGTCCGGAATTGCGTCATCTTGTATTCAACTACAATTGGTTTATTTTGATTTGCTCGTTTCCTGTATATTTGGCAGACTTGCTCCCTCGAAATTGATACATCAAGTGATTTGTGAATTTCACTAACTATCAGGTTGAGGTCTTCATTTTCACTAAACGGTATATTTGTTATTTCCAACGAAGTTTCAAGTTGTTTTCTTAGAATATCTTCTATTTTATTTTCAAGTACGGTAACTTTATCTTTTGTTTCATTATTTTCGAGCACTAAGTTTTCATATTTCCCTTTTAGCTCGCTATACCGTAGTGTCGTGTTTTCAAGTGCATTTTTCATACTCGAATTTTGCTTAAGAATTTCTTGATTCTGTTGTTTTAGGTCTTTGATCATGTCAGATAATGAAGATAACTTATCGTTTTGAGATTTTTTCAAATCGCTTAACATTGTTACGATCTCAGATCGCAAGTTATTAAGGTCTTCTGCGTCACCACGTTCCTTTCTTTTTCTTGACGAGCTATATTCACGGTCTTGTTCTGAATAACTTGGTAGATCCGGTTGGGATGAAGACAATGTTATGTTCTCTGGAGGTATACGTAGCATCTTGGTATTTTGCATATACTACACGCCGTTCTTAACTCCTCCACACGGTTGGTGCGTGATGTCTGGCGTCGAATATTGGATTTTCCACTTTATTAAATTAAAGCTAAGGTAGAAATTTACTTCGCTTTGTTTTCTCGGAATATTTAATAACTGCTAACAACACGGCTAGTCATTATGAGCGCGAAGTAAGAGTGAGAACAAATAACAACTAAACCATGAAAATTCAGCAATAACAAGTATCCACAAGTGAGTGAATGACAATTTGACAACTGCACTGCAGATTATTTACGCAATTTGACGTATGTACGGTACGGATGATATCATAAACCGACAAAATAAAAAAACACGTGCTGCCACCAATTAGAAGGGAATATGTAACATTTTAGATTTGGTAGAGTTATAGTGACATGAAAAACGTTCCGGGTCCTGTCCTCCCCTGCTTCTTTTAGATTTTAAACCTTGACACGACAATATTTTATGTAAAAACTAAATAATATTAAATGAAAGCCTTGTAATTTCAGAAGGTAGATAGGTTAAATAAGTACAAATAAGTGTGACAGCTGTTACTTAAATTTATTATATTTAACTCCACATCAATCTTGACTGTAATAATGTTTGTTGTACTTTTATTACAAAGTGTGCCCCTAAAAGAGTCTTTTTTAACTTCTGTCTAATGCTATTGTAAATGGAGTATAGGCTCAAAGACTACAATACATATAATGCTGCCTAGGCTTTCTTCACACATGCTCATTACTAGCATGCTCAAACTAATCGGAGCACACGAAAATCAAAGTCACGTGAGAGGCTTGCTTCACACATGCTCATTACTAGCATGCTCGCTCAAACTCATCGGAGAACGCGAAAATCAAAGTCACGTGAAAGGCTTCCTTCACACATGCTCATTACTAGCATGCTCAAACTCATCGGAGCACGCGAAAATCAAAGTCACGTGAGAGGCTTCCTTCACACATGCCCATTCTAGCATGCTCAAACTAATCGGAGCACGCGAAAATCAAAGTCACGTGAAAGGCTTCCTTCACACATGCTCATTACTAGCATGCTCAAACTAATCGGAGCACGCGAAAATCAAAGTCACGTGAGAGGCTTCCTTCACACATGCTCATTACTAGCATGCTCAAACTCATCGGAGCACGCGAAAATCAAGGTCACGCTACTAATGAGCATGTGTGTCAGCAGGTACCTTAAGTACTAACGATATTATATTAGGTATATCATACTATTCTAACCCCCTTACGAATAAACGCAACTGTCGTGTTATTGGATCAGTCTAGACTCTACGAGTAGTAAGTTACACAACGCTTTGTCTTCTTCTTTCAAAAGTCAAATTACTGACGACTGAAAGAGAGATTTATAAATCGGTGTGTAACTATTCAAGTGATTTAATACGTTTATCAGTATTAGTAAGTAAGTAAGCAATGATGCAAATAATTATTTTCTATTCTATTCTTGAGCCACAAATCGGCAAAAATCTTGCGAGAAAGCCTTCGATTTGATCGAGACATGGGCTGTACTGATGGGCAGGACTGATCGACGATCGTTACATCGAGGTGCTGAAGTGTCTTTACGAAAACGCCGCTATGTCAGTCCGACTCCAGGACCAGAGCTCAAAACCTAGCTATCCTTCTGGGTTTCTGCAGCGAGGCCGAAACTATTCACAACTGCACTGGAGGATGTCTTCAAGGTTCTGGACTGGAAAGGGGCTGGCATCAACATCAATAGCGAGTACATAAATAACTCACCTTCGGTTTGCTGACGATACCTATAAGGCGTGTGCAAAATTTTACGTTCCTAGTCCCAGATAATATAGTTTTGGCATTCAGTCAGTCAGTTTCTGCTTTTCCAGTTTATATAATATATATTTAAATAGATAATATCAACCTACGAGTTTCTATTCTATTCTATTTTTAATTATGGCAAGTAAAGCCGATGTCGAATTGTCGACTATTCTGCCAATGTCGAAAGTGAATTGGAAAAGCAATACCTACGAGTTTGACGCCATCAATAGCGCCCATGAATTCCTGTAACGTATGTAGGTAATTGGCCTCGCAGGTTGACGACTTCACGCTCCTGCGCTGTAGTCACAGAGTACTTTGATAAGACTAGTAATGTCACTAGTGTCCTCATCCTCATTACAAACTCTTTCTAATGAACATGGCACAATGGAATGCGAATTACTAATAAGTTTCCTAACAAATTAAAATGGGTTTTCCCTATTCCTTCTTTAAAGTTACGACCTGGGGGTGAAATCTTATTTCTTGTGCTAGTAATTTATCCTCTCTAAGAGCTAAGTGCTTGTGATCACTTAGGAATCGGTTACAGTTACCTATTAGCATCTGTGGATGCCAATTTGTAGTCTCACTACTATCATTCGCAGATTTTCTACAGTCGTTATGGGTAAACAGAAGCCCAAAAGTCTGACAACCAGTCTTACCAAGGGGTATCGTGTTACCCAGTTACTGGGTTGTGGAGGTCAGATAGGTAGTCTCTCCATGTAAAAACAGCTGCATCCCGTTAAACTGGAAGCCGACCTCAACATAATTGGGAAAAGGAACAGATTTAATATTTTTGGTAAGTAGGTACATACCTAACAAGCGTAATGTGCGAAATAAGGAGTAATGGAACCAATGATTGGAACTATGGAGTTGACGCTGTGTGAGCGTGCCTGTGCTCGTTCGATGACCACCACGTACAGGATCATACAGGATGGATGGAAAGCTCCCCGTAATTGCTGTATGGCGTTCCAGTAGGAGGATAAATAAAGAAATAACAAAAAATGTACATGGCAAAGTGAAACGGAACAGCATCAAGCTCAAATGTCAAAACTGCAATGAACTCATCTGTCAGTCAGTGTCAGAGTCAGCTGTCACAATTGTCATACATACAAGTGTCAAATGAGTTGAGTGATGCGGTTTAGGTTCTAACTTTCTTAATTTATAAAAAAAATAACATTTCAATTATTGATAATGTAAATATTTTTACGTGAAATTGTGGTCTGTGTGTGCTGCTACACGTTTTCCGGTTCACAATGGGCGATAGCAGTGATTCCGAGGAGTTTTACGACGCTGAAGAGTTCACACCCATTAAAGGTTCTAAGTAAGGAGCGAAAACGTTAACTATTACGCTGGTTTATTATTGTAGGTTTAATGTATAGCCTTTTACTGCTCACTAGGTTGTATAGGAACATGAATGTCTAAACAGGAGTTATGTTTTTCAAGAGAAACCGTGGTGATAATCTGTTTTGAAATAGGTATTGTATGATTCGAACAGATGTTTCATTTTGCTATTGATATGCGTCCTTGGCGCTAGCGACGGGTTAAAGCAAATAAAAAACAGTCATCCATCGGTGCGAGACTCGCTCGTTTGGCTAGAACAATGAGTTAATAGACCACATCATGATTAACAAATAAGTTGATGGTTTACATATTAATTATGAATTTGTCTCACTTAACCCTTAGTATGCCGGAACGTATATACACGCGAGACACAATGGGTTTTTAATTGTTTCTGTAATTCCGGC
Organism: Oligia fasciuncula; assembly: GCA_963082905.1. Lineage (NCBI taxonomy): Eukaryota > Metazoa > Arthropoda > Insecta > Lepidoptera > Noctuidae > Oligia > Oligia fasciuncula. Next base: position 19,619,046 of record OY720400.1, read on the forward strand.
ATTCAACCGGTTAAGGATGCAGTATTGATAATGTTTTCACTTACATATTGATGTAAGCGGTGTGAATTGGTATGTATGTTGCTAGATTTGAATCTTAACATTCTTTCTTTTTAATGCATTGGTAGATATTTTTCAAATGTATCAAACTCTCACTGATCTGTGGTATGTACCAAGTTAAGCTTGAGTTAAACATTTTGTATGTAAACTGCCATCGAAATTAAATGATTTGCCAATTTCAGAAGATCATCACTATGCAAGAATTTAAACATAACTGAAAGTGGGGATGCACCGGACAAAGACAAGGGACCGGTGTTGAAAACAGACACCGCATCACCAGGCCCAGGAACCACCAGCAGTCTAGCCAAAGAAGCTGCAGCGGCAGAAGATGACAGGACTACTGTGAAAAGTGTGAGTCTAACTTTACTACTTTATTTTTATTTTTTATTAAAACTTTATGCACAAGTAAAAGAAATACTGTACAAATAAAAAAAAACTTAATGCCTGAGGCATTTTCTACCAGCAGGGTTGGTATGATTTAAATCGCGATTTAAAGCTAATGATTTTTTTATAAAAATCAATGATTTAAATCAATACTTTTTTACTGCGACCAAATCAGCCAAAATGTGTCAAAAATGTGTCAAGGGACTTCCCCCAACATAACCTACAGTGCGCACACACGTGTCCAATGCTGTTTATACAAGGTTATTGGTAAAACATTAACAACCTCTGAGGTCATTGTACTCATCTCATTACTATGAACAACTTTTACTATGGGACCAAACCTGAAATCGCGAAAAAAAATCAGCTGTTCCCTACTATTATTATTTCTAATATAACACAAAGGCAAACACACACACACGTGGCATGCAATAGGAGAGGCCTATTTATTAGTATGTCCAGCAGTGGTCTGAAGCAGGCTGATGATGATGATAATAATGATAAAGACAAATATCATCTTAGAATTTACATTTTTTACTCAGAAAATAAAAGCAAGCAAGCTTGTTATTTATTTATCATCATTAACAAGAATTTTATTCGGAAAAAACTTGGACTGGAAAATCTGAACTAAGAAAGAAACATCTACTGCTGAGCTCATAAATCGAACCCAGGACCTCATATTTAATTTGAGGCATGCAGTCTATGCTGTCTGCACTGCCGGGCAAAGACCTCCCTATCTCCTTTCAACTCCTCTCTGTCTTGAGCTAATGTGGACCAATCCTGTCTGTTGGCGTCAAGCTCGCGCCGCCATCTTTTCCTGGGTCTGCCTCGATGTCGCCGGACGTTTTCTGGGACCCACATTGTGGTAAATTTGGCCCACGACTCATTCGACTTCTGGCAAACAGGAAATATAAACAATAACAAAAGTGAAAATAAAAAACTTACAAAATAATCGAGAAAATGGCTCATGCGAGGCCAAAACCTCTCATATGTTAGCATAATAAATAATAATAATAAAGCTCATTTATTCCATACTTTACAATTATATCGTTACAAATTAAATAGTTTGTGTTAATTTTATTTCGGTATGGATCCCTTTTGGGTAAAAGCCTCCTCCATCCCGTGCCAATTTTTCCTGTTTTGGGCTAACTCCATCCAACTCGGACCAGCTACTTCAGCGATGTCATCCGCCCATCTCTTGCGTGGTCTGCCTCTGTTCCTCTTGCCTCCCGGTCCAGACCACTCCGTTGACACCAATGACCACCTTTGGTCTCTACATCTCGAAATGTGGCCTGCCCATTTCCATTTTAGTCGTAGAGCGTGCTGGAGGGCGTCTGTTAGGTTGGTTCTTTTCCTTATCTCCTCGTTTCGGGTTTTCTGTATCTTCCTGAGTTTTAATATACTCCTTTCCATCGAATGTTGGCATGATAAGATTTTATTTTTTATTTTGTTAGTATATGTCCATGTTTGGCTTCCATATGTTATACTTGGTAAAATACAGGTGTCCATTATTATTCTTTTGAACTTCATGTGGTAATCCCCTTTTAGTACTTCCTTTTGTAACCAAAATTTCTTCCAAGTGCAGTTGATCCTTCTATCTACTTCAGTTTCGTTATTTCTTATATCAAATGATATTTGTTTTCCAAGGTAGTATGTTGTATGTATGTTAGCATAATGCTGCAATATTTAAAAAAAGAATCCCACAGTGCTGATGTTCTGATAGGGCTCATTGTGATGCTAAACTTTAACTGTAACAGTGGATATATTTTTATGTGCAGGTTGTACAAGGTCGTCGAAGATTCCAGGAATTACGTCGCTGCATGCAGACAGAGGAGGAAGACGAGGGCGTGACCGATGCCACCGGATCAGTAGACCAGCAGACATTCACATCTGAACACCCATTCAAGTAAGTTTATTAATTTATTTAAAATAGGTCCGCCAACATTATGTACAGACGCCAGCACGACAAGCTACCCGGAACTGTCAAATTTTCCCAATCAACTTTGAACCTAATCGCTTTAGCGATAAAGTTGAAAATCTATTGAAGAAATTTGACAGATTGTAGTAGCTTGATGTGCTAGCGTCTGTAGATTGTCATCTATACTAATAAAATAAAGCTGAAGAGTTTGTTTTTAGGGTTCCTTACCTCAAAAGGAAAAAACGGAATCCTTATAGGATCACTTTTGTTGTCCGTCTGACTGTCTGTCTGTCAAGACCATTTATCTCGGGAACACGTGGAGGTATCGAGTTGAAATTATAACCATATACTCAGGTCTACAGTCCCTTGAAGCTGTGAAAAAATCAAACTTCTAAGTTAACGTTAAAAAAAAACCATGCAAGAGCGAGTCGGACTCGCGCACCGAGGGTTCCGTACCATCATATGTTTTTAAATTTTCATCGGCAAGGCCTATATTCGTCAGAGAATTTTAACACTGTGCATTGCGGTGTAGAATATTACAGTTTTATGTCAGCACCATCTCTTGTCCGATAGTGGAACTATTGTAACTGTTAGACTGGAAGCCGACCCCAAAATAGTTGGGAAAAGGCTAGGCAGATGATGATTTAGTAGATATCTTGACTATTTTCAGGATAATAGCACATGACACGATGAGCCTGCAGAGTATGACGTCACTCGGCAGGATCGGCAGAATCCTCAGCGGCGCCTCGGAGTCTCACTGTAAGTTATAATGAATAATCATCAAATATTTTATTTCACATAAACCTACATGTGCACTTTTTGAAACGTCAGAAGTTAGGTGCACGGGGTTCCAATTGGTCGTTTCCTATGCAAAAGAGCCGGGAAGGAAATCCTGGGTTGCTCTTTTAAAAACACTTACCTTTTACAATGTTTTCAACTTACACTGTTAGAGTAGGTATGGGAGAGGACAGTGTAGGCCTGTCAACAAAATAGAAAAAGGTCAACCTATCGAAGCATCTATGAGTCTACAATACAAGGCTTACAGCGTTCTCGCGTCACAAAATAGAATAGAATCTGTATAAAAGTAAAATACCTATTTAAACCAAATTAATGATTTGAAAAAAAAAATCGAAGACCACCAACACGCAAGGGGTAGATAACACAGCATACTCCCTCTCATGGAGAGAAACTTTGTCTCCGAGCAGCCCACCAGTGTGTCCATTTACATTTTTATGCTTATTGATTTGAAATTTTGTAACTAATATGTTGTGTACCTGTTAATGGTGAAACATGTAGACCTATTCAATTTCATCCTGTATATGTATCTGACAAATAAATTACTTTATTGGCTGATTTTGCTTCTTATGAATAATCTCTTTGTGCAGCGAACATCCGTGATACCGCGCCGGTACCATCGGCGTCGTCGAGAGAGCCCTCCACGATATCCGACGAACAACTCTCCGTTGAAACTAGAAATCAGAACGGTTAGTACAATATATGATGTTATAGGTGATTCTGACTAGGTATATTAGCCGGTAAACATCTTGCGCATGCGCGAAAAATGATAATACGGTGCGTCATTATAGGAAGATAGGAACATATGCGGCGGGGGCGAGTCCATACAAGATAGGAACGTATGCGGCGGGGGCGAGTCCATACAAGATAGGAACGTATGCGGCGGGGGCGAGTCCATTCAAGATAGGAACGTATGCGGCGGGGGCGAGTCCATACAAGATAGGAACGTATGCGGCGGGGGCGAGTCCATACAAGATAGGAACGTATGCAGCGGGGGCGAGTCCATACAAGATAGGAACGTATGCGGCGGGGGTGAGTCCATACAAGATAGGAACGTATGCGGCGGGGGCGAGTCCATACAAGATAGGAACGTATGCGGCGGGGGCGAGTCCATACAAGATAGGAACGTATGCGGCGGGGGCGAGTCCATACAAGATAGGAACGTATGCGGCGGGGGTGAGTCTATACAAGATAGGAACGTATGCGGCGGGGGCGAGTCCATACAAGATAGGAACGTATGCGGCGGGGGCGATTCCATACAAGATAGAGCAGTCAGCGCCATTTTTCAGGTGTTTACCGGCTATATACGAAACGCGTTTACAGCTACGAAATTGTCGCTGAAATGAGTCACATTTCAGCGACAATTTCGTAGCAGTAAGACTGAAGGCTTTTATTTATAAGTGTTTGATTTTACTCAAAGTATTCCTTTGCAGTATTCGATCTTTGTCATCAGCACTATCGCTCAGTATAATAATACACAATGCTTTTTTATAATAGAAATCGGGTTCGATTCCCGGTTCAAGCAGAAGATTTTTCAAAAAACAAAAAATGCGTTTACTTACTCACTTTCCTTACTTTACTTTCCTTCAAAATTGAGGTCATGATTTGTTTGACCACTTTGCCCTCCTACATAGTTTCGAATTTAGCCCTGATGTGCCATCACAAGAATCATGTTCATTCACACGACTGACATAATATTCCCCCCACTTCCATGCACTCCATTGCCATGCCATTCCAGTGGCACTCCGGGATTGCCTACAGAAGTGAAAACACAAACAGAATACTTTGCCATCACTTACTGACATATCGGATTTAAAACCGAGTACATCCCGAGGACAGCCGAACACATCCGAATGTAGCGCGGTGTCGGTAACAGTGTCGCGACTTCAATGGTTTTTCCCATTTCAAAAAATGCCAATCGTGCTTAAAGAAGTTTTCACTTCAATAACGGGAAGAACAAGTTACCTACATCTATAGTACGACTTTTAACTATCTGCAGTAAAATGACACTTCTTAATAACTTATTTCGGACTGAGTTTAGAGATATGCATGTCAAATAAGTTTCGTCTGTTACACTATTTTGTACTAGAAAAACAAGATTTGGTTGATGGCTGCGAAAAAACAAAAAGACGCTAATGTAATACATAAGCTGTAATTTTACTGCAGCTAATGAACATTTTGAACGCCATTGTCACATATACGTGACAAGCAAGCGCGTGCCCTGTACGCCAGTCGTGTGTCGCCTATCCTATTACGAGCGACACAAATATGTGACAAAAAATGCGGTGCACTTTATCACGAAATAAACAATTAAATCATTGCTTTTGTGTGTTTTTATTTGTATACCTTAAATATTTAAAATTGTGGCTTGGCGTGGAGGGCACGCGCGTGCGTTTATGCTCTGGCGTTCAAAAGGTTAAAAGTCCTGACTATATAGTATAAGGCCCTATTCTTTAAATATTTATGTAAATAAATTATTTCAATAAACAATTTCAACAAGTGAGTCTCGGCTTCGTTAAGGGTGTTTTTACACCCGTTATTTCTAGACGACGGTCAACTTGGATCAACCGCAGTCTGGTGCTTTATTATGACGGTTTAATGCCATCAAGAAACGAGTGTAAGAGAGGACTGTTCCTCTCTTACACTGGTTTCTTGATGGCATATACATGACCAATAGCACCATCCCATTTTGGGAATTATGATGGCATTAATACTTCGTAATACGGTTGTTGTCTTAAGAAACCCAAGCTTAACAGGCCGGTATACGTGTTCGGTTGGCCGCAGTGCTGGCGATGGCGGAGCCGGACGTGATAGCCAGCACGAAGGCCAACAGCCTGAAGCACAGCCGCGGCGGCGCCGTCGTGGCCGTCTGCGCGCCCGTCGCGCCGCCGCGCAGGAAGAAGCGGAGTGCGTATATTCTTATTTATTTATTGCGTTACATAATGTTTACAAGGTCAAATTCAATTAGCTAGCCAAACTTCAATTAAATTAGCTAGCTAAACTTCACAGATGTGATGGTTAAGTATCAATACCTAACAGACAAAAAAGGTGTTTTTTTTGGGGTCATCAATCGCTGTTAGTCTAGTTATTGAAGTATAAGTTGAGAAAATCAGTTGTTTTTTTCGAATTAACGTGCTTTATCACCCAGCGAAGCCGTCGCTTAACTTAATAATTATGCTTGACCTCATATGACATTCTTTTTGAGCGAAATAAAGTATCTTGAACCGTAATTGTTATGACGTCTGTAGACAAGCTGCACGGCTCGCAGTCGCTATCGACGACGGACGGCGACAACCTGAGCGTGTGCACGACGGACACGGACGAGTACCGCTACATCGCGCGCCGGCCCGACAAGCCGCAGCTAGACTCTTTGGTCGTCGAGGTGAGTCTTTATAGTGCCTCGGCCACATTATTCGTTACTCTTACATCTCTTGAATTTCCTCCAATTACTCCACTCTCTTATTGTATTTTGTATACGCGCTTCGACGTGGAGTTGCGGACACTAGCGCCTATTACCTGTAGTTTGTATATTATTTTCTTAATTCAACCTAAGCATCCTGCATTATAATTATCGCGGGAGAGCCCTGCATAGCCATTCACAGCCATTCGATACGCGTCCCTGCCGAATTGAACATCAATCAAATGATGTTACCATAGGAGTCCTGTAAACTCTATTCACATTTCCAAATACCAAATCCAAATTATGTCAATTTATATTTGCTGTCGGGTACTGGGCAAATCAAGTAACCTCATTTTCGATACGGAAGCCTGACGAATGGTTGTGAATAGCTATGCTGGTGACCTGTTGTAATACAGCACCCTAATTGCGTAATACACTTTCAATCACAATCTGAATCATTTTAAAGGATATTGCTAATCCATTGCTTCATATGTTCGAAAAATGTGTCTGGTCATCAATGTAAATAACGCAATGAATGTTGTTGAACTGTCAAAACGGAAGTCATTGCTACTGTTAGTGTGTTACGCAATTACCCCACTGGTTTTTATATAAACCTACCTCAGGCACCAGTCTCTCACAAAGTTAGTGCACTACTGTCAAAGATTACCATTAAGGGGCTTACAGGACCTAAACACAAAAAACGCAAGTTTTAGAAACAATAAAAGTATATGATCGACAACAGTAAACAAAGTCTAGTAGTAAACAAACTATATGATATTCTTCAGGATATATGCTAGGTAGATAGTGTGTTGAAAACATAATACAACTAATTTCATACGATAGAAAAAATCATGAAGATACCTTTAAAAACTTTCTTTTTACAATAAAAACCATACTAATATACATACAATCATTCTGATTTTTTGTCAGATTATTCTACAAGCAACATCCTACTAAAATACTAGTGTTTTAATTTTTTCGTCCAAACAATAGATTTTATGTAATTAAATAATTGCTTCATATTTTGCAATAAATTACCAGCGTTGTGTCATTGCGCTTCTCTTTCTTTTCTATGCAGTCCGACAGTGACCGCGCTTTAGGTCATGTAAGCCCCTTAAGTAACTGGTATAGAGAAAATATACGTTTATATTATTCTGTTAGGTGGTTAGGTTGGTTCGGGGTTATTGTAAGAGACCTAACTAAGGACTTGAACTCAAAAGCAATGGACTGTAGTTTTAAAGGATATAATCCAAATAGGTACGATCAAATTAAATAGTATCGATGTTGATAAACGTATGGAGAGCGCGCGTGTGCCGTCGTCCGAGATCGGTAGCGAAGTCACAGTATATAGATCATACAGTATTTCGACTTCATATAAACGGACGAAACGCGAGCTATACCTACGCGCCTCGACCTCGGAATGCGCTCGGTATGCAGACAGTCGCGACTGTGCCACAGTGACGAACGGACGGTGTGTTGTTTTTTTAACAATAACAACAAGAAGTACATATTTAATATGACGAGTAGGCTATATTGTGCTGTTTTTGGTTGCATGAATTCGTCAATAACGCATCCAGAGATAACTTTTTTTAGATTACCTGGAAACTGAAAGGTAAGACTATAAAATAATTTTACTTACTAGTAGGTAGGTACATAATGTGTGTCTTTTTAATGGATAAGTATTTCCTTTTATCTCCCGAAAAAAAAGATGTCTGGATTAATAAATAAAGTGAATAGAGTAAAGGAAAGTGATAGACACGAGTGAAATAGGTAGTTATAGGCGGTTCATGAATCATTATACGGTAGGTACGCTTGTGTTAAAACCTCGGGGCATGTGTGTTTTGTTTTGTTAGTTTGTATAATTCAAAGTAAAGACGTGGTTTTGACGTGACAACGTCTTAAATTAGGTTGCGACTGGGAGTCACTTATGAAAAAGTGTAACGCTCGGTAACGTTACGATGAGTCACCGAACGAGAGAGAGGCCCGCCGAATGCCTTGCGTCTCTCTCCCACTCAACTATGATCGGATGATCGGTCGTTGTCACGTAAAATCTTCGCCCGTAAAACCGACTTTACAGGCAACCATTTTTTTTATTATTAATATTTATGTACACACAGTAAAATACAATAACAAAACTAAATGGAAACACAAAGTAGGCAAATGTAATTAAAATGCTGGAGGCGGGCAGCCCTATCGCATGTTTACGTACCGCGCGGCTGTAGGCATTTATTTCAAGGTTACGGCCGAGTTACAATACTGTATGATCTTTATACTGTGGCGAAGTGGTCCGACCGCCCGCGTCCCGCACGCCGCACCTCTCGCCGCCGCTCGCCGCCTTCCGCTGTCTCCCGACAGCAGCCGAAGATTGCCGGAGGCGCCCGAACAGTTATTATTCATTTTTCGAGAGTAGTGGCAGCCCAGTGGTAACGGCCGCGACTTACAAGTTCTAGGTCGTAGGTTGATCTCAGACAGGCTCTTTACTTTGTGTAATTTATTTCATCACCACTGCTCTCAAAACGGTGAAGGAAAACTTCGTGAGGAAACCGACATGTCCTAAAACCAAAAATTTGAAGACATGACATCTCTACCAACCCGCACTAGGCCCGCGTGGTGGATTCGCAACCCGTTTGCGTTGACCGACTAGTATTAATTGTTATTCGGTTGCTCGTATTCCCGTAGCTACCGCCAGCATTTTAATTTTGATTAAATATTAGCGCTTATTGCTAAATCAGCTTATTTTTCTGATTTATTGTAATATGCGTGTTTACCAATAAGTAACTTTTGCACTGTAATTTTACTTTTAAGAATGTATTAAGTGTTTGTGTCCAGTTGTTGGTAAACACATCAAAAGAATAATAAGTGTATGTCTGCAGCCGCCGCTGCCGAGCGCGCTCAGCCAGTCCATGGCACTGCCCAGCCCCGCCAGCACCATCGAGTCGCTCACGCGGGAGTTCCAGGACTCGCTGGAGCTGTCTCACTCGAAATACGGTAACTTCTTCTTATTTTCGTGTCGATGGTACTCTTCCTGGTCGTTTTTTTAGGGTTCCGTACCCAGAGGGTAAAAACGTGACCCTATTACTAAGACTCGACTGTCCGTCTGTCCGTCTGTCACCAGGCCGTATCTCGTAAACCGTGATAGCTAGACAGTTGAAATTTTCACAGATGATGTATTTCTGTTGCCGCTATAACAACGAATACTAAAAACAGAATAAAATAAATATTTAGGGGGGCTCCCATACAACAAACGTGTTTTTTCGGCGTTTTTGCCTTGTGTTACGGAACCCTTCGTGTGCGAGTCCGACTCGCACTTGGCCAGTTTTTTTATATGGTCTGAGCCCAGTAGTTGACCATGTTGATTGCGGCATCAGTGACATTCTTTACGTCATCGGAGGTGCAGGTGAACGGTAACTTACTTACTATAGTCCAATATAGAACTTATCATAGAGATTGATTAAGATAAAGATACTATAGACACTAGACAGGCTATGATAAGAAATCTCATAGAAAAACTGTAATCCCATGTCACAGTGACGCCATCTAGCATAATATAGCAAAATTACACAATAGCCAAGTTGGACACGATACACTTTTACCGACACCAATCTTTGACTACCAACCTCACAAAAAATTACATATCTATAAAAGATATTGAATGTATCTAAATACTCGGTAAATGATAAAATAATTAAGAATATAAACCGTAGTCCAGTCATTTTATCCATTTTATTGTAATTTTTTGCAATACCACAATGTACAATTTGGCATATTTTTTTTTTGAAAATAATTTTCCTTTGCACATTTATTTTTCGACTTTCCGGCGTGCGTGCAAAAGCTAGTGGAAAATATGGAGTTCCTCTGGAGTTATTTCTGAATTATCGACTCCTTTGACAATTCAAAAGTGCTTGTAAATGGTTTGATTATGTGTGTGGTGGTGTTCTCAGCGAGTGACCGATGCTCGCTGAGCCTGCACGAGTCGCGCTGCAGCTCGCGCTCCGGCGACTCGCGCGCCAGCGACGCCGCGCCGCCCGCAGGGGAGCCGCACAAAGGTACACACATACACGAGTGTACTCACTACAAGTTTTACCAAAAAGGCACCAACCTCTTACTATAGCAGTATTATTTTATTACTAATCCGATCGGCAAAAATTAACAACTTCCATACAAACTTTCATCCCCTATTTACCCTTTTTAGGGGATGTATTTTCAAAAATACATCCTTTGTGCTCCCTTCCGCAATATAAGGAACTCTTATGCTAAATTTCATGCTTCTAGACCCTGCCGTTTAGACTGAGCGTTGTCTGACAGTGAATTAATGAATTTAACATTTTTCAAACACAGTAAAGTAGTACCATTGTTTAAATCCGGTGATAGTAAAGAACCCCACAATTATAGGCCTGTGTCAATTCTTCCAGTTCTCAATAAGGTGATTGAAAAAGTTGATGAACGTTACGTCACTTTAATAAAAAATCCATCTTTCATGAACACCAGTACCGTTTCGCCAAAGGGCGTTATACCACAGACGCGTGTCACCCTAATAAATAAATATTTTTAACGCTTAGGAATAAGCACAAGATGCCATTGGAATCTTTTGAGTCCTCTCTAAGGCGTTCGATTGCGTAAACCATAAGACACTTCTGCTGAAACTAGAGCACTATGGGATTAGGAATACAGGTCCTGATTTGCTAAGATCATACCTGAGACATAGAAAGGTTAAAGTTCTAGTAAACTGCATAAACTCGTTAGGGTCAGAAATGACAATGGGCGTTCTTCAAGGTTTGATATTGGGTCCGTTCCTCTTTATAGTTTACATTAATGATTTACCCCAATTACTTCAAAATAAACCGAAGATGGTGTTATTTGCAGATCATTAATCTTTAAAATAGGCCAACGCTCACAAAATCTTGAGGACGTGACGGAATTCTTCAGGTCCAAGATTGGTTTACGGTAAATAATTTGAAAAAAAAAAGAAACAAAGTACAAATTAATTAGTTTTTTTTTTTTTTTTTTTTTCGGATGGGAAATCATCAAATGACCCCTCCCGCTCTGGGTGGAGCGGAAGGGAGTGTCAGACTCTTACTGACTAAAACCCACCCGTGTTCCTTCCTTAGCCCTTTATGTTCCGGGCCAGCGGTAACCCTTTCGGACAATCCCGCTGACCCGGCAAATTCATTAGATTTAAATTACCTAATTTGAGAAGTAGCAAATGTGACATCATGTTGAATGGAGAAAAACTAGAATTTCTTAATCAGACGGTTTTCCTGGGAATCACATTAGACGAGAAATTATAATGGGGACCTCGTATAGCATCTCTTGTGGGGCGGCTAAGCTTGGCCGCTTATGCGGTTAGAAAGATAAGACAGTTAACAGATCTAGAAACCGCGCGTTTTGGTCTATTTTATATTCTTCCAAAAAATTATATTACATGGTATTTTATTGTTTTTTTTTATGATCGGGCTGCTGACATTGAATCCATTTTTATTTTGCAAAATAGAGCTGTCAGTGCCATTTACAATCTACGTCGCCGCGAATCTCTTAAGAAACTGTTTAATAGAATTCATATTATTACGGTACGTTGCCAATTTATTTATGAAAATATTATGTAGGTAAGAAAAAATCTACATCTTTTTATTAAAATAAGTGATAGATATAATTTTAATACTAGTACTAAAAATAAATTGGCTCAACCATTTGCAAAATTATCTAGAGTACATACAACTTTTATGGGGTACTGCGTTAAATGTTACAACAAAATATGATATAAATGAAAAATAAAAATATGAAATATGATTTAATGTGATGTATTGCAATTAAATGTAAGAAAATGTAAAACTCCTATTAAAAGTACAATTTGTAAACAACATTACAAATTAGAATCCAGGATAAGAATGCTTGGAAACATGCTTTTGTCCTGGTCCATAGGACAACCTAGAGTCTAGACAAATCAAACTTGTTACTACTAGTTTAATTTTATATTTTTTATGACATTGATTTGCATTCTGTGATTATTTTAACTCCGACGTTAAATTATTACTTGTTAAAATTTTAGGAATAATATCATCTAATTTTACAATATTTGTAAATGTCTATATTAATTTTTATAATCTATCTTATAATTAATTTATCTGTCATTGCTTTATTTTTAATTCTTTTTACCTATTTTGGCAGAGTAATTTTATTCTAGGTGCATCGTCTTTTTACAAAGTTATATAATTAAATATATACAAAATATTGTAAAACATTTTTAAAAGAGTAACGGTGGAGTTTCTTCTCTGTACGATTCTTTTAAATTTTGACGTTCAACATGGCCTTTTATGTGCCTATTTGAAATAAATAATTTGATTTGAATTTATTAAGCAAATTATTTCACAGTGGGAAAGAGGAGGAACTATTCGTGAGCTCCATCTCTTTCTCACACTAAAGTAATATTAAAATAATACTGCAATAAGATGTGGTTCAGTCACAGGTCTCAGCATATAACTTGCCCATAAGGGCTATGCAATGTACTATTAAGCTCTAGTGTTTGTCGTAAGAGCGTATTTGGATACAGCACCGATGCGGACCACATCCGAACGCATTCGACTGAATGTATATTGCATGCAAAAATAGGCTTTACTAATTAAATGGGTGACTCAATTTCCTTTTGAATATGTAATGCGCTCCGTCAGGTCTGACTCGTACTTGACGAATTTTTTTGTTCATGTTTTGTGTTCACAAATGAATAACGCCGTATTGTGTCGCTGCCCGCAGAACTGGACCGCGGCGTGCGCACGCACAGCGAGGGCCGCTCGCAGCCCGCGCCGCGCCAGGCGGCCGCTCGGTACGTATTGTGTCATGCCTCGTGCAGAGCCGGAGCGTAAAATTATAACCAGTAAAATTATCGATACAACTCGTGCGTGAATCATATTTAGATCAATATATAATCTAAAACTGACCTGCAAATTGTAAAAGATGTAAGAAAAGTTGAATATCGTGGGGCACTCTGGCGGGTTACCTACTGACAACATTTACATGCTTATTATTATATTGGTAAAACAAGTTTTTTTGTAAGTTACACTTTTACCATCTTTTTACACCGTGTTTTTATGTTTTTTTTTTCCTTTATTTCACTTACTGATACACATAAAATACGGCCAACGAGAAGCGATACGAAAGTTCATTCACCCAAAACACGAACGTGGAGTTGACAATCTATATCTATCTCATTCCATCTTGTGTATTTGATTGACATAATGTCTCATTTTCTCGGTAATCATGTTTCAAGGTCATGTCGGGATCGCTAACATTCAGACGGCCATTTTGATTATTCCGTTTCAAAATGCGCTCGTGGTGACAGGCCCATCTACTGATTTTGTTTTCTGTTTCTCGGTGTTATTTAATTACATACTCTGATTCAGAAGAATCGGCCTCAGATTGAATAAAAATATTTTCATATATTTTTTTTATGCTCATTTCTATAACCATTAATATTATTCCCTTAATTAACTTATAACATTATAAAAAACCGGGCAAGAGCGTGTCGGACTCGCGCACCGAGGGTTCCGTACCATCAATGTTTTTAAATTTTCACCGGCGAGCTACTTACTAGATCTCGTTAAAACCAATTTTCGGTGGAAGTTTACATGGTAATGTACATCATATATATTTTTTAGTTTTATCATTCTCTTATTTTAGGAGTTACAGGGGGACATACACATTTTACCACTTTGGAAGTGTCTCTCGCGCAAACTATTCAGTTTAGAAAAAAATTTTATTAGAAACCTCGTATCATTTTTGAAGACCTATTCATAGAAAATTTTTTGAGTTTCAGTTCTAAGTATGGGGAACCCCCAAAATTTATTGTTTTTTTTTCTATTGTTTTGTGAAAATCTTAATGCGGTTCACAGAATACATCTACTTACAAAGTTTCAACAGTATAGTTCTTTTAGTTTCGGAAAAAAATGGCTGTGACATACGGACGGACAGACAGACATGACGAATCCATAAGGGTTTCGTTTTTGCCATTTGGCTACGGAACCCTAAAAACAACTATTATTTTATTCATTGTACTATGCTGTTTAAATATCAATTTTAGTAATACTACTCAATTTACCCGCCATTATTGCATTAATAAAATACTTATCTACAAAAGATAAATAACATACTTTAAAAGAAGTTACGAACCCCTGCATTTGCTAATTAACTTTGTTTACATTTAGTATTGCGTCTCGTTGGTCGTGCTTTAAATCACGTTTTTACATATTTTTTTATAATTAACAAAATATCATTTATTATAAATATGAGAATTAATTGAGTCGGTCGCAGGCGCAGCAACTCGGAGTCTCTGGGCGGGTCGCGGCGCCGCTCGGCCGGCGACGAGGCGGCGCTGGGGCTGGCGCTGCGCACGCGCACGGTGTCGGGCCAGCAGCTGTCCGACATCGAGATCCTCGAGCAGGTCACCGTGCTCAACCTCGACACCGGTCAGTACGAGTCGACCTTACCGAGCACGAGCATGCGGTGTATAGACGCTCAAGAATGCTTGATCATAGATGCTTATTATAAATTACAGTAATTTTTCGTGTTTGGCTGTATGACCGGGTTGCTCTTCAAACCTACGCAAAAAAAACTCGATGTTTTGTCGTACGGTTTTACAAATGCCGTATGTAACTGCCCCCCCCCCCCAGGCGAGCGCGTCCCGCTGAGCGTGGCAGAGCACAAGCTCCCGCAGTGCATCAACCCGCTGAGCCTGCACATCATGCGCCTCACCTCGGAGTACATCGGACGCGCCAACGACGACGACAACGCAAGGTAACCTTCACACTTTTATTTATTTATTTTCTTTACAAGCAGTGCGCCCGATGGGACTTCACATTAACAGAAATTACAAAGTTTAATTCCCTATTCAACCCCTTTAGAGACTGAATTTTTAAAAATCCTTCCTTAGTGCTCACCTTCGTTATAAAAGAAACAAGTTTCCATACTTCTAGACCAGCGGAGCAATTGCGTAACACATTATCAATCGGAATCGGTTTCATTTTGACAGTTCAACAACATTCATTGCGTTATTTACGTGTTGAGCAGATAAATTTTTCGAACTTATGAAGCAATGGATTAGCAATTTGCTTCAAAATTATTCAGATTCCGATTAATAGTGTGTTACGCAATTAGATTGCAGGCGGTTAAAGCTGTGCGTTGTCTGTCAGTGAATTTAAGATTTTTATTAAGTGGATTTTGTTGATATCCGCTATAAAAAACATATAAAGCGTCGTAGTAATGGTAAATAAATTGGCGTAACAATGTTTTAGCAACATCCAACTTTTCATCCGGCTCGAAGGACCAAAAGGACAACTTCTAGGAACAATTTGTGTCGCTGCTACAAGCGCATGTTTCTGAAACAAACTTTTGTTACTATTACTGGGTTTACTATGCTAAAATGCTACCTCGAAAAAATTTTGACTTAGCTCATTGGTGTTCAAAGTTGTTTGTTTGGTCTTGATCCCATGAGATTATGACATAATACTTATACACGATTCGTTTTTATTTAACAGAAAATGGTTATATTGACAGATGCTGTAATAGAACATTTCTCTACAAATCTCTTACGCCTTTTCTTTTCTAGGGCACATTTGAATTGGTACAATATACGAAATTCGTTGAGGCGTCAAGTATTAGTTTAACAGACTGTCTAAACATCGGTAACATAATGTGCTGCAACATGTGCCGTAGAGTGGACGAGCCTAAGGTGTGTTCGTTCATTAAGCTCACGGGGACTTGTGTATTGGATGAATACGAAATGGAAATCAGAAATGACTTTTATTTCCTTTATTGAAACCAGAAATATACACAACAAAAAAAACAATTAAACACTACAGATGATCTATCTCACGAAGTCTGCTCAGCCTTAGTTGTAGTAGTGACGTGTCATATGCGTATTTGTGTGTGTGAACCTAGGTGGATTTAATTATTTATTTTTATTTGAAGAACGAAAATAATTGTTTAAAATATATTATTACAAAGAGAAAAATATGAAAGAAAGTCAATAAAAAAACAAAATAAATTAAATACAGAGTCGCTGTTGCGGTCGTTGCAGTCATCTTTTATTATTTTGTTAACCTATACTGTCCCACTGCTGGGCAAAGGCCAAATCTTTCCAGGAACTGTTTTCCCGGGTAACCTCGAACTAGCCCTCGCGGTACTTGTCTAGGTCATCTCGCCATCTCTTTCCGGGCCGGACATAGTCAAAAGGACTTCGTGAAATAGAATACCTACACAAAATAATGGCGCAATGGCAATGGGCGGCTTTATCGCTTTCTGCGATCTCTTCCAGGCAACCTTGGAATGGACAGTGATTGCGTGGACATAAAACTTTTTAACAAAAAAAAAACCGACTTCCAAAAAAAACACTACAAACTGAAAAATAACTTTAATTTCGGAAGTCGGTGTCTTAGGGATCAGTATTTTAGTTTTTGCCACCGACTTCCGAAATTAAAGTTATTTTTCAGTTTGTAGTGTTTTTTTTGGAAGTCGGTTTTTTTTTTGTTAAAAAGTTTTTATTTCTCGCTTTTTAGTGGGTCTATTTATAATTTATCTAAGTTACAATAGCCTAATGTCAACTTGCCCATCGCCTTTTTATAAAATATTCCTTTTCTCGATGCAGGGACGTTAATTGTTGAGGAGTTCTCCTTTTATTAGTTTTTAGATTAGATGCTGATAATCCTGGCTGCAGCATCAGGCCAGACTTATGTCAACATTGCATTGAACTTAAAATTAGTCCTGTTTAAAATGAGCCCAAACACGACTGCGGGCGGTGCTGTAATTTAAAGGTTTGTACTTTTTCTGATGCTCCTGGCTTCAGCATCAGGTCTTCGGTGTTCCTCAGTAACAGTACGTTTATCTACACATCGAGCCCTTTTCAATGAGCCTAAACACGATATATCTGCTGTTAGTTGTCGAGGAGTTAGGTACTCTGCAGACTATCCTGACTGCAGCATCAGGTCATGACTTGATGATCATGAAACCAAATGTGGCAAATGCCCTATCAAACATCAAAACAATTTACTAAAACAGTCCTTGCCTGTTCGAGTAACTTCTTACTGTTAAGGAGTTGTACCTTCCATCATCAGCCCAGCTACCTGAGATGGTGACAACCTACACAAATACACAAGATACTTCATAAAATATGCGAAAAACAATAAGTGAGCCTATAAAATTTGAGGGTTGCCCTCGAATTCTCTAAGATCCCATCATCAGATCCTAACTTGGTGACAATGGGACCACCTCAGAACTATCTACTTTCGAATAAAAAAATAATTTTGAAAATCCGTCGACAATTGGCGGCGTATTCGATGAACAAACATACAAAAAAAAAAAAAAAAAAAAAAAAACATACAAACACCCGAACATAGTACCTCCTCCTTTTTGTAAAGTCGGTAAAAATTGGGTTGTCATTGGTGCATTTTCAGAGTTGACAGCAAGCGCCGGCTCTCGTGGCGGTGTCGCCTGAACACATTGTCCTCTCTAAACCTCGCGTGGAAGTCTGAGCACTCGTCCAACCTCAGTCTAGCGAATAGGTCCATTATTTATCAATCTTTTTGTCACTGCTTAGTTTGCCGCTTTCGGTTAGGGTTGCCAGACCAATGCCATAACTTTTTCCAATAAGCAACTTTTTGGTTTAAAATGGTTTTGTATGAAAAGGTAGGTATTATAACAAAAAGACTAACGTTCAAAAAGTCTTCGGAAAGATCTCTTTAAGCCATTTGATTATACATCCCGCTTTAATTGTAGGGGTAGTTCAGAAAGTTAATCCTTTAGTAGTGTAAACAGTTCATTATGCTCCATTTATTCAGTATTACTTAGTACATTATCTTTTTTTTTTAAATGAAAATAGCGTTTTGCCCGCGAACTCGTCCGAGTGTTTTTTTTTAAGTATGCCTATTTCCTTTTTCTGGGACCTACCAAATTTCATCAAAATCGTTTCAGGGATTTTACCGTGGAAACGAAGCAAACAGACACTTTGGCAGTTAATATTAGAATGCATAATATCATAAAACCCTTTTTTCCGTCTGGCAATCCTACTTTAAGTTTCGTAGCTTGTACAATCATAATGTTTGCGTTTAAAGGCTGAACTGAACAGAGTGAAGTTTTTGTGAACGGAGTTACAACTAATATACATAACATTTTGTTTTATATTTAACACAGTGAGTCTTAAGAAACTGCAACACCATTTCAGGAAAGGTTTCAGTAAATGATACGTATCTATCCTGGGTGGTACCGTGGTCGAATTTGTACTCTCAAGAATAATATTTTAGGCAGGCTTGTTCGATGTTCGTAATTAGAGGAGCAATCTGTCAAAAGTTTTTGACATTGATTGTCGCTGAGATGATTTGACTTGAGAGATTGCGACTAGTTTTTGACCCTTTTTTTTAATTACGGGCCTTCAGGAATTTATGCAGCAAGTTATTAGGATTTTTAATTCATCTTCACAGAGAAACAACTAAGATTCCTTTTGGTACTTTGATACGTAATGCGTCCGGTGTTGCACTCTAATGGGTGGACGTTTCATAACGGGGTCGCTGGGTTGCCCTGCGTAACGACGTAGTTACTTTTTTTAACAAAATTTTTCAAGTAACTGAAATTAGGCAGATTTTTTTTTAATGCATTGCTTCATTTTGCGCACAAGCAATTGCATTCACACGATAAAAATGCATTTTGGCTTTAACAAGATTTATAGTGATTCTAATAATATAAAAAATATGATAAAATGCAGCTTGTTTTTATTTACCACGTGCGATTGTTGTGTTACTGTTATTCAGAATATACGCCTGTCTTTCAGCTTAGTATTAATCCTTTTCATGTAACATAGCTACATACATTCGGATCAGTATTTTGACAGTTTGTTGCAAGTATAGTGTAATGGCGCTTTTTAAATACATACAACTTGCCCCTTTTAATTATATACAAATCCTCTTTTCTAAATTGATTTAAACAAACATTTGGGCAGCAAGCAATTATAAATTTTCTGGAGATTTAAAAACAATGCGTTCGAGTGATTTAATTACTTGTATTTTTTTAAATACAAGTTTCGTCCCTTCTCGGCCCCATTAACTGATATAAACGCTGTGTATTTGCAGAGAAACGGACGAAGAGAGCGAGAGTGTGTGCGCAGGCGGCGCGGAGGATGAAGCCAAGGAGATGAAGCGAGAGTCCACCGACAGACAAACTACCGGCATCAAGAGGAAGACGGAGAAGTAAGTCGCACGCAGCTACACACACACACTCACACGACATCAAATACACTAGAACCTAATTACGCGAGAAGCGAGATCGAGCGCAAGAGCAGGCCCACGTGGCAATAATAATAAAAACACTCGGAATGACAACCCCTTTCAGATTGCCAATACAACTAAAACATCTACTCATATGTTTGAACGTTTTCGTTTCCTAGAAGCAAAATAACGCAATATTACATTGTTGAATAAATTGAAATAAATAAAGGGATTGTCATACTGAGTGTTTTACCTAATAATAATAAATTATGGGTCCTTTATTTACCTTAAAATGTAAGTAAACGGTTCTTCAATAAGGAGGGGCCTAAGTAGGGGAACCGATAATAACCACCATGGACACTCTTTAAATATAATAATTGCAATAAGTTACTTAGTAGAGTATTATTTTCTTCTATAAAGATCTCATTACGTCGCTCGCATGACTAAAAGTCCTATCTCATTTTTTATGATTTGAGTTAGGACAACTTCATTTTTCTATTAGTGATTCTTTCTATTTTGTTGCTTTTCAAAGTGGTTATATGTATTTTAAGATCCAAATAACATAGAGATACGACGGGTTGTGAAAAATGTAAAGGATCACGAATAGAAAAATGTAGGTAGTTGTTCTATCTCAAATCAGCTAAAAAATGAGATAGAACTTTTAGTCATGCGAGCGACGATTAGTTTAGTGGTGGTTGCAAGCGCTACTGCTGAGCTCATGGTCCTGGGTTCGATTCCCAGGCCAGGCAAATTTTTATTGTGTTTTCCTGTTAGGAATTTCTCAGTAGCAGCCCGGATTTGTAGTCAGTTGATGGTAATAGGCTCGCCCCCTATTACATGGGACTGAAACTTGACTGGCGAAATGTGGGTGTGCCCACTAGGGGCCTGCCTTACCCTTCGAGGAAAACAAGGCGAGATGTTATATTATTAAAAATATTAAAAAAAAATACATAGTAATGATTTCTAACTCTAGGATCACACCGACACTGGTAAAAAGTCATTCGCAGGACAACATAAATAAGAAATTGACACACGATATGAACCTCAGGTGACAGTTTGGCGACTAACGCGTAATCACTATCAGAATAATCCACACTATCCGACTTGATATCGTTACTGGACGTCGATTCGATATCGTTACCGGACGTCGATTCGATATCGTTACCGGACGTCGATTCGATATCGTTACCCGACGTCGATTCGGAACCGTTATTGGATATCGACCGTTCCTACCATAACATATTATGTGGAAACGCTCTCACGCTTTACTTTTCTTGAAGGTTTTTTTTTTTTTTTTTTACCCGAACCGAAATTCCGGTCGGCTCGGTATTACTCGTGTCGTTCGGTATTACATGCCGAACGACACGAGCCGAATGAAAGCCGAATGTGTAGTAATTGCTTCGGGTCGGCTTTTTTGTTCAACAAATACTGCCGAATCCAATTTGCCGACCCTAAATTGTGTTTAAGTAACACCTCTAACATAAAAATTCAAAGATAAATATAGCCTTACCTACATATTCCTAATGCCAAAACCTAACGAACAATGTTCTGGAGTGAATTTGTCCAGCGAATAAAGGTTTTGTTAACACTCACACAGACTTATAGAAAGACGTAAAGACGGCCCCGCAGTTGTGTAATATGAAGTTACATAAAAACGTTAAAAAAGTGTGTTTTAATGCTTGGTTTTATTTAGTTTTTCTTGCTACTAAATTATTATTATCATCTTCTTCACAGCCGTTTGTGTGCAAGGCAAAGGCTCCCATTCCTTCCTTTCACTTATCCCCATCCACTGATGTATAACCTGCCTGCTACTAAACGGTGCTTAAAATATAATCAGTTGGATACGTTAAGATTCATTTATTAAGACTAATTTTAATCTCTTGTTAAAGAAAAGTCCTGTCACATTGCTCAATGATACCGCGCGATCGTCCGAGGTTAAGCTACACTCACCGCACTCATACCTTGGATGGGTAACCAATAGAACTATCATCGAGACCATACCGTGCAGCGAGCTTTAGAGAGCATGTTTACATGTATAGCGATCGGTTCGAGTAATTTCATCAATTTCGTGACGTTTCATGACCATATCTTAATATTTTTATGCCATAAAAGTACTAATATTCCGGGATTAAAGACATGAACCCCGCAGGCGTATCCATACTAATATAAATTTTAATATCGTTAACCCTAAATTCCAATATCAATTCCGATATAATTATGATACTTATATTACGATAACCCCTTCCAGGCTAAAGCGTTTCTTCGGCAGCACGGTGAAGAAAACGGTCGACGCCGCGAAGTCTCTGGCGCAAGAAGTGTCGCACGCGCGACACAAGGAGGATGTGGCCGACATAGCCGATGACGTCAGAGGCGAGCACAACATCAAGCTCAAGGCTTCCAACTCTCACAAGGGACCTTACGACTTCGATGGATGCGTCAGACACGTTCAAGTTTGTACTCACTTTCTTATTTTAATTTCTCTAGTTGAGAAAGTAGGAAGTAGTTCTCTAGTGTTTTTGTAAATAAATGAATCTTTATCTAGTACAGGGCGGCAGGGTACATCGCCACCTGTTGCCATGGATTCAGTTTATGATTCTGTATATATTTTGCTTATGAGGAAATGCGGTCGGAGAGACTGAAAAATCCTAAGTCGTAATTCGAGGTTTGGTTCTCGCCTATTTCCTCCTCCAATATTGCACCAATTTAAAAGATATTTCATAAACTGAGTAAGAAGTACTGTGTCCCTATGTTTTTCTTTTGTCATTAATAGTTGTCAAATTTGTACACTAGACCTCTGTTGACAGCGGTTTAAATCAGCATTTTTGAGAGTTCTGGTGCTTATAAAAATAATTTATCATCAAAAAGAAAACATAGGGACATACAAGTAGTTAATATTTATTATTCTGTAAAAAAAATATTGTTTTATGGTCATTAACCAGAAAGAAAACAGGCGAGAGCGTTTCTATGGAGAAACGACTATCCGCATTTCTTCTTAATAACCGACGAAAATTAGCTGTTCCATACATTTTGATCGCGTAGGCATTCACTTTTTATTAAACAGGACGTTTTTTTTTAAAACGGACGAAGTAGGGATTTGAAGAAGGTCCGTGGCATACTTACCTGTCAGCCATTTTTTTTTTTCAAAATGGCGGCCCTCATTAAACTTATACAACATTATTTTTAGTATATGCGAAACCCGAATCACGTGTTTTATGTAAAGAATCTATGTACAAAATTTCAAAACTGTATCATGACAAATCATAAAGTTATAAGCTTGTTAAGTTACCTGTTTGTCCGTACAAAAACATGCTCACCCGCGCCGCGCCGTCTTGCGCTCATTGATAATAGTACCTAGGTACCTAACCGTTCGGCGCGGAGATTGGATAACCTACTTAGTGTCGCTCGGTGTGCAACTTTTAACCCAAAGGGTAAAAACGGAACCCTATTACTAAGACTTCGCTGTCTGTCCGTCCGTCCGTCCGTCCGTCTGCCTGTCACCAGGCTGTATCTCAAGAACCGCGGTAGCTAGACAGTTAAAATTTTCACAAATTATCTGTTGCCGCTATAACAACAAATACTAAAACCAAAATAAAATAAATATTTAAGGGGGGCTCCCATACAATAAACGCGATTTTTTGCGAGATATCAATAATGGCATCAGGTAGGCACCTGAAATATTCACAAAATACTCAGTTGTATTTAATAATAAAATAAATATTTAAGGGGGGCTCCCATACCACAAACGTGTTTTTTTCGGCGTTTTTGCCTTGTGGTACGGAACCCTTCGTGTGCGAGTCCGACTCGCACTTGGCCAGTTTTGAAAAAATATAACATGGGGGAATAATGATTGGAATCGATTCAGTTACTTATTCTGAACAAACTATATTCAGGTTTCGCTTATACTAAAAATAACGTTGTATAAATCGATAGCTGACATCAATGTAAATAGAAAAAGATCAGAGATATTAAGAGTAAACTAGTCGCGAGCTCGAACTCACTAGTGGTCATGGTCAAAAAGCACGCTGTCTCATCTGGCTTCGTGTCCGACAGAGCTAGTATCAGTGATGAGCAGTTAGACGCTAGTGTACACGAAAAAAGTCTAGTTCTTACGCACAAAAACACCATTCCGAACTGATAGCCGCGTAAAAAAATTCGAAAAGTGCTTCGGAAAATCGAGTCTTGTGAAAAAACCGCTGCGTAAATCAGTTACAAATAAAGTTTATTGAACTCTTCGATAACTGAGCTTTCTGGGTACAGACTTGGTTTTGAAGATTTTACAGTTCTTTTATTACTTATTCACACCCAAAGTTACGTTAAAATAGCAAGAAAAACGAATCTTTGTTGGGTCATAACTTTTTAATGGCTTTTTAGTTTTACTATTCTGTTTCCGTACAGACAACATTAATAATAAGACAAAACGATATCATGTTTAACTTTGGATGCACAATGTCAACAGTGGAGTAATACTCTCCCGAAATTTGTATGGAAAAAATATCGACTAGTGGCACCTTAATGTTCAAAGTTGACCACGTGACATCCATATTTTTTGAACTCGCTTACATCTTGTTGGATAGATGGTTGAAATAACCACTCTGAATGTTTAAAATAATCATACATCTATGAAAAAAGATATACGCAAGCTCTTTATGTAAATGAAACGAAGCACCAACCGCCTTCTTGCTGGCGCAGGAGATGGGCTCGGGACACAACGGTGCCGTGTGGTGCTGCAAGTTCAGCGTGTGCGGCCGTCTGCTGGCCACGGCCGGCCAGGACAAGCTGCTGCGCGTGTGGGTCACGCGCGACGCATACCACATGTTCCAGGTACGTACCGTCTGCTGGCCACGGCCGGCCAGGACAAGCTGCTGCGCGTGTGGGTCACGCGCGACGCATACCACATGTTCCAGGTACGTACCGTCTGCTGGCCACGGCCGGCCAGGACAAGCTGCTGCGCGTGTGGGTCACGCGCGACGCATACCACATGTTCCAGGTACGTACCGTCTGCTGGCCACGGCCGGCCAGGACAAGCTGCTGCGCGTGTGGGTCACGCGCGACGCATACCACATGTTCCAGGTACGTACCGTCTGCTGGCCACGGCCGGCCAGGACAAGCTGCTGCGCGTGTGGGTCACGCGCGACGCATACCACATGTTCCAGGTACGTACCGTCTGCTGGCCACGGCCGGCCAGGACAAGCTGCTGCGCGTGTGGGTCACGCGCGACGCATACCACATGTTCCAGGTACGTACCGTCTGCTGGCCACGGCCGGCCAGGACAAGCTGCTGCGCGTGTGGGTCACGCGCGACGCATACCACATGTTCCAGGTACGTACCGTCTGCTGGCCACGGCCGGCCAGGACAAGCTGCTGCGCGTGTGGGTCACGCGCGACGCATACCACATGTTCCAGGTACGTACCGTCTGCTGGCCACGGCCGGCCAGGACAAGCTGCTGCGCGTGTGGGTCACGCGCGACGCATACCACATGTTCCAGGTACGTACCGTCTGCTGGCCACGGCCGGCCAGGACAAGCTGCTGCGCGTGTGGGTCACGCGCGACGCATACCACATGTTCCAGGTACGTACCGTCTGCTGGCCACGGCCGGCCAGGACAAGCTGCTGCGCGTGTGGGTCACGCGCGACGCATACCACATGTTCCAGGTACGTACCGTCTGCTGGCCACGGCCGGCCAGGACAAGCTGCTGCGCGTGTGGGTCACGCGCGACGCATACCACATGTTCCAGGTACGTACCGTCTGCTGGCCACGGCCGGCCAGGACAAGCTGCTGCGCGTGTGGGTCACGCGCGACGCATACCACATGTTCCAGGTACGTACCGTCTGCTGGCCACGGCCGGCCAGGACAAGCTGCTGCGCGTGTGGGTCACGCGCGACGCATACCACATGTTCCAGGTACGTACCGTCTGCTGGCCACGGCCGGCCAGGACAAGCTGCTGCGCGTGTGGGTCACGCGCGACGCATACCACATGTTCCAGGTACGTACCGTCTGCTGGCCACGGCCGGCCAGGACAAGCTGCTGCGCGTGTGGGTCACGCGCGACGCATACCACATGTTCCAGGTACGTACCGTCTGCTGGCCACGGCCGGCCAGGACAAGCTGCTGCGCGTGTGGGTCACGCGCGACGCATACCACATGTTCCAGGTACGTACCGTCTGCTGGCCACGGCCGGCCAGGACAAGCTGCTGCGCGTGTGGGTCACGCGCGACGCATACCACATGTTCCAGGTACGTACCGTCTGCTGGCCACGGCCGGCCAGGACAAGCTGCTGCGCGTGTGGGTCACGCGCGACGCATACCACATGTTCCAGGTACGTACCGTCTGCTGGCCACGGCCGGCCAGGACAAGCTGCTGCGCGTGTGGGTCACGCGCGACGCATACCACATGTTCCAGGTACGTACCGTCTGCTGGCCACGGCCGGCCAGGACAAGCTGCTGCGCGTGTGGGTCACGCGCGACGCATACCACATGTTCCAGGTACGTACCGTCTGCTGGCCACGGCCGGCCAGGACAAGCTGCTGCGCGTGTGGGTCACGCGCGACGCATACCACATGTTCCAGGTACGTACCGTCTGCTGGCCACGGCCGGCCAGGACAAGCTGCTGCGCGTGTGGGTCACGCGCGACGCATACCACATGTTCCAGGTACGTACCGTCTGCTGGCCACGGCCGGCCAGGACAAGCTGCTGCGCGTGTGGGTCACGCGCGACGCATACCACATGTTCCAGGTACGTACCGTCTGCTGGCCACGGCCGGCCAGGACAAGCTGCTGCGCGTGTGGGTCACGCGCGACGCATACCACATGTTCCAGGTACGTACCGTCTGCTGGCCACGGCCGGCCAGGACAAGCTGCTGCGCGTGTGGGTCACGCGCGACGCATACCACATGTTCCAGGTACGTACCGTCTGCTGGCCACGGCCGGCCAGGACAAGCTGCTGCGCGTGTGGGTCACGCGCGACGCATACCACATGTTCCAGGTACGTACCGTCTGCTGGCCACGGCCGGCCAGGACAAGCTGCTGCGCGTGTGGGTCACGCGCGACGCATACCACATGTTCCAGGTACGTACCGTCTGCTGGCCACGGCCGGCCAGGACAAGCTGCTGCGCGTGTGGGTCACGCGCGACGCATACCACATGTTCCAGGTACGTACCGTCTGCTGGCCACGGCCGGCCAGGACAAGCTGCTGCGCGTGTGGGTCACGCGCGACGCATACCACATGTTCCAGGTACGTACCGTCTGCTGGCCACGGCCGGCCAGGACAAGCTGCTGCGCGTGTGGGTCACGCGCGACGCATACCACATGTTCCAGGTACGTACCGTCTGCTGGCCACGGCCGGCCAGGACAAGCTGCTGCGCGTGTGGGTCACGCGCGACGCATACCACATGTTCCAGGTACGTACCGTCTGCTGGCCACGGCCGGCCAGGACAAGCTGCTGCGCGTGTGGGTCACGCGCGACGCATACCACATGTTCCAGGTACGTACCGTCTGCTGGCCACGGCCGGCCAGGACAAGCTGCTGCGCGTGTGGGTCACGCGCGACGCATACCACATGTTCCAGGTACGTACCGTCTGCTGGCCACGGCCGGCCAGGACAAGCTGCTGCGCGTGTGGGTCACGCGCGACGCATACCACATGTTCCAGGTACGTACCGTCTGCTGGCCACGGCCGGCCAGGACAAGCTGCTGCGCGTGTGGGTCACGCGCGACGCATACCACATGTTCCAGGTACGTGCCAGCGGCGGTTGTTCAAACACGTTCCATCGTTTCTCTTTAGAAGAAAAGAGAGAACAGATTGTTTATTCTGTACAAACCAGATGCAAATTACAAAAAAAAACACACTGATACAAATAAGCCAAAAGCCTCGTATTCAACAGATAAAAGATTGACATTGTTGTCCATTGTTTGATGTCAGGGCAGGTCATAATTAAATGGCCACACCAAGACCAAAGACAAAACAATTATTGCGTAATTACTCTGTGTTGCGACCGTCAACAAACAATGGAATCTTTTAACGTTGTTATTTACATATAGGCACATTTACAAACCTTTGTGTTTAAACATTTTTCTATACAGGATGAAATTTAATAGCTGTGCCGAATTAAAATATCTAATTCAGCGTGGTATAAAGTAAATTTAGAGCATGCCACTAAGGAAAGGGATGCGCGTAGGCAAGCGATGTGGAAACGTCGCCACGCGCAATTTTTTTTCGTCGGTCAAAATTAGGTAAATGACTGCGCGCGCGCAAAATTGATTCTTTAATACTTGTCTTATTTGTTTTTATAATGAAAATACATAGTGCTTTTTTACTGAAACGACGATAATTCGTGTCTACTTGAAGGCAATAACTTAGTTTTCACTATCTGAGACCATTTACATGTTTTTTTTTTTTTCAAGAATTTACATTTTGAAAATTATATTTTATAATTATTATGTAATAGTTACTGCACCTCCTATTTCGATTTGGCGCCAGTTTTCAAATTCATCCTGTAGAAGTTGGCATAGTCATAATCGCCATTATATTTTTTTATTTAAAGTTGCAGTACACGGTGAAATTGGTAGACGACATTTTCACAAACACAACACACATGATAATGGTATCCTAAAGTGTCATGTTACCCAGATTGTACGCAAAATGGCGACGGCTAGCTATGACGCCACTACACGCTTTTCACTGTTATGTTACCAGCTCTGATATTACATAACTGTCAAAGTCACAGTGATCTTTATTTACGCTGTCAGAGGTAAAATAAGTGTGAAGGGCCTGTAAGGTAGCATCCCCTGCAAGTGCGTGTGTGTGCAGGACATGCGCACGAAGTACAACCTGGAGCAGAAGTCGTCGCCCACGCCGTCGCAGGAGTCGCTGGCGTCGCTGCGCGCGCCCTCGCCCGCGCCCTCGCCCGCCGCGCCCTTCGCGCCCGCGCCCTTCTGCGTGTACTCGGGCCACTCGTCCGACCTGCTGGACGTGTCCTGGTCCAAGAACTACTTCATCCTGTCCAGCTCCATGGACAAGACGGTCCGCCTGTGGCACATCTCGCGCGGCGAGTGCCTCTGCTGCTTCCAGCACATCGACTTCGTCACCGCCATCGTGTTCCACCCGCGGGACGATAGGTACTTCCTGTCGGGCAGTCTCGACGGCAAGCTGCGGTTGTGGAATATTCCTGATAAGAAGGTACGTCACTGCGACACCTGAGGGGCAGTTCTCGTAATTTTAACAACGTTTACAGTCTCAATCTGTCAAAAATACCTCTAATTTCCCTGCATTTTTGACAAGTTTTTAACATTGATTGTCACTGAGATGAGATTGTGACTAGATTTTGAACGTTTTTAATTACGGGAATTGGCCTTCTGGGGCCTGCCGCCACCTCTTATAGCAGTATTATTTTAATCTTACTTAAATGTAAGAAAGAGATGGAGCTAAAAGAAAAGAGGAATAATAAAAAAATAATAATAATAATAAAATAATTATTGGGACACAGCTTGTGAAACACAAAATACAATCAATAAAATAATAAAAAGTGAAACACACACGTCATGTATAGCTCCATCTCTTTCCACTACTTTACAATGGACGTACGCGACTAACAAAATGATAACAGCCGCATGAGTCACTCGAAGGTTTAGCTTCGCTTGTCGCTATTGGCACGTGGGTCAACCGTCCATATACCAAGACCGATTAGCCATTTAGCATGAGCATGTTTAGCCATTGGTCCCGGCTGTCATTCGAAGATCTTTGACAGTCATAACCGTTATTCAGAACCCTAAAAGTCTGACAACCAGTCTTACCAAGAGGCGGCGGTCAGATAGGCAGTCGCTCCATGTGAAATACAGACGGAAGCCGACTTCAACATTGTTGCGAAAAGGAAGGCAGTTTGATTGGACGTACGAATGCTGTGTATGACCTATTGTTGAGCAACTTCATCCGATTTCTATACTTTTTTAACATTACAGTGCTATGTAGTTCGATGATAAATATTTTTTTTTTGTGAATCAACAAAAAACGTTCCAATGTTCACCTTTCCATCACCTCGTCCATGACAAGTATCACATCACTAACAGATCCAATCCCCACAGGTCGCTGTATGGAACGAAGTGGACGGCAAAACCAAGTTGATAACCGCCGCCAACTTCTGCCAAAACGGCAAGTTCGCCGTGGTAGGCACATACGACGGGCGCTGCATCTTCTACACCACGGACCAGCTGAAGTACCACACGCAGATCGACGTACGCTCCACACGAGGGAAGAACTCCACAGGCCGAAAGATCAGCGGTATCGAACCCATGCCGAACGACGACAAGATCCTCGTCACGTCCAACGACAGCAGAATCCGACTGTACGACCTCCGAGACCTGAACCTCTCCTGCAAGTACAAAGGCTACGTCAACGTGTCCAGCCAGATCAAGGCGTCGTTCTCCCACGACGGCAAATACATCGTGAGCGGCTCGGAGAACCAGTGCATCTACATATGGAAGACGTACCACGACTACTCCAAGTTCACGTCGGTGCGGAGAGACCGGAACGACTTCTGGGAGGGCATCAAGGCACACAACGCGCTGGTGACGTGTGCCGTGTTCGCGCCCAACCCCGACCACATGATCCGCATGATCAGCGAGCGGGAGGAAGAAGCCAAGCTCGCTAACAACGAAGCGGATGACAAAGAGGACGTGGTATGTGCTTTTTTGTAGATTTTGCTATGGTTCTGTAGTAAAAAACAGTATTCTCTTTTTGAGCTTCGCTGCAGTCGGGTGAGAAGGAAACTATCGTCATCATCATTCTCCTACCCTTATTCCAATTTAATCTAGGTCTGCACAACATGTCTTTTTCTTCCATACTTCTCTTTTAGTCTTCATCTCGGTAGTCACTCCCTTTCTAACCGTATCATCTTTCACACAGCCCATCCATGGTTTCATTGGTCTTGTTCTACTCTTAGGCTTCCACATTCATACTCAAAACTCTCCTTGTCACACCCTCCTCCCTCTCCTCTCCTCCCCCCCTCCTCCTCTCTCTTCTCTCCTTGTCCATGTCTCATTCCTCCGCATCACACATGACAACGAATTTCCACACAAATTTTTTCAGTCACCGGAGCCACTGTCAGACTTCCTCCTAAATACTCATTTCTTATTCTATCCATTCATGTAACACCACACATCGTTCTTAGCATTCTCGGCTCAGTTACATGTTGCACCTTTCATTCATCCCTTTTTGTGACTCAACATTCTGATCGGGTAAAAAGGAAACCATCATTCATTCATCATTCATTACTGCGTTCATTTTAATCCTTTTTTTTTTTAATAAGTTTTTGCACTTTCCGGTTCCGTGTTTCTTAATTTATTCTGATATAAAGCGGCAGTCTTCTATTATAATCGGTGACATCTGGCAAAATATGCCTAACCGTTCGGAGATTACAGGCGTGAGGAGTATGTTGTGAAATAAATAGTTAGAGATTGATGTGTTGGTTGCAGAAGGGCGGCGAGGGCGGCATGGTGGCGTCGTCGCAGACGGGCCACGTCCTGGTGAGCGCGGACTTCAGCGGCTGCATCAAGGTGTTCGTGCACAAAGCCAAGCCCAAGCACTCCTCGCTACCTGCCTCCGCGCTCGCCTGAAACCTTCCACGGCAGCTTGCTAAATGTTCTTCCTCCGAAACTTCTCCACTTCCGAGGCGTCATCGGTGGCACCCTGACCGCAGACCTGACAGAGTGCCGACCCACCTGCCAAGTTTACAGCCCAGTCTTATATATCTTCATCAGTTTTCAAATTATTTCCTTTATCAAGTCAGGCCACAAAATACCATTTGAAGCTACTGTACGGAGCAGATTAATGCATAGAAAACTATTTTTATTACTTGATAATAAAGATCAAAATAGTATACACTTTTGACTAATGTCGCTAAAATATTTTTAATGGCGTGGCCATTAAAAGAAATAATTATAGATGTCAGAGTCAGTCGGTGTCACATTTTTAATTATTTCTGTCATTTAAAGAAGATGGCTGAATATAATTCCGCAGTAATGACATTACGACGCAATTTATACGAGTCGATAGAGCAGATTCTATCGCGCACTGAGCAGACAACACCAGTCATTAAAGTGACGCACATATTTTGGCTGTGTTTGTACGGTTGTGTGTATCGGTTGCTATTACACACCATAACCAAAATTACGCGTCATAATTCCCATACAAGTGCAAACGCGTTGCTGCCTAACTTACCTTACTTACCCCAAAACGCGACGTAATGTAGGCCTGATAGGTTATTTTTAATTTTAAAAACATTGTAGGCAAGCACGCCGAACTTTAGCCGCAAATTTTCTGTAGATATGTCGCTAGACTTACATGAAGATGCCAAACTGAACCAACCTGGGTCAGTCCGATCTAATAGGATGCGTGCATGTTGGTCGGATCAGACGGATTTGAAGGTAGAATTGACCGTGTCTGGGTAGCCTTTAGAGTGTGAACGTCACGCATCTGTCGGTTTTAACTTGACCGGCCTTCCCGTTGCGCAAGCGCATAGCCGTACCAGATGTACTGTACACCCAGGGCTGTATTCCAAAAATACATGTTATTCTTCTTTATTTCACGTCTCCTAAAAATCCAGATGTTTTTAAAACCACGGTACATATGATGTACTCGGCTGCCTAAAATTTGATATAATTTCTCAAAGGTTGACGTGAAATCAGAAAATTTTCGAAAGCAGAACAAGATGCCTTTAAACTACAAACCTATAGACCATTACTCACCTGATATTATAAAAGGAATAGTGAGTTTGTTTGTTGGTTGTCTAGGAAAACTAAAAACTTGACGTAAAGGCAGAGCCGCGAACACAGCTAGTATTATTTTTTATTAGTAACGAAGCTTCGAGATCTATAAAGCCTATAAACGAGATTTGTCTAGCAGTTCGATAAGACAATTGTAAGATGCTTCAGGGTGTCAAACGGCCTTCAAAGTTTCTTGTTAATGAATTCGCGAAGGACAGCTATACTCAATATAAGTCAATGATAGAAATTGGGACAGTAAAGCCAAAATACTACGTATCCACGTAAGAAACTGTAGGACTTTTGACTGTGTTTTAGAACAGTGTGATAGATGTTAGTTTAGCGTCGTAATAAGTAGTGACGTGATAACTGAGATTAAAGTATGGAAGCGGCACTTCAACGATATTAAATATCAACAGCCGTCAGGAGATCGTTATCTAAGAAAATATTTTGAAGGGAAAGGAAGGGAAATGAAGATTTTTATATGGAGCCCTGGCATACCTACTGTCTCGCCATTTTGACTTTTTTTTTTCAAAATGGCGGCTACTCATGAAAACATACCGCATACATTGAAAAAAAATCTAAATGGCGCGACAGTAGGTTTGCCACGTACCTTCAAAGCGCTGTAGTCTACAACCCGCAAGAGTTAACTTGAGCCCTCTCGCTCCCGCGCGGTTAGCTCTCGCCATCGACGCCTCAGTACCGCGCGCTGACGTCATCCGAGCGAAGTATCGGGTTACCTCTAGCGGGTTGATCTTGATGTATTGAAGATGAAGACGATCGTTTTGAAGTTTATTTGATATTCTCAAAATGTAAATACCATTTCAAATGTTATGGCTCCAACAATGTTTTGTAGCAATTATTTATGCAGAACGCGGCAAATAACTGATCGGTATAAGTTAAAACTATGTGTTGTGTTTGTATTATACGTATAGACAATATGTAAATCTCAAATCGTGAATATGTTTAGTATAAAAAAAATTATGCAACTTATTTTATACCTTTACTGTAAAATCTTTACGTTTACTTGTCAGTACGCAGCCAATAATGTCACGAGTTTTAGAAATGTTTCGGCTTGTAGAGCGCCATCAGCGGAGGTCGCCACATAGCATCTGCAATAGTGTTGCTCGACTATCGATTGACTCTCGATAGTATTTCAATACTATTAATGAATAAAATTTAAAAAATATATTAATATTATTATTTATTAAATATTATTTATTCTAGGTAATGATGACTTGGGGAATGAATGTGCTTGGGGGAGGCCTATATCCAGCAGTGGACGTCTTTCGGCTGAAATGATGATGATGACTTATATCCGGATGCAATACTAAATTTTCGTCAAATATAGAAGGGGTAATAATATCCAACTCAATACTATCGATAGTATTGCTCTTCATCAATAGTATTACTCATGTCTGATGATTGATACTATCGATAGTATTGTAAAATTCCAATACTTTCGATAGTCCTATCGATATTGTTACTAGTTTTCAAGGTCAACTATCAATAGATCAACTATCGATAGTTAGGCAACACTAATCTGCAATTTACCGGCGAATCATGTCACTAAAACCTTATTATGAAAGTAAATTGAAGTGTCCATAGAGAGCGTTTTTTGACACCGTAAAGTTAAACCTCGACGCACAGTGAATCAAACACTGCGTCGAGGTTTGACTTTATGGTCGATTAAAATGCGTTTCTTGATCGATTTATGCGATATACAGCATAGGGTTTTTTTTTTTTTTTTTTGTGAAATCGAACACTGTGCGACGCCATCATTTTCGTGACAGCCGTTACTGGGGCCGATATGTGGCGGCGACCGCACTTCTAAGACACCATACCTTTTCACCATAGGTTCTCAACCATATTTCGGCCCACTTTTAGAATATGTTTTTTCTAGAGCCCCCTTTTTTTACATATCATCTGTTGCGAATCTGAAACAGCTATTGTCACGATTATATTTAAACGTGTAATATTATATAGTTGTAAGACAGGATATATTATTTTCTCTAGGTCTTCTGAAAGCCTCAAACACCCACGAGGGGCGCTATCGCCCACGTTGAGAACCTATGCTTTACAGTCTCCTAAACTTGATGTGTCATGTTAACGCCCGGGTACTGTTAGTATGTGGTTGTCTGATTTCAGCCAACTTGTATCGACCAGTCGCAAAATTATGTGTACGTAAGGCCGAGATAAATAAACACTACTTAAGGCTGTGCATTCTGAAAGTTGGCAACGTCGCTAATAGCTGTCAAATATTTCGATGTATTGATCAATCAACATAATTATTACTGTATTGTATGGTATGGGTTGATTTTTCAATAGACAGATAACTTTCTCAGAAGAATAAATATTGCAGTTTGACAGCTTTAGTGTGGATTAAAATATGCCAAATGTCACATTTATTCTTCAGATAAACGTTACCGGACTGTTGAAAAATAAGCCCTAAATTAAATAATGAAATATCGCCGCCCTGTGTTGTACTAAAATATTGAATAAGAATTGCAATAATAACACTGGATTAGGTATTATAACAGTTTTAAATGTAAAATATCATTTGGACGCTTTCCAAGATTTACTTTTATACTCGTAAAACAAAATATTCAGTGTCACAATATTAGTTATTGCAATTTTAAATCAATATTTTAGTATAAAAAGCTATATTTTATGAATAAATTAATTTAGTAATATTGATTCATCAATCAAAAAAGCGAAATGTTTGACAGATATTTGCGGTGTTATCAACTTCAGAATGCACCTTCTTTACATATGGTTTGGCTAAGATATGCTACCGTCTCTGTCTCCCTCTTGTAGTTTGAGAGTTGCGCGACAGTGACGGGGATACCGCTTACCAGTAGAATGAGCTAAGTAACCTGTATTTATCTCAAGGCAAGTGTATATAGACAGAGTTAGTTAGTACACAGTATTTTATAGCGGCTTACCCATACATACTATAAATAAACTGATCTACGTGAAGTCAATTGCATAACTAATACCAATAATTAATATCCATCATCAGATTAGGTGACTGGTATGTTTTACACTTCGTTTGAATTTTCGGATAGGGGCCATTCAAGTATTACATAAGCACTACAGGGGGGCGGGGGGACT
Source organism: Oligia fasciuncula (assembly GCA_963082905.1). Lineage (NCBI taxonomy): Eukaryota > Metazoa > Arthropoda > Insecta > Lepidoptera > Noctuidae > Oligia > Oligia fasciuncula. The sequence goes on from OY720400.1 coordinate 19,654,700, forward strand.
TTGCTTTACTTATTTTTGATGACATGGGGGATGGGTGGTCTGGATACAAAATTTTGTCAACAACGGCAACCCTACTTGTCTATGCTTGAAAACGAAACGCATTTATAATTGATGCTGCTCCTCATGAATCATTATAGAAACCAGACCACATTGAAAAATGCATGTATGCATAGCGCAATCCACGAAGACGCGCCCCACGCTTCTTCCTAATCGCTTACAGTACAAGTGTGCAACATTCCGCTAGTGTTTTAGTTTTGTCGATACACAGTTATTAGTGGGTAATTAGTGTGTATAAAAAAACTAAAACACTAGCGGAATTAACTAGCGACAACTACTAGCGATTAATGAGAGTGGGGCGCGTCTTCGTGGATCTGTACCAATGATTACGTAAGCATTGGGGTAAGCGCTTTGCTTACTTTTGCTGACGAGGGGGAGGGGGTGATTAATAATTGCAAAAAATCTGCCTACGTAATACTTGAATGGCCCCATAGAGAAAATATTATATGTATATTGAGAATAATTATACGTACAGGGTGTATGTGTATCGCCAACCCAGACTATCAATCTGAAAACTTTCTCCATGGGACCAACATCGTAATCGAGAAAAAATAATCAGCCGTCGCATACATTTGGGTCGAGTAAGTTTTGAAGTTTTGTATGGACGACTGATTTTTCGCTAGATTTTGGTCCTATGGAAAAAGTTGTTCAGTGTAACCTGTATTGTAACCCATGGTATTTACTCTGATTCGAATGTATTATGGTTTGGTTGCAACCGGGTATTTATTAATGATTATGTATACCACGATCATTGTTTTAAATAATATATCTCAGAACATAAGGTAACTTAAATGAGTTATAAAGTTATCCGTACCATTTTACGCAGACGTGGCTAGTTTTTTAGTTACACAACTTACAAGTAAAGTAATAAATTGGCTTATGCTTGTCCTTCTCGAATTTAATTACTTTTATTTTCAAATTTTTATCTATCTTCACTCATTTTAGCTTGAGCTGAAGATAAAAATGCACCCTTCGTATATCAAATTCATTACTATTCGGTAATTCTTCTGAAATGTAGTACCTGTCTATGTTATTGGAATGAAGGATCTTAACGCGGGTTGCGGTAGGATTTGACTGGTAGAAATCGACATTTATGGAAAGAGGTTTATGCCCCCTCCATGCGCGTTTCTGTTTCTTTCTATTATACACGAGTGTTTGCGTGCGAGTATCGCGCAACTTCGTTCCTGACGGGGGCCCCCGACCGCACACCGCATTTTATAAAATGTCATTGCTATTACGTCGGCACTTGTGTCTCGATAAGTTTTCGTATGTTCTGCGACATGTTTCGTTTCTATCTCAATAACTGATAGTATGTGTATATTTATCGGCCAAGATGTCTTCTCTCATTCTTCTAAAGCATTCTAATTTTGTCGTTGTAGGCTCAATTTAATGCGAAGAGTTTGATGGGTCTTAACTATTGTTCCAGTAAAATATTCACTGACGGTATCTGTCACTGATGCCGAAAGTTGTCAGTCCTATAAAAACACATAACACGTCCTTTGAATAACTGTTCCAAAAGCTAAAGATAAAGCACCGGAACTGTTTCAGGATGATACAGCCCGATTCAAACTTTATGTCAGCTCTGAAGTGCGCTACTCGCTGCGCAGTACCGCACCCCTCCCCCCGCTGCCCAGTACCTCCCCCGCTGCGCAGTACCTCCCCTCTCCCCCGCTTCGCAGTACCTCCCCTTCCCCCACTGCGCAGTACCTCCCCTCGCTGCGCAGTACCTCCCCCTCCCCCATTCCCCGCTGCGCAGTACCTCCCCCCTCCCCCCGTTGCGCAGTACCTCTCTCCTCCCCCGCTGACGTAAATTTGTTACTGCGCAGCGACTCTCCTCATGCTGCGAGCCGCCATAAAGTTTGAATCGAGTAATACCTTTTACATCTGTATTATAATACTTATTTATAACCGTTATAAACATTCTTCGCCGATAAATATACGTTGCTTATCACACTAAATTGTATAATATACTTAGGATAAAATATTAAATGTATATTTTTATTTTAGGCTGTGTTTTCTTTTATTATTTAAAGACTAAACAAAATTATTTTCGTTAAGTTCTTGCCCTATGTGAATGAAGTATTGTTTTGTATGTAATAAGTGTACATTTAGTGTTGTATAAAGATCATGATGCCATCATAATTAAATTGGAATATATTTTTAAATCGCATTTACCTTCATAAATAAATAATCGTTACATACATTTCGTTTTAATAAAGTTGATACAGACCAGTTTTGTTTCTAGGTTCTGCTATAACAGGCGAGTATCGGATTCTTTGTGGCGATGACCTGCGATGGTGATAAGTTTACGCTAAATATTAGAGACTAAGTTTTGTGTCGAGATTGGTTATTCGAGATTCTCGTGATCGAGATTTCGCCTTTTTAATAAGGCGTTTTTTTTTTAACAAAATTCTTAAACTTAATTGAAATGAACTACACCCACTTTGTGTAGTGTTATATTATGGAAAGAAAACAAAAACATAAATCAAACCTCGAAACAAACAACATTTATGTACCTAATAATTATCTGCACTACGCATACATAACGCACACTAAATCCATTATTAATTATATAGGTAGGTACTATCACAGACTTGGTACTATACTTTTCGATAGTGAGCAATCGCGCGCACGCTTTCTCGAGATTGTCTTCAAACGTGAATGAATATCAAAAAGGCTCGAAATCTGGATTGCATTCCCTACCTGTCACTGGCTTGCTTTTTGGAGTGTACACATACAACATACATCTATCGGCGATCAAACTCAAAGCATTTATTTCAAATAAACCAATTACAGGCACTTTTGAATTGTCAAGGTGTCGGTCAGTCAGAAAGATGAAGCTAGTTTCCTATTCCAAACCGTAGGTGCCTATGGAGAAGAACGGGCACGAAACTATGGAGTTTCTGGACTCTCATTCATTTTTCAGAATTTCAGCTGTTGTTGACTAGTGAGCAAAGTAATGCTTAGGTTAAGTTAAAACTGCGACCACCTACGCACGAGCCTGCGCCGCGGAGCGGCTGGCGAGTGCCAGAAACGACTAAATTGTATTTTCACACCACCTGCTCGAAAATGTCAAATTATGTGTCAAGCAACCTTAACCTAAAGTGAGTCATTAGTGGCCGTGGGCACAGCCGGTCAATAATGTTGTACTGGATTTCATTATGACCCGCTGGTCAATAATGTGATTTGAATTTGGAATCTCACATGCTCAGCTAAATTGGCAGTATAGTACTAACAAACACCCTATGGTGCCAGAAAGAGGAAAGCTATTCTCAATACCGTTACTACGCGTGGATGATATTCTCGATTTCCTACAAAATCATAACGACTGCTTCTTCATATCGTTGCCATGTTTTCGAAGACATAATATTGTAAGAATAATTAGATAACTACGAACCATTTTTTTAAAGGAATGGAATAACATTAAAACTGGCATTAATAATAACAAATACCGTACCGCGCCGTAATACCGTAATAGTAATTGGCTGTAACATTAGTTAATTTATTTTAAGTAAACTGCGCAAAGACTGCTGTGGATTTTGTGAATAAATAAATAATAAAACCTATCTACATATTACTACAGTCGATTTATCACATTTTATCAAAAATACTCTATTTTCAAGAGCGTCTCCAATGACGTTCTAAATTCAAAATGCATACAGCCAATCATCCAAAACCATTCTACCAGCCCTGTATAAAGCTTAGTTTACACAAACGCCACTTCCATGAGAGTGATATCAATAGACACACACGGCAAAACCGTAGAAGAGACTTTTTTTTTGAAAATCGAATTGATCGTGTCTTGGCTACTTATTGGTAGACGCAATAAAGGCGCGAACTTTTCGCATTTAAACTTTAAATTTATCAACAAAGTATTATAAAATGTCGAGTGATGAAAGTGATTGTACTCCTGAATTCATTACAACCGAAGCTAATAATATTTCCAATGATTTACTGCCGGAAAAGTCAAAGGAAACTTATATAAAAGCCTACGACAATTTCCAAAAATGGAAAAGTACGAAAGGCGTCACGTCCATTTCGGAACCAGTTCTATTTTGTTTTTCGTACTATGGCTATTATTTTCTCACAGTAGGTGTAAAAAGTAGAGTATCCTCCTCTGGGCTAAAGGTGTCTTTGCCTTGGGCTAGCTTGAATCCCTCGCTGCATTCAGGATTCTTGTATTAACTCCCTCGCTTCGCTCGTGAGTTAAATCCCGAATCCTTCATTGCACTCGAGATTCAATATGACGCCCGTGACATAAGACACAACTTTAGCCCCTCGGTGCATAATCTACTATTAAAAAAAATATGGAAAAAAGAGATTATCGTTAGCAGGCTATCGAGAACCGAATTAGACGAGGTTAATTATTTTAAAAAAATGCTTAGGTTAGGTTAAAACTGTGTCACGCACGAGCCGAGCGAGCGAAGCGAGCGGTGCCGCGTCAGCGGCCGGCGAGTGCCAGAAACGACTAAATTATATAGAAAAAAAACAGGCTACCCGAAACAACTAGTTAGACGAGATTCATTATTTAGAAAAAATACTACCAGAATACTTATATTATTATTACCTGTTTAGAATTTGTCCCAGTGGAAAAACATCCTTGTAATAAAACGTCTTCAAAGTTAGATCTTAAGCTTGAAATGGCTGCCTTAAAACTGCGAAAACTGACGATACTAAATATTTGGCAAATGTAATTTTGCGTAAAATTAGTTATTCCAACTGAAATATTTGACTAAATAAAAATTGGTAAAAGTAGGTACTAGTTGGTAAACAAGTTATTGTTTAAACGTTCACTTGCAAACATTAGGTTTGGGTTACAATTATTTGTGAAGAGATTTTTTGCTAAGTAATAATTTGTCAAATGAAATTATGCGGAAAATTGTTTGGGAAGTGATAATTTGGCAATTTCTTTTTGGTTAAACAAGGGAGACCCATATCTTGGAAACGTGACTATGGATCTTCAAAGCCCTTTGCAAGTTCTTTCATCAACCTCTTCGGAGAGTTTAGTCCTACCTACTACTCTTGTACTCTTGAGAGCAGTAATGGCTCAGTGGCAATGACCCCAACTTACAAGGGTCGTGTCGTGTAGGTTCGAACCCAGGCACACAGGAGTAAATTTTATTATCCCAGGCAGGCGCTATACTTTGTGTAATTTCATCACCACTGCTCTCGAAACGGTGAAAGGAAAACACCGTGAGGAAACCGGAACGTGACATCTACCAACCCGCATTGGGCCCGCGTGGTAGATTATAGCCCACTCCCTTTCGGAGGCCTGTATCCCAGCAGTGGGAATTTTATAGGCTGATTATGTACTACTCTTGTTGGTAGTTGTAGCTGTACAGAAAGCGTCACTATGTCCTAACCCCTCAAGTTTTAAAATGTTACACTGCTACAACATTGAATTCCTTACGAATAATCTAAAGAATACTTCAAAAAGAGTCCATTGTGTTGACTCGGATTCGAACCATCGCATCACCGAACGTCGTCATACTCATACCGGCAGTTTGACGAACTAGCCAGCGAGCCCATACGAATTGCGATGAAATTGTTATCTACTATCGGCTGAGTCATTATATCTTTAGGTCCCTGTCTAATCGAAAGATGTTATAATTTGAGGGTATCCATTAATTTTACTTACTTACGTTGTCTTTATAAAATTAATCCATACCTTCAAGTTAGAACTTTGTATACGTTCACTTAAAACGGCGAAGAGTAAACGACTACTATTTATCAATTATTTTTTTAAATGATTTCTGATTTTATGAGAACTAAAATAGTTGTTCTGTTTGTTGTAAAATAAGATCATAGTTTTGTTAAATAATAGCAATAATAAATATTAATAAAGTATTTTATTTTTCTTGATTTTTTAATTCTTTATAAATAATTACTACTTAAAACAAAATAGAAAAATATATCAAAATAATATAATGAACAAAAAGCACATTTCGTGCCTATATAGGATTTGAACTTCCAATCTTATGCACGGTAAGCGGTCTTGAAACCTCCAGTCTATTTAGACGATGAATAAGTTGTCGTAAATGTTAACCCTATTACTGTTGCTTGTCGTCGCAAAAGTATTGTTTTATTGAAAAAAACAATAATAAAAACAGAATTAAAAAAAAAAACTTACTTAAACTTATTTATTCACTAAAACAATACCTACATTATTTAAAATAAAATGTTTTTGCAAAATACAAAAACCAACTTGGGCCTATCACGGATTTGAACGCACATGTCTTTTGGTGGGGTAACTACTTAATGGAGCTGTGTGTACATACGGGTTACAGGGAACTGAAGAAAAAAAAAAATCACTTTAAAAAATATAATTTATTTTATCAACATTAAAATATGGAGTGCAATCAGGAATGTTTAACTTCATAACAATATTGAATACAAAATTATGATAATAATATGTCTTACTTTAAAGTTTTCATAAAAAACATGTTTCTACTTTACAAATATAGTATAGGTATTCCTCGTAGCTATTCATAAATTCTTAAAAAACTAGAAATAAAAACTTATTACGAAGGTTGAGGGTTGGGACGACTTAGAATCAAAATCGAATAGCAAAAAAACCGGTGGGTACTGGGAATATAAGTACGTGGCAACACTAGCCTAGGCGGATATTGAGGGACGATGCTTTCCTAAGTTAGCTCGATATATTTCATAATATTATCTACATTAAAATCATACATGCACACTTAGTATTGCGCCTTTTTTCCGAATGGGTTGGCAGTGATACATTAAACACTCGTTGCTAGTAGCTCCCATTATGTACGACGAGGCTCGACCCCTATGGTCGAGCCTCGTCGTTTATCGTCCACTATTCCAAACTTCGGACTGATATTGAGACAGAAGACCCCTTAACACGTTGGCCGATCTAGGAATCAAACCCGGGATCTTACGATCACAGCAGCTGTACTTGCGCCCACTAGATCAACGACGCTGTCATTGTTAACTCATTATTTTACATCAGGTTAAGTAGCCTTCCCATCAATGTTTGAAGGGAGCAAAGCGGAATCGGAATTCCGCTAGTTTTTAGCAGCCTATAGTGACAGTACAGTAAGTGTTGTGTTTTGTTAGTATAATACGATCAACAATAGTACTAGATTTCCGATGATCGCATCATAAACGGCCGGAAAAATGAGACTAACAAATACAAAAAAATAAAGCAATATAGTTTTTTCAACCTTAATACTTAGAAATTAAGCTTTAATTTTCCATAAATATTTTTGTTCTACTTTAAAAATACGTTTACTATTCAATCAAAGTAGTAAACATATTGCTAACGATAATGAACTTTATGTTTTAAAGTTAAGGTTTATAATAGAATCCAGGTATATGCAATCGCAGCCACATAAGAGATTTTTTGGTTACTAATAATAAATCTAGTGCTATTGTTGATCGAAGTTAGTACAACAAAAAAAGTGTTATCGATTGACATAAAACGTTCAAACAACTATTTGTAGAGCTCGTTAATAAATTAAATCTTTAATAAAATTACATGTAATTAAAATATCCCGTAGTCCGTGTTTTATGTTTTGTACTAGAATATATTTATCACAAAAATAATTATAGTCTATGATCATAATTCTTTTTTGACGTGACAACGTCTTAAATTAGGTTGCGACTGGGAGTCACTTATGAAAAAGTGTAACGCTCGGTAACGTTACGATGAGTCACCGAACGAGAGAGAGGCCCGCCGAATGCCTTGCGTCTCTCTCCCACTCAACTATGATCGGATGATCGGTCGTTGTCACGTAAAATCTTCGCCCGTAAAACCGACTTTACAGGCAACCATTTTTTTATATGGCAGGAGTTCGATTGATTTTCAATGATTGCGAATAAGACAAGCTGTTGAATAGAAATACTAACGTAACAACTGTGTTCGAGTCTTTGCTTATTATTTATTAATAATAATAAAGGAAACGCTTACTTTATTATTATTATTTTTTTACAGAATTTACGGTACAGCTGATATTTTTTCGCAATTCAAGGGTTGGTCCCATAGTAACAGTTGTTCATAATGATGACTACAATGACCATTAAGAGGTTTTCAGTTATTTCAAATAAACCTTGTATAGGGTGTACAAAAACCCATCACCAACGCGAAATCTACGCATTCAGTACCTACATGTAACTAAGTTCACTTTGTAAAATGCAAAAATGAAATAAATAAATAATTGCTGGGAAAGACATTTCAACGTTGAAAAACCGCAGTTAAATTTAGCGTGCAATGTACCGCACGTAGAATACTGCGCTTATTTGTTTATAGAACAGCCCAACGTGGTCTTTTTCGCCCTTTACAAGGTACAGATAATGCATTCACACGATATTTATAATCCATGTAATGAAAGGTACAAAATGACGATTGATATTGTTACAGTAAACCTGCTTTAATTAAACGAGGATGTGGATCACCATCTTTTAAATTCACTATGAAAAATTGAGAGCTTTTTCTTTATACCTACGGTATTATTTGTAAAGCTGCCGCTAATTCTTTGCCCATGTCCAGCACAAGACGTTTATGGATGTAAGCTACGCCTTCCAGGGCGGCTTGTAGGCGGCGCGGCGCTTGTCTCGCCGCTCGGCTCGCTCGGACGGCTCGAGTGGCTCGCCTGACTCGCGTGGCTCGCGTGGCTCGGGCCGGTCGCTCGTGGGCTCCTCGCTGAGCGCGCGATGTAACTCGGACACGTCGCCACTGCCGTCCAGGTTCGGTGGCTTCGTTAAAAGCTGGAACGCATGATAAGTTCATACTAAATACTACTGTTGTGCAATCGCTTTGCATATCGAGTGTATAATTATCATCTACTATTTGCTATCAATAATCTGCTCGAACTGTATTTCACACTAATATAAATCGTTACTTTTAAAATAAGAATATCGCACAGAGACCAGCAGACACTTCTGATAACAGAATTTGGAAATCCAGATCTTCTTGAAATATTATTCAACAGAACTAGCTTTTCTAGCATCAGGTTGTGGGTGCTAAGCCTGGCATGCGATAAGTGCACAATCAAACAAAGATATAACAAGTTACAACTAACTGAAACCTTGAAACAACAACATTGAAACAAAAGTAGCACAGTATTGTTCCGTAATATGTTTTTGTGTTGCTCTCAATATATATTATACAGTGTGTCTTCATAATGTGCACATATCGAAATGAGGGAAACTAAGCTTAATTTTATCGACGGAAAAAATATAAAAAAAAATCTAAAAAAATAAAAATTGTAGCATTTTTAAAATTATTTTTCGCTGCTGTGACCCCTGTGTAAACAATCGCCCCTTAATTGAGAATTATGTTTTTTTTTTAACAAAAATCTGATACTTTTTCATCAATTTTTACAATAATTGTAAAATTACTCAATAAAAGCCCCGATTACCTACCCTTTTTGATTACTTTAAATTATTCTCCATCGTATCAGATTTCTAAACGTAAAAATACCATGTTTATAACTCAATCACAACATTTTGTATCAACTGTTAAAGAAAGGCCTTGCAATCACCATACTATAGCAGGTAAAGATCCTTTTAAATATTTTTTTATTTTTTCCGTCGATAAAATTAAGCTATGTTTCCATCATTTCGTTATGTGCACATTATGAAGACTCACACTGTATAGGGATATTGCAGTGTTGCACGTGAGTCACATCATCACAGTGATTAAAACAATTTATGAAACATTTATTCATCTTAGGGCTGAGTTTTCCAACGCCAGATAATTTTACCTGAGGAATAGATTTAAATTTTTAACGAGACGTCAATTTTATTCCACGAATAAATATTATATGTCGATTGAAAAATCAGCCCTTAAGATTATATTTACATAATATATAAGTTAACAGACTTAAAATAATAATATGTCCACGTATATAAAACAAAACAAAGAATAAATAGGGCATCTCACACCAAAGGTCTGCCTCACTTCCATTATGGTCGTTATTAAGCGTCGTTAACAATGTTAAGAAACGTTCGTTTCCCATGTATACGAGGCTTTAAATAAAACTCACAATGTGAAATAAAACAAAACAAAAAAAAGATGTATGATTACCAGTCTAACGTACTGTTGAAGCTCATTGTCGCTGAGTCCGTCAAAGTTGAGTGTGTCGCGCCGCTCGTCCGTCCGGCCGGCTGAGCGAGCGTCCGGCCGGACAGCCGCGCGCGTGTCCGGCCGGACAGCCGCGCGCGCGTCCGGCCGGACAGCTGCGCGCGCGTCCGGCCGGACGTCGCTGCGGCCGTCCGCGCGCACGAGGCCTCGCTCCGGCAACGTCAGCGACGGCACTTTCACGAACTCCGGTCCCGGGGTCGACACTATAAACGAGTTTACTACTTACACAAAGACCACGAACCACGATTAAACCACGATTTGTAATAACACGGTTTAACATTCTCGAAACAAGTAACTCTAATTTGTGATGGACAGGTAGGTGCATGGTAATCTTGAATAATATTTGACTGGTTATTTTATTATTTTTCTTAGATAATTTCCAATTATTTATTATTATTCTTTAGAAAAATGAAATTAAAAAAAATATTGCCACAAAAAAAAATTAAAACTCAAAAAATAAAAAAAAAATTGCGAAGTCTATGCTAGACAGAAACAGCACCAATAGTATCAGACATCACAATACAGGAGCGCCCAGTAACTTCCCGCCATTCAGTACAATGATCAAGAGTGTTTAGGTTATAAAAGAGCAACCGGAATCATAGCGATCAATATTAAGGTACCACGAGTGCCGGTATGGCGAGTGCCTGGCGCCACTGCGTAATGTTACCGGTGTGTGCGCGGGCGAGGTCGGGCCCGTGCGTGAGTATGGCGAGTGCCTGGCGCCACTGCGTAATGTTACCGGTGTGTGCGCGGGCGAGGTCGGGCCCGTGCGTGAGTATGGCGAGTGCCTGGCGCCACTGCGTAATGTTACCGGTGTGTGCGCGGGCGAGGTCGGGCCCGTGCGTGAGTATGGCGAGTGCCTGGCGCCACTGCGTAATGTTACCGGTGTGTGCGCAGGCGAGGTCGGGCCCGTGCGTGAGTATGGCGAGTGCCTGGCGCCACTGCGTAATGTTACCGGTGTGTGCGCGGGCGAGGTCGGGCCCGTGCGTGAGTATGGCGAGTGCCTGGCGCCACTGCGTAATGTTACCGGTGTGTGCGCGGGCGAGGTCGGGCCCGTGCGTGAGTATGGCGAGTGCCTGGCGCCACTGCGTAATGTTACCGGTGTGTGCGCGGGCGAGGTCGGGCCCGTGCGTGAGTATGGCGAGTGCCTGGCGCCACTGCGTAATGTTACCGGTGTGTGCGCGGGCGAGGTCGGGCCCGTGCGTGAGTATGGCGAGTGCCTGGCGCCACTGCGTAATGTTACCGGTGTGTGCGCGGGCGAGGTCGGGCCCGTGCGTGAGTATGGCGAGTGCCTGGCGCCACTGCGTAATGTTACCGGTGTGTGCGCGGGCGAGGTCGGGCCCGTGCGTGAGTATGGCGAGTGCCTGGCGCCACTGCGTAATGTTACCGGTGTGTGCGCGGGCGAGGTCGGGCCCGTGCGTGAGTATGGCGAGTGCCTGGCGCCACTGCGTAATGTTACCGGTATGTGCGCGGGCGAGGTCGGGCCCGTGCGTGAGTATGGCGAGTGCCTGGCGCCACTGCGTAATGTTACCGGTGTGTGCGCGGGCGAGGTCGGGCCCGTGCGTGAGTATGGCGAGTGCCTGGCGCCACTGCGTAATGTTACCGGTGTGTGCGCGGGCGAGGTCGGGCCCGTGCGTGAGTATGGCGAGTGCCTGGCGCCACTGCGTAATGTTACCGGTGTGTGCGCGGGCGAGGTCGGGCCCGTGCGTGAGTATGGCGAGTGCCTGGCGCCACTGCGTAATGTTACCGGTGTGTGCGCGGGCGAGGTCGGGCCCGTGCGTGAGTATGGCGAGTGCCTGGCGCCACTGCGTAATGTTACCGGTGTGTGCGCGGGCGAGGTCGGGCCCGTGCGTGAGTATGGCGAGTGCCTGGCGCCACTGCGTAATGTTACCGGTGTGTGCGCGGGCGAGGTCGGGCCCGTGCGTGAGTATGGCGAGTGCCTGGCGCCACTGCGTAATGTTACCGGTGTGTGCGCGGGCGAGGTCGGGCCCGTGCGTGAGTATGGCGAGTGCCTGGCGCCACTGCGTAATGTTACCGGTGTGTGCGCGGGCGAGGTCGGGCCCGTGCGTGAGTATGGCGAGTGCCTGGCGCCACTGCGTAATGTTACCGGTGTGTGCGCGGGCGAGGTCGGGCCCGTGCGTGAGTATGGCGAGTGCCTGGCGCCACTGCGTAATGTTACCGGTGTGTGCGCGGGCGAGGTCGGGCCCGTGCGTGAGTATGGCGAGTGCCTGGCGCCACTGCGTAATGTTACCGGTGTGTGCGCGGGCGAGGTCGGGCCCGTGCGTGAGTATGGCGAGTGCCTGGCGCCACTGCGTAATGTTACCGGTGTGTGCGCGGGCGAGGTCGGGCCCGTGCGTGAGTATGGCGAGTGCCTGGCGCCACTGCGTAATGTTACCGGTGTGTGCGCGGGCGAGGTCGGGCCCGTGCGTGAGTATGGCGAGTGCCTGGCGCCACTGCGTAATGTTACCGGTGTGTGCGCGGGCGAGGTCGGGCCCGTGCGTGAGTATGGCGAGTGCCTGGCGCCACTGCGTAATGTTACCGGTGTGTGCGCGGGCGAGGTCGGGCCCGTGCGTGAGTATGGCGAGTGCCTGGCGCCACTGCGTAATGTTACCGGTGTGTGCGCGGGCGAGGTCGGGCCCGTGCGTGAGTATGGCGAGTGCCTGGCGCCACTGCGTAATGTTACCGGTGTGTGCGCGGGCGAGGTCGGGCCCGTGCGTGAGTATGGCGAGTGCCTGGCGCCACTGCGTAATGTTACCGGTGTGTGCGCGGGCGAGGTCGGGCCCGTGCGTGAGTATGGCGAGTGCCTGGCGCCACTGCGTAATGTTACCGGTGTGTGCGCGGGCGAGGTCGGGCCCGTGCGTGAGTATGGCGAGTGCCTGGCGCCACTGCGTAATGTTACCGGTGTGTGCGCGGGCGAGGTCGGGCCCGTGCGTGAGTATGGCGAGTGCCTGGCGCCACTGCGTAATGTTACCGGTGTGTGCGCGGGCGAGGTCGGGCCCGTGCGTGAGTATGGCGAGTGCCTGGCGCCACTGCGTAATGTTACCGGTGTGTGCGCGGGCGAGGTCGGGCCCGTGCGTGAGTATGGCGAGTGCCTGGCGCCACTGCGTAATGTTACCGGTGTGTGCGCGGGCGAGGTCGGGCCCGTGCGTGAGTATGGCGAGTGCCTGGCGCCACTGCGTAATGTTACCGGTGTGTGCGCGGGCGAGGTCGGGCCCGTGCGTGAGTATGGCGAGTGCCTGGCGCCACTGCGTAATGTTACCGGTGTGTGCGCGGGCGAGGTCGGGCCCGTGCGTGAGTATGGCGAGTGCCTGGCGCCACTGCGTAATGTTACCGGTGTGTGCGCGGGCGAGGTCGGGCCCGTGCGTGAGTATGGCGAGTGCCTGGCGCCACTGCGTAATGTTACCGGTGTGTGCGCGGGCGAGGTCGGGCCCGTGCGTGAGTATGGCGAGTGCCTGGCGCCACTGCGTAATGTTACCGGTGTGTGCGCGGGCGAGGTCGGGCCCGTGCGTGAGTATGGCGAGTGCCTGGCGCCACTGCGTAATGTTACCGGTGTGTGCGCGGGCGAGGTCGGGCCCGTGCGTGAGTATGGCGAGTGCCTGGCGCCACTGCGCCTCCATGACACCGTGCAGCTGCGCCGCCAGCTGACCGCGCCGCCTCCGGAACGACTCCAGCTTGCTCTGCATAACACACAACCACGTTAATCGTGCGTCACTAGTAACACGACAACCACGAAACATTCCCTTAAACTAGGTCCTAAAACGGGTTCACCCTTAATCACCCTTTATAGCAGAACTTTTTATGTAATAATATTATTTTGCATAACAGCGGATAGCATAAACTTCATTTCGCAGAAAATCGTTTGGCAAACATTCGGCCAAACAATAATTATATTAAATAATTTGTATGGCTTAAAATATTCGTTTAAAGAAGATTATGCCAAGTGTGTTATGCCAAATAAATTTCGGAGCATCAAGATTCTGCCAAATAGAGTAATTGAAAGGGGTTCCTTTCAATTATTATCGATATGAGATGTATGCCAAAAGATGATTCTAACTGTAAACTTTCGAGTTAAGATAGTTCTGCCTTTTAATGACTATTGATATGAAATGTATGCCAAAAGACGATTCTGACTGTGAACTTTCTGCGATATGATGGTTCTACTTTTTCATTATTATGGATATGTTTATGCCTAAAGATGATTCTGACTTACAAAATTATGAGTTTTGAATGTATGACAAATGAGTGTTAGCCAATCGATTTACTGCGAAATGAAGTTTATGCTGCAAAATAATATTATGACATAAAAAGTTCTGCTATTTATAGCAGAACTTTTGCCTTTTTTTCTGACCCCCGGTGCCATCATTTTCATGATAGCCGTCACTTTGGCCGTTATGTAGCGGCCGCTGGTGTAGGAAACCCAAGGTTTACGGATATTTTGGCGCGTGGCAAAAATCCGCCGTCTCGTTTTGTCAATACAATTTCTGTGACACAATTTCACAAATGTTAACCAACAACCCTGTTAATGTATTTTAGGCGCACTACCACTGCACACTGCCAAGGTAAGATACTTGTCAGTGCACTCTTACGACAAAAAGACGCTGACAATGTCAGATTGTTACCGGGGATGTATTAGGTACTGCATGATTGCTGAGATGAATAAAACGACATGCTGTTCGTTAGTAAGCGCATCACTTGAGAACGGCTCTAGTGATTTGGCTATTTTTTGTTTTGAAAATGTTCGTAATAGTCCGAATTAGGTTTTTATAGGAAGAAATTTTGAAGTTTCCCAGAAAATTTGTAAAAAGGAAAAAAAATTGACATTTTTATGGGATTTTTGTATAAAACTATTCAAAATCAAAAAGTCATGTATTCAAATTAGGCTGAGAATAAGCACTTTTTTTCACCAAAACGCCCGCCCTTCACCATTTCCTAGTGGTTTCACTGGGGAGAAGAAGTGGCGCAACAAACTCCCCAGCAGCACAGCTTGAGTCTATTCTATTGTTTGTACAAGACAAGGCCAGTCGAGTTAGCTAGTTCTGTAATAAACTTCTAAGTAATGCCGCTGCTGCCATTTCCCTTCATCTAAAGATTACCTCTAGTAGGCCGATCTTCTCATTAGCCTGCGCCAGTTGCAGCCTGCAAAGTTTGATTTCTTCTCTCTGTTTCTCTTCCAAAACATTCACTTCCAGTTTGTGCCTGAAAATTATACAATATGCAAAATTATACAATACTAGCGGCGCCCCGCGGTTTCACACGCGTAAATGTCGATCCCGTGGGAACATAGGGATAAAAAGTAGCCTATATGTTAATCCATTTGTCAGCTACCTCCATACAAAATTTTATCAAAATTGGTCTAGCCGTTTGAGCGTGAAGAAGTAACAAACATATAAAGACACACAAACACACACTCACAAACTTTCGCCTTTATAATATTAGTGTGATGCAAAATTATACAATAATTACGCAAAATTATCTATCCGTTATACATGGTGGTAATTATAGATGGGGCACTGAGGTCTGGAAAACTGCAATGTTATTAGGGCTCCGTACCCAAAGGGTGCCAAGTACCAACGGGACCCTATTACTTAGGCTCCGCTGTCTGTACGTCTGTCACAGGGCTCGATCTTTTGAACCGTAATCAGTAGACACTTGAAATTTTCAGTGTGTAGGTACGACTACTATGATGGCCGCTATAACTACAAATACACAAAAAAAACACTTCCTCTCTCCTTAAACATCATCATTCTATTTTCTTTGCTCCTACATAATCAGCCTATAATGTTCCTACTGCTGGGACACGGGCCTCCTCTCTTCTTCTTCTATTCTATTCAAATAATAAAAATAAAATAAAAAAGTAAAAAAGACGGCCAAGTGCGTATCGGACTACGCAGAATGAAGAGTTCGGTACCACCGCAAAAAAACACGTTTTTTTGTATGCGGGTTCCGTAGTCAACCAGGAACCCTTATGGTTTCGCCATGTCCGTCTGTCTATCCGCGGTTTAGCTCAGATTCTTAGTACTAGACAGCTGTAATTTGGCATGGGTATATTTATTAATCACGCTGCTTCCGTTTTTCACATCTTTCAATACTTTATCTGAAGATCGCTTTTTAAAAGTATAAGATATTTATGCTCATGACTACTGACTACTCGCTCTGTCTGCCTCGTTGGCCTATTCGTCGCAAGCGCTACGGCTGAGTATGAAGTCCTGGGTTCGATTCCCAGGTGGGGCATTGTTTTTTTTTCATCAGGAACTTGTTAGTAGCAGCCAGGAGTCTGGACTTGTGCCATGTTGATAGCAATAGGCTCGCCTCCTATGGGACTTAAACATAACTGGCGAAATGTGGGTAATATAGGTAAACTTCTGCCTATCCCTTCGGTTATTACAGGCGTGAAGTTATGTTATGTGCTACTCACTGGTCCTGTATCCTCGCGAGCTGCTTGTGGTAGGAGTCGAGCAGCGCGGTCTCCTTGGCGCGCGCGTCCTCCCGCGCTTCCCTCTCGGCGCTGTCGAGCTGCTGCTGGAACTCCTGCAGCTTGCACAGCACCGCGTCCTCTAACTGCTTCTGATAATGGCCCTTTAGCTCTGTCTTCTGAAGCTCCAAGTGTTTTCGAAGATTTTTCGCTTCGATCTCCAAGTTGTCCTGAATGGTTGATATAGTCAAGCTAAATTGTGCGCTCCTCATTGCACGATCTGTCCGCACAGTAACAATTGAATTATCTTCCTTCATTGTTCGGGAGGATATTATTAGATAGTAAAAAAACAACCGACTTCCAAAAAACACTATAAAGTGAAAAATAACTTTAATTTCGGAAGTCGGCGTCTTTGGATTTGTATTTTTGTTTTTTGCCACCGACTTTTTTCACTTTATAGTGTTTTTTGGAAGTCGGTTGTTTTTTTTGTAAAAAAGTTTTTATTTTTAACTTTTTAGTGGGTCAGTTTGTAATTTATCTAAGTTACAATAGCCTAATGTCAACTGCTGATCACCTTTTACAAAATATTGCTTTTCCCGATGCAGGGACGTTAATTGTTGAGGAGTTCTCCTAGTATTCCACTCTCCTAGCTGATAATCCTGGCTGCAGCATCAGGATCAACTTATGTCAACATTGAATTGAACTTAAAATTTAGTCCTGTTTAAAATGAGCCCAAACACGACTACGGTGCTGTAATTTCAAGGTTTGTACCTACTTTTTCTGATGCTCCTGGCTTTAGCATCAGGTCTCTATGTACTTCGGTGTTCCTCATTAACAGTACGTTTATCCACACATCGAGCCCTTTTCAATGAGCCTAAACACGATATATCTGCTGTTAGTTGTCGAGGAGTTAGGTACTCTGCAGACTATCCTGACTGACCAAATGTGGCAATTGCCCTATCAAACATCAAAACCATTTACTAAAACAGTTCTTGCCTGTTCGAGTAACTTCTTACTGTTAAGGAGTTGTACCTTCCATCATCAGCCCAGCTACCTGAGATGGTGACAACCATACGCAAATACACAAGATACTTCATAAAATATGCGAAAAACAATAAGTGAGCCTATAAAATTTGAGGGTTGCCCTCGATTTCTCTAAGATCCCATCATCAGATCCTAACTTGGTGACAGTGGGACCACCTCAGAACTATCTACTTTCGAACAAAAAAAGAATCTTGAAAATCCGTCGACAATTGGCGGAGTATTCGATGAACAAACATACAAAAAAAAAAAAACATACAAACAGCCGAACATAGTACCTCCTCCTTTTTGTGAAGTCGGTAAAAATGGACTTACACATTTGTGCATGAGCTCAGTGGCGTGGCTCTGCTGGTCGGCCAGCTGCAGCTGCAGCTCCTGGCAGCTCGCGCGCGCGCGCTCCAGCTGCGCCTGCAGCGCGCCGCGCTCGGCCGCCGCCAGCGCCGCGCCGCGCTCCAGCGACTCGAGCTTACCACTCGACTCACTTAACTTACGCTTCGACTCATCATGGTCGGATTTTTCCTGAAATATTACAATTTCTTTCATACATAATAACTTGTGAGATGTACCGACTACAAATATGGCCGGATGGCGACTAGTCAGCAAAAAAGACAATATTTACTTTTTTTTTGTTATTATACTGATAGGGCTACCTATTTGTCAAATGGAGAAGGACATAGGCTACTTCTCATCCTGGACATTTACATAATGATAAATGCACGCAGGCAAAGTCTCGGGCAACAGCTAGTATAATATAAATTACCAATACATAGTTAGCGTGTACCTTTTCCAAAGCGTCTTCTAAATGTTTGACACAGTCGGTTGACTGCTTGTTTAGCCTCATGATGGTTTCACAGTTTTCCTTCAATGCTGCAATCTCTTTGTCTTTCTTTGTAATGATTTCATCTCTGTCCACCGTAGTGTTCTGCATTCTCTGTTCGAGCTCTTTTTTCTCTGAGGTCAGTTGCTTGCACTTCTCTTGGTAATCGTGTGCCAGGTCTAAAGCTTTGTACAGCTCTGCTTCATAATGACTCGTTTTCTAAAATATTAAAAAAAACGAATTTTTCAGGACTGCATAACAAACCACAACAGAAACTCAAACTCAAAACTCAAACCATTTATTTCAATTAAACCATTTACAGGCACTTTTGAACTGTCAAGAAGTCGGTCAGTCAGAAAATATGAAGCTAGTTGCCCATTCCAAAGCTTAGGTACCTATGGAGAAGAACGGGCAAGAAACTCCATGGACACTCTTTTAAATTATATTTTTACAAAAATATTAGTTACATCATTAATGTTGAATTTACAATTATATGTGAGAACGATGTAAAAAAGACGTACGCGTTAAAAGCATCCAAAGTAGGTACAGCAAATAGTAAGAAAACAAATTAAAAAATAAAATAATTAAAAATAAGCCGAGGCAACTAAGTGATGACCAGCCCCAACTGACGGCGCCCGTTCACGAACATGACGCATAGACCCACTGAAAGCACTTGTTCATCTAAGCTAATATTATAAATGCAAAAATAACTCTGTATGTCTTTTACCTTTTCATTTATTTCTTTAATTAAGACAGTTTAAAACCAATTACAAAAATTAAAAACATGTTTGTATATGCATATGCATAAAAGAGAAAGACAGAGTAAAAAGTTAACAACACTTTCATAAATCCCTGTCACAGTATTTCTGACATGCCAATATTCATGCCTATAGCACTGAACTATTTGTCATGTTTGACAGATTGGTGGCCTGGGACCTGGAGGAGGATATAGGCTACTTTTCAAGTTGAACCAAACCAAGCAAGTAAGGCGATGTACGCCAGTGACATCGCCACGCGAATATTCGACCATCGCAGCCCGCAGGTTCGCGCAAGATTCCGTACAAACTCGTGATCAAACACAGGTGTCGAATATGTATTCAAATGCGTAATTTATGGTCACAATCCTTATTAAATATTTATGCATAATCAACCTATAATATTCCCACTGCCTGGTTCCCACCAGGCACAGCACCAGGCTGTAATCCACCACATAGGCCCAGTGCAGTGTAGATGTCACATGTCCTCGTATTTTTGTTTCTAGGCCATGCTGGTTTCCTCACGATGTTTTCACCGTTTTGAGTGAAGTGGTGATTAATTAACGTACGTAAAGTAAAGCACCTGCTGGGTTCGAACCTACGACCTACAACTAGTAAGTCGCGACCACTGAGCCATCACTGCTCTTAAATGTTTATAACTACGGATAAAATAAATATTAAACCATACCTTTTGAGCCTCATCTGCAACCATTCTAAAGTTGTCTACTTCTCTGACCATCTTGTCCAGAGCCCCTCGATGCCTCTCCTCCGCCTTGTCCAAGTTACTTGTGAGTCGTAACCAAGCTTCTCGAAGTTTACCAATGGCTGCATCTTTTGCACGGTCTACCTTGACAGCCACAGCTAATTTTTCTTGTTGTTCCAAAATCTTTTTTTGTAGTTGTTGTATCATGGATTCGCAGTGCTGAGGAAACAATAAGCCATTAAAAAATAGTACATTACAATATGTGTGACTTAAGTTGTTCATTATTGCACTGCATAAAATTAATAGACTACTTAAGTCACACATATCATATACTATTTTATATGTATGTGGTTGTGTGACCTAAACTAAGGCATAAAGCAATTTTGTATGGCATTAAGTCTGCCTCATTTATGTGCTTGAAGTATTAAATAAATAAATAAACTCGCTCTTAAGTCATGCTTTTCTGTGTAAAAATGGACTACTTAAGTCACAGAAAAGCGTGACTTAAGAGCATGTTTAGGTCACACAGTGCTATAAAAACTGGCCAAGTGCGAGTCGGCCTCGCACACGAAGGGTTCCGTACCACAAGGCAAAAACGCCGAAAAAAACACGTTTGTTGTATGGGAGCCCCCCTTAAATATTTATTTTATTTTAATTTTATTATTTATTGTTAAAGTAAAAATACAACTGAGTATTTTGTGAATATTTCAAGTGCCTACCTGTTGCCATTATTGATATCGAGCGAAAAAGGGCAAAAAAATAGCGTTTGTTGAATGGGAGCCCCCCTTAAATATTTATTTTATTTTGTTTTTAGTATTTGTTGTTATAGCGGCAACAGAAATACATAATTTGTGAAAATTTCAACTGTCTAGCTGCCGCGGTTCTTGAGATACAGCCTGGTGACAGACAGATGGACGGTCGGACGGACAGACAGCGAAGTCTTAGTAATAGGGTTCCGTTTTTACCCTTTGGGTATGGAACCCTAAAAATGATTAGTAGATAGATAGAATCACTTTATAATAGATAGTTTCATATTATATAATGCATTATCCTATTTACATAATGAAGTTTGTTATGAGATTATAGCATTAACTGACCTCTCTCTTAAGTCTTTCCTCTTCCAGCTTCACACTGTCCATTCTTTCAGTGCGATCCCCCCTCTCCCCCCAGAGTTCACTCAAACTCAACAGATCTGTGTCTATGGACTCCAAATATTTATTCTGCAAGGAGCTGAGCTTTACACTGTCCTTATTTTCCGGGTTATAAGGCCTCATTTGCGGCATTCTGAACTCTTCCTTCTTAGATGATACATAGCTATCTGTCATGGATCCCTGAGTATTTCTGCTGTAGCTTTGAGACTTATACTGCTCCAAAACCTTTGATGCCCTGTCATATATCTTGTTTGACGAAGGTCTGAATGAGTCCAAGTAGCTTGTTTGTGGTCTTTTCGGAGTAGATGTTGGTTGCACATCTTTATCTGAGAAGTTCAGTTTTCTTATAGTTGGACTGCGAGTTCTCTGTTTTGATGCTTCTTGTGACACAACAGAAGTACTTTCAAGATGGCTACCGCTAGGTTCCTCATTGTGACTCTTGCAACTCATAGAAGGAAAAGGTTTTTCTGGTTTGGATGTTGGAGTATTATTTTTAACTAAGTAAATGTATTTATCAAGTATATGACTTGGCACAACTCTACCACTTGGGAGTTTAACTTCCTCTACATTGCTTGTTGAGTCTAGTTTTTGTGAAATATAATCTCCTGTAGCCTTTATTACATTTTCTGAATTAATGGCTGGTTCTTGATCTTTGTATTTTGTGTCAGGACTCTCATAGTTTTCAACTTTTGTAAGAAATTCATCTATTTCATGTAAAAGCAATTTGTCATTTTTTTTACTTGGTGTTGAAACTATACTGCTAATATCACCATCCATACTTTGAATATCATTTATAACTTCAGCAGGTTTAGGGTAAAAGGTTTCAAATTCATCTAATTTCAAAGGCGGGACGGTTCTCACGCGCGTGCTGGCAGAATCTAAGCTAGTCAAAGACAAATCACGGCTTCTTAGCTTTTTAGCGGTTTTTCTTTTACGCCTGCGCGGAAATGTAAAACATTTGCGATCTACGCTTCGGCTATCAATGCTGTCGGTGGTATCCCAAGTTTTAGGTCTCCTTATAGTTCCGAGACTAGACCCATCACTGTTTAACTCCAAACTTTCTAACCTCGACTCCAATGTGTGAACTTGGTTTACCAATTTTCCGAGTACTTGAGCAGTGCAGGATAAAGGCTTATGTACAACAGTCCTAGAAGATTCCAGCAACGAATCCTCCTCAGAGCCAGAACTGTGCACCAAAAAGAAATTAGGTGGTATCAGCAAGAGAACATCAGTGTCATCGGTCTCACTCATCACAACAAACAAAACGCTTTGCCTTTAAACAATCACGGGCCATTATTTGATTCACACAATAGATATATTCAAACTATTTAGCACTGCTAAAATAATTCGTAACGCTCGCTCGACCGTTTTCGCTTGTTTATTATTTTTTACGTACGATACGACTAATGTAATGTCAAACGTCAGAATGACAATTGGGACCATAGATAAAATACTACTCTCCGTCTCCGACGAAACCTCAGTGGACCACAGACTAGATAAATAATTATACCAAAGTCAAAGTCAAATCATTTATTTCAAATAGGCACATTAAAGGCACTTTTGAACGTCAAAAAAAAAACTAAATAGAAATGATTCTAGTCGCCCATTCCAAAAGGTAGTTTTCGTATGGAGAAGAATGTGCAAGAAACTCCACCGTTACTCTTTTAAAATGTTTTACAAAGTCTTATAAACATAATATAATTATGTGACCCTGGTTACACCTACCGAATAGAGCGGCGAGAGAGTAAAATGTCAGTCGGCCGACATAGAATATTTTTCGTATCTCAATGGTGTTTACACGTATTTAAGCACACGGCGAGACAGTCAGGGTACAAAGACAAGTGACGCTGATATGGATCGGAAAAAAATTATTAGAAAATCCATCACACTATTTTTAGTGAATTACAGTTGGAAGACCCCAATGAGTGTAGACCCCTTTTGATAATTACTGTAGAATATTTTAATACTTTGCTCGAAAAAATGTTTTCATATGATTGATACAATGAGAAGATATACTGTCCTAAGAGAAGCTATACCTGCAAGGACTAAATTGCAAGTAGCGCTTATGCTACTTATTGCTTTTGGCCGCAGGTGTAATGTTCCGTCGCTTCCGCGGACAAGTGCCACACGATCGCACAAAGACAGTGCTCGAGTCATAGACATATATATTAGAAATCATTGGCTCGAGTGAAGTGAGTTTTACTAACATAGTTTTAAGTATATGTATACTATTAGAGATTACAATGTGGCATCACTATTATAATTATGTTTTTTGTGGTTTGGTAACACTCTCTCTCTTACAATGGCGGTTGCGTTGTATAGCAGCATAAATAGTGTGTTTTATTAATTAAAAGGTTTCTCCATAAAACACTTTCTTTCTCTGGTGTCCCATATATTCTAACAGGTTATGGGCCCAGGCATGAAAGATTGAGAGTACCCATTTGCGAGTTTGATTCGATTAAGTCACGGTGTAGCAAAGGTTGGAGCCCTGCGTAGCCCGTGGTTCGAACAAGCAAACAAGAAGTTTAATGGCGGCAGTGATTGGCGCGGCAATTCTATTGGTGTGAGATTGCGTGCAATCGTGCATAACAAAAATGTCGAATTCGGAGAATTATAGTAAGGCGATCGTTCTTAATGGTCGCAATTGGCAAGCGTGGCGTTTTCAAACAACCATAGTTCTCCGTTCAAAGAAGTTATTGGGAATCGTGACAGGCACTGAAGTGAGGCCTGCGGAAGCTGGTAAAACACAAGAATTATGGGATGAGAGAGAAGATAAAGCCCAAGAGGTGATCGTTACTAGAGTCGAGGAGACAGTAATGACGTATTTGATTTCGTGTTCCAGTAGTCGTGAAATGTGGCAGAAGTTATGTACCTTATATGAACCGGCAACGAAAGTCGGGGTGCATTTGTTGCAACAAAGATTTTTCAATATAAAATATGAGGATCCCATAGTTGTGTTCATAACGAAGGTTGAGGAGTGTGTTAACCAGTTGGCAACAGCAGGAGAAAAGATATCAGAAAATATGATAACAACAAAAATACTTATGTCATTACCCGACAAATACAAACATTTTGCCTCAGCTTGGGAAAGTATTCCAGAAGAAAAACAGACGTTACAGGAGCTGACAGGCAGGTTGCTAGTTGAAGAGGAGCGCAGTGGCAATGGTGCCATTTCCAGTGCCAGTAGTAGCGGACAGCAAAACTCTGCATTGGTAGTTGGTGCGCAGCGTACTATAAAGTGCTATGAGTGTGGTAAAATAGGTCATAAAAGGAATGAGTGTAGAAATAGAAAGTGTAATAACTGTCACAAGGTGGGTCATTTAATGAAAGACTGTAAGTTGCAGAAAAACAAAGTTATTGAGAAAAATACGAATACCAATTCTAAAACTTCATTTGTAACAAGAGAGATTCAAGGTAATTTATTAAATTCAAAGAATTTTGTGTTAGACTCAGGGGCAAGTGACCATATGTGTTATATTAAAGAGATGTATTCAGAGTTTTGTGAAATAAATAATAAAAGATATGTTACCATTGGTGATGGTAATAATTTAGAAGTTTTAGGTATTGGAAATATTAATGTGCATGCTTATAATGATAAAGAGTATACCGAATGTACTCTACATGATGTGTTATATGTGCCTAAGTTGAACGTGAATTTGTTTTCTCTCGGGTCGGCCATCGGTAGGGGTCACGGAATGGTTTCAGATTCTAATGGATGTAAGTTTTATAAAGATGGTTCCATAACAGCTGTAGCTGACAAATATGATAAAATGTATGTGATGAATTTTAAATTTAGTGATGTAGCTTTGTTAACTTTGACAGATTGGCATAGTAAAATGGCACACCAAAATTATCAGTATGTAAAAGAATTTTTAGATTTAAAAGGCATAAAATATGAAGGGCAGACTGATCAGTGTCTACCGTGTATCCAGGGAAAACAGCATAGGTTACCCTTTCATCAGAGTAGTAGTAGGTCAGTTGAACCAGGTGAACTCATACACATGGATCTATGCGGTCCAATGGAGGAAGTATCAGTAGGGGGCTCTTCATATTTTCTTTTATTGAAGGATGATTATAGTAGTTACAGGTTTGTTTATTTTATCAAAAATAAGTATGCAACTAAAGAGAAAATTGAGGAATTCATAGAGCTGTTTGAAAATGAGTTTAGGTGTAAAATAAAAAGATTTAGGTCAGATAATGGAACAGAGTTTGTGAATAAAGTAGTAGAGAATTTATTTAAGACAAAAGGTATAGTACATGAGTTAACAGTTAGTTATACTCCTGAACAAAATGGTAGAATTGAGCGTGAGATGCGTACTGTAGTTGAGTCTGCGAGAACAATGATTATTCAGTCAGGTTTAGGGAAAGAACTTTGGGCTGAAGCAGTGAATACAGCGGTGTTTACAATAAATAGAACGGGTAAAAGTAAGGTGAGTGGGAAGACACCGTATGAGTTGCTGTATAATAAGAGTTTTGATGTTACTTTATTGAGAGATTTTGGTACTAAGGTATGTACACATGTACCTAAACAGCTTAGATTGAAGTGGGACTCTAAGAGTAAATTAGGAGTTTTTGTGGGTTATGGTGATTGTAAAAAAGGATACAGGGTGTGGTATTCTGACACGAGAAGAGTAGAAACTTATAGGGATGTTGTATTTATCAAAAACAAGAAAGAAGTAGTACAGAAGAATATAAGTTCAAGCATTTTACTAACCGATGAAGATGTTATTGTACAAGAACCCCCTCTGGACAGAGACAACGGGGTACAGACTCAAGAAGATAAACAAGTGGAGTTACAAGAAGAAAATAAAGAGATTGTGATAGAAGAATGCAAAGAAGTTGAGCAGCAAGAAGACGGGATAGGAAGTAATGTAGAAGATGAAAGATCAAGTGAAGTTGACTTGATGGAAGAGTACTTAGAGGAAGAATTCTTAGATGCAGAAGAAGAGACATCTGAAGGAAAAACAACTTCTAGAAGTAGAAGGCAAGTGAAGAAGCCTGTATGGACAAAAGATTATGAGATGGCATTGATAGCACAAGGAGAAGAACAATTAACTTATGAAGAAGCTGTTAGTGGAGAACATAAAGAAAAATGGCTAAAAGCAATAGAAGTAGAGTTAGAAGCACTAAACAAAAATAGTACATGGAAAGAAGTTAGTTTACCAGAAGGCAAGCAACTAATTGATACTAAGTGGGTATTTAAGATTAAGAAAGAAGGAAATAAAGATCTTTATAAAGCTAGATTAGTTGTAAGAGGCTTTAAGCAAGAAGATATTTTTGATCACTCAGAGATTTATGCTCCAGTAGCTAAACTACCTACACTACGCATTTTATTAGCAATAGCTAGTAAATATAATTTGGATATTCAGCAGATGGATGTCAGAAGTGCATTTTTATATGGGAACATAGAGGAGGAGGTGTTTGTAGAGAAACCTAAAGGTATGAAGAAAGACGGCAAAGTATTGAAATTGCAACGGTCTTTGTATGGATTAAAGAAATCTCCAAGATATTGGAATGACAAATTTAATCAATTTATGGTTCAGGAAGGGTTCCAAAGAAACCAGAGCGATTACTGTTTATATTATAAGAAGGATAATAAGTTCTATATCTTACTTTATGTTGATGATTTGATTTTACTTTGTGAAGATGAACAAGAGATAAAAATATTTAAAGAAGCATTGCAAGAAAAATTTGATATGAAAGACTTAGGGAGAAATAATCAAAACTATCTTGGAATAAACATAACTAAGAAGAATGACGTAATTGAGTTGGACCAAGAGCAGTATTTAAATAAGTTATTGAAGAACTACAATATGGAAGGATGTAAACCTATAGCAACACCCATAGAACAAGGTTTAGTCTTGGAAAAAGAAGTAACTACAGATAAAGAATTGATAAAAAGGTGCAGACAGTTAATAGGAAGTCTCATGTATGCCATGCTGGGAACACGTCCAGATTTGTGTTATGCATTGAGTTATTTAAGTCGTTTTCAATGTTGTGCTAATGAGAGCTTATGGAAGGCATTAAAAAGAATTTTGAGATATATTAAGGGTACTATAGGATTAAAACTAATTTATAGAGAAGGAGTAGATTT
This sequence comes from Oligia fasciuncula, assembly GCA_963082905.1. NCBI lineage: Eukaryota > Metazoa > Arthropoda > Insecta > Lepidoptera > Noctuidae > Oligia > Oligia fasciuncula. Next base: position 19,681,841 of record OY720400.1, read on the forward strand.
AACATTAGAAGGGTATACAGATGCTGACTGGGCAGGAAATCAAGGGGACAGGAAATCCACATCAGGGTACATAATGAAAGTTTTTGGTAATACAGTGTCATGGTCTTGTAATAAACAGCAGTGTATATCACTATCAAGTACAGAATCAGAATATGTAGCATTAGGAAAGGGAATTGCAGAGGGTTGCTGGATTAGGAATTTATTAAGAGAAATAGGAGTTGATTGTAAAAGTTTTATTATAAATATTGATAATCAGTCTGCAATTCATGTTGCCAAAAACCCAGAATATCATAAGCGCCTTAAGCATATTGATATTAAGTATCATTTCGTTAGACAGAAAGTTAAGGATAAAATTGTATGTTTGAAGTATGTACCTTCAGGGGATCAGCTTGCTGATATATGTACCAAAGGATTATGTAAAGTTTCCTTTGTTAAGTTGAGAGAAATGTTGTTCTTTTAAAGTATTCAAGTTTGTAATGTAGTCAGTTTAAAGTTATTAATTGTAGTGAAGTACTGTGAGTGATGTTTACATTGAGGAAGGGTATTAGAGATTACAATGTGGCATCACTATTATAATTATGTTTTTTGTGGTTTGGTAACACTCTCTCTCTTACAATGGCGGTTGCGTTGTATAGCAGCATAAATAGTGTGTTTTATTAATTAAAAGGTTTCTCCATAAAACACTTTCTTTCTCTGGTGTCCCATATATTCTAACATATACACTAACACACATTGTATTATTATAATATGTATATAAGTTAGTCTGTAAGGTATTGGTAGGCCAAAGTAGCCTGAAAATAAAGGTCTTATTTTATTATTATATAGTAACAGGGATTAGCTACCGATACAGAGACTTGCCCTGTCTCTGGGATTTAACATGTTAGACTTATAGGGACACGAATGCAAAAAAACCGCTTGGGACATTTTAGCCACAAAGTTAAAAGAAGTTGATCCAGCGGCAAATGCGGCGTCTGCCAAAAAAAGGGATCTAAATACGAGCGCACTATACGTCCTCCCTGCGTAGCGTTCACAGAGTACATTATAGTATTGATAGCGTTCTTTGCGTACTGAAACTGAAGTTTGATGTTGGTTTTAAACCGTTTATCAGTCATCTCGCAACAACAAACAACAACAACTTCAAGGTCACCTTGGTTTGTAGACTGATTTCAAACGGTGTACTACTGAACGGATTTCGATGGCAGAGAGATAGATTGCATCCCGGGGAAGGACATGGATAGTTTTTATCCCGATATTCCCACGGTATCAACAATTATGCGGGTGAAACCGCGGGTCGCTGCTAGTCTTGACTAAATTAATAGAAATGTATGGGGAAATGCCATAACTTTAAAAATAAAAACGACAAAAATTATTTATTTTAATTTTTTATTATTTTTAAAAAAACATTAATTATTATTTTCTTAGTGTTGTTATGATAAATACGGCGCTATCGATAGAAAATTCAAAACGTGCAACCCAGTACGATCCTTCTTCACGAATGCGTCATTTGTCCGATTTAGAATCCAATTTAGTGTAGCTTCCGCTATGAGTAATAGTGTCATAGACTACTATTACAATACTAATAGTGTTCTGTGAGCTTCCGACTTCCTAGTTAGAGCGAGTGTTCCTAGTTAGCATTCTTTAAAATTGGATAGTGTAATAAGCGCCCGAGCCAAAGAGATATAAGTCCGACCTAAAAAAGGTTACATGCCATGCTCTGTGACCGTGACCGCGTGACCGCCCACGATGACGAGGGTCGCTGTTTTTTTTAAATAATAATTAAGTTATGCCATGAGTTATCCACTATCTTAATTTGACATTGACAGCGCCTTTATGTCGTGTCGTAGCACCAAAGAGTAGAGTAACTATAGAGGAACGTAGCACTCGTAGCAGTACTAGCAGTAGGGCAAAGACTACAATATAATATAATGTAGGGTGAGGGACCCTCACTGAGGGTGCACCCAAAAACTATAACAATGCGAATAGCCTTCTCTACCGAGCGGTTGCGATAATAAGTACTATAGTAATGAAAATAAAGTTAAAATTCATATGACACTGTGAAACTGCGCTCCGCTTCGACGCTCTTTTGGTGTGACTTGAGCCTTCTACGCAAAGTTCAGGCCCGCCAAGTTACATCGCGGTCGGTCGTATTGTACTAGGGTGATTTTCATGTGTTTCCCTATAATTATCTGATAAGGAGCCTGCCTGAAGAATACCGCTCGCCCCAGGCAGAACCAGTAATCTTATAAAATCACAGATAGTCCAGACCCGTTAGCCTTTATACTGCATAAATCTCGAAATTTTATGACGCTGAATAATATTTTAGAGCAGTGCAGTGGTGGCCCAGTGGTAACGGCCGCGGTTCACGAGTTGTAGGTCATAGGTTCGAACCTAGATAGACGCTTTACTTTGTGTAAATTATTTCATCACCACTGCCAATGATATTAGGTATAAAGTGTAAAATGTCCACTGCTCTCAAAACGGTGAAGGAAAACATCGTGAGGAAACCGGCATCTCATAGAACCAAAAATTCGAAAACGTGACATCCACCAACCCGCACTGGGCCCGCGTGATAGATTATAGCCCACTCCCTCTCAAAGAGAGGTGGCCTGTGTCGCAGCAGTGGGAACAATATAGGCTGATTAAGATGAATAATATTTATTACACAGGATGTGTCGTAAATAGTGGCCCAGAGTAAAGGTAGGTATTCTTATGTATCACATACCGAAATTTTTTAACCATTTTCTTTAAGCGTATCCGAAACATATGTGTACTATGATATCCAACCCTTTTTTATATTTTAAAGTCACAGGTACTTAAAGAAATTAATTTGTTTTTTCGTAGACCCTTAACTGCAAATGGTTATTATTTCGGTATGTGATACATAAGCATACAGTATATCGACTCCTTTACTCTGGACCACTATTTACGACACACCCTGTATATATTGGTGGTCCGGCGGTAGTTACGGACATAATAAAAAAATGGTTGCCTGTAAAGTCGGTTTTACGGGCGAAGATTTTACGTGACAACGACCGATCATCCGATCATAGTTGAGTGGGAGAGAGACGCAAGGCATTCGGCGGGCCTCTCTCTCGTTCGGTGACTCATCGTAACGTTACCGAGCGTTACACTTTTTCATAAGTGACTCCCAGTCGCAACCTAATTTAAGACGTTGTCACGTCAAAAAAAGAAAAAAAATAGTAACGTACCTACTCAAAAATGTACCTACATTGAATATTTTAGAGAAATTGGCCAAGTGCGAGTCGGACTCGCACACGAAGGGTTCCGAACCACAAGGCTAAAACGCCGAAAAAAACACGTTTGTTGTATAGCATTGGGAGCTTCCCTTAAATATCTTTTATCTGTGAAAATTTCAACTGTCTGGCTATCACGGTTCATGAGATACAGCCTGATGACAGACAGACGGACAGTGGAGTCTTAGGAATTTAGTAATATGGTCCCGTTATACCCTTTGGGTACGGAACCCTAAAAAGCAAGAATATAATAAGATGTAAGAGCGAGGCGACGCGACCTCGAAATTGATTGCACCCCGTCTCGAAATTCTGTTATGTTTCTTTTGAACCTATTGAAATTGGAAATAGTAGTTACTTTGACGTCTTATTCAGAAAAGGGAGCGGGCGAAACAATTTGGAAACAAGCTCGAAAAGATTAGCATCCAGTGAACCCCGCCTCGGATAGGTTAGGTTTTCTTTGAACATTTATTCATAAAAATATAGCTTGAAAATTTTTGCACACCGCCTTGTGTAGGTTATGTTTCCCTTTGACCGAGCGACGCGAGCTCGAAAATTTCTGCTATAACTGCTTCTACTGAACATTTAAAGATTTGATTAAAAAGTACTTAAATGGCCCCCCAGGCCCAGGGACCCGGGGCAGCCCACACCTTCCTTGGTCCACCAGTCTCACATTAGCAACTTTTCGTAAATCCCGAATGATATCATGTGCTATTTATAAGTAGGTATCTACAATATATTATATTCATAGTTTTAATAATTATGTTTATGCATATCTTTATATTTAAAATATTTAATACAGAAATCAGGGATAATAGGTATTTTAGGAAAAAATTAAAAAGGAAAATGTATGGAAGAATTTATGAACTCTGGTCAACTGATTTTGTATTGAGGATTTAATACTAGTATGTAGGTTAGGTAATGAGTTAATTTAATTACATTACATAGTAATAGTTATTTATTTCTAGCCTATATTTAACTTATTTCTACAAAGAATACATTCATATAACATTATACTTGATAATCTCTTATTATGAAGCTTAAAGTTCAATAATTAAATAATAACACAGAAAAAAAAAGAATATAGTTTATCAAGATGCTCTAACATGGATGGGAGTTTGCTTGACAAAGGCATCCAGTTTGTTTTTAAATAATTCACTAGTAATGGGCTCTCCGATACCACACATGGGATTCCTTACAGCATACTTCACATAGATTTCTCCATAGATCTTCTTCAATAAGTCTCTGACTCCCTGAGCTTGGTTGTCTGTATTCATAACAAATTTCAAACCCGATGGTGTTTCAAGACAATGCAGTGTATATTTTGAAGTTTTGTAATTCATAAAACCGTCTTTTGGGTCTAGGGGAGATATTTTGGCAACAAATGATTTAATTGAGAATAGCATTCCATACATTAACTTCCCTTCCTGAAAAAAAAAACAAATTAATTTTAGATTTATTATTAAGTTATTATTATTAAATTATTATTCATGAATGGCTCTTTGTATTCCCAATCTGATGGTAGTATAAAATTATGTCAGTCTAAAACTTAGCTATGAGTTTCATCATCATTTTTACAGCCGATAGACATCCACTGCTGGACATAGGTCTCCCCCAAGCACAGCCAGTTCAACCAGTTCTGTGCTTCTCACATCCAGCTACAAGTTTAGCATTATCTATTTATTATGTAGTATTATAGACGCATCGTATCTGGTTGCGAGAGCGTTGAGGAAACGACGAAGAAAATGTAGTATTAATGATGATACCAGGTATTGTACTGGGTCAGAGGGTCATCTTATGGGTGGGTTCTGACACCTAGTTTTTTTTAAATGCAACTAAAAGGTAATTTACATCCACTAACCTCCTCTCTCGACATTCCTGATTGTTTTGACCTGTTCCATTCGCCGTAATAAAGTAACGTGCCGTATCGGTCGAAAATGTATAAATTGAAAATCGTCATCGCTACTGTAAGGTGCGTTACGAAGTACGACCCGTGTGACACTATATTGAAAATATTACTTAATACTTAGGTATACCTTTTATGTAGCGTATTATTTGGAATAATTTTATTAATCTAAAACAGGAAAACTTTGTATAAATTTGTAATTTTTATTTATCAAACAAATTGACAATGTAATAATGACAACTAAGACAAGCCACGGACAAGCTGACATTCATTCATTATGACATTGACAATTGACTGACACAACACCAACCCAACCAGTGTGACCATCATAAAAATAGCAAATCTGCCACAGACTGGGTGTCACTGACTCTGGCAGATCCAACATCTGGGATTTTAATTTGGATAACACAAAAAATTTGTCGCTAATTAAGTAATTAGTCGAAATTTGTCGCCAAATATCTGAATTTTTCGGTCACTGGTTCAAAAGATATAAGGGTTTATAGGTGGCCGATCTGGAGAGTCTCCCCAGCAGGGCCACATTTATATCTCAAAAACTAGGGCACCTAGCGAAGATCTGTCAAGTCGGAATCAGTCGCCACACACAGACTGGGCAAAAAATCTGCCAAAATCTGGCACACTTGGCGCCAAAATTGCCATAAATATGGAAACGGAAAAAATACAACGAATTCAATGAAATTTCTTTAATCAACAAAAATATTTAACTATCTTCATTATTATACCTATACACTACTTACCGCATTTGCCTCGAAATTTTCGTCATTTTCGGTGCACATAGATTTTGACGACCTCTTTTTGATCATGTTTTTATTTGGTTTAAAGGAGACACAGTCTCCGTGTTCCTTAAGCCCCTCTTTTGTTATATTCTCTTCATAATTTATTAATGATTTGTTTCACAGAACCGCATACGATACACATTAAAAGAGAATGAGGTAAAACCAAAAGTTGATTGAAAATCAAATCATAGAAGATAAGAATTTGAGCACTATTCCAGTTTGATTACAGTTCATACACACTTGTTTTAAAGCAGAATAAGCGGGAAATCCCCATATAATTTGGCAATGAAACAGAAGTTGCCAGTTCGATAAAATTATTTGTAATCTAAATATTTAAGAAACCTGATAATAATATATTTACTTTTAAAAACGATAAATTCATTGAAATTTCAAATTAAGTAATGTGAATTTTCTTGAAATCTTTTAAATCTCCCGAAATCTGCCACTTTTGTAAATAGTCAGCATAATCTGCCACAGAAAATATTTACGAGCGAAATCAATGGCAGAAATCTGCCACAAATGGTCACACTGAACCCAACCCAACATTGAGATAGGATTAGGAACTGAAAAACACTTTTCTTTGTCAATGCAACCCAACCGTAGACCATGGACGTAATTTATTATTATAATAAGTCCATGCCCTCAGAACTTTATGCTTTAGTTATTGTTCTGAGTACAGACGACAGCACATCAAGTTACTACAATCTGTCAGATTTCTTTAATAGATTTTCGACTTTATTGCTAAAACATAAGGTTCAAGGTTGATTGGGAAAATCTGACAGTTTCGGGTAGGTTGACCTGCTGGCGTCCGTACATGCCGTAGACGAACACTATTACCACAGTCTATACATCATACAGTCGTACGACGAAGCCGTCTAGACATGGCAATCGTGCGGGGTGTGAGGGGCGAGACGCGGGAGGTGCGAGCCCGAACTGCATACTGCCACCGTGTTAGTAGTTCGGGACATAACTTTCAGGGTTGATGATTTCGACTTTTCGGTATTGATTTTATTATTGGGATACTATTTTCAAAATAGTATCCCAATAATAAAATTATGACAAATACGGAGATACGACATGTAACATTTGAGTGCTTGCTTATTTGTTAAGTTTTTTGACGTGACAACGTCTTAAATTAGGTTGCGGCTGGGAGTCACTTATGAAAAAGTGTAACGCTCGGTAACGTTACGTTCTTATTTTAAATTAGGTTGCGGCTGGGAGTCACTTATGAAAAAGTGTAACGCTCGGTAACGTTACGTTCTTATTTTCATTTAATTCCTTGTTCCTATTGTGCAATTTAATTATATTCATATCAATAAATATTCTACCGAGAAAAAGACGTTGTCACGTAAAATCTTCGCCCGTAAAACCGACTTTACAGGCAACCATTTTTTTGACGTGACAACGTCTTAAATTAGGTTGCGACTGGGAGTCACTTATGAAAAAGTGTAACGCTCGGTAACGTTACGATGAGTCGCCGAACGAGAGAGAGGCCCGCCGAATGCCTTGCGTCTCTCTCCCACTCAACTATGATCGGATGATCGGTCGTTGTCACGTAAAATCTTCGCCCGTAAAACCGACTTTACAGGCAACCATTTTTTTTTTTTATTCTAATTATTGACGTGACAACGTCTTAAATTAGGTTGCGGCTGGGAGTCACTTATGAAAAAGTGTAACGCTCGGTAACGTTACGTTCTTATTTTAAATTAGGTTGCGGCTGGGAGTCACTTATGAAAAAGTGTAACGCTCGGTAACGTTACGTTCTTATTTTCATTTAATTCCTCGTTCCTATTGTGCAATTTAATTATATTCATATCAATAAATATTCTACCGAGAAAAAGACGTTGTCACGTAAAATCTTCGCCCGTAAAACCGACTTTACAGGCAACCATTTTTTTTACTTATTATTTTTCTTTTCAGTTTATTTTTTTTTACTTGACATTTCCATGGCTTTCGAGGACGCTAAAGCCGATAGTGCAGTCAAAATGAAAATCAAAAATGGCGGCTGCAAAAATTTTCAAATTTTTCATCATGGGTGTCGTTTCCAAGAATTTCAAGGGTGCTGACAACGAATATGAGGTCATAATCAAAATTCAAGATGGCGGCTGCGAAAATTTTCAAATTTTTCATCATGGGTGTCGTTTCCAAGGATTTCGAGGGTGCTGACAATGAATATGAGGTCATAATCAAAATTTAAGATGGCGGCTTCGAAAATTTTCAAATTTCATCATGGGTGTCGTTTCCAAGGATTTCAAGGGTGCTGACAGCGAATATGAGGTCATAATCAAAATTCAAAATGGCGGCTGCGAAAATTTAAAAAATTTTCATCATGGGTGTCGTTTCCAAGGATTTCGAGGGTGCTGCCATCGAATATGAGGTCATAATCAAAATTCAAGATGGCGGCTGCGAAAATTTTCAAATTTCGTCATGGGTGTCGTTTCCAAAGATTTCGAGGATGCTGACAGCGAATATGAGGTCAAAATCAAAATTCAAGATGGCGGCTGCGAAACAATGTAATTTTTCATCATAGATGTCGTTTGGCCTGTTGTTTGAAATGGGACTGCGACACTATCTGATGTAGAAAAACGTATGTTAAGTAGAATAATTCCATTCGTAAAAATGGTCAAACTCAGCGGTCGTAGGTACCAGTCATCACTCCAGTTTCCTCATCAATCTAGGAAAAAAATAATTTTCAAGTTTTACTTAATATTCCTCATTCCCTTTCAATATAGTGTACATTATTCTACTTGTCAAGCCCTTGCATTTGATACTTACCTATATTGAAGGAGTTGTGAAAAAAAAAATGTAATTCGCCATTTTGTGGTGGCGGCCATCTTGGATTTGAAATTTATCTTAGTGTATAGTATTCCACTAGTCAAGCCCTTTCATTTGATACCCATATTGAGGCAGTTGTGAAAAATTATGTAATCCGCCATTTTGTGGTGGGGGCCATCTTGAACCGATTTTTATCAAACATAGCTAAGAACACTTCCGACTAATTCACCATCGGTTCAAAATCGGTTCATCCGTTCGGGAGCTACGGTGCCACAGACAGACACACAACGCACAGACACGTCAAACTTGTAACACCCCGTCGTTTTTGCGTGGGGGGTTAAAAAGACGATATTTTGATAATTGTTAATTATTGTTTATGATAATAGTAATGTTGATGACGATGTTGATCTCAAATAAATTAATTAATTAATTAATATTGTTTACTTGAGACAAGTGACAACCCTAGCTTGTACATTTAGTATTTTATCTATGACCCTAGCTGTCGCGATAATGTCTAGACGTTGTCGGCATTTACCACGAGATCAAAGGCGTCGACCTACTGTATGGTTTTTATACTGTGCTATTACTGAGACAGAATGATAATCTCTGTCTACGAACCCAACACTATTTTTTTTAAAGTCACTACACATCCACTAGAACTCGTTCATTCTCTATCTACGACTAAGGCTTAGCTCGCACTACGATTTTAATCGTTGCGATTTAGTTATCAAATCGCCAACACAAAAATATTTTCAAGCGAATTCTCAAGCGATTTTTCTCCGCAGTGCGCGGACTCTTGGCGCCGATTCTGTTGTTCACAAACTAAACTAAATTTAAGTTCATGCATCTTTTTCTTTCTATTTCATTAAGAAAAGGACAGAAGATAAATATTAGTTTAGTCCTGTCAAATTAAGATACTCCATAGACAATTTAGATGAGATTTCAAACTCAACTCAAACTCAAATCATTTATTTCAATTAAACCTTGTACAGGCACTTTTGAATTGTCAAAATTAAATAGTCTGTCAGTTAGTCAGAAAGTTGAAGCTAGTTGCCCATTCCAAAGCGTAGATCTCTATGGAGAAGAACGGGCAAGAAACTCCATGGACACTCTTTTAAATCAAGATATTACAAAATCCTGGGTACATTATTCTTGTTGCTTCTATATGTGAGAACAATGTAAAAAAAGACAGAAATGAAGAAACAATTCAAGACATAAAATTAAAAATAAGCCATGGCAGTTAAGAGATGACCAGTCTCAACCGACGGCGCCCGTTCACGAACATGACGCGTGGATCAGCACCATCCAGCTCAACCATTTTGTAGGGAACCGAATGATCCAACACTGATGATGAATGATTAAAAAGTTGACTACTAAAATTACGTCAATTTACGTCAGGCGCTGACTAATTTGACAGGACTAAACTAATATTTATCTTCTGTCCTTTTCTTAATGAAATAGAAAGAAAAAGATGCCTGAACTTAAATTTAGTTTAGTTTGTGAAAAACAGAATCGGCGCCAATTGTCTACAGATTGACGATAATTTATCGCAACGAATAAAATTTCTAGTGCGTGCTTAGCCTAACATGGTTACAACATGCTCTGTGGCCACAGAGCTGACAGAACATATATACCCTGTGGCGGAGATCATGCTCTGTGTAACTTCTCTTCTTTCTTAGTCTGTGCGGAGCAGTGTTGCCGGATGGCGGGTAAATTACCCGAAAAGGGGTATTTTTGACCCTGGCGGCAAGCTAAATTGTGAAAGTAGTAAATGCTGTTTTTTTCCCTAAACATCCGGTGCATTAGAACTTATATAAATTATTCCCTTTGTCTTTATCTAAGTCTAAATAACTTTATTAAAAAACAAACTAATTTCTACAAAAAAAAAAAAACATTTTCTACTTACCTATTTTTTACTATTTTCATATTATTATGTTTTCGCTCTATTATTGATGCAGATATTTTTTTTCGATTGTTGACGGGTATTTTGTGCCAAAATCGGGTAATTTTAGGGTTCTATGCGGGCAAAATGAAAAGGGGGATCCGGCAACACTGGTTTGGAGATTTTTTTTTTAATAATCTTTATTCTTGGCCATGGATACATGTCCTTCAGCCGTAATCAATAAACAAACATACTATAACATAAAAATACAACATAAAACAATAACAAGTAATTCAAGTTCATCTATAGTTTTATACCTGGTTTGGAGATGAAAACCAGTGTTGCCAACCCGTACGATAATTATGGGGGCGTGCGATAATTTTGGCAATGTTACGATATTTACAACCCGGTCACAATATCTGTGCACCTCGCTGGAATGCGGGAGAGTCTCCCACTTCCCCTGTCACCTCTCCGCGCACTCCCCGGTGCGACAGTACAGTTAGCATCTTCGTTGCCGATACACACACATTTCTCGAAAAAACTTTTTTTCACACCGTACCCCAGACCGCTGATATACGTCACGAGGTCAGGTGTACAGATATTGTGACCGGGTTGTACAGACGGTCAACCTACCCGAAATTGTCAGATTTTCGCAATCAACCTTGAACCTTATGTTTTAGAATAATAAAGTCGAAAATCTATTAAAGAAATCTGACAGATTGTAGTAACTGGATGTGCTGGCGTCTGTACGATAGTGAGTGTCTAACGTACGATAATTTTTAGTATTGAAGAAAAAAAAAAGTTGCAAAGCATACGTCAGACAAAATTAAACGCTAATAAAAAATCAACAAAATGTCACATAAGTCAACCAGTAAATTAATGTCACAGTGTAATAAAAGTGTTTCTCTCTTTTCCTCACATTTCTTTCACTTGCTTTTCCATCCGTTCGAAACTCCGCGTTTTATTCTTTTCTTTCTTTTTATTTAAAACGTTGCCCCACACTAGGAATTTCTCCTGTATCGTGGGTGCGTTTACAAACATTTAAAGTCACATACACAAACAGCCAGACCCGGAACAACTACTTGTAGGTCATACAAATATTTGTTCCGTGCGGGAATCGAACCCGCGACATGCAGCGCAGCAGTCAATCGCTTAACCACTGCGCCACTAGCTATCTTTGTGTTGTATTATAATGTGTTGTGTGTGTGGGCACGTGTGCGCACAGGCAGTACTATAAAGTAAATACCTAAACACTCCTGTGATTCGTGATACCCTCTATATTATTATACTCTTTGCGTGATACGTTCCGTCTGTGGTTGTGGGTGTACAGTTTGGCGGCGATTTGTTTATGAACTGTACTCTACTGTACGCGTACAATAGACGGACACTTGTGGTGAAATTTGGTATCTTCCACTTCTTTTATTTTTTTAATATTGATTGTCGTTTGATATCAATTTGAATGGATTTTGTCTTTTGTATAATAATTTTGCCCAGAAAACGATAATTTCGACATAAGAAGAACTCGATAATTTGAACTTGATTTGAACTTTTGGAGTTGGCAACACTGATTGAAACTGATGGAAAAGCGAGAACCATGGTGCAAAAATCGTGATAAATACTTTAGTTAACTAGAAGCCTCAAATTGTACAGAAATTGTGTATTCAAGTGTAAATTACAACCTCAACATCTGACCAGTGCGTATAAAAATATTTTCTGAGTGATGTCTACTTTTAGTTTAGATTTTGAGGTTATCTTTCTTACCTAACACCTTAATTTCAGGACCCGTAAAATCAATAAACATTAGACATGGATGAATACACTAGAGAACCTTGCCCTTGGCGTATCCTTGACGATTCCGGTGGTGCGTTTATCATGGGAGCTATCGGTGGTGGTATATTTCATTCTATAAAGGGTTTTAGGAACGCGCCTGTGGGATTGAGTAGAAAAATGGTAAGTTTTTTTACTAATCTCTGAAATGGTAATATAATTTATCGTCTAATTCATTGTTTTAATACTTATTTTTAGCTTGGAAGTGTAGCAGCAATGAAAGAGCGCTCTCCTATTGTGGGTGGTAACTTTGCAGTATGGGGCGGTATGTTCTCAACCATCGATTGTTCTTTAGTGTACTTGAGGCAGAAGGAGGACCCTTGGAACTCTATCATGAGCGGGGCACTCACTGGTGGAATTCTTGCAGCTAGGAACGGTAAATATTTTGGCACACATTTACAACCTAACCTAACATTTGGAACCTAGATATGGTATATTGGTAATAATAAACTGAACCATCAATAACATGAACACTCATGAAGATGAAGTAGTTTACCTTACACATAAACAAGGCAGGCACAACCCAATGTTATGGTGTAGTCAGTATGCTATGTTAAACCAAACAATAACAACTATTTGTCATAGTCAACTTAGGGCTGATTGTTGCAACGCCAGATATTTTATCTGAGGAATGAGTTTGACTTTTTGACAACTCTTCCATACAAAACCTGCCAGATGTCAATATAATTCTACGAATAAAAATTATCTGTTGATTAAAAAATCAGCCCTTAATACATCTGACATCTTTTACCTGCCCAGGATAGGTAATGGGTACAATAAGAATCTTGAAGGGCAACAAACTAACCTTATGATATTATTTCCTTTAACAAGTACATTTACTTCTTCCAGGTGTCCCTGCGATGGCTGGCAGTGCTCTTGTTGGTGGCATTCTTTTGGCATTAATAGAAGGCATAGGTATTATGTTCTCCAGGATCACAGCAGAACAGTTTAAACCACAGCAACCAATATTTGAGGACCCTTCAGTTTTAGGTAACCAAGGACAAGCACAGAGTCAAACTTTCCAGTAGTTTAGGTATTAAAAGTATGATTGTTGTGGTTGTACAGCCTAACTTGATCTTACAATGTAACTCAGAATCTTACCACAACTTATAAATTTTTTCAATAAAATCAGAATTGAAAATATGCTGATATACTTATTAAAGAAATTTTTTTTATTGCACAACTACTTTAAATTACAAGTAACTGGGATAATAACTAATTATTTTAAAGGCCTAGGCTGTACTAACTAAATTGAAAACAAATCTATAGCCAACATGGCGCTGTATGTAACCAGACTCTTTAGAATCACTTTTAGTTTTTTGTTGTAAGAGTGAATTATTTGCATCTGTGATATTTTCAGTCCTGTACTGATTGTTTATAATTTCACTCGAAATGGTTTTGTTATATACCCATTGGTTATTAGGTTTCAATAACATTATTTTGTTCCTGCAAAGCACAATGCAACACTAATTTATCATTATTCATTTGGTATTTCACAGAATATTACCTAATTACCATACCTCTACTTAATTATTTGTTCCCATAAAGTTAAGAGGGCCTGTAGTACCAGTTTATTACTGGCTGATTATGAAGATTATTTCTACCATCTTCAAATTAGCTGTTAAAAATTGTTATTGCAATATTTGCAGGTAGGTAATATTCTGTGAAATGTGTTGTGAACATAGAATTTATTTATAAATAAAGACTTTTTATAAATATTGTTTTTTTATTTTGTTCTTCAGGCAATAATGTTATCCTAACTACATTAAAATATTTACATGACCGACATTAGGTACTCATTATGATTAAATGCATTATTTATAATGATAATTTTGGGGCATTATTACTTATAATAAGTTGGGACAAATACACAGTAACTCAGTTCAGTTGCCCTCGAAATAGCTTCTTCATTATGAATTTGCATTATTCTTGGAACAAACATGAAGATAATTCCCTTCAAGTAGAAATGTCAATAAAATCTGGCAAGTTAAAATTCTAAATAATTAGAAATGGAAGAAACAGTTTCATGATAATGTTATTTTGTTCTCTGTCTCAGTTTTTTTTTAAGGTCATAGCTTTCATAATTATACAATACCTGAACAAGTTGACATTTTTTTAGTAGCTGACACTGACATGCTAAGAAATTCAAGACGTCTTGAAGTGAGACTACCAACAGTCTCACCTTCAGATTCAGTACACTTTCTATACAGGGTGTCAGGGACATTGATGCGCGCAAACTGTAAGCATGAATTTCAGCACATGATTCTAGAACCCAAAGTGTAGAAATTAGTTATTGGTAATTAAAACAAAATTGCTGTTTCATGGAAAAGTGCAATACCTTTGCGGTGAAAATGTATTGAACATTTTATTTTATAACCAATGAAATTTTCAATGCAGGGTTCAGAATCTTGTACTGAATCCACGGCCACATGTGTTGATATCCCTGCCACCCTGTACATAAATATTATTATCTGCTATAGTATTGTGACACATTTTACAAGAAACCTGACCACAAACAAAGGACATTGACATATTTTTCCCTCAATGAAAATAAAAAACTAAACTGCGTCTATTCTCATACCTTATACAACAGACTTGGGGCGCATTGCAGTTCTTTATTTTCAGACAAAAAGATTCTGAGGACAGAATAACAAAGATCAATACCATGACATTAGTCTCTAACTATGCACCAAGTTTTTAAATGTAGGTGATAACGCACACTCACAGGCGTTTGAGACTTTCAGGTGGGCAGTAGAAGAATGAAATATTCTACGACTATATAATATTACGCGTCTAAATATATGGCAATAGCTGTTTCAGGTTCGCGACAGATGGTAAGTAAAAAAATAATATTTTCAAAGATGGGCAAAATAGGGTTGAGAATTTATTGTCTAGTGGCAACAAAACTATACCAAAGTTTCGCAGAAAAGGTTTGCTTACAACTTCTTGCTTTGACAATAAATGGTGTATAAAAATAGTTTGTTAGTTCATTTTAGAGTATTAAATTGGGGCAATTTGTAAGTTAATAAAGTAGCATAGGTAAGTTTTATGGATGTAAATGAGCAGGTCTGTTTGGTGTGGCGGTATCGCCCATTTTTCTGATTTCTTTGATAACGTGGGCTAGTACTTCTGGATCAACGCCCAGTTCACATAGCCTTATGCAAATTGAAAGAGTATCTGCGTCTAATCCCGTACAGAGAAGTTGAGATATCTGATACATCATTTGAAAAGCTTCACGCGCTTGACCCACCTGGGCATTCTTTTCTGATGTCATTTTGATTTCCTGAAACTGTTGAAAGCAATAAATACCTAATAAAGGTTATTGTATTTTATTAAAACAAGCTGCACGGTGAAGGCATCTAACGTTATTTAAATTGTTTACCGATTTCAGAATTGAATCTTGACACTGGCTTTTACTTCTTTAATTTGTAGGACGAATAGTTATTTTCTATTACAATTTTATTACTTCCAATTTCACATCAAAACAGTAGCTCAAGTTCTTTCGTACATTTCACATTTGACATTCACATTCAATCACTATCACTGTCACCAACTCTCACTGTCATTCTGAGGCCTCAGCCCGAGTTTAAAAGTACATACTAATTCCATGGCATGGAGTCTTTTATTTTATTTCCATGTTTACTGAAAAGTCAATTGGGATTTTGAGACGGCACGGCCCATAGACTACTATTACAATACTAGCACGGCCAGAGGCTGTATCACATGGACGTAATATAAGTTACTTCTATTATATTACGTCCATGTTGTATCATCATCATCATTTCAGCCGCAAGACGTCCACTGCTGCCTCCTTTTTAGTAATTACTAATTTCAAGGAGGAGACAATAGTATTCTCTATTCTGCCAAGTTTCACCGCTAGTGGCGCTAACGCTTACAGCACAAACAGAAAGCAAATGTTATCACTGGCCAGTGAAAAACGAAAAGGTACAGACGCCAGCACATCAAGTTACTACAATCTGTCAGATTTCTTTAATAGATTTTCGACTTTATTGCTAAAACATAAGGTTCAAGGTTGATTGGGAAAATCTGACAGTTTCGGGTAGGTTGACCTGCTGGCGTCCGTACATTTTAAGCATGGACGTAATATTTAAGACGTAGACAGAGAATATCATGGACGTAATATCTTCTATTATATTACGTCCATGGAGAATATACAATATTTTTTTGTTTTTAATTTCATTGACATCGGTCACTCACTGAGTAAAAGTTTGCAGTCGTTTTGAAACTCATTTTACTTTGCAACCCCTGTCGTCTGTCGCATAAAATTCACATACTTTTTTTTTTTTCTCCTTTTGGCTTCGCACTGTTTATGCATTTAGCCAATGTCACGTTTAGTTTTTTATTACGAAAATTCTCATCAAATCACATTCGTGCGTTGGATTTTTTTTTATGCCCGAAGACATCATTAACCTACGTTTATCCAATGACCATTCGTCACATTAGCTATTTCGTCGCTGTCCTTATTAGGTCACATTCACTAATACGACATCTTCTGCATCTGGTCAGTAGGTAATTAGAATAAAAAAATGGCCAAGTGCGAGTCGGACTCGCATACGAAGGGTTCCGTACCACAAGGCAAAAACGCCGAAAAAAACACGTTTTTGGTATGAGAGCCCCCCTTAAATATTTATTTTATTCTGTTTTTAGTACTTATTTGTTGTTATAGCGGCAACAGAATTACATAATTTGTGAAAATTTCAACTGTCTAGCTATCGCGGTTCATGAGATACAGCCTGGTGACAGACAGACGGACGGACGGACGGACGGACGGACAGACAGGGAAGTCTTAGTAATAGGGTTCCGTTTTTACCATTTGGGTACGGAACCCTAAACACTGTTATGTATAACTGTATAAGATCATCAATTTTCAGTCTATCAAAAAGTACTGTGATTCTGTGACTCAATTGTCAGTAATTGACACTACTAGAGGCCAGACAGAGAATAGCTAGCTAGAGGGCACCCACATTTCACACGTAGACAGAGATTTCACATAACAAAGAAGTTCATATTATACATACCTTTTTTTATATTTATGTTAATGTTGTGCCGCCTAAAGCCAATCGGTCAAGGACGAGTCAAAGTTCCTAATGTAGGTAAATAATGTTGTAGGTAAATAATTTAAATATAAAAAAAATATGATACCGTCCTATCTATAACAATATGAAACGTTATGACAACTGTACGGTACAACCGCACATTCTGCAATTCAGCAGTTCACGCCACTCATTCATTTCAACTCATAATAATTAGTTCAGTTCGCGTTGGGCTATCAAGTCTGCCAGGCGCAATACTCTTTAGCCAGGCGTTCTCGTTACTGCCAGTTACAGCCAACAAGGGCCGCGGCCCGCGTTACTCACTTCATTTCCACACCATCAGTCCAATATGCTCATTTTACCTATAAGTAAGTAGGTACCCTTGGGGCAATACAGTAGTGTTTTACCTTCTTTTATTCCATTCATCCCTCATCTAAAAATAATGTATGGTCTAGCAAAGGATCATACAACAACTAAAACGGTAGGTATTTACCAATCTTAGCGTCAATTTATTTTGACGTTTGGTCTAAGTACCTCTATCTAAATCTTGGTAGCGCAAGATGAAGTAATAATCGTAGGGATTGGTTCGGCGGGTAAAATTAAAATATTGCTTGCTGGTACCTAAGTATTAAATTGGTTGATGTTTGCTGAATAAAGCGCAAACATAATTCAATTAATTTATTAGTTTTGATTCTTGGGTGTGGGAACGACCTACATAGGAAGGGCAAGATAATACTACTATTTATTATCTTCAAAAATACTCGCACTGGTTTCAGCTGCAAATAATTTGAAACAAACGCGGGAAAATTTTACGAATTTCACGACGCTCTGTGTTTTCTATTTTTGTATCAGTGCGTGTGCACTCCCAAAAATAGACGTTCAAGTTTTGAACATAGTATATTGTACATTCTCTCGGCTTTTAAACGTGATCCTTTGCTAGTGATTTTTCAGTGCAAATAAATCTAATCAAAAATCTACTAATGGTAAGTAAAACTTTTTACTAAAAACGTTATGAAAATAATATTTTTTTTGTCGTTTATTGTCAGGTGAATTTCATTTTTGTCAAAATTCTTGCTCGCGAATAGGTAATACCTGGTCTATTGATATGATAAAACTTTCAATTTACCAGTGATCCATTATGAGATCTATATGGACTAGGGTCCGTGGTTACGAGGAAGTTCCGAGGGTAATTATGCTTTTTATTTACCTGGGGAAGCGCAAAGAGCGCAAATGAATTTTCTACTTTCTCATTGCGCGTTAAACTTAATAGGTTAAAGCTTACAAGCCAAGTTTAAATATAGCTTCAAGTGGACGTAAGTACCTATGTTTTATTTTGATGGAACTATATCGACTGTATTCGTAACTTTCAGAATATTTTGGTACGTATTTCTTAACCTACATAGGTATCTAGGTACCTAAGCACCTTGTATGCAAACTTTAGCGCAGCTTAATAACGTAGGTACCTAGATACGTATTGTATTATCATGATTACCTATTTATTATCTACATATAAACATTTACCCACTGAACGAAGATGACTCGTCTTTATCAAAGTTATATTTGACGACTGAATGAGGCACTAAGGCATTAATTCCCGCCTTTGTCGCTTTGTACTTTTGTAGTGTAGGTACAAAGTTGAATCCATCCATACTATCATCATCATCATCTGCCTAGCCTTTTCACAACTATGTTGGGGTCGGTTTCCAGTCTAACCGGATGCAGCTGAATACCAGTATTTTACATGGAGCGACTGCCTATCTGACCTCCACAACCCATCCGTGCTAATACCTACTAATATTATAAATGCGAAAGTGTGTCTGTCTGTCTGTTTGTTACCTCTTCACTCTTAAACGGCTGAACCGATTTACTTAGATGAAATTTGGTAAAGAGATAGCTTGTTGCCCGGGAAAGGACATAGGATAGTTTTATCCCGATATTCCCACGGGATCGACACTTATGCGGGTAAAACCGCGGGGCGCTGCTATTAAATAAATAAACATTGTAGGTATGACGAGAAGTTTCGCGAGAAGACAAATATCAATGACAAAGTTTCGCCGAGAAACAGAAACTATTCACGTTTATCGGGTGTTTTAGGGGCTCCTCAGCGAGAGTTAGGAGCTGAGAGAGGTAGGTACAACAAACGTGTTTTTTCCCGGTGTTTTTGCCTTGTGGTACGGAACCCTTCGTGTGCGAGTTCGACTCGCACTTGGCCAGTTTTTTTTTACAATTTTCGTTAATAGGTAAGTAGTAGGTAGGTACTAATAACAAATAAAAATAATGCATCATTTCGACATCGAAACTAAAAAACGTCTACTTACGTAAAAAAGTCAAGATTTCCAAAAACGTGGTGGGTAGGTACCCACTGACTGTGAATAAAATGGAGAATTGTGGAGCGCCAGCGTTAAAAACAAAAAAATATTTTTAATGTTGCCTTTAAGGGCTGATTTTACCAAAGCCAGAAAGCCAGATACTTATCTTTTATCCGTGGAATAAAACTGACGTCGGACAGTTCCTGTACTGTATCGAAAAACTGTCAAAAAATCAAAATTTATTCTCAGTCAGGATAACACTTATTGTAAGTACCTAAGTATAAAAGTTTGGTGAAAGTCGCCCTTAGTTGTAGGTTTTTTTTTTTTATTGTACCTATTTTTAGTATAGGTACATAAGTAGATAGGTATCCATCACGTACATGTGAAGAATCGCCAGTTTATTTAATTTGGCCTTGTGTGGGTAAAATTACATCCTACTTCAAAAATAAATCATTTCTGTAATTATGCACCGTTTAAAGATGTCAGCAAAAATCCTTATTAATATTATACTAACTTGCTTAGGTACTTAAGTTAGGTATGAGGAAGTGACGATGTGTATTGCGTTGTTCTAATATAATCGGTCATCCCGCCATCGACAAGTATCTTCGTAGAATCGTAGGTAGTACGCAGTTGTAGCCCGCGAAGAAACGTAAGAAAATTTGAATTTCTCGGTCTACCACTGCGCATTCACCTAAACTTTATTCAGGTTCCTTGCTAAAGAAGGTATTTATGCTGGGATAGGAGCCTTTTTGGCCTCGCAAAGGTCTTTTGTTTTTGGTTTATTTACTTTATTTTTGGTTGTTTTTAATGTAACTTTGTTAGTTTTAAATGCTCCTTTTTAGGGTTTCGTACCCAAAGGGTAAAAACGGAACCCTATTACTAAGACTGCGCTGTCTGTCCGTCCGTCCGTCCGTCTGTCTGTCTGTCACCAGGCTGTATCTGGACAGCTAGACAGTTGAAATTTTCACAAATTGTGTATTTCTGCTGCCGCTATAACAACAAATACTAAAAACAAAATAAAATAAATATTTAAGGGGGGCTCACATACAACAAACGCGATTTGATTTTTTTGCCCGTTTTTGCTCGATATCAATAATGGCAACAGGTAAGCACTTGAAATATTCACAAAATACTCAGTTGTATTTTTACTTTAATAATAAATCATATAAAATTAAAATAAAATAAAGATTTAAGGAGGGCCTCCCATACAACAAACGTGTTTTTTTCGGCGTTTTTGCTTTGTGGTACGGAACCCTTCGTGTGCGAGTCCGACACGCACTTGGCCAGTTTTTTACTATTCGTATTTCCTGTGTGTGTCCCAAGTAAAATATTTTTCTATCTTTTCTTCAAATATTTTTTGCTTCCAGGCAGACCAAGTTCAGAGTCAAGCTCAAGAGTCTGGTGAGTTAGGGGGCGGCAAAGAAACCACTACAGCACAACCTAACAACCAATTACCAATCAGTGCTGAACACAATCAAATTGTAAGTCGGAAGTATTTTGCGGCTCAGCTATTTCTGCAGAATTATTTTTATGCAAAGCAACACAATTAAAGATTCTCGAATAGGCAATTATTTAAAGGAAAGATTCATTAGGATTACTTACTCTCATATCAACAATTCTCACTTAACTCCCTTTATTTAAAACTAGGTTCTGCCCGCAACTTCGTCTGCGTGAAATTTGTTCTTCCCTCACCCATCCTGTCGCATCGCATCGCCTGCCTGCGCTAGTACTTCGTTTTAGCTTAGCGTTCTTTTTTCTCTTTGCTCGACTCCTTAATTAGGCTCCTAGCGTTGTATTATAATAGCCTTCCTCAAGAATAGGGCTATCAAATGCAAAAATAATATTTCAAATCCTACTAGTAGTTCCGGAGATTACCTCTTAAATGCGAACAAACCAATTTTTACCTCTTTATAATATATAGTACTTAAAGACAAATCTGATCTAAATAAAATTGGTTTATAGATTGAACCGTCGAGTGCACAGCCCGATATAATACTTGAAGAAGCAGAGAAGGTACAAGAGGTAAAAGAAAGCAAGCCTGCTGAGCAGAATGTCGACACTACGACTGCCATTCAAGAAGTGATTAAGAACAATGTCCAAGACAAAGTAAGTAGGGGAAAGTACAATGTCCAAGACAACGTGTTTATGGAAGTTGCTTCCGTCAAAGTTGCTCATTCTGTGGCTTTCTTTCATTTTACGCCAGCGTAAAGCAGAAATGCAAAGCTATTCACAAACATTGAATACGCTTCCGTACCGGATCGAACATCAATCATTGTTAACGCGTTAAAGTACCTAAGATGTCTCCTTTTCGATTCGGAAGCCTAGCGAATAGTTGTGAAAAGCTATGCAGGAGTGTGTGTGCAGTGCGGACGTGCGGTGACTATTGACTAGTGCGGGAGCCATCAACTCAGTCTATCGCAGTCCACTGCTGGACAATCAGTTCGGCTTCCGAGGCGGACTATCCACTGAAAGTGCAGTTTTGTGTGTTAAGCATGCTGTCAAATACTACACAAGACGTCAAACTGCAGTTCACGCATGCTTTCTTGATCTTTCGAAAGCCTTTGACCTGATTTCCTATGATATTCTATGGGAAAAGTTAGAAAACACTAATCTGCCAATTGAACTCGTCAACATCTGTAAGTACTGGTACGGAAATCAGGTCAATGGCGTGCGATGGTCGGGAACCATGTCGCAATCATACAGGATGGAGTGCGGGGTGAGGCAGGGGGGATTGTCCTCGCCAACCCTATTCAACCTGTATATGAACGATCTGATTGTGGCACTCAGTAGCACCCGGGTAGGTTGTCACATAGACGGAATCAATGTAAACAACATAAGCTATGCTGATGACATGGTGCTACTGAGTGCATCGGTATGTGGGATTAAGAAACTGCTTACCATCTGTGAAGCATATGCCGAGCAACACGGATTAAAATATAATCCACTCAAAAGTGAAGTCATGGTCTTTGAGGCCAGAGGAAACAGTACAGGTAACGTGTTTCCCAACATTACGCTTAATGGTACAGCTTTGCGTAGGGTATCTAAATTTAAGTACCTAGGACATATGCTGACCTCTGACCTCAAGGACAATGATGACATCGAGAGGGAACGGAGGGCGCTGGCAGTGCGGGCGAATATGATAGCTCGCAGGTTTGCACGTTGTTCGACAGAAGTCAAAATTACCTACACTTTTTAAGTCTTATTGTACATCATTCTACACGTGCAGCCTGTGGGCCGACTATACTCAAAAATCTTACAGTGCCCTCCGAGTCCAATTTAATAACGCGTTCAGGGTGCTGTTGGGGCTGCGGCGATACTGTAGTGCATCAGGGATGTTTGCTGAACATCGCGTAGACTGCTTTTACGCTACGATGCGTAAAAGATGTGCATCCCTGGTGCGTAGAGTGCGTGGCAGCGCCAACAGCATCCTTAGCATGATAGCTAGTCGGCTGGACTGTAGCTATATCAATCATTGTGACGCCATTTGTCATGGAATGGCGCAGTAATGATTGAGTTGATTGTTTGAGTTTATTTCTTTTAATATGTTTTGTTGTGGGTATTTTTAGGTATTACTAACACTAGTTTATAAGAATCATTGTTACTAACAATTGTGGACACCTTGGTCTGAAATAAAAGTATTATTATTATTATTATTTATAGGCCTCTCCGAGGCTGCGCCACAACACCCTGTCCTCCGCCTTCCGCATCCAGTCTGTCCCAGCCAACTTCTTTAGGTCGTTTGTCCATCTAGCTGGAGGGCGTCATACACTAAGCTAGATACGTGGTCTCAGCGGGAGAGTGCGGGAGCGGGCGCGATTAATTAGGTGGTCACGGTCCCATGCGTTTTGTTGTAGCGGGCACTAGAGATAGAGTTAGTAGAAACGTTTCCAGCTTTACACGGGGCAAAACATTAGGCCGTCGTTCAAGACTGGCAGTATGGTCGCAACGAGCGGATGGAAACGTTTGCAAACTGACTTGTCGCTCTAGGCGCCCAGCCAATAGTCGCTATGGTTCACTACACTATGGACACAAACGGCGGTTTCATTTGTGTTGGATACTTCGCGCCCGCCTATACTTACCCGCGTAAGCCGTAGGTATGTTAATGTTATCTGCTATTGTTCGACTCACTTCAATGTTGTGTCAAAGCACGTTAGGTATCTTACAGTAACACACTATCAGTAGCAATGGGTTTCATTTTGACAGGTCAACAACATTCATTGCGTTATTTACGTTGTTGAGCAGACAGATTTTTCGAACATATGAAGCAATGGATTAGCAATATCCTTAAAAATTATTCAGATTTGATAGTGTGTTACGCAATTACCCCGCTGATAGCTGACCTTGATAAGGAACTCTTGAATACCTACTAGTGAGCAGCGATTACAAGTTCCGAGTTCCGTTTTTCACACTGCTCAATGAAAAAGTTATGGAGATGTTTCGTAGAGTCCTACGAAACATCGCCATAACTTTTTTCACACAACGATTTGAAATAAGCCGCCATAGTGCAGCTTCCATTCATTTTTGCCGATTCTCCTTTATGGGATAAAAACATTGAAGCAAAAATGGTTCCCTCCTTCACTGTGAATAATTTTTTACAGGGTGATTGGCAACAAAGAGAAAACGAACTCTTGAAGAAGATTGAACAATTGGAGAAAATAAAGAACGAGAGGACTGAAGACGGAGTTAAACTAGAATTGAAGGTAACACAAAATCCAATACCGCACACACATCAGGTGTAAATTGTTGAAGCTTTGTTAATTACTAACCTCGCAGGGCACACTGTTATCTTAAGATACGTTTCACACACAGGTCCGTGAAGAAGAGATTGACCTTCTCAAAGCAAGGGTACGGAATTTGGAGACGGAGCTGCAGGCGGCTTTGTCCAAACCGAGCGGAAAGAACCACGAGATGATTGAAAATATCAAACAGCAGCACGAAGAGGTTTGCTTCAATTGATTAAACTTTTCACACTTGCAACCAGCCACGTAATCATTTTGAAAATATTCGATGTTGTATTGTTTCAGTTGCTGAGCAAAGCGCGTGGCATGATCTTCGACAAAACCAAGATGGTAAAAAATCAAGAACTCCAGATTGAAGCTTTAACGACGCAAGTACAGTCACTCAAGGATATCAACGTAATTACTAAAGACCTGTTGGAAATTAGGAACTCTGAAGTTAAAGCTATGGAGGTGGGTTCCGTTCGACGAAGGGGCTTGAACTAAGTCCGATTGTGATGGAATTTGCAACTTTACCCGCGATGGGTGTGCGATTATTGCGAGTACCTATATAACTATGTTAACCTTTCCTACTAAAGTTTTCTCGTGCTAGGAGTGAATTCACATCAATAATTATATTCAACGGAAGTACTTACTTAGATAAAAATCATTTAAACCGTTGGGCTTATTAGGGTTTAAATCCACTGGCCGCCGGGGGAAAACTCCCACGAACATCGAAATTCGTAGTTTCGGCCGAAGTATCAGGCGTTTCCTACTCCGTATCACAAAACGACGTTATATTCTCTTTGGTATCACATATGGACATAAGATTAGTTCGGAGCCCGAACTAAGAATGATGGCAACAAAATTTAACAGTTGTCTTGTCCCTAATCGCGACTCTGCGTATTCTTCCGTTCGAAAAATTTAATTTGTCACTTGTTTTGATGGGTCAACTACATTCGTTGATGGACTTAGAGAGTAGACCCCCCCTGGCCCGGGCGAGTTGGGGGCAGAAGCAAAAATGTATAACAAGTTCAGTCTACACAACTGGGGGCCTAAAAAGGCCACTTTGGCAGAATCTTATAAGGATAACATTATGAAACATAATGGACAGTTAACTGTTAAGTAATTAGTATCAAAATCCCATTGATGAGGGATTTTTCAGTTATTTTTTTTGTCTGTGCTAAAATACCAATCAATCCAATCCAAATCCAATCCCAATCTCTTTGATTATGCCTACGTAGTGCAGCGAAATAAAGAAAAACATGGTATGGCTTCGCCATAATATGATTTATAGTGTTGTGTATCCCTAAATGATTCTGCCAAAGTGGCTTTTTAGGCCCCCTGAGCGCCAACGTGCACGCCATCGCGGCCTCATGTCGAACGCGTTGGTTGCCTGTAGGTGCCTTATGAGTAGTGCAGGCTAAGACTCGATGCCGCTTGCGTTACTTAGCGCCATCTGGGACCGAGGTACCTATGCTGTCGTCAACAAATTACCAATTTTACCACAAACTAACCTTACTAACATTCGGATATTGGATTATTCATGGATTCCAGGTGTAGCTTTTAGTGGGAAAACTGTTCTTGTAGTCACGCTGAACTCGTAGGGGTAACCGTCTATGTATGTTCCAGGACCGCCTGCTGGCAATGGAAGCCAGGTTTCAGGCTGAGAAGGACAGATACGGACTTGTGTTGCAGCGTGCTCAAACAAGCACTACCCTTAACGATGATTTGAAGAAGGAGTATGAAACCCAGCTCGGTATATTCAAGGTACCTACTGACTTTTAGCAATCTACGACACGAATGACTAATTTTATAAAAGTATATTTATTTAAACGAATGTTCTTACTTTCTTCAACAGGAACTGAGAGAGAAATATGAACAAAGGGTACAGGCGCTGGTGTCTGAAAACACGAAGCTTAAAGAGATAGCTGCTTTAAAAGCCGGTATGTCGGGCTAGAGGCGACCGCGACGGCCTGAGCCAGCGCAAGCTCATCCGCTTAGTTTAGTTCAGTCTCAGAACCAGCCCTTCGGAATATCACGTTGCTCATGTCTGACCATTATTATTAACATCATCAATCACTCGCCGCTCACGCGCGTGCTTCCCATAGCGCGATTATGGGCCTCAAGAACGCAACGATTCGTCGCCATATTTACTAAAGCCCCATTGAGATGTTGCAAGTTTCTTACCTGTGGCGTACAATAAAATTGAAGCAACTTGTACTATTACTTCAACTTAGCATGCCACACGCAATGAAATCGCGCACATGTATATGAGGCTTAATTCAACCAACCAGCAGGCGTGCGGTGCAACTATCTGGCACTTTAGCCCCTTTTACACGGTGTAATTTTCTGAAACGTTCAAGAGCAATAATCGCAAGCCATAAAGCACGTTAAATTATTGCCATTCAAGAACTGCATGCAAGTGTTTACACCCGTGCGAGTTCCATAAAATGGCGCACAATAATTGAATAAGTTTTGCCTGTGCCAGTCAATTGTTGCTCTCAGAACAATTTATAAATTGTTGCTTCAATTTTATGGTGTCAATTGACCTTTTGACATGCCCTGCATTTAAAATTTAAAGCCAATGCCTCCTCGCAAATGATTATGGCGTCTCACTCGTTCTTCATCCGTCTAGTTTATCACTCGTGATTTTTATAATTGTTTAATAGTGAGTAGGTACAGACGCCAGTACATCAAGCTACCCGAAATTGTCAAATTTTCCCAATCAACATTGAACCTTAAGCTTTAGCAATAAAGTTGAAAATCTATTAAAGAATCTAACTTGCTGGAAATAGATACTTTGTCCATGAACATGATCAATTATATTTAAAAAGACTGTTTTCATTAATATCAGATTGATGTGTTTGTTTAATACATTGTTTTTGTAAGTTTAATAGCTCTTATGTTTAAATATTTTTTTTGTAATAAATGTCTAAATTACAGTATTGGGACTTTAATTCATTGATGCGTGGGGTATTTGCGTTACACATCTTCTTCTATATATATATACATATAATAAATTTGTAGAAAAGTGGTGTTTGTACAATGGAAATATATAAAAAAAAAGTAGCAGGGGTTGTTATTATATCGATGCCGAACCCGAAATTGTATTTTTTTTTTTTTTGTCTGTTTGTTTGTGCACGCTAATATCAGAAACGGCTTATTCGATTTAGATGCGGTTTTCACTAATATATTGTAGTAGGATTCACTTAACATTTAGTGTTTATTTCATGTCAATCGGTTCATAAATAAAAAAGTTATGTCAATTTAAAGAATCACGGCGAACATTTGTTAAGGTATTCTATCAGAGTACGTACACGCCTCGGGCCTGCGCGTCCGATCTTCGGAACTACTGGACGGATTTGAATGATTTTTTTTTGTTGTATACTTATTATGGCTGGACAACATTCAGGCTATAATGTTTCTTGGAAACTTGAACACCTGATGCAGAACCGAAACAGACCAGCTTAACCATAAGAGATACAAAAATGGTACCATAGCAAAAATTGTTCCACGTGATGAGGATTTTCTGCTGAGAGAATAAATTTGAAGATCTGGAACACCTGATGGGGAACTCCAAGAGCCCAGCTACACCATAACACATATAGGAATGACGTCTTAGTAAAAGTTATTCGGTCTGATGGGCATTTCCTGTTGACTTATAAAAATCGAAGATCAGAAACATCTGATGTGGAAATCTAAGCTATCACTAATTTCACCTCCACGCGGTGAAGGCGGTAACAGTTTAGGACTGATTTTCGATGACGATGGTATATCATTGAAAATTTGACTCTACTGGCCAAAACTCCCATTTATTTATTTTTTAACGTGAAGAAATGCTCATGCATTCTGCACTACTACGGGGAGATAGTGCAGTTATGTGGGACTCTAACCCACTAAAACTCCACTGTGTCCTCCTCTGCCGCTTACGGCGGGAACATGGGCACGCGTTAGCACTCATCCGTGAACCCGCCGCGGCTGTCCGTCACCGGACCCTCCGCTGGGGAGTACTCCCCATCACCGGCGCACCAGAACACATAGCACGCCGTGACCACCCCAGGGACCAAACCAGCACATGGGCCAGACGATCCCGTGTCTGGGCACCCTTGGTAGGGGAGCAGTCACTTAGATTTTAATTGATCAGGTATCTTCATAATAAAACTATAACCATGCCTAGAAAGAGGTCAAATCTTTCCCAATGTTCCAAAGGAGCTAAAAGATTGAGGATCATAAGATCCCAAGAATCTACCGAAGAGCGTCAGGAGAGACTATGCTGTTTGAGAACATCAGGCTGCAACTCGCTCCGTGGAAACCTCTTCGGATCGCGAAGCACGCCTGCGTTCTCAGCGTATTTACGCATCTACATCCAGATGTCTAGAGACCAGTGAAGAATATGATGCGCGACTGACCGCTGATACGGTGAGATTATCATACATTGTTCCGAACACGCACACAACAAAATATTCATAATCAGAAAGTGAGAAAGAAAGAATTGCTGGAGTACGGCATGAAGAGACAGATTAAGAAGAGCGCAACGAACGTTTGAATTCTGATCGACTTCGACATTCTCTGAACAGAATGTCGATATCATCTGAAGAATCGGATGTGTCTCAAGATATAGCCGTAGGGCATGGCGACCTTCCTTGGGTTGATAAGGAACGGAGTGCATTTACGTATACTCCTATGATTGACTACGCCACATATTCCGCCATCGGAGGTATGGTTAAAAAATTTACTTTTTGTGAAGCTGTTAAATAGCAAAAAGAAACAAACGGTATGTGTTGCTCAGGTGGGAAAGTACATATTGAAATATTACAAAATCCTCCAGAAATATTAAGATCACTGCTAATCGGTGACCATCACAGTCAAAACATTTCTTGGACAACATACGTTCGTACAATAACGCCTTTCAAATGACATCTTTTGTTGCGAAACAGATTTCAGAAGGCCCATTTATGCCAACATTCAAAGTGCAAGGCCAAGTTTACCACCCTATTGGTTCATTATTGCCTGAAAATGACGTCTCGAATCGTCTCGCGCATCCCGTTGTTATCCAGTCCCCGGGTTCTTAGAATTCGACATCAGACGTTTCAGATCT
The DNA here is from genome assembly GCA_963082905.1 of Oligia fasciuncula. NCBI lineage: Eukaryota > Metazoa > Arthropoda > Insecta > Lepidoptera > Noctuidae > Oligia > Oligia fasciuncula. The sequence goes on from OY720400.1 coordinate 19,711,455, forward strand.
TCGATTTTGACTACCCCGTTGTCGCTGGCATAACCAACAGGATCCGCGTACGAAGTCGCGGGCAGAAGCTAGTACACAATATGGCTTTCATTTTGACAGTTCAACAACATTCATTGCGTTATTTACGCTGTGAGCAGACATATTTTTCGAACTTAATATGAAGCAATGGATTATAGCAATATCCTTCAAAATGATTCAGATTGATAATGTGTTACAAAATTAGGGTGCGGGGCTAAGATTGGTATATTGGTTCTGATAAGTTGGTTTTAGAATAAAAGTATGGTAAATTACTATTAATAGTATTTATTATAAAAACAAAAATATATGCTACGAGTAGGTATCTAAGTTAGTAACCAGACGTATTTCTTACGTGAAAAAATTAAGTACCTATATGATATTAGCCCTGCGTCAATAATCCATCAGTGAATGATTGGATAAGGTATATCTATAATCTATATCTATATTGTGACCCAGGAATAAACGGTACTCCTGGTTACGTGTTTATTGGATGATCCGTTGAGATGGATACGGAAAAATATGAAACTGAGGTACAGACGCGACGCCAGCATATGAAGCTACCCGAAACTGTAAAATTTTCCCAATCAACTTTGAACCTTAAGCCCCGTATTCACGGTAAACTTTTGTTGAGCAACAGTTGATTAACATTGTTGATGAGTAACGACAAAGTTGCTGGAAACAAAGTTTATATCAATATAATATATCTTGTCCACACACCAGTCTGCGTCAAAATGTTGCCCGCGGTAGTAGTGTTGTTGTGTTCTTTGAATTTAATGTATCCCACACTACTGCCATATTTAAAAACAGTTGCAAACACGTCCACACACGTCAACATTTGTTGATAAACTGATGTTTTCGCTCGCCGGGCGTCAACTCTGCAACATGGCGTGATCAACTTCGCAACAACAAGTGTTGCCCGCAATATGTTGACAGCAACTCGGCAACATGTTTGCAACCATGTTGCTAAACAAATGTTTACCATGAATACGAGGCTTTATGCTTTAGCGATAAAATTGAAAATCTATTAAATAAATTTGACAGATTGTAGTAGCTTGATGTGCTGGCGTCTGTACGTATAAATTGGTTTGGGCTCGCCAAACAAGTGATCGCGATGACGACGGTCGCTTTCTAATAGAAAGCGATCGTCGCTGTATAACTATACAGACGCTAAACAATGTTTATTAGTAAGGAGGACAGTGGACAAAGTTAGTTCTAATCAAAATCATAAATATTAGAGAAATCTTCCTCTTCACTTTGGGCTTGTTTGTCTTTTTTATAAGACTTCTCCTTATCTTGGGACGAAGTAGTCAAAATCCAAGAGGAACGTCCATCCTGATCGCTGTCAACGGTTTGGTGCCCTACTACAGCCTTGACCCCCGAGGTATCGACATCGACAGGCAACTCCAATCGCTTACCCTCGTCATTGAAAATATGAAAAGCGATTTGTCCGTTCTTTATAATTAACGGCTCAAAGTAGAACTTGTCGCTTAGTTCAGTTGCTTGTCTGACTTCGTCCTCCCCAGTCGTAGGAGACAGTTGTAAATACTTGTCACTGTCTACGTTGTAAAGTTTGAAAAAAACTTTATTCTCATCCCATGTAGGAATTATCTTCCACCTCCAGCCTGATTTGTTACTGGACTTGTAATGGCAGTCTCCCCGCGCTTTCGTTGTTTTGGGCTCTAAAACTAGCGCCTGATCGTTTTGATTGCTAATGATGGCCATACAGTCGCCGTCGAAGATTTGTTGAAACACTAATGGGAAATGCTCACGCACAACCTCTTTGTTATTGTTTTTCCATAATTTGTAACTGTACACGACCACATTTGCGATGTTATTCGCGAGGAGTTTGTTAACGACGTCAGCTAGAGCACTGCCGCAGTAGGTGTCCGTCAAACATCCAGTCAGTATGACGGCAGCCTCGATATCACCTTTGTTAACGTTTCCGTAGAGTAATCTTTTCAGTTCGTTGATGCCTAAATAGGCTCTATATTGAGTATTCCAGTAGGTTGATTGTAGGTTATCCGGTAACATGTAAATGGGGCAGTAAAACAACTGCTTCATCTTCCTCAGTTCGTCAGTGACGTTACCGTCACCGCCACCGTCACCGTCATCGTCACCGTAACCGTCACCATCATCGTCACCGACACCATAAACAATTACTTTTCCCCGCTCGCTGTTCACGATACGAGCAATGTCTTGAGCTATAATCTCAGTCACAACATCATGTCGAATGTTTACCGTGACAGTATGGACACAGTTGTCTTTAATGTAGTTACGGGTAGAGTACCCAAAGCTCGTCCCTTCGGATATTGGTATTCTGTTCGGTATCCTTCTGCCTTTATCCGGACCTTCTATAACTAATTTAAACTCGGAATTAACATTGTAACAATTGGAAAATCCTCTGGTGCCTTTGGCGAGTTCTTCTTTTCCACAACCAAAATAGTCTACATGTTCTATAAGATTTTTAACACAGAACGGTATCTTAACCAGTTTATATTCGTTCTGAAACGGAATTTCAGAATAAAAATACATTAAGTCTTTGTTAGTTTCATAGTTAGGGGATCTTGCTTTTTTCCACAGGTCCATAGCACTCATTTCAGTTTATTATACTTATTTCAATAAGTATCTGAAAAGAAAAAAAAAGGAATGACATTATTTATTTTTTTAAATACCCGCCCGTCATCATCTGCTTTACGATTTCTTAACTAGGTAGACATTGTCATCAGAGAATGTCAGTATTCTTCATAGAGCGACTGCCATCCGATGTGCAGCGACTGGGTCACCATCCACCGTCCATTAGCCGCGGCAAGCGCAGCTTTAGGCCTGAACTTCACCAAAGTGGAGATGGGCGGATAAGTGCGCAGCGGAGAGGAGAGACTTAACAGCTAGGATGTATCCACCGAAGATGTGCGGAGATGCGTACTGGTTAAACCGGAGCAGAGATGTGTACAGGCTAGAGCAGAGTTGGTAGATGTGGCGCGGGCGCGGCAGACGTGAGCTGTGCGACGCGACGCGCGGGAACTAGCGGTGCCGCTCGCCGCACGCCCGCTCACATCTCCTTTCGTCTCCAATGCGGACCGTTGCCAGCTTGCGAGGCACAGCTCATATCTGTTTTGTTCGCGCTAAGGAAATATGAGACATCTCCTAAGCTCTCCTCTTTACTCGACCATATCCACTGAAGCTAAGCGGAGACGAGATATGTTACGTAAATAATGAAATCCTATTGATTGTTTCCAATACATTTCCTTTCCTTTCGTCTCGTCTCCGCTTTGGTGGGGTCCGGGCCTCAGTGCGTAAACAGGGTTATTGGAAAAACACCAACAACCTCGTAAGAGTTCATTGTACTCATCATACTATGGGACAAAACCTGAAATCGCGCAAAATAAAAATGTTCCCTACATTTTGACGAGATACACGAAATAAATATTTGTGTTATCGCGTTTCTTCTAACTTGGTTTCGATTAATTGATATAATAATGACTATACACCTCGGGGCTAGCTGGACCGAACCAACGCGAATGTATACGTACATCCGTGGTGCAGCTACCCAGACTGCCGGGCACTTCTCCTGCAACCGAGCGGGTGGGCAGGTTGCGGATAGCCCAACTCCGACTGCGGGACCGACTGTAAGCAGTCGATGTCGCACCCGGAGCATCTCGAAAGGGATCCCGGACAAGAGAAGTGCCCGAACACCAAGTCCCAGGTTTAGGGTAACCCGCATACCTTATCCTATGTACCTTATAACCCTGATCACCCCAACCCTTCCCTATCCATAACATCCCGTCTATCCACGAAATCCCTAGGCCAAATCCCAGACCTAGGGTGACCCCACAATAACCCATACCCTACCAAACACCCTCCCTCCTATCCCCATATCCCGTTGGTCCAGAGGACGGGTAACCTCGATTCCAAAAAAGCCCACCCCCTCATAAATGAAAATGCAGCAGGTAAAAGCAACTACCCAGGTGGGTCCCGGCCAAGCCGGGGAATCCCATACCGCTACGGCGGTCAGGCCCCATCGTATTCTGGGGGGGGGCACCCGACTGCACAACTTTGCCGTGCTCTTCAGCACGGCCGGCTGCTGACTTAGCGCCCATTACCCAGGCAGCGACACACGACTCTAGGGTGTCAAATACACACGTTTAAAAGAAGATGCGATCAAACGGCAGCCAATGATGGCATCACCCTGCGACAAAGCCCCGAAACAATACTGTTTTCAAAAACATTACAACATAGTGCTTGAAGAGGAGCGATGCGACCACTCAGGCCCGAAAGAACTGAGAATTTACACCGATGGCTCAAAGACCGACTGCGGAACAGGAGTCGGAGTCTTCTCACGCGACCTTAACATAAAAATATCCAAACCGCTGGGAATGCTCAACACGGTTTATCAAGCAGAGTGTGTGGGCATAATGCAAGCGGCTTATGCTATCGCGGCCAGGAGAGTCACGAACACCCATGTTCGCATACTCTCTGATAGCGCCTCAGTCCTGCAATCCTTAGACAAAAAATGCATTACATCGAATCTAATACTAGAATGTCACAATGCGCTCGAGCGGGTAACGGTATCGAATTGCAATACAGTGACACTACAATGGATAAAAGCTGGTGGACGTCGTCACCAGGCTGCAGGCAGTCCAAAGAAGCCATGCCGTCATTGAATGGCAGGTTAACCAGGCGCCTGCTACGACTGGACAGGAAAGGCCTGCGCCTGGTGACGGGGACCATCACGGGACACTGCTCACTAAATAAACACTTTTACACATTAGGCATAACAGACAGTCCCCTGTGCAGAGCTTGCATGGAGGCTGATGAAACCATTGCGCATGTGCTCTTTGAGTGCACAGGCGTCACCCAGATAAGGTCAGAAACCCTAGGGGCACCCAGATCGTACACAGATGTTCTCAACAGACCAGGAGATTTGATCAGCTTCTGGAGGGAGGTGGGCTGGTTGGAATAACCACCGATGGCCGCCATGGCCCACGCACAATGGTCCACTGAAGGACTAAGTGCGGAAACCAAACCCTTAACATAGAACATAGATGACTATACACAATACAGTAGGAATTTTTCCTGTATTGTGGGTGCGCGTTAAAAATTTAAACTCACATCATTGACTTATATATTACTCCTAACAATACTCACATACACAAACAGCTAGACCAGGAACAACTTTTTTTATGCCATACAAATAATATTTGTTCCGTGCGGGAATCGAACCCGCGATACGCAGCGCAGCAGTCAATCGCTTAACCACTGCCCCAACCGTGCCGTCCGGTTTGAGCCTGGGTAAATGTTTATAAATCTTATAATGAAGTAAACTACGATCACTAATTGCATAGATTGGGATCACGTTTATGGCAGTATAAAGGCACACGTATCAAACCGGAAAGGGATCGGCACCGTATCAATTTGAGCCCTTCAGTATTCTATGTATGAAACTCCCTACTGCAACGCACACTAATCGGAATCGTAACGTAATCGCCTCGCCTCGGGACAAGCTCACGAACCACGGCTCGTCGTCCCCGCGCTTACGGCTCGTCGTCTCCGCGCTTACGTCTCTCCGTACCCGAGCTTACGTCTCTTCGTCCACCCCTGCCCCTCTCACCCCCCCGGTCTGCTTGCTGCACCATCAACCAGCGCGGCAGCGGTCGGCGTCGTCCTTTATAGGCTATAGCATTCAAATATGACCGGTTACATGCCTACCTAAGTGGCCACCGTGTATGACCACTCACAAAGTCACAATGGACTTGCAAGTTGCGTGATAGATCCCATCCCACGGATATCGATATCGGATATATCTATGTCCCATCCAGATACAACCCTCAAATTACCGTATCTACCTAAGATGAAGATTGGATACAGTAAGGTCGGTCATTTCAAACTAGTAATTGGCGCGATACGCGCGTTATCGAAAATTACAAACATCATCTCATGAACTTGGTATACACCCACGGAATAGAAAAAACAAGTGGAAGTGCCACGCAGCTATCGCGCGTGTCACAATTATGCGGAGCTCCGCAACACAGGCTCTGAGGCGGCTCAATCGCGATTAGCTACTTGTTGTGATAGGACGTCTCGAACGTAACGAAAAATATTACAAACATGCCTTATTGTGCAATTTTTACATGCAAAAACGATAGCAGGACAAAAAATGTATCTTGCGGAGGTGTATCGTATCACCGGTAAGTATAAAACTATGATATATTTCAATAAAATTGTTTTTATTGACAAAACCATATTTATTACTTTGTTGCGAACTAAAAACTACCTTATGTCCATTGTTCAAAGTCTAAATCAACTTGCTCGCTGTCTTGAATATCATCGTATACATTCTAGAAAGTTCGACGCTACTCGATTAGGGATGGGACACATTCAAATAGTTCGGTATCGATAAAACAATAAAATGTGTATTTATATAGTGAAACGTTATACGTTACCATGACATATATTATGAGTGATCGGAATAGGTAGAGTTAATTTGCCTAAAGTTCGAGGAACATAGACGAAAGTCGGAGACTTCCTTACGACTAAAATGTTTTTTCGGGACTAATGTCGGGGTTTCGGGACATCATCATTTTTAACCGACTTCAAAAACAAGGAGAACCTTCTCAATAACCAGTAGATACGTTTTCTATTGTTATTAATTCAGGTAAAGAACTGGGTCCGGTTGGAGTGTAGCCATAGCCAGGGGCACTGGCGCGAGGACTTAAAAAACGTTTCGATTTTTTTTTAATGTCCCAATTTTATGCAGTTTCGAAGTAACCTTGACCATAGAAACTATTTAGGTTCTAAGAAGCATGGTCCTACGACGCACCTTTTCCGAATTATGGGCCTCTGAATTTTATTTTATATAAAACGCTCTATATTTCCAAAATGTTGGCTTGGATGAAAATCTTTTCTGGAAAGAAATTGCTGCTCTAGTCGAAAACCATGAGGACCACTGATGTAAAAAAACCCGCGAAATATTGAAAAAAAAAATTTAATTATTTTTTTATTTTATTCAACAATTTATGGATTTTTATTCAAACAGTTGTTTTATATTTTAGTCCGTGCTCAAATGTTGTACCTACTCGCAATCCTGTCGTTAATATTCAAAACAAAAACAGAAACAGGAAATGAATTCGATAGTTGTTTTCCTTTATTGATTTTAGTTGTAATTTAGTATTGTGTTTGAAACCCGGGACATTAGTCCCAAAAAAATATTTTGTCATAAGGCGTCTCCACTTTGCCTCTGTTCTTTTTCGAACTTTAGGTATTTTATTAAACAAATATGTTTTATTTCAAGGGCAATAAATATTTTAAATTTACTATTTATCGTTTCATTTTACCTTTTATACTAATCGGACTTTGGTCCATTACAAAATATAAAAGATTTTAATTATTACATTGTACAAAGATCGACATTAAATTATCGAAATCTTGTCCTCATCCCTAGCTGAGTAGCAAAATAGATAACAGGTGCATACGAATATGACATCTATTTCAATGACGTTAGCGTGCTAAAAAGAGTAACTTAGTACAGCGCCCTCTAGCGTTGAGTAGCTGAACTCGTTGTAGATTGCTCGAATTTGATTGATACATGGAAAAATGTGCTTCATTGATTTTGACATGTAAAATAAAAACAACATTCAGTAGTTGTAATAAGACTTAATTTTGAACAACAATAAATAAACTTTTCGCCAAAGTTGCATTTATAATAAGTAGCCAATTATATCATCGTTTTCTGTGTATTGAAATGTTTATTTTAATTTGAAATTGTGTGAGTTTGGCGACACTGGTTCCCGTACTAAGGAAGTCTAAGACGGAGGTTACACGTTCATTCTGATGTCAGTTCAGTCTGTGACCTTGATCACGTCTAGAATGATGGTAGAATGACGGAATGACGCGCGGTATTACACGGTAAGTCAGACTGACGATCAGTCTAACCGAAAACTTCTACGCGATAACACGCTTATGCATTTGGTATGGATTTTAACAAGAAAAATAATATGCTCCCGTTGCCTTCGTAGACAGGACTAATATAGTAATATTATTATATATATATTAGTAGAAAAGAAAGCGGTGGTATAAAAAGTGGCTAATGAAAAGACCATAAATTCACTTAAATTTACTGAATGAGATATGAGACAGATAAAGATAAAGATATATTTATTGCATAACTGTGTACATAAAGTTCTTATACATATTTTTTTGTTTGTTTCAAGCAAGTTTCAAGTCTACCCGAGTCAGATATGCAATAGTAATAAGAAATTGGGTACTTACAAATTCTATTTTTTATCAAAAAACTCATGCAGATTAGGGATGTGAAAAAATAATCGATTATAGAAAAAATCGATTAATAATTGATTTTTTTCTATAAAAATCGATTTTTATAATCGATTTACATATTACAAAAAATCGATTAATAAAAAATCGATTTCTTATTCACTGCCGATTTTTTTCACCTAGAATTTAGAACGGCCGCGCAACACAGCTTTTTAGTCAGGAGCGCGAAGCCGCAAAGTACCGCGAAGTGTACCACTAACTAATAAATGAATGACGCTAAAGGGCGCTCCACACGGCTAAGATACTATAATATTTTATCTTTGTAATCCTTTTGTAATCCCCATAAATATGAAATAAATAATATTATCTTCGTCGTGTGTAATGGTCCATTGAATTGTATGGCGAGCGATATTGTATCTTAAGGGGGAAGCGCTAAGGTGGCCCGCGAAATTCAAATTTTCTTACGTTTTTTACAATTTGCTGGTCGGTATTAAGTTGTACGTTGATTAAAATATGATTCGCGGTCGTAACAAATATGTACTTACAGAATTATAATCATTACAATCAGTAATACAACTTGTTAAGTTAGTATAATCCCCAAATGTCAAGATTTCATGAAATAGTCATTCTTGGGGATTACATGGTCTTAGAGAGTTGTGTTGATGACTTTAATGATTATAATAATTTTATTCTGTAAATACATATTTGTTACGGTCGCGCAAAACTTTAACTTAGAAAGATGTATTAATGATTCTTAGGATTAAAATTCTCTAAATATGTACCTGTTATTGTCGCGAATAATATTTTGATCAAGATACAACCTGACACTGACCTGCAAATTGCAAAAAACTTAAGAAAATTTGAATTTCGCGATCTACTACTATCCATTCACCCTAAGAAATTTCTTCCTGCGAAAGGAGAAATTAAGAAAAAAACCTTTTTTGTGTAAAATTAATGTTTTGCTTGTTGATATTATTATTATTAACCCTTCGCATGTCGCGTGTACAGGGTATGTACAGATAACAATAGAATTTCATGCGACGGGTTAATAAAACAGTGCTGTGATAGTGATTATCGTTATTTCAGGCGTTTAATTTAATCTATCAAAAAAAAAGGAAAAAATCGATTATTTTTTAATCGATTTTATTACTAGGCAAAATAATCGATTCATTAATAATCGATTTTTTATGTATACTGTCACATCCCTAATGCAGATTATAAAATACCTTATCAATTAACATTTTCTTCAATTTATTTTTAAACATATTTCCATTTAATTGCTGGCGGTAACTGATTGTACACACGAATAGCAGTAATTATGTACTTTTATATTACATCATATTGTTAATAACTGGTAAATTAATGTCATATTTATATTGTTTCCGAATATTTAGACACAGGAGAAGAAGATGACTATGCTGATTATTATCGAATTAAAGAATTTAATTTAATTTTTTTTATTCGTTTTATTCCAAAGAATAGGTAACATTTCCTAATGTAAGAATAAATTCTTTCTCCGGGGCTAATGGTAGAGATGGGGACGTCGGGAGCGGCGAGGGAGTCGGCGCAGGCGGCGACATGTCGTGCGACTCCATCGCTGTCTAAGCAGTGACTGACATCAGACTGATAGCTAATAAACACACGTTCATTCTGGCATCAGTCTGACCAGACTGACAAAAATTATTAAAATATTTAAATAATCATCATTCTGGACCATCATTCCATCAGTCTACGTGTTACACAATCAGTTTCCCGTCATTCTGACATAAATCATAGACTGAACTGACATCAGAATGAACGTGTAACCTCCGTCTATGGGCACTTCCACTTGTTTTTTCTATTCCGTGTATACACCTCATCAGACAAAGGGAAATGAACGAATTACACGATAAAGCCATTTACCTAAATCTTTTCGAAATACCGATTTTTACCTACCTACCTATTATGATCGGAGACGCTACACTCGAAGTCGTGGACGAGTATATGTTTACCTGGGACAAACTGTCCAGTTAGGTAAGTCTAACTTTGAGAAAGAGGTCAATCGTCGAATCCGACTCGGCTGGGCAGCGTTCGGGAAGCTACGCAATATCTTCTCGTCTCACATACCGCAGTGTCTCAAGACGAAAGTTTTTGATCAGTGCGTGTTGCCAGTGATGACTATTATGGCACTGAAACGTGGTCGCTCACAATGGGCCTTATAAGAAGGCTAAAAGTGACCCAAAGGGCAATGGAGAGGGCTATGCTTGGAGTTTCCCTGCGTGATCGAATCAGGAATGAGGAGATCCGCAGGAGAACCAAGGTAACCGACATAGCCCGAAGAATTGTGCAGGGCACATTGCTCGCAGAACAGATGGCCGATGGGGCCGAAAGGTTCTGGAGTGGCGACCGCGTACCGGAAGACGTAGCTTTGGAAGGCCTCCCACAAGGTGGTCCGACGACCTAGTGAAGGCCGCAGGAACCCGTTGGATGCGAGAAGCGCAGAACCGGTCGAAGTGGAGGTGCTTGGGGGAGGCCTATGTCCAGCAGTGGACGTCTTTCGGCTGAAATGATGACCTACATCTATTTACATTCTATCTATGCGGAGCAGGGCGCGGGTCGCTAGTATATAATAAAGAACTTACAGCTTTTCTTCAAGAACAGGATTTTTTAGAATAACAAAATTATGCTTGAAGTAGGTTTTTGAATTAAATTGAATTCGTGACGTTGATCATAGAACAGAAGTCAAATGATTCAAACGTCTATCAAAAAGTAATCTGTGGTTCAAACTTCAAACGATTGAATGAACTAAAATATAGAAAAAACTTTTTACGCTAGTAATATACAAGTCAATGCTTTTTTACAAAAAAAAAATGGCAACCGACAACTAAAAAATAAACCGGGCAAGAGCGAGTCGGACTCGCGCTCCGAGGGTTCCGTACCTACCATCATAATTATGTTTCTAAATTTTCATCGGCGAGGCCTTTATTCGTCAGAGAATTTTAATACTGTGCACTGCGGTGTAGAATATTGCAGTTTTATGTCAGCGCCATCTCTTGACCGATAGTGGAACTAATGTAACTTTTATTGATGATTTCTGAAAAAGTGTGCTATTTAGAGACTTCGTTTTATTTTTCCTGTAATCTTTACATAAACTTCTATCACATAGAATTATTTCAGATTTTTCTCTTTGCAAACTTCGGAGATAAGGGGGGGGGGGACGGTGTTTTTTTTTACATTTTTCATCAAAAGTCGAAAACTATGCGGCCTAAATGATAGCTGTGACAGACCGACATACATGACAGACAGACAGTCTCACCATAAGGGTTCCGTTTTTACCATTTTGGTACGGAACCCTAAAAAGAATAAACTGACTGACATATCAACGCACAGCCGAAACTACTGGGTCTAGGAATGTGAAATTTTGCAGGGGGGGAGCACTAAGAAGGGGTTTTTGGAAATTCAACCTTTAAGGGGGTGAAAAGGAGGGATTTTTATGAAAAATCTTATTCCTTGAGTTAATAAACTTGGCACGAATACTTATCTAAATAAATTATGAAGTTTCGTATTTTCAGTTTTTCTAAACTACCCCCTACGGGGGGATTGGGGGGTGTCAAAATTTGTATGGAAGAATTTTAACGCATGGTCCGATTTACTCGAAACTCAGTATGTATACTTAAGACCAAAAATAAAGAATAACGTGTACCTATCAGGGTTTTTCGAAAATATACCCTTAACGGGGTGAAAAGGGGTAGTTAATTATAAAGGCGAGGGTTTACTGCGTGGCTTGATTAACTCGAAAATTGGTACAAATATTCTTTGAGTCATGTAATGAACATATCCCAAACGATTTTTCGAAATTTCACCCCTGTGGGGTGAAAAGCCGGAATACAGTTTATATTATGAAAAATGTTCATTTGGTTAATAAACTTAAACTTGGCACGAATTCTTATCTATGTAAATTATGAAGCTTGACATTATTTGTTTTTATAAACTACCCCCTAAATTTGGGGATTGGGGGATGTCAAAATTTGTGTGGAATAATTTTAACGCGCGGTCCGATTAACTCGAAACTCGGTATTTATACTTAAGACCTAAAACAAAGAATAACGTGTATCAGGGTTTTTCGAAAATCTACTCCTAACGGGGTGAAAAGGGGTAGTTTGTTATAAAGGCAAGGATTTTACTGCGTGGCTTGATTAACTCAAAAATTGCTATAAATAAATCTTCGAGTCAAGTAATGAACACTTCCGATTTTTCGAAATTCCATCCCTGTGGCGGTGAATGGTGCATACGGTACAACGGGAAAGCAGGAATACAGTTTATATAAAAAATCTTATTCATTTGGTTAATAAACTTGAAACTTGGCACGAATACTTATTTATCTAAATAAATGATAAAGATCATAACATTATCACATACATTTTCGAAATTTTTAGAGGAAAGTACGAAATACACGCGGACGAAGTCGCGGGCAAAGTGCTAGTTATATCATATATTACTTACCCTTTTCTACACCGCAGTGCAGTCTTAAAATTATCTGATGAAATATGTTTTTACTATGATATAGGCCTCGGCGATGAAAATTTAAAAACATAATGATGGTACGGATCCCTCGGTGCGCGAGTCCGACTCCCTCTTGACCGGTTTTTGTAAGTTTAATAGCTCTTATATTTGAATCATTTTTGTAATAAATGTCAAAATTACATTTTTTTTTTCTTCTTTTACTTCATTGATGCACGATGACTTTAATTCATTGATGCATGATCAACGGGGTATTTGCGTAACATACTATCCTGCCCCCGATAGTTAAAAAGACGTATCTAACAAAAAGTAAAAACGGAGAAATAAATGTTTTAAGGAATGAAACGGGAAATCGTTTTTTTTTTTTTTAACTTTGCCCCACACTTGGAATTTCTCCTGTATTGTGGGTGCGTTTACAAACATTTAAAGTCACATACACAAACAGCCAGAGCCAGACCCGGAACAACTACTTGTAGGTCATACAAATATTTGTTCCGTGCGGGAATCGAACCCGCGACACGCAGCGCAGAAGTCAATCGCCACTGAACCACTGCGCCAACCGTGCGTGTTTGCTGTCTTCGAGTAAATTAATATTTTACATACTAAATTTTAGTATGTAAAATATTAATTTAAACAAACAAACACACAACAACACACAAACAAACACATTAAACATTTATTTACTTTTTGTTAGATACGTCTTTTTATGTCCGTAAGGATTGAGGAGCCACATCAGATTTTTTAAATCTGATCTCACCATTATTTAGCAGCAATGTAGCTTATTTTGCAGCACGAATTCTAGATTTAGCAGCAAAATATATCACTAGTTATTTTAATGCAAAAGTGGCTCCTCAATCTAAATGTTTGAATTGAGGAGCCACCTGGAACTCGATAAGTAATAGATGAATATTTATGAAAATTTTGCATCATTTAGCAGCAATTTTGCATATTACCGTCTAAAAATTTAGGATCTGTAGCGCTAAAATAAAAGAAAATACAATACTTTTAATATGGCTCCTCAATCTAAACTCAAGAGATGAATTTCTATTGGATGTGAGCGATCAATTAATATATTCGACATATTGATCATTTAGCAGGTGTTGTGTTTGTTTTTGCAGTATAGGAGTAAAATAGTAAAACAGAGTAAATTTTGTATATGAACGCATTTTCTTTGGCTCCTCAATCCTGACGTTCTAATTATATATGTTTGACTGTAGCCACCTGAGATCTCAACGGAATCTAAAGTCAAAGATACTAACATTTAGCAGAAATGTCTGCTAAATATATCTGCACAGTTCAGCAATGTATATATTTTGGATTCTGAAAAAACAATACTTAACTATTTTCTTGTAAATTCAGTGTGTAGGGTGACCACATTTTGGGGGTAGGTACCTACAATAGTTATTTGTGCAACAAGAGAGCAAAGTCGTTTTTTGCTGCGCAGTGTGTGCAGTTCAAGATTGAATCACGAGCGTAGCGAGTGATTCTAAAGTTGAATCTTGAGTGTGGCGAGGGATTCAAAGGCACGAGATGCAAAAAACTTTGCTCTCGTAACACTTTCAGTCTATCAAAAAGTACTTGTGTGTAACACACATAACTTTTCACTTCAGCACCGAGAACACTTTCCCTGCGTTCCGAGATAGGGAAATAATCGATGTGAGCGTGCTTAAACCCGTACCGAATTAGCGTGAGCGCGATAACGACGTCCGTGAATCGTCATATATGACGTCATGACATGCGCCATCTTGCGATAACGCCGACCATGCCCTAGAATAATATCACCGTGAGCGCTGTCAAAAATGACAGTGTGTGTGTGAGGATGTGTCAGTGTGTGTTTTGTTTTGATTTGCATCTTATCATAAAATTAAACTAACGTGGCATTTTCGAAATTGTACTTCTGGCTGATAGTCGCCACCTAACCAAAGAAGAAGAAATGTGGTGTTTATACAAAGACATACTGTAATAATATCGTTCTTACATTGAGTAAGCACTGTGAGCGCGTTCACGGGCGTTCCGAATTGTTGACAGCTCTCAGCTGTCATAATCGTAATATCTAAATCGGAACGCATGTATTCATCTATTACTTGTCGAGTTCCAGGTGGCTCCTCAATTCAAACATTTAGATTGAGGAGCCACTTTTGCATTAAAATAACTAGTGATATATTTTGCTGCTAAATCTAGAATTCGTGCTGCAAAATAAGCTACATTGCTGCTAAATAATGGTGAGATCAGATTTAAAAAATCTGATGTGGCTCCTCAATCCTTACGGACATGTCTTTTTAACTATCGATATCGGGGGCAGTATCAGAAGCAATGGCTTTCATTTTGACAATTCAACAACATTCATTGCGTTATCTACGTTTGTTGAGCAGACAAATTTTTTGAACATGCAACAGCAATGGATTAGCAATATCCTTCAAAATTAACCAGATTGAGATTGTGTGTTACAAAATTAGGGTGCGGCGCTAAGTTTGGTATAATGGTTCTGATAAGTTGGTTTTCGAATAAAAGTAAGTAAGGTTATTATTAAGTAGGTGTTTATTATAAAAACAAAAAAATATATGATACGAGTACTTAACTAAGTTAATAATCAGACGTATTTCTTACGTGAAAAATTAAGTATAATGTTATTAGCCCTGCGTCAATAATAATACATCAGTAATGATTGGGTATATATTGACCCAGGAATAAACGGTATTCCTGGTCATGTGCTTATACTGGATGATCCTTCGAGATGGATATGGAAAAATTTGAAACGAATGTACGTAGGTATAATTTGTTTGGGCTCGCCAAACAAGTGATCACGATCGCGACGATCGCTTTCTATTAGGGTAAGAAGTGACTAATGGATTGTGTTGTCAAAATCAAGGTGTTGTCCTTCCGAAGAGGGCATTGCAATCTGGATGCAGGTTCCACTCTTCAGTCATGTAAACATTTAAAATTAATTAATACAGCCTGACTCACCTTGATAGATCACCCAGTATACAACTTGTACCTACTTATTAAGAACTGAGATCAACCTAACATTTGTCAATCACACTGAACTGCTTCAAGAATTGTCTGGACAGACTAAATATCTCCAAGTTATACGATACACACGCATCAGCTAATTAGTTGCTAGTGTGTCTAACCAAATAATAATAATAATCAATTGGACAATTTAAAGAATCCTGACCTATCCGACATGTGGTTCACAAAAATCAGGCATAGGTCTACGTTTGTACGATGACATTCAATATTTAAAACTAAGTATTCAATATTCAGTACCAATTCACCTTACCTACGATATAAGTTATGCGCCTCAGCAGTCACCATCTCTCTTCCGAAATATGAATGAGCGATGATATTTATAAAATCAATATCTATTTAGTAGATAATATTGGATCAAAGATATTGTACTCGATAATTTTTGTTTAAGTACCTAGTTACCTATTAGCTGCAGCTCTACTAAAAGGTGATGTTTAGGGATTTTAGGGCAGACTATATTTACCTAAACTTCGGAGAACAGAGACAGATAATGGAATTTCCTTACGAATTTTTTTTCCCCGGAATTCGGGAAAAGTCTTAAATAAGTTGAAAATAAGATTTATTTAAGATGTGTAAAGGCTATTTCTAACTAAACTTGCAATTAACAAATCTTAGGAATTTTCACCAAACTAATCTAACTTAAATCATGTAAGTACTAGAATTATCCTTAAACTAGCCGTTGCTGGATCAAATCATTCAATACATAGCATTTGTCAATGTGTAACACCTAAGTAAAACTAATATCTAATTCTAATTGCTTAAAAGGGACTTCGATATGTATTTCAAATGTGGTACTTTAGATTTACAAAAAATCTTCCGGGATCTTAAAACTATTGCATTATCTTTTTGTGAAATACACAAATTACGTATTTACTCTTTCCCTAGTTAACTACTATGCCGGTGTCCTGAAACTTTCTGACACGAATTTCGTGTCACAATTTGAGACTTAGCAATGCAGATACAGACAAGATGCAACGGCAAAAACATATTAGGTAGCTTATTATAATTCGGAAACACGATGATTGGCGAGATGCACAACTTTAAACAAAGTACGGTACTGTAAGGCTGAGGCTACAGTAGGCAGCGATTTGCGATGCGACTGGAAGAGCGAAACGAGAAAAACATGGTATGGCTACATTACAAGCGAAATTCCGGCGTATTTTCTAATAAATTCGCTTTAATTTTGCTGATGCTGATGTAGCCGATGCCGTGATTACAGTAATGTTGTTCCAATCGCATAAAGAAATCAAAGATCGCTAGTAATATTTGATGTACGGTGTAGCCATATACGTGAGCTTTCATTAATGTTAATGAGCTGTGTCAGTTATCGTGTGCGTCAGAATGGCTGGTTGCCTGTGGCTTTGGTCTATGAGAGTTGATTAGAAAATTGCTACATAATTGCTTATATTTGCTACATTTAATAAATAATTGCTACATACTCTATATATTTAGAAATATAATTTTTTTTTTGTACAGCCATCCTGACGTTTGGTTGGCTGGTCGCCTCCTAGTTTAAAGCCAAGCATGCAGAGTTTCCCGAAATGTATTGCGTCAATAATTGCTACATATTTGCTTCATTTATCTAATTTAGTTGTATCTTCAAACATATGTTAAATAAAAGATGTAGCAATTATTTTAATTATCCCAAGGAAAAGTGCATGATAAAACAATAAAGGCAAATAGTTGCAGTGTGTCTTCAGTCAACGGTATTGCTACTTTAGGAGGCTATTATTGCTACTTTATGTTATGAGTAGGTAAGTGGAAGTGGACCACAGATTTAATTATAATAGTAATTATAAAAGTAAACAACAGTAACAGATTTAATTATAAAAGTAAACCACAGATTTAATTATAATAGTTACCCAAAACACGAATTGTTGCCAGAGCCTAAACGATTAAACCGATTCAACATAACTAAGTATTTGCCTTTATTGTTTTATCAGGCACTTTTCCTTGGGATAATTAAAATAATTGCTACATCCTTTATTTAACATATGTTTGAAGATACAACGAAATTAGATAAATGAAGCAAATATGTAGCAATTATTGACGCAATACATTTCGGGAAACTCTGCATGCTTGGCTTTAAACTAGGAGGCGACCAGCCAACCAAACGTCAGGATGGCTGTACAAAAAAAATATGTTATTTCTAAATATATATAGTATGTAGCAATTATTGATTAAATGTAGCAAATATAAGCAATTATGTAGCAATTTTCTAATCAACTCTCATAGACCAAAGCCACAGGCAACCAGCCATTCTGACGCACACCAGTTATCTCTTCCGAACACAAAAATTATTGCATATGCGGATGACACAGCTCTAATAACCTATGGCAGGGACTGGTCTGAGACTCGTGAGAAGGCAGAATTGGCTCTAGGAATGGTTATGATGTGGTTAACCTCGAATCTCCTTACGCTCAATATATCTAAGACCAAGTTCATCGCTTTTACTCCGAGCATTATTAGTCAACCACCACTGTCGTTTGAGATCAGGGCCCATGTGTGTGGAGTGGCCAACACCTGTAACTGTGCCCAAATAGAACGGTCTGACAGCATCAAATATCTTGGGGTTATATTAGACAGTCTGTCTCTGTGTTGTCACTCTGTTGTGGTTCGAGTCAGGAGATTGATTTATTTATTTGGAAAACTTCGAGCGGCTGCTGATTTCCAATCCCTAAAAATGGTTTACTTTGCCCTCGCTCAATCAGTTCTCAGTTACTGTATAACTACATGGGGGGGAACCCACAAGACAACCATGTTGCGGCTAGAGAGGGCTCAGAGAGCAGTTTTAAAAGTACTGGCAAAAAAACCTGTTAGATTTCCGACCTCTGAACTTTACTCACTTTGTGAGGTCCTCACAGTGAGACAGTTGTTCGTCCTGCAAACAGTTTTTAAGAAACACCTCCTTCTGCCCTACGAGCCCCAGCCCCTAACAAAGAAGCGGCGCCGACAGAGTTTGTAGGACTGAGCGCTGCAGGTTAGCGTTGGTTCGTCGCCACTTCAACCATATCAGCTGTAAACTTTATAACGATATTAATATAACAACTAATATTTACTCTATGACTAAAAGTCTACTTAAGAGAAAAGTAACTGGCTTAAATCCTTGACTTATGAAGAAACTGAGCAACTTATTGTATCATAAACCCGGTAAACACACCCCACACACATACACACTTCACCCCACCTCCACTCTACATTTATACTACATATTAATCCCCACATAGAGACTATTCTCTTTTATTTTATTTTTTTATTTTTTATTATTCCTTTTTGAAATATCTGTAATTCTTTTAATTTTTAATTAGCTTTCTTTGGGAAGTCTGGAACAATGTCTGTATATTATTTTTGAGTTGGGCGTTGATAGCTGCGCCACAGTATCTTACTTTTGTGGCTATCTTCGTTTTTCATTGTGAATTGTAAATATAAGTTGTTCCAAATAAACTTTATTTTATTTTATTTACTTGTTTTAATCGCTCATGTGTCGCATGTCGCGTCGCGGCCTAATGTAGTCTCAGCCTTAAAAATATGCGTAACTACACAGAGTACGCATTGAAAAATAACAATTTACCTAGACAAATTAATTATCCAAATAATATTCGAAACACTTACCTACCCCCTTCCTTACTAATAAACGTATTATTATATCAGATGAATAGTTACACACCGATTTCTCTCTTTCAGTCAGTAATTTGACTTTCGAAAGAAGAAGACAAAGCGTTGTGTAACTATACAGATGCAAAACAACGTTTATAGAACCCCGAATGGACAAAGTTAGTTCTAATCATAATCATAAATATTAGAAAAATCTTCATCTTCACTTTGGGCTTGTTTGTCTTTTTTATAAGACTTCTCCTTATCTTGGGACGAAGTAGTCAAAATCCAAGAGGAGCGTCCATCCTGATCGCTGTCAACGGTTTTGTTCCCTACTACAGCCTTGACTCCCGAGGTATCAACATCGACAGGCAACTCCAATCGTTTACCCTCGTCATTGAAAATATGAAAAGCGACTTGTCCATTCATTATAATTAACGGCTCAAAGTAGAACTTGTCACTTAGTTCTTCGGAATCCTGTGAGCCAGTTGCTTGTCTGACTTCGTCCTCCCCAGCCGAAGGAGGCAGTCGTAAATACTTGTCACTGTCTGTGTTGTAAAGTTTGAAGAAAACCTTATTCTCATCCCATGTAGGAATTATCTTCCACCTCCAGCCTGATTTGTTACTGGACTTGTAATGGCAGTCTCCCCGCGCATTCGTTGTTTTGGGCCCTAAAACTAGCGCCTGATCGTTTTGATAGTTAATGATGTCCATACAGTCGCCGTCGAAGATGTGTTGAAACACGGATGGGAAATGCACACATACAACCTCTTTGTCATTGTTGTTCCATAATTTGTAAGCGTACACGATCACATTTGCGATGTTATTCGCTAGGAGTTTGTAAACCACGTCAGCTAGAACACTGCCGCAGTAGGTGTCAGTCAAACATCCAGTCAGTATGACGGCAGCCTCGATGTCACCTTTGTTAACGTATCCGTACAGTAGTCTTTTCAGTTCGTTGATGCCTAAATAGGCTCTATAACAAGTATTCCAGTAGGTTGATTGTAGGTTATTCGGTAACATGTAAATGGGGCAGTAAAACAACTGCTTCATCTTCCTCAGTTCGTCAGTGACTCTTTCAATATCTTTGACACGGAAACCATAAACAATTACTTTTCCCCACTCGCTGTTCACTATACGAGCAATGTCTTGAGCTATTTTCCCTGTTATATAAAATCTCAAGTTTACCGTGACAGTATGGACAGAGTTGTCTTTAATGTAGTTACGGGTAGAGTATCCAAAGCTCTTCTCTGCGGATATTGGTATTCTGTTCGGTATCTTTCTGCCTTTATCCGGACCTTCTTCTACTAAATTAAACTCGTAGTGAACATTATAAGCGTTAGAAAATCCCATGGTGCCTTCGGCGAGTTCTTCTTTTCCACAACCAAAATAATCGACATGCTCTATAAGATTTTTAACACAGAACGGTATCTTAACCAGTTTATATTCGTTCTGAAATGGAAATTCAGAATAAGGATACATTTTGTCTTTGTTAGTTTCATAGTTAGGGGAACTTGCTTGTGTCCACAGGTCCATAGCACTTATTTAAGTTTATTAAACTTATTTCAATAAGTATCTGAAAACAAAAAAAAGGAATGACATTATTTATTTTTTTAAATACCCGCCCGTCATCATCTGCTTTACGATTTCTTAACTAGGTAGACATTGTCATCAGTGAATGTCAGTATTCTTCATAGAGCGACTGCCATCCGATGTGCTGCGACTGGTCACCTGGACTGGTTTTATTTTGCTAACCTACAGAAACTCTCCTGCTTGGCATATTCATAGGACATTATTTTACGACGGTTCTTTGTCTCGTCCATTGCTTTCACGGTCTTTATTATAAGCACGAACGATACGTCTTTTAAGGTATACCTATTAAAAAGACTCGACTCGTTTTTTATTAAACCTTGAATCGTGCAACTAAAACGGAAGATCAATTAGAGCCCATTACACAATGGTTTAGCCTAAACGTGCAGTCTTTGAGCTTTAACATATCCGTTAAGGTCAAAACTCTTAACCGGTCAACTTCTTTTGACTGGTTTTTGGTCAAACGCCTTTTTTCAAGTTAATAAAAACTAGTTTTAACTGAAATCACTACAAGAAAACATTTGTTTAAACGAGACGCAAACCAAAAACCAACGAATACGAAACAGTTATTTAATAACCTAGCTAAACGTTCTCAATACTTTATTTGCATTCCACAATGTGTACTTAGGTGGTAAGTTCCAAAAAAGAAAGAAATTATGTTCATTATGGACCCTGTCGGGCACAGCAAAAAAAAGAAAAATAAACACAAAAATGTAGGAGAGAGGAAGAACTTAGATCTAAAATAAATTCAATAATACCATTTATGGGAATCTTTATATTATATCGCTTTATATTTTATCGCTTAAATATTCGTTTAGACTGTAATAGCATTTTTTGATTAAAAATTGTTTTAGTTTTTTTATAAATACGTTTATCTTCTTTTTTATTAATTCAGGAAGTTTATTGTATATTTTTATGGACATCACATATGGACTTGTTGAATGTATTTTTAGTCGAGAGGTAGGAATGTTTAATCTTGATTTGTGTCGGAGTGTGTAACGTGATTGTATGTCCTCGCGCTTTTTACGCGCGTTCTAAGTTGTTCTACAATATTAAGTCGATGTCACGATGTGTGTGACTGTGGATGCACCTAATTGCAAAAAGTTGACTGTTTTTTGCAGGTTTATGACAGGACTACAGTGCCTTTCAATACCTAGGTCTCGCGTCTAACCCTGTATTCTCAAAAGACGTTCTTTGTCTTTCTGACGCTACATCTCTTATTGATTTGTAGTTTCCAGTAGTGAGCACCATTCATCCAATAGATAATGTGTGGTCTCCGAGAATGGTTTTCCTGTAGCGGCCCGACCCCTCGGGCCTTATCTAAAATTATCACCCTGAATAGAAATCTGGTGGCTTGAGAAGACCTGTATCAAGTAGTTAAATACTTCAACGGGCATTTCGAGTGACTATGGTGTTTACCTTGAATAGCTGGCGCGACTCGGAGCGTTGTTTTGAACAAAGATACCTAGCTTCTTCCTCAGCCACTCCAGACTGACTGCAATCCTTATCAGCGACTGAAAAAAAAAATTATTAAATGAGCTCCAGTTAACCATGATGCTAATATTCTGTGCAGTCAACCGCACATCGGGATTTGTAAGCAATGACGACACAATTTTACATTTTTCGTCGTCAGGGCTCTGAGAGGCAATGTAAAACCAACCCTCAATCATTTTGACCGGTGGCAACGGCAAAGCAACGTAGCAGCAACTTTTCTTCTGGCTATGCATTCAATAATAGTTGCGGAGGTATGTTATGTTTTCACTCAATATGATTATCAATCAATAATAATTTGAAAAAAATCTGTGATTTTATTGTTAATTTAAAAATAATAACTGTATTTTTTTAAATTCTATTCAAAGTAATTGTAAAGTTATGTGACTTTATCAAGTTTTCCTGGGACCAGTAGGGGGGGCGCTTCTGTTTAAAATTTAAGGCGCTGAATAGACCCAAATAGGCTTGTCTCCAACAATTTTTTAGCCAAATCTATACAGTTTGAGACAGCGGAAAAAATATATGTTAATCTTGAACATATTTCCTAAAACTTCGTTGTTTTCAAAACACGTTTTTGAAAAGTTTTCTCGATACAAAAAAAATGGTAAACTAACCTCCTAAACTGATCTTCCAACAAAAAAATCTGAATTATTTACCAACGTTCGTTGGTAAAATTTATAACAATAACGTATCATATCAAAATACAAAACTTGGTTGTCTAATATTTTTACCGACTTCAAAAAAAAAAAGGAGGTTATCAATTCGATACGTATGTATGTAATATTATTGGAATTGCATTATATTCACATATGACAATCTATTAGGGCTTCCAAACAAATATACAAAATTTTATAGACGTATGTATGTATGTTTGTCCACGCATATCTCCGTAACTATTAATCGGATCGTGACCATTCTTTTTTTATTGGCTTACATTTACTTCAACTTAGGGAACAGTGCAAGTTTCATCAAAATCGATTCAGGAATTTTCAAGATATGGACTAAGACGTGAAAGTGTGACGGCTTGGCTTATTGATACGAGCTACGGGTGTAGTGTCAAAGCGAAAACATCTCAAAACCTTGGTCAAATTCTAGTGCAACAACTAAAAATTACCAAATAAAAAGTAATTTAAAAAAATTAAACCGACTTCAAAAAGAAATGAACTCAAAATTATGAAATAACTTTAATTTCGGAAGTCGGTGGCAAAAAACTAAAACTAAAATACAGATCCCAAGACACCGACTTCCGAAATTAAAGTTATTTCATAATTTTGAGTTCATTTCTTTTTGAAGTCGGTTTAATTTTTTTAAATTACTTTTTTTGACAACTCAACTTATTTTGAGGTAATTAATTATTTTGTGGTTTGTAAAAATGTACGAGCGTCGCGAAATCGCGCTTCTCTTTCTTATGTACGCAATCCGACAGTGATCGCTTAGGCGCGCTGCTAGACGGACGTATGTCGCTTTGCCTCGCAATCCGTTCATTTCATATTATCATCAAACAAAAATGTCGGAGGCCAGGAAAAAATCACTTCTATACTAACAAACCAATACGTCCCATGGAAGTAGTAATATAAGTAATTTTTATATTGACAAAACAGGTACACGAACAGAAAAAATGAAACTCTAAACAAATAGTTACTAGGCTATTTTGTACAACGCATTGCGTAAATTCATCGCTTATAACAAGGCTCGCTTGGTCGAGTGGTTTTTGCATAGATTCTGAATAGCGAGTTATCGGGTTCGAAACCAAGTTGAGTCTTATCAGGGAATTCGTATTGGTTTTTTAGTTTTATGATATTATCATTGTTTTTTTTTTAGTCTTAGGATATTTTTATTGTTTTTTTTTTTTTATTTATTTTGTATATTTTTAGAATAATTATTAAAGTTCTTTACAGTAAAAAGAGACGTTTGGCGAACAGTTCAGAAGCGAAGCAGACGCGCGAATCCGCTTGCGCGACGAGACAGTTGCGCGACAAAGTTGAGGAAAATGAGATTTCTCCATAACATCACGCATGTATTCTTTCAAAGGGTTGGGCAGGAGTGTATAGTACACCCACAATTCACCAATGCTTCATCATGGAGATCGTTTATGATTTTCGAAAGTTGTAAAGCCGATAGAAAAATCGAAATTAAAATCCAAGATGGCGGCTGAAAAGATTTTTCAAATTCGTTTTCATGGTTGTCGAGGGTGCTGAAGCCGATAGTGAGGTCAAAATGAAAATCCAAGATGGCGGACGTGAAAAGTTTCAAATTTTTCATCATGGTTTTCGAGGGTGCTGAAGCCGATAGTGAGGTCAAAATGAAAATCAAAATGGCGGACGTGAAAAGTTTCAAATTTTTCATCATGGGTGTCGTTTTCATGGTTTTCGAGGGTGCTGAAGCCGATAGTGAGGTCAAAATAAAAATCAAAATGAAAATTCAAGATGGCGGACGCGAAAATGTTCAAATTTTTCGTGATCGGTGTCGTTTTTGTGGTTTTCGAGGGCGCTGAAGTCGATAGTGGGGTCAAAATAAAAATCCAAGATGGCGGACGTGAAAAATTTCAAATTTTTCATCATAGGTGTCTTTCCCTGATAGACTCAACAAAGTCTTTTAATCTTATTGAAGCTTGCCCATATCTTGGACGGCTATTTGTGTTTTGAGCCACTTGACAAAATTTGATAAATTTTTAGCTCCGTTAGGCTTTTCTGCTGACGTAATCCGTCTAAAAACTTCCATTGTCGGCACGGTTGGCGCAGTGGTTAAGCGATTGATACCGTTTCGCTACCATCACATGGGCGTAAGGTGAAAAATTTATTCACTGTTCATTACTTTTATGTTATACAATAGTTCTTGTAGTAACGAAACGGCCAAGCCACATATTTTGACTAAGGTGTAGTGTTTGTGAAGTTAGGGCGTGTAGAGTCAGAAGCTTGGCTCTACATGAGATCTGATAACTTTTTGACAGTGCGAGCCATATGTGGTCTCGTCTTGGCAACATTTTACATGAAAATGTTTTTAGTGGGATTTTATAGTTACTTATCAGTTTAAGTTATAGGTATTTATATTACTTATTAGCTAATAGGCTAGATTGTAATGTAAATAAAATATCACCAACTGTGCTACTTTAAAAAAGAAAAAAAAGCGACTGGTTTTGCTGTTAGTATCAGGAATTTCGAGGGTTAGAAGCGAAAAGGGGTTCGCTGGGGCTGAAATATTTGCATTGCGATTCCTGTATGCACTTTTTCAAGGACTTTACTGTAGGCAATTTTCCGGCTGACTCAATTGATGCAGTGCTAATGGTATGATCTGCAATTAGCTGCTGAGGTGCAGATTGCGTTCGGATTGCCTGATTTTTCATGTTGCATTATAATATCCCTTTTTTCAATCGTTGCCCGACTGGGAACATGATTGTGCTGGCATTTTAATGTTACTGAATCACCAGACAAGTGGCATCGACCCCAACACTTGTCACCTTTATCATGCCGCCTATATCGTCAATGCATCTCCAATAAGTGTTTTCATAATTATTGTTATCAAAACTATATTTATACAACTTTGTTTTTAGTATAAGTATGCGAAACCTGAATATAGTTTGTTCAGAATAAGTAACTGAATCGATTCCAATAATTTTTACCCAATGTTATATTTTTCTCAAAAATATAGAAAAAAACTGGCCAACACGATGGGTTCCGTACCACAAGGCAAAATCGCCGAACAAAACACGTTTGTTGTATGGGAGCTCCACTTAAATATTTATTTTATTTTGTTTTTAGTATTTGTTGTTATAGCGGCAACAGAAATACATCATCTGTGAAAATTTCAACTGTCTAGCTACCGCGGTTCTTGAGATACATCCTGGCGACAGACAGACGGCAAAAACGCCGAAAAAAACACGTTTTTTTTGTATGGGAGCCCCCCTTAAATATTAATTTTATTTTGTTTTTAGTATTTGTTGTTATAGCGGCAACAGAAATACATCATCTGTGAAAATTTCAACTGTCTAGCTACCGCGGTTCTTGAGATACAGCCTGGCGACAGACGGCAAAAACGCCGAAAAAAACACGTTTTTTTTGTATGGGAGCCTCCTTAAATATTTATTTTATTTTGTTTTTAGTATTTGTTGTTATAGCGGCAACAGAAATACATCATCTGTGAAAATTTCAACTGTCTAGCTACCGCGGTTCTTGAGATACAGCCTGGCGACAGACAGACGGCAAAAACGCCGAAAAAAAAACACGTTTTTTTGCGTTTTTTTGTATGGGAGCCCCCTTAAATATTTATTTTATTCTGTTTTTAGTATTTGTTGTTATAGCGGCAACAGAAATACATCATCTGTGAAAATTTCAACTGTCTAGCTACCGCGGTTCTTGAGATACAGCCTGGCGACAGACAGACGGCAAAAACGCCGAAAAAAACACGTTTTTTTTGTATGGGAGCCCCCCTTAAATATTAATTTTATTTTGTTTTTAGTATTTGTTGTTATAGCGGCAACAGAAATACATCATCTGTGAAAATTTCAACTGTCTAGCTACCGCGGTTCTTGAGATACAGCCTGGCGACAGACAGACGGCAAAAACGCCGAAAAAAAACACGTTTTTTTTTGCGTTTTTTGACGTGACAACGTCTTAAATTAGGTTGCGGCTGGGAGTCACTTATGAAAAAGTGTAACGCTCGGTAACGTTACGATGAGTCACCGAACGAGAGAGAGGCCCGCCGAATGCCTTGCGTCTCTCTCCCACTCAACTATGATCGGATGATCGGTCGTTGTCACGTAAAATCTTCGCCCGTAAAACCGACTTTACAGGCAACCATTTTTGTATGGGAGCCTCCTTAAATATTTATTTTATTTTGTTTTTAGTATTTGTTGTTATAGCGGCAACAGAAATACATCATCTGTGAAAATTTCAACTGTCTAGCTACCGCGGTTCTTGAGATACAGCCTGGCGACAGACAGACGGCAAAAACGCCGAAAAAACACGTTTTTTTTTGCGTTTTTTTGTATGGGAGCCCCCTTAAATATTTATTTTATTCTGTTTTTAGTATTTGTTGTTATAGCGGCAACAGAAATACATCATCTGTGAAAATTTCAACTGTGTAGCTACCGCGGTTCTTCAGATACAGCCTGGTGACAGACAGACGGACTGACGGACGGACAGCGAAGTCTTAGTAATAGGGTTCCGTTTTTACCCTTTGCGTACGGAACCCTAAAAAGGTTAAAAGTTGGACACCAAGCGACACTAAGTAGGTTATCCAATCTCCGCGCCGAACGGTTGATGAGAAACTGATGGTGGTGGAGATGACAGTAGAAATTGACGAGAAGCTGATGGTGATGCAGATGACAGGAGTAGTTGACGAGAAGGATGATGGTAGTAATAAGGGGGCACGTTGATGGAAGTGAATTAAAATAGGAGAGGGTAGATTAGAACAAAAAGTATCTTCGTTGGAACTCATATTGATATGTGGCTGTTCCCCTGCGTTACCGGGTAGGCTACCTTGCCAAACACAAATATATCAATAAAGACAGCAACACCATAAGCCCGCAGGCGTGAATTTGATGGGAGTTTTAGTTAGACATAGGTCCGCTTCGCTTGCACCATAAATTACATTATTCAGTCTCTGTCAACTTCAAGAAACTGAATAAAATTGCAGGATGTTTTAAATTCGTTTAGCGTCAAATATATTTAGTGATTTGTGGTGCAAGCGGGCCTCATACTGTTACCACCTTCACCGCTTGGAGGTACTCCCAGATTATGCTATTGCTGTTTTTATTTCATTTAGCCAGCAGCTGTGCCACAACAAAAGACATATCACAATGCAGAGATAGCCGTTTTATTCGCGCTACTTTCACTCTAGTCTTTCGCACTTTAGTGCTTTTTACACAAGTATCTTTTGCGCAAGTATCTTACGCTAATATGTATTACGCGCAATTGTCTTTTGATGAATGACACCCGCAAGTGTCCTTCGCGCAAGTGTCTTTCGCGCAAGAGTATTTCGCGCCAACGACCATTCGCGCAAAAGTCCATTTGCGCAAAAGTCTATTCGCGCAAAAGTCCATTCGCGGAAATGTCTTTCGCGCAGGTGTCCCAGATCCGTTTCTGAACTGTTCGCCAAACGTGTCTTTTTATTGTAAAGAACATTAATAAATATGTATTCTAAAAATATACAAAATAAATAAAAAAAAACAATGAAAATATTCTAAATATATACAAAATAAATAAAAAAAAACAATGATAATATCCTAAAACTAAAAAAAACAATACAAATTCCCTGTTATGACTCAACTTGGTTTCGAACTCGATAACTCGCTATTCACAATCTATGCAAAAACCATTAGACCAACCAAGCCTTGTTAAAAGCGATGAATTTACGCTATGCGTTGTACAAAACAGCTTATAAGGAACTATTTGTTTAGAGTTTCATTATTTCTGTTCGTGTACCTGTTTCGTCAATATTACATTATAAAAATTACTGACTTTACTACTTCCATGAGATGAATAATAATATAAAACAGCGCCATCTATTGGTTCATTGTTAATTATTATTAACCGCGTCACCGTGCCTGACTCGGTAGTTCACTGTATCACCGCCCTTTAAGAATGGCGCTAGGATATCGGAGAAATAGTGGGCGTGGCTAAAAATACCGAAACATCGGAACTCAATTTCGGGTGACAGCCCCTTAATATCTCGAGAATCTTTAAAACATCTCTTCCTCGTTTTGAAGCATCCATAGCTTTTTGCGTCAATATTTCTCTTCATTACAGAAAACTATTTTATCGGATGTCTTATCTTGGATCTTTTATCGCGCACTGGATTTTCAACTCTCGGTGTAGAGCCGAGCATTGACAATCTAACAGGGGGTGCATATAAAAATACACTGTTGAGTTTTAACTATGGACGCTAAGGAGTGCTTTGAAAATCCAGTGCACGATAAAAAAAATCGTAGAGTTAACAAATCGCCTGTGAGTACGAAGGCTTAGGTTAGGTAGGCACCACTCACCAAAGTGGAATTTGGAAAAAACAAAGGTGGAGAGCTTTTTGCAGGACCAAGACAAAACTTTTTTTTTTGAAAGGGATTGAAGCCTTGGAAAAGCGCTGGACTCGGTGTGTAGAGAGACTCGGAGACTATGTAGAAAAATAAATGATTAAATTATCTATAGTCATTATATTCTATCTCATTCTCACTACTTTTTGATCCCCCCTCGTATAGCCAGTTAGCTACGATGAAGCTGTCCAGCAAGTTTACGCTCACCGTGAGCGTAAAAAGCTGAAACTTACTAAATTAGTCGGCGAAACTTCATAGATCATTATCATTTTCCCGCCCTTATCCCAATTTATTTGGGGTCGGCGCAATGTCGTTTTCTTCCATACTTCTCTATTAGCCGTTATCTCGACAATTACCCCCTCATATCATCATTCACACAGTCCATCTATCGTTTCTTTGGTCTTCCCCTACTCGTATAGCCATCGACATTCATAAACAAAACTCTCACGACATTTTCCTCATAGATATACATAATCATCATCAATATATTCCTTCAGCCCTTATTCCTAGCCATATCAAGTTACACACCATTCTTTTTTCTTACCCTACTCAAACTCAAAACTATCAATATTACAAAAATTATATTAAAAATGTTTTTGTTTAATACCCACTGATTATGTCTAAATTCAACCTAAATTACATGTTGGTTTCCTAATCTGCAGCATGACAACAGAGGGTGTGCCTTGTAAGATTAAATGGATAGATATATGTTGGGAACTATTAATTCATACATGTAATATTATAAATCTTAATTATAAGGAAGTTGTTTTAGTAAGCTCATAAACTCACCATTGGACCTGCTTAAGTGAGGAGTTGAAAAACCCTTTTCAATGTCATGTTCCATTTGTAGGTCATTTTGAATTAGTACCTAGTTACTTTTAATAATTTGCATTGACTGGTGGGTAGTTGGCTGGTCTACTCCACCACACCAAATCACACATTCAACACTTTCCAACTGCCAATATAAATGCAGATTTTATAATTATGTGCTGCCTTGTGTTAAATATGTAATTGAAACCTCTGAACAAAGGAATTATTATGAAGAACATGTTATTTGTTTACATTCAGTCCTAAGCTTCCCAGAACTTAAATTAGTACATAATGTACTATTACCTGTGCTATTACTTCCTTGCTGACTACAATGGATATAAATAAATAGGCTGGTCAACCCACTATGCCACATTATCCAAAAATATGGATAGTATCAGTATTTTGCACTCAATTTGAGTGTAAAGTAATGAAATTAAAGAAGAAGGATCTAAATTAAACTGCGTCCCACAGCAAAGAAAAGTTTAACAAAAACATTATAAAACAATTGCTGTGGAAATACATTCAGGGACAGCAATATGTACAAGAATATTGAAAAAATACTTGGCTATCCTGACTTGTGATCAAGCTCAACTGACAGTAGAAAGTATTTCTAACAGAAACCTATTACTTTATTGTTGTCAGATGATTTAAAAAAATTCCCTCACTCTGACTAACGCAAGTGAGAGATGGTCCTGGATTTGATAGCGGGACAGACGGGCATGTCACTGTATGACATGCCTGTCTGTCACAGGGTAATTGTTTCCCTCACCCTGACTAATGCAAGTGAGAGATGCTCAGGATTCGATAGCGGGACTGACAGGCATGTCACTGTATGACATGCCTGTCTGTCACAGGGTAATTGTTTCCCTCACCCTGACTAATGCAAGTGAGAGATGCTCAGGATTCGATAGCGGGACTGACAGGCATGTCACTGTATGACATGCCTATCTGTCACAGGGTAATTGTTTCCCTCACCCTGACTAATGCAAGTGAGAGATGCTTAGGATTCGATAGCGGGACAGACGGGCATGTCACTGTATGACATGCCTGTCTGTCACAGGGTAATTGTTTCCCTCACCCTGACTAATGCAAGTGAGAGATGCTCAGGATTCGATAGCGGGACTAACAGGCATGTCACTGTATGACATGCCTATCTGTCACAGGGTAATTGTTTCCCTCACCCTGACTAATGCAAGTGAGAGATGCTCAGGATTCGATAGCGGGACTAACAGGCATGTCACTGTATGACATGCCTGTCTGTCACAGGGTAATTGTTTCCCTCACCCTGACTAATGCAAGTGAGAGATGCTCAGGATTCGATAGCGGGACTGACAGGCATGTCACTGTATGACATGCCTGTCTGTCACAGGGTAATTGTTTCCCTCACCCTGACTAATGCAAGTGAGAGATGCTCAGGATTCGATAGCGGGACAGACGGGCATGTCACTGTATGACATGCCTGTCTGTCACAGGGTAATTGTTTCCCTCACCCTGACTAATGCAAGTGAGAGATGCTCAGGATTCGATAGAGGGACTGACGGGCATGTCACTATATGACATGCCTGTCTGTCACAGGGTAATGGGCATTGATACAGATTGATTGGCGCACTCCTGCATTTGCGTTAGTTGTACCCTGTGATCTCTGTGTTTTATAATCTTTATAAACGACAAAGCTTAGGTAGTTCTTACTTGAGTATTCGATGTTCGGTGATCAAACAAGTAAACAAAAAATGTCAGATGTTTGATGATGAAATTCCATAATTGAAGTCAAATCAAGACCTAAGACGACACACTGACCCATTTTTTTATATGTTAAACTAAGGATGGCTTTTGCAAGTACCTATGCCATCTTTTAATACTTAACTCCATAGATTTATAAGAATGCTTAACTCATTATTATAATTTTTTTCAGATACTAGGTACTACTTCTCTTTGATGTAGGTTTATTTGCAAGAATTGTAGTGGTACATTACAGATGATCAGTTTCTAAGACCATTTGCTGTCGTCTTAGGGGTGGATGCTGTTTTGTTTGATTGGCAGTTCCCTACCTATAATATAATTTTAGTAGGTAGTTTATCAAATATAACCATTGGAAAGCAACTTGTAATTGGCTTTTCATTGGAGGAATAATTAATCTATCACGATAACTTATCTTAAACTTAACAGTGTTTCCAAAACGTTGAAATAAGTTGGGAGTTGCATTTCAACAAAATAGCATACAATTATGTACATACGGGTACCTACCTACATGCCTACCTAAGTGGCCACCGTGTATGACCACTCACAGTCACAATGGACTTGCAAGTTGCGTGATAGATCCCATCCAGATACAACCATCAAATTACCGCGTACATAAGATGAAGATTGGATACAGTAAGGTCGGTCATTTCAAATTAGTAATTGGCGCGATATCTAAAATTACAAACATAGCTCTTGAACTTGGTACTACTTAGACACCTTGTCAGACAAAGGGAAATTTACGAAATACACGTTTGCGTTAAACCCATTACCAAAATCTTTTCGAAATACCGACTTTTACATCTATTTACATTCTATCTGTGCGGTGCGAAGCAGGGTTCGGGTCGCTAGCATAAAATAAAATAATAAAGAACTTACAGCTTTTCTCCAAGAACAGGATTTTTTAGGTTTAGGCTTGAATTGTAGGTTTTTGAAAATGATTTATACGTCAACGCACTCAGTGCAGCAAACAGCGGTGGAATGAGTGGATTATATCACAGTATAAAAAATGATGTATAGACTGTGATTATATTATATTAGAAATAATTAGAATAGTAGTCTCACTCACTTGCCACAGAGCATGTCACGAGCATGTAACTCTCTAGTTTATAATAGTAGTCTATGCATGTAACACTTTTGTCAACTTTTGTGATTCCCACTATTTGCTGGTACTCAAAGTTGCCAGATATATCTTAATTTTTTAATCAGAAAAACATCCCAATATCAACCATAACGTAACGAAAATAAAGGTCACTGTTTGTGTACGTAACGAAAATAAAGTGTGGTTTTTACACACTTGTCAATGGGAACTACCGTAATGCAATGAAATCAGTTTTGCCAGTGCAGCAGTGATGCAAAATCAAAAGTATTGGCCCTCTTACAAAAACTCATAAACAGCTACAAGAAAGAAAGATTCTTTTGACGCTCTTATGATTGAGGGGCGCTATTAGTAAACATTATACCTAGTGGTTCAAGGATCTTTTGGCGCGTGGCCAAACTCGGAACTAACACCGACTGTTATTTTTTCTTTTCACGCCTAATCCACTGAACCGATCATCATGAGAGGTTGTTGTCAGAGGTATAGAAAAGGACATAGAGTACCTTTCGTCCAGAAAAAATACTGTTTCCGAGAAAAGGAACAATAACTTTCGACGGTCACAATTGACGCTAGATGGCACTACGTGTCCTTCGAATCATGATTGAAATATGACCCGACTTTCTGAGCAGTATTCTAACAAAAAGTACTAGGCTTGCATGAATTCAATTCACGATAGTATTTCAATCATTAGTATTATGCTTTCTATAGGATTTGAATGAAATTTGGCACACAGATAATTTAATAAAACCTGAATTAATACTTAATATTAAACTTTAAAGTGAAAAATTTTGTTCCAGTAGGGCGTCCCCCCCCCTCTAAAAGCTAATAATAATAATAATAATGTCAATTAACACCAATGTCAACGAGTCGTCATTTTGAACCATTTTCCGAAATCAATTTATAAAAGCAGTTTTTAGAAGTATTTTAAAATACTACAGCCATAGCCCAAATACCATATAATACCATACCATAAAATAGTACTTACAATGACCATAATTTTGATAAATCTAAATCAAAAATTGCCGAACCAGAGGAGGTGACATTTGTCATGTCACCTCCGATAAAAACGAAGAAGGAAAATAGAAAATGTTGACACGATCTGCCGCCGCTAGACGTCTCGCACGCCTTCCACCTCCGGACTCTTCGCTCAGCTCCGCCTCGCCGCCGCCGGTATCCAGCCCCACTGTGAGCGCTGTGACGACACCGACCGCGGCAGTTGCGTCGAGCTCGAGCGACGAGTATTTCTCTCCGCCCACGACGCCACCACCTGCTCGTCGACGGGGAGGACGCCGGCCGCCGGACGGCTTAGGACCTCGAGGCCCACCGGCCTCTGATAGGGTCCCAGCTCCCGGCGGAAGTGTGCAGCGCATGAGATGGACACGATCCATCAATGAAAATGTCATGCGCTCATACTATGGGGCTACAGAGGGGGGAAACAATCTGACCGCGTACCGTGTTCGGATGCTCTCTCTGTTTCAGGTGCTTGAACCAGCTGTCAACGTTTCGGCACAACGATTATCGGATCAGGTGCGTGTCATTCAGCGTAACCATATGTTGGATGACACTGTACTTGATCGCCTGCGAAGTGAAATGCAGAGTAGCCATGTCATCACTCCCCAGTCGCAGACTGCTGTACTACTACCGCAGTCTGATACAAGTCATGCTGACGAGGGGAGTAATGACAGGGCTACAAACGTAAGTACCCAATGTAATGAGGAATTGAGGAGTGCTTTGGAGGATGCGATTCGGGAATATCGCTTCATGTCACCCGAACTTAGGCCACGCTTACCTCGTTTGCCCATGCATAACAAAAATAGGGCGCTGGTGGCGGTTCTGGATTCGCAGTTGTCAAACTATTTTGATGGCTGCGAAGACCTCACCGATGCTCATTCGATTCTGTACTGCGCGGCTGCAGCGGCATGTCGTGTAGCTCATGTCAAATTTGCCAATGACTCTAGAGCTACACGACCGAAACCAGCCGTACCAGCTTGGCAGTGCAGAATTGAACGCCGTATTGGTGGGGCCAGAGCGCTCATTGGCAAACTAATCTGCTTCAGGAAGGGCAATACTCGCCCTAGAGTGATGCGCTTTGTGAGACGGGCATTCTTGGGGACTGATATCAGTCCTCAAGACTATATGTCTTGTGTCACGGAGCGCATCGACTTCCTGAAGCAGAAAGTGTATGCATGGGCGAACCGTATTCGTCGATACAGGCGGCGAGTGGAGCGATACACTCAGAATCGCACATTCCAGAGTGATGAAAGGTGGGTTTATAGGGCTTGGGAGCGACCGGACCAAGGTGTTACTGACACGTGCCTACCGGATGATGACGCCATGTGCTCGTTCTGGCGAAACATCTGGTCGGTGCCTGTCAGTCACACCGAGGGTGATTGGACTGGGAAGATTGAGCGAGCGTGCGATCTAATACCAGAAATGGGGGTACTTACCATCAGCCCCCAAGATGTTGCTCGTGCAGTCCGACCGTTGCCTAACTGGAAATCTCCAGGGCCGGACGGGCTGCACAACTTTTGGATAAAATGGTTCCAAGGGTCGCACGCCTGCTTGGCATCCCAGTTCCAGTCAGCCTTAGAGTCAGGGTCACTGCCCCAGTTCCTAACGACAGGAATAACCCACCTGCTCCATAAATCAGGTAGTACCGCGGATCCCAAAAATTATAGACCGATCACTTGTTTACCGACGGTCTATAAAGTTCTTACATCCATTTTGAGAACTAAAATTAACAAACATATAGACACCAACTCCATCATGTCTGTCTCTCAAAATGGATGTAAGAACGGGTCCCGGGGTACTAAGGAGCTGCTCCTCATTGATATGGCCATTAGCCAACAGGTTCGTCGTTCCCGAAAGGATCTGTCGACATGCTGGATAGATTATAAGAAGGCCTATGACTCGGTGCCACATACATGGCTCATGAGGGTGTTGGAGTTGTACAAAGTAGATGCAACTCTGCGCACCTTCCTGATGTCGTGTATGGGGCAATGGAGGACGGTCCTTCGATATCCAGGATGTCGAAATATTCAGAGGAATAGCGAACCGATAAGGATCGAGCGAGGCATATTTCAGGGTGATAGTTTGAGTCCGCTTTGGTTCTGCTTAGCCTTGAATCCCCTAAGCACGCTGCTGGAGGATTCAGGTCTAGGCTATCGGCTGAGGAGAGGTGGTCAGGTTATATCGCACCTCCTCTACATGGATGACCTAAAACTCTTTGCCCCCAACAATTTGCAACTAATGGAGCTACTGAAAGTAACTCAAACTTTCAGTAGCGCCATCAGGATGGAATTTGGTGTGGACAAATGTGCGGTCATGCATGTAAAGCGAGGGGAGATTGTTGAATCCGTGGGAACCCAACTCTCGGATTCCACAAACCTTAGAACCCTCTCCGCATCCGAAACCTATAAGTATTTGGGTATGTCGGAAGCGTTAGGCATCAATGTTACTGACATGAAGCAATCGTTGAAGGAGCGCTTCTTTGGCCGCCTGAAAAAAGTACTTAATAGTCTTCTATCAGGCGGAAACAAGGTGCGCGCCTTCAACGGTTGGGTCATGCCGGTTTTGATGTACTCTTTTGGCATACTCAAATGGACTCAGACCGAACTCGACGCCCTGGATAGGAGGGTCCGTACGTTGCTGACTGCAAATCGAATGCATCACCCACGGTCATCGGTAATGAGGCTGTATATCCCGCGAAAGTGTGGAGGTCGAGGGTTTTTAAACGCTAAGACCCTCCACAATCGCGAGATATGCAGTCTCAGGGAATATTTTCTAGAAACCGACGTGGGGATGCATCGAGATGTAGTCGCCGTGGACAAGGGCCTCACCCCGCTCTCCTTGGCTAAAGAGAACTGGCGCAAGCCAGTAGTGCTTGACACTAATGATCGCATGGAGGTATGGCAGAGTAAGGAGCTTCACGGACGCTTTTTCCGGGCCCTACATGGACCCGATGTTGATCTATTAGCGTCCGTAGCCTGGCTGCGTTTCGGTGACCTCTTTGGGGAAACCGAAGGTTTTGTCTGTGCAATTATGGACGAAGTTATGATGACGAACAATTACCGGAGATTTATTGTGAAAGACGGCACGGTTGACATCTGTCGGGCATGCCACCGGCCGGGAGAATCAATCAGGCATATTATCTCCGGGTGTTCTCGTCTAGCTAACGAAGAGTACTTGCATAGACACAACCTTGTAGCCAGGATAATCCATCAGCAACTTGCTCTGAAATACAACCTTGTGGAATCGGAGGTGCCGTACTACAGGTATGTGCCCGACCCAGTTCTCGAAAATGGTGATATCACATTATATTGGGATCGATCCATCATCACTGACAGGACTATTGTTGCCAATAAGCCTGATATAGTGGTGGTGGATCGACCAGAGCGGCGCGCAATGATTGTTGACATAACCGTCCCGCATGATGGGAACCTCGTGAAAGCCGAGAAAGATAAACAAATCAAGTATCTTGACTTGGCTCACGAGGTTGTCGACATGTGGGATGTGGACTCAGCGATCATTGTGCCGATAGTTGTGACAGCCAATGGTTTAATTGCCAAGAGCCTCGACCAACACCTGAGGAGGCTCTCGTTGGGCAGCTGGATCAAGGGCTTGATCCAGAAAGCGGTACTTCTGGACACGGCCCGAATAGTTAGGAGGTTCCTCTCTCTGGAGCCCTGACCGCCGGTAGCTTGGACCCTTTTCCCGATACCGGTGGGCTACTATTTTTTATATTTTTAAATGTTTTTATATTTCTTTATACTAATATTTAAAAATATAATTTATAAGAATTTAAATGAATAAAGGAGATAATAATAAAATCTTTATTTCAGACTAAGTCCATAGCTATTACATATTATATATACAGAGAGTTATAAAATTAAAATTATAAAATTTGCACACGAATAAATTCTTTCAGGATATTTGAGTCCTGTTTATGAGCAATGAAAACTGCGGCTTGAAAAATCTGAAAAAATACAAGATGATAGTGCATTTCATGAACTTTAAATGAAAACTATAGGAATTAAGATAACTTTATTAGTTTAGCAGTAATAGTCGTTGAACTTGGGTGTTGGATAATTTTGTACCAAATACAAAATCCTTAGCATTAATCCTATACATATAGTGACTATATAAGACGAAGTAGTTACTTGTTTATGACGGGTAAAGACTTGCATTAAAAAACAAAATATGAAATAAAAAACCATAATAAATTATCATAAGTTTCACAATAAGTACTGCCGCTAAATGGAATGATGGAATTACAATTTTGTGAATTGAAATAATAACTTGGCAGCAATCGTATTCTTATTTTTTAGCTTTACAAGGAAGAAAGTGGTTCTTGAAATGAAATGATGAAATGATTTTATTTTTTGTAAGTAGGTTTGTACAAACACTTTTACACGTCAGTCATGTTTTTTATAACTAGATGAAGTCGGCGTTTCCTATCTGACTACTATTACTTATTAGTTAATGTCGAATCTGTTTAAATAATTATCTTCGAAAATCAATATTTTGTTGTGTTTCGTATCGCTATTCGATAACAGATGGCGTTGTGCCGTGACGTCACTTTTGTAGATCGCGGTGTTAAGATTTTGTTGCAAGGTATCACCTCCGTGGTTACGTTATGTGTTAAAGTTTTGTTTTACTCTGGACACCCTTGTTATATTGTTATTATAACCATAAACTCCTAATATCTTTACCATTACATAATTATATTCATTATATTCAGAATAAAGAACAACAGAATCGTACTATACAGTGATAGCGGGGCTACTACGGAACCCTACATTGTGCGTGGCCCGACACGCACTTGGCCGGTTTTTTTATGCCGCATAGTTTTCAACTTTTGATGAAAAATGAAAAAAATTATACCGTTCCCTCCCCTTATCTCCGAAGTTTGCAAAGAGAAAAATCTGAAATAATTCTGGGTGATAGAAGTTTATGTAAATATTATTATTATTTGTTATTATTATATGGACTGAAAGGGGCTCTGAAAAATTCGAAGTGGGGCTACTAGGGCATATAGAGTATCATATTATTATGAAAGAGCGCAGTTTGCACATTC
Organism: Oligia fasciuncula; assembly: GCA_963082905.1. Lineage (NCBI taxonomy): Eukaryota > Metazoa > Arthropoda > Insecta > Lepidoptera > Noctuidae > Oligia > Oligia fasciuncula. Next base: position 19,750,692 of record OY720400.1, read on the forward strand.
TCAACAAATTTTTGTTTTTTTTTTAGGCCACATAGATCAGTGACCTACCATTAGAACGTCATTGTGCAGTTATTGCTTTTAATTCGTTACGAGTATCGTATAAGTTCTGTGCCATTCACCGACCAATGATCGACCATTATGAATTTAGCAGATCTATTACGAACTTTTAGCAAAATGACAATGGGATCGTGTTGGAATGACAAATTTATAAAAATAGCAGACTTGGGCCTAGCTAGGGCTTGTAAATATTCGAAGTTTTTTTTTTTTTTTTTTTTTTAATCTTTATTTTATTTAGGAACTTTTGAACGCAGTTCATGCCAGTTCCATCATAACTTAATCTATGACTAATACAAAGTAATCATTATGTCTATAATAATACTAAAGAAATTATACTAAGTACCACTGTTGTTATTATTAACTAAAGTGTAAATCATTTTTGCCTCCTGTGACGAAGGTTGAGCCAATATGTTGGTGAATATGCCTACATTTAGTTTATTTAATTTTAATTTCCTTAATAATCTACATCTTTCGGGTTCATTCCTACCACACTCCAATAAGACGTGTTGCACATCTTCTGTTTTACCATCACAAAATTCGCAATTAGGTGAACTGACTTTTTTCATTAGAAATGCAAAACCTCTCAACGGCATGTGGCCGGAGCGAACCCTGTGTGCTGTGACTATGTCATTTCGTGTCAACGCACCGCTGCTAAACCATGGGATACGAGGAGGTTCTTTTTGTATGATTTTATATGATTTTTTTTTTGTATGAGTTTTTAGATATTCGAATATTCGATGTTTTTACAGGCAGTATTCGAATTATTCGAATAATTTTATTCGAATATTAGCTTTTTCCTTTGAAACCAAGTTAAAACCTTGAAGGGACAACATGCATAAACAATTAATACACAAGTTTCAGTTGAGTATTTTTATTATATAAAATTGAATCACCTTTAACCTCTCAGGTGTCGCCCGGTTAGAGCATGGACTATCAGAACAATCGGAACCTTTTTCCAATACCGGTTTTGTTTCGATATAAAATTTTTGAATACCGATATTTCGGTATTTTTCCGATAATAAGGCAAAAAAAGACCAACTTAGTTTTAACGTTGTAAGGGTCCAAATATTAGAAATAAGAGACTAGTGCAAAGTAAATCAACGGCATTTATTATTAAAAATCTTTCATTGCAATCTTATATAATAATTAGAATTTAAAAAGTATGAAACACAAAAAAAAAAACTATTTCTTAACATACTCTGCTATGTAATAAAATTTAAAAAAATCAACACAAGTTAAAATAAGTAATTGAGTAACATAAATATAGGTAAATATTACAATAAACACAAAGAACTGGATATTAAATTGGTGGGGTGCCTACACAATCATCTTATGGCTTCAAGACGAAGGCTACGGCAATTCACGAGATCGCGATTGTTAAACGAACGTAACGTAACGTGTTGTTGTGGAACGTAAGTAACAGAGGGCATCCAAGGTATTGTCTTTGAGAGACGATCTTATTTTGTTGCACGTATATACCGTAGACGAGAACGCTCTTTCAGACTCTACACTCGTGGGGGGTATCTTCAGTAAATGTCTGTACGCCATGTCTAAATAGAACCCGCGGTTGCCACCATTTTCAAACAATGCCATTTCAATTTGAATTAACTTATGCTTATCGTTTTCACCATAGCCACCAACTCTATTAGCTTAATCTTCTATTTCATTTCTATTACCCATAAGTATTTGTATTTTTCTCCTTCAATGACTTTTCAATTTCTTTATTTAGTTTTTTCGCAAAATCAACGCTTTCGAAATTTCCACACACGCTCCGGCACTGTTGGTGTACGTGTGAAGCGCGGTCTGTAGGTAACAACTTGTAAGACAGACGTAGTTCGTATTTTCAAACTTAACTAAAAATTATTCGAATATTCGAATTTAACATCAGTCAATATTCGAATAGCAAAAATTATCGAATATTCGCATTATTCGAATTACAAGCCCTACTTGGGCCCCAGGCCGTCACACTTACACGTATTAGTCCATATCTTGAAAATTACCGAATCGATTTTGATGAAACTTGCACTGTTCCCTAAGTTGAAATAAATGTAAGTACCTAAGCCAATAAAAAAACCTGGCAAGAGCGAGTCGGACTCGAGCACCGAGGGTTCCGTACCATCATGGTTTTTAAATTTTTATCGGCGAGGCCTATATTCATCAGAGAATTTTAACACTGTGCACTGCAGTGTAGAATATTGTAATTTTATGTCAGCGCCATCTTTTGACCGATAGTGGAACTAATGTAACTTTTGTTAATGATTTCTGAAAAAGTGTGCTATTTAGAGACTTCGTTTTATTTTCCCTGTAATCTTTACATAAACTTCTATCACATAGAATTATTTCAGATTTTTCTCTTTGCAAACTTCGGAGATAAGGTGGGGGGAACGGTATTTTTTTAAATTAAATTTTTCATCAAAAGTCGAAAACTATGCGGCTTAAAAAAAAAAGAAAAAATGTTTGAGAATGTGCAAACTGCGCTCTTTCATATGATACCTAGTAGCCCTACTTCAAATTTTTCAGACCCCCTTTCAGTCCTTGTTGCAAAAATTATACAGCATATATTTTTATTTATTTCTTATTTGCAAAATAGTTGGGCAAACGTCATCTAAACCTATTCCAAATTTCAAGTTAATAGCATTAGTAGTTCTTGAGATTCCCAGCTGTGACAGACAGACAGACAGACTTATTCTTACCATAAGGGTTCCGTTTTTACCATTTTGGTACGGAACTCTAAAAAGTAATTTAAAAAAATTAAATCGACTTCAAAAAGAAATAACTCAAAAAAATAACTCAAAATTAGGAAATAACTTTAATTTCGATGATGACCCACAACCCAGCTACTGGTTAATACGATACCCCTTAGTAAGACTGGTTGTTAGACTTTCGGGCTTCTGATTATCCGTAACGACTGTCAAAGATCCACGAATGACAGAAATATTAGTTTCATACCAAAAGTAGGTATAATTATTACGTCCCACTGCAGGGCATAGAACTCCCTAATATCTTTCCACTTCTCTCTGTTTAAAGCTGCTAAGGACCAGTTTTTGTTGAAGGAGTCCAGCTCATCCCGCCATCTCCGTCTGCCTGACTCTCCGTGGGTTTGCCGCGATGTTGCTTGTCATAAAGTATAAAGACAGCGTTTAATTTTCATCTTAAAAACTGACTGAACATCTCATGCAAACTGTCACCCCCATGTTTGACCCCCTCATTACTTCTATACCTAAAGCCTAAATACAAGATCTCAGTAGACACTTAAAAAATTACGGGCATACCACACATTCTAATTTGACCCCAATAGGGGTGACTTTAAAAAAAATGTTTCATTAGTGACCATCGTATGCACCTAAACTTTCTACGCCTAATAGGTACCTACCTTCGTGTCGAAAGTCGTTGGGATCTAAAAAGAAACGGAACCTAAAGCTCCGATAAAGGAATTAATTAGGTACTTTTAGGTACAGTCCCTGGCACGTACCTAACTTGGCAAGAGTCGTAAGATGCGTTTTTCCTATAATAACTTTCTTGTAAACAGACATGTTTAAAAATAATCTATGGCGTTATCCATAGTATATATAGGTAATGATGACAAACAATAAAAGTGACCATTTTCTTGTTGCACTAAACATGCGCTAACTTACTCGCACTATGCCAAAACCTTGTCAAGTTACGTGCCGGCGACTATATTTCTATATAAATTATTTCTAGCTCTTTATGAGGACCCTTTTTTTAAGAGTTACTCTGTCATAGCCTAAGTACCTAGTGCGGTTCTTAAATACTTTAGATATTCTGAATTCTAACGTTTAAATTGGTTCACCTGTTACAGAATGAATCGTAGATACTGCGCATGCCAGTGTTTGAAAATGTCATACCAACCATGCCAGGACGGACGGCCATCGGGCCAGTATCGTGTAGTAGTCACGCGGTGAGGGTGTCCCACCCCGAGCGATAAACCAACGCGCGTCTTTACGATCACGATAAAAACAATTATAATAATAGAAACGAAATATAACACCTTGTGTTATTTCTATGCAATATAATTATATTACAACGAATATTCTCAGTTTCTGTTTAGTTATATTATTTGCTTTATAAATTGTTATAGAACGGTGACTTTATAATATTGGAGCTACTTATTTAGAAAAATTTGATAAATTGAAGTTAAATTGTAATTTGATCAAAATGTGGTGGATCCTCCGACGAGCCCGGCTCACCGGCGCGTCGCTCTTCAGCCAGGCCACGGGGACTAATAACAATAACAATGTGAAAACAGGTACTTACATGATACACAACAACTTAATTGTTATTATTCTGAAATTTCTCATAGCAGGCCGGAGCCAGGAATCGTGCCCGGTTGATGGCAATAGGCTCGCCCTCTATCTGGGGGCACGGGAGTGCCCCCGCCAAGACGAGCCAAGCGAAGCGCAAGGGCACTACCTACCTTTTCTCGAAGCACTTCGTCGTATTTTTGAGCCTTCATAACTTGGGTTTGGATTATACCAGATAAACAAAATTTTCGGGCTATGATGTCAGTGGTTGACTTATTAAACCTATAAAGTTTCAATTGCATAGCTCTTATACTTTAGATTTTATTGATATCTAAAATACCCCGATTTCGTCAATGACTCACTGACTCACTGATGATCATCAATATTCTAAGGGTCTTCCTGAAGTCCTAGAAAGCTGAAATTTGGTATGTAAGCTAGTAATAGTACACAAACAACAAAAAAACTCTAAAACTTGGAACTTTTACCCTCCAACCCCTTAAACTAGGGGCTGGAAGTTTGTACGAGACTTCCGCAAATTTTGATGCTAGAGTTCTGAAAATTGATATAGGGACTCCTTGTAATAAATAATAAAATACATATTTCAGGATTTTCAGTAAAGAACACCCCAAAAAAAATATTTCTTAGGCAACACATGGGCGTAAGGTGAAAAATTTATTCACTGTTCATTACTTTTCTGTTATACAATAGTTTTTGTAGTAACGAAACGGCCAAGCCTCATATTTTGACTAAGGTGTAGAGTTTGTGAAGTTAGGGGCGTTTAGAGTTAGAAGCTTGGCTCTACCTGAGATCTGATAACTTTTTGGCAGCGCGAGCCATATGTGGTCTCGTCTTGGCAACATTTTACATGAAAATGTTTTTGGTGGGATTACATGGGACTAAACATAACTGGCGGATTTTGGGTGTATACCGGTAGGTACACCTCAGCCTAACTAACCCTTCGAACAATACAGGCGTGATGTTATGGTGTCTCACAGTTAATTAGATTATTAGATGTGAATACATTTTGGTGGCGCCAAAAGTAGGTAGGTACCTACGGTGCACCGTAAGCCAGTAAATAGGTACTGTATTAACCCTTGAACTACGAAACCCCCCCCCCCCCACTGCCACGAAGTAAAGGCGCTGTTAATGTTGAATTTTTCTTTTTACCGACTTTACAAAAAGGAGGAGGTACTATGTTCGGGTGTTTGTATGTATGTTTGTTCATCGAATACGCCGCCAATTGTCGACGGATTTTCAAAATTCTTTTTTTGTTTGAAAGTAGATAGTTCTGATGTGGTTCCATTGTCACCAAGTTAGGATCTGATGATGGGATCTTAGAGAAATCGAGGGCAACCCTCAAATTTTATAGGGTCACTTATTGTTTTTCGCATATTTAATTTATGAAGTATCTTGTGTATTTGTGTATGGTTGTCACCATCTCAGGTAGCTGGGCTGATGATGGAAGGTACAACTCCTTAACAGTAAGAAGTTACTCGAACAGGCAAGGACTGTTTTAGTAAATTGTTTTGATGTTTGATAGGGCATTTGCCACATTTGGTCTCATGATCATCAAGTCATGACCTGATGCTGCAGTCAGGATAGTCTGCAGAGTACCTAACTCCTCGACAACTAACAGCAGATATATCGTGTTTAGGCTCATTGAAAAGGGCTCGATGTGTGGATAAACGTACTGTTACTGAGGAACACCGAAGACCTGATGCTGAAGCCAGGAGCATCAGAAAAAGTACAAACCTTTAAATTACAGCACCGTAGTCGTGTTTGGGCTCATTTTAAACAGGACTAATATTAAGTTCAATGCAATGTTGACATAAGTCTGGCCTGATGCTGCAGCCAGGATTATCAGCATCTAATCTAAAAACTAATAAAAGGAGAACTCCTCAACAATTAACGTCCCTGCATCGAGAAAAGGAATATTTTATAAAAAGGCGATGGGCAAGTTGACATTAGGCTATTGTAACTTAGATAAATTATAAATAGACCCACTAAAAAGCGAGAAATAAAAACTTTTTAACAAAAAAATAAAACCGACTTCCAAAAAAAAACACTACAAACTGAAAAAAAAAAACTACAAACTGAAAAATAACTTTAATTTCGGAAGTCGGTGGCAAAAACTAAAATACTGATCCCTAAGACACCGACTTCCGAAATTAAAGTTATTTTTCAGTTTGTAGTGTTTTTTTTGGAAGTCGGTTTTATTCATCGAATATTTCGGGACATCGCCAAGCGGTTGGTTGACTCTTCACGTGATTAGAGGGCTGGCCTATTTTTAGCCCAAAGAATAGGTAAGCATTGCCATCCAACGTGGTAATGCTGCCAGCCTTTTGGGCACTTATGCCATTGACAGCGATGCGGACGAATTTTTTGATGCCCAATGAGCTCCTGTCTTTTTCTTTTTTTTTTTATTAATACTTCTATTTAATATGTATATTTTACTGTTAATATGTAATTAAATAAACACGACTTTGTTTTATATAGATACAAATAGATTATTGTACAGTGTAACAGTTTAATTAGCAAAATTATTAACAATAATTTTCCACTCTCTCAGTGGGGGGCCGAGGGTGGTTGTTCAACTTAAGGGTCAAGGGTGGCATCATCGTTGCTGATTGATACACTTTCAGAGCGCTGACTTCGCGGTTCCCCGAGCTTAGGTCCGGATTTAAGAGAAGCGCAACGAAAAAAAATGCTACTGTAGACAAGATAAGACTTCAGATTTAACATATTGGCATGGCGTCACCAACCTTACAGTTAAAGTTGAAATGTCTATTATTCTTGAAGTTTTACACCATACTATTATTTAAAAAAAAAAAAATTGTCGTTTGTGGCATACATCAGTAGGTGGTTGACAGATGATTCAATGTGAAGCTTTACCTATTATTTACTGCAAAATAAACTAGTGGATTGCCTTCATGGTCTGATTGAACTCACGTTAGTTAGTAACCACCACGGATGGTAACCACTAACTCAGGATCAGCTTCAGTCATTGAGCCACAATCCCCATCTAAACAAAGAGCCAACCGATCCAAAGCCCACAAAAGGCACCAACCTTTACACATTTGCATGTAAAAGCAAGAATCCGCACATTTCAATAACTTTTCTTTTGAATTCTTTATTTTGCGCGTTTAGCGGATCCTATTTATTTAATAATAAGCTTTTTGCTATGAGTTCAAGGCTTATTTTTATTGCACCTATTTGTTCTTTGTTATACTGGCATTTTGATTTGATGTAAAAACTGAACGAGTGTGATCCTTATTTGATTCGTTATGTTTCGAATAATATTCCCGGAGTTAATTTTAAGCAAACTTGGTCTGTTTTTAGGGAGAGGCACAGAACTACTAACTGTTTAGAAAATTGGCATAAAGAACTAAATAAAAAAATAACAAGAAAAGGACCCGGGATAATCCAACTTACTGAGAATTTTACTGAAAAGTGATTTTAGTGAATTATCAAATAAACGGACAAAGGAAAATGTAATGAGAGACCTTTATAATGTATTCACAAATGATGTTTGTTTTTTTAGAACACCTAAGATAAAATTGTAAGATAACTATTAAAATGCCCGTGGCTAAACAAGTTTTTATGTTATAACATAACTCTAAATACCTAGGTACTGTTTTGTGCACCCATAGTGAAGCACAATGTTTTGCGTGCGTTATATTGCGCACGGCAAACAGCAAATTTTCACACCGTAAATAAAAGTCGTTTCCCAGCAATTATATTTTTGTGCAATGTTGCAATGTGAATGCGTAGTTGACGGCCATGTGATGTGTCTTTTTACACCCTGTATGTAGTCTAAAAATATAGAAATCATCCTTAAATACGCAAACCTATAGTCGGACTTTTAATTAGCTGCAGTAAAATGACAGCTTATGTGTTACTTAAATGACTGAAATTAACGCCTTTTTGTTTTTTCGCGGTCATAAACCAAATCTTGTTTTTCTAGTACAGAATAGTGTAACAAACGAAACTTATTTGACATGCATATCTCTAAACTCAGTCTGAAATGAGTTACCTACTAAGAAGTGTCATTTTACTGCAGCTAATTAAAAGTCGGACTATAGGTAGGTATTCATCCCAGATTTAACACGTTCAGAAAAAACAAAAGGGAAAAAGTATGGTCTTCTATGACAATTTTATACTGTTTTGTTTCAACACAGTTTTTACTTTGTTATTTCCAAACGTAGCAGCGTTATGAGCGCGGCGAGCAGTACCTACTAATTTAATTAAGACCGCACACTGTAAAATGTTTTGTCCTTCCGTGGTAAAAGCTTTTACACCACGATTTTCCACCGAACTCGCCATTACAAAGCCTTGATGTTGTCAATATCTATGGTCCCATTAAATACTTTTTCGACAAATAAAAAGGTAATATTTTTTAAAACTACCTATTAGTACCTATTTAAAAAACACCTTGTGCCGACGGCCGGCGGAGTTGCAGAAGCTAAGTCTACGATAACATAAATCAGAATGATTGAGGTTATTATCATGAACTAGGTAGGTATAGAGTAGCGGGGTGATTGCGTAACATACTATCGGTAGCAATGGGTTTCATTCTGACAGTTCAACAACATTCATTGCGTTATTTACATTGTTGAACAGACAAATTTTTTGAACATATGAAGCAATTAATTAGAATTATCCATCAAAATGATTCATATTGAGATTAATAGTGTGTTACGCAAATAGGATGCAGTTTGGGCCCAGTGGAAATGACCGACAGTGACGAGTTAGGTAGTAGGGCCAGACGGGTACTCTACTTTGTGTAAATTATCAATAACACTAATCTCATGTCATGTCCTACAACCAAAAATTCGAAGACGTGATGTCCTGATATCCATCAACCCGCACCGGGCCCCCGTGGTTAAGGTAGGGCCATACTTCCCTTAACCCTGTGTCCCATCAGTGGGAACAATAATTATTATTATAGGCTGCTGTAATTTTATCTCCATAGGAAGATAAATTAGTAGCCCACCGGCAGCCCCCAATACCGGCTGGCCCGTTGTTAGCGGTTTAGAGAAACCTCCTAAGTTCAAATAATACGAGACGCGTCCAAGAGTAGGTACGCTCGGCGACACATCAAACTATAGGTATATAACCAACTAGCAGCGCCCCGCGGTTTCACCCGCATAAGTGTCGATCCCGTGGGAATATCAGGATAAAATTATCCTATATCCTTTCCCGGGACTCAAACTATCTCTATACCTAATTTCATCTAATTCGGTTCAGCGGTTTAAGCGTAAAGAGGTAACAGACAGACAGACAGAAGGACACACTTTCGCATTTATAATAGTATAGTATGTATATAAGCTGATTTCTGATTGTACAAAAAACCTGTCTACAATGCGAGGTCGGCTAAAACTGGAAATGTATAGCTTGATGTGTCGCCGTGTGTAGCACTGCCTGCATTAAATGTATAGCTTGATGTGTCGCCGTGTGTAGCACTGCCTGCATTAAATGTATAGCTTGATGTGTCGCCGTGTGTAGCACTGCCTGCATTAAATGTATAGCTTGATGTGTCGCCGTGTGTAGCACTGCCTGCATTAAATGTATAGCTTGATGTGTCGCCGTGTGTAGCACTGCCTGCATTAAATGTATAGCTTGATGTGTCGCCGTGTGTAAGTTCTTGGCCTAACTGCCAAAACAGATCCTCAGGCAAATGTCAGGTAAGTACCTATGTCGTAACTATTATTGGCGATGATCTATAGCCCGACTAATTTAGAAGCCATTTTTACAGAAATAATTTTTATACTAGAGTTGATTACGTCATTAGGATCTTTTAATTAAACTGTTGATTGTTGAATGAATCATGATGATATCGAGGAAATGAATGATTCCCAATGAATGAATGATGAATGGTCCCATGGACAAAATTGTTTAGTTTGATGGTCTGTTATAGCCAAAGAGAATATCGCCGTTGGTTATACCACACCCTTAAATTCGGCTGGTCTTTGTAAACTAACCCTGTATAAACACACCCACCTTTACCTGTTATCACATTGTCAAAGAGTCGTTCAGTCAGAAAGATGAAGTTTTATTCGAAAGTGTAGTATTTTTTTTAAAGTGCTGAATGGGCCCCGCTCTTGACCTCGATCACGCCTGATGAAAAGCGATGGATGAGATCTATGATGGAACGGCTAGGTTTCTATGGAGAAGAACGGGAATCGTCATGGTTGTGAACGGCGCCCGTTCACAACTATGACGCATGGATCAGCACCTTTCAGGCAACCATTTTGAAGGAAACCGATTGATCCAAACCATGCGATCAGCGAGTCATTTAAGTGAGCATGACATACTCTCAACTACCAGGGCACCTTCGAGGCTCTTTCGGTATTTAGTGGGAATCCACTTCTTTATACTAGCACGGAGCACCCAAACAGTATAAACTAGATGTACCGTCAGGCGTCAATACGAAAAGAAGATGATGCTGCTATACAGATTTCTAGTTAGTTTACAAATAGGTAGTTTCTTTGAACACAGGACCTGCAGCTTGATTCCTATCGAATCAAGCTGCAGGTCCTGTGTGCAAGGGTTCTCGGGAACCCCCAATGGGAACCCCAGATTGATTTATGTGTGGTCCCTCAAATACTTTCTACGGCTTTGTATTTCTAGTGTACAAAAACCAATTTTGTAAGCTTGAGTTTTATTGCCGATGTGCAGAGAGAGGATTTCGCGGCTGGACAATTTGTTACATAACAAATTGTCCAGCCGCGAAATCCTCTCTCTTATGATCTTTTATGATTCTGCCAAAGTGGCCTTTTTAGGCCCCCTGGAATAATTTTATAGTGTAGTGTGTTGTACTTGAATACTAATGTTAAACACTAAAATCTTATCTTGTTAGGTGTCCTGGCCACAGGACCTAAAAAGTGGTCTGTCCCAATTCCATTTGAGTTCTAGTTTTAATTTAGTTGAGACGCGAAGTCGGGTATAAAAGTATGGCGCTTCACAGCACATTCCCCAATGGATAGTTTCTGGTACAAAACTTGATCAGAGATAGTTTTGTGAAGAAAGTTTCGCGGCTATTTACCTCGATGTTGCGGTTACTTAGCAAAACTTTATCGCAAGTGATTGCGTTCTAGTTCTAAGGCGTTTGGGCAATACTTAGAACTACAAGCGCAAATGTTTTTGTAGTTCGAAGCAGTGCGCTAAACGTGAAATAAATTAAACGCTACGAAGTGTTGCGAATGAGTCGTGTCGATATTGTTGTTGGACGGCTCGTTCCTTCCCGTACCCTAATTCTTAACACACTCTATTTCAATCTGTATAATTTTGAAGGATATTGCATTTTAGCTTTATATATGTTCGAAAAAAATCTGGTCAACAACGTAAATAACGCAATGAATGTTGAACTGTCAAAATTAAAGCCGTTGTTACGAAATTACCCCGCTGTTTCCACTGAGCCACCCGAATGCGTAAGCAACCAGGTGCGCAACCATGGCGTCTCGATGTAATAGGGTAGGTGACTCAAATTGCCTCAAAATATTTTGTCAGAGTTTGGAAATGAAATTGAGGAGCATTAGGGTTTAAGGTAATGGAGCAGTGGTGGACAAGTGGTAACGGCCCCGTACGAGTTGTCGGAGGTCGTGGGTTCGAACTCAGACAAGCACTTTGCGTGGGTAAATTCATCACCACTACCTTCAAAACGGTGAAGGAAAACATCGTGAGGAAACCGGCATGTCCTAGGGCCAAAAAATCGAAGACATGTGACATCCACCAACCCGCACAGGGGCCGCGTGGTGGATTATGGCCCACTCCCTTTTACCGAGAGGAGGCCTTTGTCTATTATAGGCTGAGTAAGCTAAGATAAAGGTGTTGTTAAAAAATATATACCAGGTCTCGTTAGACACTAGTATTCTATGGGATCCTCGCTTCGAAAACATTTTACATAAAAACTCATCGTCCGCGTCGCTTGGTTAATACCTCTCTGTCGGTCCCGGGGGGAACCGGGTGATTGGATTCAAACTTTCCAAGAACATGTCGAGAATGAAATTGTGAAAATTGACTTAAGAACATTTATGTGAATAAAATTGGCCACTATTTTTATTTAGCACCGAAATTAATATTGTCGTTGAACTTACGAGTACCTATGTCACAACGAGCTTAGGCCCGCGGCTCCACCCACATCATCATCTTCCTGCCCTTATCCCATGTTTACTTGGGGTCGGCGCAACACGTTTTCTTCTTCCATTCGCCCCTGTCAACCGTCACGCTATCATTCACTCCCTTCTCTTTCATATCATTCCTCACACAATCCATCTATCTTTTCTTCGGCCTTCCTCTCCCTCTCCATCCATCAACATGTATATCCATCACTCTTTTAGTCACATGCGTTTCGTCCCTCGCGGCTCCACCCACATGTAGGTCAGAAATTATCCGACGGGAAATTACTCTATACAACGTTTATTAGCAAGGGGGTAAATCTTAAAAAGAGGTAAGTACACCAAAATTTCAATATTATCTACATTTGAATTTTAAAATCATTCCTTAATTTACCTCAGTGAAGGATGATTATTCAAAAACACTGAAATACGAGTACGTTTTTTTTTCTTACTAAAAGCATATATTATTTGAATTTTCATATCTGTAACTTAAGAAATGTAAACTTTGTATCAAACCCTTTAGGATTATATTTGAGACAAAAAGTAGCCTATGTTCTTCCCCAGGATGCCATCTATCTCGTTGCCTAGTTTTACCGAAATCCATTCAGTGGTATAAGCGTGAAAAGGTAACATACAGACAGACAGAGTTACTTTCGAAATTATAATATTAACTAACTAGTATTAATTAAGTATGGATTGAGGTGATCCGGCGGAGAACCAAAGTTGTCGACATAGTTCACAGAATGAGCAAGCTGAAGTGGCAAGGGCCGGCCATATTAGCCGTAGAACCGATGACCGTTGGGGTAGACGTGTTCTTGAGTGGAGACCGCGAATCACCACACGTAAGGTAGGACGCCCTCAGGCTAGGTGGAGCGACGATCTTCGCAGGATGGCTGGTAGCAGCTGGATGAGAGTTGCCGAAAATCGAGTTGAATGACGTGCAGTAGGAGAGGCCTATGTTCAACAGTGGACTGATGTAGTCTGATGATGAAGTACCTATGGATTCACGAGTCACGACACACAAATGAGTGTCAAAAAGAAATAAATTAGGAATGAGGTTTACAACTTTATATTGATAAAGAAACGGTAATATTTCTTCCAAATTTCACCTAGTTACTGTTGGTTGCTATAGATATTAAAGTCTTTTTAACCCAAAGCAAATGTTGTTGGGAACTGTTTGAAGCGAAATAAAATTATATTGAAACTTGTGAAAACAGTTTAGGCTAAGTGGTTGGTAAACTTGTATAATTTCAATATGGAATCGAGTTGAGACTTTGAGTTTTTGAGTGTTTCGACTCTCTTAACAACTTGTGGGGTCTGAAAGTTCAGAACGTAGTCGTAGGTACCTATTGTTATTATGCGAAAATATATATTTACCTAATACACGATAGTTTAGTTAGTTAGTTTTCTTTTGTTCAGGGCCTTTTATTATTAGTGAATTGCGTATTCATATACCTACGAGTACTTAAATATTATTATACATTTTAAACACGCATTTTTACGTGAAATTAATGATAGATCGCCCGGCGTCCTGCCAGCAGGACTTTTAAGTACCTACTTCCGGAAGGACCCAACTTTTTTTAGTCACAGTAGGTACCGTAATGGTAGCACAAAGTTTAATTTTTCTCGAATATTTTTCCCTTTATCACTTACAAAAATCACAAAACACAAATGACCTCCAATCGGCACGCGATGGCGAATGAGCATACACGAGGGCAGCGCGTACGCGCTAAAACTATTCATGCTATAAAGAAATGCGGATACAATGAGACTATCCAAATAAAAATTATTTTATATTATTGAAAAAAAAAACTTGATTTTTCCTTCTAATTACGATTATTTTAATTTTTTATCCCACTGAACTAGTCGATATAACAGTCCTCATCTATACCTAACAACAATTGCAAAATCATTATATTTGAGACGAAATAATGCATTTCTATGGTTTCTATTGAGTTTTAATAATAATTTCAAAACTAAACATAAAATAATCATGGTTCCTTTCTAGAAGTTTTAGTTCTTTGCTGGATCTATAGGATGAAGGGATAAAATATAGGTGACCGCAATCAAAGCAAAATTTCACAGTGTGCGTTAATTCTGCGCCGGATCTCTCTCCGGTCGTGTCGGATTGCCGTCCCATTGGACTATATAAGAATGAGGGAAGAGGGAATGCACCTGTGTCTGCGCACACACGCCTGCACTATTATATCTCCCGCGTCGGAGGCTAGTCTCTTGAGATTGGTCGCCATCATGTCGCCATAGCCGAAAAACGTTCTGGAGGACTGTGTTATACCTTCTATAATGTACGGCCTAAAAAAAATTGTACTGTGCATCTAGCTAAACACAGATTTAAGAATATCCGTGGTCTTCACAGGCTCCATTTTACAGATTTTTAAGCTATTCCCGACCTAAGCAAAATGTATTTACTTATTTAATGCACAATGTACACAACCACAGTTATACGCTAGGCTCAAACTTGTGAGTACATAACCCTGTCAGGGCGCAGCAAGATTACTTAAAACTAATAATATTGTAATGAGTATTAATGGTAGTATTATTATTAAGTACTTAGTATTAAACGTGGCAATGCTAAATTTATAATATATCACACAATATACAATTATAATATTAACACACAGATATATATTTGAACTCTATTTTAACATTTTATCTTCCATAAATTCATGAATACTGTAGTAACATTTTTTTAAGATCAATGCCTTTATTTAACCTATCTTTAAATACACATGTTGTTTTCGTGGACGTATATTTTCTTCTTTCCTAAAGACTTTTTCTAAATTAAAATTCCTAAAGACTTCTGTTCAGAAATTCCTTTTCGTAAAACGGTTCCATAGTAAAGTGCAGTAATGAATGCGCTTTGGTAAAGCAGTAAGCCCATGCTTACGCTCTTTTGAAAATTGCGGTTTTATTACATTTCCATTCGCCTAATGGCACGGTCTTAGAAATAGGGTAATGGTTCATTTTAATTGAAGATTCTAAGTTTCATTTTGTGATGGTGTGTTTGTTTTATATTAGCCATATATACATATTATCTCTGTGTTTAATAAAACAGCCTGTCACTTTCCCCTGTAAAGCAAAATCTTCGAGTCTTCTTGTCCTGTGTCCTTTAGATGTTTTTCATTTACCTAATTCTCTTAGAAAATTGCGAATAAAGCGTAGGAATAACTTCTATTGAAACTCCGAATAATCCTTATGAGACATTTGGAGTCTGTCATCGTTATAATCTCGAATATTTTCGCATCGCTGTACCATTTGGGTTCTGAGGAGATTATCGTTTTAATATCGGAGACGGGTCGCATTAATCGGGCAAGTGGGCTGATGAATCTCCATCTATCATACAAATAAATAAAATTGAATTGTCTATTTATAATGTCAAACAATACTTCATCGGCTTTTCACAAAAAAAAAAACATTTTTTTTTGTTTGTCTGTCTGTTTGCTCCGGCTAATCTCAGAAACAGCTGGACCGATTACAATGAAATTTGGTATGGGGATACGTTGAACCCTGTGGAGGGACATAGGCTTTTTATCGACATCGAAGAACGGGCGGAAGCTAACAATTAATAAAATAATTTAAAAAATAGTAGAATCCACACACCTGTGCTTGTTTTCATAAGTTTTTGACGACTGTAGTCACAGATCGCTTGAGCAGTGGTAGCCCAGTGGTAACAGCTCCAATTTTCGAGTAGTAGGTCGTGGGTTCGTTTAGACAGGCACTTTGTGTAAATAATTTCATCACCACTGCTCTTAAAACGGTGAAAGAAAACATTGTGAAGAAACGTCCTAGAACCAAAAAATTCGAGGCATGTGACATCTACTAACCCGCACTGGGCCCGCGTGGTACGTACAGTCACGAGCACTAATATGTCAACACTCGGCAACTTTCAATTGCGATTTTTTCGTGAAATGACGAATGCAACGTTGAAATACGACACTTTACATAAACCTATGGGTTCGGGGTTCGAAAATACTATGTTCGTAATACTCTTAGCATAAAATTTCATTAAAAAATAAAGGAGAAAATTGCCTTTGAATAAAGCCAAGTGTATACATAGTTATGCTCGTGACAGTGAGTACGATTTATCCCACTTCTGATGACGGAGAAGGTATAGTGTGTCTCGTTATCATCAGCCATATGTTTTCTATTGCGCAATAACCCAACAGTAGCCCACAATAGTTAAAATATGGCTGATAATAACGAGACACACTATACCTTCTCCGTCATGTACATTACAGCCCACTCCCTTTCGGAGAGAGGAGGCCTGTGTCCCAGCAGTGGAAACATTATAGGTTGATTATGTAGTCTTAGATCGAAGCTCCACAGATAGGGTCTTTGTTAAGTGCTGATTGCTAAGTATAACAAGTAAAAAACCGGTCAAGTGCGAGTCGGACTCGCACACCGAAGGTTTCTGTACTTTGTAGGTATGTAAATAGTTTATCACGGGTTATTTTAATTTACAAAACGGTTTTCGGATTTTTTCCTTTACTTGTGCTACATGATCTTGCTTCTTGCCAAATTTCATGATTCTAGGTCAACGGGAAGTACCCTATAAATTTTGATTCTCTTGAGGGTGTCAAAATATAGGTTTTTTTGCGTCATACACGGCCGTATCTTTTTTACGTTAACTTTGTTGTTTGATTTTTTCACAGCTTCAAGGGACTGTAGAGCTGAGTATATGGTTTTAATTTCAACTCGATACCTCCACGCGTTCCCGATAGAAGGGTCTTGACAGACAGACGGACGGACAGACAACAAAGTGATCCTATAAGGGTTCCGTTTTTCCTTTTGAGGTACGGAACCCTAAAAACAAAGTAAAAACCCTACATATGCGCATGTCTCTTGCGAATTAACCTCTTTACTTAGGTACAGCACATCTTCATAGAAATAAGGTTATTTTGTTGATGGGATATATAACCTTGGTGGCTGGTGGCGAGGTCAAATCTTGTTACGGTTAGTAGGTGTTCATTGGAAAGGTTATGTAAAGGGAGACTAGCCCGGCGGGACTCGTAAACACTCTCTTATTCAGATGACATCTAAGTAATCCCAACGGTTTACGTCACACTCTTCATAAAACACAACCTTTTTCGTAGAAAAAATATCGTATCATAACACCACACTTTGTTTCCCCGATGGGTTGCGCAGAGGGGTAACTATGTACAGTCGCCAGCACATCAAGCTACTACAATCTGTCAAATTTCTATAATAGATTTTCAACTTTAGCGCTAAAGCATAAGGTTCAAAGTTGATTGCGACAAAAAAAAAATGGGTTTTTTTTAATAAAGGGTGTAGTGTCTCCATGGCACGTAGATTATTATTATAATTGAATGATTTAATCAAAGGATTTAATGTAAAACAAACAAAGAGTTTTTTTTTAATTTAATTTTTTTGGGAAAGAAGAACTCCTGCCATATGCTTCTACTCCGTTCACCTTTTATATATCCTGTTTTGATCCAGACGGTTAAAAAGTCAGCTAGTAGGTATAGGTATTAGAACACTGATCTAATAATTAACTAGTCGAATAGTCCTAAATGTAGGTAGCATAATTATAGCACTATTGAACACTATTTTAGTTTAATGTTGAAAACTAATGTTATAATACCTCGGTACCTACATAGTTATACAAAGGACTGACAGATGTCTAGCCTAATTATAATCTCTCCATTGTTTGTATCTACTTTTCAGTGAATCACAATAATGTTTCATAATAATTGGATCGAATTCTGTGAATATCAAATTAATTTCACTACTAAGAAATAAGATGGCTTATTGGTGGATTCCCATGAAATAATTCGCCCGAAACGTTTTAAATAATATAATATTTCCTGTAGGCGAATCGCACGAAGTTAATTTATTCGTGGGCGAATCGACAACTCCTGAAATACGTAAGGCAATAGGCACATTTTGAATTTTGCGCACTTTATTGCATATACTTGCAGTATACTTTTTACCAAGTTCAAAAAAGGAGGTTATTAATTCGATACGTATGTAGGTATGTAATATTATTGGAACTGCATTATATTCACATATGACAATCTATCAGGGCTTCCAAACAAATATACAAAATTTTATAGAGGTTTGTATGTCGTGTAAGAAAGTGGCAAAAAACTAAAACTAAAATACAGATCACAAGACACCGACTTCCGAAATTAAAGTTATTTCATAATTTTGTGTTCATTTCTTTATGAAGTCGATTTAATTTTTTAAATTACGTTTTCTTAATTTTATTGAATAAAGTTTAAAACGATAAAAAATTATATACTTATTATTTAAATCTCAATCAATCAATAAGCCTTTAAATAATAATATGATTTGTGTTTTATAGGATACTTTTTATCCGATTTTTTTATTCGGTTTTAGACGGACATATTATTCAATACTTTTATTTACTTATAGGAGTAGGGTAAGAGTAGTGTAGGAGTAGGTTAGGAGTAGGGTAGGAGTAGGGTAGGAGTAGTGTAGGAGTAGTGTAGGAGTAGTGTAGGAGTAGGTAGGAGTAGGGTAGGGGTAGGGTAGGGGTAGGGTAGGGTAAGGGTAGGACACCACGCGAACGAAGTAGCGCCGGGCAGCTACAAATAATTTATATGGCAAAACAACGTTTGCCGGGGTCAGCTAGTTTTTAATAAGAATACTTCCAAAATTATTAGAATAGAATTAATATACGAAAATTAAAACAGTAAAATATTTAGGGTGCGGAAAAAGGTCTCCTACTTATCCTGGTAAATAAGGTATTTTTTTTAAACTAGATTTACCTAATCATTTTGTTGGTCTATAACTGCGGTGCTATTCTGTAAAAATCTCACCGTGAAAACTTAGGTGAAGTGAGCGTGGAGTGAGCTGTCAATAGTGTCAATTCCTAGCAAAAACCAACTCACATCACCTAAGTTTTCACGGTGAGATTTTTACTGAATCGACCGGCTGGTTGCCTTTTTGAAATCCACTTTCTACTTTCAAAATGATTCCGTTGCTGTAGAAATGTCATTTGTCGTGATTTCGAATAACACCGGTTACAGTAAGGGACTGTTGGAACATTTGATATCGTGTTTGGAGAAGGTGGTAAGTAAATTTCCGGTGTCCGGTATGAAGTCTACTGACAGATTAACCATGAAGAATAAGCACAGTGACGCGGACGCTTCTTACATAATTATAAAATATCTAAGTATAACCACTCACATAAACATTTCCCGCGTTTCATGTAGTATTATTGATATCTGTAGTCAGTACAGGGGCTAACAGGGGGGGGGGGGGGCTGGGGGTGCCATGTGTGTATACTCATGTTTGGATAAATAAATAATCTTATCTTATCTTAACAGGAATTCTACCTACCCTAGTACAGTACTTATAACGTAAGTAGCAAAATAAGAAAGTTTTAAAGCCACATTTATAAAAGCGACCCATTAAAACTCGTAGAACAGATGAATAAAATTCGTCTTTAAAAAAAATTCAGTGCTGTCATAAGATATTCAAAGGAAAAATGGCGGCTAACGACGGCCACACTTCTTGTTTAGAATGTTTTCGGAAATTGTGAAACTCTCGGCACTTCTAAGTACATTTTTTTTTTAGTTGATATAACATTTTCGTCCTCAAAGATCGGTAACGCGACACTTGATTTCTGATAAAGAAAATATCTCATTAATTTTCCATATAAAAGATATACAGAACAGGGTGGCCTACAGTGGTATACAGTGGTCCAAAACTAATTTCTATAAGCCTCTCGCTGGAGGCTTTCCGAAATATCCCGATGCACCTAGGTACAGTATGTACAGCAATTACTTATTTATAGTTTAGGAGAAAATTTTGCTCAAAATTTTTTAAACTTTGTTTGACGGTGACGATTCTCTTGTTCACAAACTAAACTACGTTTAAGTTCAGTGCATCTTTTTCTTTCTATTTCATTAAAATAAGGACAGAAGATAAATTTTAGTTTAGACACTACTCCATACAAGTTTAGACGTGATAAAAACTTGCCTACTAAAATTACGTCAATTTACGCCAGGCGCTGATTTTTGACAGGACTGAACTAAAATTTATCTTCTGCCCTTTTCTTAATGAAATAGAAAGAAAAAGATGCACTGAACTTAAATTTAGTTCAGTTTGTGAACAACAGAATCGGCACTTAGGGATTTTCACTTCACAAAAAATTTAATAAAGGAATGTGGCGAAGACTTCCCAATAGTTTTTCAACTTGTGATCTGTAGATACGTACACTATTTAACAGTTTTAGGAAGTAAAGTAAGCTATATTTTAGTAACAAAACTTATCATAGGGCTTCTGAAATGTTTCTGCATTTTTTTCTTATTACGCAAACTATCAAAGCATATTTACCCAAAACTGTTAAATTATTACACAGAGCTGGTACAAACTTCAAAGGAACTTTGCTCACAACGCTATCCATTTTGTACTTCATTCGTTTTGTTTAGTCGGGAAAACACAATATGGTACTGAAGGAAGTTTTTGAAATATAAAATGAAACTCGCCTTCGAAAGAGATACCGTGGCCCCTGGCACAGGCAACTGAAGGAACATGGGTGGGTTTTAGTTAGTAAAAGTCTGACACGCACTCCCGCTCCGCCCCGAGCGGGAGAAGTTATTTGATAATTTCCCAGCCCAAAAAAAAAACAACTCGCCTGGTATGTATGTACTTACCTATAGTATAAATAAAGTTACGCAAATAAAACTTATGTTATAACAACTTATGTTACACCCGATTTTCAGCATATTAAATGAATGGCCCGACAAAATTATATAGACCTAGCTTCAGGGTTCGTGTCGCCGCCGGCCGCAAGTACCAGTTGGAAGGAATGCTGGTCCTGATCCTTTCTTCATGATTCATCGCAAGTTTTGTTATTACTATGATGGCATGATAGCATTGATAGCTCACGAAATAATAATGTATAGGTAATCCTTGGCGTAACAAGTCAGTTTTCTTCGTACATTGCCTTCCTGCTGACAGGACACAATACAGGGACCGATATCCACAAACTTTTCTCATAATAACCATTAACTTTACAGTTCGCACCCTAAATAGGAAATTAAAGTTTAATCTATCACAATATCTTGCCGCGAGCCGACCCTGAAGCCTGCAGACAAAGGAAACTTTACAGAAACTTCGTCCGTTTTTCAGCTCGTGCACAACTTTATGTGTTTATTAATGTCCGGGGCAGAGAATAATACAAAAGTTCAAGTTGGAACGCTTGCGAGAACACCATGCCATCTACTGATGATACTCTGACCACCGCGCGGCCAACCAATAGTGCAGTTAGAACGGTTCTATTGTTTCCGGCTTTGAAGGTTTGAATCTTCTACGAAACTGCACCTGAGCACGACTGACTAAAATATTTGTTGTTAAAGTCTGAGATGTCACATGTCTCGCACGTGCAAACACCTCGAAACCAATTCTTGGGACGACAGTCTGTAGGTTAGAAAAATATTGGCTTCGAGCGGGTACAGTCAACAGCAAAAGTAGATGATCAAAATAAGAAATTCAATACTAATGAACGGAGTTCGCGTCAGAACTGTGTGGCGTCGAAGTACTACTACTTAGAATACTTACTACGTAGAATACTTTTGAATCACTTCGACGCCACACAGTTCTGACGCGAACTCCGTTCATTAGTATTGAATTTCTGACTTTGATCATCTACTTTTGCTGTTGACTGTACCTATTGCATTTTAGACCCGAAGCGAAGGGGCTACTTCTCAGCTAGATACTTGT
Organism: Oligia fasciuncula; assembly: GCA_963082905.1. Lineage (NCBI taxonomy): Eukaryota > Metazoa > Arthropoda > Insecta > Lepidoptera > Noctuidae > Oligia > Oligia fasciuncula. The sequence goes on from OY720400.1 coordinate 19,772,860, forward strand.
TATTGAACGTTATCTAGTGTACTCTAGCCTGCAGCAAGCCTTCTGTCTGTCCTCGAACGTAGCAAAACGTGAAGATGTAATTGTGATAAATATCGGAGAGCGACCAACGTCTAACAAGATTAAACTGAATTATATTGTCTGCTTTATGTTATTCGATTACTGGTCTGTTGTATTTGTTATGTAAATTAAGCTTGTTTGTTGTAGGGAACGAAAGGACGTCTGTATCTCTATTTGCAGTTAATGCCTAAAATATTATTTCTGGGTATTTTTTGGGTTCAAGTATGTGGCACTCATATAAAATAGGTAGACAAAACAGTGCTTTCAGAATCTCAACAACTCATGCTCAATCTTCTTAATAATATATTGTTAACTTAACCTTTGACGTTCAAAAGTGCCTTTTATGTGCCTATTTGAAATAAATGCTTTGACTTTGACTTTGAACCAATTTTAGGGTCTTAAATTATAATATTTGGCATGACAACATGACCTACAAAGCGTCACCCTGTAAGCTGTCCTGTATCAGATATGCACATAATTTAGAGGATGGTACCTGCCCAAAATGTTCATAACCTCAGGCTAACGAGTGGGCACGTCTTGCGATCTAGCCGTGGATGAATTTCAAAAGGGGCTAGAGAGGATTCTTCTGGGTACATTTGTGTTAAGTTGGAAGTTCTAAAATGAGAACGTTTTTGTTCTAGTTGAATCAAGTTCCTCTAAAGTTTTGATTATATTCTAACTACAATCAAAACTTTGGTATATTATTATGGTTGATAGAATTCTGTCATTACACTCGTTTGGAAGGAAGTGAGATTAGTAGATAATAAATAGTTGAATGTTACCTGTAACATCAAAGTCTTATAACATTATTATTATTAAATATTATTAAAAAAACTGCAGCAAATTATTTTTAATTAATGAATTTATTATTTAATGCATCCTTATAATATATTAAGCGTTTTTATTTCTTTCAGGTAATCAATATCAACGGCTGTGATATCTATGTAAGTTTAAGTATTATATGTTGTAAGTTACCTACTTATGTTTTATGTATATTTTCAATCATTTGTTGGCCCACTTGAAGGAAAAAAATCCTTTGAGGGTTTTCTCTGAGGTACCTACAAAGTAGAAGAATTTTACTATGATAATAATTAAATACCTTACCATGGGTAATCGATTTGGTGTGTTGTCGAAAGCTGAATTAGAACTGCCGAAGAAAATAAAAAGCTCTAAAAATCTCACCGTGAAAACTGAAGTGAAATGAGCTTGAAGTGAGCTGTCAATAGTGTCAATTTACAGCATCAGAGGGGTAATTCTCGTAATTTCAAGAACTTACGCAGTCTGATCTCATTCTCAATGTGTCAAAAATTCCTATAGTATCCAACTTTTCGAACTTGGGACAAAATAATACAATCGGGAGCGGTCTTGGTCACGTTTTCAGCTTCAGGGCTGCTACCACGGATATCTATGGTTGCTACCAAGACACTATTTGAAATATTTTTACTACAGTCAGACAGTAGACCTCGAGCCGGACGATTCAATGGGAAAGGCTAAGAACTTCGTGTTTTTTTCGTATATAAGCGTCAGCTCACACCGAGACGCGACGCGACGCGCAGTTTTCAAGATAGAAATACAATTACAGACCTTATCTACTACACAAAAAGGTACACCAATCAGTGAGCTACGCAGCGCTGTGCCCCGCGGCGCAGCGCGGCGTAGCTCGACGTAGTGAACCCTGCATTGTGTACCTTTTAGTTACCATTTTGCCGACAGGTACAATCTGTTGAATGAAATTTTTCATTTGACACAACAAAACCGCACCCAAATATTTTTTTTTTTAAATCATTGTAATAAACGTAAATTATTTATTAAATTACGATCACGACTTTTATACGTTAAATTAAAATAGGCTGCTTTTAAACACGAATAGGAGCACCTGGCAGCCCTACGTAATATACTTAGGAGAGAGTCATGTCAAGTAAACTGATAGAAATAAAACTAGAACTCTATGAAAAAGTTTCACAAAATCGATTGAATTAGTGACTCCTAGGAGTTCAAACGTTCTTGGAACTTGTTTGACGTTTTCGTGTTAATTTTTCGAGGAATGGAGTGGAAGGTATTCCGTCAGAGATCTTCATGATCCTTGTGCAACTAGATGTGTCCTAGCGCCTTACTATACACGACTACGAGATCTAGCGTTCACTTCGCCGACGAAGTAGTGTCAGCTACGCAAAACCATCACCGTTGATACTAAAATCGATACTTGCGTCTCTTTCTTGTTGAAACAGAGAAAAAGAATAGTAATAATAGCCTAAATCACGGTCTAAATTAAGTTGCTTCACAACAAAATCCGCTCTCTCTATTCGGATTAAACCGTAAACAATGTTTTAACGTACTCCATTTAAACATAAGGATACGTAGGGCGGGGTCGGTATTCAGTGCCTTGCAATAATGCGACCCTCGTCTACATTGAGACAACAGGGTTAGCCGCGCCACGCCGTCTGTCAGCCTAATTTAGCTAGTAGGTACCTATAGGGCTGCATGTGTGAATTTTCTTCAGGCCTTCTCTCTCGAATTATTTGAAAATTAGCCTTTTGAGGCCATTTAAATATTAGCCAATCTAGTTTGTACGCACTAAAATCCTGTTTTATTAAATAAATAATAAACTTCAGTTATGTTTTATTTTGAACGAGAACGTTACATACATGTTGTACGGTGCCATTTCGCGCAACTGTTGATAAACCGCCGCAGAACAGCTGGTAGACGCTAACCCTGAGTTATGGGCCAATGGGGACTAACTATACGTACAAATAATTATGAAAGAAATTAGTTACCTACGCTCGTCACGCACGACTTATCATTTAGGGAGCCTCACTTATGCAAGTAGATACATTCACACATTTAATTCAACGTGTTGCAAGGAAAATTTAGAGAAATCTATACCGCTAGTTCAACGCATTGCCAACTTGCTTCATGTTGTGAACTCTGCGACTAATGGATTGCTTAGGTATCGGGCACGCGCTAGAACTTATATATTAATTTTCTTATTTGTTTTGATAGATTATAATATTTTTGTTTTTTACTGGAACGACGATCATTCCTGTTTACTTGAAGGCAATAACTTAGTTTGCACTGAGACGATAATTACACGAGTTTTTCAAGAATTTAGATTCCGGGATGACAATTCATAATGATCATTAAGCTGTAAAGGGCAATTTTGATCTACATGAAATGCACAACGTATCTAATGTATTTAATTGGATAAGGAATAATACTGTATTGTTTAAAATAGCTTGGTAAATAAACCGTATTTTTTTGTAATATGTAAAAGATAAAAATGCTTACTGTGGGTTATCCTTAGGAGATAAACATATGCCATCGCGGACTTTTTTATCTATCTTTTTAATATATACAATTCCGTATCTTGTAAGGTTTAGCCAGCGCGAGCGTTTGCAATGTAGGTAAGCGCACAAAAATATGTTTGCTACGACATCGCATTACAAATCTTTGAATTTCTCGGCTTTTTTCTACTATAATGTGCATGTATTAGACATATAAGCCATCCTCTTGAATCACTCTCTATAAACTGCATTAAAATCCGTTGCGTAGTATAAAAGATCTAAGCTTACCTACAGACAGCCGGAGCGACTTTGTTTTAAATACTATGTAAAGATGTAACAGTTACTGCACCTCCTATTTCGAGTTGGCGTAAGTTTACAATATCATCCAAGGCTTTTTATACACCAACGGTCGTAAAAATTTTAGAGCTACAGATGGAGTTCCAGGCAAATATTACCATTTTCAATTGTTTGCCATGGTCCGATGCTGTGACTTACGTCACTTTTTAGGCATATGAATTACCTACTGCCCCAAAATACGCGCTTTGTCGTGGAGTTGCGGAAACCAGCCCGTATTACCTATTACCTACTGCCCCATTGCTAGGTTACTGGACTTTGGTTGTACAAATTTTCTTTCCGGTGGAACATTGTAGTTGTTTATTTTCCGTGTCAGTGGCCGCCGGGCGTGGGGTCCGACCCGCGGGGTTCTGGGCTAAACCGAATGATTTTAGCCTCAAATTGCATATTGATCGGTCCAGGTACCTGATGTTAGAGGAAGCTAATGTCTCGTTTATTAGATTTATTTTCTTAATAATTACTGTTTCCCGCCATTACTGTGTAGCGAGAAGCCCCAGGGTAGGATGTGCTGATAGTTCTATTGTTGTGTTATAAAAATGTTGTTGTTTATTGCATGTGGTATGGCGACGTAAATAATAGTTCGTTGTTTTAAAGACACACAGGTACACTGTCCCATATAAGGCAGTTTATCGGCTTGTTGGCGAAAGTAAATGAAAGCTTTTTTCATTTATCTACGTACATACGAATACAAAACTTTCAAAGAACTTATTTCGAAATTAGGTAGGTGCTACTACTTTTGTATATGGTTGGATATCCGTGGTTGGCACCATATTTAATAGAAAATAGACTTTGAATAGTAAAAGCTCAGTAGGTTTAACCCTGTTATTGGATTTATTCAGAAATCTGAATAGGAGGGATTCTTTATGCAAAGTGGGTCGGGTCTAAATCTCTTGAAGACATCGGTCAGGAAAACGCGGTCCGTCGTGAGACTCATGCGCCCGACGACAGGTTCCAATTCAATTGTACAAGTTTTATGCGTTTTCTTTACTCTAGGGACGCATCGAATTGTTTATTACTCAAACACACCAACTCCGCATTAAGGCCAGACAGCTGCGAACCCGACTCTAGTAGTAGAACAATTTCTATGAAAACTTCATGAAAATTGTTCTACCAGAATCGCATCACACACACCGTCGCGTCGCGCCTGTCTGCGGGAGCCTGAACATTTTATCGAGTTATACGAACATAAATGTATAGAGCAGCTGTTTTTCAACCGCGATTTCAGGTTTGTTCCCTTAATAAACGTTGTTCATAATTTTATTATGACTACAATAATCCCCGAAGAGGTTTTCAGTTATTTCTATTAAATCTTGTATAGTTATATAGTTCAGGAGTAGCATTGTTACCTAGTAGATATGATGTAGTAGTATGATGAGTATGATGACAGATAGCTGATTGTCTTTATCACCAAATCATAAGTACTGGGTGAATGGTCGAGACTGTTCTCGATAGTCTCAAAAGGATCAAAACTGTTCTCGATAGGCTCAAAAGGATCAAGACTGTTCTCGATAGGCTCAAAAGGATCAAGACTATTCTCGATAGTCTCAAAAGGATCAAGACTGTTCTCGATAGGCTCAAAAGGATCGAGACTGTTCTCGATAGGCTCAAAAGGATCAAGACTGTTCTCGATAGTCTTAAAAGGATCAAGACGGTTCTCGATAGGCTCAAAAGGATCAACACTGTTCTCGATAGGCGCAAAAGGATCAAGACTGTTCTTGATAGGCTCAAAAGGATCAAGACTGTTCTCGATAGGCTCAAACGGATCAAGATTGTTCTCGATAGGCTCAAAAGGATCAAGACTGTTCTCGATAGTCTCAAAAGGATCAAGACTGTTCTCGATAGGCTCAAAAGGATCAAGACTGTTCTCGATAGTCTTAAAAGGATCAAGACGGTTCTCGATAAGCTCAAAAGGATCAACACTGTTCTCGATAGGCGCAAAAGGATCAAGACTGTTCTTGATAGGCTCAAAAGGATCAAGACTATTCTCGATAGGCTCAAACGGATCAAGACTGTTCTCGATAGGCTCAAAAGGATCAAGACTGTTCTCGATAGGCTCAAAAGGATCAAGACTGTTCTCGATAGGCTCAAAAGGATCAAGACTGTTCTCGATAGGCTCAAAAGGATCAAGACTGTTCTCGCTAAGCTCAAAAGTCAGAAGAATTTGTGCGTCTACTTCATTTTCGGTTTCCGAAAGGACGACCAAGCTAATAAAGTGGCGCCTGCCGGGTCAGCGGGATTGTCCGAAAGGGTTACCGCTGGCCCGGAACATAAAGGGCTAAGGAAGGAACACGGGTGGGTTTTAGTCAGTAAGAGTCTGACACTCCCTTCCGCTCCACCCAGAGCGGGAGGGATCATTTGATGATTTCCCATCCGCAAAAAAAAAAAAAAAAAAGCTAATAAAGTGGCTCGCTATACGGCAGCTCAAACTCAAACTCAAACTCAAATCATTTATTTCAATTAAACCTTGTACAGGCACTTTTGAATTGTCAAAATTAAATAGTCTGTCAGTTAGTCAGAAAGTTGAAGCTAGTTGCCCCATGGACGTAATATATAGAAGTAACTCTATATATTACGTCCATGAGTTGCCCATTCCAAAGCGTAGATCTCTATGGAGAAGAACGGGCAAGAAACTCCATGGACACTCTTTTAAATCAAGATATTACAAAATCCTGGGTACATTATTCTTGTTGCTTCTATATGTGAGAACAATGTAAAAAAGACAGAAATGAAGAAACAATTCAAGACATAAGATTAAAAATAAGCCTTGGCAGTTAAGAGATGACCAGTCTCAACCGACGGCGCCCGTTCACGAACATGACGCGTGGATCAGCACCATCCAGCTCAACCATTTTGTAGGGAACCGAATGATCCAACACACGCGCCACCATCGGTGAGACATTTAAGTGAGCATGACACGTTCTCAACTGCCATGCTATTTCAAGTCAACATCAAAAAATCATAATAAACGGAAACATGGTTCTTACATTTACAAAATTAAAAAAAATGCTTCTAAATTATACAAAACTACAGTTTGCAATTTAAGAGGTAAATAGAATTTTATTACCTACCAAACAGGAAGAGATATTTAATATTGAAGTATTCAACAATTAAAACTTGATTGAATAAATTAAAAAAAGTTATGTTCGTAATGTCAGAAACACAAAAAAAAAAGAAAAAGGGAAGCACCTCTTCCAAATATTGAAATTAACTACAAAAATAGTCTTACAATCTTCAGCAGCTCCAACAATACTTTCAAGTGTCAATCAATTAGTTGTGGTTGTGGAGCAGGACCAGCATTGAGCCAGGCATTTTTATCAGCGATGTAATCCCCTAACTTATAATATGCCTGACTGCATAGTGTGCGTTTTATACAAGACTTGAATTTTGTCTCATTCAGTTGAAGAATGTGGGGAGGTATTTTATTATAACATTTTAAACAGTACCCCATAAAAGATGAATCTACTTTAGCCAGTCTGAAACCTGGTTGAACTAATAGGTCCCTATTTCTAGTACTATAATTATGTCTTTCACCTCTTTTACTAAAAAGATGTAAGTTTTTCCTTACATACATGATGTTTTCGTAGATATATTGACAAGGCACCGTCATGATGTTAATTTCCTTAAACAGTTCCCTTAGAGAATCGCGCCTGCGGAGATTATATATAGCTCTGATGGCTCTTTTCTGCAGAATAAAAATAGAATCGATGTCTGCAGCCCGTCCCCAAAGTAAAATACCGTAAGACATGATACTATGAAAGTAACTAAAATAGACTAGTCTCGCGGTATCTACATCAGTAAATTGACGGATTTTTCTGACAGCATAAGCTGCTGAACTTAGCCGTCCTGCAAGAGATGTTAAATGAGGACCCCATTGTAGCCTTGAGTCGAGCGTGATCCCCAGGAAAACAGTTTTATCGACGAATTCCAGTTTCTCTTGATTCAATATTATCTCACAATCACTACTCTTGACATTTGGTAAAGAAAATCTTATGCACTTAGTTTTATTTCCATTTAATACTAAATTATTAGCAGTGAACCAATTTTGAACCTGCAGTAGGGCATTATTTACGTCGTCAAAATTTGTAGCACGTCTATTTACCTTAAAAATTAAGGAAGTGTCATCAGCAAATAACACCATTTGTGGTTGATTTTTTAATAAATGGAGTAGATCATTAATATACACTAAAAAGAGGAAAGGACCCAATATTGAGCCTTGTGGCACACCAATTTTTACTATTAAACCAAGTGAATTGACACCATTTATTTGAACTTGTTGTTGCCTATCATTTAAATAAGAACTAACTAAACTGAGCGCAAGTTTTCCAAGTCCGTAATGCTCAAGTTTCAAAAGCAAGGTTTCGTGATCGACGCAATCAAATGCCTTGGAGAGGTCACAAAAGATTCCTATTGCGTCTTGGGCCTCTTCCCACGCGTTAAAAATGTGTTTTAATAAAGTTACACCGGCGTCGGTCGTACAACGCCCTTTGGTGAAACCATACTGTTGATCGTGTAAGATTTTATTCGTGTTAAAATGATTGAGCATTTGATTAAGCATTATCTTTTCAAACACCTTGCTGAAAACCGGCAAAACGGATACGGGTCTATAATTATTCGTGTCTTTACTGTCCCCGGATTTGTAAAGTGGTATTACCTTACTGTATTTCATTAAATCGGGGAAGACTCCTTGATCCACGCACGAATTAAATACTAAGGCTAAGTAAGGCGCAATAGTCTCAATTATGGAGGTACAGACCTTAATGGACATTCCCCAAAGATCTTCTGTCAATTTGATCTTAATTAGCTTAAAAGCTTTAATTACTGTTAAGGGGTTAATATGCCTAAAGTTAAATTCAACCGGGCAGGCTGAAACGTTCGCCCTTACTAAATCCAAAGCGAGGGAGGGCGAGGAATTTAAAGTTTCAGTTGTTTTGAGTGGGATACTAGTAAAGAAATTTACAAATTCTTGAGCCACTTCTTTGTTATCGCAAATGAGACCGCTTGACGTCTGTAGTGTGTAATTAGAATTATGCTTTTTATTCCTGTTCGTTTCATTATTTATAATTTTCCAAACCGTCTTTATTTTATTGTCTGCTGATTTGACCTTGTTGCTAATGTATAAGGCTTTAGCTGCTTTACAAGCGTTCTTAAAAGTTCTAGAGTAAGTAGCAACATACTTATTAAAAGTTTCCGTGTTAATATAAGGCTTAAGGCCATACAGCTCGAAAAGTCTTTCCCTACTTTTCCTAAGTCCTTTAGTTGCCCAGTCACAAAATAAAAACTTAGGGCTGACACTTTTAGTGATCTTCTTAAAAGAATTATTGAACTCGGTTTGGACTACCGAAAAGAATTCATTATACATAATATTAACATTGTTCACTGTAAGGTTCTGATTACTTAATTTACAAGATAAAGTGCTATTAAATTTATTTAAATTACCTGATGATATTGGTCTGGATTGGATCTGCACTTTTTGTATTGGCATGTTGGACTCAAAACTTACAGTTTGACCACTGTGATCGGACGGGAGATAATTAACAACGGCTTTATCTAAATAGTCGCAGCAACAAAACACATTATCAATACATGTAGCAGTAGTCGTAGTTGTTCGGGTTGGTTCTACAAACACATTTGACAGATTGAACGATTTAAACAAATTTAATAATCTACTGGTATTTAAATTATTTTCTAAAATATTAATATTAAAGTCACCACAGATAATTACTGACCTATTACCAGTTGCAAGTTTTGCCAAAACATCTTCCATTACTGACTCAAATATAGAATAGTTTTGATAATGTGGGGGTCTGTAAACGCACACTATAACATGCTTATCTAGCTCAACACAAGACAGTTCAATGCTATGTTCAACTGATAGTTCAACTATGTCTTTACGAGGTTTGAATTTAATACAACTTTTAATTAGGATTAGTGAACCACCACGCAGCATTGACTTTCGATTAAAACAACTGGCCACACTATAATTGTCATAGTTAATTAACATTTCAGAATCTTTTAACCAATGCTCAGTTATACAAATAATGTCAAACTTTGTTTTTTCTAAAAACAACTCAATTTCCAATTGTTTGGAAGAAAAACCTTGAATATTTTGATGAAATAATTTCAAGGATTTCTGCTTAGCCCCTTTTCTACAGTTCACTATTTTATTGCTAGAAAATACCTTTTTGTTATTAAGTGTAACTATACTGTTATTGGTACCTTCTGTTGTCTTACAAACTAGTTTAAAATATCTGAGCTAACCACCTTAGCATTAGTACTATTACTAATTGTGGTGCTAATTATGGATGACTTCGACATACTAATTATGTCTGGGTTAATATTAAGTGCTAATAGCCTAGCTATTTTACGTCTAAAACTAATGGGCAGATACACAGTATCCCTAGTCGACCTTAACTTATCAACAAAAATGTTGGTATCAAAAAATATAAACTTGTCACTATGGTGACTAACTAAGAAATGCATGTAATTATTTAACATGTGAATGTATTTGTTTTGTCTGTTTGACAAGTGCTCAAAATATGGAAAAGCACACAAAATTATTTTCTTACAATTTAACTTCAATAGGTCGGTGACACTATCAGAGATATCATCTTTGATAACATTTAAACTATTACCTATAAGTACAGTAATAATGTCATTAGGATCATATTCATTCCTGGTTATTGAAGACATTATTTGTTTGTAGGAAGTCTGAGGCATGCAAAAGTTTTGTGAAGAATGACACAGGTTGTTGCTAAGTAATTTACCTAATCCTTTTCCAAAACTATCAGAAAACATAATAGAGCAGTAACAAACTTTACTACTACACGGGAGAGAACTAGCATCTGTCTGAAGTACTTGCAATGGACCTTGTTCAATATCTGGCGTATCTTGATGTGGAATAAAGACCTGAGCACTTCCTGACTGGGACGGGTCCTCCGTTCCCTCAGTTTGGAGAGTGCCAAGATTGGATGTGCTTTCCAATGAGCAATGAGGGCCGCTGAGAGTCAGCGGGTCCACTCTGTCTGCATTGGAGTTGCACATGTCCACTAACTCATTTGCCGCAAGGATATGCTCCTGAATTTGTTTTTCAGACCGCACATACTTAGTATAAAGTGAATGTATCGACTCTTCAAGTACCTGAATTTCAGACTGTAAGCGTTGTGTGTCAATCTCATAAATGTTCTTACTGTCTTCTAATTTAATTTGATAATTATTTAATTTATTTATAAGAAAAACACGTTCTTTTCTTAGTATAATATTATTAGAACTGTGTTTTTGTTGTTTTCTAAATTTGTTGCATTTATTTATGATTCTATTTAGTTTTGCATATTTTTTAATTTTATTTTGACTTACTTTATAGCAGCTATTGTTATGTTTCATAATGGAATCTTCAGTAAGATCTATTGTTATTAAGGGGTTGCAATTAGTGTTTAATAATTCATTATACAAGTTATTGGATTCCTTAGCCTGAGTACATTCTTTTTGTTTCTGTAATTTATTGATTCGAACATTTGCATGAATTAATTCTTCTTCTAGGTCCCTAACCCTACATAAAGCCTCCTCATATATATTACTGCAGTTGTTGAAACCATCCGTGACCACCCGCAGTTTGTCCCGTTCATCAACAACATCCAGGTATTGTTGATGTAGGTCTACCAGCTCTTGTTTTAAGCTAGTGTTTTTGAAAACGACCTTCTCGATTTCCTTCTCACTATCATCTATTTCCTGTAACAGCTGTTGACATTTGTTGTTTGAAACCTTAAGAGCTTCAGTGGTTGTTCTCAATTTAAGCTCCAACTCCTGAGCAGCAGCCTTACGGGTCATCACAGGCATGGTTTCAGGAATTAGTACTGAAAGTAGAATTAAAGGAACGGTGAGAACTAATAAGACAGACAAACAAAAAAGGAAAGCTAGAAATGAAAGGAAAAAAAAAAAAAAAAAAAAAAATGGGAGAATTTAGTGTTGCTTTATAGAGAAATGAGGTAGGGAAGGCTCCTGAATCTAATCGAAATGCAACTAGATCAAATCAAGTACAAAGTTACATTTATTCTATTGACTTATAATTTTACTTTTCCTTAAGTGGGTAGGATGCCTAGATTAAAAAGTTTTTTTCCTAATTTTAGTTTTACAAACAGTTAACAATGCAATAAACGATAATCAACGTTCTTGTTGTTAAGTATTCAAATATATTATACCTACTATGGATCAATAATATACGATATTTCACTACTTTATTTTCGTTAAATAATTATGAACTTATATGTATTTTAAGGTGCCAAATCCACCAAGAAAAGTGAATCAAGGACTCAATGAAAGCGTGTTACAGAGTCTAAGATATGACTATGTGGTAATTAAATAATAAAAGTAACAATACTCCCCGTTTAAATCCGTGAGTCGAACATCAGCTGTTCGTAATAGGTTACCGGTAACGGTGGGCAACCAAACACTGCGTTTTATGAATATTTGCAGGAAAACAATAATCCTGAGTAATTATGCACTTATTTTACATTTAGTTACATTAAATCACCTTAATTACACTTAAAAATAATTAAAATTAATTTTTAAAATACGGAACAAAATTTTGACATGTTAGTCAGGCAGTGTTGCCAGTTGCCAGCGTCGAGATTATAGTTGTTAATAACCGAATCGTCGTGGTTAAGGTGGCGCATAAAACCAGATAAAAATCAAGTTTCAGCCGCGCCTATATAAAATATCATAAATAAATAAATATAATTATCATGAATAGAATAGAATAGAATCGTTTATTTCTGAGTACATGGTACATAAAGATCTTAATATTAGACGGAATCACATATACTACCATTGCTGGTGTAGAAATATAAAATGAGTATCTAATTTACAAAGTCACTAGTTATAAATCATGCTATATGAAATAAAATTTTAAATCAATCAAACAAACATAAAAAAATCATAATAATAATAGTAGTAATAATAATATGTGTACTTTATGGACCACATTATTTCTAAGCATACATAATTAAAAATTAAATGTTTTCAAAGTTAACTATTTTATATAATGTCAATATGCAATAAAAAGTCATCGAACAATATTATGATAATGTTAAAAAATATTCCGAAAATGTCAATCCATATTTATTATTGATACAATGTCAATATTTATTACTAATATAATGTCAATATTTATTACTAATACAATGTCAATATTTATTACTAATACAATGTCAATATTTATTGCTAATACAAGTCAATACAAGTATCTACTAATTATACAATGTCAATATTTTTGATTTAAAAATTCATTAACTGAATAGAAACATTTATCCAAAAGCCAAACGAAAATTAATTTCTTAAATTTATTAGTAGGCAACACTCTAATGCGTGCAGGTAGTTTATTAAAAATTTTGATTGCCATGCAATAAGAATTCCTGCTGTATAAATGTAGTCTCTGTCTAGGTACCAGTAATTCGTTTGGATTTCTGTTCTGTACTCTTTTGGAAACGTGCTCATATAATGGGAACAAGTGAGAATATTTCTTTACAAACAAACAGACTTCAAAAATGTATAGACAAGGAAGTGGAAGAATTTTAAGTGATTTAAATACGGGTTTGCAATGTTCCAAATATCCCGCTCCATAAACCGCTCTTACACATTTTTTTTGTGCTAGGAAGGCTCTGTTTACGTCTACTGAGTTACCCCATATCACTAATCCATAACGAAGCACTGATGAGACATATCCGTGATATGCGTTAAGAGCTGTTTCTGTATTAGCTATGCGTCTCAGTTTTCGAAGAGCAAACACAAATTTGTCCAATCTTGTACAGACTCTCTTCACGTGCTCTTTCCAATTCAATTTTTCATCGATAACGATTCCTAAGAATAAAGTTGATGGTACTGGTTCTAATATTGTATTAGAGTATTGTATGTTGGCAGGTGTTATCGAGGAGTTATTAGTTTGAAACTGTACTAACTTTGTTTTTTCAATGTTAACCTGTAAATTATTACATTCCAGCCATTTTATAGCGCAAAATAGTTCGTTGTTTGTGTCAGTTTCTAAGTTATTCCTATTCAAAGATTTTATGGTCAGAGTAGTATCATCCGCAAATAGTGTACAATCTTGTTTTAAGTTCATGCAAAGATCATTAATATATATAATAAATAATGGAGGCCCTAATACGCTCCCCTGTGGAACACCGCAACTATTAATTTTAACTTCTGAACAATATTCTCTTTTCACATTGTTGGCAATTTTTGAGATTACTGTCTTTTGCTGTCTACCTGACAAATAAGTTTTAAACCAGTTATGTGCATTGCCTCTTATGCCGTACTTCTCCATTTTACAAAGTAAGCGATTGTGTGGGACAAAGTCAAATGCCTTGCTCATATCTAAAAATATTGACTGTACAGACATTCTGTTATTTAGAGCTTCGGTTATAAGTTTAACTAGGGAAAAGCAAGCAAGTGAGGTTGAACTATTTTTCCTAAAACCGAACTGATTATCTGTAAGTATATTGTTTTTATTTAAGAAAATGATTAATTTTTCATACATTGCTTTTTCAAAAATCTTTGATATGATAGGTATCAGTGTAATGGGCCTATAATTGCTCACATCCGTGGTATTACCTTTTTTGAATACCGGTTTAACTATTGATTGCTTTAATCTAGTTGGGAATATTCCCGTTTCAAATGATAGATTAATTATATAAGCTAAAGGTAACTCATGTTCATGGTTCATGTAGTTTTACACTATTTTTATTTTTTACCTAATTCTTATCAATATCATGACAAATCAAATTGAAGATGACTATTTTGGTTAAACCGTTTTTTGGTTTAAAACGGTTTATTTACAACGATACACTATTTATTCCTTGTCCGCTTTTCTGTCCTTCACTATTCTAATTCTAATAAAATAAAACAGAGCTTCCTGAAAATAAGGTTGAGTACAATTCTCTATAAATATTCTGAGAAGTCACATCACATAAGGTCTGTTAGGGTTGGTTTTAAAGACAATAATATGTAAAATGAAAAGTTTTTATTAATTCCTTAAGTATATTAATCTGATTGGCTGAACCAATCATTAATTATTCAATCATTTAATTATTAAGTAAGACTATCATAATTAGCCTACAACCTAATTGTATAGAATAGACCGGGTACAATTGTCTGCAGGTTGCGGTAGTACCATCGCGAATATCTCTATAACTTCGCTCCGTACACCCATTCTCGTCCCCGCGGGAGGCCCCTAGAACGCGTGCCGACAAACCGTGAGTCTCACGCCCGCGTGGCTCGACTCGGGCGCATGTAATGACGCGGTTAAATGTTTTTGCAGGCAATTTTTTTCGATCTATTATTATAAGTCATCACATAAAGTCAAAGAATTATTTCTTATCACATCTATTCAAAAAAAGCTAGTGTATCCTTCGTAAACAGGGACTAAAATAGCTGTTTAATCTCGAGGGACTAAAAGTGATTTGAATTTGGAATATGGATATTGTTAGTAAAAGTTCAAATCATCAAAGAGATCAATCTCGAACATTGTATGAACAAGTAGGTAACAGGCTAAACAAATAAAGTAAAAGGCGCGGGAGCCAAATAAAAAAAAGTTTGTGAAAAAATAAAAAAAACGCTCGAAAAGCATTCTGCCTTCTTTCGTAAGTGTTTACTCTATACCTACTACACACATCTAAAAGTAATAATAACTCATGAGTTAGTATTACTTTTAGATGTGTAGAAATAATAAAAATTTAGCCCTAAGTGATTTGGGAGAATTGGTACAACTGTCCCCGACCTTGGGATTAAATGACCTTGGGGTTGATTTTGAGTTTACTGGGCCATGGCTCAGTAAACTAAGTATCAATGAATACTGAAACTATTGCCACAATATTAGCAGTACTTCCTCAAAATTCTACATTAACCCTAAAATGCTAAAATTTTCCCGGGTCTACCCTACATAGAAAATCAAGTTCCCATTTCCATTAACTGCATTAACTACAGCTAGATTTGTAATATTTGAATTTGGTGGTATATTACTAGCACTTGGTAATATGTATCCTGAAATTTTCTTAAGGAAATCTGTAAAAGCTCCATAGTTTATTGCTTCATTTGCGTTAATTGATGAATTTAACGAAATATTTACGGGGTTACGGCGGCTGGGTGCCGTTCTTGGGTTTACTTGATCAGTGGTAACATTCTGATTTGACGAGTTAGCTCTATTAACAATTGGAGATTTAACTCGTTTGTTGTACCAGGTAGTCGTAGTTTCAGAGTCTTTAACTGTTTGGTTGTATCGGTAATATGATGTTTCAGTCGTAAGTTTATATTTTCCAATGATGTCGTTCCAGTACCAGTAATATGGTATTCTTGCAGTCGTAGTTTCAGACTTTACAACTGTTTTGTTGCCGTAATATGGTGCTGCAGTCTTACTTTTATCGCCATCAGTTTCTTTGTCCCAATACGAGTAATATGGTCTTCTTGTAGTCGTAGTTTTAGAGTCGTTAACTGTTTGGTTGTACCGGTAATGTGATGTTTTAGTCGTAGTTTTATAGTTTCCAATGATGTCGTTCCAGTACCAATAATATGGTCTTCTTGTAGTAGTAGTTTCAGACTCTACAACTGTTGTGTTGTACCCGTAATATGGTCCTGCAGTCTTACTTTTGTCGCCATCAGTTTCTTTGTCCCAATACGAGTAATATGGTCTTCTTTTAATCGTTGTTTCAGAGTCTTTAACAGTTGTGTTGTATCGGTAATATGATGATTCAGTCGTAGTTCTATCGTTTTCTAGTTCGTTGTACCAGAACGAGTAATATGGTCTTCTCGTACTCGTAGTTGTTTCAACTGGTCCGTAGAATGAGTTATTTAGGGTTATTGTCCGGTTACGCCAACCAACCTGTTTAGTTCTTCTTTTTTTTTCATAACGTTTCTTGGGCAAATGAATTATTCGTGTACCATTGTCTACAATAAGGAATCTGTCGTGATATTCATGTGGTTTTGTATCTGCAAATTCATAAGTTGAGTTGGCTGGTTCTTTATCGCTCATAGCAGGTGGATTTTCTACTGGGACGGATTTGTAATTCCGTGTTTCATTTTTTTCCTCTACACTTGATTCGTAGGACCACCTGTCAGTAGTTTCTGTAACAGGTGCTGGCGTTTTATCGTCGACTGGGACGGATTTGTAATCCCGTGTTTCATTTTTTTCGACTACACCTGATTCGTAGGACCGCCCGTCAATAGTTTCTGGAACAGGAGCTGGCCTTTTTTCTTCGACTGAGACGGATTTGTAATCCCGTGTTTCATTTTTTTCGACTGCTCCTGATCCGTAGTACCAGCCAATAGTTTCAGTACGATTGGTTGTTGTTGTATTTTCGACTGGTATTGTCGCCTTTTTAGTACTGCAAAAAGAAAGAGAGGTTAGAACTTTTCTGTAGGTACTTGAAAATATAAAGTAGGTACTCTGTGTACTTCCGGGTTAAGGATTTGTTGTTAAAAGTAATATTTTTCTTAAGTAGTTTGAGCAAAAGTGGTCTCTAAATTAAGGAAGATGTGGAATAAAATTCTCCGGCGGCCTTCGTTCGTCGTAATTCTAACTTTACCTAACCCGGCCGGATTGGCCGGGGTCCTAGTGTTAGCAACGGTGACCAACTTGAACGGCACAGATCATTTTTAAAAAGACTGGAAAGAAAATCTCTTGGATTAGAAAATCGAAGTAACTTGATGATAAATATTATGTCGTTTCATCTACCCATATAAACAGAAATGAAATTAAATATTTATGAAATTAAATGAAATGTTTACCTATTTCTTTAGGTAGACTTTTAAGACACTTTTACACGTCAATATTTTGTCGGCCAATACATTTAAAGCTAAAAATATTTATTTGTGTTGCAGTGGACTTATAATGTTTATAAAAATTTACGGCACGGTTGGCGCAGTGGTCAAGCGATTGACTGCTGCGCTGCGTGTCGCGGGTTCAATTCCCGCACGGAACTAATATTTGTATGATTTACAAGTAGTTGTTCCGGGTCTGGCTGTTTGTGTACGTGAATTTAAATGTTTGTAAACGCACCCACAATACAGGAGAAATTCCTAGTGTGGGGCAACGTTTTTAAAAAAAAAAAAATAATAATAAAGCGATCACGATCACTTACGTGCTCCTCACTGTTGTTGTTTTATCGTCATCAAATACAGCCTCCGTGTTGTACAACTGGAATAAGAGAACAATTATTATTACCTACATTGGACCTACCTCATAACTACTAGTTAGTGTCGTTCCTATTTATTTCGGGTTTGCTAGTTCTGGGACTAGTTTAGCTAACATGACGGTAGTGCACGGTATCGCGGTATGGCAGCTGCCACTCAGAGCCGTCAGTGTCGCTGCCATGCCAGCGTCCATGTGCCTACCGTACGTGACGCTTACTGACACGCTTGGTTTGTATGTGAAGTGTTGACAATTTGTTGTTCCTTTTTAGGGTTCCGTACCCAAAGGGTAAAAACGGAACCCTATTACTAAGACTTCGCTGTCCGTCCGTCCGTCCGTCTATCTGTCACCAGGCTATATCTCATGAACCGTGACAGTTAGACAATTGAAATTTTTACAGATGATGTATTTCTGTTACCGCTATACCAACAAATACTAAAAGCAGAATAAAATAAATATTTAAGGGGGGCTCCCATACAACAAACGTGTTTTTTTCGGCGTTTTTGCCTTGTGGTACGGAACCCTTCGTGTGTGAGTCCGACTCGCACTTCGCCAGTTTTTTTTTTTAATTTGACTATACCGTCTACACCGTCTCTTGCAGCGCCCGCCGAGGCGACTCCGTGCTTTGTAATAATTTGCCACCGTAAAAACAGAAGAAACGGAAGACAAAAAGTAATAGGTATGTACAACAGTTTTTTTTATACATTTAGATATAGTTTAACTCTATAAAATGCAGATTGTAGAAAGATTTCTAACGCGCGGTAGCAAAATGAAGAAAAGAAAAAGGGATTTTGTGTGAGAAAATAAAATACACGAGTAAAATCATAAACCTACGTAAAATTGCATCTTGAATGTTGCAATAAACGTTGAGGTTCTTTCGTATTTATTCTAGCTCTAATAAGATTTATGCTAGAGAACCACGCAGTGACTTTAGTCGTCGACGACTCACTGGTGATTTTATACTCTTACGTCCACACAGATTATGACATGCAATTTTCAGGTCAGTGTCACGTTGAATGTTGATTAAAATATGATTCGTGAGCGTAACAAATAAGTCTTTACAGAATTATAATAATTAAAATCATCAATACCTAAGTTCATATAATCCTATTGAATGACTATTTCATGAAATATAAATAGTAAATATCTATCAATAAATCCCTAAATTAAATTCGGAAGTCGGTGCTTAAAATGAAGCAAAATCAACAAAGTAATATTAATAATAAAGTTCTAAGAAAGGTCACTTACCAATACAGAAAATAACAATAAATGCACGACAATCATTTTGAAAACGTTGTCCAGCGTGCGGTGCGCTGGAAGGAGGTGAAGTATTGACACAAAATTACCTCAACAGGTCATCGTACTTCTATAAATAAGCTAGATTTTTATCAAAAAACCCCTGGTTTCCCTGTTTCCGTTACCAGTTGTTGTTTTCACGCGTTAATTGGCACGTGTATGTAACAATGTAGATAAGACTTTAAAAAAATAATACCTTTACATAGGTCTCATGTTTTATCTACAATTTACATGCACGTTTTAGGGTTCCGTACCAAAATTGTAAAACGGAACCCCTACAGTGAGACAGTCTGTCTATCTGTCTGTCTGTCTGTTACAGCTGCATATCTCAAGAACTACTAATGCTATAAACTTGAAATTTGGAATGGTTTTAGATAACGTTTGCCCAACTATTTTTCAAATAAGAAAGAAATAAAAATATATGTATATTTTTTGCAACAAGGACTGAAAGGGGGTCTGAGAAATTCAAAGTGGGCCTACTAGGGTAAGTGGGGTATCATATGAAAGAGCGTAGTTTGCGCATTCTCAAATATTTTTTCTTTTTTTTTAGGCCCCATAGTTTTTGACTTTTGATGAAAAATGTAAAAATAAAATACCGTTCTCCCCCTTATCTCCGAAGTTTGCAAAGAGAAAAATCTGAAATTATTCTATGTGATAGAACTTTATACACTCGATACGTCTCCTTACCGTATCGAACATCAATCAATGATATCGTACGAGTCCTCTAAACACAGTTAACAAGTCCAAAACCCGAAAATTTTGTCAGTTTATATCAAACAGACGACCGCTATTTTTCCGACAGCTGTTTGCTGTCGAGGGCTAAGCAAAACAGGTTAACGAAATGTGTCATTTTCGATACGAAACCCTGTCGGATGGTTGTGAATAACTATGCTGATGAGCTTGCTGCACTACACGGAGCCAACGTGCAACGCAGTCTCACTTGGCCGGTAAATTGTTACAATAGATTTTATACCTAACTTTGGCTTCATACTTTATCGGGACACAAACACAATAGGATTTCGTCTAATTAGAGTATTGATAACAGGCTTCGTAAAACCCTGTTTAGGTAAATATCACGCTTGGATTCCCCTAAGGGTTTGACAGGGGTGTGACAGTACAACCTCAGAAAGTCCCGTGGTGTCAGGTATACAGAGTGATCAGCTTGTGGTTTTATCACTGTATTTTTTTTAAAAAGAAAGGAAAAAAACACAAATAGTAAAAAATAATTTTTGAAATCGGCCCAGCCGTCTTCGAGTAGGTAATCGGGGAAAATACGGGTAATTCCACTTTGCCCCACCAAGCCCGCCACCCTGGTGTGGCAAAGTGGACTGCCTAAAATTTTGCAGTGGAATATGCCCCACTATTCTGATTTGATGGGGCGGATAACACTAGCATAAATACGAGGTTAATTATTTAAAAAAAAATGCTTAGGTTAGGTTAGGTTAAAACTGTGACCTCCTACGCACGAGCCGAGCGAGCGAAGCGAGCGGTGCCGCGGCAGCGGCCGGCGAGTGCCAGAAACGACTAAATTATATAGAAAAAAAATATGGAAAAAAGAGATTATTTTTAACAGGCTATCGAGAACCGAATTAGTTAGACGAGGATAATTATTTAAAAAAATGCTTAGGTTAGGTTAGTGTTATCCGCCCCATCAAATCAGAATAGTGGGGCATATTCCACTGCAAAATTTTAGGCAGTCCACTTTGCCACACCAGGGTGGCGGGCTTGGTGGGGCAAAGTGGAATTACTCGAAAATACATAAAAAAAAAGGATTCCTATGAAATGAGAACCTCCTCCTTTTTCTGAAGTCGGTTAAAAAAAGGAGCATTTAAAATTAACAAACTTATATTAAAAACAACCAAAAAAATAAATAAACCAAATAAAAAGACTTCTAGATAAAAAGACGCGTGACCAAAAGGGCTCCTAATAAAAATGCTTGAAAATACAGCTTCTTCAGCGCATGTTGACGATACCAGACGGCGCTCAGTGCCCAGTTTTCCTCACGGTGTGTTCCTTCACATATTTTTAGCACCTAGTCGAATATAATGGATGCCTGTTAAAAATGTAGGACTCACCATCTGCCTAGCCTTTTCCCAACTGTGTTGGGTCGGCTTCCAGTCTAACCGAATACAGCTGAATACCAGTATTTTACATAGAGCGACGGCCTATCTGATCTCCACAACCCACTGGGTTACGATGCCCCTTGGTGAGACTGGTTGTCAGACTTTCGGGGTTCTGACGACCCGTTACGACTGTCAAAGATCAACGAATGACAGCCGGGACCAACGGCTTAACGTGCTTTCCGAGGCACGGAGAGGTCTTGGTATGTGAAGATGATCGCCAACACATCCACGGAGCAACCGCGGCAAGCGTACCTTAACCTGATCGATTGGCCCGTGTGGATTACTTAGCCACAAGCCCCTCCAAAAATGAATGAATGCCTGTTAGGAATTAATGACTGTTATCATATAATTGGACCGTCCGCGTCCCCCCAACCCCTGTGGAGTGTTTTATCTTATTTAATTCCGCCACGTCTCTATTATATGAAATTAATTTGGATTCTCACCGAGTTTTCGTGCGGAACAATAGGCCCAGATGACTTTTGAATCTTAAGGACTTTGTCTTTCTTCAATTATAATGAATGTTGTATAAGTAGAGCCTTATGAATATTTTGAGGGACCGCTTTTGCAAAATGTATAGGTACTTAATTTTTTTTTGTTATGTTGATTCTTAACGATAATTCCATTGCTTCTCCTGTATGTAGATGGCAAATGAATGTGTGAGGGCAGGAAGCGATCAACAGCGTATAACGCCGCTCATTTAGCGAAAGCTGTGGTGATATTCTGTAAAAATCTCACCGTGAAAACTGAGGTGAAGTGAGCGTGGAGTGAGCTGTCAATAGTGTCAATTCTTAGCAAAAACAAACTCACTTCACCTAAGTTTTCACGGTGAGATTTTTACAGAATCGACTGACTGCAATGTTGTATGTTTTCGAATTTAGTTAAGATGTGAGAATGTGACAGAAGCTAGTGATTGAATAAAACTAAATATTATTTTGTTTTGCATTTTTGGTTTATTGGCGACGATAGGTGAACGATTACAAGTTCATTCCGATCATACGGTCAGTCGCTGGAATATACCTGATTTTGGTAGACAGGATAACCAATGGGTCACCAGAATTATTATCAGTATTTTTGAATTTATCTGAATGAATAAATATTGTATGATGACGAAGATAATATGCGGCATAATTATATGGTCGTCTGGCCTCCTCTAAAATTATGCACAAACGACGGTTTAACAATGCTAATATTGGGTATAAACCTGTGTGATCTTGTTCAAATGTAGGTTTCAAACCCACAACTCTGGAAATAGGGTAGGTATCTTATTACACTATCATAGTGAATGGTTTAAAATAAAGTTGTTGTTATTTCATCGCATGCAAACCCTTTAAACCTTAATCAAAATTATTCAGAAACTCAAATAGAATTAAATTAAATCTCCGAAGTTTCGATCCAGTTAATCGGGGCTACTGATATTCTGAAGTTTTATTCAAGGTACTTATACAAAGTGTAACAGAATAAACGCAAGTCCTGAAATTACTTTATTTATAATACTACTGAATTGATTTCGTATTTTTGTGTGGGTATCATATTTACACTACAAAATTTTACACGAAGATTTGTCTACATCATTCAGAACCTACCTACTAGGTAAGACGAGTAAATATAATCCCCGCAAAACCTATAGACTATAGATCAATTTACATAATATGCAAATAAAAAAATATGATTATTTTTATAGTCGTTCATCATCTTGTGTCTAGCGTTGCTTTCATGATACATATTTCAGAACTAAGGCAAAATTTAAAAAAAAAAATTGTTTCTTTCAACAAACTAGGTTATTACTGTTGTTTGTTTTCTATTATTAAAATTAAATTTTATTTGAGAACATCCATCGGTTTCTTACTAAACTTCAACTACCTACATCCTGCATACCTAACTCTTTTGTTGACTGTACATAAATAAATAGCATTAGTTGGTGAGATCTTGCGTTAACTTGGTACGCTTTGTAAAAACATGATAAAATGAACATACTTAGTTAAACTGAAAAAAAAATCGTACTTATCATTTTTGTATCTGCACTCAATCCACTTTTCGATTAAGGTCTAAACAAATATTGTTTGAATTTAGCTTCAAATCCTAAAGAGTCCCTAACAAGCTTCAATTTTAACACAAAACTACTTTATTGAATTAGACAGTTGCAAATACTTGTGCATGTTGGCGTGTTTATACATCCGAGGAGCGAAATCGTCTCGTTTGAACTTTTATAAAGACGAAGTTCTTAAATGGTCTCGAGATTTATGATAAATAGAAGATTTTTAGAACAGATTGTTTCGTTTACGCTGTTTGGTTTTTGAAATGACACCATTTAAATTTTTCAAAATTCACCATTTCAAAATTCATATTGTGATGGTCAGTGGGCTTAGCACGAACAGGCGGTGTGAGTGTGTGTAATCTGCCTATAATGTTCCCACTGCTGGGACACAGGCTTACTCTCTTCGAGAGGGAGTGGGCTTATTATATATTCATACTTATTAGGTGTGTACCTATGTACAAAAAGTTATGGTTTGTACTCTTTACTCTATTGTTGTCCCCTTGTTATTTTTTCTATTGAAAAGCTGTTCGGTTCCAATAAATAAAATTCAATACTTCTTCTAACACTATTCTTATAACAAGCTTATTCTTTCAACAGGGCTGTAATCTACCACGCGGACCTAGTGCTGGTTGGGAGATATCACATTCGATTTTTTTGTAATAGCACTGAAAAAAAATATTATTTAAGTACTGCTTATTTCTTTCAGTGAGGAAATGCCGGAAACTGAAAACTCGTAAGTCGGGGCCGTTACCAGCCACCACTGCTCTTGGCAGTGTAAACGTAATGTAAATTCGAACGATTTCAAAATTGAAATACTCTACTACTACTCCTATTCGCTTGTCGCAAAAATTAAATTTCAACGAACATACTATAGGCTAATAAAGGATATTCACAGTCACGTTTCGAATCGATATTAATGAGTGGTTTGATACATCTACTCCAAGGTAGCATAGCCGAAGCTTTTTTTTTTGGGTGGGAAATTATCAAAATAACTTCTCCCGCTCTGGGCGGAGCGGGAGGGCGTGTCAGAATTTTACTGACTAAAACCCACCCGTGTTCTTTCAGTTGCCACGGTAACTCTTTCGAACAACCCGCGACCCTGGCAGGTAGCGGCCCTAGCGGACCCCGTCCGTTGAGGCGCGCGTGGAACACAAAGCGCCGTCACAATAGCCGCAGCTTACGTTATGAATACTTTTAAAGCTAAAAACCAGTATTGGAATAGTAGATTTAAATAAAAAAATCTGTTCTAATAAAATCTGTTGCCACTTGATTCATTTTCAATATCTCCATCGCTCCTTAAATTCATCTATCAACCCGATAAAGTACGCTTGAATATTCATAGTGATGTGTAATGAAACGTGGTAATTAAGAGATAGTTGAGAGGAGGTGAGCCGCTCGGACGTGTTCGGAGAGTTGCGCGTTCGTGGCGCAAGTAGTGGGCGGGGTACGGAGTAAACTATCTGCCCCAAAGTTCGCTTATTAAATACTTAGCTGTACTGTGACGGTATTGGTCTTGGAGTCGGGTTTTCTGTATCTGGAGATTAGAGGTTAGATTGAAGAAGTATGATAGTTATGGATGGTTTTTGTAGATTCGTATTTGTGTCAATGTATTCATATGAATTTCAGTTGAATAGTGAAATATGTGATAGTTTTATTAGTTGCCATATATTCATAACCATTTATTAATTAACAATAATTGGTATTTCCACAAAATAAATTAAATTGCGCGGGAAAAGAGTTCCTGGAAGGACTTGAGGGAGGCCTCTGCCCAGCAGATGGACAGTAAAGGCTAAACAATAAAACAAATACATATTATAAAACAAAAACAAACAATCGCAGCATTGATAATAATAGCATGGTAATACTCATATTTTAAATGTTACTAAGCATCAATTCAGATTTCTGTCCAAGATTAGGTTCATATTTATTCCGAAATTCAAACATCACACTAATATTATAAAGGCGAAAGTTTGTGAGTGTGTGTGTGAGTGTGGGGGTGTGTTTATATGTTTGTTACTTCTTCACGCTCAAACAGCTGGACCAATTTTGATAAAATTTGGTATGGAGGTAGCTGACACCCTGGATTAACATATAGGCTACTTTTTATCCCGATATTCCCACGGGATCGACATTTACGCGGGTAAAACCGCGGGGCGCAGCTAGTAAATGAATAAAGCGCACTCTGAAATTCATTCATGTTATTTTTTCTTTTATTCATTCCCTTCTATGCAATTCATTTCACCGAAAGCTTATTACCGAAACATTACTACGATAGAGTCAGGCGGAACCCATTTGTATATCACCCGGCCGCCATATTTCATTCCTGTAAAAAAAATCAAAACAGCCCCGTATGCGTTAACGACGGTTATCGACCGTCTACAGCACATTCGTGAGGACATTTATTTACCTTACGAACCTTCCTTTTCCTTCCTTTTCTCTCGTTTTCTTTCCTCCTGTGGAAAGCCTTGGTTGGACGAGAATGTACGTAGACGGATTCATTTATATGCTAATTTTGAGTGCAAAATATTATGGAGCTTATTTATTTTTTATTTGATATTACGAAGTGGAGTGGAGTGGTGTTACGTTTGCGTTTATGAGTAGCTTTTAAATGACATTTTGAACAGGAAGTATATATGTCAGCATCACGTTTAAACATCTTATTAGGTGTAGTAGCTTACGTTGTACAATGTTACAAAGAAAAAACCACACACAGTTACTTAATAAACGTCTACGAACCAATCTCCACCGACCTAATATTAGTGGCTCACTGTTGGCCAAAGGTATTTTATTTCAACAAACAAACATCAAAGTTGGACGGTTAATATCAGCGCTTTGACAGGTGGCAGTCGGGGGGAATCGGCAGGAGTCGGGCGGAGTCGAGCCCCGAATATTAAACACGATTATAAGGACCGAATATTAAGGACAGGTGGCCTAGGTAATACGTATCTTTATGAAGGTGCCAGACTGTTCAGGGTCGCCATCTCTTCTGTTATAATTGATATATATGACGCCTGTTTTCCTGTAGGGTAGAGGCAGAGGTGTGAAATACCCCTCCGGCCGTTTTTTTAATTAAGAATTTTTCTTCTTTGTTCGCAAAATATGGCCAGTTTTGTAAAAAGGTGCGGCACTATTAACTTTTACTAGACACAAATAGAGACTCCGAACTGCTGTTGAGAACTTCCTAATAGAAAAACCCAGTGACACTTTGCGATTAACCTAGGACCCCACCATCGTTTGCGCTCACTATACCAATGGGGTGTGTTGGCGCCTAGTGCTATCCTCATAGCAACAAGCTTCGTTTATCTGATACGAAGCAAATAGTTAGGAGTTTAATTTTTTTTCTTAGTTTTTACAAGGTACCCCACATTACCTTTTGTCATTATATTCATTTTGCATAACGTTGATCGCTCCACTAAATAATTGTAAAAAAACCTATTCTGTGTCGAAATACAAGTATAAAACTATCCGTGGGTTTCATTTATGTCCAACACGAGACATAAAATTTGGCGACCGTGACAGGACCTTTCGCACAACGAAAAAACCATCAAGAAATACGAAGCCCGGTCAGCTTGACCAACTAAGCTACAGATCTGCTACATCAAGAAACAATATTTTGGAGTTTTTGGAGGTTCAGCCATTGCAGCCTACACCTGATTTACGGTCTAGACACACTGATATTAACCGAAGTCGCCGTACAGCAGCCTGGCCAATGCAGCTAAGTGACCTTTCCTTGACCTCCTCACACATACCTACGTTTTTTTCCCAACTGATCCTTCATAATTCATAAACCCCGAGATTTTACATGTGCTTATTTCGTATAGATAGGTACTTAAATAACTAAATAAGCAGTGATCCTAAAATAAATATCTACACATAAAAATTCATTGACTTTATATTGTTTGACCTAACTACCTACGTCAATGTCTTACCGGTTTGAATGACCTACTTGTTTTACAAAGGACGTAGCTATCACAATTTAAAGGCATTCTAAAGTATTATCTATTAAGTGTTACCTAGGTATCAATTAAATTTAAGCCTAGGTAAAAAATAACATTTTTTTGCAAGTCATTAAGTTGTTTCGCCGAATATTCCAGGAACGGTGACGTCATTTGCGACGGCCGGGGCCTACAATAGTCAAACCACATCCACGGAGTACCTACTGTCGGGTTCAGCACCGGTTCTTCCAGACCACAGGTGACACCGGAAGAGGGACGTAAGATAAATATTTTATTAATAGTTCATTGTATTCTTGCATATTTTTACCGTACAGCTCTTATTACTAAAAAACACATTTCTTTTATTTACATTGTTTACTGTTACAATGGGCAAGGATGACGGTTCTGTGCAAGAATTACAAGATCTCATTGTTAAGCGTAGTTCAATAAAGGGCCAAATTACTAAGTTTAGGAATTATTTAACGAGTCTGTTGTCAAAGGATTCTGTTACACGCATTGAATTAGCCGAATTAACACTTAAACTTAGTAAATTTGAGTCACTGTCCGTTCGGTTCGATGACTTGCAGAATCAAATTGAGATATTAAATTCGAGTAATTTATCAATCGAGATTGATGAAAGGGATGATATTGAACAATTATTCATAACAAACATTGCGAATGCTCAGAGCTTCATTCAAGATCATCAGCCTAATAACCGCCACGATGAATCTGGAAACATGCTCAATTCTAGCCATGGTTCAGCTGCGCCGTTGAATGCTGACAATCACGAGGTAGGCTTCAAACTGCCACAGATACAAATTGCTAAATTCAACGGAACATTCTTCCGTTGGCTTGAATTTCGTGACACATTTAAGTCAGTCATACACAATAATGAGCGCATTGCACCTATTAATAAATTTCACTATCTATTATCTTATTTGGAGGGAGATGCAGCTAGAATAGTGAGTAACTTAGAAGTTTCCAATTCTAATTATAGTGTTGCCTGGAAGTTGCTATGCGACAGATATGATAACAAGCGCCAGTTAATAAGCCATCATTTATCTTCTTTATTACACATACATCCAATGTCTCGCGAGTCGGATAGATCACTTCGTTTTATGGTGGACCACGTTACCAAGAACCTGAGAGCGTTGTCTGGCTTGGGGCTACGGGTTGATAATTGGGATGTTTTATTAATACATATACTGTGTTCTAAGCTAGATAACCGTACTCTTACCAAATGGGAAGAATGGCGTGGCACTTTGGCTGATTTAATACCTAACTTACAACAATTTAATAAATTTCTAATTGATCGAGCAGATGTCCTTGTGTCTCTAAATCACTCTTCACCAAGCCATAATAATAAGGCATCGGCTTCAGCATCTTCTAAAGGTACCAACAATAAAGCTGAACGTCAGCCTAATAAATCAGATACATGCCAATCAGTTTGTCAGTCTGCTTGTCAGAGTAATTCTTCATCTTCTTCAGGTTGCGTTGTTTGTCAGGGCGAACATAGAATCTACGATTGTCCTATTTTTAAGGCCAAGAGTGTGGAAGATCGTATAACTGAAGTTAATAAATTAAATCTTTGTTCAAATTGCTTAAGGTCCGGGCACATTACACGAAACTGCTACCTCAGACCTTGTCGGGAGTGTAAGAAGAAGCACAACGCTCTTTTACACGTTCCGGTAGTAACCGAAACCCCTGCTGCAGGCACCACAACCTCTGCTGCAGGTACCAAAACCCCTGCTGCAGGTAACACCACCACCCCTGCTGCAGCTACCACATCATCATGTGGAACGATAGCTAATCATACTACACAGGGTTCAATACATATTCTACTATCTACTGCCTTAGTTGAGGTGTGTAACCCTACAACAAATGAAACAGAACAAGTACGTGCCTTGTTAGATTGCGGCAGTCAATCGTCTTTTATGACGCAATCACTTACAGACAAATTATCTTTATCAGGTAATTCATTGTTTAACAATCATATTAATATTGTTGGCATCGGCAATCATGTCAATAGTAAAGTCACAGAGAGTTGTGTGGCGCAGTTAAAATCGTTAATTAAACCGTTTCACGTCACAACAACTTTTCTAATATTACCGGAATTAACAAGTAACATTCCCAGATACACAATAAACACTCAGCAACTGCAAATACCTACTGAGGTACACCTTGCTGACCCTAGTTTTAATCAATCCTCCGCTGTTGACCTACTCATCGGAGCAGATTTATTTTGGGATATTCTTGGCTGTGAGCAGCGTTCTCTAGGCCCTAATAATCCCACTTTAAGAAATTCCGAATTTGGTTGGCTCGTTTCAGGCCCAATCAAAATAAACGATTTAAATAATATATCCAATATTCAATGTCATCATTCTTTGACTTTAGTTAAATCTGAAAATGATTTTAATGTAGCAATATCAAAGTTCTGGGAGCTTGAGGAAGTGCCATTAAAATCGCCATTGAGTCACGATGAAAGATTATGTGAAAAACACTTTTTAACTCATATGACACGATTAAATACCGGCAGATTTTCTGTTCGATTACCACTTATAGATTCACCTAATTGTCTTGGAGAATCATATAAACTAGCAAAAAAACGCTTTCATAATTTAGAGAAAAGATTCCGAAAGAACCCACAACTTAAATTACAATATGTTAACTTTATAAGAGAGTATGAACAATTAGGTCATCGCTCACAGTCTGATGTATTAAAACCCAATATATCATATTTTTTGTGTCATCACGCCGTGTTTAAAGAAAGCAGCGAATCCACTAAAATTCGTGTTGTTTTTGATGGATCAGCTCCTACTTCATCTGGATTGTCAATCAATGATATTCTTATGATAGGTCAAAATATGCAGGACTCTCTATTCTCCATTCTAGTACGGGCTAGACAACACAAGTACCTCCTGACCGGCGATTTAGAGAAAATGTATCGCCAGGTGCAAATTAATGAGGAGGACCGAAATCTCCAGCTCATACTGTGGAGAGAAGATGAGTCCCAACCTATCAAAACGTTAAGACTAAATACTGTAACTTACGGCATGGCAAGCTCCAGTTATTTGAGCACACGTTGTCTGTGGCAGCTTGGCGAAGAAAATCCAGATGAAACCATTAAAAATGTAATTCAGCACGATTTTTATGTGGATGACATGATAACTTCGAGTGACAGTGAACACAAACTAAAACATATTCTTCAAGGGGTTACTGCGGCACTTAAATTAGGTTGCTTTAATCTAAGAAAACTTAAAACTAATATAACTAGCATCTTTGACTCATGTTCTTTAGATGTTAATGAAAGGTTAACACTTAGTGAGTCTTCTAGCACCCTGGGTTTGGGCTGGGATCCATCGACGGATACACTGCATTTTCCAATGCAATCCCCGGTTCCTTTGGATAGCAATCGCCCAACTAAACGTTCAATATTATCTAATTTATTTAAAATTTTCGACCCCTTGGGTTTGCTCAGTCCATGTGTAATGCAAACAAAGGTTATATTACAACAGCTTTGGCTGGAGAAATTAGGCTGGGATGATCCAATTCCTGAAAATATTGCTTTGACCTGGGCTAAGTTTGCCGATTCTCTATCCGCACTTGGGAACATAAAAATTCCAAGGCATGTACTCTGTGATGAGCCAATATTTATAGAACTTCACTGTTTCTGTGACGCGTCCCAAAGTGCGTATGGAGCCTGTGTTTATGCACGATCGGTAAACTCTGCTAATGAAGTCACCGTAAAACTATTGTGTGCTAAATCCAAGATTGCACCTACTAAACCTACAACAATCCCTCGCTTGGAGCTTTGTGCTGCGCTCTTGGCCGCAAGATTGTGTAAGGTGGTCAGAGATTCCTTGCGGCATAAGGTAAATAGTGAGGTTTATTGGAGTGATTCCAGCATTGTGCTGGCATGGCTTCATTCGAGCTTTAAGAATCTTAAAACTTTTGTTGCGAATAGAGTTTCAGAAATTTGTGAGCTAACAAATGTAAATTCTTGGCGTCACGTTCCAACATCAGTCAATCCAGCTGATCTCATATCTAGGGGGGTCAGCCCTAATCTTATCAAAGACAATTTGTTATGGTGGACAGGTCCACAATATTTATTGCAATCAGAAGACACTTGGCCTGTTTTAAATAACCATGAAGTTAATGTGAATAACTTACCGGAAACCAAACAGAATTCTGCAATTGTTAACTTAGAAACCTCAATAGAATACTTTATCAATTTTCAAAACTATCAAAATTACGATCACTTAAAACGAATATTTGCTTATACGATACGATATATTAATAATTTAAAATTAAAGTCTTGCAAAAAATCTATGGTTTCAGGTACTTTAAAAACAAATGAGCTACATAAGTCATTTATTAACTTGTGTCGTTTAGCACAGCAACAGTCATTTCCAAGCGAGTACAAAACACTCGCCAACGGTCACTCATTAAAATCTAAATCTAAACTTTTAGCATTGACTCCCTTTTATTGCCCCAATGATAGATTAATTCGAGTAGGCGGTCGTATTGATTCCTCAAAATATCATCATGATAAAAAACACCCTGTGTTGCTTGATGCATCTCATCATCTCACGAAATTAATATTTAAATATGAACATATTCGTAATTTACATGCTGGCCCACAGTTGCTACTGGGCATTATTAGAGATTACATTTGGCCTATCAATGGCAGACGTCTCGCTAGACAAACTGTTCGTCATTGCGTCAAGTGTAGGCGGTTTCAAGCTAAACCATTGGAACCTATAATGGGTAATTTACCTTCCCAAAGGGTCACGCCAAACTTCCCATTCACAACTGTAGGCATAGACTTCGCCGGTCCTTTCTTTATTTTAAATAGGAAAGGTCGCGGTTCGAAATTAGTCAAAGGCTATCTTTGTCTTTTTGTATGTTTAACGTATAAATGTATACACCTTGAAGCTGTAAGTGATTTAACTAAAGACGCGTTTATTCTTACCTTTCGACGGTTTGTGTCACGACGTGGAAGGCCAACGGAGGTGTTTTGCGACAATGGTCGCAACTTTGTATCTGGTGCTAAGGAGCTAAATCATTTTTTTAAGATTAACGCGGACTCTCTTTCTGATTTTGCAAGCGGGGAAGGGATCAATTTTATTTTCTCACCTTCTTACGCCCCTCATTTTGGTGGAATTTGGGAGGCCGGTGTGAAATCGGCTAAGTACCATATCAAACGTGTGATGGGCAATTCCCACTTAACCTTTGAAGAGCTGTCTACCCTTTTCGCACATGTAGAATCCATTCTTAATAGTCGTCCGCTTTGTCCGTTATCCTCCTCACCTGATGATCTTATTTGCCTCACCCCGGGTCACTTCCTTATTGGCCGGCCCCTCACTGCGCTTCCATCACCTGCCTTAGAAGACCGCAATTCCAACAATCTACAACGCTACCAACGAATACAGCAAATTCATCAACATTTTTGGCGTCGGTGGCAGCGTGAATATATAGCTGACTTACAGCAACGTAGCAAGTGGAAAACCGATAAGTCAAGCCTGAACATCGGTGATTTAGTCCTTCTGAAGGAGGATAATGCGCCGCCTCTGTGCTGGAGACTGGGACGAGTGCAGAAATTGTTTCCTGGATCAGACGGAGTTTCTCGAGTTGCTGATGTGAAGACCCAACGGGGAGTTGTACGACGTCCTTTAGTTCGCCTCTGCCCTCTGCCTTCGTCAGATGAAATAAAGGGTTGAAACCTGAAGATTTCAACGGCGGGAGGATGTTGGCGCCTAGTGCTATCCTCATAGCAACAAGCTTCGTTTATCTGATACGAAGCAAATAGTTAGGAGTTTAATTTTTTTTCTTAGTTTTTACAAGGTACCCCACATTACCTTTTGTCATTATATTCATTTTGCATAACGTTGATCGCTCCACTAAATAATTGTAAAAAAACCTATTCTGTGTCGAAATACAAGTATAAAACTATCCGTGGGTTTCATTTATGTCCAACACGAGACAGGGTGTTTTATTTGTATATAATGCTGAAAATATACTAAATAAATACATTAAGACCGCAACCACACACACACACCACCTTAGGTACTGTGTACACCTCTGCAACACAAGCTTCAAGCCATAATGAACTTACCGTTAATGTTAACAACTCATTAGTTAATCGTCAGTTGTTTAATAAACTTTTGTCTATCAACCCAAAAGGTCGTGGTACAAAAAACTTGCAAAACAAAACTTGTGGAGGCAGTCATTTGTAAAAATCAGAAAGAATGAAAGTTGTTCAGAAGTTCTGATAAATTCTCTCGTATAAAGCAAAAGTTGTCTTTAACAGGTGACAACGGTATCCGCAAATTGCGGGTACAATCGCTCACAGACATGGAGAGAAAAGTTTGAACTTTTAAAAGGTCAGCTAAATATTTTAGGTATTACCTTTTTATGTCGCTGTGGTTAAGGTAAGGGATTCATCTTTAGCAATTGTACAGGAAATAGGTTTTTAATTGTTTTGCGGAGGTACTTTAGTATAAGTTTTAAAATCTTCAAGACATTATAAAGTTCTTTGGGAAGTTATATACAACACAATCGAATTCCAAACACTCTATTTACATATAATTTAATCACGAGAGTTGGAAAACGTGCGAAGCTAAGAGCCTTGCTTTGCTGCGCACTTTGCTACGCGCTCTGCTACGCACTCTGCTACGCGCTCTACTACGCGCTCTACTACGCCGTAGCTCAATGTGCTACGATTTTTTGGCATACATTGAAGTTTTATTAACCTTACTTTGATAAAGATAGTTCGTTATTAACCGACTTCCAAAAAGGAGGAGGTTATATGTTCGACTTTATGTTTTTTTTTAACCTTATTTCAATTCATATACCGTTATATAGGTCGCAAAATCGAATAGAATAGGCATTTATTTTGCAAATATGGGTAATACATAATAGGTGTTAAAATACATTAAAGCTCTGCCATATTTAACCATTCGGCATGCAATACTGGTTCGGTTGCTCCGGTTAGACTGGAAGCCGACCCTAACAAAGTTGGGAAAAGCCTAGGCAGATGATGATGATTTCTCATATTTTGTCTTTAAATTGTTCCTTCACCCGTCTCCGAGAAATTAGTCTGCGAAGCCTAATAGCTGCCATTCCAGTTTCAACCCCATATGTTCATTTAGAAGGCCCCGGCTGGGCCGATGAAGAGTTTACAATTAAACTTGTATCAATTTAATACCTACGAATTGCTGGCCCAAAGTTGATCCTTTCGGGATCACTCCAATTATCTCGGACCTAGGGATTACAAAGGATATTTAGTGCCTACATGTATATTATGTATATTTGTGAGTATGTAGTTGGTAACCCTTCGGCTACGAACCCGATGATATAGCAATAATATAAAAAAAAAAAATTGTATTTAGATAAAGATATGTCTAATACCATATTTATTGAATATCAGCTGCGCCCCGCGGTTTTACCCGCACAAGTCTCGATTCTGTGGAAATATTGGAATTAAAAGTATTCCAAGTCCTAATCCAGGTTATATTCTACCCATGTGCCAATTTTCTTCCAAGTCCGTTAAGCCGTTTTAGCGTGAAAACGTAATAAACAAGCATACATATTTTTTTTTCTCTTATAAAAAAACATCTGAACTTTAGATGTATGCCAAGAGCCAAGAGCTTTATTTATCGTGAAGAAACTTAATCGTCTTTAATCCTTGTATGAAAACTTGCTGTGCAGTTGGAAGTACCCATGCTTCTTTATTATTCGTGTCGGTGAAGCTGTCAAAATATATAAACTGTAAATGTATTGTTTGCTAATCTTAGCTAAGTTGGTATGATTGATGTGAAAAGCTAAAAAATATCATTTGAGACCAGTTTCTTCATAACGGGTGTAAAAACACATGTAATGAAGCGAGAGAGTCACTTGTACTCCTCGTCATTGTAACCATTTTTTGTACTGGACCATAGGTACCTGGGAACCTTCTGCTTACGGAGATATTGAAGGTCAAAGTCCCAACTTTTAGTGAAAATTCCTTGTAATTCCTTGTAGTGCACAAACGCCCTTACTGACTTTTTTTACGAAAACACGTTTTTAATGTTATAACACAACTACCAGGACCCCTGTACCATTACTTGCACCCATAAGTACATTGTTTTGCGTTCGTTAAATTGCGCACTACCGCAAACAGCTAACTAACTGAGACTATCCCCCCTAACGACTATTGCTCTATATAATTAAACCTTTATAACTGTATATAAATTATTTTTATTGGTTGCCATTGTTTTTCGGGTACCAACCAGCTTCCATACATTTTTGCCCATCCTCCTTTTCACACCAAAATTATAAGTCGTTTTCCAGCAATTATTTTTGTGCAATGTTACTTAGTTTGATGTGTAGAATGCGTAGTTGACGGCTGTGTGATGTCTTTTTACACCCTGTATGTCTACTAAACACCCTCGATACACTAACCGAAAAACGCCAAACACGTAAAGAAAGACCTATATGCCCTCCTATACCTATACCTTTAACTCTGCCGGCCAACTCTATTGCAATAGTTGTGATCGAGTATTTAGAACTAAATTCGGTCTGGCGGGTCGTATTTAAGGCACACGCTAGGAAATAATAATAATTTTAAAGGGTCGTCGTTATCGAAATCGATAAGGAGGACTATAATATATTATATCTAAAATAAATTGTCGGTAAAACAACATAAATATCCAGAAACGTATTACAAGCACCACACAACATCTAAAACTATACAACGTTATTTTTAGTTTAAGCGAAACCTGAATATAGTTTGTTCAGAATAAGTAACTGAATTGATTCCAATAATTTTTACCCCATGTTATGTTTTGTCCCAAAAATATGTAAAAAAGGTTAATAGTTTGACACTGAGCGACACTAAGTAGGTTATCCAATCTCCGCGCCGAACGGTTAGGTACCTAAGTACTCTTATCAATGAGCGCAAGAAGCGCGGCACGACGCGAGCGGCGCGGGTGAGGATGTTTTTGTACGGACAAACAGGTAACATAGCAAGCTTGTGATTTTTCATGATACAGTTTTGAATTTTTGTACAAAAAATCTTTACATAAAAAAATAATGACACGTGTTTTGGGTTTCGCATATACTAAAAATAATGTTGTATATTAAAAGTGTACTTGTGTACTAAACAATATGCTATTCTATTCTAGTCATGTAGAGAGTTCTACAAAGTCTGCGTAATACAACAATATACAAGTTTACCTTCCGTCTATTAAGCTGAAGAACTTCCAGTGTTCGCTCTCGAAGCTAAGTTATAGTTAGTAACGACGGCGCTTCGTGTCGGTATTATGTACGCGGATGTGAAAAGGCTACTTTTTCTTTTTATGGCTCTAGATAGATAAACTTTGTAGCTTTAGAAATAATGATCGTCTGTCTCAACCTTACGGAATTGAATTACAAAAAAAGAGGAACAAAAGTTTATAAAAAAAATACTAGCCTGCTTTTGATTTCTATCTCGCCTAGTGGAAAGCGAAAGATGAGAAGGCCAAATCAGGTTATATAAAAAAAAAAGTTCGAAATCTAGGCGCAAACGCAATCTCATCTCAGCGACAATCGATGTCTATTTTTTTTTTAATGTAGGGAAATTAGAGGTATTTTTGACAGATTAAGACTGAGACCAGACTGTGAACGATCTTAAAATTACTAGAATTGCCCCTGAGGTCTACAATTTTTACAAGACAGCATAACGTTAAAAAAATAGTGTATTATAATGAAATATCTAGAACCATTAAGATCTCTCGGAATGACAAGGACCTCGTCGCCATGTAATTTCACATATAATTGCATTGTGTACCGAACGTCACACGTTCTCGCTCCTCCCGAGGGTCGAGGGGTGCCGTCCCTCCGACCCTGGCACGTAAATCAACTAACCTTTATCGATGGACGGGTTGCCGGCAGATTACGTTGTAGCCCAGGGTGGCTCAGGGTGTGGTGGCACCTACCACTTACAGCGGCATCTTTCTAACAGACAAATGTTTGTTGTATCTACCTGGCGAAATGTGGGTGTACTAGAGGTACAATTCTGCCTAACCCTTCGGGGTGTTGTTGTTTATTTATTTATTCTCACACTGGAACGCCATACAGCAATTACACCAACGGAATAAAAAATCACTTCAAGTACAGCCGGTCGATTCTGTAAAAATCTCACCGTGAAAACTTAGGTGAAGTGAGTTTATTTTTGCTAGGAATTGACACTATTGACAGCTCACTCCACGCTCACTTCACCTAAGTTTTCACGGTGAGATTTTTACAAAATAGCACCGCATGTTTTGCATCCATCCTGTGCGCAGTGGACATCGAAAGAGTGGCGACTTGACGCACGCTCACGCAGCGGCAAGACATTTTAAAATCTTGGCCACTGGTGTTCACCTGTATCCGCGATCAGTCGAACCAACCCCCTTGACTCCTAACGGAAGGTAGATCTCATCGCGCGAACAATGCTGTGTGCCAAGCCTACTTAGTTCGACTCTTTTAGAAACGACGACGTTGTGATTCACATCTCTGGAGATTTTTTCTATTTCGAGATACGTGCGTTCTTTGTACAACCAGACCGGAGGACTGTTTTATCGATGGGCTTAAAACAGCCCCTTAAGGTACTTTCATAGGAATCGTCATTTATCATGAATCGATTTTATTTCCTTTTAAATGTAAATCACATCACACTAATATTATAAACGCGAAAGTTTGTG
Organism: Oligia fasciuncula; assembly: GCA_963082905.1. Taxonomy (NCBI): domain Eukaryota; kingdom Metazoa; phylum Arthropoda; class Insecta; order Lepidoptera; family Noctuidae; genus Oligia; species Oligia fasciuncula. Next base: position 19,810,817 of record OY720400.1, read on the forward strand.
AGTGTGTGGGGGTGTGTGTGTTTGTGTGTGTGGGGGTGTGTTTATATGTTTGTTACTTCTTCACGCTCAAACAGCTGGACTATTTTTTTTTTTTTTTTGTTTTTTAAATTTGTATGGAGGTAGCTGACACCCTGGATTAACATATAGATGACTTTTTATCCCGATATTCCCACGGGATCAATATTTACGCGGGTGAAACCGGGGCGCAGCTAGTGATTGTATAAAAGTATGTAAATATGATTTTTGTAAATTGGCTTGAACTTTGAACATATAATTTACACGTCGTGGTTCTTAAATCTTGAAAAACGACAGTCAGGTACGTCAAGAGAGTTAAATCCATCTAAAATATAAAATCACAGTTCGTCGTGGTAAAATATTTGTGTAGCGATCTTTGGGATAATTTTAGTCGAACTGTGCGAAGTGTGGCGAACATACTGGATAATCCTATAAAAGGATGTTGCTCTCAAATCTGTGTGGCTCTTTTCTCATAAGACCATTTTCTGATAGGTACTAATCTCTTCGCATAGTCTTCACATGATCTGACCAAGATTATGTGTGGACTTTATAAGATGACCCCTGAGTTTGTTTCGCTATTTCTTCTCAGGGGTAAGCAGAAAAAAAATATTCTATCTAGCTTATTTTTTTTTGTATGACTTGTTAAAGTGATTCAGAAATTCTATTTACAGAATGAACAATTTCGTTTCAATTTCATTCATTTCAAAGACGCGCGTAGATATCTTTCTACAATCTGTTATTACTGTCCTTCGTTAGTTCCGTTTCTACCGTGGTGATATACATGTGCTGTGATATAAAAAAGTACTTAGTAAATTAATTTTCCGGAACATTCGGTTCACCGAGGTCCATACTAACTGCCTCATCTCGGTCGGTAATTCAATAAATAACTTAAATGACCAATACGGCTAATGTTCCTTCTTGAATATTGATGAAATTGTAACATTTGGCGACTCTCACGGGAGTAACACAGCAACGCTTTGTCCCGGGAATTGCCCATCACTAACAGGACCTGTTGAAAATTCAACAGGGCTTATAACGGGAAAAGGTCTCTCAGGAAAATAGACACCCCTTTCTAGGGCACTTTGTTTTGTTCTTGCTACGTTATTAGCCGTTCCTTGTCGTGGGAATCGAAACACAAGTGACACACGCGTCTTTTTAACTGTTTAAAAAAATAAGATTTCTTGTTCGTTGTTTTATTTATTCATTCGTCTATAATTCAGGCACATTACCCATAATTTTGTTACTATTACATTAACTACCTGTTTTACTTTGACACAAACAAACAAATTACGAACAACAATAATAATAATACAATACAATTAATTTATGTACTGACATTTTTCAACAAACAAAAGGCGAAAATCATGTCTTGTAAATCGTTTTTATAATTAATTTGTAAATATTTTGATAATACGAGTATATCTGTCAGACAAAATTCTTTTCACGGTCAGAAGGCCAATTCTCGTAATAAAAAACGTTCAACATCTAGATGTTGAACGTTTTTTTTGTTGCTGAGAGAGACGATTGTTGCTGAGATGAGATTGCGACTAGTCGCAATCTCATCTCAGCAACAATCAATGTCAAAAACCTGTCAAAAATGTAGTGAGGGAGAGGTATTTTTGACAGATAGGGAAAGAAAAGAATGCGAACGTTTTTAAGAGAATGGGAACTGGCCCTCAGTTTTCTTGTTACAATCAGCGGGTCTTTGTTCGAAATGCAACATTAATTTAAACTTTATGAAGGCTTTTGTCTAACAATTGAGAGTTTCATAAATAGATGGTTACTTTACCATACATCTTCCATAACACATGGTTTTATGAATGATAGAATGTATTTTTTTATCACACGTACTTACTAACAGTAGATGCCTAATAAATTATAATGCAGCGACAAAAATATATTAATTTCGCAGTATAATTAGTAATTACTTAGAAACAAAAACTTATTTTGCAAAACAGTATTATAAAAATAAAAAAGCCTGAAACCGATAGTGAGGTCATATCGACCTCACTATCGGTTTCAGCAGCACCCTCAAAACTATGAAAACGACACCCATGACGAAAATTGTAAAAAATTTTGAAGTCTCCATCTTGGATTTTAATTTTTAACTCACTACTGGCTTCAGCACCCTCGAAAACCACAATAACTATCTCTCTCTCTATCTGTCTCTTTCTATTACATAAATAAAAATCTGCATGGAGGCGACATAAAGCGTTTTCGTTACGTGAAGATTTATACCAGTTTACTCCTACAGCAAGCTCGGTAAAAGAACTTCGTTCTAAAAAAACATCATCATCATCATTTCAGCCAAAAGACGTCCACTGCTGGACATAGGCCTCCCCCAAGCACTTCCACTTCGACCGGTTCTGTGCTTCTCGCATCCAACGGGTTCCTGCGGCCTTCACAAGGTCGTCGGTCCACCTTGTGGGAGGCCTTCCAACGCTACGTCTTCCGGTACGTGGTCGCCACTTAAAAAAACATGAAATATATTAACCTACTTGCCGATGTAGAACTAATTGTTCTGAAATATCGACCAGCGAAACGTCCCATAAAATCATGCTTAAATTACCTTTCTGGACAAACTTATCTCTCTAATAGCACCAAGTTGACAAGTCACATAAGACGCAGACAATTTTAATCGCAATTACATCCAGGTATAAATTCCCTTCGACATTTGACAGACCTCAAGCCCGGATAAGATTGCCTGGATCCGGTATTACGACTATAAAGGGAAGAACGCTTGAGGATAACGAGTGTTCCGGAGTTCGTTTCAAATAAAGCTCGTGGTTGTCTTATGCGCCTCGTGCCTTTTCGGCCGAGGTCGCGAATGTTTGTTCGGATGTCGTGAGTTTAGCATTTTTATAAACTAGTTACCTGTGTTTTTGGTTACAAAACCTAGGTACACAAACTTGAACGCCACCTGCTACGATTCTTACATAATCCTTTGGCTTCGTTTACATCAAAGGGGCAATTCTCGTAATTTTAAGAACGTTCACAGTCTGATCTGTCTCAATCTGTCAAAAATGCCTCTAAAACCCCTACATTTTTGACTTTGATTGTCGCTGAGATGAGATTGCGACTTGATTTTGAACGTTTTTAATTGCCGGAATTGGCCTTCTGGTCATACACGCACGCCGGTTGCGAATACTACTCACCTGACCTTTCTGAAGATAATCACCAATAGATTTAAGAGAGAACGCCCTAGAAGTATATAATGTGACCTCATTATATCCTTCTAGCGCCCTAGAAGGATATAATGAGGCGTTCTCTCTCGGCGTTTCAACTTAATGTTCGTCGTTCATTAATTTTATAATAACGTTAGGCACACATTTTAACCCACAAAATTTATTGTTTCTGAAAATAAAGAAACACAATTATAGTGTAAATTGAATGTCATTTAAAATTTAAAACAAAAAGTTACTTGAAGACGTGTAACACGAAGCTACAAGTCTCATTTTGTCAAACGATCACATTTAATTTTAGATGTTTGAGTAGATATTGTTCGACGCTGAAGTACCAATCATTCTTAATAAAAACTGAAACTTAGACATACCGTATTGAAAAGACGATTTGTTTTACGAGTCGAAAGATAGACTAGACACAAAACGGTAAGTACGCATATATACTTAGTAATAGACGATCAACCCCCATATATAGGGTGGCGATTTACTCACCTGTATCCGCCAAGGGGGTGATTCAACCTGTACCTGAACAACTTTCTATGCTGCTTGCTTAGAAACCCATAATATCTGAGTCGTAAACAAATATTTTTTTTTAAACATGCATCGAAATAGTCTGTCTACTATTGTATAGGAATTTGTTCTTTTCCCCCCCGAGTCGCTTAATAATATGCGTTTCATATCGAAACTTGTTTAGCATGGCGGGCAGGTGACTTAATCGTCAACTTGTAAATATAAACGTTGCTTAAAGTTAAGTAAGGATTAGCGTCCGCTTAACCATTCATTTTTTGACATTTGAACAAAGTCAAAGCATTTATTCCAAATCATGGACGTAATCTTCTATATATTACGTCCATGTTTCAAATAGGCACAAAAAAGGCATTTTTAAACGTCAAAAATTACAATAAAATATAATTGATTCTAGTCGCCCCTTCCAAAAGGTAGTTTTCGTATGGAGAAGCACGGGCAAGAAACTCCACCATTACTCTTTTAAAATGTGGATAAAAATGTTGGATATTTTTGCATAAATTAATCACACTATTATTATAAAGGCGAAAGTTTGTGAGTGTGTGTGTTTATATGTTTGTTATTTCTTCACGCTCAAACGGCTAGGACCAATTTTGATAAAATTTTGTAAAGAGGTAGCAATCACCCTGGATTAACATACAGGCTACTTTTTATCCCGATATTCCCGCGGGATCGACATTTACGCGGGTGAAACCGCGGGGAGCAGCTAGTTAGATAATAAATAAGCTAAGAGGATGCACCTAAAATACAATTACTATACCACAATAGGTAAAAGAATTAAAAATGAAACCATGACAAATAAATTAATTATGTGATAAATACCTACGTGTGTGTGTCTCAACGTCTCTTAATTTGTTGAAATGTTAATAAATAAGAAGCTAAGTGTTTAGAAAAGCAACATTCATACCAACATTCTCCTATATTTGCAAACTAGTTAGAATACGGTGAAAAAGAAACAGCACTCTTTCAATTCTCGGTGCAAAAGAATTTTCAGGTTAATAAGGTGAAGGCGCCCAGAAGTAATGAGGTGTACGATTTACCTTTGACTAACAAGTAGAAAATATATTCATAACTCGTGAAATTCGTGCCAGTTCCCGACTTAATAGGAGCCACATTGCTTAAAATATGACTACGGAGCGAGAACCTGGCGCTTTTCATTTAAATTAAGTAGGTATGTATATGAATGTGGATTGCGAAAGTAGTAGGTATCATCTATACTTACATCTATACAAATAAATAAAATTGAAGCACATGTTGTTAAAATTACCAGCTTTTTAGTATGAAAGTATATATATACATACGGTACTTATAACAATAATTTTTTTTTTGTCTGTGTGTTCCGGCTAGTCTCCGAAACGGCTGGACCAATTTTGAGGGACTTTTATTTTAGAAAAAGAATTAGGGTTCTGCGCCAAAACCTCATCATCATCATCATCATTTCAGCCGAAAGACGTCCACTGCTGGACATAGGCCTCCCCCAAGCACTTCCACTTCGACCGGTTCTGTGCTTCTCGCATCCAACGGGTTCCTGCGGGGTTCACAAGGTCGTCGGTCCACCTTGTGGGAGGCCTTCCAAGGCTACGTCTTCCGGTACGCGGTCGCCACTCCAGAACCTTTCGGCCCCATCGGCCATCTGTTCTGCGAGCAATGTGCCCTGCCCGCTGCCACTTAAGTTTGGCAATTCTTCGGGCTATGTCGGTTACCTTGGTTCTCCTGCGGATCTCCTCATTCCTGATTCGGTCACGCAGGGAAACTCCAAGCATAGCCCTCTCCATTGCCCTTTGGGTGACTTTTAGCCTTCTTATAAGGCCCATTGTGAGCGACCACGTTTCAGTGCCATAAGTCATCACTGGCAACACGCGCTGGTCAAAGACTTTCGTCTTGAGACACTGCGGTATGTGGGACGAGAAGATATCGCGTAGCTTCCCAAACGCTGCCCAGCCGAGTCGGATTCGACGATTGACCTCTTTCTCGAAGTTAGACCTCCCTAACTGGACAGTTTGTCCTAGGTACACATATTCGTCCACAACTTCGAGTGTAGCGTCTCCGATCTTTATGAGAGTGGGTGTTACATGGGCATTTGACATGACCTTTGTTTTGTCCGTGTTCATTTTAAGACCCACTCTTTCGGAGGCTCTACTGAGGTCATCGAGCATTGTACTGAGGTCCTCCATAGTCTCAGCCATGACTACGATATCGTCGGCGAACCGAAGGTGAGTTATGTACTCGCCGTTGATGTTGATGCCAGCCCCTTTCCAGTCCAGAACCTTGAAGACATCCTCCAGTGCAGCGGTGAACAGTTTCGGAGAGATAACGTCTCCCTGTCTTACACCTCGCTGCAGAAGGATAGGTTTCGAGGTCTGATCCTGAAGTCGGACTGACATAGTGGCGTTTTCGTACAGACACTTCAGCACTTCGATGTACCGATAGTCGATCTGGCACCATTGAAGAGACTGCAGCACAGCTCATGTCTCGATCGAATCAAAGGCTTTCTCGTAGTCCACAAATGCTAAGCAGAGAGGCAAGTTATATTCTTCGGTCTTCTGTATAACCTGTCGCAGCGTATGTATGTGGTCTACGGTGCTAAAGCCTTTACGGAATCCAGCTTTTTCGGGAGGCTGGAAGTCGTCAAACCTGCGCGCGAGACGGTTCGTGATGACTCTCGAAAACAGCTTGTAGACATGGCTCAGAAGTGAGATGGGCCTATAATTCTTAAGAAGGGCATTGTCGCCCTTTTTAAAGAAAAGTATCACCACACCTCTGTTCCATGCCTGTGGTGTTTTGCCCTCGCCAAAATCTAAACCCATGAAATCGAAGTCGCGGGCACAGCTAAATAATAATGATAGCCAACTGGGGTCTGTATTTGCGTGCTTTTGATGGCAATAGGCTCCCCTCTGTTATATGGGGCTTGTATGGTTATAATATGCCACATGTGTGCACAATAAGCCTCTGGAACCTCTCTCACTCTCTCTCTACCTTTTGGAAAATAAGACGTGATGTCATTTTATAGTATACTACTTTATTTATAATCTGCCTGCCTTTTCCCAACTATGTTAGGGTCGGCTTCCAGTCTAATCGGATGCAGCTAAATACTAAGATTTTTACATGGAGGGGCTGACTATCTGACCTCCAAACCCAGTTACTGGGTAATACCCCTTGATAAGATTGTTTGTCATTCATTCCGGCTCCGTACTACGCCTAACGACTGTCAAAGATTCCAGAATGATAGCCGGGACCCACGGCTTAACGTGCTTTCCGAGGCACGGAGATGTCTCGGTTTATATTATGTAAATTGTAAACCCTTACCCTAAAACAATTAATTAAATTCCAAATATATTCCCCAAATGTATCTTAACCCATCGTTCGTTACCCCAATATCACAAACTATTATAAACTACTGTCTGTTATAAATAACTATATTTACGATATTTCAGGTCTAAGGAAAATAATACGAAACACCAAGACGTTTTATCATCATTCATTTAAGTTTCATTTATTTTTATTTCTTTGTCAACATCAAATTCAATGTTCCACACCATGCCATCACATCTCCTATTCTCGACATAATGTCACTATTTCTATTTATTGAGTATTCTTATATTTCATTTGAAACTAATAGGTTATCTTAAGTTACTTTGGCTCTCCAACAATTGTGCCTCAGTACATTTTAACCGACATAGCCACGCGGAACGTCCTTCAGTCATCAGCGCAGCGCCCGAACCATACATGCTCTGTGACCCGAACAAGAAGAGCACGTTGTTGCGTAATTTTTTAAATTTCGAATCTTTCAGTGTTGCCAGTACAGTCAAACTGTTTTTGCACCAAGTTGAAAAATATAATTAAATACTAATAACTGCTTTAATATTGCCAGTAAAAAATATATCCCAATAAATCCAACAATAGTGCGTTAATAATTTGTAACCTAACAATACATATATAAAGATGCTCCATCCACGTATAACCGACCACGGCAAGCGTAGCTCAAGCCTGATCGATCGACCCGTGCGGCTGTTATTACTTAGCCATGAACCCCTCTGTTATGATATACCTAATTTACAAGAATTATCCTTCCCTCGTGTCGCACGAGCTTTACGGTAATAGCCGATGTCGTGGTTAAAAGATGACCAATCAGAAATGTTGGCGAACTGCCCAGAGGGGATTGTTATTTCTATACCTACATATACCTTGAATTGTAACTCGTTGGACACGTTTTTAGTGGCGGTGTAGACAGATACATAGATACTAGTGTATGCGTTAAAATACATAAGCTTAATCAGAATTAAGAATGTCTTTAAATGTATTGGTGATTTTTATTATAAGGCCAATTCCCGTAGCGACAATCAATTTCAAAAACTTGACAAAAATGTAGGGAAATTAGAGGTATTTTTGACAGATTAGGACTGATATCAGACTGTGAATGTTCTTAAAATTACGAGAATTGCCCCTCAGTTCTGTGCTCAAAGTATAATGGCATTAAAAATTTGAATAGACAATGTTCAAAAACTCTTTTCATAGTTAATTAAAATATTTTACAGTCTTCCACTTTGGAGTTAGGTACTAGCTGTTGTTAAAGCCTAAATTAGTACGCGGTGCGCAGGTGGACACACCGCGTATAATGCTGTTTTAGTACACTGCTGTTTGTTACTCTGTGTTCCAAACCACCATATAAACCAGGCTTGTACAGTCAACATAACAAGATACTGATTATTTGAGCTAAATTATTTGTATCCCTTGTTTCTATGGTAATTATCCAATTTTTCTTTGTTCTTTGATGTCTGTTCTCAAAATTGTCTTATAAAAACGTGATTACTTATTTATTATTTTAATTTATTTACTATACATCATATAACAAAATAGTAACAAAGTCAAAACTATCCCCAACATAATTGTGAAAAGGCTAGATGATGATTTATTTACAGAACATAACATTGCGCCTGTATATCCAGAAGGATTAGGCAGAGAGGGGGAGGGGGCTATTTTTCCCTGGATGTTTTTGTATTTGTTTACTAATAAAAAGAGGTTCTTTTATTTAATTTATTTTAGGATCGCCTACAAAAGATATACACTAAATATTACATATGGGCGGAAAATTTTTTGTTAGGTGTACTCCTTCAATTACAGGGGACCACACCATGCACAATAAAATGAACTAAGCTAACAAATTAAATACCTAATACATAATAAAAGAAAAAAATTGACAGTGGAACATAGAAACACAACCAATTCTGTAAATTATTAGAATAATAATAATACCATATAATAATCTTTTGATATTAATACTATATATACATATGTCGCAGTAAGATGGTTGAAGCAGTGATTTAGTTATATCCCTAGGGATATAGTAGTGGTCGTCCACGTGCTCGTCCATCAGATCTATGGCAATACGGTCTAAAAGTGTCCTCACTGTCGTGATGCCGTGAGGTGGACATGGACATCCAGGATAATATCGTCACGTTAGAAATCACGTAGTTACCTACACCTAAGTATAAGAGCGAACATACGGTATACTTTAGAGATACGTGGCTAACCGATATTACTTTAAACCTTATGTTCTCAACCATATTTTGCCCACCACATTATTTTAACCTTACTTTGAGAATATTTTTTTAGAGCCCCCATTTTGTTTACTTATACAGTCATAAGTAGGTACTATTATACAGTCATAAGATCACACTACTATTATAAAGGCGAAAGTTTGTGTGTGTGTGTGTTTATAAGTTTGTTACTTCTTCACGCTCAAACGGCTGGACCAATTTGGATAAAATTTTGTATGGAGGTAGCTGACACCCTGGATTATCATAAAGGCTACTTTTTATCCCGATATTCCCACTGGATCGACATTAACGCGGGTGAAACCGCGGGGCGCAGCTAGTAGGATATATGATTTTCTCTGGATCCTTGTAAGTCTCAAACGCCCACGTAGATATCCTATGCTTTAAAAGTTGCAGTGATGAACCTGCAATGATGATTCATATTTGAAGTTCCGGATTATTCTTCTAATTATGATGTTGACTGTACCTACCTCATATAAAACCAGGTGTAAAACGTGTTCAAGGGTTTTACACAAACTTAAGTATCTACTTTAGAACTTTAAAAACTTGTTTGTTTATATTGCCGAAAAGTAAAGTGCACTTATTAATATTTACGTACCTAAGCATCAAACAGTCCTCGGAATACGCTAGTAATCTGCGGAAAAGTTTCGGAGGCTTTTCAACATTATTTATTTATTAATAATCAACTTATACTAACAGTTTGCACATACCAGTTATCGGTCAATATTAGTAAAAACTATTACACATAAAATCATAAAATTTGTCAAAATTACATAAAAAGTAAAACTAGACAAGATGAAATTAAACAAAATTATACCAAACACAACAATATACTATTTAATTTGTTTACTCCAAGAATATTGTTGATACTAGGAGTGGCAACGGACTCCAGGTATCGAGTAGCAGGGGTCCAGGAATCTTAATCTTATTATTGTATTAGGAAATTAGGAATCGCATGTGACTAAAAGAGTGATGACTATAGATGTTGAATGAATGGAGAGGAAGGACAAAGAAAAGAAGATGTATAATACGAGGAAGAGTATGAAATAGAAAGGAGTGAATGATTTTGTGACGGTTGACAGGGGAGAATGGAACAAGAAAACGTGTTGCGCGGACCCCAAATAACATGGGACAAGTACAAGAAAATATACATATAATGTGTAAGGACTGTTAGGAGGCTCTTTCAATTTCGTTATTTACCTAATCAACACAGTATTCGGGTGCCTACGCATCGAGCGTTACTCCATCACATTATCATTTACAACGCAGAGATGTTTTATAGGAAGTCATTCGTAAATCTTGAAGAAACAGGTGAAACATAGGTCTGTATCTTAAGCCCTCGGAACCTACATTTAAACCAAATACATTTGTGATATCAAATGGCGAGCTTCAGTAAATTTATCAGGAAGACGATCCGGCGGAGTGAGCCCCGGGATTACTTTCAGCAGACGTCTGACACAGAGGAAACATATGTAGAAGTTCCAGCCCTATACCTACTAATTTATGTGTTGCCATTTAAATATTTAAAACTGATCGCTTAGCAAAAAAAATACTATTCTATACATGTACATATGTTTGCATAACTCGATAGAAAATAGGGAAGCAATTTTTTGCGCGATTTCAGGGTTGCTGCCATAGTGAAAATTGAACCCCTAAGTATTCAGTCAGTTTTATTTCAATTACACTTTGAACCTATGAATAAAACCACATTTTTAGATATTGTTTGGAAGGCATTCAATAGAATCCAGATCAATGTCACGCTTTGGAAGTTAATTTCCGATCCTTGAATAATACTGAATTTAGCGAGACGATAGGTACCTTAGCGCCTAGCGGTAACATCTGTGACCCACTTCTCCAAGCCTTTGGTTTTACTACCGTTATATTTTACACCGATATAAAAATTTACAAATATGACATATAATATGATATGATATTTTACGACAATGTTTTACTTGGTCTTTGACATAACATGGAAAAGGAAGAAAGAAAGAAAATACGTCTATTTGCGATAAACATGACGCATTTATTTATTTTTATGGAATTTTAACTGTGACGTAATAAAATATCAGCTGAGTTAAAAAAAATATCTACGTGAAAAGTTTTACGGAGAGGTGTGAGTTTACGATAGTGCGGAGTCAGTACCTAAATTATCCCAGAAAGCCTTTTGAAGGTTTAAAAAAAAGGAGGAAACCAAAAAAGTAGTCCAAGAGTGTGAACCCTCAGTTCTCACAGACCATCAGCCTGATCTCGGAAAGTATCTTAAAAATAAAGGTTTTCTGATTACATCTAGTTAGTGTTAAACAAGTATGTGCCAAAGTTCATCAACATTGAAAAGTCTTTACAAACATCATCATTCTCAATTCTTTATTGCATTCCATAATGTTGGTGAAACAGAGTTGGTAGGCTTAAAATTAAGGAAACATTATGGACCTTTGGGTTTATATTAATTATGTATTCTGGCAATTGTATTTTATTTTATTACTCTTTTAATATTTAATTTGTTGAAGTATTTTAATTATATCCTATCCTATATCTCTAAGTTATAAATAATACTTGTTGGATTAAGTAGGTGATTTTTATGTTAAACTTATACAGTTAATATTAGTCATTTGCCTTTTCCCAACTATGTTGGGGTCGGCTTCCAGTCTAACCGTAGGTATGCAAAAGTCTTCACAAACACGAACTCATTTTCGCATTAACATAACATTACTAAGGCTCGGCACTTAACACTCAATGAGAAAATACCTTAATCCTATTGATCCTTGCGTTACCCTCCCCAAGTATCTACTCAACCTACCTATGTGTAGAGGTGACTCGAAATTATTGAACCCTTCGTGGATTTTTGCGGTAAACCCTTATCTGACCTTCACATTCTGGACCAGTGAGCATTTCTATTGTCGATAGAGTGGTTAACGACGTCCTTTTGCTTTGCTTATTGATTCACAATTTTTAGTTATAACTAGTTAAAACAGTGGCACTCCGGGAGTGCCGACATAAGTGAAAACAAAACACAAACAGTATACGTGCCATCACTCACTGACATATCGTATATAGATTAAAACCGAATACATCCCGAGGACAGCCGAACACATCCGAAGTGGGTATTTTTTTAATCGTCTTATAAACAAAACACGCATTTTAACTAAAGAAGTTTTCACTTAAAAAAAAACACTTTGTAGTGCGTCATATCTGTTATATTTATCTTACACCTGTGTGTGTGTGGGAGGTTGCTTGTGTGTAAGTGTTTGCGTAAGTGTGTGTGAGTGCGGTAGTAGTGACTCTTGCCTGTTCTTTTCCCTATGAACCGTTTTAGAATAGGCAACTATCTACATACTGACCGACTCTCTCGATTCTCTCTGACCTCTCTACTTTGAACTAAAAAGTTCTGTTCATTCCTAGGTTGTCTGGCAGAAATTGCCCTGAGCGATAACAGTAGTCATTGTAGGTACAGACGCCAGCACATCAAGCTACTACAATCTGTCAAATTTCTTTAATAGATTTTCAACTTTATCGTTACATCATAAGGTTCAAAGTTGATTGGGAAAATTTGACAGTTTCGGGTAGCTTGATGTGATGGTGTCTGTATATTTCTGTTTGTAAGTTTAATCTTGTTTCTATTTTGTCCGTGTATAACAAACAGTAGTGCATTGTACTGGTGTAGGTAAGTGCGATGAAGGAAACAATCATGGGGAAACCTGGAATTGTGCAGTCCCAATTAATGGTGAAAACTTTGTTACCATAATTATACATACAGTAGCCTCTAAAAGTTTATTGACATTTTTCCACTTCAGCTTTGATGATTAAAATAAGAAAATAATCAGGTTATACTGAGGGATTCAACATAATCATAATCAGCCTATAATGTTCTCACTGCTGGCACACAGTCCTCCTCTCAGTGAGAAGGAGTGGGCCGTAATCCACCACGTGGGCCCAGTGCGGGTTGGTAGATGTCACATGTCTTTGAATTTTTGCTTCTAGGACATGCCAGTTTCATTTCAGTTTATGAGAGCAGTGGTGATGAAATAATTACCTACACAAGTAAAGCGCTTGTCTGGGTTCGAACCTACGACCTACAACTTGTAAGTCGTGTCCGTTACCGCTGGGTCACCACTGCTCACCCATTACTTGATTATTTTTTATGACAAGTCACAGTTCAAACATTTGGAACTAGAATTTTATATCATAATGTGGTGTGTCACAGCTGAAGTGGAAAAATCTCACTTAACTTTTGGAGGCCGCTGTAGGTATACAGTCAACAAAAGAGATAAGTACCTATGTAGGATCGTCGGATATAGTTGAAGTTTAGTAAGAAACCGATGGATGTTGTCGACTGAAATTTAATTTGATAAAAGAGCTCTTTGTTTTCTATTAATAAAAATCTCAATCTGTCAAAAATACCTTTAATTTCCCTAATTTAGAGGTATTTTTGAGAGATTGAGACTGAGATCAGACTGTTAACGATCTTAAAATTACCAGAATTGCCCCTCTGATCTCAGTGTCAATCTGTCAAAAATACCTCTTAAAGCATCTTGTCATTTTTGACAAGTTTTTGACTTGATTGTCGTTGAGATAACATTTCGACTAGATCTTGAAAGTTTTTCGTTACGGGAATTGGCCTTCTGATTGAATTGGCTTTAGGTAATTGACAAGCTCTTAAGCCATATTTGAAAAAGGACAATTCAATTAAATTAAAGTCCATAGCAATCAAGACATTCGACGAACCAATCAACGTTGAGACCTTTTGCAAATTGAAAAACCACTCGGTGTTATTAATGTAGAGTATTAAAAAGATCTAAACCAATCTGTAAAACAAACTGTAATACTTGTGTTATAAAAACGAAGGGATATTATAGAAGTCTTTTTTTCACAATAATTTATGGTTTAGTGAGGGGCCCTTGGCTAAATAATAACAGCCGCACAGGTTGACCGATCAGGTTAAGCTATGCTTGCCGCGGTTGGTCTGTGGATGGGTTACCATCTTTACAAACCGAGCTAAGGAAGGAACACGGGTGGGTTTTAGTCAGTAAGAGTCTGACACTCCCTTCCGCTCCACCCAGAGCGGGAGGGGTCATTTGATGATTTCCCATCCGAAAAAAAAAAAAAAAAAAAGACCCCTCCGTGCCTCGGAAAGCACGTTAAGCCGTTGGTCCCGGCTGTCATTCGTGGATCTTTGACAGTCGTTACGCGTAGTCAGAAGCCCGAAAGTCTGACAACCAGTATTGCCAAGGGGTATATGGGTAGTAGGTACTACCCAGTAACTGGGTTGCGAAGGCCAGATAGGCAGTCGCTCCATGTAAAATACTGGTATTCATTTGCATCCGGTTAGACTGGAAGCTGACTCCAACATAATTGGGAAAAGGCTAGGCCGATGATGATCTCACCACTTTTTCCAACAATTATTGTTTAAAAAACATTATGTAATTGTAATTGGAAAATCATCGACTGAAATTGTAGTTATCAAATAAACCGCAATTGTCAAAATGGAAAACATCTCTAAAGGGTTTTAAAGTTAGAATTTCGGGTAAACAAACAAATCTTTGTCAGCGGTAGGTACTACCTACAAATTGGTATCCATGAGTGCGTTTCCTGATCCATTTGTTTACATATTCGTCAGTTACCTTTGAAACAGACCATAGATATCGATTCACTCTTGACGCACGCATCATCGTACGAGCGATGACAATAGGACGGCGCCTGAAGGTGTCGGTGGCGTCGTACACAACATTCAAGGCATATCTAATAACTTAGGGCCCCGGTAATAGGGCGCACGGTGGGCCCGTGCGCCCTATTTCCACGATCACTGTTCAAATGTAACATTTGTTGAGACTATAAAAGTAAAACATTTACTTCGATACTTCTATATTTTATAGCTTATTCGTATCTCAGACAACGTCTTATCTTAGGGTCCTGTTTAAGACAGTTTTGATTTAGAAAATATAGAGCAACATTATTTTTAAGACCACTCGTAATATTGATTGATCAAAGCAATGACGTGTCTTTATTGATGTAGGTATCTAATAAGATAAAATTCATTCTTAGTCTTTGGCTGATAGAATATAAAAACAATCTTTGTACAGACACGCCAGCACATCAAGCTATTACAAGTTTCAACTTTATCGCTAAAGCATAAGGTTCAAAGTTGATTGGGAAAATTTGACAGTTTCCGGTAGCTTGATGTGCTGGCGTCTGTACATCATATTTGTACAGGGTCAAATTAAATTAGCTAACGAAACTTCGCAGACGTGATGAGTCATCATCATTTGCCATAGCGTTTTCCCAACTATGTTGGGGTCGGCTTCCAGTCTAACTGGATGCAGCTGAATACTAGAATTTTATATGGAGCGACTGCCTATTTGAGCTCCACAACCCAGTTACTAGGTAATACGATACCCCCTGGTAAGACTGGTTGCCAGACTTTCGGGCTTCTGACTACACGTAACGACTGTCAAAGATCCACGAATGACAGCCGGGACCAACGGCTTAACGTGCTTTCTGAGGCACGGAGGGGTCTCGGCAAAAATGGTCACCCATCCACAAACCAACCGCGGCAAGCGTAGCTTAACCTAATCGATCGACCTGTGCGGCTATTATTATTTAGCCACGGGCCTCTCGTGATCGATATCTATACGTGATGAGTATCGATATTTAAACAAGATACCACGAACACAATGAACTCAATGTTCGCGGGTTTGCAATGTCCATTGTACGTGTAATATCATCTCTGGCTGGTAATCCATGCTCCTAAATAATACCTATATCTCCCAATTTCACCACTTTCCAAAATCTATGTAATCATGATTCTTAAACTATGTAATTTCTTTATTCACAAAGCGACTACAACAGGTAACAATCACAGTATATCAGGTTGACATTATAGGTTTCGACCTGGTTATCACCCAAAGCGTAATCGCACAACATGAACAGCAACAACAATATTAATGATAACAACTACAGTA
Source organism: Oligia fasciuncula (assembly GCA_963082905.1). Classification (NCBI taxonomy): domain Eukaryota; kingdom Metazoa; phylum Arthropoda; class Insecta; order Lepidoptera; family Noctuidae; genus Oligia; species Oligia fasciuncula. The sequence goes on from OY720400.1 coordinate 19,827,050, forward strand.
AAAAGTTTAGTTCACAAAATTACAGCTACAAGGTACTTAGGCAGGGAATGTTTAAAAAAAAAAATATTTATTGCTGATTGGGCTCGCTCTTGACCTCGATCACGCCTGATGGAAAGCGATAGATGAGGTCTATGATGGAACGAGCGTGCCCAGAAGATGCCTAAGGCACTGGAACTCCCACGCATCGACGAAACACAGCAGGCTGCTTGACGCCGGACTCCGGTGGGAGGGTGGTCGCAAACCAGGCGGGCATTAGCCTTGCCACCGCAAGGGAAGAATTGGCCAGTCAAATAAGGTGTTGGGTGTGACTGTCCAGGATGCGCCGAGCGCTCGGTTCAGTTGAGCAACTGGCGGAACAAACTGCGCTTCACGAGGAAGCTTCTTTATGCATATGCAAATGCATTTGTAAAAACGAGACCAAATACTCCAGGAAAAGTACAACATTGGCACAAATCTACACGATTTAAATAAAACAGTATTTAAAGCTTTATAATGTTTCAATGTTAAGTAACGTACTATGTGCGTCTCCACTCCCATAACTATCTAGAATTAAATGAAAACACGGTTGCACTTTCCTCAAGTTTGCTGAGCCAACAAAGGGATTGGAAGAGTCCTCCATCGCTCACGGCTGGAGTGTTGACAACTATAATACTATCAATATAACATTGCGCCAGTATTTTTCGAAGGAGTTGGCAGAGGTGTATCGTACACTCACATTTCTCCAGTTATTCTTAGAAAAAGGGGACGATCCTATCGCCATTAACCGGGCACTAATCCAAACGGGCTGCTACTGATCACACTAATATTATAAAAGCGAAAGTTTGTGAGTGTATAAATATGTGTGTGTTTTTTGTTACTTCTTCACGCTCAAACGGCTTTACCAATTTTGATAAAATTTTGTATGGAGATAGCTGACACCCTGGATTAACATATAGGCTTTTTATCCCAATATTCCCATGGGATCGACACTTATGCGGATGAAACTGCAGGGCGCAGCTAGTTGTAATGGTAAAACCCAAAGTTACATTATTATCCCGACCTGGCATGCAATCCAGAACCCCACGCTTAGCGATCACGCTAGCGACCATTAGGCATACTTCTGTCACGGACTACGGAACACCATGTAGGTACCTATATGAAATCCGTTATAGTATCCGCCATATTGTATTTATGACGGCAGGAAATTCGAAATAAATCTTTTAGACCCTCAATAAAATATCCTGTGGATGTATGAAACGATTTGCAGTGACCTTTTTACGGTCAATCTGGCCGACGACGTCTGTTTTGTACATTGATAAATTAAAAAAATGATTTTTCATTGAATATGAACCTTCTTATTGTGTAAATAAATATGAGTAGTTTTGCCCGCAGCTCTGGGCATGCAAATATGGTACACAAGTATAATTATTTATTTATTTATATATACTTTATTGTACACCAAAAATACATAAAGAAAAAAGGAATCTGGGATTGAGGGAATATATGTGTTTTTTTTTAAGTATTGAATATATTGTTTCATTATTCCCTCCTCCTCCTCAAGTCGCTCTCATTACTGAGGGTCGTGATCCTCCCTTAAAAACATCTTTTCCCTGACGTTGTTTCGCCATCTCTGTCTATCCTATCCATTGTTATCTTATCTTTATTATATAATATAATTGCTATTGAGCAATCCTCGAATCCTTAATTCAAAATAGTCTTCTATTGCTTAGGATTCAAAGACTCTTTCTTCAGTGACCAATTTAATATTTTTTCATTTCATCTTAATGCTATTTCTTCGCAATACAAAATACTTCACCGAAGACCTCGTTTCGACGACTCGAAGCACGCGCTAAGAATTTATTCGACATTAAAATGTCTAATTAAATCCTTTGAATATTTTCATGTTCACGTAAATTGAAATACTCGGGATGTTATTGGATGCCTACAACTTCAGATCGGAGGATAAATGGAAGATATTGGTAGAGCCCAGAGGGTTGGGAGCAAGCATATGCAGGGTGAGAAGTTGATAGCCGAGTAGGTGCGGCATGATGAGAGATCACCGAAAATATATATGAAAAATTTCAGGTAGGAGCCCCGTGGCAGACTACCCCGTGGTCAGGAGTCTACTTTAAGATTTCAAAAAAGGGCAAACAATAAAACGATCTTCAGAGCCGTTGATTTTGGTATTTTCGTGTGCGGTCTAACCTATAATGAAATCTGATGAAGAATTGTGGGTGTTCATCGCATTTTTAGTACTATCTCAACTATTTTGGGGTTGACTTTCAGTTAAACCGGCCCCAAATTCAGTACTTACAATAACTCGTTTGTTTCGATTCTCATTAATTGAATCGATTTCCTCCTAGTCGTAATTTTCTTGATGTTGAATTAAAAATAATTGCCATAAATTACATATGAAAACTAACTTCTGCCAGTGACTTCGTTCGCGTGGAAGTCGTAAGACGGAAGCTTATGAAAATGTGAAAAAACTATCAAATTATATAATTGAAACCACTCAGTAACAATGTCACTAGTCTACAAGTTGAGAATAAACCGTTGAACGTGTAACCCAACAGATTTGAGTCGATTGTAAAAGGTCGGTTATGAGCAACACTGGCTGGTGACAGTCTCTCTAGCAGGTCAGAAAGAGTAACCTAGATAAAGTGGACAAGACAGAGATTAAAACAGAAGACCAACTAGCAGGGGATCGAGGAGGGGGGAGGGAGGGGGTTCAGGGGATCAGACCGGAATAAATCGTCGCGTCCATGGTTGTAGCCCGGCTGTCTTCTGAGCCTGTAACCGCAGCTGTCGTACCACGTCACGACAAATGCTATATTATTGCACAATCCTGATGATATTTAAGCTACTTAACCACTAATACGATTACCACTTCTGAAGGCCAATTCCCATAATTAAATCGCAATCTCATCTTATCGACAATCAATGTCAAAGACTTGTCAAAAATATTAGGGATTTTAGAGGTATTTTTGAAAGATTGAGACGGTGATCAGACTGTGGCCGTTCATAAAATTACGAGAACTGACCCTGATAAAGGCTATCCTGCACCATTAAGTCTAACGTAATAAAAACTAAAACTCCTACCATAAATACTTGGTTTATAACAGAGTTTCAAGGCATTGAATCAATACCGGTCTGTACATACATTCACAATGAGAACAATATCACGCGTTATGTCTATATACATTTATACATATAATATGTATATGCTATACCTATTGTTGTAGTAATTCATTAGGCGACGTAACATATAAATTTAATTGGCCTTGTTCAGTAGCTTACGTAAATAGTGTCAATCAATTATTTGATATTTCTTTAGTCCTTTCTTTCTTGATATTGTTCCCTCTTTTACACAAACTTTATTCAACAAACAAAATTCGTGTAATACCGTACATTTTAAAGGAGTATAAATCAAGCATTTGTACTTTTAAAATATTTAAACACCCGTAGAGACTAATGATGAAAGCGTACAGAGCATCGGATCACATTGGTGAACATCCTGTGTCAGAACACAAGCTGCATAATTATAATACTTTGAGCGATTTACTTTGAGCTGCTTTGAGACGGAACCTACAAATAAATCCTGGATGCATCAAAGACGATAAGACGACCGACGACATTATATGAGTAGTATATTTAATATTTAACATAATATACAGGGTTATTGGTAAAACATTAACAACCTCGTAAGAGGTCATTGTACTTATCATTATGAACAACTTTTACTATGGGACCAAACTTGAAATCGCGAAAAAAAAATCGGCTGTTCCTTAAATTTATGATAAATGATTTATGTTCGTATAACTCGTCAAAATGTAGGAAACAGCTGTTTTTTTTTTTTCGCGATTTCAGTTTTGGTTGGGTCAGACAATGTTGGTCACCGACTGCAGCACGAAACATTACAAGTAAGAACAGACAAAACTTTCGCACGATTCTCGCTGTTGTTGCTCATAACGCGTTCAAGGTCAAAGTGGGGTAACTTGCGGACTCGCGCAACGAGGGTTCCGTCCTATTTTGAAGGTATGTAAATAGTTTATCATATTTTTTTTTAAATGTTACTACATTTTTTTTTTTTTACGGGAAGTAGGCTATACATTTTGATTCCCTTGAGAGTATCGAAATATACGTTTATTGCGGCATAAACGGCCATATATTTTTTTAGCGTTAACTTAGAAGTTTGATTTTTTTACAGATTCAAGGAACCGCAGACCTGAGTATATGGTTTTAATTTCAACTCGATACCTCAACGCGTTCCCGAGATAAAGGGTCTTGACAGAGAGCCGGACGGACAATAAAGTGATCCTATAAGTGTTCCGTTTTTTCCTTTTGAGGTACGGAACCCTAAAAATGAGCTGTGTCATAGGCTTCTACTCCGTTCACCTTTTATACCCTGTTTTAGTCCGCACGGTAAAAAAGTCAGCCAGTATATATATAACCCCTAACACACAATAAGATTGACATGCGGAATGAATCTTCCATTCAGACCAGACAGCTGCTATTTATCATGAAAACAAACCAAGTCCATGATTGTGAATAATTAGTACAGCGTTTTAATATTTATGTGTTCAGCTTTTTGAATATCATTGGCATATTTTCCGCATTTTTTACATAATGGTTAGTCATTTACATTGTATGTAAATGACTAAGCGGAGGCTCACAGGCAGTTTCGGAAAACGCAAATAAGAATGTACTTAAGTGTAGGCATGAACGTGTGCTTTTACAGGGTAAACAGTAATCAGCAATCCATCTGTCAAATGTGGTGATTATGGAAATACACATTGTTAAGATACCTACAGCCTACAGCGTGTATCAGAAATGTCTCATTTAGGCGGGTAACACATCTCTGTCACGAAACCATAGCAGCGAAACCGCAGTTGTTCCCCGAAAACTTGTCTGTTGTAAGACTAGCGAAACAGGAAACTACCTGTCCTAGCGGACAGATTCTATCTCTTTCCCACGTGATTTCGCAGATCTGCTCGGAAGCCAGTTACACCTCCCCGCTCAGCGCGAGGATATTTTGTTGCGGTGCCGCGTTTGTTTCGCACGTATCTGTGGCAGTCGACAAATTTATAAAGCGAAACTTATTTTTTTTTATAAAATGGAAGTTGAATTTACGCAAAAACTCGAAAGCGACGACTTTTTGCTCCGACTGCTACAATTCAACTGACTCTCATGATTTATTTATTTTTTTATTTATAAAATAATCACTTACAACCATAGATATCCGGAGATATGCCTTCACTGCATATTTGTTCAAGTTCAAGTGTCGCCACATTTTCCCCGCCTCGGAAACTCCCACAAAAACAAAAGAAATAAAAACGGCACACATTATCAAAAGGGGCGGCTTTTTTCGCACGCACACAAGAAAACAAGCGTAACACTTTTGTGATATCTTATTGCACACATGCTCAAAAGGGGCGGGCACTAGAAAGTATAGATAGAGTCACTGAATGCACACATGCAATTCTAGCATCAGCTAGGGAAGATGGGTTAATAGAAATATTTGATCGATAAAAATATCGATAGAAATCAACTACAAAAAAGAGAAGTGTTTTTTGGTTTTTGATAATTTAGGTGTTAAATTCTTAACCAAAAAATGTAGGCGAATATCAATATATTTTTCCATCACACATTTTGTCTATTGGATAATATGATTATCCATCGGGTCTTGCTCAAACTGGTGAAAATCAATTGATGAGAAAATATTTGTACCGACAAAGTGTCTAAGAGCTTTTGAAACTAGCAACGACTTTGTGAACTTTGAAGTAACTCGAAATTTATTTTTAGGTAGGACAATTTTCTTAATAACCCCCTTCCATCTTCTTACAAATTACTATTACATCCTCAGAGGGATAAACAAGACCATCTCTGTCTTTATGTTTAATAAATCGGTGATGGTGATTTATTTCGGTAGCTAGCAACGCCGATACACAGATATCACACTTCAACTTCTTGACAAGCGCATGTGCCACAAACCCAGCCATGTATGCTATCACCGGTAAATTTGTTTCTGTGATGTCTCGTGTGAGCACATCTATCTCCTCGTCAAATAAAGCTTGTTCATAAAGCTTATTAAGATCATCATCAGGATCAGGATCTTCCCACAGTATATTTTGTGCCGAGGTTCTATTTATTTTATCTATCGCAGACTCACAACACAAAATTGAACTCTCTTCAAGTGACTGGCAGTTTCCGGTGTTAAAATCACGTAGTTCCGATTTGATTATCAGTTTTTTATAAATTGTCATAAATTGACGAGTCGTAGGATTTGTGTTACAACCACCGTAAGCTCGTATGTGGTAAAACATCAATTTAAGGTGGGCTTGAGACAGCTTGTATGCTGGTAAAAATTTTTGCTTTTTTTTTTTTTACAACCCTTATATACAAATTTTGAAGACTTCTTATACAAACTAGAAAGCCTAAAAATCCCGTTTTTCTTCCAGAGGTTATTAATTTAGAGCCATTAGGTAGAATCAAGTAGTTTAGGAAGTTTGGTTTGGGGGAAACCAATTATGTTTACTGCCTGTTGCATCTATCTATTTATTTTTAATCTCTGGATCGTTTGGGAAACTGAAATAAAATGTATTAATTCTTGTAAAATAGGTTTTTAATATAATTTCGTATTTAGAAAAACTAAAAATTATCGATATTCATATCTAAGCGCTACGCATCACTAGTGCATTATTTGACATAGGTCCGTTGCTAGGCAATTTTTTCATGTTATCTCAAAAATATTTCACAACGAAATATTGGTAAAATCCATAAATATTATAATTAGTCCAGTGATTATTTAATTACCGGTGGTAGGACACGCCACTTGTCTTAAGGGTTCTTGTGATCGCTCTATTTTTGCAAATAAGGACGGAACAATTCGGCAGTTTGTAAAAATACGAAATAAAACTACACATTCCGATGCAAACATATGACAACGGTGTTTATCGACGCCACGCCCGTCGCGCATAGCAACACATGGTCAGGTTGATCTTGACCAGGCGACACGCGCCACACCTCCATGCCATATCCCTCGATATCCGTGCTTACAACTATTATTACAGGTACAACTCAATGCAGTAGTGAAGCAAATAATAATAACAACTTATTTCTAAAACTTATTACATAATGTTATCCTTGTGAATGATGTTGCGCGACTCGCGATATAATGTAGTAATGTTTCTTAGCGAAATTTTCCCATCATAATTTTCGCGGCGGAGGTGTGCTCAAGCCCATAAGAGTGTGAACAAATTATCAGCTAGCATACATTTCGGTCGAGTAGGTATTGTTTGAAGTTGTGTATGGGTCAGTTTTTTTTTAAATTACTATTTTGGTTCCAGGGAGAAAGATGTTCAGTCTGATGGTCTATACGACACTTTTAAATATGACCACACATTTCTGATGCTCGCTGTAAAGTAAACGACATGTCGGTGAATTTTAATCCTACTTCCTACCAATATTATAAATGTGAAAGTTTGTGAAGATGTTTGGATGTTTGTTACTCAATCACGCGTAAACCGTTGAACAGATTTGGATGAAAATTGGCACATATATAGACCACTTCCTCGATTAACACATAGGATACTTTTTATCCCGATATCCCCACGGGACCCAAACTTACGCGAGTGAAACCGCGGGGCGCTGCTAGTTTAATTATAATAGCAAGAGTGAGTGGTTTTCGTATATTTGGGCCTGGTGAGTTGTCCAGTTCGTAAAACATGCTACATACCTTTGTCTTAACTTGATCGCTTATGACTATGTTTCTGGCAAATAATCAATTTCTATATTATATTCCGAAATTCCATTAACCTAAATATATGAACAAAGACCGAGAACATACTATAAGTTATATTATTACTAGCAGCGCCCCGCGGTTCCACCCGCATAAGTATCGATCCTGTAGGAATATCGGGATAAAAAGTATCTTATGTGTTAATCCAGGGTGTCAGCTACCTTCACACAAAATTTTATCAAAATTGGTCCAGCCGTTTGAGCGTGAAGAAGTAACAAACATAAACACACACACACACTCACAAACTTTGGCCTTTATAATATTAGTGTGATAGCGAGCTCGTATGTACCAGGATCACACAGCTTCCTTATCTCTCCTCCCCCCCCCTCGCACATTACAGGGACAAGTATTATCAGGATAGATGCAAGTAAATGTAGCAAGAGCCTCCGGCATCGAGGCTCCAGGAACAGAGGTCGAGGTCGTGACCTCGGGTCGGTATGGCTCTTTCAACATGTTGTCATGTTGCTTCGTAAAAGGCACTCATGTTTCGGATTTGTTGAAATTAATTAAATATTACATGTTTTATTTTTATTCTGGCGACCTTGGCGTAAGTTACTGCTGTCTTTCACGCTTGTAAATCTCGAAGGAGTAGACAGAGGTGTACAGTCACGAGAATAAATACCTTACACTTACGCAAGATTAAAAAGCGATTTTCTTCTAAAGTATTGATAGTTTAAGGTGTTGCGAACATAGTATTAGCGAAAAAAAGTCAAATCGTTTATTTCAAATACGAACGTCAACTGTAAGGTACTCGTATGTAAGGTCGTGACTGTACTGTAGGTACATGATTCTAGTTAATGGCTATAGAGCCACTAACCGTGCACAAATCCAGACTTCGAACTGATAATGAGAAATGACGTGGGATCCGTCACGGTATACGAGTCGAGTCGTTTCACATCAAAAAATACGTCTAATAGAAACTCCGACTCCGAATGTGCCCAGTCCAATATTAATTATATTATTACTCTACCACCAGTTAAGCCGTTGATCCCAGCTGTCACTCTTGGATCTTTGAGAGTCGTTACTAGTCGTCACCCCAAAGGCTGACAGCCAGTCTTACCAAGGGGTATCGTATTACCCACTAACTGGGTTGCGGAGGTCAGATAGGCAGTCGCTTCATGTAAAATATTGGTATTCAGCTGCGTTCGGTGAGACTGGAAGCAGACTCCAACGTAGTTGGGGGAAAGGCAGGCAGATGATGATGATACATTTGAACCAGTCATACAGTACAAGATACAATCTTTATTATGTAACATAATTAACGCAAGACCTCATACACCTCAATTAGAGTATCGAGTTAAAAGCATAATACAATGACCAAAACTTATTCTTTTTATTAAACCTATTATTATAAAGAAAATCGTGTTGATCCCAGCATTACATTATGCATTCAAAATTGAGTTTTCTTGCCCTTTTAATAAGATTTAAGTTTCTTTGGCTCAATCGGCGGCGGTCAGTGAGGCAAAATAAATAATTTAAAAAAATACCAATGTCAAAAGTTACAGAAATCGATTCAGTAGTCAATTATGAACAAATTACTTTCACGACTTGCGTTTAATCTGTTCATCTTTTAAACTAAACTACGCTTAGAAACCGAAGCGTAATTTCTCGCCCGTTCTTCTCCATAGGAACCTTCTACGCTTTGAAATGGGCAACTAGCTTCACCTTTCCAACTGACTGACCCCTTGACAATTCAAAAGTGCCTGCAATTGGTTTCGTTGAAATAAGGTAGATTAAAAGTGTCTGGGACTGACTGGATGTGGAAGGCGGAGGACAGGGTGTTGTGGCACAGCCTGGGAGAGGCCTATGTCCAGCAGTGGACTGCGATGGGCGTTGATTGATTGATTGAAATGCTTTGAGCTTAAGTTTTGTTTTACTTTGAATTATGACTGTTACTCTTTAATGCCACATTGAAGTCTGCTTACAAATGATGCAGGCGTCATTTAGGTCAAATATTTAATTATATTCCATTTTGTTTCAGGTAAGGTCAAAGTTGTCGGCTGAAGTAAGACCTATCATATTGAAATTATGATTGGCAGGTATGGTGAGTTTAAGTTGAATTTAAAATTAAACCTAACGATCTGATGTGCATATGATAAAAATTAAAATGATTTCTGTTATCCATGCATGATTATTATCTTCAAATTCCATAATGTGTTCTTTAAAGCTAAGGTTTTAAGTAGTTAATATAAGAATCGTTAAATATTCTTTTATTTGTTTTTTTTTGTTCCAAATAGACGATTATTGTCTATTACTTGACAATAACGAAAAATTTTGATGATCATAAAGATTTTTTTGCCATTTCACTCGTAATTTCTGCAAAGGAAAAACATCCGATATTGAGTTGGCTTTTTAACCGACTTCAAAAAGGAGGAGGTTCTCAATTCGTCGGAACCTTTTTTTTTTTTTTTATTTTTTTTATTTTTTTTTTTTATGTATGTTCCCCGATTACTCGAAGATGGCTGGACCGATTTCAAAAAATATTTTTTTGTTTGAAAGGGTATACTTTCCAGGTGGTCCCATTGTCATCAGGTCAGGATCTGATGATGGGATCCTGGAGAAATCGAAGGAACTCTTCAAATATTATAGGCACACCTATAGCGATTTGGGTATTTTTTATAGTAACTCGTGCATTTGCTCTCGAAAAGCACTATTTGGTGAAGTGGAACTGATGATGAAGACCATAGATGGCCACCGGAACTACTCAATAATAAGTATTTCATGGGTTGCGATTCGATTACATTATTATGGTTGCTAAGCAACTTATGCTCGTCACAATGCGAATGGTGAAATGGAGCTGATGGTGAAATACCAGGAGAACTCTCAACAATGAATTTCCCTGCATCGGGAAAAGCAATATTTTGGTAAAGGCGATGAACAAGTTGACATTAGGCTATTGTAACTTAGATAAATTATAAACAGACCCACTAAAAAGCGGGAAATAAAAACTTTTTAACAAAAAAGAAAAACCGACTTCCAAAAAAAAACACTACAAAGTGAAAAATAACTTTAATTTCGGAAGTCGGTGGCAAAAAACTTAAATACAAATCCAAAGACACCGACTTCCGAAATTAAAGTTATTTTTCACTTTGTAGTGTTTTTTTTTGGAAGTCGGTTTTTCTTTTTTGTTAAAAAGTTTTTATTTTATAGGTACCTACACATACATAATCAGCCGCCCAGTGCGGATTGGTGGATGTCACATGTCTTCGAATTTTTGGTTCTAGGACATGCCGGTTTCCTCACGATGTTTTCCTTCACCGTTTTTTTTATAGGTAATTTCAGATATTTTAATATCTTTTCCGAAAATTATTTTTACTCCCTTTTTGTCTTTCATTGACAAGCAGAAATCTTACGAACATAAGGCTTTAGGATAAAAACTGAATCAAAGTAGTAGTAGTAGAAACGTTCGTAACCAAATCGTCAGTTTACCACAAAACATTAACACTGTAGCACGTATTATTGTTCCGTTTGTCTACTCATGTATTATTGTAGCACAGTAGCTACGGCGTAGACCCTCGTAGCGTGCGCCGTAGCACGTCATTGCCGTAGTCAATGACGCGACAGGTTCTTAGTAGCGAGTAGGAGTGTTCTTAATGTGGTCTAGTAGGTACGACTAAATACAGTATGTATATTTAACCAGTCTTTATTGATGTTGCATAAGTTCGAATGGCGACAGAACGGATCGACTTCTAGACTGGAGAGAGTTTTAGAATCATACATAATGTTTTATGATTTATTCCGGTCTGATCCCCTGAACCCCCCTCGATCTCCTGCTAGTTTGTCTTTTGTTTTAATCTCTGTCTTATCCACTATAGTAATCACCACGTGATGGTAAATACAGCAATTGTTACATCTGTTTTACTTACGTCGTCACGACAAAAGTCAAGGTCGCTTAGCTTGAAAACAGCGTAGGTTAGGGGCACATGATCTAGATAGCTCTATATCTATAAGGTACCCCATTACTAAAGGTAGCCCTGTTATTTATAATACCTGATATGGTGCCGCAGTATGAATAAAACAGTAAATGTTTAACAGCAACAAACAACGAATATTTTGTATATAAGGAAAAATTTACATATTTTTAGTAAAAGGTGAAAGGCATAAATATAGTACTAGAAATATGGACCTATTAGTTTTACCAGGTTTCAGATTGGCTAAAGTAGACTCATCTTTTATGGGGTACTGTTTAAAATGTTATGATAAAATACCTCCCCACATTCTTCAACTGAATGAGACAACATTCAAGTCTTGTATAAAACGCACACTATGCAGTCAGGCATATTATAAGTTAGGGGATTACATTGCTGATAAAAATGCCTGGCTCAATGCTGGTCCTGCTCCACAACCACAACTAATTGATTAACACTTGAAAATACTGTTGGAGCTGCTGATTGTAAGACTATTTTTGCATTGTATAAACTCAATTTCCTTTGTATTCTATAATTGCATAGCACAGATGTGAGTTCTATGTATGTATAATTTACCGGGTAATATGTCTTTCATTGACTTGAATGTGCCCTGGCGGCTGATAGTATGTCATGCTCACTCAAATTTCTCGCTGACAGTGCCGTGTGTGTTGGATCATTTAGCTCCCTTCAAAATGGTTGAGCTGAATGGTGCTGATCTATACGTCATGTTCGTGATCGGGGGCTGGTCATCACTTAGCTGCCTCGGCTTATTTTTAATTATTTTATTTTTGGATTGTTGTTTTGTTACTATTTGCTATACTCTGGACGTTTTTAACGCGTACGTCTTTTTTACATCGTTCTCGCATATAATTATAAATTTAACATTAATGATGTAACTAATATTTTTGTAAAAATATAATTTAAAAGAGCCTGTTCTTCTCCATAGGTACCTACGCTTTGGAAAGGGCAACTAGCTTCATATTTTCTGACTGACAAACTTCTTGACAATTCAAAAGTGCCTGTAATTATGGTTTAATTGAAATAAATGCTTTGAGTTTTGTTTAATTTCCTAGTAGCGGCTATATCGTAGGCATGTAGCTAGTCTCTCGTAGCGATTACGTCGTAGGCATGTCGTTTGTCCCTCGTAGCTACGATCATAAGACCAATGAGCCAATGTTTTTTTTTCATGTAGGTACAATACTATAAGTACTATAATATTTTATATATTCCAGTACCAACATATAAATAAGGTAGAAACCCGGGCAGCTTATTTCATAATAAGAATTACGTGCGAAAGCTGTAGGTGACTCACACAATTAGCTGGCACAGAGCCTCAAAGAGATTCTCTAATTATTTTGTTATATGAACACTGCTAGATTACACGTATAATTATAATCCTTGTAACTTTATACATGTTCAAGGTTTCGTAAAACATATACATGACGGAGAAGGTACGTGCGCCTCGTTATCACGAGCCATATTTTAACTACTGCGGGCGAACTATGTGTAGTGTTGGTTATTGCGCAATAGAAAAACCGTTTGCAGTTCAAATCAGATTATAATTTATGAACAAATTAATCACACTAGCGAATCCCACACTGTAGGTACACGACACAACTAGATACGGAACGCGGGACAGTTTCTGAACACATGTTGTCCGTACGATGTCCTAGGGCCAAGAGCTGCTCCACCTCGCTGCTCGCTCTCCTCGACTCCCACCGAACTCAGGCCAGACTCTGTCAAACGCCACCACATAGCGCTGGCGTCCCGATCAGTCAAACGCATGGACTTATGGTCAAACGAATGACGTATATTCTTTTGCATCCCGCTGGGGGCTATATTAAATCTATTGACCACATTGGTCGATGGAAAAAAAACGACGATCGTTTAAACAGTGAACTTCTACCCAGCAGGTCAGCAGCTCAACGGATGTTAAAAAAACGTTCAAATTCAAATTCATTGTTCAAATTCAATTTGTCATTTAAATAATCGTCAACAGAATAATACACCTTGTTATTTAACAATTGAATAATAATACTATAATTGAAAGAGTACACCTACCAAATACTTTGTCGTCAATTACCTATTTAAATGTTTAAGTGTATATCTTTTGTTGGAGATCCTAAAAATAAATAAACAATTTGAACAGATTTCTTTTAAATTCGTTAATGTTAATACTTGAGATAACTTGTCCTGGTAACTTATTATATAGTTTCTGAGCCATTACATAAAAACTGTTGCTATAATATTGTGTTTTTGTTGCTAACGTTTACTTTCTACAAATCTATATGAATTCATGGTTGGTTTTATAAAAATACAGGCTTCATAAATATAGAGTGACATTAACGTTAATATTTTTAGCCATGAAAATGTGGCTTGCATGATTCCGTTTGTTTTATTTTACAAATCGCTCGGATACCTTTTTTCTGTGCTATTTAAGTACTTCTTGTATCTTAGGGGCATTTCCCCAGAATATGAGGCCATACCGCAGAGCCGAGGCGACATAGCCATGATAAGCTGCGAGTAAGGTGGTCTTATTCGCAATTTTACCCAGCATATAAAGAGCATATGAAAATGTACTAAGCTTTCCACAAACACTTTCAATTTGAGTCCTCCATGTCATGTCATTGTCAATATATAGTCCAACAAATTTTGTAACACTAGCTTCAAGTATTTCATTCCCTCTTTAGTTTATTTGAAACTCTGATTGTTCTTTGTGTCTAATTTTAAAATTCATAACTTTAGTTTTGTTTAGATTTAGTTTAAGGTTATTAGCATTTTACCAGTCGATGATATGAATAAGAATTTTGTCTACATGCTCTTCTGTTTATTTTATAGTGCCAGTATCGTAAATAACAGTGCTGTCAATCATTGTAACGAACGATGAATCCAACTCGTAACCTCTCCATCCTTCAACATTTCCACAGGTGCACGATTGATCGTCAATCCTTCTTGTCTTTTCGCGACTTTTTTATTATACTAGCTGCGCCCCGCGGTTTCACCCGCCTAAATGTCGATCCCGTAAGAATATCGGGATAAAAAGTAGCCTATATATTAATCCAGGGTGTCAGCTACCTCCATACAAAATTTTATCAAAATTGGTCCAGCCGTTTCAGCGTGAAGAAGTAACAAACATATAAACAGACACACACACACTCACAAACTTTCGCTTTTTTAATATTAGTGTGATATGTTTTATGTTGGAGTCGGCTTCCAGTTTAACCAGATACAGCTGTATATCAGTATTGTACACACACATCCCAGGAACTAGGTAACACGGTACCCCTTAGTAACTGATTGATATGAACTCTTACTAAAACAATACATATTACAAGATCAACCCTACTAAAATTGTTATCAATCAATGCAAAAATCTGTTACAAAAACGTAAATAAAGTATTACTTCAGCACGGAATAAGAATACAAACGAAGAAATGTCGAGCGAAAATAATGTGATCGAGTAATGTTCACCTCAATCACGAATGAACGTGTTTGTGTTACGATCCGTGATAGTGACTTAATATGCCTTTCTGCGGCAATTGTATATCTTTGGGTCCTAGGTTCTATTTCATGATCGACTTTGTTAGAGAGAGACAAAAATAAATAATTAGCCCGACCTGTCTCACTGCAGGGCAAAGGACTCCCTTTTCTTTTCCCACTCAACTCGATCCTGAGACAATATCATCTGCCAGCCTTTTCCCAACTATGTTGGGGTCGGCTTCCAGTCTAACCGGATGCAGCTGAATATTTTACATGGAGCGACTGCCTATCTGACCTCCACAACCCAGTTACTGGGTAATACGATACCCCTTGGTAAGACTGGTTGTCAGAATTTCGGGCTTGTGGCTACCGGGGCGTGTGGTCAAAGATCCACGAATGACAGCCGGGACGTTGGTCCCGGCTGTCATTCGTGGATCTTTGGACCTCTCCGTGCCTCGGAAAGCACGTTAAGCCGTTGGGCTTAACGTGCTTTCCGAGGCACGGAGAGGTCTCGGTATCTAAAGATGGTCACCCATACACAGACCAACTTCGGCAAGCGTAGCTTAACCTGATCGATCGACCTGTGCGGCTGTTACTGTGACATGAGAATGGTTTATATACCTAAATGTTTAACAAAATGCTCATTCATCAAATCATTATGCCTAGTTATTTTCAATTTAAACAGCTGCGACTTGAATTTATTTACAAAGTACAGACACATCTGTCTTGTCTGAGGTAATTCATACCTACTGCAAAACAGTGAATTTAAATTTTTTCATGAGAATTTAATTAATCGCCGAAATGGTCATCTCATCTGTCCACAGACCATTTTTGTCACTATGTCATTAATTACTAATGTATAGCATGGCATGACAATATGGGCCAATTTAATATAACCGTCAAGTTCGTCTCACCATCTACGTCTCAAGAGATATTTGATTTTAATATGTAATAAGCGACATAGAAAGAACTCTTTGAAGAACGGCTTAGAGTGAAATGTCGTTTAAAATCCTTTTGAGAAATATTTTCTTCAAACATGTACCTCCTCCTCTCTTTAAGTTGGGTTAAAATGGCTATTATTTTGACGTACTCAAGGCTAAGAGGCAATCATGGGCTGACGTCAGAAGATTGAGTGATTACTTGTTACTTTGGCATTCTTTTGGGAATAAAGACGGGTCTAATTTTGGGGAAGAAAAAATTGGCTTTCTGACGTCGTTTAAGGCTCTAAGACGTGTTGTTAAGCAACGTTTTGTGATTATCTTAAGAAATATTGTTAAAAGTAACACTCTTGTTTATTCGTCAGTATTGTTTGAGTTGGATTTCAGAGTATTTTCAAAGGGTCCTGAGAAATTATGTTAAGGCATTTCACAAACACAGTGCCGGTCGAAGTGCTGATGCTGGGGAGGTCTATGCCCAGCAGTGGACGTCGCCGATGATGATGCTGCTTCTGGAAAAATACCGATTATAGTTTTAAACGAAACTGAGTGCAATGGTTTTTACCTGGTTATTTGTTTAGCTCTATTTCATTGGTATTAGGAGCACGAAAGAGACCGTTTGCAGTCGTGTGTCCTTCTGCTTAAATTCAATTGTGCAATTTAGTTCACCTAAATAAGAACCTGCTTTACTGCACGTAGCTTGTTAGTCAATTGTTACTAACATTACGCGTCTGTATGTCGGTGAGTTGTCTTGAAAATCTATATAGGTATAGTAAACACACAGTGTTTTAAATTCGGCTATAAGACTAGGGACCGACCAAAGAAACGATGGATGGACTGTGGGAAAAATGTTATGGCGAGAAAGGAGGTGACTACCCGAGATGACGACTAAGGGACTACTCACACTTATTCAGCTCTGTTCCGCTTTTGTCCGTAGAAAACAACGATTTTGTACGAGATGCGCATCCATTCAGCCGCGGAAAGATGAACGGACTCCATACAAAATCTATGGACAAAAGCTTCCTTACTTGTGAACAAAGCATATTACAGTATTTCGGAGTTCATAACAGACAAAAATCTAATGACAGAATGTTGACATGCTCATAAACTATATCTATTGTTGTCCTTGACATTAAGATAATATATTGACATCTGTATATTGACATAATTAGTATTGTATTTTTTGACATCTGTATTGTTTAATGACATAGTCTTATTATTAGTTTTCATTTTATTTTGTATTTTTTTTTTTTGACATTGGATTTTTGGCTAGGACAATTTATTGACATCTGTATATTGACATCATTAATATTGTATTTTTGACATCTGTATATTGACATCATTAGTATTGTATTTTTTGACATCTGTATTGTTTACTGACATAGTCATATTATTAGTTTTCATTTTATTTTGTATTTTTTTTTCTGTTTTTTGACATTGTTTTCAATTGCTACTTATTTATTATTAATTAATTTGTCAAAATGTGTCATTCTTTATACTTAAGACTCTCTCTCTCTCTCTCTTCTTCTTTTGACTTATGACTTATGACAGAGCTGTTAATGAATGAAGTGTGAGTAGTCCCTAATAGAAAAGTATGGGAGAAGAAGACATGTTGCGCCGACCATACATAAATTGGGATAAGGGATGGGGAATGATGATGAATGAAAAAAGTGAAACTGTGTTTTCGATGGCGGTGGTCAACCCACCGCCATGCCATCGAAAACACAGTTTCACTTTTTTTAAGGTTCCATAACTCAAAAGGAAAAAACGGAACCCTTATAGGATTACATTGTTGTCCGCCTGTCTGTCTGTCAAGATCCTTTATCTCGGGAACGCGTGGAGGTATCGAGTTAAAATGAAAACCATATACTCAGGTCTACAGTCCCTTGAAGCTCTGAAAAAATCAAACTTCTAAGTTAACGTAAAAAAGATACCTACTGCGGTCGTTTATGCCGCTAAAAACGTATATTTCGACACTCTAAGGGGAATCAAAATTTATAGGGTACTTTCCGTTGACCTAGAATCATGAAATTTGGCAAGAAGCAAGGTCATGTAGCACAAGTAAAGGGAAAAATCCGTTATGCTCTCAAACAAACAAAAAGTATCTTGATTGTATGATTTTTCAAATTACCGAGGTGTAACCGAAGGATTTCTTTAAAGTAAAGAGCGAATTTATCGTTAATCCTTTCCACAACCACGAAAAGAAAGACGTCGTCGTGTATCTTTAACTCTCGGATGTTTTTACAAAAGATTGACTCGATTCGATCGTATTTCCTTTGACGGCTCACGAAGGGTGGCACACGCGAAGAGGATCGTATTTCTCGCCATTCCCCTGGGTCCCTGGCGCTCAATTGAATTGTTGTTATTTAATTCTGATCGCGTGCTCGCAGTCGCGCGGTGAGGGGCCCGTCGTATATTTTTATAGATGTATTATCTTTTCTAAATTTCGATTTGTGTCGATGATGGAGTGTGTAATGATGTTACGCCCAAATGAATGAAAAAACAACGATTTTTCATTTAATAGCCGAATTCTTGCATCACGCTATGACTTTTAGGACCCGAGCAAAAAGAAAAAAAGTCAGAAAGATCGCTAAGCGAAAACGAAGTGACAGCGCGGGCAGATAATGCGATGCGATGCGACGGGGGTCGAGGAACAAGAAATTTCACGCGGACGAAGTCGCGCGCAGAAGCTAGTAAATAAATAAAGATACAGCTTATTAATTTGAACAGGTCGAGGGTTTTCTTCCTGTAGCAGGCAACATAAGATTATATTGTGAAGAAGAGGACAAATTACAACAATAATATACGAGTATTACCTATGTCCACTTCCAAGTCCTCAGTTCAAGTCCAACATTTGGTTATCAAAGCCAATACTGAAAATACTGGTATTTGGCTGCATCCAGATAGACTGGAAGTCGACCCCAGCATAAACATTTGGGAAAAGGCTAGGTATATGATGATATAAGGCTTATGCTTGCAGTGTTAACCTTTTTAAAATAAAGCAACTATCACTTATGTTTTTTCTTAGTGCTCTTCTTATAAGTATAATCTACACTCTCAGGAATAAAAAAAACTCATCCAATTTATTCCCAAATGATGAAATTACTACAGTCTCCATGATATTCTCACTATAACGACCACACTAAACAAGCTCTACATAGACACGAGTATAAACTCTCTTCGATGTGACTCTACAAGCTCTACAGGAGCAGGTGCGCGAACTAACGAGCTCTCGTGACAGTCTCTACGTAGAGCTGTAGAGCTGTAGAGCCGTAGAGCGGTGGAGCGGTAGAGCGGCACTCTACGTGTTTGTGCCACCACTTTATGCCTAAGTGTCGGTTTCCGTAAATGTCTGTCGGCGTTTTTTTAACTCTTTGATTCTGATGAGTTTTGTGAAGTATTCTGAAGAAAAAGCACCCGTGAAATAATTAACTTCTTTAAGTACATATTATTAACTAGCTAGTGCCTTTTTTTTTCGGATTCGAAATCATCAAATGACCCCTCCCGCTCTGGGTGGAGCGGAAGGGAGTGTCAGACTCTTCCTGACTAAAACCCACCCGTGTTCCTTCCTTAGCCCTTTATGTTCCGGGCCAGCGGTAACCCTTTCGGACAATCCCGCTGACCCGGACAATCCCGTTGATCCGGACAATCCCGCTGACCCGGACAATCCCGCTGACCCGGACAATCCCGCTGACCCGGACAATCCCGCTGACCCGGACTAGTTACCTACTGCCTACGACTTTGTTCGCGTAAAAGTCGTAAGATACACATTAAACTAAAATAACAGTCACATTTTTATAACAACTCCGTCAGCCCCCGACCTACCGCGTCACATCGCATCGCCCGCCCGCTCTAATATTTCGTTTTCGCTTAACGTTATTTTTGATTATTTTTGCTGAGTGCCCAAGGGTCGTGACGTGATGTTATGATTGAAGTCGCTTTTCGTATCTGGCTTGTTCGCGCATTGTTCTTCTATACTACGCAACGGATTTTGGTGCGGTTTTCACTATCATTTAGAGAGATTTCCAGAAGTTTTTTATGTACGGTCAGCAACAAAAGTCGATTAACACTTCAGTTTTTTTAATCTCAGTTTTTGAGCAAAATATTTGTTCACCTACTCTAAGGGCTGATTCTACCAAAGTCAGATATTTTTTATCTGTGGAATAAAATTGACGTCGGACAGTTCTAGAATGGAGAAACTGTCAAAAATTCAAAATTTATTCTCAGGTTATGACAGAATTTATTCTAGGTATATACATTTGGTGGAATTGGCCCTTCATGTATTTATTTAACAAGATAGCTTCTGATTACAACAATTTCGGAGAAACTTTAAAATTATTTCCTCATGTTTCCTTAATAAGTTTTTATTACTGGGTAAGTGATCCCTTAGACTAACTTAGTAAGTACCTACGTAATTAATTACGTAGGTACTTTAGTGTAGTACATGCCAAGTTTTGATCTCCGTGTATGCCTTTCTACGTAATTATATTTATTATACTCAGAACAGTCTTCTCCCTGTTTTTTGAGTCTAATACCTAATGTGGTGTACATTAAGTATTAGACTAATCCATTGGGGAATATAATCATGAGGTTATGCTATTAATTACCTCTTTCAAAAAAGGCAAACAGCCATTTATATAAAACTTATGTACTGAATGTACGAAGGTACGCCATTTTGTGAAATGACAATATGGCATTGTACTGTGCCGCGACCGCCAAACAAACCAACAAATAAACAATTTATTATAATGTTACATTAGAAAATACATACTCCAACTACATCTCAAAACAATCCCCATCGTATCTCCATACAATAAGGTCTAATACAGAATGACACGCCATCCAGATTGTATGAAGCAATTTTTTGTATAGGCTTTAACTGGCCGTATTCTTTGTTATTTTGATGTAAAAAAGTATTTTATGTTCTCCAGCCTGCTACGTTCTGCCAGCTGGAAAATGAGTTCAGTTTTTGAATTTATAAAGCCTATTTTTGCACGTTTTGATCGTCGAAAGTAATTTTACAACAAATTGACATAGACGTGGATTGGCCTTTTGAATAATCGTTTTGCCCTAGCATTGTGAGATTATCTGTAAGTAGGTACATTAAATTGTTCTTCACTATATGTTTTTCAATTGAAATCGTTAATCATTATTTTAATATACTTAGGCTTCATTAATTGTTGCAATCTCCTCATTTCCGACAGAAATTGAAGATTTATTCCGGTCTGATCCCCTGAACCCCCCTCCCTCCACCCCCCCCCCCTCCTCGATCCCCTGCTAGTTCGTCTTCGGTTTTAATCTCTGTCTTATCCACTTTATCTAGGTCAAAATGGAGGATAAGACAAACGAAACGTCTGGGGCGAGTAATATGAATTACTTACATAAAATATCTTAGGTAATATTTCTTACTAGAATCGTCACACTTGAGTTACGTATTGCTAATTTGTTTTACTTAGTTTCGTCTGGTCACTCTTCTCTACTCTTGGCACATGGATTGGTGATCATTGGTGATATTAGGTAGTTGGTTTTATCATATATAAGATCGTACGCTGCTGATGGGTACAATTCCCGGGTCGGCCAAAGTGTTATTGGCTTATTCCATCTGGGATTTCTCAGTAGCAGCCCGGAGTCTGGATGTGTGCCCGGTTGATGGCAATAGGTTCGCCCACTGAGACATGGGTCTTAAACATAACTGGCGAAATGTGGGTGCCACAACCCAGTCAGTACCTAAAGTATATAGTTTTATGCTTTTAACTCAATACTCTAATTGGGGTGTTTGAGGTGTTGCGTTAATTTTATGTTACATACTGTAGATTGTACCTTGTACATCCAACGGGTTCCTGCGGCCTTGACAACAACAACAATTAGCAACAATTTATAATTTTGCTGACCCACTGCTAATACAACACCTATAATGACCTATTATAGGAAGAAGTTCTTTTTTATTTATTGGTATCACGAGTTACTTTACCTCGAACCACTTTTTTCGTTACTGTGTAGGTAATTTATTAATTTGGACTTTTGGACTTAGGTCCTTAGTTTTGTCGACTCTTTATTTTTTCATTGATCTGTACTGTGAGCAGTTTGTGGCGTCCTCTTGCCGCACGAGATAATGACAAAGTCAACCGTATTATTTATTGTCCAGCTGTCCTTGAAGATTTTGAGTTCTGCTATAATTAATTCCCACAGTCGGCAACAAAGGTCACTGATACTTTCGGAATTTTGTTTCATTAATAATAATACATTTTTAACCTATTTCAGTATTGTTATCAATATAATAAATCTGTTCAAAACCTATTTCATTTTCATTTGTGGTCGAATATTCTATAAATTGATATATTGGTTATTAATTTAACCTTGTGAAAAGACTTAACGAAGCCGAGAGTCACTTCTGTAGACATCATTGTGATATGTTTTGTACTGGACTATACCTGGGAACCTTTTGGAGACCCCCACAACTCCTGTACCACTGCATGCACCCTTAAGCACAATATTTTGCGTGCGTTACATGGCGCGCTGCCGACGTTAAACATTGATTAAGTATATAAACTAAGTATATAATGTGTATTTGAACACCGTACTCAAATACACGAACTGAACTTTGTCGACGGCTGCAGTTACTTCTGCCGCTGAAGCCTGCCGACTAACAATAAAAGTCGTTGTCTAGCAATAATTTTTGCTCAATGTTACCTATACCTTTTTTTATTTTTGGTTGTCGGGGGGAATTCTTCAAAAGGCACCCGACCTTCGGGGAGTGTGGGATTTTACCTCACTAAAACCACCCCGGTGATCACCATCAGCACATAGGGGTGGTCCCGGTTCCTCTTAAAATACCAATTCCGGAACCCCCCCGTGCAACGCCTGTAAGGCACATCCTTGGGGAGACTGTAAAGGGGCTCCCCTGAGTCAATGTTATACCTACCTAGTAATAATCTACGCATTCTGTAAATCAAATTTGATGTTCAGAATGCGTATTTATACGGCTACCTATATGTGATGGGTATCTTTACACCCTGGCACCCTTTTTTAACCAATCATAATAATTAAAACGAGAGCAAGGCCGGCTACTGCACCTATGTATGTCATTATTTGGCAATGATTCAAGCCCCAAGCGTGAGGTAAATAATGCATGAAGTAATGAATTAAACTGTTTTTGCATAACACAATGCAAACCAATTAGAATAATGCATGGGTCACTGCGGACATTTGGTAGTTTAACCGTTATTAAACAAATATTGGGTTCGGTTTGGTATCTGTTTACATTAAATACTAGAATCTATAAAATAATAGTAGGTACAGTCACGAGCACTAATATGTCAATACTTGGCAACTTTCAATTGCGATTTTGTTCACGAAATAACGAAGGCAACGTTGAAATACGACACTTTACATATACCTATTGGTTAGAAAATACTATGTTCCTACTAATATAAAATTTCATTCAAAAATAAAGGAGAAAATCGACTTTGAATAAAGCCAAGTGTATACATACTTTTGCTCGTGACTGTACAATGTACTTATTCAATGCGAAATGAGAAGATGATGATGATGAAGGGAGCAGTGGTGGCCCAGTGGTATCGGCCCTGACTTACGAGTTATGGTCGTGAGTTCGAACCCAGGCAGGCGCTTTACTTTGTATATTTAATTTTATTCACCACTGCTCTCAAAACAGAGAAGGAAAACAATGTGAGGAAATCGGCATGTCCTAGAACCAAACTATTCGAAGACATGTGACATCCACCAACCCGCACTGGGCCCGCGTGGTGGATTATGGCCCACTCTCTCTCGCAGAGAGGAGGCCTGTGTGACCTGTGGAACATTATAGGCTGATTATGCACACACAAGGAAAGATCCAAGGTGTAAGGAAGCTGCGTGCGATCAGCTTGCAAAGACTAATTTGATAATTTCGATAATAATTTGATCATTATCCACCCAAAAAAAGGACTAATTCGAAAATTCCTCTATGTTACGTAGTGTGTGTTTTACAATAAAGTAACAAGAAAATTATTTGTGAATTATATCAAAACCCATTGGTAGTTTATTTTTTGCACGAAAATGTAGAATACCTACCAAGCAAACTCAATACCTATTTTTTACTTACATGTGGGTACCTATTACCTACTTACCAAAAAAATACTTGTTATATTTTTTGTCAAAAAGGAAAGATACACTGTTATATTTTTTGTCAAAAAGGTGTCTGCTTAAACCAACCTTAAGCGCCGAAGCCCTCAGAAAATTATTATTTCATGAACGGAAGCAGGGTGTGGACTATGTGCCATGAGCAAAGGGTAAATTTTTGTAAGAGGTGCTTAAGGAGTATCTGTAATATAAACGTACAACAACAACTCACAACATACAACTCGATACCTACCGCTTTCCCTTTGAAAAATGGCACAGTCAGTATCTATAGACAAATAATATAATCATATTACGGATATCTACTCCGGCTTACCTCTTACAAAAATTGACCCTTCGCTACTGCTACACTCACTATTTTATCATCGATAGACTGACCACTACATTACCTCGATTATCGGACTTGTTTTTATCATGGAAAGATGTGTGTGTTGCAATCGTTCTTGTCAATTAGGAGGCGGATCGAAAGATAAGATCGTTGTATATCTTTTTCCGCTAATTCATTACAGTGTTGTCGCCATACAAATAATGTTTTTACTACTGCCACCATTCAAATAACATGTAATTCATTCCTGGACGCCGACTTATTTTATTCCAAATCGCCGTACAAAATGGGTGATGTCCTTTGAGCTCAACTCAGCACTCAATGACTCGACAAACAATACCAAAGAAAGGACATTTTGGGTAGGCAGCATACAGTACTCAAACTGCAAGACAATCGTTAAAACAATATGAGAAAGAAAAAAAATAGTGATCAACAGATGATACCTACTCCTCACATTCACAAAGAATATGTAAGTAGTTCCCATCTATTGGACTTGTCAAAACAAATCATGTGCGCCCAAACTCGAGGGATCAGCTCCAAGATACCAAATTATATTTTTGTCATCCGAACTACATAAACACACAAAGTCTCATTTCGATACGAAAAATACAAGTAACTTAAAATTGACTTCTAAGATTTTATTACATTATTTGTTAGTTACAAGTGAAGCTAAAAAAGCGTGTTAAAATTAAAGTAATATAAAAAATACTTTACCAAAATTCATGTCATTTGGTGTATAATATTCATTTTACCGATCCTTCGTAATATCGATATTAATATATTAACCTACGTTCGCTCTACAGCAAACGCTTTGAAACAAAGAAACTAAGTTAATTTGAACTACGTACCTACCCATATTAATGCATACCTAATTATAGTTTAGTAAACAAACTAAAAATATTAGATTTAAGAAAACTTATAACAACTTTTAAAACAAAGATCATCCAATATCGAATTGTTTAATATATATTGGATGATTTTTGTTTTAAAAGTAGTAAGTTTCAATAAAACTTGCCAATATTCCACAGCTGTCTGGGAAGTTAGTAGTACAATCAAACAAAGAGATAAGTCAACAAGCAGCTACTTGCAACTACTGCTACTACTCAGCGCTTTTTCTAAAATTAATTTATGAAAACAAATAAAACGTAATTATAAACATGGCAATACATACAGAGACACACAGGGTTTTAGCGTTTGTTAATCTAATAGCCGACGAAAAATGTCAACGCCCCCTGCGTTGAATAATGATACTAGAGCAAATGATCTTTTTCGATACAATCTTGGTTTATACATATTTTTTTAGAATAACGTTTCTTTTGTTTCCTTTTTTTTTCTGTTGTCATGAAAAAACATGTGTCTTTTATTACGGGTGAATACTGGCTCCTGCAACACGGTTATAACTAGCGCAAGCGTCAGAGAATTCTATCATTATTGTACAGACGCCAGCACATGAAGTTACTACAATCTGTCAAATATCTTTAATAGATTTTCAACTTTATCGCTAAAGGTAAGGTGTAGAAATACTTGCACGTTATAAAGTTAAAATTAAATATAATTTAAATATATTTTTCTTCCCTGTGTTATCGTGATGCTGAGACGTGTACGTGGACGCCACGATAATATCATCACGCTAGAAATTAAAAAAGCGTACAGTGCATTTAAAAAAAAAAACATAATATAATATCCACTCAAAACTTCTGCATACCTACCTCACACTACCCGACACATGACCGCTAAACACACCTTATATAAAAACTTTTTAACAAAAAAAAACCGACTTCCAAAAAAACACTACAAAGTGAAAAATAACTTTTATTTCGGAAGTCGGTGTCTTTGGATCTGTATTTTAGTTTTTTGCCACCGACTTCAGAAATAAAAGTTATTTTTCACTTTGTAGTGTTTTTTTGGAAGTCGGTTTTTTTTTTGTTAAAAAGTTTTTATTTCTTGCTTTTTAGTGTGTCTGTTTATAATGTATCTAAGTTACAATAGCCTAATGCCAACTTGCTCATCGCCTTTTACAAAATATTGCTTTTCCCGATGCAGGGACGTTAATTGTTGAAGAGTTCTCCTGGTATTCCACCATCAGCTCCATTTCACCATTCGCATTGTGACGAGCATAACTTGCTTAGCAACCATATTAAAGTAAGTAATCGAATCGCAAACCGGGAAATACTTATTATTGAGTAGTTCCGGTGGCCATCTGTGGTCTTCATCATCGGTTCCACTTCACCAAATGATGCTTTCCGAGAGCAAATGCACGAGTTACTATAAAAAATACCCAAATCGCTATAGGTGTGCCTATAATACTTGAAGAGTTCCTTCGATTTCTCTAAGATCCCATCATCAGATCCTGACCTGATGACAATGGGACCACCTGGAAAGTATACTCTTTCAAACAAAAAAATAATTTTTGAAATCGGTCTAGCCGTCTCCGAGTAATCGGGGAACATACATAAAAAAAAAAAAATAAAAAAAAAAAAAAAGGTTCCGACGAATTGAGAACCTCCTCCTTTTTGAAGTCGGTTAAAAACCACAAAAACGTTAACAATTCTGCACCATCCACCGCATATACACATACACAAGCCATTGCCACAAGATGCAAAACAAATCTCGTTACAAAAACTGAAAGCCCTAACAAGGGACGGTATTCATAATTCAGTCTCACCGGGCGGCGGCGGCAGCTGGGACTCGGAGAAAGAAAATCGAGTAAAACTCTCGGAACACACACGTAACATGCAAAATTAAGGCTTTAAGCCATGCATGCCATATTTCTAGAAATGCCAAAATATTTGCAAAGTTGTAAAAGTTTGTAGGTTTGTGTGTTTGTAACTAAATCGTATTATCAAAGTCAAATCGTTTATTTCAAATAGGCCCATAAAAGGCACTTTTGAACGTCAAAAAATACAATAAAATAGAAATGATTCTAGTCGCCCCTTCCAAAAGGTAGTTTTCGTATGGAGAAGAATGCGCAAGAAACTCCACCGTTACTCTTTTATAATGTTTTACAGGTTTTGTATACCTACATTCATTATACCGAAAGGCACAGAAGAGGCTACAGTACACATTTGCATCTAATTGTAATAAGAAATTAATTACAAGCTGGCAGGGACATCGGTGCGCAACCTGTCATTACCAAAGATTCAGTAGGTACAGTCAACAAAAGAGATAAGTATGCAGGATCGTTGGATATAGTTGAAGTTTAGTAAGAAACCGGTGGATGTTCTCGAATAAAATTTAATTTTATTAATATAAAACAAACAGCTCATTTATCAAATTAAATTTCAGTTGACAACTTCCATCGGTTTTTCTTACTAAACTTTAACTATATCCGACGATCCTGCATAGGTATCACTTTTGTTGACTGTACATGATTCTGGGCCCCTGCGTTAAATTTTTTCCTCGGTTATTAAAAAATAATTAGCTGCGTCATACAAAAGTGCAATATCTACGCGGTCAAAATGTATGGAACAGCTAATTTATTTTTCACACCACCTGCTCGAAAATGTCAAATTATATATCAAGCAACCTTAACCTAAAGTGAGTCATTAGTGGCCGGGGGCACAGCCGGTCAATAATGTTGTACTGGATTTCATTATGACCCGCTGGTCAATAATGTGATTTGAATTTGGAATCTCACATGCTCAGCTAAATTGGCAGTATAGTACTAACAAACACCCTTTGGTGCCAGAAAGAGGAAAGCTATTCTCGATACCCTTACTACGCGTGGATGAATGTAAAGTATTGCAGTAGCTTGATGTGCTGACGTCTAACGCTCTGTGTAAAAATCCTTTTAAAAATATTATTAATGTACAGAAGTAAATAAAAATAAGTCAAACAACAAAACAGTGACTAATGAATTAGTGATAGTGTTATCTTCTCTTACTGTGGACAAACTGTGAAGATAAGATCAAAATTAACAATAACAAAAACATTAAAAAATAAGTGGAAAACAAGTGAAGTATCACCTAAAACAGTGAATGTAAAAGCTGTTTCCAAAATACAAACAGCATAAAGTGAATAAAACAGTGTAAAAACTATAAGTTATAAAATAAAAACAAAGTGACCGGTGGTAATTGACAGTGCAAAAAATTCTTAACACATGAGTCATTTCAACCGTCCTTGTCAGTTCAAATATTGCACCTAATCAATGACATACCCAATTTCGACCTTTAAATGTATGTTCATATGGTCCGGTGGCATTAGACTTGTCACTTCGTCACTACACTAGTGATCGCAGGTTCGAACCCCAGCAAAGACCTGTCTCTTTTTGTGAATTCTAAAATTATAAATTCTCATTAAAATTAACGAACAGACCTCGCTTCGGATTACCTCAAGAATTCAACAACAGGGGGCGCCACCACAGCTACAAGTAAACATGGATTCCGGCAGCAATAACAACATTACCTATCGTAAACCGTGCAGATCAAGCTCACTGACAGACCTTAATAAAAATGTGACAAAAGACAGCGAAAAAACTATACTTGACACAACAATGATGAGTATCCCCGATAGCTTCCATGATACAATTGACGACGTTCGTGAGTTAACTGAAGAAAACAAAATCCTTAAGAATCAATTATTGAGTGCACATAAAGAAATCGAAAATTTAAATGCCGAAAACTTTCGCCTCAAAACCGATCTACAAAATATGATTAAGACTGTCAATACATTTAAGAAAATATGCTCGACTCCTGATAAAAAAAGTGCAACTCCGACACGCAAAAACAAAACTTTGCATCATATAAACTCACCAAATAACATGATCAAGGAACACGAAATACATCCACTTACTCTTAAGTGCACGACGAATAAACATAACAAGGAGACGCAAACCATTAGTACGTATAGTCTGACTCAGACACCACACAAAGAGAAAGAGATCCCAACCCCTACAACACCAAAAAACGTCGTATCGCACCCAACGCAAAAGAATAAACTATGTATCCTGAGCTCTAGCAAAATCAAGGGATCCGCGACTTTAGTTGAGGACGTTTTTTCAAAATACTTTCACTACTGTCATTACGTTATGCCCAGTTGCAACATAATGGGGCTCATAAGCGGTATCGAGCAAAAATTAAAGGGATTTACCTTAAATGACTACTGCCTACTTTTCATAGGAGAAGATGATATTAATACATGTGATAACAATTTTATAAACGTAATAAATATGTTAAATGAATGTCTCCGAAAAGTAACACACACAAATATAGTGATCTGTCTACCCACATACAAAACAGGATCACTAATATACAATTTCAAAGTTGAAATGTTTAATAACCTGCTTCATTTAGACAATCAAACTCATAAGTACGCATATATATTCGACAGCAATCGTGACCTAACACATGAGATGTTCTCCTACACTACTGGCAGAATTAATAGAAGCGGAATGAAGAACATATATGACAATATTATGTGTAACATTTTGATTGATCTAAAATTATATTGTCATATGAATCAACAGCAAAATAGCAACAATACACAGGAAAGTGTTTTTAATAGTACAAATCCAAATCTAGAGGACAATTCCAACTTTTTTCGTGTACAATAATATATATATCCTACATCAAAATATTGCTGGACTCATAAACAAGGCTGATACCCTTAATATTTACTTAGAAGAACTCGAAAATAACAGAAAACGGATAGATGCTGTGTGCATAACTGAACATTTTATGACACCAGAACAGGAAGAACTGCTAAACATATCCAACTACAGCCTAGCAGTGAGTTTTTCTAGAGGATGTAGAAGAGGTGGTGCATGCATTTTAACTAGGATTGGCCATAAATATAAAGTGTTAAACATAAGTAATTATTCTCTAAAAAACGTAATTGAATGCTGCGCGATAGAATTTACAGAACACAACATTATTATTGTATGCTTATATAGGGTGCCCCAATCAAACTTAGATAAATTTCACGACAACTTGAACAAAATATTATATTTTTACCGACTTCAAAAAAAAGGAGGTTATCAATTCGATACGTATGTATGTAATATTATTGGAATTGCATTATATTAACATATGATGATCTATTAGGGCTTCCAAACAAATATACAAAATTTCATAGACGTATGTATGTATGTATGTATGTATGTATGTATGTAGTATGTATGTATGTTTGTCCACGCATATCTCCGGAACTATTAATCGGATCGTGACATTTTTTTTTTATTGGCTTACATTTTCTTCAACTTAGGGAACAGTGCAAGTTTCATCAAGATCGATTCAGTAATTTTCAAGATATGGACTAATACGTGTAAGTGTGACGGCCTGGCTTATTGATAAGAGCTACGGGTGTAGTGTCAAAGGGAAAACATCTCAAAACCTTGGTCAAATACTAGTGCAAAAACTAAAAATTACGAAATAAAAAGTAATTTAAAAAAATTAAACCGACTTCAAAAAGAAATTAACTCAAAATTATGAAATAACTTTAATTTCGGAAGTCGGTGGCATAAAACTAAAATACAGATCCCAAGACACCGACTTCCGAAATTAAAGTTATTTCATAATTTTGAGTTAATTTCTTTTTGAAGTCGGTTTAATTTTTTTAAATTACTTTTTTATATGTTTAAAACTTAGCAAAAAGGTTATTTTATGTGGTGATTTTAATATTAACATTTTGAAAAGAAATATACATACTTTGAACTTTGAAAATACACTGTTAAGCTATAACTTAAAATTGCAATTTTCTCAACCCACTAGGCTAAGCAGTGGGACATGTTTAGATAATATTGCACATAATGTAAAGGGCTGTAAAGGAGAAATTATAGAACTTGGCTTGTCTGATCATACTGCACAACTCCTGAAATGTCCAGTTAAGAAAACATGCGCTATAAAGCGCTGGCGAGTAAAAAGACGAAATTATTGTCATGAAAATATAGAAAAATTTAAAAACTGCATAAAAAATCTCACATTTTCAGACATTTATAACGCCAGTGACGTAAACGAGGCCTACAATAACTTTCTAGACATATTTCGATGCTTTTACAATCTCTGTTTCCCTTGTGAAATGCGAACAATATCAATTACCAAAAAAGCAAAATGGATCTCTAAAGGGATAAGAAAATGTAGTAAAAAGAAACGGCAACTGCTGTGGCAATATAGAGCTAATCCTACATCAAAAAATAAAAATACATTCAAAATCTACTCTGCTAGATTAAAGAAAATTATATCATTGACGCAAAAATCACAAAACAACTATTACATTAAAACCTCCAAAAATAAATCGAAAGCAGCTTGGACAGTCATTAATAATTCTAAAAGCTTCTTCCCTAAAGAGCCAATAACAGAAATACGAACAGGCTCAAAACAAATTACAAACCCAATAGAAATAGCCGAGTCTTTTAACAATTTTTACGTTGACCAAGTTATTGAACCTAAAAAGAAGGCATTGCCAATTCCTGATGTCTCGAACACCTCTAGTTCTTTATTTATGGAACCAACTATACCGCAAGACATAGTTTATCATATAAAATCACTTAGAAATACAAATAGTGTTGGCTGTGACGGAATTTCCACTAAAGTTATAAAAGAAGTGGCTCAATACATAGCTCCACACCTCAGTCACATCATGAACATGAGCATATCAAATGGAATTTTTCCCGAATCACTAAAAACTTCCATAATTATACCATTGCACAAAAAACAGGATAAGCAATCTATGGCAAACTATAGACCTATTGCTTTGATACCTGTCTTCTCAAAAATATTCGAGAAAGTTATTTATAAATCCCTATATACATACCTGGAGAAATCAAATATACTAGTCAAGGAACAAAAGGGATTTCGTAAACAGAAGACAATTAACATGGCCATACATGATCTTCTTCTTCCTATTGTAACAAATGTGGACAAAAGAAATCCTGTTTGTGCTATCTATATGGATCTAACCAAAGCTTTTGATTATGTAGATTACGAAATTTTGTTAAGCAAACTTGAAAAATATGGTATCAGGGGAAATATACTTAAATTGTTAGAATCCTATTTGAAAAATAGAAAACAATATGTAGAAATAACACAAATTTGCACAAACATAGGTTGCGAGAAAAAATATCGATCCAAATGTAGGACAGTAAAGTACGGCGTGCCTCAGGGCAGCGTGCTAGGAGCTCCACTCTTCTTGCTGTACATTAATGACCTTCCCCGACACATAAAACATCCTACGGTACTTTTTGCTGACGACAGCACAGTAGTAATTAAATGCGACGATCCTATGACATATGAAAATGAAATAAATACGACATTAAATACAATTATATCATGGTTTGACAAAAATAATCTCATTATAAATCTAGAAAAAACTAAAATTATGCATTTCCACCAGAGAGTTCCGAATAAAATCCCTGACATTAATTATTTAGGGACTCAAATTGACTCAACTGATGTCACCAAATTCCTTGGGATCATAATAGATAAAAATTTGACCTGGCGATCCCAGACAGACGAAATTTGTAAAAAAAATTGTAAATTCGCTTATGTACTTTACAAACTATCAAAGACTGTCAGCCATGACTCGTTACTAATGGCATATCACGGCTATGTTGCCTCAACACTTAGGTATGGCATAATGTATTGGGGTAACTCAGTCGACAGAGAATTTGTATTTAGAGCTCAAAAAAAGTGTATACGATCTATGTGTGGCCTAAATAGCACCGACAGCTGCCAACCGTACTTTAAAAGCCTGAATATTCTTACTTTACCATCGTTGTATATCTACGAAACTAACATATTTGTGAAAACACACATCTCGCAATACAAAGTAGCTTCCAAAAGCTATTATAGACAGCTACGGGACAAAAATAAGTTAGAGCTCGAAATAACACATGGCAGAACAGCCCTAATGAATAAAAGTACGTTCTGTATGGCCACAAAAATATATAACAAGCTGCCCGAAACGATGAAGTCACTAAATCTCGACAAATTCAAGAGAGTACTTATGAAAATCCTAATAGATAAATGCTATTACTCAATAAAGGACTATTTCGATGACAGATCTATACTTTCTCCTCCAGATAATTAACATTGGGTCAATCTTAAAATGTATATTTGCTTGACGATTTTGAATTTTATTTGACATTAGCATTATTATGACATTTAACTTAATATATTTGACATTTATCGAAATTAATTCTATTTTCAATTTGTATTGTTATGCATGCTATTAATATTGATTTTATTACTAATGTGAAAGTTTAGATAATTTTACACAAGTCTACAACTTCATGATTATATATAAAAAATTCGACAATGTCGATTTAATATATTTGTACGCCTCTGGGCAAAACATAGAGGATCTACCTACCTGTAACATCTCGCACACTATTGTAATTTGACCTATGTTTACAAATAAAGCATTCTGATTCTGATTCTGATTCTGATTCTGATGATATTCTCGATTTCCTACAAAATCATAACGACTGCTTCTTCATATCGTTGCCATGTTTTCGAAGACATAATATTGTAAGAATAATTAGATAACTACGAACCATTTTTTAAAAGGAATGGAATAACATTAAAACTGGCATTATTAATAACAAATACCGTACCGCGCCGTAATACCGTAATAGTAATTGGCTGTAACATTAGTTAATTTATTTTAAGTAAACTGCGCAAAGATTGCTGTGGATTTTGTGAATAAATAAATAAATAATAAAACCTATCTATACTACAGTCGATTTATCACATTTTATCAAAAATACTCTATTTTCACGAGCGTCTCCAATGACGTTCTAAATTCAAAATGCATACAGCCAATCATCCAAAACCATTCTACCAGCCCTGTATAAATCTTAGTTTACACAAACGCCACTTCCATGAGAGTGATATCAATAGACACACACGACAAAACCGTAGAAGAGACTTTTTTTTTGAAAATCGAATTGTTCGTGTCTTGGCTTGACTTATTGGTAGACGCAATGAAGGCGCGAATTTTTGGCATTTAAACTTTAAATTTATCAACAAAGTATTATAAAATGTCGAGTGATGAAAGTGATTGTACTCCTGAATTCATTACAACCGAAGCTAATAATATTTCCAATGATTTACTGCCGGAAAAGTCAAAGGAAACTTATATAAAAGCCTACGACAATTTCCAAAAATGGAAAAGTACGAAAGGCGTCAAGTCCATTTCGGAACCAGTTCTATTTTGTTTTTCGTACTATGGCTATTATTTTCTCACAGTAGGTGTAAAAAGTAGAGTATCCTCCTCTGGGCTAAAGGTGTCTTTGCCTTGGGCTAGCTTGAATCCCTCGCTGCATTCAGGATTCTTGTATTAACTCCCTCGCTTCGCTCGTGAGTTAAATCCCGAATCCTTCATTGCGCTCGAGATTCAACATGACGCCCGTAACATTAGACACCACTTTAGCCCCTCGGTGCATAATCTACTATTTTAATAACCGTCGGAAAATGTTTATTTACCCTAGAATTACGGGCTGAATGACATGGTTACAGTTTGTACATCGACGTCCCTGACACCTTCTATAAGTCGGATTCACAAGAGCCTGTCTACGGAAGAGAAACTTATGAAATTGTTCTAATTTGTGACACTGATTTTTCAGCGCGTATTAGAAAGTGTGCTAGAATAAGGATCTGTATCTTCTAGAACTTAGTAGTTTATATTGACAGTAGGCAAGGAATTTTTCGTTACGAAATACGTTTCGATTTCGATTCGAATTGAAATTGATCTTCTATTGGATTTGTTATCTGCATACGTAACTATTTGGGTGAAAGTCAGATCACCAAGAATTTTTAGATTCTTGATTGAATTGAGACCTAAATTTTGTTGTATTTACTACTACTGACAGGATACCGGAAGACGTAGCTTTGGAAGGCCTCCCACAATGTGGACCGATGATCTTGTGGGAAGCACAGAACCGGTGTAAGTGGCGGTGCTTGGGGGAGGCCTATGTCCAGCAGTGGACGTAGTCTATCGACTGAAATGATAATGATGATAATTTGTTGTATCTCTTTCTAAAGGAGACCATATTGGACCGTGAACTGAATGAACTGAAAATGAAAACTCCTCAATAGTTTTAGAACACAGGGAAGTATGACTGGCTACAGAAAAACCCAAGAGATGTAACAAATACATTGTATATAAATAAATCTTTAATAAAAAAAAAAACATGATGTCCTGTAATAGAAGAAGTCACCTACTCAACAGAACTAATTTGAATGTATCCAAATTAAATTATACTAATTTAAAAAGCACGAAACTAAGCACGAAT
Source organism: Oligia fasciuncula (assembly GCA_963082905.1). Taxonomy (NCBI): domain Eukaryota; kingdom Metazoa; phylum Arthropoda; class Insecta; order Lepidoptera; family Noctuidae; genus Oligia; species Oligia fasciuncula. The sequence continues at coordinate 19,862,841 of OY720400.1, forward strand.
CTCTGTCAGTTTTGATGACTAAACCAAAAATACTTTTTATAAAGTAGCAGTCATTCTATTCATAAGGGAAAATTAAAAGGTTTCATTCGGGTCGAGTTGCGAGCACAGGTAGAAAAACTAATAGCTAACGTTAAAAAAATACAAACAGTACCGAATTTGTATATTGTTGGCGTTTTTAAACATGAGCGTGTTGGCAGTTAATTGCTCAGGCTGATACTGTTAATGCATTATGTTAATTGTAGCACGTTGGCAACCCTGCACGACACCCACGTCAGACTAGGGGTGTCAATCATCTTTTAAGTCTGTTAGGCGTTCCTTTTTATTAAATTATCAAATTTCTTGTTCCCCCGAACCACCCCGTTGCATCGCATCTCTTGCCCGTGCGTACTTCGTTTCCGTTTTGAGTTCTGCTCTTTGCTCAGTTCCTGAGGGTCCTAGCGTGATGTTAAATAGCCTTCCTTAAGAATTAGGCTATCAAATTCAAAAATAATGTTTCAAATCTGAATGGAAGTTTCAGAGATTAGCGCGTTCAAACAAATTCTTCAGCTTTATTATTTGTATATAGATTTCTAACTTATCTCTAACTTATATATTTAGGTGTATTATAATAAACTTCTTCCACCTACAGGTACGTATATTTTTAGAACTCCTAAAGTAATATTACGCATAGATAAACACAGTCACAGATCTGAAAGACATTTAGAAAAATAGTTCAAAGAAAATTCTGTCGGAATAGTTTTATATACTATTTCAACTACAGAATCTTCCTAAGCTCCTTTTATGGAACATGTTCAACATGCATGAATTTCAAAAGTAGAACTGGAGAATTTTCGGTCCCGATATTGTGTGACAGCCCTATTAAAACCGCATCCACATTTTGCTGCAGCGGGCCTCGCCAAATGCACTCCGTTATGTAAGCCGTCGTAAGTGGCTTTCCCCGATATCCTACAGCGCTGCAAAGCGCTATAAGCTGGATTTATTATAGACCACGTTGTTCTTACACGTCGATGTTTGGGTAGCACGAATTTTAAAGATAACAGAGAATTATCGGCAAACTGGAATAAGCTTCTATAAAGTTCGGTTTCAAAATCTTTGATGTTCAATCTTGATAGGTATCTTTGATGTTCCATTTAACTTGAACTTAGTTAATGATGCAAGTTACTTTTTGCCACTGGTTATGAAGGTTGATGTAGTCCTTCATAGAATAAATTATTTTAAGCAGGACCAGGTAGGTCAAGCGTTGTAGCGGTCGAGCATCGAGACTCATCTGTGAGAAAAACACGTTAAGCCGATCTTATTTATGTTAAAAGTTGCGGACGTGCTGATTCGAGACTAACCATCCAAACTTCCAGAAAGTTCTTCACATTATACTTAGTGTGTTTTTAAGATATTTAAGTTAGATGTGTGCATCCATCATTTACTGTTAGCTATGCGATCATGCAATGCATGCATGCGATGCAATCATTTTGGTTGAACGGTGTTTCCATAAAATAATCGTCATCAGCCTAGCCTCTTCCCAACTATGTTGCGGTTGGCTTCCAGTCTAGCTGGATGTAGTTGAATACCAGTATTTTACACGAAGCGACTGCCTATCTGACCTCCACAACCCAGTTACTGGATTACACTTTCGGGCTTCTGACTAGTCGTAACGATTAGAAGCGACTGCCTTTTTTTTTTTTTTTTTACGTGGAGAAATGCTCATGCGTTCTGCACTACCACGGGGAGATATTGCAGTTATGTGGGACTCTAACCCACTAAAACTCCACGGTGTCCTCCTCTGCCGCTTATGGCGGGAACACGGGCACGCGTTAGCACTCATCCGTGAACCCGCCGCGGCGGTCCGTCACCGGACACTCCTCCGGGGAGTACTCCCCATCAGCGGCGCACCAGAACATAGTCTGACCTCCACAACACAGTTACTGGATAATACTTTCGGGCTTCTTACTAGTCGTAACGATTAAAGGTCTACAAATGACACCCGCGACCAACCTGCGACCAACCCGGGACCTGCGTCTGATCGTGCTTCCTGAGGCATGGAGGTGTCTCGATATGTATTGTATGATCACCCATCTACGAACCGACCGCAGCAAGCGTAGCTTAACGTTCGCTCGACCCGTGCGGCTGTTATAATTTACCTACGAGCCATAAAATAATAACTACATTAACCGTAGTTTTTGTCGGAAAGCAGAAGCAAATTAATAGTTTTAGAATTTCGGCTTTCAGTCGACTCCTCCGACATGAAGGAGTCGACCCAAAGCCGTAATTCTAAAACCTTAGCAGGTAGGTATCGTTATTATCCAAAGCTGTGTGTTACAGCTGTGTTGAGAAGATATAGCCACAGGTACCTGACTTAGGCTATCTCCTCTAGGAAAGCAAGATTATTTGATCTTTGTACGTTCTTAGATTTCTATATTTTCTTCTAAAATGTAAATGTGTCTCGAATGAACGAGGTATTCAGCTGCTGAATTGAATTACATCTTAATGTTTCCGTTTCGTTTCCATTTACCTTACAACATTTTATTTTTAGTAAATTTTTGTATACCTACTTATTTGTAGCACGTTTTTTCGATATCTTTAGATAATTGTTTTATGCCAATTTCGAAGTACCTTTACTTTATATCGGACAGTTACAAGAAAAATCCTACTAAAATATAATGAGAATTGATAAAGAAAACGTAACAATTGAATCGTTCAGCTGTAGGGCTCCAATTTAACGCCGCATCCTTAGTTTTAGTACCTACTTATCTTTTTTTTAATTCCTTTTCGAGAAACGAAAGAATAGTAATTTTCATTTAAGACCCTGGTTTATATAAAGAATTAAAGATAATAGTCCTCCAGACCGAATCTTGGCCGTGGCAGCCAATCTCAACGGAGACTATAGCCGGCGCGGGAGATATTATGGTACACAAGTGTGTACGCAAACACAGGCGCACTCTCTCTTCACTGACTCTCATAGTCCGACGGGACGGCACGCAGTCTGACACGACCGGAGAGAGATCAGGCGCAGGACCAACGGCATAGCGTGCTTAAACAAGATAATGAGAGAGAGAGTGAAGAAACAATGGTGGATGATAGTGGCGCCCGAGTGGGACTCGAAGGGTTTAACTGATCCTCTTATAACTTATTGACCTTCTAATGATGTACGCTTTTTTTAATTAATAAACTCTTATAAAGTAAAACTGTGACCAACCGATACATACAAGTTGATCGCAGCTGCTTGGTTACTTGTAGGACACCAAAATAAGAATTAATTCAGGTTCACAATGGGGCGCATTCATTATAAATTAAGAGTATTCAATTATATTTTTAGCAAAGTAAAATGGCATATATTTGAGGTTCCAAATACATCGACTCAAAGGTGAGAGGTATTGGCGTCCAAGTGGGACTCAGGCTTCAGTGGAAAATGTTTCAGTTACCCATTTACTAACCCGACATGAGTAGGTATATTATATTAGAAAACGAACCTACAGTAAAAGTGTTACCACAGGTTAAGGTACTTTTTGTCCGGAAACTCGGATGGGCAGCCACGTTATACCTATCTACTGGATATTTTTTTTTTCTAGATATAAATATTTAGTTGTAATGAGACAAAAAGATTACATGTTAAAGTCTAATTTAAAACTACACATACTCATCTAAATCATTAACAAAACAGTAAATTTACAGCCTCATCGATTGTATGTCACGCCTACACAATAATGAAGGGATTTTCAGATTAACGTGGCTTCAAAGCGCTTCATGCTTGATGTTCAACTTTGTGGCCATGTCACAGCATGTTTTAGCGCCATGTCAAGCTGTCTAGCTCGCTAAGCTTTATAATATCAGAGCGCAGTTCTATTGTGTACCTGTGTGGGAGAGACAACTAATGTATCATGTTCATGGTCTAAGTATGTAGTTTTACGGTGTAGTGTGCATTTTATGGAATTATACATTTTACAGGCTATAAACCTAGTTTGGGTGCCAGGAGATAATTCCTAATGCACTTTATATTGTCTCATATTACTATACTTGTAACATTGTAATCATTTTACTGGAAATAAACTATTATTATTATTATATTATATTCGTTTTTAGGGTTCCGTACCAAAATGGTAAAACGGAACCCTTATGGTGAGACTAAGTGTGTCTGTCTGTCATAGCTGAATATCTCAAGATCAACTTGAAATTTGGAATAGTTTTAGATGATGTTTTTTGCCCAACTATTTTGCAAATAAGAAAGAAATTAAAATATATGTATATATTTTGCAACAGAGACTGAAAGGGGGGTCTGAAAAATTCGAAGTGGGGCTACTAGGGCATGTGGGGTATCATATGAAAGAGCGCAGTTTGCACATTCTCAAACATTTTTTCTTTTTTTAGGAGAAAAATCTGAAATAATTCAATGTGATAGAAGTTTATGGAAAGATTACAGAAAAAATAAAACTATGTCTCTAAATAGCACACTTTTTCAGAAATCATCAACAAATATTACACTAGTTACATACAATAGTTACATAAAACTGAAATATTCTACACCGCAGTGCGCAGTGTTAAAATTCTCTAGCGAATATAGGCCTCGCCGATGAAAATTTAAAAACATATGATGGCACGGAACGCTCGGTGCGCGAGTCCGACTCGCTCTTGCCCGGTTTTTTCCTTACTACTTCCTTATGACATTTGCCTTTTTAAGGCTCATCATCACCATTTCAGCCAAAGACGTCCACTGCCGAATATAATCCTCCCCCATGCATCGCCACTTCGACTGGTTCTGTGCTTTTCGCATCGGTTCACCTGGAAGCCTTCCAATGCTACGTTTTCTGGTACGCGGTCGTCACTCTAGAACCATTCGGCCCCATCGGTCATCTGGTCTGCGAGCAACGTGCCCTGCCCACTACCACTTAAGTTTAGCAGTGTCCGTTTCCTTGGTTCTCCTACAATCTCTTCATTTCTGATTCGATCACGTAGGGAAACTCCAAACATAGCCCTTGAGATAAACTATGATCAGGAGTTAAATAATTTAAAATAAGATACAAATATTTTCTCTTGCTTTCTTACGACCTACAAAACTTTATTAATTAAAATATAAAGTTATATTATTTGTGTTATTTTAAATCCTCCGCATTTTAATAATCCGCATAAAGATGTCCATGATAAGTGAGTTCTGCAAAGTGGACGATAAAATGGAGGCCAGACGGATAACCCGCCAGATTAATTCTACCTTTAATCTTATCGCGAAAAGACCTTTTTGAAACTAAATAGAAAGAGAAACGATAACAAAGTCTTTCAGGCCCTGCGTGCAATGTATTCTAATACAGAGAATTTACGAGCATCGTCCATCACCCTAAGGCACTCTCAGATTCCTTCACATTTTTTATTCTATAGAATCAGTGCAAATACCAATAAAAATGGCATTTTCAACTTCATGTGTAAGCATTTTAATATCTAAATAATGCTCATACACAGATGCCTTTACTTACAACGCCACTTATTTTCCCAAACACGTTATACCTACGTAAGTGCATCGATGCATAAAGTCAATAAATGGAATGGCTGAACGAATACCTCTATGGCATAGAGCTATATAGCATTATGCATAGTCTATGCAATCGAACGCAATCGAACGCCCCACAGTAACACTACCAATGAAGTCGCAATATTGCGCGTTTGTGAATAAATCGATTGGGCAAGTAGAGCGGTGCGATTTTATCGATGCAAACGGGTTTATCGACGGAAGGGTATTACGACTTTATTTAATCGATGCTTTAGTGCCATCTGCGGCGCATTCTTTCGCATATATAGCAGATATGCGTTCTATAGAAGCCTATAATGCTTTAAGTATAGACTTCTACGAAAACAACTTGTGAATTGAGCAGACCTTTACGATCGGTGTCAGACTGCGGCAGTTTTTGCGTTGTAAGTTGCTGACGATCAGTTAGCGACGGTATGCGGCCGACTTAGGTAAAATATACAGCAATGACCTTTATGTACTTTTTAATTAAATCCTATAATTTAAAATAAATAGCCGCTTAACAAACTCACCTTAACAAGATTTTGACTTACAAGTATTAAGTTTCCAACCTTTTGAAATCTGATGAAGAGATTAACTGCTTATTTTACAATATTAGTCCGTTGCTAACTTGTAGTAACAAGCTTGGAAAACGCCCGATGATTTAACTTTCTAGTTTAGAAGGTCAAAGAAGTGCCGATATTTGGGACGGCTCAATTAATTTTAATTTAATATCGTGTTACTATTTTGTAGGAGAGGCAGTTTAGGCTCTGTTGTGTGCTCATAATAGGGATGAAGATTAATATTAGAAATGTTCGAACAAATAATGTCGTTGTGATTTCACGGAAGGCGAAGTAAAATCAATGGTTTGGAGAAGCTACACGCTTTAAAAGTTTTTGATGGAGATTATTCCCGTCCTTGTCGCGCGGCACTAACAAATGTATGGCGCTGTTATGAAGTTACATAGTCGTGACGTCACTGCTATGGTAGTGCTGTCTTTGTCTAGCAGTTATTTTAAAACGTTTATAGCTTGGGATTTTTTTAAGCTTTTAGACTTCTTGTGGTATTTGCAAAGAAATATTTTTTTGAGTTTAAAATAAAAAAAATGTAGGGAAATTAGAGGGATTTTTGACAGATTGAGACTGAGATCAGATTGTGAACCATAGAAACATAAAAAACAGCTTTGAATGTTCTTAAAATTACGAGAATTGCCCGGAGAGCAAGTTCACCTAGTCGTGTCTTTTGTGGTGCGAGTTCTGACTCATCATCTGGAGACCTTTATGAAGGAGGTATTTTGACTGACGGGTGTCCTGGTTCGCCGTTTTCGCGAAAGTCAACATGACAGCACGACTCGACGTAATACGGCGCCAACTTTGCGTATGTATTAGTCAACAGTATACATTTTTATGTAGTTTATACAATGTATTCTTTGTACCTATTGATTTATTATATATCTTTGTATTATTTGTACCTATTTATTGTATTTTTTTTGGCCCTATTTGCCTGAAATAAATGAAATATATTAATAAATATGACCGCCCGGCCCTCCTTCATCCGAGTAGGCTCCATTACCCTGTTCGACTAATTCCTGCTCCGGGGGGTTTAAACTGAAAATACGATTAAAACAACTTCAAAATGAACACGCTAGCTTCACGGCAACGTTAGACAGTTATAAGTACGTTAAAAGAGATTCTATTATGCCCCGTCACGTCGCTCGTAACGATTATACCGAGACACGGTTACCGGTTACGTGTCACTCTAATGTAGGCTTATCACGTTAGCTTGAGAATTTTCCATAATCTTTCAAGCGAAGTTGTTATTCTAATTTATAATCGCCTTTTGAAGAGTTAATCTTATGTTTGCCACCTATCTATGAAATTAGGTAATTTTGATTCAAAGTCAGTCGGTGATTTGAAAATCGCTTACTGACCTTGAATCCAAATTACCTGTGTTCAGAGATCAAACGAATAGGGTAAGTGCTGTTGTAGGTATATAGAATATTATTTTTAGTATATGCGAAACCCGAAACACGTGTCTAGTATTTTTATGTAAAAAATCTGTGTACCTACAAAATTTCAAAACTGTGTCATGAAAAATCACAAAGTTATAAGCTTGTTAAGTTACCTGTTTGTCCCTACAAAAACATACACGCCGCGCCGGCGCGCCGTCTTGCGTTCATTGATAATAGTACCTAGGTACCTAACCGTTCGGCGCGGAGATTGGATAACCTAGTTAGTCGCTCGGTGTCCAACTTTTAACCTTTTAAATATTTTCGGGACAAAATTTATCATGGGGTAAAAATGATTGGAATCGATTCAGTTACTTATTCTGAACAAACTTTATTCAGGTTTCGCATATACTAAAAATAACGTTGTATAGGTCGCCGCCCACTATAAGCTTAATTAGCCATTCAGTTAACTGCCTAGCCTTTTAACTAAACGGCTTATTTTAATACAGTGATGGAACTCAAATCATAATTAAACATACATTAATGCATCAAAAAAATCTTCAAATACACCTCTTGATTGTCTTTAAAAGCAGTTTATCCCTTCATTAACAATTTTAATTATAATTAATAATATGCCATTAAATTTTTAATGCCAAACTGCATTCAGTGATGGATTATATTTATTATTAAATGTTTTTGTAAATAGCATAATTTCTTCATATTTTACAATAAATTACCAGTGTTGTGTCATCCCGCTTCTCTTTCTTTTCTATGCAGTCCGACAGTGACCGCGCTTTAGGTCATGTAAGCCCCTTAAATAAAGCCATCTCTCTAACCCCGTAGGGTTTCTAAGTTATCATTACTTATCTTATCAAATCCCTATCGCCCTAGAGACCTCTTGGAACATTATGGTTAAATCTACGTCTATCTGTCATGTAATCTAAATAGTTACGTTTCACAGACGTACCAACTCACCCAGGGATCGACTAATGTTAATTAAGTTTTAAATCTTAACTCGTGGCTGTCACATAATATAATTAAACAGAGGGGTAATTCTCGTAATTTTAATTTTAATCATACGTAATCAGTATGTTAAAACGTCAAACAGGTTTATGACAGCTGCGTGCGCAGATTTCTATAGGCCGGCGGCGGCGCTTGAGTCATTGCCCCGAATGTTACCACTTTATAGATTTATGTTATAGGTAGTGTATGTATTGTGTACCTACTTATTTTATTTTTTATTTCTTATTGTGTTATTTATATCTTCTGTCGCTGAAAATCAGCGCTGGGGCTCTGTGTCGCATAGGGTAGTAGCATTATGCTGAGCGATGGCCGTTTTGCGTGGATTTGACGCATATTTTCCCTCAACTTGTTAGTTTTTGAGTTTGTGTTCTTTTACTGGGTCTTGTTTACCGCAATGGCGGCAATAATCGTATTTTCTTTCTTTATTTTAACTTTCCTTAAGACAATCTTATTATCGATTTAAGAAAATGAAAACAAATTCCAACAGTTTATCGATGCAGTTTACACTTTTTTTTTTATTTATTGGCTTTCTTAGAGAAAGTTGTGCTTTATTGCCAGCCTGTTTAGAGTATTTTGCTTTGAGTATGCGCGCCATTTTTGTAGATGCGCTAAGGTAGCCTGCGATATTACTTTTTTCTTATGTTTTTTGCAATGTGCAGGTCAGTAATAGGTTTTATGTTGATCAAAATATGATTCACGACCACGACAAATATGTCTTTACACAATTGTAATCATTAAAATCATAACATTTGAATTTCGCGGAAATACTTAGATATTAGTTCCATTCAGTAATTTATTTGATGTCGGTGCAACATGTATTTTTCTTCCATTCTTCTCTTGTAGTCGTCATCTCGTCTCTCTGTCTAAAAAACAGTCGTATCTCAGTGTGCGCACAGCCTTATTCGATTAATTTAATGATCTGAAAACAAAACTTATTTTAGAAGTAAAGAAAGATGATTATTCAATTAAAAGTTGGTTCTTTAATGAAAATATTAATGCCAATATTTAATTAAAAGTATTTAAGTACTTGAAACGTACCAGCTTAAGACATTTTTAACTCTTAAATAGCCGAGAACTTTAGGATTAGGTCTCATAATAGGCGATTAGTAGCAATTAAGTATGGCGATAAAAATAGCCTTTATTTAATTATTTTCACAACTTTAGCTGAATTATGTGCATGCAAATTTATGGCGAAAAGTGTCATTGCACTATTATATACCTATCAGAATCTCTTGTACTGCATATCTATAGGTAGGTACTGCAAATAAATAACTTTGAGTTTTTTCGAATTTCACTCTGACAATACATGCAGTTACCTATATTTTCAAGTGATTTTAAATTGTGAACTGCCTGTTATGGCAGAATAGATAAACAGATAAACCATTTATTCAGTGCACACAAAAGACACTGCACAACACATAAAAGCACAATTAAATGATAACAAATAACATGAAAATACATATAAAAACAAGATGCCAACATAAAAAAATAACTATACGTAAAGAAATGAAGTGTCATTATGACATAATTTAAATCAAAATAACAAATATAAAAAGTGCGGTTTGCATTTTAAGGTTGCACCAAATGAGAGTCCACCTCAGTATAATAATATGTCAGGCAAATATACCTGACGCTGATATTCTGCTGGACCCCTGCAGTGACATACGGACGTCGAGCTGGTGTTGTGACAAAGTGATGTTCGGAGTGAAATTATGTAAGGGTATACTTAAGCTGGATGAGAGTTGCCGAAAATCGAGTTGAATGACAATAGGAGAGGTGTGTGCAATAGGAGAGGCCTATGTCCAGCAGTGGGCTGCTATAGGCTGATGATGATACTTAAGTAATGTACAGTAAGTTTTGCAAGCTTTTTTTTTTGAATCAATGACTCTTCTTCAACATGCACCTCATAAAGTCCTACAGCGATAAAATAAACTTTAGTTAGGTAAATAACTAACATTCCACCTTGAAAACCTCAACGGTATAATAGAGCTATTTCAATCACCCGACTATTTGCAATCTTTATTAAAGTTTCCAGTTGTAATTTAGCAGCAGACGAAGGCTACATTTCTGTCGGTACCTACAGTTAGTGCCAGGCTCGCAGTGGCACTGCTTGAAGGTTGGTCTAAACGTAGTTTAGATATACACAAGAATATGAGGAATATGTTGGGGTAACTATGAACTTTGTCGATGTTGACAACTATTTAGATAAAGTTTTGAATTGGTCACTTGAACTGCACGCGTTGCATGAACACCATAGGGTTTTGTTGACGGGAGAATAGACCAAATTATAGATTGTAGAAATATTTCTACTGTGTAAAGCATGGCGGTTCTTGAGCAGCTAAAGAACAATAAGAAGACGGAATAACGGCAGAGGCATAAAGCGAGCGAGGTTCCAGTCCTAAAAGAGCTAGCGAGTTTCTTTTAACTCCGTCATCCAAGAGGGCACAACACCCAAGGCGTGGAGCAGAGGTGCGGTGGTTCTGTTCTTCAAAAAACGATGACAAATCCTGCTGAAGACAAATCTCACTTCTGAGCCACGTATACAAACTATTCTCAAGTGTCCATTGTTTTCCAGGAGTGGAAAAGTGAGTTGATTGATTGATTCAAAAAAATAAGACTAAGCTTCCCGCTAACCGCTGTATCTTCGACCTCAGTCACAGTCCCTAAAAAGTCTAATGACTAAAGTTTCTCGAAAGTTCTCGGCTCAACGACTCGACATTAAAATCTTAAATCAAAATATAATTCATACTGGATTACTCAATTCTCTATTCTATTTTCCAGGATATCAGTTTCCGGTCTAAGCCAAGTCGACAGAAAACCACTATCCTTCCCTAAAAAATAGCACTGGTATATCACGGGCTCTCTTATGTGCTTGTGTGTGATCGTCTCTGTTCCTCTTCATCTGCTTAGCCTTTTTCCAACTATGTTAGGGTCAGCTTCCAGTCTAACTGGATGCAGCTGAATACCAGTATTTTACATGGAGCGACTACCTATCTGACCTCCACAACGCAATTACTGGGTAATACGATACCCCTTGATAAGACTGGTTGTCAGACTTTGGGGCTTCTGACTACCAGTAACGATTGTCAAAGATCCACGACTGACAGCCAGGACCAACAGCTTAACGTGCTGTGCCGCTTTGCCTCGGACGGAGGGGTCATGGTATGTAAAGATGGTCACCCATCCACGGCTGTTATTATTCAGCCACGGGCCCCTCCCTCTCTGTTCCTCTTGTTATTGGTAATAAGTCCAACATCTCATCCTCCTTCCCGAAACCCAGGCCATTGAGAATGAGGATTTTTACTCGAGTAAGGTGTATCTCATTTTAAACGCCTAATAATAATACTTTTTGTCTCTGATCTTGTTCTTAGCTATTTATTTATTTAACAGTTTATGTACACACAAATAAACAGGCAAGAAGAACAGAAAAAAACGTAAAAAGATGATGCTTATTTCTAAAGAAATCTCTTGCAGCATAGTTGCGATAGTGGAATATATAAAAACAGACCGTTATTATAATATGACAAGACAACATGTAGACAACGGCGTCTCGTCAATCGATGATCACGAATAATAAAGTTGTTGGCGCAGGCTCGCGTCACACGTCACGCGTGACGTGGTGAGTTGAACCAATTAGGGACACACGACAACATATGTTTAGTCAGTCTGGGTGAGTACGGTGAGTAGCATAGAATAAGAATGAGTAAAGTAGCGACATTCTTGCTCCCGAATTGCAATATTAGCCTAGCCTCTCTTCTTGATCGCGTAATACTTCATTACTGAAGATCGTGTCCCTGAAAGGGGGCGCGTATACACAAGCGCGATTTTGAACGCGCGCGTCGCGTACGCATCGCTCCCTCTAGAAAAACATTGGAATTAAATGCTTCTCTTTTGAGGGAGCGATGCGTACGCGACATGCGCGCGAAAAAAGGCGCGCTCGTGTGGACGCGTCCTTAAGCACGATGTTCTTCCACTTCGTTCGGCTCTCAGCTTCTCTCAGGGCGGTCGTAACAGAGTCCAGTGAGGGCGGTTACTAGGTCTGACCAGCCGTTAGGTGACCGTTCGCGAGGGGTTTACCCCTCTACCTTGCCCATCACCACCAACTTTTCTAGATTATCTGCTTCCCGACGGGCATTGTGACCAAGGTAACCGAGAATCCCTTGGTAACAGATCGTGGATTGGAGTCTATCTGTTATGCGTAGTTGAACAAGGATATTATGTTCGATCGATGTATGAGCCTAGCCTACATCCCAAAAAAAGAACAGAAGCAAAAAAAAAAATGCATAAGCATGATCAACCTATACCTAATGCTCCCACTGCTGGAACACAGGCCTCCTCTCTTCAAGGAGTGGGCTGTAATCTACGTGGGCCCAGCGCGGGTTGGTAGATGTCACAAGTCTTCGAATTTTTGGTTCTAGGATGATTTATTCATCATCATCATTTCAGCCGAAAGACGTCCACTGCTGGACATACGCCTCCCCCAAGCACTTCCACTTCGACCGGTTCTGTGCTTCTCGCATCCAACGGGTTCCTGCGGCCGTCACAAGGTCGTCGGTCCACCTTGTGGGAGGCCTTCCAACGCTACGTCTTCCGGTACGTGGTTCTTTTTCTCGTGGATGATTTATTAATTGAGCTAAAAACAAAAATAAAATCGAAAAGCAGTTATATCTATGTATATACTTTGAGAAGCGATAGGCAATTATTTCGGCGATATGGATGCACACACAAAATATTATCATTCATAAGGAAGTGTAGCTTCTAAACGGATTTATTACTCTGTGGTACAGTGAGAGCTGGCCACTTGAGACTTGTGCACGTACCACGGCGCCCTTTGTTGGCTCTTTGGCCGCCAAATCCTTGTCCACACTATGGCTTCGGGTTGTAATTGAGTTGTGTGGCTCAAATAATAACAATAATGACAGGGTTTTACTGCCTCACTGCAGATAAGGCTTCTTCTAATATAGAAACCAACATTGAAGAATCACGATTGCTTTCAGTGTTCTTTTGGCCATTTCAGAATGTTTTCAGTCAAGTTCTATGATCTTGTAAAAAACTTAATGACCTACAGATGTATTTTAAGATTTTACTTGTTCAATGACGAAGAGCAGTGGAGGCCCCATGGTAACAGCCGCGGCTTACGTGGTATAGGTTCGAACCCAGACAGGCGCTTTACTTTGTACATATTATTTCATCACCACTGCTCTCCTCACAATGGTGAAGGAAATCATCGTGAGTATAGGAGGGAGCATGTCCGAGAACCAAAAACTCGAAGACATGCGACATCTACCAATCCGCAATGGACCCGCGTGGATTACGGCTCACTCCCTCTTACCGAGAGGAAGCCTGTGTCCCAGCAGTGGGAACATTATAGGCTGATTATGCGTATGCTTACGCTAATAAATGAGGAATATATAGGTACCTGTGGCAGTTTTGGCAATTTTAAACTAACAATATCCATGCACATGGGCATAGAAGACAATTTTAAGCATGATGTGTCTACCACGTGTCCACTTCTTTATAGCTATAAAAGTATATAAGGGGTAATGGCTCACCTCCCTTAGCGCAGCGCATTGTCACCTGCACACGCGTGGACCTATTGGTGGCATCAGCGAACGGTATTCGCGTAGCCGAATTCTAGGCCAAACAATTAATTAAAAAAACTATATTCATTTTTCATTTCATATTCATTTTTCATGTTCTATCACAAAGATAGCTGATGTCACTTGGAAAGCTGCCACGCTAAAATGGAACTGGGCTGGACACATCTGCCGCATGTCAGACGAACAATGGGCCAAACTTACGTCCCAATGGGTCCCTCTTAATGGCAAGCGACATCGTGGCAGGCCCAGACGGAGATAACGGGATGAGCTGAACTCCTTCAACAAGAACTGGTCCTTAGCAGCTTTGAGAGAAGGGGAAAGAGAGTAGGGAGGCCTTTGCCCTGCAGTGGGACATCACAGGCTAATAATAATAATAAATAAATAATATTCATTTTTAAAGAACGAAATAATAGTGTGATTGATAGGTAAAATGTCTAGAAAGGTGATGAAACTGAGATGATGATGATGACTGCAGAAATGTAACAGAGAAGATACGCTGAACCAATTCTAAATAAATTGGCAAATTCGTAGGAGGAAAAGCTACACGTAAAAAATCCTTTTTAAATTCAGTTACATTTGGTAAACAGGTTTATAAGCCCATCCCGGGGCGACGATATCCGTAGTAAATATTCCAATAAAACTTTATTGAAATCAACCTTCATGTAGTTGATATCATAGATATTTTAATATTTATGTAATACTAGCTGACCCGGCGAACTTCGTACCACCTCAGAACCATAAAACCCGATCCATAGAAAATGTATGAGAATTTTTTTTCTTTTTTAATTTTCCCCATGTTTTAATAGTTATTCTGCTATTAGGGGCGGAGACAACTCCAACAAAGCAAAGATTATCAAAAACGGTCCCGTGGTTCTTGAGTTATAAATGGTGTAACTAACCCGACTTTCTTTTATATAAATATACTTAGATAATAGATAGTTCAACGTAATGCTTAAGAAAAATCGAGCTTACAGGGTCACATCAAAAAATTAAAGCAAAAAAAAAGATATTGTGATTGTATCCAATTAAAGGACTGCGGCTTTTGAAAATAGACAATATCAAATATCATCAGATTGTGCAGGCATAACAATATTGTTAAAAATGCGCCGATGCCATGTTCAAGAGCTATCACACTAACGAGATACTGCAGTATACAAAATTCATATACTCGTACATAAGATATACATTCACATTGTGTGCATCCGCTTATTTGATGTAAAAGTGATTACAGGAAAAATAATTATTATGAAAGTTGTGCTGAAGGGTGTTTGCATGATTGAGTGTATGTTAGTATACGATCATAAAAAACGTCACACGTCTAAATAATTAAATTAAAAGCATTTTTTTTTCATAAAAAAATTGAGTTGATAGTCACTTTTAATCAGTAATGAACCTATTATAGACGTATGAGGAACAGGGTGTAAAGTTCACTCAACTTCCGACCAGACGGGTGTCGTTTCTGGGTAACTGCCTGACGGATGTTGGGACGTTGTATATATGTCACAGCCAACTGGTTTAATTAGCCGTTTAGTTAACCGCCTAGCCTTTTAACTAAACGGCGGCCGTTCAGCTAACGGCCTGAATGATATTCAATATTATAGTTTAGGTTGGAACTGTAACCAATCACGCGAGAGCCGAATTGGTTGCAGTAACTACAAAAGCCAGGGCACCCAGACCAAATGGGTTATGTTAGGTTAGAACTGTGATCAACCGCGAGCGAGTAAAGAGAGCGAAGCCGCGCTGCTATCGCGCGGCTGTTCTTATAATGTGAAGGCATCTGCTTCTGCCGCGCTGCTATCGCGCGGCTGTTCTTATAATGTGAAGGCATCTGCTTCTGCCGCGCTACTATCGCGCGGCTGTTCTTATAATGTGAAGGCATCTGCTTCTGCCGCGCTGCTATCGCGCGGCTGTTCTTATAATGTGAAGGCATCTGCTTCTGCCGCGCTACTATCGCGCGGCTGTTCTTATAATGTGAAGGCATCTGCTTCTGCCGCGCTGCTATCGCGCGGCTGTTCTTATAATGTGAAGGCATCTGCTTCTGCCGCGCTACTATCGCGCGGCTGTTCTTATAATGTGAAGGCATCTGCTTCTGCCGCGCTGCTATCGCGCGGCTGTTCTTATAATGTGAAGGCATCTGCTTCTGCCGCGCTACTATCGCGCGGCTGTTCTTATAATGTGAAGGCATCTGCTTCTGCCGCGCTACTATCGCGCGGCTGTTCTTATAATGTGAAGGCATCTGCTTCTGCCGCGCTACTATCGCGCGGCTAACGTCTTAATATAAAAGCGGCCATAATACTGCCGTCTCTAGACCTGCCGGCGCGGCGATTCCATGCTCTCTGGCACCTATATACCAATATCCGTAAGCTATCCACGATCCCCAGCTTATTTCCCGGCAATTCTTCACCGGATTACCGGCTTATCTCCGTCCAACACGCACGCTACGTAGGTACATTATGTAATGCACACACCCTTTATCATGCACATGCAATGTATGGGAATATAGGGTGATTCTTCTAGTTAAAACTCGAGATACCTACTTATATTGTAGTAGGTACATTGCCCAGTTGAAAATAGGACATCTAGTTTGAGTTTTTTCATCTTTGTAGAGACCATCGTCTCGGACAATAATACCTAATACGTTCAATGTGTAATATTAACACCAAATAGTACAGACGCCAGCACATCAAGCTACTACAATCTGTCAAATTTCTTTAATAGATTTTCAACTTTATCACTAATGCATAAGGTTCAAGATTGATTGGGAAAATTTGACAGTTTCGGGTAGCTTGATGTGCTGGCAGACGCCAGCACCCGAAACCGTCAATACATACTAATTCCATGCACCAATTATAAACTCTTTTCATTTTGAAAATATCATAATCAGTCTATAATCTTCCCACTGCTGGGACACAGGCCTGTAATCAACCACGCGGACCCAGTGCAGGTTGGTACGAGTAGATGTCACATGTCTTCGAATTTATGGTTCTAGGACGTGCCGGTTTCCTCATGATGTTTTCCTTCGCCGTTTTGAAAGCACTGGTGATGAAAATATTTACACAAAGAAAAGCGATGCCTGACTTTGAACCCACGACCTACAATTCGTAAGTCGGGGCGGTTACCACTGGGCTACCACTCCTCACTTTGGAAATAGAGATAGCAAATATAAACACAAATTATAGTCCAAAGCCGTTTGCTCAGATTTCGGTTGAATAGCAAAGGTGGTGTGTAATAAAAGCCATTAATTTAGGACACTTGTTTTGCGTGGGAAATTCTTATTTTGGTCTAATAGCTTGTCAGTATTTAGTTACCTAATACTCTTGTACCACGCTCACCTGGGACACTATACCTAGTTTGGTTTTTAATAGGTAAGGGCAGACTACAAAATAATAATATAATCAAAGGAAATAAAGGCCAAATGTACGTTATCGCAGCGTATTGATGAATTACACTACTCAAAATACCGTTGATTAGTTCCTTATCAATAATACTATGAGTTAAAGTATCTACCCATTCATTGTTATAAGCAAAACTGGTGACAGTGGTCACAGATAGAATAGAATTGAATACTCTCTATCATATACATTATACAGGGTTATTGGTAAAACATTACATAATTTTTTTTTACGCGATTTCAGTTTTGGTCCCATAGTAAAAGTTGTTCATAATGATGAGTACAATGACCTCTTAAGAGGTTGTTAATGTTTTACCAATAACCCTGTATAATTTACTGATATAAATATAGATATATACTAGTCACAGATAAAGCGCAATGAGCAGGGATCACTCGATCAATGCACAATCATTCTTTTCTGTACAAGAGATCTTTGTCCTGCAGAAGGACAATACTAAGCTGGTATCACTCTCAATTCTTCCCAATGAAAAATTATTAACAATACAGGACGTAAACAGACCCGGCCACCACGAAGTCGAGTAAGTTATAACATTGAAAACATTGACCTTCAATATCTCGCTTGTTCCCAGGTATGGTCCAGTACAGGAAAAAACATAATAATGGGAAAAATAAGCATCTCTCGGCTTCGTTAAGGGTATTTCTATACCAATTAGATCTATAACTGGAATAACCCAATAATAGTTTCGTTCGATAATTACTAATGCCTAAACTCAAAGGAGTTTATTTATAAAAGATGATTGAAGTTAAGTGACGTTTAAACGTCAAAATGAATGGTTAAACAGACGATAATCATTACTTAACTTTTAGATACTTTTATGAATAAAGTGGACTGTTATCATTACATACCCACAAAGCGAGTATAAGTATCCCAAACTGTCTAACACTAGTTATTTATTGGTGTCAGTATATCTAAAGTGTGCGCGCGGTGGCGCCTGTCTCCTCACATTGCGTATCGCGACCTTTCCTAAGCTTATTATATTTTTATTACCAACATTCGCCCGCTTTTCTGGAAGGAATTGTTGCAAGAAACGGAATGCCACCTCCTCCCTTCAAATATGAAACGTTTCATTTATATTTTTACTCGGAATACTTTCGCTTGGAAAGACTAGAATGTTTATAGGCGAACGTGGAATAATAGAGCTTTATATAACTTTAGAAAAATAGAAAGAAGTTGAGTGAATTGTTTTTTTTTTGTGGAGTTTGCTTGCGCCTGTACAGACAAGGACTTTTCTCAGATAAATGAGTGTATTTTATAAACATAGATTCGGTTTTTGTATTTTAGGTAGATACTAAAAGAGGGGCAGAGTTTGTCCCTTGCATTTGTAATATTACTAAGCACAGCAGGGTTCACAACTCTGCTTGTGACGAAGTTTTGACTAAAGTGTCCATTCAAATAATCCAGAATGTAATCAAGCTATGCTCAAACAAAGGTGCTAAAGAAATCATTACGTACAGACGCCAGCACATAAAGCTACTACAATCTGTCAAATTTCTTTAATTGATTTGTAACTCTATCGCTAAAGCATAGGGTTCAAAGTTGATTCGGAAAATTTGACAGTTTCGGGTAGCTTGATGTGCTGGCGTCTGTACATACATTCACAATTCTACTTAGCATAATCAGCCCATAATGTTCCCACTGCTGGGACACAGGTCTCCTCTCTGTGAGAGGGAATGGGCAGTGATCCACTACGCGGGCTCAGTGCGGGTTGGTAAATGTCTTCGAATTTTCGGTTCTAGGACATGCCGGTTTCCTTACGATGTTTTCCTTCACCGTTTTGAGAGCAGTGGTGATGATATAATTTACACAAAGTAAAACGCCTGCCTGGGGTCGAACCCACGACCTACTCGCAAGTCGCGGCCGTTACCACTAGCCACCACCGCTCTAAGATTCACTAAAAATAAGTTATTGTATGACCAGATGTATGCACGTAAACAAGGCAAAAAGAGTCATGGAAGAATCGTAGCAGGTGCCGCCTACCCTCATGGGAAGAAGGCGATGATGTGGGTGTACCAAACACCTGTGTCTACCCCCTCCCCCTTCCCTCCTCCCCTTGCCCCCCTCGGGGAATACAAGCGTGATAGGTATTATGTTTATACGTACTTGATATTAATAATTCGCCAAAAATTTCATAAAACCCACTCGGTTATCTTTGAAATTGAGTTTAATCTAGCTTGAGATTAATTTATACAATATGGACTGGTCTTCATCATCTACAGACTGTAGGTAATCCAACCACTGTAAGACAAAAGCCTCCATTCCCGGAAAACCTACGTACACAATTTGTAACCGGTTGAATTTTCCAAGAGCACCGTTCAATTCTCCGTGAAATAAATATCTTGCTCTAGAGAGACCTATCAATTTCCGCCTTTGAAACTTTGATCATAGCAGCTATTTGTTTTTCCTAGTACCTATTGCTAATTGGAAGGAAGCCATGAATCATAGCTGATCAACCCGTATTGGAACCGCGTGGTGGATTATGGGCCATGCCCTCTCACGGCAAATGAGGCCCGAGTCCCAGCAGCCGGAAAGTTATGTAATGCATTTTATTTATTTTCTTTAATGGCCAACCAACATTATATTATACACAAATCTAAGGTTAGTGTAACATTTTCTTATAGGTTAGCACCGCATGCTCGGTAAAAGTAATTATTGTGCCACAAGTACTATACTATAAAATTAATAAATAAATAGGAAAAACCAAAGAAACAAGTTTCAAGTTACACGAGATAATGAGAGTTTAAAAATATTCAAAAGCAAAATGGAATTTTAAAAATAAAACATAGAAATACCGATACATTATAATAAAAAATCATAGTAGTCTCACTTTAATAGGTAAGCATATCATAATATCATAATCAGCTTCTAATGTTCCCACCGCTGGGACTGGGACACAGGCCTCCTCTCTCCGAGAGCTAGAGTGAGCTATTATCTACAATGGGGGCCAGTGCGGGTTCGTTCTTATAAGATAAGGAAAAGGTAAAATTTCTGAAGGTAAATGATCCAATGTTAAGCGACGAGTGCTCTGGACTATCTTAATTGTTACCTAGATACATGTTGTTATTAAAACTTTTTTCACATTAAGTGACTAAGTTAACCTTTGAGAAATAAATGATATTTTAAACCGTAAGTTTGTGAGAACTTGAACCTGCTAATAACTAAGAACCTGCAAGAGGTAATCAATCAAGGTGATCAATTACTCTAAAAATTTTAAATCTTCAACATACCGAGACCCCTCCGTGTCTCGGGTCCCGGCTGGCGTTCGAGGATCTTTGACAGTCGTTTCGGGTAGTCAGACGCCCAAAAGTCTGACAACCAGTCTTACCAAGGGGTATCTTATTAGGTACCCAGTTACTGGGTTTTGCAGTTCAGATAGGCAGTCGCTTTATCTATACTTATAATAAATCTGTAGAAGTGAAAATTCTGTACATTAAAAATATCAAAAAAATAAATGGCAGGGGGTGTTACTAGACCGACACCGAACCCAAAAATGTGATTAAAAATGTTTTTGCCTGTCTGTCTGTTTGTTCAGACATCACGCAAAAACTACCGGTTCGATTACGATGAAACTTGGTATAATTATTCTTTAATATCTTGGGCACCACACTGGGTACTTTTATCCCGGAAAATTATCTAGGTGTATATATATATAATTCAAAGTCCTGACTGACTGACTGATATATCAACGCACAGCCTAAACCGCGGGTCCTAGAGACATGACATTTGGAGGGTGTGTTATTTCTGAAGAGTAGGTATCCACTAAGAAAGGGTTTTTCGAAATTCCACACCTAAGAGGGTGAATGAGGGGAGGGTGAAATTTCACGCGGACGAAGTTGCGGGCAGAAGCTAGTGTAAAATACTGGTATTCAGCGGAATCCGGTCAAACTGGAAGCCGACCCCAACATAGTTGGGAAAGGCTATGCAGATGATGAGCAGTGCTGCCAATACTCTTGACGTAATCTACGTACCTACCTACTCAGTTGATTCACTTCGACAGTGATGGACTGGAGAAAACAACACAATGCTACAGAAAAACTTTCCGAATTAGTAACATCAATCACTTTGGAAGACGCTCAGGCGTCTTCACGATAAATGAGTGCTTGTACAGTCACGAGCACTAATATGTCAACACTTGGCAACTTTAAATTAAGATTTTTTCACAAAATAACGAATGCAACGTTGAAATACGACACTTTACATAAACGTACGGGTTCGAAAATACTATGTTCCTAATAATATAAAAAATAAAGGAGAAAATCGCCTTTGAATAAAGCCAAGTGTATAATACTTATACTCGTGACTGTACAAGTACCTATCTCCAATCGTTTTTACTGAAGCAGTGTAATCGCAAGAAATTGCGCAGCGAGCGGTGTCAAGGGACATCACAAGGCTTGCCATACTCTCTTAAGCTACCTGCGCACTGGCACTAATTACTACCATTAGTTCTATGTGGATAAACGTCAGCGCTACAAGATTAATTTGGCCTGTGGCCTAAATCGGAACTAACGCCGCCAGCTTGTTTTTAGGGTTCCGTACCCAAAGGGTAAAAACGGAACCCTATTACTAAGACTTCGCTGTCCGTCCGTCCGTCTGTCTGTCTGTCACCAGGCTGTATCTCAAGAACCGCGGTAGCTAGACAGTTGAAATTTTCACAAATTATGTATTTCTGTTGCCGCTATAACAAAAAATACTAAAAACAAAATAAAATAAATATTTAAGTGGGGCTCCCATACAACAAACGCGATTTTTTTGCTCGATATCAATAATGGCAACAGGTAGGCACTTGAAATATTCACAAAATACTCAGTTGTATTTTTACTTTAATAATAAATAATAAAATTAAAATAAAATAAATATTTAAGGGGGGCTCCCATACAACAAACGTGTTTTTTTCGGCGTTTTTGCCTTGTGGTACGGAACCCTTTATGTGCGAGTCCGACTCGCACTTGTTTCAATACAATTTTGCAAAAAAGTTCACAAATGTTTACCAACAATGCGCCCTGTTATTCGGAATCCAGTCAGTGGCTACTTTTACCCAATTCTGTTGCAACCTGCGGCAGATGTGGCCTGCCCAATTCCACTGCAGTTTGGCGGCTGTGTTGCCCACGTCTGCAATTTGTGTTTTGGAACGAAGTATACGGTTCCGAATGCGGTCTGTGATTTTGACTCCAAGAATACTTCGTTCCATTGCTCGCTGGCAGACCCCGAGTGCGGACTTTTGACGTTTCGTCTGCGCTCCGTAGGTGAGGGTGGGAAGGATGCACATGTCCATGAGTTTCCTTTTTAGGGAAAGTGGAAGTGATCCTTTCATTAGGTGTTTCATCGACCAATAGCTCAAAACTCGATATTACTTTTATTTTAATAAAAACACAACTCCCTGTTATGAGTGCAGTTTTTCTTTCCTTCTTGTATTGTGTTTAGCTGAGCTTGTTAAAACTTTAGTTCTAAAGTCGATAGCAACACTCAACTATTATCAAAGTACCTACTGCTAGCTATTTCGTGCTACGGTAACCGTAAACTGCAGGGAATGTACAGGCAAGCAGGATGAGAGTAAATAGCGGCCGGTAGTGGCCTTGTCCGGTCGTCCGATGCGCACCGGATATACGGCCGTATTCGCTCACCGTAACCGTGTAAATAGACACTCGGGTGCCGGATACGATCCGTATAATGTCAACATTTATGAAATTGAGCCAGTAAGCTAGTATTCCCGGAAAGGGTAAATAGGGTGTGCAGCTGTTTGCTCATGCACTGGTGACACATTCAGTCATGCAACGCGTTTTATGAGCCCTCATAAAATGCTATCTTGATAAGTCTAATATACCTAATTAGGTACTCAGCGCTTCTCCTCCATGTTTATTATGCGCAAAGTCAAAGTGTAGAACTCTCTGCAGGCGTCTAAGCTGTGTTGCCTTCCACAGGCAATCAATCAGGCATCCTCTGGGCACGCTCGTTCCTCATTCAACGCTTTCCATCAGGCGTGATCGAGGTCAAGAGCAGGCCTGTTCAGCAATAAAAAAATCCTACAGCATATGGGACCAACAACGGAATCGAGAAAAAAAATATCAACTGTCTTATACAAAACTTCAATACTTACCTACTTCGGCTGTGCAATTTCAAAATCAAGCAACTGACTTTCTCAAAAAGTCGGTGTTTTTGCATATTTGACTTGCTAGACAGTCAAAAATATGCAAAAACCGATTTTTGAAATCGCAAAGCCGACTGGACCCAAATATTTGTGTGGGACGGCCACGGATATCGGGATATCTATGGTTTACGTATTACGATGTTGGTCACATGGAGAAAGTTTTCCGTTTGATGGTCTGTCTGTACCACATCCCACACCTTTCTGATGTCTGTACCACATCCCACACCTTTCTGATGCTGTATACTTAATTACAAAAGTAAAAAAAACACAGTTATGAGAGATGGCGGGAAGAGCTGGATAGGTTCTGTCAAAACTGGAAGGAAGCGCTAGCGCTCGCGAAAGATGGAGGAGGCGTTTGCCCAGGAGTGGGACAGCGTTGAATAGTAAAAAAGAATGAAAATCAATGCAACAAAGATTTACTTGATAAGCGTATTGAATGGAATTCTCATCATGCTAACAAAACATCCTATAAAGTATCCTTAATTACTAACCGAGCAAAATTTCATTAATAAAATGAACCATGAAACATGAATTTAGCTATTCATCCCGGCCGAGTGTCCGTACTCAACACTGCTCATATGTCAACAGGCGCCGAGGGCCGACAGGCGAGCTCTCAATTAAAACAAACACAAAAGAATCAGGCACTCAGTACGTCTGTAACATAAATAACATTTTTAATTATGCTTTTTGATGCCAGACGGCTACTGGTCTTACATGTAAAGCCATGCGACAATAGCTCCTGTGCCGTGATTAACAGCAGGATGCGAAAGAATGAATATATTTTATTTGGGACGCGCACAGGAAATACAAA
This sequence comes from Oligia fasciuncula, assembly GCA_963082905.1. Taxonomy (NCBI): domain Eukaryota; kingdom Metazoa; phylum Arthropoda; class Insecta; order Lepidoptera; family Noctuidae; genus Oligia; species Oligia fasciuncula. The sequence continues at coordinate 19,887,263 of OY720400.1, forward strand.
CAATAAAAAGGGACATGAAAACAAAAAAAAAGACCTAAGCGAGGCCAAAAAGGCTTCTAACCCAGCACAATGATGCCATATTTAAAATATAAATACCGCAGCGCTTGTATTCTGATAGGACCCGCTGTAATGCTACGGAGACACCTACCTAATAATCCCAATAAGAAAATACATATAATCCATACTATATCCATACTAATATTATAAATGCGAAAGTCTGTCTGTCTGTTATCTCTTCACGCTTAAACCGCTGAACCGATTTAGATGAAATTTTGTATAGAGATAGTTTGAGTCCCGGGAAAGGACATAGGATAGTGTTTATCCCGATCGACACTTATGCGGGTGAAACCGCGGGGCGCTGCTAGTAAACAATATAAAAATAATAAAACCCGTGTTGATCAGCATATATTCATATATATGCTGACCACCACCGGCATATATTCTTTTTATCCATTTTATACTTAATTTTAAGTAGTTCAAAGAATTATTAGAAACTATTTCTTGTATGATTTATTTCTAGCTTAGAGCATTGCTTGTAAGATTTTTAAATACATAACTTACTTTTTTTTCTTTTTTTCTTAGGTTTCTTTTTATAATTCTCAATATTTAATCTGGTACATCAAAGCTGTAGATATGTATTTAGCAACCCAGTACAATTCATCTTTTAGATTTAATATTATATTGTATACCTACGCATTGAAAGCGGTCTCCTTGTCCAGACCCTTTATTTATTCTATAATATTTACATAACCTTTGTGGTATGAATTGAAATAGTTATTTAAAAAATAAAGAATTGTAGAAAACATTATATTGTTGAAAACTGTTGAAACTGAAGATTTGTAGAGCCAGCCTGAAAGAGCTGGCAGGTTTTTTTTACAATCAAACTGAAATCATTTATTGAAAAAGGCCAAACATTTTATATTTATGATTTTCTCCTTATCAATAGTTGCAAAATAAAGGTGCTTGAATTTTTACCATCTTCAACAAGTGTGATCAAATGGAACTTTTTTCCCCTAATTGTCAACATTGTTAACGACAGTGGTGTTACTGATCGGGAATAATGAAAAAGAATTCTCGATCGTTAACACTATGTACGAATGAATCTTTTTTTTTTGCAATCGTCAACAGTGTGGACGAGAAAGTGTGACTGATCGGGAATATTCGTTCGTCTCCAGTCGGTCGGTGACGCTGAATCGCGGATTTATGCTCGGCGCTGGATCGCGTAGATATACTCAGCGCTGAATCGCGTATATTCGGCTCCAGTCAGTCGGTGACGCTGAATCCCGTATCTACACTCGGCGCCGAATCGCGTAGGTATAGTCGGCTACAGTCGGTCGGTGACGCTGAATCACGGATCTATGCTCGGTGCTGGATCGCGTAGGTATATTCGGCGCTGAATCGCGTATATTCGGCTCCAGTCGGTCGGTGACGCTGAATCCCGTATCTACACTCGGCGCTGAATCGCGTAGGTATACTCGGCTACAGTCGGTCGGTGACGCTGAATCCCGGATCTATACTCGGCGCTGAATCGCGTATACTCGGCTACAACAAGCTGTTCTACAAATTAAACAATTTTTGATAGACGAAAACTAACCTTGAAAAGCTACTTTCATAAAATAAAAACTATTTAGGCACACTTGCAGCACAAAAATGAGTTGCGGCTCAATCGTAAGCGTTTAAAATGTGAATTTGTGGGGCGAGCGGGCCTTAATATGTTGCTAACTACACCAAATTATATATCTATGTTTTTTAAACTTCCATTTTAAGTAAACAATACATGTTTACAATGGAAAAAATAAATTTCTTAAATTAAAGCAATCCGTTTTCAAACGTAGAATGTAAGGTGACTAGGTGACATCACAACCAATGATAGGGTCACATCCTCCCGCGTTCTTTCATTTTTAAATAGGCCAAGATATTCCTGCCACGCGGGGGCGACGCAGAGGTATTTTTTCACTCCGCCACCTACCTCAGGGACTTCTTTCGATAGCCAACTAATGAAATCAATCTACGACCGACGATACAGCGTGATTGCTTTTTATACGTATTTTTCCCGAGTCGAGCTACGTTCAGGAATTCCCTGGGTATTTCATCGCTACTCGTGTGTAATTTGTGATATATGGTTATTACGTTACGCTCGGTTTTTTCGTTGGATGTTTGTGCGACGAGCGATTTTTTTTGAGTGGGTTTTTGGTGCTTGATTTTGATTGCTATATTAATTTGTTTTAGAAATAAATGAATGCAGAAATAGGTAGAGTGTAAACGTAAAGTCAAATAATGTAAAAAAGATATCCCTATGTCCACATGATAGAAGTGAAAAATTACGACTGGAGCCGAAAATACGCGATTCAGCGCCGAGGAAACTGTATACGCGATTCAGCGTAACCGACCCAAGCGTGACGGTTCAGTTTTGTTCACTGTTCAGAAACTTCAGTGAGCAAAGAATTTTTTACTTCAAAAAATTTAAGATTTGCTGAATCTCTGGATTGTGGTAAGTACCTACCTACTTTCTATGGATCACCGTAGTAGGTATATAATAATAAAATTACGATGTTTTACATTTTCTCGGTCCTTAGGTTTTAAAGATAAAGGTATTATATTTTACAAATATGGTTCAGGCATATTTTACCAGTAGGCATGCAAAAGTTAAAAAAATAAAAACTAATTTTGTTGACCCAATCATGTTAAAAGACTGCTTCGAAAAATTTCCAATAAAAATTACCATCATTTCATTGCCCATCACGTTCTTATCGGATGAAATTATTCCAAAATCCAAATTATATATAAAGTAAGGTAATTGTTATCCTACTTTTCTACTATTCTTAATTATAAGCGCCAAAGTTTGTGAGCATGGATGGATGGTTGGATGTTTGTTACTCTTTCACGCAAAAACTACTAAACGGATTTTGATAAAACTTTACAGTAATATTATAGCATACTAGCCGCGCCCCGCGGTTTCACCCGCATAAGTTTCGATCCCGTGGGAATATCGGGATAAAAATAGCCTATATGTTAATCCAGGGTGTCAGCTACCTCCATACCAAATTTTATCAAAATTGGTCCCGCCGTTTGAGCGTGAAGAAGTAACACACATATAAACACACACACACCCCCCTACACACCCCCCACACATACACACTCACAAACTTTTGCCTTTATAATATTAGTGTGATTCATCAGAATAATACATACCTACGTGATTAATTCCGGTCTGATTTTATCCCGATAATCCCACGGGATCGACACATAATGCGGATAAAACCACGGGGCGCTGCTAGCTTTTTTTTATTGCTGGCCTGTTATTTCGTAGACCTACAATAAACTTAGGTTTTCTTGCCAGGGAATTTATCTTAAGTGTTAGAGGGTTTTTCCATCTGGAATTTCTCAGTAGCAGTTCGGAGTCTGGATTTGTACCCGGTTGATGACAATACCCACGCCCACTATAACAAAGGACTTAAAACGTACCTACTGGCGAAATGTGGGTGTACTATAGGAGCCTTACCCTTGGGGGAATATAGGCGTGATATAATGTGATAGTTAACCTAAGACATTTTGTTATCGGTAATATTAATGTTTTGTCATCGGCTCGCAAATACAGTGTCGTAAACAACTGTGAAACATTAGTCTACTTTTTCAAAACTGTTCATGCAACTTTTTATTCCTCTGATCTTCGATCATATTGATCGAAGCCTCTGATCGTATACTAACTTCCGATTTTCACAAATTAGGTCGCAAAAATTGCACAGAACTCATTTTTTGGGATGTTGTTGGGATCAGTAGTAGTGTAAAGCCAAGTTCAGCAGCTTCGAAAGACCGGTGCTATCTGCGTAGTGCTCAAAAAACCTCGAAATTTTCGGACTGGTGTCATTTTTTTACTTACAACTTCGAATAACAGAATGCTGCGTATAAGTCACCCAGTAAAATTTTAAAGGATACAAAATTAGCTACTATTGGAGCGCAGCCGTAGCTCTGTAAGTCCAATAAAACCTTAGATACCTTCAAGCATTGGTCATTATTCTACAAAAAAGTTCGAAACCAGTTCAGTTTTAGCCGTCCTGCGAGCAGGATGTCGGTTAAAATTCTTATTCTACGAGGAAACTCATCGGAGATCAATCGTATATAATTATCCTAACAACATCCCAAAAAATCAGTAGGTCCAGTCCAGGGCTTTTTGCGACCAACCGCGATTTTTGTGTCTACGGTGACTGGCCTAAATATCTAACCGATTTGTTCAAAAGACGACACATTCCTCAGAACGTACAACTACCTACTAAACTCTGATTTTCACAATTGCCAAACAGATTTGTTCACAAGGCGATTATTCTCAGTGAAGGATAAGCTTTAGTAAAACATTAACGGTCTAGCGGCGGCCGAATTAGGGCGAGAGCCGCGACCAGAATTACGAGCGAGATTAGGCCAAGACCGGCCTTGAGACTGACTGGCTTGAAGACTGCAGCTTCGTTGCTCATTGGCGTAGCTCATTCCAAAGGAGGATTAACATTGTTAGCGTTCATTTTCATATTTTAGCTGACACACGTCGGGGGGAGGGCTGTAGCTTCGGGGCCCCGTTACGGCGGCGGCGGCATCTACGTACGCCCCTGTTGTGACTGCTTAGCGTGCGGTCCTGGGTTCGTTACCCAGGTCAAGCTAAGTGTTAGAAGTAGTTTATTATTTAGGGCATCTCTATATGCTCGGGTACTGGTTTTGTGGCCAGTAAATGGCAATAAGCTCGCCCCCTCTGTTACTTATGACAAAACTAGTGAGATTTGGTGTCCATTACGTGTCTGCTGACCTCTTCGATAAAAACAAGCGTGGTGTTATGTATGTTTACCTACGTTAAATAATAAAATAACAACAATGGTCCGCAATAGTGGCGTAGATAAGTAAGACGCCTATAACTCCTGAAGGGAGGCAGACGCCCGCAGCCGCTGATTTGTTGTTCCCACGAGATAGGACGGGTCCTATCCACATTCATTTTGCACAATTAGTTACCGAACAGAATAATCTAATTACTGTTTCTCCTAAATGAATAATGATGGTTAGGTTTGGAAGTTACCACGAAAATAACAATTAATAATGGCCGAGACTTACAAGTTGTAGGCCGTGGGTTCGAACCCAAGCAGGCACTTTGTGTAAATTATTTCATCACCACTGCTCTCAAACAGGTGAAGGAAAACATTGTGAAGAAACCGACATGTCCTAGAACCAAAAATTCGAAGACATGTGTCATCTAGGTACCAACCCGCACTGGGCCTGCTTTGTGGTGGACTACGGCCCACTCCCTCTCACAGAGAGGAGGCCTGTGTCCCAGCAGTGGGAACATTATTTTTTTGCATACTTTCAGATCTTAGTTTCAGGAATCTGACCACAATGTCAATGTTTTCAATGAACATAAGCAGGTAAAGCCTCCTGAAACACTTGCGAAGGTGTACAATGTCGAGACATCAATACGACAATAAATTAAAACATTTGCAATACTTAATGCATAAGAGTATTTTAATCAAATAACTCCTAGCATTGGAATTTAAAAAAGTATTTTTTTCAAACTGAATTAGTAGTGATGGGCGGACTGTGGGTTTTGCCAATCTTTGACAAGCTATAGTGACTAAACTATTGGATATATTTGATTGAATTTTTGTATGCAGACTGGGAACGTTATTAGATATAGGTACACAGTTTAATTTATTGTTGTACATAATGTTGTCTCCACCTTGTAGAGGTAATTTAAAATTAAAAACTCTTAATTTGACTTTTATTTATTTCTTCCATTGCTGCAAGTTCTGGACAATCACGAGCAACAACATAACATATTGATTTGAATCTACATAAAAGTAATCGTCGCCCGAAATCTAAACCATAAAGCAACTTAAATAACATCAGTCAACCGAACCGAGTTATTGCTCGCGAAACCATTGCAAACGTGCAAGCAATTGGAATTTATGCTTTATTCCCGATTTAAATGGTGCCCTTTGTGCCAAACGGCACTCGAGCCTCTCTGTTTGGCACAAAGCGTTTTTTTATAGTGTCGCGCCTTTGTCGATAATAACGGTTTTGTTCAAGCCTTTGCTGTTACAACAGTTTTCACACCTGTATGAATAATTCCCATATATATATCTATAGGTAGGTTCTCGTATTCTTTGTGAAAAAGGATCTCGTCGGATTATTTACGCCAGGCATAAAAAGATTGTGTGTGTGCGCGTTGTGAGTCTCCAATTTCGTGCTCAATGCGTGAGCTAAATAAAATGAAAGTGAATATCCAAAGGACGACAATTTAATATTGTGTATTTGTGTCCCTATTCCCACATATTTGAGGTTATTTTATTTTGTTAGCAATTTGTGTTATTCTGTGATGTGTTTTTATATTTGATACCGCTACTCGTATTACTGTATCTATCCGTCGCCTGCGCTCAGTTCTGATTGTAGTGGGGAGAGGGTTAGTAACCCAGTCCTACAGTTTCGTGGAAAATTTTAGAATTATCCGTTCGAATGTTTAGAATTATCTATTTCGAATAAGATACGTTTCCTGTTGACAGCGATGCGGATGAATTTTTTGATGCCCTTTGATTCTTTCCTTTCCTTTTTATATACTTGTACATATTCTTATTATTATTTTAATACTGTACATAAAGTAATGATCTAATAAATAAAAATAAGTACTTTCGAATATTGAGTTAAAAACTTATAGATACTAATATGTATTTATTTATTTTATTTTATTATTTATGTACACACAGTAAACCACATGTGACATATTAAATCTATATACATATGTTAAGTAAGTATTGAGTACAAAAATATTGCTTAAACCAGGCACGTTTCATACAAAGTTGGGCCCAAAACTCAAAGTAGTAACCCAAAGCCAGCGAAAAAAAGTCGGGGAAGTTCTCGTTATAATTTTTTACTATTGCGCCGAATCTCTACGACCATTCCTTCAGCTGTTTTTTGAGTTGAAAAATGTAGTTTTCTACATTTCAATAAAATATAAAACTACCGATTGACGAAAATAAATAAAAGGTTGAACAAATACTACCTACTCTGACAACAAACCTTAGCAACTTTTTTACATATTCAGTTCTAAAATCAGGTTTTTAGGGTTCCGTAGTACCTACAAGGAACCCTTATAGTTTCGTCATGTCCGTCCGTCTGTCTGTCTGTCGGAGGTTTTGCTAAGAGACCGTTAGTACTAGAAAGCTGTAATTTTGTAGGAGTGTGTATATTAATTACGCCGACAAAGTGTTAAAATAAAATTTAGGAAAATATTTTTTTTTAGGGTAGCTCCCCTACATGTGAAATGGGGATGAAAATTTTTTTCGTCGTTTACCCCATCGTGTGGGGTATCGTTGAATAGGTCTTCTAAAATGACTTGGGGGTTGCTAAAGTTATTTTTCGATTTAATGCTCCATTTACGCAATATTACACTTTAAAGTGCAAATTTTTGTTCCAGTAGGGCGTCCCCCCCCCTTTAAACCCTAAACTGCTGGCTTGAAAAATCTGGAAAAAATCACGATGACAGTGCATTTCATGAACTTTAAAGTAAAATTATAGCGGTTAAGATAACTTTATTAGTTTTTTTTTTCATGTAAAAGTATGAATAATAAAAGTAAATACTGCCCTAAACAATAATAAACAACAGGGTATTGGTGAAAGTCATTAATTTAATGTCAAATCAAATCAAAATCATTTATTTGCTTAAAATGTGGTAGGTACAAAAGATGATAATGTAAAATTGTATAGTGCAAAGACACATTCCGCCATGTAATAATGACATGCAAATATCACAGCGATATTATTTTATATATAATATTTTATGTAGATACCCTTAACGAGGGGCTTGTAGCTAAGTAATAACCGTCGCACGAGTCGATCGATCAGGTTAAGTTATGCTTGTCGCGGTTGGTCCGTGGATGGGTGGCCATCTTTACATATCGAAGAATCCTCTGTGCCTCGGAAAGCACGTCTGCTGGTCCCGGCTGTCCTTCGTGGATCTTTGGCAGTCGTTACGGGTCGTCAGAAGCCCGAAAGTCTGACAACCAGTCTTACGTATCGTATTACCTAGTATCTGGGTTGTGGAGGTCAGATAGACAGTCGCGTCATGTAAAATACTGGTATTCAGCTGCATCCGGTGAGACTGGAAGCCGACCCTAAACATAGTCGGGAAAAGGCTAGGCAGATGGTGATGATGTAGGTACCCATAACCACTTCATTTCTAGAAATAAAACAAAATCGAGAATAAAATAAGATAAAAATAGACTCAAAGAAAACAGCTGTAGGAACAGTTGTAGAGATATATTACCGTAGTGAATGTACGACGAGTTGATGAATTACTCTGAAAAATGCTTGGGTGGACTTCCTCGACTTCGTGACACACTTGTTTTTATTGGTCGGCCATTTTGGATCTGGGCCCAATATTTTTTTTCTTTCCTCTAGCAGACCAGCGAAGGAGAATGTTTATAGAAGGAAGAAGTTGTGTGAGGGAGATATGTGTATTTATTTCGTTTAAATATTATCATCAAAATAACCAGCCTGTAATGTTCCCAATGCTGGGACATAGGCCTCTCGGTGAGAGAAAGTGGGCCGTAATCCACCACGCGGGCCAAGTGCGGGTTGGTAGATGTCAAAATATCTTTGATTTTTATCGGTTCTGGGACATGCCGGTTACCTTACGATGTTTTCCTACACCGTTTATTATGAATAATAAAATAATTCGTTGATCGTTGAAATTATGTGTATCAAAATTCAAAATAAACGGCTGTTGCTCATCATAAGAGGTAAAATCGAAAATTGCCGCCACCATCACTAAGTTTATGCCTCGCTCGTACTCAAGCACAGCTTTATGTCATGACATCTGAAACGCTAACGATTGGCGTACCCTTTCACGTTCCCGCTTCCCGGCTCATTTCTTACGCGGCTCGCTCGTGACGCCGCACTTATTCCCTGCCACGTTGCCGCGTAACGCCGATCTATCACGTAGAATAAAGGATGATTTCCACCAAACAGCCCGCAACGAATTGGAACGGATTTTACAATCTTTAACACAGTATTTAAAGTCTATATTACCAAGCCACGCACAGCAGCTTGACCGCGGGCGTCTCCACGACACGCGTACTTATCCGAAAGTATGCTGCGACGCGCGGTCGGTTCCGTTCGCCTGTCGTCGTATCGGATGGAATCCTTTCGGCTGTCATCCAAATTTTTCTTTTCCGCTTCTTTGTTTCATGATTATTTTCTTCTTCTTCTAATGCAAGAGCCAACAATACTACGTCAACATCAACAATTTTTAACCCCTGACGTAAAAACGACGGGGTGTTATTAGTTTGATCAAAAATTAGAACATTTCAACACGGTAGGAATGAAACTATTGCGCAGAAACGGATACATTCGCAAGCGACTGTACGGAGCCGATCGTATGCGTCGACAGCGATCGGCTGTCGCCGCATCCGTTCGTATCCTTTCCGATCCTATGCGAAGCGAGCCTTTGGTGGAAATCATCCTTAAGCATGTAAGTAGATAATGTGAGACCTTATAAGGCTCTTACTTCCGTAAAAAAGTCACTTTCTAAAGCCTACTCCTCATTAACGGCTTGGATAAAAGTTTTGAAAAAGAATTGTTCTAGATTCATGTAAAACATTTTTCAAATAGGGAATTTTTGACATTAACCTAATATTCTAAATGTAGTTTATTGCCTACTAGCTTCTGCATTATAACACATAGCCTGTATTTATTGCCTACTAGGCTAGCTTCTGCATAACATAACTATACCCTATGACACTCAGGGATAATGTAGCTTCTCATTAGTGAAAGAATTTTCGGGATCGAATGAGTAGTTCCGAAGATTACCGCCTACAACCTCACAAACTTTACCTCTTTCTAATATTAGTGTAGATATACAGCAAACTCCGTGGAAAACTTATGCTTAGAAAAGATTTAAAATTAATCAGCGTTAACTGAAATAAATGGAAGTTGGGATGGTCCATTTTGGCAGAACATAAAGCTAAGACGGGAGGATGAAAATTGTGCTTGACTGTAGAACCTGTTTGGTAACCGAGGCGAGGTAAGTGCATATTAAACGTCTGTCAGTTTTGATAAGTCAACACTATTAGATCGGCCGTCGAGAGCATGCGTTTTTGACACCTGTCAGTTAAACGAATATGTGTGTTGCGAATTTAATATATGAATATTAGCTACTAGAATTGTCGCACGGACATGTGTCAGGAACGCATTCTCTCAACGGCTGGAATGTAGTAGGTATAACTATCACCTAATTCAAACATTATTTTTGTACCATTAACGCGTTAGTACCTACGTGGTTTACTAGAGCCTTGTACGTGCTTCGAACTTGAGTCTACATATAATTTCTCATGCGTATAAGAAATAACTTTTCAGAAGGTCGGGCATACTTCCAGTTCAGGTTTCTCGGCCAAGATTAACGGAGGGCACTAGTTAATCACACTAATATTACAAAGGCGAAAGTTTGCGAGTGTGTGTTTTTATATTTGTTACTTCTCCACACTCAAACGGCTAGACCAATTTTGATAAAATTTTGTATGGCGGTAGCTGACACCCTAGATTAACATATAGGTAGGCTGATTTATTGTTATAATCGATGTCGAATAATGGTCCGTGTGATCGGACCACGATTGAATTTAAGAAATTCGTGAATTTATTTGTAAAACAAAGATGGCGGCTGCTAACATGTTTTTTTTTTCGCCATGGGTGTCGTTTTTCAGTAAATCACACTAATATTATAAAGGCGGAAGTTTGTGAGTGTGTATGTGTTTATAATTTTGTTACTTCTTCACGCTCAAACAGCTGGATAAATTTTGATAAAATTTTGTATGGAGGTAGCTGACACCCTGGATTCATACATATAGGCTACTTTTTATCCCGATTTTCCCACGGGATCGACATTTACGCGGGTAAAACCGCGGGGCGCAGCTAGTAGCTAGTATTAAATATTCATGTTGAAAGCCGACCATACCGCCCCGTTGGTCTAATGGTCGCAAGGGCTACTGCTGACCTTGAGGTCCGGGTGCGATTCCCGGGTCGGGCAGTGTTATTGGGTTTTACCATCTGGAATATCTCAGTAGCAGCCCGGAGTCTGGATTTGTGTCGCCCCCTTTTACATAGGACTAAAACATAACTGGCGAGATGTGGGTGTACTATAGTTACATCTCTGCCTAACCGTTCATGTAATACAGGCGTGATGTTATGTAAGTGACACTTAAAAAATGAGTGCTCTTTTCTAGAAAACCGCTAAATACCTAGATACATTAGACGGTTCATCATGGAGGGGCCCGTGGCTAAGTAATAACAACCGCACGGGTCGATTAATCAAGTTAAGCCACGCTACCGCGGTTGGTCCGTGGATGGGTGACCATCTTTACCGAGACACCTCCGTGCCTCGGAAAGCACGTTAAGCTGTAGGTCCCGGCTGTGTCATTCGTGGATCTTTGACAGTCGTTACGGGTAGTCAGAGACCCGAAAGTCTGACAACAAGTCTTAGCAACGGGTATTGTTTTACCCAGTAACTGGGTTATGGAGGTCAGATAGGCAGTCGCTCCATGTAAAATACTGGTATTCGGCTGCATTCGGTTAGACTGGAAGCCGACCCCAATAAAGCCGGGAAAAGGCTCGGCAGATGATTAAACGGTTCATCATTCAACTACAGTTATCCAATTGGTTACGTTACTTATCACTATCTTATTCCAATCCCCCACTAACTTACACAGTTCAGGAGCAATTACATAAAAACTGAAAAGCGCGATAAGATGTCGTTCCGACGAAGTTCGCTCAGATCTCGCCTGCAATGTCGTACAGCAGTCTACCACAAATCAGTAACACTAAATTACTAAAACCGCCCTTACTGCTACGACACAAAGACGTTTTCAAGGTCAAACTGTTAGCTTTGCCGTGTGGTTGACGGTACGTTTCGGTGAGAGTTTCGCCGCAATATCGGAAGGAAGGAAAATTTAATCGTGCAGATCGGCAATCGTCGGAGATTGGACCGATTGATACCCGAACAGAGATTTACTGTTCTTAGCCGCGTGGAAAATAAACTTTGTTACTCTTATTATATCATGCGACCCATGCGATGTGTAATAGTATTTTGTTGGTCTTCAGTGCAGGCCATCATAAGATTGAACTAATTCTTCTGTGTATTTAATTGAGATTGGCCGTCGCATTGAAAAAAAAAACACCACGACAAAAATGTGTGCTATAAACAATCTCGCAATGTTCGCAAAGAAGTGAGAAAGCTATCTATGTATCTATACAAATAAATAAGATTGAAGTGTCTGTTTGTAGTGTCAAAATAACAGCTTTTTCCTAAATGCATCTAAAAGGGTAGGTACCTACTTATAACAAAAACGCAATTTTTTAAAGTTTGTCTGTTTGTTCCGGCTAATCTCCGAAACGGCTGGGCCGATTTTAACGGGACTTTCTCTCTTGCAGATAGCTGATGTCATAAGGAGTAACGTAAGCTTTTATTTAAATTAGAAAAATAATTAGTGTTCCACGCAAATAAAAACCTACAAAATCTACATCCACGCGGGCGAAGCCGCGAGCAGAAGCTAGTTCTACCTAAAATCAATATTTTAAAAACTAAAAATCAACCGTCCAAAAATCACAATCCCGGTCCCTGAATAACATGATAAAGTTAAGTACCTACATTACACACTAAGATGTCAGAATCTTCTATCCCGCTGACACTTTCAGCTTTCCAACTTACTTTATGTACCGAATTCCGTTTCCCAGACCGCACAGCCGCGAAGTTGCCAACCGACCCGACCCGACGCGGTCGTGGAGTTTAAGCCGCAGGTAGGTACTTTGCCAAGATTCACTGCCATCAAATACATTTTAATACCTGCCATAACTTCGCCAGAATGATTCTGATATTGCCGTCCGTCACGGGTAATGAACGCTGGCATTTTCAAAAGGGAGTTAAAGAAGTGTTTTTGTTAAAGTGAAAGTTTCAAGAATCCAGAATAGCCGGAGGAATACAAATTTTCTTACGTCTTTTGCTAATTACTCTATTGAATGACTATTTCATTAAATCGTGACATTTCGGGCCAGTTCTAACTTCAGGAGTTGTATTGATAATATTTTAATGATTTTATATATGTAAAATAAATATACATTTGTTGCGCTCGCAAATCATATTTTGATCGACAACTTGATACCTACCTGCAACTTGCAAAAAACGTAAGATAATTTAAATGGCGCGTGCTATCCCGGCGCATCCCCCTCAGAAATGATAGACTAGGTAATACACACCCTCTTACTAATAAACGTTGTACAGCGTCTGTACCTATAGTTACACAGCGCTTTGTCTTCTTCTTTCGAAAGTCAAATTACTGACGACTGAAAGAGAGAAATCGATGTGTAACTATTCATCTGATATAATACGTTTATTAGTAAGGGGGCTAGTCTTATGTAATTTTGACGTTCGAAAAGTGCTGATTCTCAGCCTAGTTTGTATAAATGCCTTTTGATTTTAATTATAGCTTTTATGGAGTGGCTCATACTGGGAACTACCTACTACTACCACATCTTTGGTTTAAAGGGTATCGGTGTAATAATAACTGGTGCGTGTGACATTTCAGCTTTGTCTATGAAATGACAACGCACGTGGGATGCTTCTGTCTGGTATTGTATGAAGATAGATGTGCACAGGGTGTCCGCAGGCGATGGTAACTAGTCACTACCAATTGGGCTGCTAACTCCTTTTTCGTTTGACAAAAATCAATCTGCCTTGCCCTTTCCTAACTATGTTGGGGTGGGCTTCCAGTCAGACACGACGGACAGACAGACTGACAACGAAGTGATCCTATAAGGGTTTCGTTTTTCCTTTTGAGGTACGGAACCCTAAAAATGAATGAAAATTGTACCTTACGAAGATAGATCGTGTTATCTGATTGATGGCGTTAAAAACCGTCGCCGCGAAAAGATTGCCTGAATAACGAATCTAATGTTTTTGCGCCGCCCTACGTACCTACATTTTTTTGTGGGGAAAAAGGAGGAATGCTCGATTGATTATCATGACAGCGACAACCTAAATCTAAAGACCCTCTGCGAATACGTTCACAGCTCCGCGCTTTTACCTCTGCGTAACCAGGCAACACCCACCAGCATATCCATGCCACTACCACGATTACCATGTGACCAACAGCACTCGGCAACCACCCATAATGTGCGTGTGCGATAACCATAGATTTACGAGTAACTTAAATGTTCCTGTAACCTTATACTTTTAACAGACGATCGAAACTTGGTGCGGGTCGGACAGCGGATTCAATTCGCTCCGTACACAAAATCTATTCGACTGTAGTCTGTTCTAAAAGTATCTGTTGAAAGTGTAAACAAACTCTGTTCGATCAGGTTAATTGTTACGCAATCATTCACTCGCTTAGGGGATTAGTGACACATTCTCATTATGTAAAGAAAGGCTTCAACTTTATATCTCATCATTTATTCCAACCATTGTTTGATTAAAATTAATTGTAATTGAAAAATCATCGACGAAAATTGAGGTTGTCAAATTAACCTCAATTGTAAAATGAAAAACATTTAAAAAGTGATTTAAAATTATAATTTAGGGTTAAAATATTAAAATAATCCAATCAAAGCATTTATTTTGTAAGTAGTACTACAAACAGACATCCACAGGAACGTTGTTTACATTTTCATCATATATTTTGAAACATACCATAGAGGGCAGCTTGGCGATAATTATTATTATCAAGACGAAAAAATGTACGGAGCGAACCAAACCCGCTGTCCGGCCCTAACCATGTTCGATCGTCGGTCTAATACTTACTCGTGTCGACCCGAGATAAGAATTAGCTATAGAATAGAGCTAATATCGTGGCTACAGTGATAACATTTGGCGGAGGTAGGGAGATAGTTACCTCGTTTTCATTTCAGTACCTATAAAGATAAAATGAACACACGGGTACCTAAAACCCTGAGCACATGCAATATAAACTAAACAAACGACGTACCTACATAGTTATATCCTAGTTTCAACAATATTTCCAACCTTTCGTTGCCCTACCCTACTACGACAATTAATTACTGCGACGTGATTGGGCAACGTGAGAACAGTGGTGGCCCAGTGGTCACGGACACGACTTACGAGTTGTAGGTCGTAGGTTCGAACCCAGACAGGCGCTTTACTTTATGTAAATTATTTCATCACCACTGCTCTCAAAAAACGGTGAAGGAAAACATCGTAAGGAAATCGGCATGTCCTAGAACCAAAAATTTGAAGACACATGTGACATCCACCAACCCGCACTGGGCCCGCGTGGTGGATTACGGCCCACTCCCTCTCATTGAGAGGAGGCATGTGTCCCAGCAGTGGGAACATTGTATGCTGCTTATGGTATGGTATGGCATACCATACCATACCATAATCAGCATATATAGTATATATAGCATATATAGTTTATTTTTGTTGCCCAATCATAATTGGGCAACAAAAATAAATAAGAGCTATCATAGTCATAGCCCACGTTCGCTGGTACCAACATAAGCATTAGCCATTGATATATCAGGACAGTGGCAAACTGTAACCATGAATTCAGGTATGATTCTAGATGGCGTAGAAATTTTACGTCTGTTGTCCAAAAAAAAAGTTTTCTGTTTGTGTTTTGTTTTCACTCCGGAGTGCCACTGCTTTTCTTTTTTTTTAATGACTGGCGCATAATTTCAACACACATTGCGTTGAAATTTTGATTTATTCCGATCTGATCCCCTGAACACCCCCCCCCCCACCCCCCCCCCCCCCTCCTCGAACCCCTGCTAGTTCGTCTTCTGTGTTAATCTGTGTCTTATCCACATTATCTAGGCTTACTCTTTTTGACAGGTAAGTACAGTCAGGAGAAAATAAAAGTTTCATGATTTACGTCGGTTCAGAATCATGCACTGAATCCATGGTAACACATGTGTGTATTTCTCGACGAGTTCGGCAGAGGGAGGTGTCTCTATTATTATATAGTACACCCACATTTCGCCAGTTATGTTATGCCTTTTGCTATCACCGAACACTAATCCAGACTCCAGGCTGATACTGAGAAATTTCAGATGGAAAAATCCAACTACACTTTACCCGACCCGGGAATCGAACACAGGAGCTCATGATCAGCAAGCGCTTGCGACCACTAGACCAACGAAGCAGATAAATTATTTTGGGATGGATAGTACGTCTATCCCAAAATAATTTAGCCGGGCGTGTGCCGCCACGGGTAGGGAGGTACCCAGTTTTTTTTTTTTTTGATGAATTTGAAGCAATTTATTTTAATCCGGGAAACAGATCAAAGTGTGGATTGGGATGAAAAACTCCAGAGTTTTACCCTACTTCGATTAAAAGAGAATTTTGTTTGTAAGGGATCTCTCATGAGTATTTAAGCTCATCCCCTGTTGATAGGAAAAACGTATTTGAACAAAAGCTTCAAATGTAAGCAAAAGTAAAACCTTCACTTTTATGAAATAAGTATGATGTCAGGGAAATTAATTGTTTAGCAAATCGACTACCACATTATGTTGACCGTATATTCCAATCACAGCTGTTATTCTTTTATTTTATTTTTATTAAGAGGAACAGCAAACAGTTACATTATAAGGACTTACAACTAGTTTAAAAAAATAGCAATTTGGTTATAAAGTAACCCACAACGCTGTCCACAAGTAGGATAGAAGTTTAAGAAAAAAAGAGCTATATAATCGCTAGGAACATTAATAACAGAACATTAATTCTTTGTCAGTTGTATGAATGAAATGGCTGTAGCACGCCAAATTGACGTAGGGTAGTTAACAATAAATTTCCCTGGCTAGTACTTATTACTTTACTTTTTTCTCAAAATATGTTTATAGGTACTTATATTTTATGTGGTTTAGTAGGTCTTTACTGGGCTTTTCTTTATATCATACTTTTTAAACACTGCTAAAGCAATTAAAGTAATTTTTGTGGAATTTTAGTCGGTAACGGTTTGTTGGATACGGAGCCCTAAAAAATCTTATTTCGACGAAAAAAGAATCTTGTTTGGCCCTCATTAATTTATACCAAGCACTTCAAGTTAATTTGACAAGATAAAAGTTTTAATTACATGAATAAAAATACAGCCTATTACCTGAAGTGGTCTAGGTATAAAGTTATAAACTCCTTCTAGGTAGGTATACATCTGCTCACTTGCTGGAGTAGCTAAAAAAGAAAAATATTTACCTTCCAGAAATTCAGACTGAAAGTAATGTCACTTTAGTTATAGATGAAAGGAGGTTTTCCCAGGTAGAAATCATAATTATTTTTACTGTGAACTGGAAACTGGGTTTTATTACTCAGAATAAACGTATACATATATCAAATTAATATTGGTTCATACTTTACTTACAAATGTTATTTTCGTGAAAATGCTTCCATCTTGTACAGCCTTCCTCAGTTCCTTGGTATATACAGGGTGGTCAAAAAGTCGTGTATCAAACGAAATAGGGAGCTAAAGGAGGTCATTTCCAACGCTTTTAAACTGAGAAATAAATTTTGGTAACGCTTCATTTTTGGAATTTATGAAATCATTGATCTACAGTATTTCATGGAAACTTGCTGTGGCTGCTGTGAACTCTTCCGAGTCTGACTGACTTAGCTGCTAGTTAACTAATTTTACCTATTGTGGTATAGTCATTTTATTTTATGTGGGTCGTCTTCACATATGATTTTATAATTAATGCATACAAAATACTCCGACAAAACTGGTAGGAGGACGCGCAGGCTCGCAAGGTGGAAGGAGTGTAGGAGGCCTTTGCGCAGGAGTGGGACAGCGTTGGCTAGTAAAAAATTATTTGTAAAATATTTTAAGAGAGTAACGGTGGAGTTTCTAGCCCATTCTTCTCCATACGAAACTACCTTTTGAAAGGGGCTACTGTAGGTACTAGAATCAATTTTTTTTTTATATTTTGCCGTTCAAAAATACCTTTTATGTGCCTATTGTTATTAATGATTTAACTTTGTCTTTGAACTGACCGACATACCTAAAAGTAGGTACCCACCAGCTGACTCGGTTAAGAACTCAAGACAAAACTAGCACAGAACCCTGTTATGGAAGGTTACTTCATAAATCCTTGAAGGGATTAATTAATCTCTGAATAATGGATTTCTGAATCTCGGTATGTACAGACAGGGTATGTTTACACAGATATATTATATTATGTATACCTACATATATTTGTTTATACATAGTATTTACACGTTTATATTGAAACTAAAACATAATGCTACCATTTATCTAATAACATTTAAATAATAAAGTAATCACCGGCCAGAAGAGACGTCATGGGCAGTTGTGGTTTATTACAACATTACAACAGTGAAATGAAATGAAATGATGAAATGAAATGATTTATTTTGTAAGTAGGTTTGTACAAACACTTTTACACGTCAATCTAACAGTGAAAGTTCTCTATTTAATCTAACTAGAACATGTCCAACGCAAACATTCACAAACTAACTGACATGCTCCCGGTACAAAGGCCTAATAACAGCGGCCATTGCAATATTTTGACATGGAGTTTAATTAAAACGTCGCTCGCTTCCGGTCCGCACTGGTTACAGGCGGCTGCAATTGGTTCAAAGCAGTTCAAACCAGTATCGCTGTAAATATTTGTTGGCGACGACAATATATCTGCTGTAACTTTAATTAAACTGGAGACAAGAGGACGGCGATCAAAATAGTAAAGTAGGATAGACTAGACAAAATTAAACTGGTTGCTAATTTAATTTATATTTTTTTAAATTTTGATGTCATTGATTTTTACTTTCTCTGAATACAGTAACTGACACACTTGTTAAAATTCTAGGAAAATTATCAATTTTTATAATATTTGTAATTGATTTACCTGTCATTGCTTTATTTTTAATTCTTTTTATCTTTTGTGGTAGACTAATTTTATTCTAGGTGCATCGTTTTCACATATACTTAATTATATAATTAATGTACCTATACAAAACCTTGTAAAACATTTTAAAAGAGTAACGGTGGAGTTTCTTGCCCATTCTTCTCCATACGAACACTACCTTTGGAAGGGGCGACTAGAATCAAAAAATTCTATTTTATTGTAATTTTTGACATTCAAAAATAAATGATTGATGACTTTGACTTTGAACCATCGTGAGTAGGAACCGGCTTAAATAGTCATAATATATTTGTCTTCATGTTGAGCGAATACAGGTTGTTAGGTACACCTCTGCCAATCCATTTGGGGATTACAGCCGCCACGTTATGTTATCATATTGAGCATCGTAGAAACTTAAAGCACGATCGCTATTTTACAGAAAAAAAACCGGTCAAATGCAAGTCGGACTCGCGCACCGGGTTCCGTATCTACTTTGTAGGTATGTAACTAAAAAACGGTTTTCGGATTTTTCCTTTACTTGTGCTACATGACTTTGATTCTTGCCAAATTTCATGATTCTAGGTCAGCGGGAAGTACCCTATAGGTTTTGATTCCGGAACATTAATAAACGCCCGTATCTTTTGATGCGTTGACTTAGAAGTTTGAATTTTTCACTGCTTCAAGGGATTGCAGCTCTGAGTATTTTTTAATAATTTCAACTTGATAACTCCACGCATTTCTGAAAAAAAGGGTCTTGACTGACGGACAGACATACGGAGAACGAAGTGATCTTATAAGTGTTCCGTTTTTTCTTTTGAGGTACAGAATCCTGAAAACAACAATGACTTGGTCTCTCAAACTTCACGCTCATCTCTTCCCCGCGACGAGCGGAGGGGGGCAATATACCCCCTCACCTCATTGCCTCCCTGGAAGCCTGCAATTCTCACGTTTCAAGTCATATCGCGATCGTCGACCTCTTTCCCCGAAAACTACGTTATTTGAAGAGCCACACAATCTTCGCTCCCCGTAATCATTAATTTACGTCAGCGGTCCTTTTGACCGTAGTAAGACCGCTACGTAAGTAATTAATGGTGTGTGTCAAACATCGAGGCTTTGTTCGGTTTAAAAAAAGCCATAAAGTATTCTTCAGAAATCTATACTAGAGTTTTTTTGTTTGTTTGAATGCGCTAATCTCTGGAACGGAATGGAATGGTAGTTTCCGAGAGTATAATAGGCTACTTAACATCACGCTATGACCCTAAGGAGCCGAGCAAAAAGAAAAAAAGTCAGAAAGAACGCAAAGCGAAAACGAGGTAATAGCGCGCAGGCGGGCGATGCGATGCGACGCGGTAGGGCGGAGGCAGAATGATAACCCAGCTGATTAAGTGTGCATATAGTATTAAAGTCGTAATTGCTCCACTGCGGGTGCGGCTGCTCCCCTCCCCCCTCTCGAATACTATAAGAGAGACTACCCTTCCTGTAAACGGCTATGTAGTAATGGTAAATTCCCGAGAATATTCTCCTAGCGAGAACTTTGCTGTTCCTGAGAAAATTCTTTTGGAACAGTATTTAAGGCGCCATCTCCACGTGCGAGAGAATCGCGGCGATAGTCTCGCCGTATCATTAAAATTTCGCCGCGATTATATCGCCGTGTGGAGACACGAGAGTGTATAGAAATACCATACGACCGACGTAACTTGGCGGGCCTGAACTTTGCACAGGTGGCTGCGCAGTAAGATTTTTTAGGAACCAAATGGTGACACGAGGCCAGTGCGAGTGAGAGAACATGCGCGAAAGTTCTTAGTGCCTATGTTCAGGCCCGCCAAGTTAACGTCAGTCGTATTGTACGTGGCACGACGATAATATCGCCGCGATTCTCTCGGTCGTGGAGTCGGCCCCTTAGTACCTACGAGAATTAAAAAAACTGCTTTCACAAAAAAAAAAACCGAGAAATTCTCATAACTTCTCTTTAAACATCGTAAGGTATTCATAGGCATGTAAAATTACCCACAATCCAAAACCCCTGAATAACATACACCCATAAGTACAATGTTTTGCGCGTGTTACATTACGCACTACCGCAAACAGCAAAACACAAAAAATAAAAGTCGTTTCCCAGCAATTGTTTTTGTGCAATGTTACATACGGCTGATTTTTCAATCGACAGATAATGTTTATTCGTGGAATGAAATTGACGTCTAACAGATGTTGTATGGTAGAACTGTCAAAAATTCAAAATTATTCCTCCGATAAAATTATCTGACGTTGGAAAAATCAGCCCTTAGTGTGATGTACAGAATTCGTAGTTGGGGTCACTGCGTAGTGGACAGGGTGTAACAAGTCCAGCGAAGCTATTCTGTAAAAATAGTGGAGTGAGCTGTCAATAGTGTCAATTCCTAGCAAAAACAAACTCACTTCACCTAAGTTTTCACGGTGAGATTTTTACAGAATCGACCGGCTGTAGGTATCGGTACAAGAGTGTTGTATAGGTATATCGGTGTACAAACACCACTGATAAAATAGTTACAAAGAACATAAACCAATAGGTACTTAATAAGTAATTTGTTTTATAACCTATAAAAATATTCTACAAGAGCTATTACCATAAAATGTGGGTAGAACCAGTGAATAATTTTATAATCAATGTATTCACCGGCGCCATGATGGTTTTATTAAAAACGTTCGCAAGGTGTGGTTATGTAATGTGGGGATCACTAATGAACTCGCTTACTCGCGTCTACAGTAACTTACTGTGTATAATTTTGGACTTAAGGATTAAACATTCCTCTAAAATTTCTACGTAACGAGCGTTCCTTGGACGGTACATAATTTAATATTGAGTAAATATTGTGGCCCGCGGTTTGCCTCGCATCCTAGTAGAATTGACGCAAGTACCTACCGGGAAAAATAGGACCAGCAGCCGGTCGATTCTGTAAAAATCTCACCGTGAAAACTTAGGTGAAGTGAGTTTGTTTTTCCTAGGAATTGACACTATTGACAGCTCACTCCACGCTCACTTAACCTAAGTTTTCACGGTAAGATTTTTACAGAATAGCACCGCTGGGCAGAAAGATGACTCATCGAGTTTTGGGAAAAAACAATACCATTGTATGGGAGAGCTGTTTTTTTTCGCGATTACGATGTTGGTCCCATTAAGAAAGTTGTTCAATTTGATGGTCTGTACCTACCACATTCTTAAATATGACCACACCTTGCTGAGCTGTATACTAATTCAGTACATATTCTATCTATGTAGCGTATTTTATCTAAACTTTTTTAGAAATAGTGTTTATTTATTTATTTAATAAGGCTTACCAACTAAACACATAGGTACACAGCATTAACCCAGAGTTGTGAGACATGTGTCGAGTCGTGTCGTGAGTGTTTTATTATCACGTGAAAACATCAAACTTGTATTTACAAAACCGTTTTCTCCTTTTTTGCGAGTCATACTGCTGTAAAATACCTACTGCTTTTTGTTGTTTGTACTTTTAACCCCAAAATTTTAAAATTTTAGGCGTTTTGTGCGAGTAGAGCCGCAGGTAAAAAAACAACCTATACCTTTATCCTTTTTATAATATCTTTATTAAAATTCTAAATGAGCCGTTTTATCATCTTTAGTCTGCGCCTAGCTATTCAGCAGTCTCGCCCGACTTAACATTTAAGAATATTTAAGTTTCCTATAAATACAAGAAAACCTTTTCAACAGTTTGTAAAGAAACAAAACTTGAAACTTTTGAAAAATTCTTGCTACTTATTCTTTTTTATTTGAAGAAACAAAGTGGGTTGAGATGTTTGTACTTGTACCAATAAAAAATACATGCCGTAAAACTTATTTTGAATTTAACGTCGAAAAACCAAATAACATAAACAATACTTACTTATTTAACTCCTTTTGTTTTTTCTTTTTCAGGTACGTTGATACAATTATCAAGACGAACTAAGTGGAATGAAGACGGCGGTAAGTATGTAGATATAACATTGAATCTACTTTGCTAAGCTCTTTAAATCTTTGTTTTAAATACTAATGTCATTTCTTAAAACGCAGTGCATCTGCAGTGTTAAATTTGTTTTTTATATCAAAACATGGCCAAGGAGCGATAAAAACAAAACAAATTCTTTCATTCAAAATGTTGGCAATGACGTAAGTCGCAAAAATAAAAAGGTGCAAGTAAAAATTAACCTTGGAGTGCTTAACATATTTAAGCCTTGACTATGTGTCAAGCATAAAGTAAGAATGACGTGTTGTAAATATGTCAGGTTATTGTTCTTCTTTTGATCAGCCAAGAAACCTGTGCAATAAAACACTTACGCACTCAACTATAAGGTTCAATATCGCTAGTTCAAACTCAGCCTGCCCCTACCCTTCGCTATTGGCATTTTCTTAACAAAACTCGTCAAAGATTAAGCCGTAGACGCGTCAATACATTAAGTCCGCATGGTTTCTTCCAAAACGTTTGAGCAACAGACTGATTATTCCCTAAGGGCGGCAAAATGTCATTATATCTAAACTTTGTCGAAGGAAACTTTGATGCGTTCAATCCGAGGGTACCTCCAGGGGGTCTGTAATGTAAATATGTGTTACAGAAGGCTTATTCGCCTTTTTTAATCTGATAAAGTCGTTAAGGGACCAAATAGTAGATTGTTTGCCAAGGGAGCAAACAACTATTTTGAAGGCGAGAGTGTTTCTTTGAATCCAGAGCGGAGCGAAGGATTTTAGAGTAGTATAGAATCCTGACCACAGCGAGGGATTCAAAGTAGGTACCTACGTCACTCGAGCTTAAAATAGTGTTGCTCCCGAGGTGGACACCCTACTTTTTATCAATTTTGAGTAAACAATTACGAACGAAGGCAGAATGCTTTTCGCGCGTTTTTTTCACAAACTTGTGTTTTACTTTGTCATACTTACACCCTGTTTCTTGTTCATACAATGTTCGCGATTGATCTCTTTGGTGAATTGAACTTATACTAACAATATCTTAACTTAACACTTTTAGTCTCTAGGGATTAAAGAGCTATTTTAGTCCCTGTTTACGAAGAATCGAAGAAGCTCTTTTTGAGTAGACGTGATAAAAAGCTTAATCAAACAAATGAAACATCATAAAAATCTGCCCAGCCGTTCTTGAGTTATAAATGGTGTAACTAACCCGACTTTGTTTTATAATATAGATTTAGCACGCATCAGAGAGCAGTGGTGGCCCAGTGGTAAAGGCTCCGTCTTACGAGTTGTAGGTCAGCCAGGCGCTTTACTTTGTGTTAATAATTTCACCACCTACTCTCAAAATACGACTCAAAATGGTGAAGGAAAACATCATGAGGTAACCGACATGTTCTAGAACCAAAAATTCGAAGTGACATCTACCAGCCCGCACTTGGCCCGCGTGGTAGATTACAGCCCACTCCTTTTCAAACAGAGGAGGCCAGTGTCCCAGCAGTGGGAACGGTATAGGCTGATTATGCCATGTTTCATTTAGCACGCATCTGTAACTTAAACACGAACAAATGGATCAACGTAACGCTATCGTTTAATTTTTTTTCATGGCCAATGAAGACTCAATCTAACATAAACAATAAGTTTTGCGATACATTTCTCATAACACGACGCAACCAATAACAAAGTTAATAACGCGTTAATAAGTGTGCGGACCATCCTTGAAATACTAGTGCTGTTACATTCTGGCTACCCATTGGTGAGTAACACGTTACTTTTGAGTTTTAGGTTCGATTTCCAGGTCGGACAGAGTGTTATTGGGTTTTTCCCTCAGGAATTTATCAGTAGCAGCCCTGAATCTGGATTTGTGCCCGGTTGATGGCAAAAAGCTAGAAAGTCTGACAACCAGTTTTACCAAGGGGTATCGTATTACCCAGTAACTGTGTTGTGGAGGTCAGATAGGCAATCGCTTCATGTAAAATACTGGTATTCAGCTGCATCCGGTTAGACTGGAAGCCGACCCTAACATAGTTGGGAAAAGGCTAGGCAGATGATGATGAAATATCTACTGGTTACACTGTAGGACATTTATATTCTCAACGTGGGCGTTTGAGTCTTTCAGGGAGGCAGTAGAAGACCCAGAGAAAATTATATATCCTATCTTACGACTATACAATATTACACGTTTAATTATAATCGTGGCAATGAGCTATTTCAGATTCGCGACAGATGGTAACTAAAAAAAATTGGGCCCCCCCAATTTTTTTTAGTTACCATCTGTCGCGAATCTAGAAAAAAATATATTCTCAAAGAGGGCAAAATAAGGTTGAGAACATGTGCTGCAAGAGAACCCCAAAATAGTCGAGACAGTTGACAGTGATTTGTTAAAGTGTACCTTCTGTATGTTATCCGCTTAATGTCCCCAAGGGAGTCACGCCTGTTGGAATCTTCATTCCGTTGTCCAATTTACGACTAAACTCAATTTGATAGTTTTGATGCAACTCCAATGAGTTTCATAGAACTTTGTGCTGTATTAATATGTTTTTAAGTACTAATTGTTCGTGAATTTAGTTTTAGTTCAAGTCTTAAGCTGCTTGACTTTGATAATGAATTGTATTTTTCATTTATAAATCACATTTACATGTAATAGCCTCGTAGGCTCTACTTACTCAATCATCATCATTTCAGCCGGAAGACGTCCAATGCTGGACATGGGCCTCCCTCAAGCACCGCCAATTCGACCGGTTCTGTGCTTCCCGCATCCTGCGGATTCCTGCGGCCTTCAGCCTGTCATCGGTCCACCTTGTGGAATTAAGGCCTTTCAACGCTACGTCTTCCGGTACGCTATCACCACTCCAGAACCTTTCGGTCCCATCGGCTACATGTTCTGCGACCAATGTGCCCTGCCCACTGCCACTTAATACTTTCAAGGACACTAAGTATATACTTCTATAGCCGTCATAACAATAAAACTTCTATTGTGTCTCGATTACCGCGCCGGAACCTGTTAGGTAAGTTTGGCAATACTTCGGGTTATGTCGGTTACCTTACTTCTCCTACGGATCTCTTTATTTCTGATTCGATCACGTAGGGAAATTCCAAGCATTCCTCCCTTTCCTTTTGGGTGACTTTTGTCTTCTAATAAAGTCCATTGTGAGCGACCACGTTTCAGTGCATAGGTCTTCATTGGCGACACGCACTTATCAAAGAGACACTTTGGAACATGAGACGAGAAGATATAACGTACTTGGTCACTACTACGAACTAACTTACTTATATGAAAACACGACCTCATTTGTCCTCGGCTGGACTTACGAGTCTTCGTTCGATCTCCGGCCAATCTCATCCATCAAAATAACATCAAAACCGGTTATATTGTTATTTCGCCATTAACGCCTTGTTGGCAACTTGATTGTGTATTCAAAGCAATTACAAAGGTAAATATTGTTATTGCTTATCTAATTTAGTATTTATAATAACAAGGGACCCGTTTTATTTTCAATGCTAAACAAATAGCCTAAGTAAACAGCTTTAATTTTAACATAAAAAAGTGTTTTTACGGTCAGAATAATTTAAGCAAAGTAACGCAGATTTGTTGGCTTTGGATTTCCGAAATGTTATCCTTATTTACTCCTGCATTTAAAGTCTTATAATTTATATCCTGGCGGGATATATACCGTTGGCCAAAAAAGAAATGCTTATTCGTAAGTAGGGCAAAGTCAAACTCTGTCCTTAATATGTAGATTCAGCCCAAGGTAATCCTAGAAAGCCTACATAGTTCAGCTGATAAGTTTTTATTAACTTAAATTTTAATCAATCTGATATAGGTACCTTTTATGCAGGGTGTATTTGTGAGTCGGGGCAGTGTGGATAGGTACCATCACCGTTGAAGGTACAGGAAAACAGTCTTAGGAATGGTACAGTCAGCAAGAAAATGGGCAATTTACACAAAAACTTTTTTTGATGCCAATCGATCCTGTTTCTTATAAGGTTTAAAAAACTCTATCAGACCAGACGTTTGAGTACTAGAAAAGTCGGAAATTGCAAAAAACTTCTCCTATAAATTTCGTAGAAAATGAGAATCCAAAAGTATTTATTTTTTAATACGGATTCTCAAAAATCCACCCTGTATAATACAGCTAGTAGTTACTATTTTACTGTTCACTAAATTCAGGTCTCTTTTGCTGCATAACCACACATACAAAGTAAAAAAATCAAATTCACAAGTAATTTATTCAAATTAGACAGAATCAGCACTTTTCGAACGTCATAATTACTTAAGACATTCCTCCAACACTCCCGCCCTTCACCGAGCACCGTTTACTTTTACCAGCCATTAATTAAATGGAACCCATTTCCGACCACTAATAAATACGGTGAAAATCCCTAAAAGCCCGCACTAGAAATATTAAACTGGTTTCAAACAAAATGAAGAGAGTCGGGGTTATTTGAAGCCCCCAGTTTTTCAGTTACCCCCGTCGCGCGCCGTCGGACACAGAACAAAAGCGCTGGCTAATAGAATTCTCGGCACAATCGATTGTTTACGAAATATCGAGTAAACAAGAACCCTATTGTTTTTGTAGTGATACTTTAATAGAAGTTTGAGATTGATAGTTCCACTGGGCCCGCTGCACGCTGTGATCTATAACAGATGTAAAGGTAAAGAAACTAAAAAGCATTTGTCTTTTTTAGAAAATTCCTAACAATGTATCTCGCACGTGACGTGTTTAGGTGATTCCTAAACACTTTTGAACGTTTTGAAAACGTGACACGTATTAGCCAGTTACTAAAAATCAGGTTTTTTAACCATCTTCAAAAAAGGAGGTTGTGTATTCGACCCGTATGTATGTATGTATGCATGCATGTGTGTATGTCCGCGATTTTCTCAAAAACTAATACCTAAACCGATTTTCATAATTCTTTCATTAATGTGATCTAAATTCTTTCAGGAAAGTTTTAGTATATAATACATCAGGTAATTATTCTTATGTACGAAGTTATATCGTAAATGTACTGCATCTCCGGCATTTATATGGGATTTTTTATGTTTCTTCTAGTCGGTATCTTCAATTCTTCAATGCACTAGTGTTAATTGAATTTGTTTGGGGTAGGTACAACTGAAAAATAAAAAAAAATTAGTAGGTACAAAAAAAAAACAGTCGACTTCAAAAGGAAACACTACAAAGTGATAAATAACTTTAATTTCGGAAGTAGGTGTCAAAAAACGAAAATGCGGAACCAACAACACCAACTTCCGAAATTAAAGTTATTTATTTTTGTAAAAAAGTTTTTTCAATTATATTGTTTGTAACTCCTACGGATACTTTTTAGTCGTTATTTGAAAGGGAATAAATAGTTTGTTAATTACGCAATGTTACAAGTCGACTTTGGACTCGTTACCGCATCACTGGTACCTTGGCAGAGCGACATGGAGGACGAGCTCGCAGACAAGATCGTCACATACAATTTACTGCTCGACGAAATCGTACAGACGCCAGCACATCAAGCTACTACAATCTGTCAAATTTCTTTAATAGATTTTCAACTTTATTGCTAAAGCATAAGGTTCAAAGTTGCTTGGGAAAATTTGACAATTTCGGGTAGCTTGATTTGCTTACTCGCCGTCTGTACAATAACCGCGATGATGTTTATTACGAGGCTTCATAGCGATCATTCCATAAGAAATCGCTTGCATAAAGACCTATTCAGGCCAGCAATCGTAGAGCCCGTTTACAATGGGCTCGTGAATACAGAAATTGTGCAGAAGAAGAGTGGCGCCCAAGTAGCAAATAAATGTCCTACAAAGGTACTGTAGATATCTTGAAGGCAAGTAGACGAATTCCAGCTGTTGTCTTGGCTAAAACTAGTATGGCCCTCAAGATATCTCCCAGATAGACTCCAAGGGTCAGTTAAGTAAAAGTGGGCAAAGCATTTAAGAGGAAATGCGGGTGGTCGTTTCTTCACAGAAAAGCTCTCGCCTGTTTTCTTTCTGGTTAATGACCTTATAGCAATGATTTTTTACAGAATAATAAATATTAACTACTTGTATGTCCCTATCTTTTCCTTTTTGATGATATATTATTTTTGTAAGCACTGGAACCCTCAAAAAATGCCGATTTGAACCGTTGTCAGCAGAGGCCTAGTGTACAAAGGAAATTGTCCACTTTGTATGGGCTCTATGGGCTCCTTGTGGGAGGCCTTCCAACGCTACGTCTTCCAGTATGCGGTCGCCACTCCAGAACCTTTCGGCCCCATCGGCCATCTGTTCTGCGAGCAATGTGCCCTGCCCACTGCCACTTAAGTTTGGCAATTCTTCGGGCTATGTCGGTTACCTTGGTTCTCCGGCGGATCTCCTCATTCCTGATTCGATCACACAGGGAAACTCCAAACATAGCCCTCTCCATTGCCCTTTGGGTGACTTTTAGCCTTCTTATAAGGCCCATTGTGAGCGACCACGTTTCAGTGCCATAAGTCATCACTGGCAATACGCACTGGTTAAAGACTTCGATTTACATTCTTCTAAATAGCAAAATACATTTCTGAATACGCAATGTTAGAAGATCAAAAGTTTTTCCCGTCCTCATTGCCCTTTTTTTTTTTGGGTGGGAAATCATCAAATGACCCCTCCCGCTCTGGGCGGAGCGGAAAGGAGTGTCAGACTCTTACTGACTAAAACCCACCCGTGTTCCTTCAGTTGCCTGTGCCAGGGGCCACGGTATCTCTTTCGAACAACCCGCGACCCTGGCGGGCATCGGCCCTAGCGAACCCCGTCAGTTGGTGCTGACATCTCCTTGAGGCGCGCGTGGAACACAACGCGCCGTCGACCCGGGCCTGGTCCTTACCGGACGGCGAGCTGCCCACGGCTCGCCGCCCGCAAGCCCGCGCCTGCGGTGGCCGGAAATCGGCTATCGACTCCCGACGCCCGGGGCGTCTCCTGCGGCGGCTGGGGGCGTGAGGGCGCAAGGATTGCCTCTCATTCACGCGCTCCGCCTCCTCCTTCGCGAGCATCACTGCTTCGCAGAAGGAGGCGATAGCCTCCCATGCACTCTCGCTCCGTACCATGGCCCGGACTAGGGCCGGACGCGAGAGATCGCCGCCGTGAGGACACGGCGGTGCTCTGCCCAAGCTGGGCAGATCTCCACCGTATGCTCCACCGTGTCCTCCGGGCGATCCACACAATGGTGACACCCGGGCGTTTCCTCCCGCCTTATTCGGAACCGAGGACCTGCGTTAGGCGGAAGGTGAGGACGCCGTGGCGTCTCTCTAGCCACTCCTCAAAGAGGGGACTTATCGCCGCAATTGTGGCGTGCCCAGTCCTCATTGCCCTTTGAATGATTGAATAAGTTTGACAACTCTAAGTAAATACCTATAAATAAATAAGGAAACAAGTAATAATTGGTTACTTACTCAATAATATAAGTACATACCTATAAATAAATAAGGTAACAAGAAATAATTGGTTACCTACTTAATAATATTTTCCTTAAAATAATTTGGAGTGGAACATAGAAATCTTCTTTATTATAGGTATCTATGAAGTGGAACCACCAAACACAACAACAACACAACTAAACTTCCTTGTAATAAACATTCGATACTTACGTATGTACTTATCTACTTGTAAGTTACAAGTTGTGAAGGCCGCAGGAACCCGTTGGATGCGAGAAGCACAGAACCGGTCGAAGTGGAAGTGCTTGGGAGAGGCCTATGTCCAGCAGTGGACGTCTTTTGGCTGAAATGATGATGATGATGAAGTTACAAGTTGGGCTGGACACATCTGCCGCATGTCAGACGATCAATGGGCCAAACTTACGACCCAATGGGTTCCTCTTAATGGCAAGCGACATCGCGACAGGCCCAGACGGAGATGGCGGGGTGAGCTGGACTCCTTCAACAAGAACTGGTCCTTAACAGCTGTAAACAGAGAGAAGTGGAAAGAGAGTAGGGAGGCCTTTGCCCAGCAGTAGGACATCACAGACTTTTAATAATAAGTTACAAGTACGTACTTAACGAATATTTTTACGATACAAGTTGTAACGTACCTACAGACGAAAACACATCAAGCTACCCGAAACTGTCAAACTTTCCCAATCAACCTTGAACCCTAAGCTTTAGCGATAAAGTTGAAAATCTATTAAAGAAATTTGACAGATTGTAGTAGCATTATGTGTGCTCTGAACATAGAAACGAATTGGCATGAGCATACAATTTAAATATAGTTATTGAACGGTGCGGAAAATTGGTAAATGATGACAAACAAATGTTTCCTAAAGGTACCTAATATTTTAATTATTTAATATTCATTTGGATCAAAAATTTGTTTAAAATGTTTAAATTGTCATTTTGTTCATGTTCTACATTTTATTCACAGAATTGAAAATGAATTCATAATTTGAATATCATTCGTCTGCGTCACTAGCTGAAAACAACACTGTGTTTCGTGTGGGTTTACAGTTTTCAATGAGAAATAATATTCAGTGAGAAATAACTATTAGAGTTTTCCATAACATGTTTTAACTTTTTTGTTCTACCTTTTCCTGGAAATTAAACCCAGGATCTCTGTAAGAAGACCTCATAATTTAGTAAAGTTATTTACCATTATCATCATCATCACTTAGCCGAAAGACGCCACCTGCTGGACATAAGCCTCCCCCAAACATCGACACAACAACCTACGAGGTAATTGCCTAACGCACTAACAGTAGCAATGATTTTCATTTTGACATTTCCGCAACATTCATTGCATTATTTACGTTGTTGAGCAGACAAATTTTTCGAACACATGAAGCAATTAACAATATCCTTCAAAATAATTCAGATTGTGTTTGAAAAAGTGTTACGTAATTAGAGTACTGCGCTGTTACCAACCAATCAATATTTCAAAACAATTTCCCCAATTATTGTGTGAATCCAACCGCGGCTCAATTCGCCAATTATTCTCATTTGCATTAATATTAACCGAGTTAAGTGCCAGGACCGATCTGTATTCCTGTAATAAATCTCTCTTATCTACTGATCTACGTACTGCGCCATCTATCGGACTAATTTGTATTAATTTGTTGAGATTGTGACCATTATTTATGCATGTATTGTACAAGCGAAACAATTACTTCATCCATACTAATATTATAAATTCGAAAGTAACTCTGTCTGTCTGTCTGTATGTTACCTTTTCACGCCTAAACCACAGAACGGATTTCGATAAAATTTGGCAGAGAGATAGATTGCATCCCGGGGAAGGACATAGGATAGTTTTTATCCCGATATTCCCACGGGATCGACACTTATGCAGGTGAAACCGCGGGGCGCTGCTAGTAATATTATAAATGCGAAAGTAAGTTTGTTTGTTACGCTTTCACGCTAAAACGGCTGAACGGATTTGGGTGAAATTTAGCAAGTGGGTAGACCATGACCTGGAGAAGGACATAGGCTACTTTTCATCCTGGATCGCAGACGAAGTCGCGGGTAACAGCTAGTAATATTATAAAACAAAATCCCCCACCGCAGCTGTCGGTCTGAACGCGATACATTCAAAAATTACCCAACGGATTTTCATACGGTTTTCAGCAATGGACGAAATGAATCATGAGAAAGGTGTAGATGTATAATTAATTAAGGTTTTGTGTAAATTGGCTGAAATGTGACAATGATTGTTGAAAATGTCGGAAAAAATTATGTCGACTGGGGCCTTACTGGCGTGTGCCGCGTAATCATTCGATGAAATTTGGCAC
Source organism: Oligia fasciuncula (assembly GCA_963082905.1). Taxonomy (NCBI): domain Eukaryota; kingdom Metazoa; phylum Arthropoda; class Insecta; order Lepidoptera; family Noctuidae; genus Oligia; species Oligia fasciuncula. Next base: position 19,919,807 of record OY720400.1, read on the forward strand.
ACAGATAGGGTACTTTAAATTCCGATAGTACGTTCCCATGGGATATTTTCCGACAACTACGCAGGCGAAACCGCGTGCAAAAGCATAATCAGCCAATAATGTTCCCACTGCTGGGACACAGACCTCCTGTCTTCGAGAGGGAGTGGGCTATAAATTACCACGTAGGCCCAGTGCGGGTTCGTAGATGTCACATTTGTTAGAATTTTATGGTTCTGGACATGCCGCATGTTACATGTAAAATAAACCCGATTAAAAAGTGTGTTCAGTGTGTTTTTGTGGCTTTACTGTAAGATTTACTGACTTGCTTACAATAAAATTGGTGTTTACGTAAACAATTCAGTACCTACGCTCTATTATTTATTGTTGATAGTCATCAGCTAAGTGTATTGGCACCATAAACTAAATTGAAGAGTGTGTGTACGTTTGTTGAACACAGTCCTGTTTTGGGAAAATATTAAGGCAATTAATTTAGGCAAAGGTTCGATATACATCATAATATACATAAATGATAAATGATTTATTTTCTGTAAGTAGGTTTGTACAAACACTTTTACACGTCAATCATATTTTTTTAACTAGTTGAGGTCGGCGTTTCCTATATGACTATTCTGAGAAGAAAGGCCGAAACAAACTCAGAGGTCACAGTCTCTTTTAAAGTCCAGACAAAATCTCAAATCATATAGTAAAATAAAAGTGCGCAATGCTGCACACCCCCACCCCATTTCAAGTTAAACAAATATCAATGACAATTAAGTTGATTTCAGAGTGACTAGCACTATTGAAAAAGTTATAAAAATGTTTAAGTTGTAGCGTAACCTGAACTTTATTGTGTAGGAATTAAAATTATTTTTCCATGAATCTTATTTGTTTACATTTTTGGCAAATAAATCACGAACGCAGATTACATTATTCCCACTGCTGGGACACATGCTTCCTCTCTGTGAGGGAGGGTGGAAAATTTATCTACCACGCAGCCCCAGTGCGGGTTGACAGAATAGATGTCACATGTCTTCGAATTTTTGGTTCTTGGACATGCCAGTTCTCTCACGATGTTTTCTTACACCGTTTTGAGAGCTGCGGCGATGACATAATTTATGCAAAGTAAAGCGCCTGTCTGGGTTTGAACCTACGACACCCAACCCTTCTTAAATGTTCTACTTTCGTGGGTACTGTAGGAACCGTTACCCTCCATGGTTGTACCATCTAACCATCATATCTTTTTTTAGGGTTCCGTACCCAAGGGGTAAAATGAGACCCTATTACTAAGACTCCACTGTCCGTCTGTCTGTCTGTCTGTCACCAGGCTGTATCTCATGAACCGTGATAGCTAAACACTTGAAATTTTCACAGACGATGTATTTCTGTTGCCGCTTTATCAACAAATACTAAAAACAGAATAAAATAAATATTTAAGGGGCCCCCCATACAAGAAACGTGTTTTTTTCCCGGCGTTTTTGCCTTGTGGTACGGAACCCTTCGTGTGTCGAAAGACTTCGTGTCTTTGAAGTGTTTTTACAAGCCTTTTTGAGAGTTAACGCCCCAAAAACAAAACTAAGAGAGATAACGAACGTTGTGACGACCCTAACCCAACGGCCACAAACACGCGTCGACCCTTATAACCTGTCAGTGCCGTGCCGTGCCGTTTAATAACATAATATTTTAATAATATGCAAAGTACTCGAGTGTCGGTATGTCGGGGTGTCGACACAAAGCCATTCTCTCGCATCATGTCAACAAATAATCTTTTTTGTACAGAAAATGTCCCTACATCGGGTCATACGGAGAAGCGGGTATCGCTTTTCAACTTTACGAGGTCGAATTTTCCGACCCAGTAATGTTCACGCTCTTTTCCATAATAATGGCAGCTTTGAGGGTATGACAGTTTTATTCGAAGTTACATGCTGCGAGGTGATGAGTTCAAATATCGTTAAACAAACCTCCTTTGTGACCGTAATTTCAATAAGACACCGGTATTTGTATATTGAAGCACTTGAATTTCTTTCAGGGCTGTGTATTCAAATATTTTGATGTCTACGAATTGAGGCGGTTGACTGCTCATTTTTAACCGACTGCAAAAAGGAGGAGGTTCTCAATTCGTCGGAACCTTTTTTTTTTTTTTTTGTATCATTGTTTTTACTTGACTGCGTTTGCATACAACATTAAGTTCGTTTAGTGTAATGTAGCAACCAACAAGATAAGAATAAAAATTAAAGTAGGTATAGCTCTGCTACTAATAAGACTTTGCAAAAACAGCTCATGAATAAACTGATAATTTTCTCTTCGACACTCAATTATAACTCTCTCGAAAGCCACATTTTTCAACGGTCAACTATGATAACGTAAGACAGATTTAGAATTAAGCATCATCGGTTCAGAAACAGTACCTAATCTTCTGGGAAACACTAATTACACACACCTATTAACAGTGATTACCTCCAATCAGCAGGCTTCAAACCGGCGGCATTAGCCGGACGAACGCCGACTTTGAGGTTACCAGTCCACTTAGCTAGAGAGTCATTAGGATAGATATTTGAGGAGCCCCAAAAAGCCTAGCTAGGAAGAATTGACGAGTCTAGTCGATTTCAACAACTACGAGTACAATGCTACCTATATAGGTACTATTAAGAATTAATTATCATCAGTCTGAAAAGTGCTACTTAGCAAAGATAATAAAATCTCTAAAAATATGACTGACATAAAAAAAGAAAGAAAATACATTTATTTGCGGTAAACATGACGTAGAGAAAGAACACAAAAAAGAACAAGTTGGGGGAAAATATCCAAAAAAAAAGATTATCGCTCAGCATAATGCTACGACCCTATGCGAGACAGAGCCTCAGCGCTGGTTTTCAGTGACAGCCGGCCACGGATATCGACAGCCGGCGTTGACGTGGGCTTGCTTTCCGTTTAGCCGCATCTCTCAAAAATAATGAAATATCAATAAAAATGTTTGAATATCATACTAAAAGCATGGTTCATGTTTATGATGTTTTTTTTTTGTTTTTTTGAGGGGGTGAGCCGATCGGCGGCGGCGATCTCTTGCGTCCGGCCCTAGTCCAGGCCATGGTATGGAGCGAGAGTGCATGGGAAGCCGTCGCCTCCTTCTGCCAAGCAGTAATGCTCGCGAAGGAGGAGGCCGAGCGCGTGAGGGAGAGGCAATATTTGCCCCTCACGCCCCTAGTCGCCGCAGGAGACGCCCTGGGCGTCGGGAATCGACAGCCGATTCCCGGCCACTGTAGGCGCGGGCTTGCGGACGGCGAGCAATGGGCAGCTGGCCGTCCGGTAAGGACCAGGCCCGGGGCGACGGCGCGTGTTTTCCACGCGCGCCTCAAAGAGATGTCAGCACTAACTGACGGGGTCCGTTAGGGCCGATGTCTGCAAGAGTCGCGAGTTGTTCGAAAGAGATACCGTGGCCTCTGGCACAGGCAACACGGGTGGGTTTTAGTCAGTAAAAGTCTGACACAGTCCCGCTCCGCTTAGACCCGGAGAAGTTATTTGATAAATTCCCACCCAGAAAAAAAAGAGGGTGAGCCGAAACTGAAGGTAAAACTAGTCAAAATATTTTACACTATTATAGCAGTGCCTACAAAGTATAAAGTTTTTTTATGATTAAAAATCTCATTCAAAAATGATAAAACGTTTTCTCAGAAAAAAATATCTAATAAAATTCCTATCTACTTAAGCCCCAGGTTATTGGCCTGCCAACCACAGACCTTCGACATTGACAGGTGCCTATCACCTTAATTCGCAATTTCGAGCTCAATATATTTATCAGAGATTGGTACTAAATACTCGTCAAGTAGCTGGTCCGCTTGTTTATTATCTGAAAACTAATTAAACTTGTCTTGCTCAAACAATTCTCGGTAAATTACACTATTGTTGAGGTGTTGGGCTATTGTGATTACTTGGTAAGCGTTTGGGATTGGAGTATTACACCCGTATTCACAAACAATACTTGTCTAAGGGCTGATGTTTCCAACGCCTAATAATTTTATCGAAAAAATAATTTTGATTTTTTGACAGTTCTATCATACAAAAACTGTCACTGTCAGACGTCAATTTTATTCCACGAATAAAAAATATCTCTCGATTGAAAAATCAGCCCTTAGTAAACTAGCAATACTATGCGAAGTAAGGTTTTTCTCAATGCGTTCCAGACAAGCTTTTAAATTCACATAGACCGATCGCCACTCAAATATTGTCTATGAATAGGTTTTTGGGACCCTGTGCGTCCGCACGCACTGTGAGAACTCATAGTAATGTTTCTGAATACAGGTGTTAGTGTTTTTGAGGTGAAAACTTCTTTAGGCGGCGCGTTGGGCATTTTTTGATATGAGAAAAACCATTGAACTCGCGACACTGTTACCGTAACCGACACCGCGCTACATTCGGATGTGTTCGGCTGTCCTCGGGATATGCTCGGTTTTAATGTAAATCCGATATGTCAGTGAGTGTTGGCAAAGGGAAACACCCAAATATTCCGAATTTCGAAATTCCGATTTTCAAAGTCCGAATTTCATAATACCTATGAATTATAATGTCTATTATTAAAAATCACAAAAAAAGATTAATCAAGAATTTTATGTATTTTCTTTAGCATGTAACTGATTTTATCCCTAATAAAATAAAACTTAAATTAGATACTTCTAAGCGTACACAGAACTCGAAGCAAACAACAACGTCCCGGGTGGCATTTACAAGTTAAACGTTCGCGTTTGTTTTACATATTATTACTAACAGTTTTGGGTACATTACACTGAAACTTTCGTTAACAAACTACTGCTTTTACACAAGTGTTTAACTACATCATTATTTAGGTAACTATGTTTTGACTTAGTAAAATGGTCATTCTATGAAAGAAGACACATTGTAGTTTTAATACCGTTTGATTTTTTTAAATAAAACCGTGCACCATCTTAAGTTTCTGTGTATTTTACATTTTTGCGTCATCATAGTGTTGTTGTCTAACCTAACCTATCGATGTTTGCGAAAATATAAATTATGTTTTAATGCCATAAAGAAGAACTTATATCTAATTAATCAATTAAAATAACTGAATAATATCCTAACTTGACTAAAACGAATAGCAAACTAAAATTGGCGTCGAAAAATTTATCCGCATAGCTGTCGACTGGTAAAGTACCCAAGGGACTGGCGGCGTTGCCACGTTGAATTTGTTAGATAAGCTTACACCACAGTTCAATAAACATACAAAAATCTATCTCATTTCATTTGTTATTTTATATTTATCTACTAAAGCTCCTTACCTACTTGCTTACCTACTACCTACTTTATCCAGGCGAGTGTGTCTGTTTAAGTTTAAGTACCTACCGTTTCTCATGACGGCACGGAGGCAAATAGAATCAGTTTAGTACTACGGCCGTCGACATATAATATGGCGTTTGTGTTTAAACGCGTATCAATTACTTAGTTGTTCATTTACTAGAGGTGTTAAAAATCCACGTTAAATATAACATGATTTATAAAACTACTAGGCTTTAAGTATAACTAAATAAATTTCTAAGAAAGGTGACAATGTCTAAAACTTTTTGCTCACCGAGAGCGTCGCCATCTCCAGGCCTGACCTTGTGAGAATTTCTGCTAATATGACAATATACAGGGTTGAGTTTTTGAAGGGGCTAGCTATACCAACCGAGTCTTCCTATCTAATTACTAACAAAATAATAAAAAAGGCACTTCCAAAAAAACAATAATAAAAAACACTCATAATTATTCAAATTAGGCTGAAAATCAGCACTTTTTAAACGTCGAAATGAGTGACAGTCTTCACCACTTCCTAGTGCTTTAGCTGGGAAGAAATTGCGCAACAAACTCCCCAGCAGTACAGCTGTCCGTTCAGTTAGAAGAACTTGATTCCATTCAATAGTATTCAAAGTAATTACCATTACGAAACAAAAAACACAAAACATTTAGTTTAATTATTTGCCATATTTCAGATTTCATTGCAGAAATAAAAACGACCATTTTCATACCTATAAAAGCCTCCAGCAATAAAGGGCGTTAAACCTTTTAACACCTGCTTTTATTTAAAAATCATGATAATAGACGTATTCAATCTCCGAACCATTGTAATTACTGTGACACAGTTGGTTAGTGCTGTACAAAGACGTGCGAGGGCGTGTGTAGCGTGTGTAAACACGTCGGGACACGTCGGGACACAACAGAACACTTGCAAGCCCAAACATTTGATTGAGGACACTGATTACTTGATACGACGTAATCAGATAGGTGGATATTAGAAGAATAATTGAAGTTGACCTAAAGAATGCCACTGTTGGCGCAATCAACGTGGCCATCTACTGGGCTCATACTCATCATCATCTGCCTAACCTTTTTCTAAATATGTAGGGGTCGGCTTACAGTCTAACCGTATGCAGCTGAATACCATTATTTTATATGGAGCGACTGCCTATCTGACCTCCACAACCCAGTTACTGAGTAACACGATACGCCTTGGTAAGACAGATTGTTAGACTTTCGGGTTTCTGACTACTCCACAGCTAACCGGTAAACAATTTCATAAAAAGTTCTCATTGAGTTTACGTCAAACTTGACACCAAAACAATACAACAGCACCTGCATTCGGTTTACAGCTACAAACAAACTATGCTATCCACGTTTTCCATTCCAGAAAGCGGGATTGTAATCGAATAGTCCGCTTGTGAGGACTAATCCGAAGTACTCGGCTCGTGTGAATTGTAGAGCAGCTTCGGTTCAATTTGCTTCATGACAATATTCTGAGGAATTGTTCAAAGTAAAATAACTGCCTATCTGACCTCCACAACCCAGGAATACCCTTTGGTAAGACTGGCTGACTAAGTTGATGGTTTTCTTTTTTTGTTCATCGTTAACTCAAATCTACCAAATATAAAGAAGTACAGATATTGTGTACTTCCCTAATAATATAGTTCTTCTGGTTTATATTGGTTAACAATTAAATACAATAAAGAAAACTAACCAACCATACATTCATTTACATACATTTCATCAAGCCTTAAATAATTGTGTTACGCTGAACATGAAACATACAAGAAATATTTTAAAGTAGGGAGAATAATCAGCGTCCACGTACCACCGATCACACGAAACGATTACGTTGACACGAGCACAGCAAATAGCGGATAGAATGAAAATATACCGCGAGAGCACCAGCTCGGAAAATAAAGCGTCTTGCTCCCACAGAGCACGGAACGGCCGCGCAGGCGCTGGCAGTTATTTTCCATCACTGTCAAAACCACATTGATCTTTATAGTCGTTACGATAAGGTTGATGTTGAGTTGCCGCCACTGACAGGTCTGTCAAAACCACAGTGATCTTTATTCTCGTTACGATAAGTTTGCTGTTGGTTTGCTGCTGTTGGAGACAAAATACTGTGAAAGGGAATGTTATAAAATTCGTATTCAAAGCCGTCAGTTTCTTTACGTAATTTGCGTGTAAGCAGCGACATCCGTGACACACTGGGTTTGTATGGAAAGTGTTGACAATGCCGTCTGTAACAATGGTCGACGAGGCGTCTCCGGGCTCTGTGCTCCAACACAAGGGCAAAGAAACGCGAGCAATATACGTGCCACTGTTTCAACAAAATACAGGCTGAGAAATTTTAAAATTGAAAAGAAATGTAAAATGTGAAAATGAGGTGTGCTGGTCGTGGAAACTCATTATTATCCTGCCAAGTATGTTGTCTAGTGAGCAGTGGGGGCCACGTGGTAAAGGCCGCGACTGACGAGTTGTAGGTCGTAGGTTCGAACCCAGACAGGTGCTTTACTTTGTGTAAATTATTTCATCACCACTGCTCTCAAAACGGCGAAGGAAAACATCGGGAGGAAACCGGCGGCATGTCCTAGAACCAAAAAATCGAAGACATGCGACATCTACCAACCCGCACTGGGCCCGCGTGGGAGAGTACGGCCCACTCAACGAGAGGAGGCCTGACATTAAAGGCTTATTATGAGGATGTAGGCTAGTGTGACGAGTGATATTTAAGATTTCATCATACATGTGGGACGATAGGGCAAATAATAATCGGCATTCACATTATGAAAAGTTATTATTTATTCCAAAATAAGGTACTCGCACTCGCAACCGACGTTCGTGTATGACCATCACCCAAATTGCGTAACACACTTGCAATCACAACACGTATCATTTTGAAAGATATTGCTGTTCCATTGCTTCATAAGTTCGAAAAATTTGTCCGATCAATAACGCAATTAATGTTGTTGAACTGTCAAAATGAAAGCCATTGCTACTGATAGTGTGTTACGCAGTTACCCCGCAGATGTATGAACGTAAACGAAGCCAGAGGACTAAGTAAGGATCGTAGCAGGTGGCGTTCGGTAGTTTATTTCTACCTCCTTTTAGAAGGACAAACCCACGCCGGGTTTGTAGTAAGTAGAAGAAACACCGGACTTTTCACATCAACGTCCTAAAACAAAAATATTTGTAAGACTGTTCTAAAAACAAAGAAAAACCTAAAGTTTCCTACTCACTCATGTGATGTAAGTTTACTTTGTATTTAAACAATACAAAGTAAAACTTACTTCAGCAATCAAATACTACTAATATTCAAAATCAAAGTCAAATCATTTATTTCAAATAGGCACATTAAAGGCACTTTTGAACGTCAACAATTACAACTAAATATAATTGATTCTATTCCCTACATACACACCTATTTGGTAACCAAGTATTTAATTGCAAATATGTTTTAACGTGGGCTTTCAGTCTAACCACAAGTGGCTGCAGGTTAATTATTATATGAAGCAATTAATAATATTATTTAATGTCTCTCTACCAACTTTCACGATGCTACGCAGCTACGTCGTAGCGTCCAGCGATCTGCTACGTCGTAGCGTCCAGCGATCTGCTACGCCGTAGCAGCCGTAGCAAGCATTAGCTTAAATCGTAGCTACCACGTTTATGTCTTCTGAAGGCCAATACTCGTAATTAAAAACGTTCAAAAATCTAGTCGCAATCTCAACTCAGCGACAATCAATGTACTTGTCAAAGGAAAATTAGAGGTATTTTTAACCGATTAGGACTGAGATTAGAATGAACGAATCTCTGTTATAATTCCGTAGGCTTTGAAAGTATATAGTTCTTCTATGGGAAATCTAAAAGACACGTAACATAACATCACGCCTGTTATTTATTTAAGTCACATGTAAAACACCCCTGTATAATCACAAATCGCTTGTTCGTTTTTTAGGGTTCCGTACCCAAAGGGTAAAAACGGGACCCTATTACTATGGCTCCACTGTCCGTCTGTCACCAGGCTGTATCTCATGAAACGTGATAGCTAGACAGTTGAAATTTTCACAGGTGATATACGAGTATTTCTGTTGCCGCTATAACAACAAATACTACAACAAACGTATTTTTTTCGGCGTTTTTGCCTTGTGGTACGGAACCTTTTGTGGGCGAGTCCGACTGGCACTTGCTAGTTTTTTATTATCTATCTATCAACTACCTCAGAAGAAACCCTCTAATCTTTCCCACTCCAACAATCAGACTTTCACCACTAAATAAACATCCTCAGAAGTTCAGAAACACCTTTTATTTCTCGTCGGCAGTATTTTCCGTTATTTACATTAGGAGGGTAGGAGTGCAAACGTTTCAGATTAATCGCTGCGTGATCACTGGTTATATTTCGTCTGTCTTTCGACGTCTTTAGTACATTACAAGTTTTATATATTTTAATCCTGTTATCTATATCTATCTTCTATCTATCTATACATATAATAAATCTGTAGACGACGCGTTTCTGTACATTGAAAATATTAAAAAAAATAGGTGGGGTGATAAAGGATAACCAACAGATGCCATTTCATAAATTTTTGGAATTTTTGTCTGTTTGTCTGTTTGGATGTGACAGATTTATTTTTGAACACGTTCAACGTAAAAAGCACCGAACCAATATGGTTCATTTTTATACTCAAATATAGTGTAGAACTCGGAGTAGTGATTAATCTTTGTTTCATCACAATCGCTTCAGTACAAAAGATATAATCAATTTAAAGCATCCTATAACAACTTTTTATTGCAATAAGTAGAAACACGTAACGACATCTATTGGCGCGATATAGTACTAACGAAAACATATTGTAATCTATAAAATATTAATAAGTGTATTATTAACTCTGATATCTAAGTCTGTGTTATTTAAAAAAGTAATGATAATGATTATATAATCTATAAATATAAAAGAAAGAACTCAAGAACGACTAAACCGATTTGGCGGAAAATTGGTAGGAAGGTAGCTTAGAACCAGGAGACGGACATAGGATACTTTTATCCGGTTTTTTTTTATCCGGTTTTAGACGGATATAGTATTTAATATTTTTATTATTTACTTATGGTAGTAGGGTAGGAGTATTGTGGGAGTAGGTTAGGAGTAGGGTAGGAGTAGTGTAGGAGTAGGGTAGGAGTAGGTTAGGAGTAGGGTAGAAGTAGGGTAGGATCAGTATAGAAGCAGGGTAGGAGTCGTGTAGGAGTAGGGTAGGGGTAGGGTAGGGTAAGGGGTAGGACACCACGCGAACGAAGTAGCGCCGGGCAGCTAGAAATAATTTATATGGCAAAACAACGTTTGCCGGGTCAGCTAGTAGTAAATAAGTTTTAGGGTATTTAAAAGTTTTTTATTTTTTATTAATAGGCTTTTCAACAATGAGTGCACCTGTTACTTTATAATTTGTACAGACGCCAGCACATCACGCTACTACAATCTGTCAAATTTCTTTAATAGATTTTCAACTGTATCGCTAAAGCATAAGATAAGTAAGTCTAAGCGCCTCAATACTTACAGAAAAGCACAGCATCCACTGCATTATGCGCAGGTAGGTAATAACACAATTAATTAAATAAAATAAATCAAGCTAGCATAACCTGATCGATCGATCTGTGCGGCTGATATTATTTAGCCAAGGGTATTAGTAATGTAAAGTATTTATAGTTAGTATTGTATTTTATTCTACAGCTGATAAAACACGTCTAAAAATTAATATAATACAGTTCGAAGAACGTTCAGAAACATAGTGTTTTAAACATACGTTGCTTCGAGGGTGTAGGAATGCTCTCAGAAACTCGACCCGGGGTGGGTCGAATGGGGACTTGAAGTTTGCATGCAAATTAGGTCACAAGCAACACCTAGTTCCAATGCATAGATACTATCAGTAACAGAGAGGTATGTTTTGCTTTATTCCTATTGGTTTTTGTTTCTAAACATAATATTTGTCCCAATTTTTTTGTGAATATCATGAGCTACCGCCTTGTAGAGGATATATTTCTTTTGGCATGCATTTTGTCGAACCTCTAATAATTCCCACTTTGCGCGCCTAAAAATATTATTGAACACTAATATAATTATTGTGCTTCTGTTTGTAAACCTCAAATAATTTTCCTATTTTGGTTGAAATAGTCAAGTTACCAGGTTTTTTTTAAAATTGAACTCAGCGTGACTAATCAATGATCAGTTGTAGTCATATTATTAGTTATTTTAGTCTGATGAATCATTTCTGAAATTCATTAGTTTTTTTTTTAAACTTTGCCCCACACTAGGTATTTCTCCTGTATTGTGGGTGCGTTTACAAACATTTAAACTCACATACACAAACAGCCAGTACCGGAACAACTACTTGTAGGTCATACAAATATTTGTTCCGTGCGGGAATCGAACCCACGACACGCAGCGCAGCAGTCAATCGCTTAACCACTGCGCCAACCGTTAACAGTTAACAGCTTCCTACATACATTTACTTTTTTTTTTTTTTTTTTTTTTTTTTTTGTTTTTTTTTTTTTTGCGGATGGGAAATCATCAAATGACCCCTCCCGCTCTCTGGGTGGAGCGGATGGGAGTGTCAGACTCTTACTGACTAAAACCCACCCGTGTTCCTTCCTTAGCCCTTTATGTTCCGGGCCAGCGGTAACCCTTTCGGACAATCCCGCTGACCCGGCAGGCTTCGGCCCTATGGGGCCCCTCCTCGATGCTGACATCTCTTTGAGGCGCGCGTGGAACACGTACGCGCCGTCCGGCACGGGCCTGGTCCTGATCGGACGGTGAGCTACCCATTACTCTCCGCCCGCAGGCCCGCGCCTACGGTGGCCGGGAGTCGTCGCGCGGCTCCCGACGCCCGGAGCGTCTCCCGCGGCGGCTGGGACGTGAGGCTCTCTCCCTGAGCCGTCCCGCCACCTCCTTCACTAGCATGACTGCTTCGCAGAAGGAGGTGACTGCCTCCCACTCCCTCTCGCCCCGGACCATGGCTTGCACCAGGGCCGGGCGCGAGAGGTCGCCGCCGCTGCCGCTGCCGATCGCCTCTACGAGGACCTACACACACCTACAGATACATTTACTTGCATTTGGGTTTGTAAACTATCTAATTTCAGAATCTAAATACATCAAAATGTATACTTCGTTTACGTGCAGGTAGATTTGAGCCCTTAACAAAATTAATACGAGTACCTAGTCTTAAAAATAATTACTTCACCATTTCATTTCGTTTTAACAAGATTTTCAGCACACTTTAACAATCATAATAATTTTAATTCTTTCATTTTAGGTTTTTATAAAATATACTGTATTTATTTAAAATGTAATAAAGACAATAATAATAATTTCAGTACTTAAAAAGTCAAGACGCTTTGGAATGGGCAACTAGCTTCATATTTTCTGACTGACCGACTTCTTGATAATTCCAAAGTGCCTGTTAATGATTTAATTGAAATAAATGCTTTGAGTTTGACTTTAAACAATTCCTCAGAATGTTATCATGAAGTAGGTTAAGTGAACCGAAGCTCGTTGCAGCTGCTCGACACACACGCGACGAGTACTTCGGATTAGTCCTCACAAGCAGAACATTCGATTACAATCTCACTTTCTGGAATGGAAAACGTGGATAGCATAGTTTGTTTGTAGCTGTAAACCGAATGCATGTGCTGTTGTATTTTTTTTTTTTTTTAAGAAAACGTTGCCCCCCCCACACTAGGTATTTCTCCTGTATTGTAGGTGCGTTTACAAACATTTAAAGTCACATACACAAACAGCCAGACCCGGAACAACTACTTGTAGGTCATACAAATATTTGTTCTGTGCGGGAATCGAACCCGCGACACGCAGCGCAGAGGTCAATCGCTTAACCACTGCGCCAACCGTGCCGTGCCGTGCCGTATTGTTTTGGTGTCAAGTTTGACGCAAACTCAAGCGAACTTTTTATGAAAATGTTTACGGGTGCTGTCGGGTAGTTAGAATCCCGAAAGTCTATCAACCTGTCATACCATTGGGTATCGTGTTACCCAGTAACTAGGCTGTGGAGGTCAGATAGCCTCGCTGGCGCTCCATGTAAAATACTGGAAGCCGACCCAAATGATGTAAGTGGTTTATTATACCCGCGACTTCGTCCACATGTTTTAACATAAAATATATCGTATGGCATTCGGCTATAATGTAGCTACATTTTCTTTTTTGATGCAATGAGTACTTCCAGAGATTCAAGAAAGAAAGAAAAATGCGTTTATTGTCATCACAGCAAAATAAATAAACCTTAATACATCTTAAAACTATATAAACAGAAAACAAAGTTTATAATGCCAAAAGGAAATTACCTTTTTCAAACATTTAACCAAACAATTTTACCTCTTCATAATGTTGCTTTAGATGACGTCACACTGCCAATGTCATTGCAACATTATAGTTAGGTATTTGCACGACAAAGGTGGTTCCCAAGTTGTTGCAACACAGAAATTGGAGAACGCCAAACTTTTAAGTGGCAATTTAGACGATACTTAGGTTTAGTGCTAGAGAAAATTACAGCTGCTTGTACTAAACTTGCGTCAAAATTAACACAACAATTTGGTCGTAGGAACATACAAACTTCCACGTGTTACCTAAAGTCTATTCAATGTTTCAAATTGATGTTATTTCAAATTAACTTTATTTTAATGGCAATTAAGTTGATTTCAGAGTGACTAGCACTATTGAAAAATGTTTGAAGTTAAACTGCACCCTAATCAAAATCAAAATCAAAATATTTTATTTCACATAAGCCTACATGGGCACTTATGAAACGTCAGAAGCTAGGTGCACGGTTCCAATTGGTCGTTTCCTATGGAGAAGAACCGGCAAGAAACTCCACGGTTACTCTTTTTAAAAATAATTGGCTTTTACAATATTTTCAAATTACAGTAGGTATGGGAGAATAGCGTAGGCCTGTCAACAAGTATCAGGTACTTGATAAATAAAAAATGGTCTACAGATCTAAAGTCTACAAGGCCTACAAAGTCCTCACATTTACAAAATAAGAATCTATCAAAAGGATAAATAAAAAATAAAAACCTAATAAAACCTAGTGATATGATTCCCATTACAACCACTAATAAAGAGATGGAAAAAATTTTGAATTTTCTGTAATCGTGATACATACTATCTATCTGAATCATTTTGAATGATATTGCTAATCCATCGCTTCATATTTCGAAAAATGTGTCTGTTCAACAACGTAAATAAGGCAATGAGTGTTTTGGACTGCCAAAATGAAACCCGTTGCTACTGATATAGACAATTACGGTGCAGATCAGCCGGTCGATTCTGTAAAAATCTCACCGTGATAACTTAGGTGAAGTGAGTTTGTTTTTGCTAGGAATTGACAGCTCACTCCACGCTCACTTCACCTAAGTTTTCACGCTGAGATTTTTACAGAATAGCACCGCTGCTGTATACATAATATTATTACGCTTGTTTTCGCCAAAACAAAATCATTTAGAATGCACCCAACCTGGAAAATCAAACCCTGAACACTGTGAAAACATTGAAAGTTAAACTAACTTTATGCAATTTTGTAATATAAGTGTCAGCAATTAAGCCCTAATCCAATAACAGCAGCCCTAATTCCAAGCACGCAGATTATGATTATTAAGCGATAAACTCAAACATGCCTAATTAACTCAGTTGATTAAAGTTCTGTTAAACTCAGTAATTACCGACCGGCTGGCTGGTATTTAATTATTGGCACACTTTTGAGGCAAACGCGATTTTACAGGCTTTTAATGTTCATTTTAATAATATTATAACGTAATTTAAGGAACAAATTGGCAGTTTCAGCATGGTCGCCATCCTTTAGTGAAAAAGGACAGACAACCCTTTTATTTTTTTGATGCTGGCTTATTTCACTAAAAATGTGACTAAAGGCTGATTTCACCAAAGATATCTTTTATGAAATAAACTTCGTTTTTTTTATCCGTGGATTAAAATTGACGTCAGACAGTTCTAATAAGGAAAAAATTACAAAAATGTAAAATGTATTCTCAGGATAAAACTTATTCTTCGTATTAATGTTTGGTGGAATTCCTCGAAGATACCTCGTCCTTATATTAGCGGGTCGGTCATAAAAAGATAATTAGCATAATCAGCCTACGATGTTCCCACTGCTGGAACACAGGCCTCCTGTGTGAGGGAGTGGGCCGTAATCCACCTGTGAAGGGCGAGTGTTACGGGGGACTGTCTTATGTATTTTTGACGTTCGAAAAGTGCTGATTCTCAGCCTGATTTCAATAAATGACTTTTGATTTTGATCCCACGGGCCCAGTGCAGAGCAGTAGTGATGAAATAGTTTACACAAAGTGAAGCGCCTGTCTGGGTTCGAACCTACGACCTACAACTCGTAAGTCGCGGCCGTTACCACTGGGCCAGCACTGATAAAAGATAGATTTATTAAATTATTATTTAAATACTAAGAAAAGTTTTTCCTAGAATCAGTTTTACGTTTTTTTAGATCATGACCAACACTGTCTGCTCACCGAGCTGTCTCTATAATTTTCTAATATACTTATAATAGAAAATTGTGTTTTTCTCATAATTGATATACATTAACTTCAAAATTATTCATGAAGGTTGCATGGTACAACTAAGCAGGGTCTCTACAGTACTTGTATAGTAGGTGTACTTGTGTACTCCCTGCAGTACCAACGTATGACCACCGAGGTCACGGAGGTAACTATAGAGGTATGAGGAATAGAGTTCACTTATCTTCCATAGAAAAGGGAGGATCCTCCAACCAGACGGGTGTCGTGTCTGGTGGGCAACTGCCCGACGATCGATGTCGGGACGTTTTATAATTATGCTAAGTAGTTGCGCGGTAAACCTTGCTTGCGAGATGCAGGATTTTGCGTGACGTCAGTGTGATGCGTGGTTCGCACATGGCAAATTACACTCCGCCACATAACTATACAGGGTCCCATTAAAATAGATGGACAAATTTTAACACAGCGCTCAGTACGTCTAACCAAAGATATCCAAGCAAAAAAAAACACTGTTTAAAGTGATTTTATTTTTACCTAAAATAATAAATTGTACATTAGTGTACTTTCGTTAACTGATTATTTTTCTTGTATCTATCTATGCCCTTTTTTATATATTTTTTTACCATCTTCCTTATTTTGGTGATCTGAATGATTTCTAAAAGTTTTTCCATCTATTTTAATGGGGCCTTATATAATTAATTATTTATCCATCTCCAGCTCACTTTAAAGCTTTCCAAAATTCCCAACTGATATAATTTTTCTTAATATCTAGATAGTACCTATTACTATCGCGATCAATTTATCTCACCTAATCACTAATTATGTTAATTAGTATCTGTTTTATAGCCGCACTGAATCGTATCGCGTATCCATCATGGGAGATAATTTAATTAATTAATCTAGGCAGAATAGATTGAATTTTCAGGTAATATGGTTTGACTGTGGCTTATTGTGTCAAGCGCTCTGATAATTACAAAGGTGTACTCTAAAAGCGGTTTATTAATATCTAATGCGGGCTTTATACCGCACCCTAATTGCGTAACACACTATTACTCTCAATTTTAATCATTTTGAATCATGTTGCTAATCCATTGCTCCATATGTTCGAAAAATGTGTCTGCTCAACAACGTAAATCACGCAATGAATGTTGTTGAACTGTCAAAATGAAACCCATTGCTACTTATAGTGTGTTACGCAATTACCCTGCAGGTGACTATAGCCGCGATACACAGGGTGAATTTTTCAAGTGGGCGTGGATGGCCAAATCCGAAACCATGAGGAGCAGTTTAGTTTTCATCAAAATCGACCCCGCGACTCCTTTCAGTACCTTTCGCTATTCCTCATAGTTTCGGATTTGGCCATCCACGCCCACTTAGAAAATTCACCCTGCATAATGGCAATTCGACTAGGCGGGTGACTAAAATCGCAAGTTCCAAAGTAGGGTAGGTTTCGACTTTTGTCATGCGGCGACAGGTCACATGCGGCCGGTGACTAAAATCGACCGTGAAAATGCTCAGTCGCAGACGATCGCTCGCATGAAGGTCGACATTTTGATGGAAAATGAACTAGTCACCTGCGATTTTTATTGACCTGTGTAAATGAGGTGGCGATTTGGTAAGCGACCAGCAGATCGGCGAAAATCGACCAAGTGTAAATACCCCATTAAACAAGCAAGTTGAGAGCCCTTTTTTTTTTTTTTTTTTTTTTTTTGCGGATGTGAAATCATCAAATGACCCCTCCCGCTCTGGGTGGAGCGGAAGGGAGTGTCAGACTCTTACTGACTAAAACCCACCCGTGTTCCTTCCTTAGCCCTTTATGTTCCGGGCCAGCGGTAACCCTTTCGGACAATCCCGCTGACCCGGCAGGCTTCGGCCCTATGGGGCCCCTCCTCGATGCTGACATCTCTTTGAGGCGCGCGTGGAACACGTACGCGCCGTCCGGCACGGGCCTGGTCCTGATCGGACGGTGAGCTACCCATTACTCTCCGCCCGCAGGCCCGCGCCTACGGTGGCCGGGAGTCGTCGCGCGGCTCCCGACGCCCGGAGCGTCTCCCGCGGCGGCTGGGACGGGAGGCTCTCTCCCTGAGCCGTCCCGCCACCTCCTTCGCTAGCATGACTGCTTCGCAGAAGGAGGTGACTGCCTCCCACTCCCTCTCGCCCCGGACCATGGCTTGCACCAGGGCCGGGCGCGAGAGGTCGCCGCCGCTGCCGATCGCCTCTACGAGGACACGGCGGTGCTCCGCCCAAGCGGGGCAGACCTCCACCGTGTGCTCCACCGTGTCCTCTGGGCGATCCTGGCAATGGTGACACCCGGGCGTTTCCTCCCGCCTGATGATGTGCAGGAACCTCCCGAAGCTTCCGTGTCCGGTGAGGACCTGCGTCAGGCGGTAGGTGAGGGCGCCGTGGCGCCTCTCTAGCCACTCCTCAAAGAGGGGTCTTATCGCCGCTATCGCGGCGTGCCCTGCGCTGGGTTGCGACAGTCGTTCCTTCCATGTCGCCATGAGATCGCGCCGGAGCTCAGTCCGCTCCGCAGCGATTTGCCGCGGAAGCGGAACTTCCCCCCGGCTTAGTGCCTCCGCGCGCCACTCATAGACGCGCGCGAGGACCATCGCCTCCAGATCCCATGGCGGCAGTCCGGCAATGAGGCTTGCCGCCTCGCCAGAGATCGTGCGGTAGCCCCGGATAAGCCTTATGGCTACCACCTTCTGGGGCGCGTTCAGGTAGTGGGCGGCTCGCCGCCGCAGTGAACGCGCCCACACCGGGGCCCCGTATAGGGCCATGGACCGCACGACCCCCGCGTAAAGCCTCCGGCAGGAGGCGTTTGGCCCCCTCAGGTTGGGCAAGAGCCGCTTGAAGGCGGCCCCGGCCCGTTCCAGTTTGGGGGCCAAACGTCGGAAATGCTCGACGAAGTTCCACCGGCTGTCGAGGACGAGACCCAGGTACCTCATCGTTGTCTCGACGCCGATGTGAACCCCTCCTACCGTTAGTTGGGATCCCGATGGTGGCGCGTTCCGGGGCCCATGAAACGACATGGCCTCGGACTTGTGCAATGCCACCTCGAGACCCAACTGCCGGATCCTCTCCACGACTATCGCAACCCCGCGTGTCATCGCGTCGGCCGCCGCCTGATGCGACCTCCCCTGCGCCAGGACCAGCGTGTCGTCAGCGTAGCAAACCACGCTGACGCCCTCAGGGAGGTCGGCCCGCAGCACCCAGTCGTAGCCGATGTCCCACAGGAACGGCCCCACGACCGATCCCTGTGGGACACCGCACGACATCTCTCGCCGGTTCCACTCCCCATCGCGACCGGGGTAGCTGACGGCTCTGTCCGTCAGATACGCCTCGACTATTCGACGGAAGTTGAGAGCCCTTGTGTCACTGTGAGTTCACGAGAAATTCTCATTATTGCTCATTGAATACTACGGTCAAATTATTATTAGCCGGGCAGCAGATTTGGTAAACTAGGACTGCCTATAATTAAGCTGATTCTCTAAACATTACTTCGAAATTGAAGCGGTATCGAGGCGTGAACCTGCCATGATTTACCTACAAAACAAATGAGTTCGATTTGCAATCGTAGATTCTATACTTAGGTCTACTATTCGAAATTAAACTCATTTGTTTTGTAACTTGAGTTAAGTGCGAAATGAACTCAACAGAATAACACTAATTAATATGCAATATACCTACCCTTGAATGGTTGTTTCATGTTTACAGGGTTTACCGACCGATATAATGAAACAAATAATTAATACCATATTGACACAAACGCGTACAACTATAAAACTAAGCTAACAAATCTATAAAAAATATGTTCTCCATGACAGTTTACTATCCCAAGTTATTACCAGGCTCTATCGCTTTTACAGCCCGCTGGGGATCACTAAAATGTTCGTTCCAATTTATTAGGACGCACGGTAGAGGCACCGCCAAGTACGCGCAAAAAATACTGCCCCACCGACCTAAGTCTACTTTCCCAAACAGTCGTATCTTTGCACCATCCCGTATATTTTCGTAACTTAACTATTACGCACATTGTTCGTCTTTTTAATGGCACTTTATGTTAGGGATAAGTAGGCGATGAAAAGAGAATTGTATGTGTATGTTTGTGAGTGTTTTTATTCTTCATCATCATCATTTCAACCGAAAAACGTCCACTGCTGGACAAAGGCCTCCCCAAAGCATCGACCCTTCGACCGGTTCTGTGCTTCCCGCAACCAGCGGATTCCTGCGGCCTTCACCAGGTCATCGATCCACCTTGTGGGAGGCCTTCCAACGCTACGTCTTCCGGTACGCGATGGCCACTCCAGAACTTTCGACCCCATCGGCCATCTGTTTAATATTACGTGGAAAATTAAATAATGTGCTTCTAATAGATAAATTAGTATCATATAGTACTCCAAGTAATATCTTGGTATTTTTGTTAAGTTACGTTTCAGCGTTAATAAAACTTTGAAAAAAACTTCGGTTTATTTTCTTACCTGCTCGTATTTAATAAATATCTAATATGTATTTTATTACATAACATATCGTGACATCACACCTGTATTTTGAAAGAGTAGGAAGATATGAGTTAGCTAGTTATATTTAAAGCGTTAAGGTAGCTCGCAAAATATTTTTTTTACGTTTTTTGCAGTTTGCATTTCAGTGTCGAGTTGCATGTTGATCAAAATATGACTCACGACCGTAACAAGTATGTTTTAACCGAGTTATAATCATTAGAATCATCAATGCGACGGACGCGAATCATGTTTTGATTCACATACAACCTGACACTGACCTTTTTAATTAAAAATATGAATTTTGCGACGCATCCCCCCTTAATCTCACAAGGGCAAGTCTACCATTAAAGCGGAACTCCGGACACGGGTGACAGATGCTTCTTATAGTTAGCTACTTACAAAACTCAATGTACAACTCGTAGACAGAGTAAACTATAGACTGCTGCATATCTTCTTTTTCATTCGCACAAGAAAAAGAGAAATATACTATCGTCACTAGCAAAGAAAAGAGACAGAGTAAGAATATTTCTGTCCCTTACTGCGTGTCGGCTAAGCACATCAACGTGCACAACAAGTTTGACGTTTATGAATGAAATAATAAAAATTATGAATGAACTAATAAAAACTACACCGCGATTAAACGGAAAATAAGATCTTTTTCGTGCATAATTCAATAATAGTACATTTGCGCAACTGAGGTGTAGTGTAATAAGCTGTAAAAATTATAGTATGATGAAGATTGCCGGGATTTGTTGTCCCTTTCGGTGACACGGATACCATGAGTCTATAGATTACTCTGTCTACGGTACAACTAAACGACCCGCTAATTCACTCTGAATGGCAATAAAATAAATATCAAGACAAAACATTTAGCTTTGTAATTGGATTCTAAATGTCGTCATGAATAAATAGAAACGTAAACAAGAATAAGGAAAATATAATCAAATTTATTTCTCGATAATATTCCGAATAACTGTAGTTGGTTCATATTTTGCGGAGATAGTTAGCTTCCGTCATGTCACGAGTTCAATTTAGCCGTGATTCTTAAATATATCTATAGCTATCTATAGTAGATAATAATAAGGCTGAAGAGTTTTTTTGTTTGATCACGTTAATCTCTGAAACTACCAGTCGGATTTGAGGTTTTTTTTTTGCATTTTATAGCCCAATTCTTGAGGAAGATTATAGGTTATGTAACATTGCTCTATGACCCTTAGGAACCAAACAAAAAGAAAAAAAGGTCAGAAAGAACGCTAAACGAAACGAGGTAAAAGCGCAGGCGGGCGATAGGACGCGACTCGGTGGGTCGGGAGTTACGCGGACGAAGTCGCGGGCAGAAGCTAGTAATGCATAACCTAACCAACATTGTTGCTTATTTGAAGGAGGCTATTTGCAAATGATTTAATTATATGGTATAGCTGACACTATACATAAATAAGGGCTCATTTTTCCATCGCCAGATAACTTTTATTCGAGAAATAAAATTGACGTTTGACAGTTTTTGTATGGAATAACTGTCAAAATATCAAAATTATTCCTGATGAATAAAGAAATGATAAAACACACTGTATGTAGCGAGCGCCACACCTTTTTCCCTACTTCCATTTCTCGACCAAATAAGATAAAACTCGTGACAACGTAAGCTAAGCATGTCTGCGCCGACGGCTGCCTGTAAGTGGGGAGTCGGCTCGGGACGATTGGAGACGGAAAGCCAAAAGTATGGGGATATTAATGTCGCGTTCTGCGGGCTTCTTAGAAACTCCCAATATAAACCAAATTGATATTAAGCTCTGTCGCACCCACATCAAAGAAGGATATTTTTTTCGATTAAGATTTTGGTAAATCCCAAATATTAATTTATTCCATTCGAGAAGTTACCCAATTCATGACTGCTTTCGACAACTTGTCTCTAAATTCGGTCTTGTATATAATCGGAATTTTGTTCTCTTTATGTACCCGCGAGTACCTAAAGAACTCGTATTTCATCTATATTTTTTAATTAAAGTCGCTTTTCGTGTGTGACGTTGTTCTTTTATACTCCCAACGGATTTTGGTCCGGTTTAATCTTTATACACACAAAAATGGTACATTTTGTAACATCGATTACTTACCACTGAACTTAAAATTCATACAACCACATCACTAAACAAAATAAATAATTACTACATTTCGGCATTTGCGGCCATTGTTGTTTACATCTTTGGCAAATCTAGAAACGTTAGGGTTTTTTTTTTTTATATAAGTATATTTTTTTTCAGTTAACGACCCCAACAGCTGCATGTGATTTACTGACCAAGCATTTCCTCCGCGAGATTATATCCCTGTACTTTAGTTTTACTTAAAAGCCGGAAAATTAAAATACCATTAAAAGTTCATGTTACTCAAAATAGAAATTAAATGTAAAGGTTAACAATTATTTCTAATTGCTTCTTTCAAAGAAAATATTAAATTGGAATTTAAATTAATCTTGTTTTTTAGGGTTCCGTAGTACCTACAAGGAACCCTTATAGTTTCGTCATGTCCGTCCGTCTGTCGGAGGTTTTGCTAAGAGACCGTTAGTACTAGAAAGCTGTAATTTTGTAGGAGTGTGTATATTAATAACGCCGACAAAGTGGTAAAATAAAATATTTTTTTTAAGGATAGCTCCCCTACATGTGCAGTGGGGATGAATATTTTATTCGTCGTCTACCCCATCGTGTGGGGTATCGTTGAATAGGTCTTCTAAAATGACTTGGGGGTTGCTAAAATTATTTTTCGATTTAATGCTCCATTTACGAAATATTAAAGTTTAAAGTGCAAATTTTTGTTCCAGTAGGGCGTCCCCCCCCCTCTAAAACCTAAACTGCGGGCTTGAAAAATCAGGAAAAATTCACGATGACAGTGCATTTCATGAACTTTAAAGGAAAATTATAGCGGTTAAGATAACTTTATTAGTTTAGCCGTAATAGTCGTTGAACTTGGGTGTTGGATAATTTTGTACCAAATACAACATCCTTAGCATTAATCCTGTAAAGTGACTAAGATGAAGTAGTTGCTTGTTTACAACGGGTAAAGACTTGCATTGAAAAACAAAATATGAACATATATATTTTTTTTAATATCAGAATTACGAACAACAGAATCGTACTACATTGTGATAGCGGGCTACTACGGAACCCTACACTGGGCGTGGCCCGACACGCACTTGGCCAGTTTTATTATTTCATTTTTGTTTTGTTGAAGATATCACAGACCAGATCTTTCTCTTTTTGCTACTAAGTACCTACCTAGTTAATTCCGCTTCAGCCGTCAAGGAAACCGGGGTTTCGTAACTGGTTTCCATGAAGGCTTTTTTATATCTACGTCTAGTAGGTAATGAAACTATTTTTTCTTAAATAAAACATTTACAATCAAAGAAGATAATGGTGGCTATTACAAGAAAATAGTTCAAGAGTTAAGCATTGTGATTTACAAGTCTATGGCCTGCCACCTTCCGACATCTCCCGGTCAACTTATCTGGCTGATTGGTAATTACATAACAACATGAACGTATTTCATAAATAGTGCCAATCTGGCAGCTGTGAATCGTGGCTTCAAATCCAGGTAGGCACTTGGTGTAATATTTTCATCACCACGGCTCTCAAAACAGTGAACGAAATGTCATAGTGGATTACAGCCCACTCCCTCTCGCAGAGAGGCGTGTCTCAGCAGTGTGACCATTATAGGCCAATTTATGCCAATATCAATAAAGCAAGTCCTACAGTTAACAATATGTAAGTACCTAAAACATTTGTCGATGATCCAAAATCAGAACTTTTTCGAACTACAGCTAACTACACAAAGTAGGTATTAATGGTAACTTATTTTTGTTAGCTTGTTCTGTCCCAGGCCTGGGCAGAGGCCTCCCTCCACTCCTTCCATAGGTCGCGAGCCTGCGCGTCCTCCTTCCAGTTTTGTTAGCTTGTTCTGTCCCAGGCCTGGGCAGAGGCCTCCCTCCACTCCTTCCATAGGTCGCGAGCCTGCGCGTCCTCCTTCCAGTTTTGTTAGCTTGTTCTGTCCCAGGCCTGGGCAGAGGCCTCCCTCCACTCCTTCCATAGGTCGCGAGCCTGCGCGTCCTCCTTCCAGTTTTGGCGGAATCTGTCCAGTTGTTAATGTTAACACATTATAAAACAGGGTTCGCTGATATATATCAGCGAACCCTGGTATATGTCGCAGCCAACTGTTTTAATTAGCCGTTTAGTTAACCGCCCAGCCTTTTAACTAAACGACGGCCGTTCAACTAACGGCCTATATGATATTCAATTATATTTTATGTTGAAACTGTAACCAATTACGCGCGAGCCGAATTGGTCGCAGTAACTAAGCCAGGCACCCCGACCAAATGGGTTTGGTTACGTTAGAACTGTGATCAACCGCGTGCGAGCCGAGAGAGCGAAGCGAGGCGAGCACTACTTCCAAAGGTCAGGCGGTTAACTAAACGGCTAATTTAACCAGTTGGGTGCGACATATTCATCAATTATCATGATATTTATGTGGATATATATCAATTGGTATTTATTGTCAAAACTAGGAGCGAAGCAGATTCAAAGTTTACCCTAACAACACTCGACAAAAAACGACAGTTTGGATTACCTTTCCCGAAGTGGCAATCTAATCATAAGTTTCGGGGATTCACCAAATAACTTGCAAGTACAATACGCGCCACGAAAGATGACACTTGACTTTTATCTTATACTTTATTATTTCATATTATATATAATATAATATTGTTAACAATTTTAATATAAATGTCATCGATAAATTCCTGAATAGATATATGTACACATTATGGGTAAATACTCGACTTACCTGCCCAAGCTCCCGGTTTGGTATTGTTTGCCCGAAGATTATATACCATAATCATCATATTCCCGAATTTCATTTGCCCGAATGTTTTGTTTGCCCTAAAAGACATATGACATACTTTTAATTGCCCGAAACTTAGATACCATAAGATACGAGTGCCATACGTATTGTTTTACATATTTTTAAATGCCATAATAATGATTAGACATAATATTTAAACTCCATAATGAATATTAGACATAATATTTAAATGCCATCATAATAAATGCCATAATAATTATTGGTCGAGGGTGGGCTTGGTCGACGGAGCCCCGCTACGCGGGGCTCCTACTTCTGGGTGGTTTATAAAAAAATAACCACGAAGGTTAGGTTAGGGTGGAACGGCTGCACGGCTCAACATTTTACCTGTCCGGTATGTTATTCAATAGCCGCGCCTGCACAGGTTATGTCTGCGCAACGTACGGACGTGACGCCTGTCGGACGTATTCTGTGTGGTCCGTTCGAGGAATCTTGGGAAAAGATTTTTGATTTATTCTTTTACTAGCAGCGCCCCCGCGTAAGTTTCGATTTCGTGGGAATATCGGGATAAATAGTATCCTATGTGTTAATCCAGGAAATAGTCTATCTATGTGCCATTTTCATCCAAATCTGTTCAACGGTTTACGCGTGATTGAGTAACAAACATCTAAACATCTTCACAAACTTTCACATTTATAATATTACTAGCTGTGCCCCACGGTTTCACCCGCTTAAGTGTCGATCCCGTGGGAATATCAAGACAAAAGTAACCTATGTGTTAATTCTGGTTATAAACTATCTGCGTGCCAAATTTCATCCAAATCCGTTCAGCCGTTTGTGCGTGAAGATGTAACAAACTTATAAACACACACACTTCGCCTTTATAATATTAGTGTGACAGTAGGATTAGTAGGATTTTAACAAGGTTTGTCAAAATAACCCCTATGAGGTATTTTTAAAGGTATTTTAGACAGATGGAGACTGAGACTTTGACCAGACATGTGAACGTTCTTAAAATTACGAGAATTGCCCTTCAGGTTATCGTAAATGTGGCGCCGGGACCGCTTCGTACTGCCTATTGAGAAACAATTAAGCAATAAACATCATCAACATCCATCGGTCCATACAGAAAATTATCTACTTATTTAAATACAAAACGCAAAAACACTATTTTCGAAAATCATAAGCACAATTTTTTTTTAAATATTATTATCCGAAAAGAATCGGAATAAACGACATAGCTTTCAGAGTCAGCAAACTGAAGTGGCAGTGGGCTGGACATGTTTGTCGAAGGATCGATGGTCGGTGGAGCAGACGAGTCCTGGAGTGGAGCCGCGTATCGGCAAGCGTAGTGTGGGAGGCCCCCAGCTAGATGGATCGACGCTGGGAGAGACTGGATGCGGAAGGCGGAGGACAGGGTGTTGTGGCGCAGCCTGGGGGAGGCCTATGTCCAGCAGTGGACTGCGCTAGGCTGATTTGATTGATTGAAGCACAATTTTATTCTTAAATGATAAATGATTTATTTCTGTAAGTAGGTTTGTACAAACACTTTTACACGTCAACCATATTTGAAAAACTAGATAAGTTTGGCTTTTTGAAAGTTAATTCTGTTTTAGGTAGGAATTTAATGTTGATCCATAAGTCGCTCACACAAAGCCACAGCCTTATGTTCGCCTATTTACAGTTGCATTGTATAGTTCAAACTCACGAACTATTGTTTCAACGTGTTTCAATATTTGTTCTGGCAACTCGCAAAACCAGCTAATTGAATTTTGAAGCTGTTTCCACAGTTTGAAAACCCAGGGCAAGCAGTTTAAAAGAGCGAAGCGGTTCGAAAATGTGGAAACTAAATGGGTTACACAAACAATTACCTACGTGAACTGTACTCAAATATAAAATGAGAGAAAATAATATTATATTAAATGTTTATGAACTTCAGTCAATTTTTTTTTCTGATAAAAATAGGACCCATTCTATAATAATCTTTGAAATAAATTACTTAATTGAATCCTAGTTGAATATCAAATAAAAGTAGAGCTACTCAGTCGAGTTTGTAGCCCCTCTAAATACCTCAAGTTACATGTATCCACAGTATTAATGTTATAACATACCCGGCAGTAGCGAAGGGTCAATTTTTGTAAGAGGTAAGCCGGAGTAGTTAGATATCTTTAATAATATATGATCATATTATTTGTCTATAGAATACTGACTGTGCCATTTTTCAAAGGGAAGCCGGTAGGAATCGAGTTGTATGGAACCTTCGCCACTGATACCCGGTGAAGGAAACATCGTAAGGAAACCTGAAATTTTGAAGTGAAAACTTCTTCAGGCGTGTTGAGCGATTTTTGGTCGAGGAAAATGTTATGGGTTCTCGTCACCGACATGCTGTATCTATGGTTGTGACGTGTTGCTGGTATTCCCATATACCTATGTATATATTTTAATTTTAATTAACGAATTATTATTAAATTTAATTTTTCAATACAAGAATTCATTTGATTAAAAAAAAAGACACTTGTATTTCACAGATTCTAGTTTCACTTTTGTCGATAGTCCCTATGGCTGCCTATGTTTTTTTTATATTTATACTAGCTTCTGCCCGCGACTTCGTTCGCGTGGAAGTCGTATGATACACAATGCCTATACTAAAATAACAGCCTTATTTTTATAAAACTCCCCGTCGCTATTTCGTTTTCGTTTAGCGTTCTTTCTGACTTTCTTCTTTCTGCTGGGCTCTTATTAGTCTTAGCGTGATGTTAAGTAGCCCATAGTCTTCCTCAAGAATTGGGCTATCAAATGCGAAAATAACTTTTCAAATCCGACTGATAGTTCCAGAGATTAGCGCGTTCAAACAAACAAACAAGAGCTTGTTTATTTGAAGCTGATGAGTATCAGCTTTACTATTAGTACACATTTAAAAACACCAACCTATAGTCAGCGTGGTTATCAATAGTCGTTACTTCTCTTAATGAAACTTCGCAGTAGGACAATTACACACTGATAGATACAAGTCCACTTTTCTCTTTGAAAACACACTTCTAAACATAAAAATTGAAACATACGAGTGAACACATAAAAGCAACTAGGTATGTTTAAAACAGCAATCTCCTAATGTACCTGCAAGGGCGTCGTGAAATGTCCCCTACATTTTTTTTTATACGTAACCTTTAGTAATAGGTTTGGTGTTTAGCGCTAAATCAATTTAGTTTAGTGGCTTTTACAGTGTCGTTTGTGTTTCGGCTATTGTATAGAGGACGTGTCGTTCTTGTACTGAAAGAAACATAACTAGTTCTGCCCTGTAATATATGCCTGCCCTATAGGTAATTTCAAAATGCCTAGAAAAGTTTTTTCACTACAGGTACCTTCGTTTTTCATGTATTTTACTACAATAAGTATCTATCTATGTTTACATTCAGTCTTACCAAGGGGTATCGTGTTACCAAGTAACTGAGTTGTGAAGTTCCGATAGGCAGTCGCTCCATGTAAAACACTGGTAATCAGCTGCATCCGGTTAGACTGGAAGCGACAACATAGTTGGGAAAAGGCTAGGCAAATGATGATGAAGTATCTACGTTTATGCAGGGGACTTTTACTCGACGAGTACGAAAGAAATGAAACTCAAGTATTACTCAAAAAAGGCGTTTTCCCGCGTGGTAAAAATATCGGCATGTCAGAAAAACTGGTTATTGGGCTGACTACCCAGAGACCACCCAAAATCAAAAGTCATTTATTCAAATTACGCTCAGAATCACAGTCCCGTAAAACGCCTGCCCTTTCACCACTTCCAAGTTCTTTAGCTGGGAAGAAGAAGTGGCGCAACAAACTCCCCATCGAGTATGTAGCATCCATCCCTAAAGCGTTATACGCGCCACAAATTGCTTTGTAACCTGTAGTTATAGGTACCGTGTTCAAAAATGTTTTTTTTTTTTTTGTTAGCCTAGTTTGTGTCCCACTGCTGGGCAAAGGCCTCCCCTTTTTCCTTCCAAACCTCCCTATTTTGTGCGATCTCTGGCCATGTTGGCCCTGCGAATGTTATTAGATCGTCACGCCACCTTCGCCTTGGTCTACCTCGACGGCGATGTCCTGCCTCAGGCGTCCAGTGAGTGACGATCTTTGCCCATCTCTCCGGGTGCATTCGTGAGACGTGTCCGGCCCACTCCCACTTCAGTCTGGCTGTTTTTTCTCCAACATCCGCTACTTGAGTTATAGAGCGCAGCGTGGTGTTTCTAACTCGATCTGTTCGCTTAACACCTAACATGCTGCGCTCCATTGCCCGTTGGCAAATCTTGAGTTTGTGTACAATGTATACCTGAACAAAATGATTTTCGCCCTCAACCCAGGCGTATGCAAATATCCTCTCTTGTCACAGCAAAGGCACATGCATATTCTAACATTTGTCAAAGGGAGTAAATTTTTTCGCACTTTTCAAAGGACACGGGTCAGATCGCCACATATTTTATTTACTGTATCGAAAACCTACCTAAAAAACCTGGTACATATACATACATAAAGCCTGGAGGCCTTGTTCCCATGGGGGTAGGTAGATACTATGGCACAGGTGACGCCGGAGATGGCGTCCTGTAGTTTCGAATCCACGATCCTAACATACCGTGCCTCCGTATATATAACAATTATTAAACTAACTACTAGGAATAACAAGCTGTTATTCCTAGTACAATTCGCATAAAAATAAACGATGTCTGATAGTATATAGCTTGACTGGTAATTAGTTAAACACAGTTCAATCTCCCCAATAGAACCGCCCGCGCGGTTGTTAAATGTTGAATAGTTTTGTTTAAAAAAAGGGATCAGTAACTTAATTAAATTACAGCTAATAGTGTATCATTCTCGTTATGTACTGAATATTTGATTAAGGTGATTGGGGTCATGCGCGTAGTAATTAAAAAAAACAGTGGCACTCCGGGAGTGCCGGCAGAAGTGAAAACTTGAACAATTACGTGTGTATTTTTTTAATCGTCTAGACGATTAAAAAAATAAAAAGTATTCTGTTTGTGTTTTGTCAGAATACTTTGCCATCACTCGCTGACATATCGGATATACATTAAAACCGAGTACGTCCCCGAAGACAGCCGAATACATCCGAATTTAGCACGGTGTCGGTTACGGTAACAGTGTCGCGAGTTCAATGTTTTTTCTCATCTCAAAAAATGCCCAACGCGCCTAACCACTTCAGAAAAACCTTTTTTGGGAAAGTTGTTTAATATGACGAGTACAATCATGTGTTTAAGTATAGGTCACTAATTATTACCAGTCACATTATACAGGGTTATTGGTAAAACACTAACAACCTTGCAGGACTGGATTACTAACATCATAAACAACATTTTTTGTTTTATGCATTTTTACAAAAAAAAACAATACATTTACCAAAAACAAACCTTCAAGACTTTGTAGTTTTATCTAACCCCCTCCCCCCGCTCCCCTCCGTTGAATTTTGTACTAGACACGGCAGTTTTTTTACCTAACCAGTGCTTTCTCCCTCTCACCGAGAGGAGGCCTGTGTCCCAGCAGTGGGAACATTATAGGCTGATTATGGTTATGGTGGTGCTTTCTTTTGATTCGCATAGAGTTCGTAACAGAAAATTGAATATTTCAATTCGTTGAATTGAAATACACATTTTAATTTTTTGTATGAAAATCTGATGAATTAATAAAAGTCATAGAACAAAAGTTGTTGTTTACGAAGTTAGTAATATAGACCTGAGAGGTAGTTAATGTTTTACCAATAACCCAGTATACAAAGTACCTATAAAAACGATCAAAATTGAAACAATTTCTTAGTCTACACTAAGTCGCTTTATCTTCTTCGTTATTAAACGTATATTCGCAGATGCCACTGAATACCTACATGTTAGCAAACTAATTAAATACACCGCAAATCTGTAACAAACCGTCACACCAGAAAAAACATTCAACACAATTACCTATATCATAAAGCGAGCACCCCTATAAACACTAATTCCTTTCCTGATTACCTCACTAACATTCAACCTAACCAGAACTGATTGGACAATAAAAACCGACCTTAACACCTCCACTTAAAGCATAATATAACGTCAAGAGGTATCTTGTTAAAATAGTCTTTAGTACGGAGCTGTAATGAAGTCTTCCACTATTAAGTAATCGGTGCCAAGCAATTTTCTTCCATTTGTTCCTTTACTTACGATCCAAATTGTCACGGCTGCGGTTAGGTAGGATTAATTAGAACAAAACAGCTCCTACCGCGTCCTGTCCTCCTGGTACCTATTTAAAGACGCGTCTAACTAATGGGAAAAAGAAAAGGTTCTTGATTAAAAT
The DNA here is from genome assembly GCA_963082905.1 of Oligia fasciuncula. Classification (NCBI taxonomy): domain Eukaryota; kingdom Metazoa; phylum Arthropoda; class Insecta; order Lepidoptera; family Noctuidae; genus Oligia; species Oligia fasciuncula. The sequence goes on from OY720400.1 coordinate 19,951,276, forward strand.
TTAAATAACAGGTTGTTGATGAAATGACAATAATAGCAGATTGTTTGCCAAGGGAGCAAACAACTATTTTGAAGGCGAGGGATTCAAAATACGTCACTCGAGCTTAAAATAGTGTTGCTTCCGAGGTGGACACTCTACTTTTTATCAACCTCTATGAAAAAATAAGTTAGTGCAACATATGAATAAGAATAGTACGTTTATAGATTTACATACAATTAGGAGCAATACATAGAAATAATTAGATGCTAATGTTCATATTTGAACAATTATGGAAGTGCATCGTATTTTTTTTTTTAATTTGGCTCGCGCACGTTTTACTTTAGGTATCATACAGCCTGTTACTTGTTCATACAATGTTCGTGATTGATATCTTTGGTGATCAGAATTTTTAATAACAATATCCACATTCCAAATTCAAATCACTTTTAGTCCCTATAAAATCAAAATCAAAATCAAAATATTTTATTTCACATAAGCCTACATGGGCACTTATGAAACGTCAGAAGCTAGGTGCACGGTTCCAATTGGTCGTTTCCTATGGAGAAGAACCGGCAAGAAACTCCACGGTTACTCTTTTTAAAAATAATTGGCTTTTACAATATTTTCAAATTACAGTAGGTATGGGAGGATAGCGTAGGCCTGTCAACAAGTATCAGGTACTTGATAAAATAAAAAATGGTCTACAGATCTAAAGTCTACAAGGCCTACAAAGTCCTCACATTTACAAAACAAGAATCTATCAAAAGGATAAATAAAAAATAAAAACCTAATAAAACCTAGTGATATGATTACCATTACAACCACTAATAAAGAGATGGAAAAAATTTGAATTTTCTGTATATAATGTCAAGTAATAAAGAGATTATGTCAAAAAAGTAAATAAAGTAAAGTAAATAAAAAATGAACATCGTAATTTGAGAGCAGTTAATAGACATTTAAATAGTTAAGCCGTTAATGAGTAGCCAGGGAAGCCACATGTGCAGAAAGAATTATTGCCAAACTACCTTGTCTTCAACATAGTCTTTAATCTTATAATATGCCTTTTTGATAGATTAAAGAGCTATTTTAGTCCCTGTTTACGAAGAATACAAACAACAAACATAAATTAAAAACGGACCTCGCGTTGTATTTTGTAAGACATTATAGAACCTTGACCGACATTTTATGGCGACCTCTGTCAAGATAAAGATGTTCGTTTACGACATACATTTTATTTATTTCACGTTCATAAAGAAGACCAACTTTTCTAAAGCTCCAATAACCCGTAATCTTCTAATACTTATTATAAAATGATATTGCCTTCGAAATTCCCCTTACATAAACTTTGACGGGCTTGAAATAAAAGGTAAAATAAGTACGACTCACATTTCTATGGAAGGAGATTACAGCTCGTTTTATACTCCATCAATCAACGTGTTTATCCTCTAAGAACCCATAAGATTATATACGTGTTCAGCAAGTACCTTTTCCCTTAATATTATGTATCCCTTGCTTATCGTAACGTAATGTATTAGATAATAATCTCGCGAAAGATCGCTAGGGATTCTCTTATATTTTGGTTAAGTAAATAAACATGTAGCTGAATCATAATTCCCTCGCCATTTGAGATCAAAGGAAGGCTCCAACACTTATTTTATAACTGCTTTTATAGAATTAAGCAATTCTCTAATAGAATATTTGAGTAAGACTTATTTCAGTTTTTTTTTTAAACATACGCTTTCTAATGTCAGTCTCAATCTTTCAAATAACCCATGGAATTAGTAAGCTCTTGCTGCACGGGCGATTTTTAACGCGACAACTTTTTATCGCACACAGGATTTTCAACTCTCGGTGATGACCCGAGCAGCGTCCAAAAAGCACACTGTTAGATTTTTAACTGTCGGCACTGACCAGTGCGCTGAAAATCCAGTGCACGATAAAATATCGTCGCGTTAAAAAATTGCCCGTGGGTACGAGGTCTTAGTGACAATTTTCAACATTGATTGTCGCTGAGATGAAATTACGGCTTGAATTTGAACGTTCCAAATGTACGTGCGTTGAGGTGACAGGATTATTCATGAGCTGCTGACGGCTGCTGGCAGCTAGACTGCCAGCTGTCTGTTCTGCCTAACGCGGTGTGGTGTGTATTTACGATTCAATGTGGCAATGCTGCCAGTCTTCTGGGCACGTTTCCGGATGACAGCGATGCGGACGAGTACTTCGACGCCTACGTGTCCTTTGTTTTTGTATTTATTTGTTTAGTAAGTTAGTTTGTCATTTAATTTAGTAGTTAGAGGTACAAGGGAGCCCGGGGGTGGGTGGTTGGTTGGTGGTTTACCAGTTTTTGTTGTACCCAGTGTTTGTTTTATCTGGTGTAAATAGTTGTTTTTTACTTGAATAAAATACTATTTACCTAAGTACCTACGTACTGATCTTTAATTAATAAGAAGAATATAGGTAGTTTGTGACGAATTACATTAAAAACACATAAACCTATAAAAAGCATAATATTACTTTGTATAAGAGCTTTGGAAACTACGCCTCGATATTGGAAAAGTTCTGAGTATCAGTATAAACAAATGACGGCCAGTAAGTATAAGTGGTTAGAAAAAGGTAAAACGTTCGAAGTGAAAAGAGTTGTTTATTTACGAATACATAGAATCGTTGATAGATAGTCGTAGATTACAGCCCCGTGTTGAGTACACGGTACTATTCCCCGGAGCTTAAAACTCCACGTTAATCTGCTTTTTGCGCACTCAAAATGGAAAATGTCGATGAACGGGCATTTAGCTCGCCACATACTTAATGGATTAAAAAAATACTGTAGTGAATGTACGATGTGCCTTATGTATATAGAGTATATTTGTTTTGTTGCGTAGAGCCCATTTATTTACCACAGCCGACAGCGCGTCAGCGATAACAAAACTCAGTAGAAGCTAGCTTCGTATTCTGTTGAAACTCCTCAGGTATTGCGCTAGGCCAAGTTAAGGTCATGTGGCGGACACTGGTAATAAAACCACATAAATAATAAGCTTTATAGTGGACTGTATTTAAATATAATATGCACAAGGTACATTAATATAAATAACTAAGTATATGTGTTACTCTGGCAGGTTGCGAATGATGACTGACTTAGGTTCGTTTCAAGTAAACGAACCTAAGTCAGTCATCATTCGCAACCTGCCAGAGTGAAATTATTATGTATGCATCATACAGGTCACACACACCAGTGACGTGTGGTCGACTGTACCTTTCTAGTCATAGATATCCGTTTCTAGTCATTACCCATTTTAAGAGTTCAAGGGCGATATCCAGATTATGTAGTTACCGATTATATATAAACATTTTTTTATCTTTTTATTAATAACTTTTTTTTATTGCTGAATCCCGCTCATGACCTCGATCACGCCTGATGGACAGCGATGGAACGAGCGTGCCCAGAATAAGCCAAAGGCACTACAACTTCCACGCATCGAAGAAACACTGCAGCCTGCTTGACGCCGGACTCCGGTGGGATGGTGGTCGCAAACCAGGCGGGCGTTAGCCCTACCAACACAAGGCAAGAATTGGCCAGTCAAATAATGTGTTGGGCGTGACTGTCCAGGATGCGCCGAGCGCTCGTTTCAATTGAGTACTTAACTGACGGAACAAACTGTGCTACACGAGGAGGCTTCTTCATGCATCCCAAAATTAAACTCAAGTTTACCAAAATATCTACATAATTTCTTCCGACTCCGCGCAAATACGGAACCTATTTATTAGCTGTAAGTGTCATGAAAGTGTCTCCTGCCTTCTAATTACCACTAAATTATTATGGTAATTTTGAGGTTCATTGCCGGTGTCAGCCTGTTATTCAAAGTTGTTGTATAAGCACAATAAACGCGTTCATCTTCAGAAGGATTAATTTAGGCATTAAGGCTAAGTTTATCTGGATAATTTCAGACACATGCGTAATCTGCGTTCGCAATTGATTTGCCAAAAATGTAAGCAGATATAAGTATATGGAAAAATAACTTTAATTCCTACACAATAAAATTCAGTTTACGCTACAACTTCAAACAGTTTTATCCTTTTTTTTTTCAATAGTGCTAGTCACTCTGAATTTAACCTATTAACCGTTAAAATAAAGTTGATATTTGTTTAACTTGAAATAAAATCAATTGAAAACATAAATTTAAATAGACCTTGAGGCCTAAAAAGGCCACTTTGGCAGAATCACAAAAGGATAACATTACGAATCATAATATGGCGAAGACAGTCCGTATTTTCCTTTTTTTCGCTGCACTACGTAGAGGCATATTGAAAAAAGATTGGGATTGGGTTTGGATTGGATTGATTGGTATTTTAGCACAGACAAAAAAAAAATAACTGAAAATCCTTCACCAATGGGATTTGATTCGATTAACTGTCCATTATGATTCATAATGTTCACCTTTTTAGGCCCCCTTACCTCTCACGCCTCCCCATGAGGGTTCAGAACGACACCCATCAAATCTATAATAACTAGATATTTATTAACCTTTCAAGTCTTATAAATATCTTGTTTGGCATTCTGTTTTTCGGTGTTCTACTTATGTGACAGTCAAGGCAGGTCAAGCAGACCGTTAAGCACACTTAAACCTTTTCGCAAAACTGTCGGTGTCTTTTACGAATAAAGATAAAAATATATATTTATCAAACGGCTTTGTGAAAACTATAAGCGCTACCTACATTCATCGTCAAAACGATGTGGTAACTGAAATAATAATACATTACCGTGTATATACATAACCTTTTAAAAGGTGAAGTTGGACTAAGTTACGGTGGTTACGATATAAAGGAGTATTTACACAGGCTCTCTCATATTCTTTTATAGTTCGCCATTTATAACACGTTTAAGTTTTGCTGTTTTGTCTACAAAGTAGTTTTATTACGTAGTCCGGGTTTTTGTACGAAACCTTTTCTTCTCTTTATGATTTTTTCCGTAAGTTTTTATTTAACTGCGAATTTAGAGTATGTTCAACGGTGGATTGTCAGTGTTTTATTTTTATCTGTCGCTCTACCTTCTTAAGAACTTCTGGGAATAGAGATGTGAAATGAAGATACTTTTCATACCTCTAGATATATTATATAGATAAAATACTTATTTTTTCACGTTTAGTTTTTCACTTTTTCACATTTAGTTTCGATTATACTGTTATTATTCTTTGTGTATGCTGTACCAGTACAGCGTCCTAATGATTGTTTGCTGCACCGGACGACGTCAATACGTCGGCGCCGGCTGTCGCTGAAAACCAGCGCTGGGGCTCTGTCTTGCATAAGGTCGCAGCATAATGCTGAGCCATAGCCGTTTTGCGTGGATGTGAGGCATGTTTCCCCCAACCCTTTCTATTTTTTTTTGTTGTTAGTTTCTTTTTTTTTTTTTTTTTTTAAACTTTGCCTACACTAGGAATTTCTCCTGTATTGTGGGTGCGTTTACAAACATTTAAATTCACGTACACAAACAGCCAGACCCGGAACAACTACTTGTAGGTCATACAAATATTTGTTCCGTGCAGGAATCGAACCTGCGACACGCAGCGCAGCAGTCAATCGCTTAACCACTGCGCCAACCGTGCCGTCGTTGCGTTTATTGCGTCATGTTTACCGCAAATAAACGTATTTTCTTTCTTTTTTATTATGTACACCTTATATTACAGATATACAAGAATAATTTACAGTAATTTTACAAGAGGTCACAAAATGGGTGGTCTATGAGTGGTCTCTAGCCCCAGAAGTTAACCTTTTAATCAATCACTGAAATATTTTACTTCTAATATACCTACGGAGAAAAAGATTGAAGTTTTTATCCCACACATAATTATGTAGGTTTACTTAACTAACCGATGTTAAGTGGTTACTTAACATCCCTAATGGCTGTATTACAAGCAGATTAGCATTTGAAAGCACGTTGCCGTCTTGTCTCACTTCAAGTTTTCACATAAAACCAGCAATGGTTGCTGTATTTACCGTTAACTTTGATAGTCGCACGCCGCAGACATACGTAGACAGGGGCCATAAAACTCAAGTGGCGGTTATAACATAATTGAGCTACTTTTATGTAAATTTAACGCGATGTTTGGGTGATATTGTTAGTCTATAGTATTTGTCACATTATTTAAAAAAATTACAATAAGATCTAATTTTAGCTTAATATTCTAAGTTTGCCTGTGATTACCTATTGAGAACTGCTTATGTCGTGGTATGCCCAAGATGTGCCAGACCCGTAACCCGCTGCGCGCCGTGTGATAACTATTTTATGCGTCATCGACTAGGGTTTGTGTAACCTTTGTTTTATAAACGCTGCAATGATTTTGATGTTTAAACATCTCTTAACTTTAAGCAATGTTTATAAACAAAGGGGTAGGTGAACGTCCACTGGTCCGCACCGGCTGCAACACACGCACGACACGCAACGGATTTTAGTTAGCTTTGTATGAAGAAATGATTCAAGCGCTCGCGGTGCGGTCGGTACCGATAGTGGACGCTTTAAGAATTCATGCAAAGCAAACCAATATCCGTTACGTGCCGTGCGTGCGTTGCGACTGGTGCGGACCAGTGGATGGTCACCTTATGCATCTAAGATATAAAGTAACGTAAATTTTCAACCGTCGAAAAATATACCTGCTGTATCAAAGTCAGTACCTAGCAGCCGCATTTACTCTGTAGGTATACCTAAGAGTGTCTGCCTAATACTTTATAACCCTTGGACATGGGTATTTTCAGTTTTATTAGCAAGTTTGCATGATCCTATTGAACTAGTCGTTTTAGCGACTGTTAAAGCGGAAAGTATTATCTTCAAGTTCGGCTATGCTAATTGCTAACTGACTTACTTGTAGTTAAGTTACCAGGTGCAATCGGTCTACGCCTTATGCCACAAATGCGCTCAATGTTTAGATGTTTTAGAACAATCTACCTTTAAATATCAGCCCACATTCACCCACTGACTATAGGGCCTTCGTTTATGCCACCTACATAACTAAACCCAACCTACCATCATCAGGATACAATAGGAAAACTATTGACCGTGTCTAAGTCAACCATAAAGTAGTTGAATTATACTTTCTATTAGATCTACACTGTTTAAAAAGCTAGGTATCCTTCAGTTGTCGAGTTGCCCACGCCTTCGACTAAATTAGTATCAGGAGTTGTTAATTTGTTATATTTCACAAAAACGAGAATAACGATTTGTTTACGCTTTGATATTTTTATTTCATTTGCTGTATTTCTGTAAACAGCAGTGCTGCATGAGAAAAAATATGCCCGTATGAGAAAAAAGCTCACCATTTCAAGTTCACCTCACGAAAAACGAAAAAGTTCGAAAATTCGACGGAGAAAGCACCTCTTCCATTACTTCATAAAACAACAAGTTTTTCTATTTGATATACGAGAAGCTTCGAAAAACTGAAGGCAAGTTTAATCAGCGCAAAGTACTCCCATTGGAGCGTTTCCAATCCGCACCGGGGCGAAACTTAGGAAGGAAACTCAACCCGTCCGCTGCCGATGGAACTCACAAAAAGGTTTGTCTAATAACTTGTTTGTGGAAACCTTTTTTGTAGGGTTATTCGAAACGGAATTGGATGTTTGGGTGTTACATTAAAACAGCGGTCGTTTTTGCGGGTTAATATTTGAATAGGAAGGTTTTATTATTTCTTTTAAGTTTTGGGAATTATCTGTTTTGGTTTCCGAGTTCTTTTCCTCGGAGTTTGAACAAATGCGGCCCGTGTTGTAAAAACGTCGCTTCTTAAGTTGATTCTCGCTTTGATTAATTTTGTCCCGGATTTTATGACTAGTAAATTTCTGCCAGGAAGAGACCGTTTCTGCGTTGTTGGTCACAATTATTGTAACATATTTATAGCTTGAGATATTATGAAAACTGGGACCGCAATGAGAAAATAAGATAGAATACACTTTATTATGTACACCATATGCCTGATGATATAAAAAATTGTACATTAGGTACAGATATTTAAAAAGAAATTATATAAATTGCTACTTCAAAAATGTTATTACACAATTGATGAATTTTTAAATGACAAATCTATATGATTTTTAATCATCTACAATGTTTTTAATTTTAATTAATTTTCTTTATATTATTGACTAATTATTAACTTACTTACTTTAATTTGTATGTTAGAAATTATTCAAAATTATTTAAAAAAGTTTGTTATATGGCCAAGTCACGTTATTTGAGTTCAAGGATTAAAAACAGCAGTAATGTAATTAAAACGACTTGGAATATTATTAATAGTGAAACGGGAAGATCTAGTAACCGAAATACTGACTACAGCCTGTCTATTAATGACAACATAATAAAATCAGACACACAAGTCGCCGAGGCATTTGAAAATTTCTTTTCAGATATTCCCGTTTCAACTACTAAATCACTAAACTCATCACCTTCTGTTGCTGAGTCTTTGCTTAAAGAAAATGTTAATGGTTGCGATTCAGAATTTCATTTTGAATATATTACCTGTAGAGATATAATTAAAACCTTTCACACTTTAAATGTAAAAAAGACTGCAGATCTGTGGGGTAATTCTGTAGAAGTAGCCAAGTCTATTATTGACATTGTAGCGCCTACTCTAACGATTATCTTTAATAGTTGTATTGACAATGGGGAGTTTCCTGACCTTATGAAAAATAGTAAAATAATACCTTTGTTTAAATCAGGTAGTACATCAGACCCCACAAATTATAGACCTATTTCTGTACTTTAGTAAAATTTTTGAGAAATTAATTTTAGACCAAATGCAAAGATTTTTTAATAAACATAAATTATTACATAGCAAACAGTTTGGTTTTACAAGGGGTCGTTCAACTACTGATGCCGGCGTTGAACTATTAGGACATATTTATAATGCATGGGAAGATAAATGCGATGCCTTGGGCATCTTTTGTGATTTGTCCAAGGCATTCGATTGCGTTCTTCACGAAACGTTAATCAGGAAACTCCGCCACTACGGGATCCGAAACACTGCTCTGGATCTTCTTATTTCATACTTGAGTAAAAGGATTCAGAGCGTTGACGTTAATGGAAAAAGATCACCCGGATCTATAGTAACAATGGGAGTCCCACAGGGCTCAATTCTTGGTCCTTTCTTGTTTCTCATTTATATTAATGACTTGCCGTACCTCATAAAGGATCATCATGATATAGTGTTGTTTGCAGATGACACTTCTCTTTTGTTTAAACTTAAACGTCAGCAGTTGGTTACTGACGATGTAAATAGCGCGATCTCGAAAGTAGTCCACTGGTTCAATGTTAATAATTTGCTTCTAAACGAGAAGAAAACCAAATGCATTAAGTTTACGCTACCCCACGTAAGGCAGGTGAAAACTAATGTGTTGATAAAGGGCGAGGAATTGAATCCTGAAGACAACACAGTATTCTTGGGCATAACTTTGGATGCTAAGCTTCAGTGGGGTCCACATATAGATAAATTGTCAAAAAAGCTAAGTTCTGCAGCATACGCTGTTAGAAAAATTCGAAATTTAACTGATATAGAGACTGCCCGTTTAGTGTACTTTAGCTATTTTCATAGTGTAATGTCGTACGGTATTCTATTGTGGGGAAATGCCGCCGATATTCAGACTATCTTTGTTTTGCAGAAGCGAGCTGTTCGATCAATTTATAAATTAAGTCCGAGACACTCTCTCAGAGACAAATTCAAAGAGATTAATGTAATGACTGTGCCTTCTCAGTACATTTATGAAAATCTTTTATATGCCCATAAAAATATAAAATTGTTTAAAAAATACAGTGATATCCATAATATAAATACTAGAAACAAACACAAATATGTTGTACCTACAACCAGGCTCAAGAAAATAGGTGGCTCGTTCAGATGCCAATGTATACGCTTTTACAATAAACTACCAAGCCACGTTCAAGATCTAAGCCTTAATAAATTCAAATCTTTCATTAAACGTAAGTTGTGCCAGAAAGCCTTTTATACCGTTAAAGATTATATTGAGGACAAAAAGGCTTGGGATTGAGCTGCTTCCAATTTCTGCATTTTGAATGATTTTTTTCTTTTTTATATACACATTGACATTGATGAATATTTTTTTTTTAAACAATGACATTTGCTTACTTTGTAAAGTATTATATTATTTTTTCATTGTGAATGTGAAGACGATGTGGGTCATTTTACATACTTATATATATTTTTTTTTATTATTCTCTCTGTTCTGTTTTTTTTTTCTCATGGTCTGGCAGTTTAAGTAATTTATGTGGCCTACCCAAATGTCCTTTCTTTGGTATTGTTCGTCGAATCGTTGAGCTCCTTAAGTCTTGAGTTGAGCTGCACGATTTTTGACAAATGCGTGCACTGACTGGACAGGTCCTCTCAATCTGTGTGGTTCTTTCCTCAAAAGACCACCTCAGACATCGATCTACATGGTCTTCATATAACCTGACCAAGATTATGTCTGGACTTTAAAAGAGACTGTGACCTCTGAGTTTGTTTCGGCCTTTCTTCTCAGAGTAGTCAGATAGGAAACGCCGACTTCATCTAGTTATAAAAAACATGACTGACGTGTAAAAGTGTTTGTACAAACCTACTTACAAAAAATAAAATCATTTCAAATCATCATCATTTCATTTCATTTCATTTCATTTACTATTATTGACGTTATATTGATTATTGGGTAATTTATTGACCATTTACTGACTAATTATTAACTTATTATTGACATTGTAATATTGACTAATTATTGATTATATTATTGACATTGTTTACTAATAATTGAACTTACAAATTGAATGATTTATATTTTTCTATTATTTAATAATTTGATGTTAGTTAAATATTTGTGTTTTTTTTTATGATTGTTTCATGATAATAAAAAAAAAAAACTATTTTTGCATGCCTGACGGTAGAATGTACTGGATCCTTCGTTTACTTAACACCATATTTTTGTACCTACATTCTTGCAAATAAATCATCATTTCATTTCATTTCATAAACAAACGACCAGTGGTCCACTTTAGCCCTAGATCGAAACAGCTGGAAGTCATTACAGGTAGGTATAAATGTAGAAGTTACGTTACAAGTTCGTTTTATTTAAGCCTGTTCGATCTTAGCCACGTCGTTCCCAAGACAGTTCAATCATTTCCCGCCTTCGTCTCGGCGGCCTCGAATTAGTTCATATTGTAGATCTTGGCTCACGTTAGTTGGAATAGAGGAGTATGTAAAAAATATGATATAACTTGAATTGCTTTAGTTTACTTACGTAACAATTACAAGTGTGAACACGATGGGCATCCCCAGACCTTTGAAAGCGCATCTAACGTAACTCCGATACGTACGGCTACAAGATTTGTTTATACAACTTGGCCACACTTTAATAACTTGGAAACTAGAGCTCAAACCAATAGTTTGTTGGGGCCCGCTCCGAGTAATGAGTTTTCCTTATATTTTTACTGGAAAATCGATCGTTGAAACAAAGGTCGCGGCTAGAAAAATATTACGAGAACTGAGCACAGAGCTCGTTTGTGGGGTCAATACAACAATATTATACGGATAAACAAACATGGTATAGTTAGGTACCCCAGTTACTTTATGTTAGGTGCTTGATTTTTATGTTTTTGATAACAATGTTTGCAGTTCGTGAAATATGGGAATGAACGGCTCTTACAGTATCGAAATGGGGTAGGCACTACATAAGAAAATAAGAAACAATACTGAATATTGCTATTTATTTCAAGAGGAAGTGCTCCGTTTTATGCTCCATGCACATAACCGTTTTTAGGGTTCCGTACCCAAAGGGTAAAACAGGACCCTATTACTAAGACTCCGCTGTCCGTCTGTCCATCTGTCAACAGGCTGTATCTCATGAACTGTGATAGCTAGACAGTTGAAATTTTGAAAAGCAAACGATGGCACAAAAAATACGAGATTCCGGTCTGATCCCCTGAACCCCCCCTCCACCCCCCGTCTTCGAACCCCTGCTAGTTCTTCTTCTGTTTTATCTCTGTCTTATCCACTATAAACTTTCTCATTCTACGGCTATACTTATTACTTTAAAAAAAATCATAGGTACACGTCGAAATTGGACGCGTTTAAAAAGAAAACTGTATTGCAAAAGAGAATATTTACATTTAATTTTTCTCTTTGAACATCAGATAAGGTAATCAAAGCCAACAAAAAAGCTATGTAATAAGAATTTAAACATACATACCTAAGTACTTTACTGTTAGCAAAATGTAAATTTTATATCTCTAAGCTAATGTAAGATTATATTCCTAGAGGTCAGGCATTCATTTACGCTGTAATAACAGAGCAAAGAGGAGGAATAACGAGAATTAGAAAATACTGTGATTATGTATATTGGGGTTCCGTACGTCGCAATAAAAACCACAAGATCCGTGAAGACTAAAACTAGTTCGCGAGCAAACTTACACATCACAGCATCACAATAACAATAAATGATGGTCATGTATTGTTTTATATATCAGCATCTGCCTAGCCTTTTCCCAACTATGTTGGGGTCGGCTTCCAGTCTAACCGGATGCAACTGAATACCAGTATTTTACATGAAGCGACTGCCTATCTGACCTCCACAACCCAGTTACTGGGTAATACAATACTCCTTGGTAAGACTGGTTGTCAGACTTTCGGGCTTCTGACTACCCGTCACGACTGTCAAAGACACGGATTTTTTTCTATTCCGTGGTCAAAGATCCACGAATGACAGCCGGGACCAACGGCTTAACGTGCTTTCCGAGGCACGGGGGTCACGGCATGTAAAGATGGTCACCCATCCACAGACCAACCGCGGTAAGCGTAGCTTAACCTGATCGATCGACCTGTGCGCCTGTTATTATTTAGCCACGGGCCCCTCTATATTCTCTATATGTATTCTTTTATATAGATATATTTGTATTTTTTGTATTTCATCACCACTGCTTTCAAAATGGTGAAGGAAAACATCGTAATCGTAAGGAAACCGTCATGTCATGACATGTGACATCTACAAACCCGCACTGGGTCCGCGTGGTAGATTACAGCCCACTTCCTCTCGAAGAGAGGAGGCCTGTGTCCCAGCGTGAACATTATAAGTCGATTATGCTATTTTTAACGAGTTCAAAACCTATAAAATATTTTTCCGTTGACTAGGTATTTATTTAAAACTTTGCCCAACAAGGAAAGCCCCGTAGAATATGAAATAGAACGCAGTATTTTATTATTCAAACAAAATTAAAATAATATCAATTTCGTGCTTGAAAATAAATTCAAAATGATTTCGGGAAAAAATATGGTTTCCTAGGAAAGCGGTGAACGGTCACACAATAAAACGGCTGTCCAAATACTGAGCCTTTTTGGACATTTCATGACGGTCGTTATAATATGACGGAACCTTTCTTCTAGGAGACCGTAGCTTGAATGGTTTGTTTATAAGGTCTGAAGCGTGCTCCTGTTGTTTAGGTACGGAACCCTCGGCTTGATAATCGAACTCCCACTTAAATGACTTTTAATAAGATCGTCGCTTAATAAAAATGTAGATTACCGTTTTTTCTAAGCTAACGCAAAGTGCTTTTTGTTGTATTAAGAGAGATTTTATTTATTAACGTACAATGTCGACCTACTCAAAAACTGGGTACTTTTTTAATGAAAAAATACGTTTTTTTTATATTAGCAGATAGTTAAAACTGTGGAGCAAATACAATTACTTCTAAACATAACAATTAAATTTATTTAAAAGCACTTAATCGTTTTTACTGTGTACGGAACCATAGCTATTGCCAGCCTTTTATACATATGCATGGTTCGCCCTCATTTTCAAGTTCCGATTACTTAGTTACTTTTTCTCTGTCGGAAATTGTAGTAGATCGCTAATGGGCTTCACTACGTCACCGGCTGCAATCAGCCAGCTGTAAGAAATGAGAAAAGGCTTCTTCATTTACTTATAAGAGGTAGACGCAGCAGTGATACATACAAGATATTTTTCTATTTGATTGTGAGTTCTACCTGCCACATGACCTTCGTGGGGCGACACCCTGCCGGAAATTACGCGGCGTAAATTCCCACGTCCTTTTGTTGTAATATCGACTTTTCATAAATGTGTTGCTACACTAATCTTTGTGGGGATGGGATGGAGAGTGGAGATTCTTGCCGGCTCTTCTCCATAGGAAACGACCCATTGGGACCTTGCACCTAGCTTCTGATAGGTTTATGTGATATTAAATATTAGATTTTCATTTTGATTTTGTATAGAATAGAATACTCTTTATTATGTACATCATATATGTAAATTACAGATATAAATATAGAAATTTTACACCTTATAAATGTAAATAGGTACTTATATCTATGGGTGTCACAATGGGCGGTCTTATCGCTAAGAGCGATATTTTAAAGACAACCTTCGAATGAATTAAAAAGGGGAAGGACAGACAAATACTGTAGGTGATATTTATCGGAAACTAAACTAACATAAATGTTAGTTGCTGTTAGTTATTGTTGTTAACAGCGTCTTAAGTTTTTGTGATGATTCATTCATATTTATGATAAAGTTCACTCCAGTCTTGAAACCCTCCGATAGTTAAACTGTTTTTGAAGATTTTTCTGACTGCATAGTTAGTTTTTTTAAAGTCAAATCAAACTGCCAAGCCGTATTCCCAACTATAATAATAATAATCATTTTATTATCAGGCAACTAAGGCCCATAGCTAGAATACAAAAAATAATCTTATACATTAATAAACTAATACATATTAAAAACCTTAAAACTATGACTATTACACACGTAACATTGTCGGCGTCGTGTTTCGCTGCGTGGTGTCGCGTAACCGTCTTCGGAAACGTCGATATACGACACCTTTCGGCCAAAAGTCCTCTTTCAGACAGGTCTGTAGATGTTGGGTTGGAACTCGTACCACGAATGACTTAAAGTTGATGTTGTGGCGCGATTCCCACCTTTCGACCCTTAGAGTCCAGTTGGTCTTCACCTTCAAACACTGCACGACTTCCTCAGTTGTCGTGGAGTGATGCAGTAACTATGCTAGGACTTCCAGACCGGGTGCTGTTATATACGAGTATACCAGTATTTGACATGAAGCGACTGCATAAGGTATCAAAGTAATACAGTAAATTAAAAATAACGAAGGAACTTTCCTAAGGAAATCATTATCACAAGTTATGTCGGTGACGGGATAAGAATATGTCTATTTGTCTCCCACAGTTCTCAGGAACACGTTATTTCAGCACGTGGCCACTAACAACGATACTATTAACATTAATGAGAAACTATTCTCTTTCGAACGAAAAGAGAACCTGGTTACATCACTTAGATTAAGGTAGGATTATTACTTTTTACACTACTACAATTTCGGAACCGGGTATTTTCAAATGAACCTATGAAAATTCTAGGTTTTTCTGTTGGACAAAATAATTACACAAAAGTGCCTAGGAATGGTTTCGGGGTTCGTAAGGAGAAGAACCGGCCAAAAACTCCACATACAGGAGAAACCCTCTGCCCCCTGTAACCCTGCAAAAATGATAGCTTCATCTGCCTAGCCTTTTCCCAACTATGTTGGAACCGGCTGCTAGTCTTAGGTACCAGATGCAGATGAATAACAATATTTTGCATGCAGCGACTGCCTATCTGACTGCCACAACCCAGTTACTGGGTAATAAATAATAATTATACTCCCTTGGTAAGAGTGGTTGTCAGACTTTCGGGCTACTGACTGCCCGTAACGACTGTCAAAGATCTACAAACAACAGCCGGAACCAAAACTGCTTAGCGTGGTTTCCGAGGCACGGAGGGGTCTCGTTATGTAATAGATGGTCATCCATCCAAGGTACGACCTCGGCAAGCGTAGCTCGACCCGTGCAGCTATTATTATTTAGCCGCGACCCCCAAAAATGCTTGCCCTCCTTTGCGTGTCTTGCTACTCAAGACACCAAAAACATAGATAAAAAGACATTTCCCCAGTAGCCTAGTAGTTCGTAATATGTGTACGGTAATCATTGTGTGTCTGTTAGTTTAGCGACCGGTCGCCGATACAAGCTTTATGACGTCACAACAGATGCCAACCTCTAGCAAGACGACAGGGGCGAAAGGCGCCCCTACCGCCTGACGCAGGTCCTCACCGGACACGGAAGCTTCGGGAGGTTCCTGCACATCATCAGGCGGGAGGAAACGCCCGGGTGTCACCATTGCCAGGATCGCCCAGAGGACACACAGGTGGAGCACACGGTGGAGGTCTGCCCCGCTTGGGCGGAGCACCGCCGTGTCCTCGTAGAGGCGATCGGCAGCGGCGGCGACCTCTCGCGCCCGGCCCTAGTGCAAGCCATGGTCCGGGGCGAGAGGGAGTGGGAGGCAGTCACCTCCTTCTGCGAAGCAGTCATGCTAGCGAAGGTGGTGGCGGGACGGCTCAGGGAGAGAGCCTCACGTCCCAGCCGCCGCGGGAGACGCTCCGGGCGTCGGGAGCCGCGCGACGACTCCCGGCCACCGTAGGCGCGGGCCTGCAGGCGGAGAGTAATGGGTAGCTCACCGTCCGATCAGGACCAAGCCCGTGCCGGACGGCGCGTACGTGTCCCACGAGCGCCTCAAAGAGATGTCAGCATCGAGGAGGGGCCCCATAGGGCCGAAGCCTGCCGGGTCAGCGGGATTGTCCGAAAGGGTTACCGCTGGCCCGGAACATAAAGGGCTAAGGAAGGAACACGGGTGGGTTTTAGTCAGTAAGAGTCAGACCACCCAGAGCGGGAGGGGTCATTTGATGATTTCCCATCCGCAAAAAAAAAAAAAAAGCCGACAGGGGCGCACTACGAACCTTTGAATCTAGCTGCAAACTGATATCGTTGCTAATGTTAGCCACATAAATCGGCTCGTTCTGCTGGATTCATACCACCGTAGTGTATTCTCTGACCAAGATTATTTATTTATTATTTATTTATTTATTTTATTTTAAAGAAGGCTTACAGACTAACAAACCAATGAAATAAAGAATATAATATAAGAAAAATCGCTAATAACAAGCCTCCACTTATAGATAAAGAAATAGTCGATAAAAAGAAAATACATACAAATTAATATAATTATTAAGATAATAGTAATTAAAAAATTTGTAGACAAGTAAACTATCTATGAAAAAAAAGACTGTGCCAAAAGCCGTCTTAAGGTCGCCACACTGGTGCAGAACAAGTCGACATTAAGGTCCCTAGGAAGTATTATGTCTAAACCTTTATAAGAGACTTTGACCCTTGAGTTTGTTGCGCCATTTCTTCTCAGTCGCAAGGTAGTCAGATAGGAAATGTTGACTCCAAGTAGCTTATTTTTTTTATAACGTGACGTGTAAAAGTGATTCCAAAATCCTATTTACAGATATTTTTTTTCATAAAAAACGTTCTTAGTAATTGATTACAGTCTAGCCTAATAGACTAATAAGCAATTTAACTCTAACTTAATATTTTACGAGATAGATTATGTTAAAACACTAATAATAGTGTCAATTTGCACTTTTACACAGTTTCGTAGTACTTTCTTAGGGTCTGATAAATTGATAAAACACTTTGTTCATGTGTTACGTGTATAGCACCATTAGCACCGCACTATTATTCTTTCACTGTATAAATACTACACTAAATCAAATCAAATGGTTATTTACACAATATAAAAATATTTTAGATTCTAGAATCATTCCATCGTACCGGTTGATTCTAGAATCGCACACACTACGGATGTGGGTACGCTACGCTAATCTTTTTTTTTAATCACGTACTCTAAACAGTCACTTAAGTTTTTGTAATGATTGATTAGACATGATAAAGACCACCGCGGTCGGTCGCGGGGAAAAAAACTTGAAAACTACTAAAATCTTCAAAACTTGTGAACCTATTTTTGAAGATTTTTCTGTGTAGTTAGTTTTTTCAAAGTAATACATTAAATTAGAATTAATGCGACCTATTCTTAAATCAACCATACGCTTGACTGATTCTAGAATCACACATGGTAACGGCGTACGCACATACATAAGCATAAATTACCTCTTTTAACAAGTACCGACTATTCTTGCTCTATCATCTGATTCCTACTCATTTCTCCCAGTATGAATACTTCCCTTTGACATAAAATTTTGTACCAGTGGCATTGTAGTCCTCCCCTGTGCTATGCAAATACCTTGTTCCACTGGCAGTATGAAGCGACACCCTGGCAGAATTACAAATTTCGATCACCTCTCAAATATTAATACCGGCCCGCTTACTATGACGAACATTATACAGATATTGTTGAAGATTATTCAGCTTGGGACGGCGAAGGAAGCTGACTAGCGGAGGTGTAGAGCTGAGGTATTCTGTAAGAAATGGAAATTAACCAATGTCCTTTTTCGGGCTTAACTTTCTCGCAAGATATATGCATCATGCATGAACTACGTGTTACTCATATTGATTCTCTGAACAAACTAGCATCAAAATAAATTGTTTATCCACAAAAACTAAACATGATGCTGTCAAAAAGACTACATTTCGTATTTATTCAAGCTGAAATTCAGAACCTGTCTCTGAAAAACAATAAACAGCAAACACCTCTCTCTCGTATGTTCTACCAAAAAGTTTTGTACTCTCTTTTGAAAAGGCGATCGTATTCATATAAAGGTATATCAAAGAGCAGCTTTCTTATTAATTTCACGAAATAAAACAAGATATTTAAATAAGTATATGTTGAAGAAATCGCCTTTCATCAGTTTGAATGAAGACAGAAAATTTGAAGTTTCCAAAACAAGCAATTACAATGTCTCCGAGTTTATTGACATTAGAACATTGTGTCGAGTCTCCCAGAGCGATTATTAAAAGTTGAACCCTTAGTAAAGTTGTCTTCACTTAAATATTAATTAAAATAGGTATGTACCTAGTTGAAATAATGTGTACGGTAAACAGAAATGACCTGTGGGAAAAATTAAAGAACGGAGCAAGCTGCTAATATATAGCTTGTAAAAAGTAAAAGCCTTAAAACTTTTTGCGCTTCTAAGTGAAATCGAAATTAACATATAAGTTCCTGGAAGGATTTGGGGGAGGCCTTTGCCCAGCAGTAGGACAGCATAGGCTAGAAAAAAAAAAAAAAACTGAATTTTCGAAACGCAAAAAGTTTTTAAGGATTCATTCATTTCAAAAAAACATTTATCAGTAAGGGGTCAATAAGTTTTCGGATGATCAGGTAAATATTTCCTCAAAGAAACAAGAATAATCGTAGCCTGGCACACATTGTCATATCAATACAATAACCTCTAGAATACGCATGGACGTAATATATCATAATATATAGAGTTACTTCTATATATTACGTCCATGAGAATACGTAGCGCCGGTCTATGCCAGATGACTGTCATACCATAGACAAATTGAGTTTGTTGCCAATACAGAGGTATTGTGTCGCGGTGACAGTACCTATACGAGCTAGTAGGCAGCATGGACGTAATATATAGCTATATATTACGTCCATGGTAGGCAGTCGCCACTGACCTCTATAATACAAACAGTACGCTTGTATTAGGTAGAGGTCAGTGGTAGTCGCCTAATAATGCGTAGCTTATTGTTGTGAAGAAACTACGTAGGTATCATTCGATGAAAAAAGTTTTTTATACCAAAATACTTTGCCAAAAATAAAAGTCACAGTGGCCTAGACATTTTTGGATCCGCTTTTGATTTGATTCGAATGACACCCTTGTGGATTGTTAATTGTCATATTACGTGTTTGTTTAGCTTATACTTTCAACAAGGGAAACTATTGCTTCAGTAAGCATCGTTATCAATGTAAGTTTATTCCTTCTCTATATGAGAAGATGCCTTTGTCCTGCAATATCGGGCAGAAACAGGCTAATATTATGATTTACATAATATATACTAATAATAAAACTGAAGAGTGTGATATGTTTGAGTTTGAACGCGCTAATCTCTGGACAAATCAGTCGGATTTGAAGAATTATTTTTGCATTTACTAGCCTAGTTCTTGAGGAAGGCTATAGGCTATACACATATATTATTACATCCATCTCGTATCGCATGCGCGGGCCATGCGATACGAGATGGATCGGGGGAACAAGAAAGTTCGCGCGGACGAAGTCGCGGACAGAAGCTAGTGCATAATACGTGGCAAGGCGTTATATTGTACGAGTATTTATTTATTTAGTAAGGCACCAAGTCAAGTCACAATCTCATAATATATATATGTATACGTATTATGTAAAGACAAGTTGTCGATAATATAAGATCCCTGCGTCAAACAGTGGAAGCAGACAATCACTCAACGACCGCCATCTCGGCAGCCGTCGCCGGATGATTGGAACTCGTCTATCATCATACGGTTGGTACTAACAACAGTTGGTAACACTATGCTATATGTAGGTCAGTATAGACATGTAGCTACCATCTGTGTCCCCGCTAACTAGTTCTGTTGTCTCCGAACCCAGGTTGGCCGAAGCAAGGAAAACCTGTTCGGGTGGAGATTCATAGACTAATCCGCTTTGGAGTGTAAACGTGGTGCTGTTCCACAAACGAACTTAATATCGTGTCCTGCGTGTCCTGTCAGCTGCACGTTACAGGAACTGATGGACGCTGGTGATGGCGCCAAACAAGTAGCCGAATTCTGGGCGCAGTCCATTTAGATCGCTATCGACACGCTAAGAAGAAGAAGTTTTGTATAATTAGTTTGGTATAAAGACACACTCATAGCTCACTACTGGGACACAGGCCTCCTCTCTGTGCGCTACACAGGCCCAGTGCGGGTTAGTAGATGTCACATGTCTTCGAATTGACACACACGTACAAACACACACAAAGAAGACACACTCGCGACGCGATAAATCTTCTAGCCTAAACTGCCGGGTCTGACAACATGAAATTTTGTACAAGTGTATTTTATAAAGAAAGTGAGCACAAACAAAATATTTTTTGAAAAATCATCTCCTTAAGGGGTAAATAGGGAATGTTCGTAATTTTGGCCGGTGGGACATACCATCGGACACGCGGCTTGTCATTTAATATCAGGTGACTGTATTCGTTAAATTAAAAAATACACATAAAAACGATCTCGCAAAAAACAATTGATCTGCACGCCATAACGTCTTTAGAAATAAATGGGCTACGAGACGGCTACGACGTAGCAGACGAGCTACGCGCCGTAGCTGCGTAGCTTGGCTACAAATTTAACTTTTATAATGTAGGCTGATTTATGCTTGTAAGTCATATAAATAATGTTCTGAATTTCAATACGAAATCTTTCCTTCATTCTTCTTGCAAAACACAACTTAATAATTTATCCTAAAATAAATACCCATGTTTTCATTACATACCTTACATTTATTCGTTTTTTTATTACGTTGTTACGTTGTACACGATATTATTATTGCGTAAATAACATACTTTTTCGTGGATTTCTTTAGGTACCTACACACATACTTACATCTCTACATCGCCTACTATCCAACCTTTGTATGTGTATGTACAGTCAACAAGTATGTCTAATCGGGCTGGTGTCCGCAACTCCACGTCCAAGCGCGCACTTTGCGTACGGTAAAGCTATAAGCAACTAGGTATGAAAGCGATATACATTGCATTGATACAATTGCATATTGATAGACTGTTTGTTTAGATAGTTTGTATATTTATCCTCGTTTAAATGACTAAACTAAACAAAAAGTGCCAACGGGACTCTATTCCTTAGGCTCCGCTGTCCATCCGGCCGTCTGTCACAAACACTGACCTCTATCATACAAATGATAGAGGTCAGTGGTCACAGAGCTATATATCTTTCTTTTGTTTTGTACAGGTACACTTGAATTTACAAATGAAGTTAAAAATTATAGGGGGTCCATAGAAGAAATGTGTTTTTTTCGGAGTTATTAAAAAAAATGTAGTGTTAAAAATCGTACGGCGCGGCGGCGCTACGGAACCCTTTGTATGCGAGCCCGACTCGCACTTGGCCCCTTTTTTTAGTTGTTCTGTCAGGAATAATTAATTCATCCGACTTTCCACTGACAATTAAAAATTTAATTATGACGCACTCAATAATAATGAAATAACTATTATCCACATAGTGTAATAAAAACTACTTCGCAATATACTAATTTCTTTTAATTACTGGGCAAACAAAACAACAAACACACACGTTCCCTCGTGTCCGCTGTTTATTTCTATGTATAGACCTCACTGCTCTAGCTGCGGGTGTCGTGATACAAAGTGATTGGATCCACGACATCTCATCGAGATTACTGCCACAACACTGGAGAGGGGATTATGTAGTGTAGGTGTATTGGTTATACTATGGCAGATAACGGAAAAATGTTGTTGGACGCGTGTTAAAGAAAATCTCTGCTGCTGGCATGCGCTGTACAACGGATCTGTCAAAAATATCTACAATGCGTGAGCATATTTTTTTTATCACTTTATTTTCTAAATTACGTCGCCTTCGTTTCTATAAGGGAGGACCCACGAGCAACTTTTGTCTCCGCAACTAATTTGTCTCTCACATCAAGTTTACGGGTTTGTATGAAAGTGCGCGCGTGTAGCGACACGACAGCTGGGAGACTTTTTTGTCAGCGGGTTTGGAGACAGGCCGGCGACCGGCGACGCAACTGTCAGTCTATAGGTTGTAATGCAAGTGCGCGCACGGTGACAAAAAAGTTACCGGCCGGCCAGTTGCGGCTCAAAAGTTACCGGCCGGCCAGTTGCGGCTCAAAATTTTACGAAAAAGTAGCGTTGCTGTCGCTCCCGTGAGTCCCGTGTTGGTGAGGTGACAGCGACAGAGACAAAAAGTTGCGAGAGAGAGCATTGGTGGCCCAGTGGTCACGGACACGACTTACGAGTTGTAGGTCGTGGGTTCCAACCCAGATAGGCACTTTACTTTGTGTAATTTATTTCATCACCATTGCTCTCAAAAAACGGTGAAGGAAAACATCGTGAGAAAACCGGCATGTCCTAGAACCAAAATTTCGAAGATATGTGACATTTATTAACCCGCACTGGGCCCTCGTGGTGGATTACAACCCACTCCCTCTCACAGAGAGAAGGCCTGTGTCCCAACAGTGGGAACGTTGTAGGCTGATTATGCTATGCCCTACCTAACTAAACAGCTGCTAAGCGCCTCGTTCATTCTCATCCCTCTTCTAAGGATATCGTATGAATCACAAGTTGTGCATGCCGTGTTGGTCTAGTGGTCGCAAACGCTACTGTTAAGCGTGAGGTCCTGGGTTTCATTCCCGAGTTGGCCAAAGTGTTATTTGGTCTTCCATCTGAAATTTCTCAGTAACATCCCGGAGATTTGTGTCCGGTTGATGGCAATAGGCTCGGCGCCTTTTAAGTAGGAATCAAACATAACTGGTAAAAGTGGGACACTTCTGCCAAACCCTTATAAATCCCATACATAAACAACAAATCTTACTTTACTAACTTACTACTAGCTTATAGTTATAAGTCTTTAATATTAGACGTTTACAGTCCAACAAAACATAGGTACTAATACTAACTTATATTAAACTCGTTTGTAATTTTACCTTGTCCTGGCAATAATTCGGATTATCCTGATAATCTCATTCTCAATACAAGCGACCGACGTTTGTGTGACGCCTTTGAGAGAGACCTCTTGAATAATTTATCAACGCTCGGTCTGACGTGACACTGGCAGGTTTTGCTTCTCTTGTCTATGGTGGATATTGCCATAGAATATGGTGCAGGCGCGAATTGCTTTATCGCCATAATATTGATTGTCACTTGCATGTCACACGCCAATTTCCATTTGTTTATGTGATAGTTAGATTTCAATTTTCTAGAAACTGTTGTCAAAAGAGAGAGAGCAGTGGTGGCCAAGTGGTAACGGCCGCGACTTACGAGTTGTAGGTCGTAGGTTTGTACCCAGACAGGCGCTTTACTTTGTGTAAATTATTTCATCACCACTGCTCTCAAAATGGTGAAGGAAAACATCGTGAGGAAACCGGCATGTCCTAGAACCAAAAAATTCGAAGACATGTGACATCTACCAACCCGCACTGGGCCGGCGTGGTGGATTACGGCCCACTCCCTCTCACCGAGAGGAGGCCTGTGTCCCAGCAGTGGGAACATTATAGGCTGATTATGTTGTCAAAAGTAGGTAATAAAGCCATTACGAGCCTAAAAGCTGTGGACATCGTTTTGTAGAAATATAAACTTGTTAAACAAACTTCTAAATCTAGAGTAAACAAGAATGATTACAACATTATTTTAATAAAGTTTATAAGAAACTAAGCTTCTGCCCGCGACTTCGTCCACGTGATATTTCTTGTTTCCCCGACCCACCCCGTCGCATTGCATCACCTGCCCGCGCTATTACTTCGTTTTTCGCTTAGCATTCTTCCTGGCTTTTTTTCTTATTGCTCGGCTCCTAAGGGTCATAGCGTGATATTAAATAGACCTTCCTCAAGAATAGGGCTATTAAATTCAAAAATATTTTTTGTAAATCCGACCGGAAGTTCCAGAGATTAGCGAGTTCAAACAAACGAAAAAATAAACAAACTCTTCAGCTTTATTATTAGTAATAGATAACATGTACCTACAATATAAATTAAAATTGGCGAATTTGAACGAGCAAATTCTCTGTTGATCTTGGGCCCCGAGCCTACAATGCCAATGCGCGTAAAATTTAATAAATATTATCGCCATTACGTTCCCCTTAAAATTCTCTTTGCGTAATAAAAAAGTCAGTATTAAGTTGAGAATAAAAGCCTCTTTGATGCCGACAAATACCGAATTAAGGCAATTTTCCTCATGAAGTTATAAGAGAATGTCCTCGGCGCAGGTGTGACTCGGAGTTAATTTAATAGAACCCCTTGTTTGCCCTCGGGCGTGCCTTTTATAAGAAGTATTTGTCTTAGACCCTATCTCAATAACGCAGCCAGGCTTCAGGCAGGCTGGTAACAAGAGAACAATAGACGTAATTGTTTTGAACACAATAATGGTTTTTACACGATTGTATATGCTCCGTTTGCGGCGTTGTACAAAAGTTTACAAATCTTCTTTATCTTTGACTTTTCTTTTTCAATTTATTATTGTAGGTAAGTTTAAAAACTTTAAGCTCCTGGAATGGAAATGCAGTAAGTAAAAAAGCAGGACATTTTGAAAGAGTCGTCCTGTTTTTTATTCGAATTAATTGAATGCCATCCCGCCATTTGCTGCAGACACACTGCTATAGTTTCCAATTCCAACTACTCGTAACTAATTTAAATGAATGTCATGCCAACACTCAGTATTGTGTAGGTATACTGTTTCTGGGCATGAGGACTGCAGATAACTAGATTTATCTATTACTTAACCTTTTATCTAACTTAGATGCACTGGGACTCGCTTGGTAGTTCGTTCTACTAGGAAATGTTAATACTGCAACGGGAAGGCAACTTTCGAACTTGCTCTTAATTTATCCAGTCTGACTTACCTACCTGAGTCGTGCACAAAAGTTTGAAGCTTGTTTGACATAAACTGATAAACACAAGTCTCTTGTTCCCCAGTCAACGTAAATAATCAAAACAAACGCACAACACACACACCCTCTCACACACACACACCCCTACACACCCCCACACACACACACACACACACATCTCACATTTACACACACATTCATATGTCGCGATCACATTAATAGAATCAGCGAGGTTTAATCTAACCTAAGTAAGCCAACACGGCGGTTGGTGTTTGCGCCGCGTGTTTGTCCGCCCCCGGCCTCATCCGTAATTATATTTAGCTGGAATGTGCCCAACATTTCTGTTAACAACCCTCGAATTTAACAAACATGGGATTTTCATATTTGCACGGATATCCTTACCTCTCATAGCTCAAAGAAGCTAGGTGAGATGAAACTTGTGAAACTCCTCATCAGTGACATGAAATTTTTATCCACGACAATGCCAAACTACATACATTATATAAGATGAATATTTATCGTTAGCAAACGCAAATGATCAACATGCGATCCCAAAATCAAGCGCAGAAACCGATCGCTTTGCCAAAAACAAAAAATATGTATATATACAAGCCATTAGCCGGTACCTAGAATATAATATTACCGGCGATATTACCGATGTTTGTCGAACTGGAGCTAACTTAATAAGCCTTTGTGTACAAGGGGTAACAATACAAACTATGATCGAGTGCCACTAAGTACTTAAAGTACTTATCACAAGATCTTATGTCCTTTGTAGTCGTAGATTGGATTTGAATTGAGGGTAGGTATATAATGTATGTCTGTGATTTAAATGATATTTTGACGCTGGCAGAATAGTCAACATCTGGCAAAAGGGAAAAAGGGACTCGCACACGAAGGGTTCCGTACCACAAGGCAAAAACCCCGAAAAAAAACACGTTTGTTGTATGGGAGCCCCCCTTAAGTATTTATTTTATTTTGTTTTTAGTATTTGTTGTTATAGCGGCAACAGAAATACATAATTTTTGTGATAATTTCAACTGGTGACAGACAGACGGACGGACGGACAGACAGCGAAGTCTTAGTAATAGGGTCCCGTTTTTACCCTTTGGGTACGGAACCCTAAAAATGTATTTAATTTTTACTACTTAGTTTTAGGTACCCCGATTCAGATCGTTATTATGAAGACTTATCGGCGTTTTGGGACTTAGATATAAAGGCTAAAATGTACTACATATTTTGTCTGAATCGTTGTTAAAATTCTGACTGGACTTCTAGTTTTTATTCAATAAGAATAATTTATTGGTCCATTGTTACAAAATAAATTTCCAAAAGAGAAAAATATTGTATGCTTACCGTAACTACAATATAAAACATAGTTATTTGAACAATGGTCCCCAAACTGGCAGCGCCTGTATCTTGGGCCTGAATAAAATAAAATCAATAATAACGTGTTTGTGTGTTTCGCACGTGGGGTTTCTTTAATTCCTATATGAAAAAGGCATCAGCTGGCGCACCTAATGTGATATTTGGCCATGGATTATAAATTGCTACGAAGAGCTACGTCGTAGCAACACTGCGTGTACGTCGTAGCAGATCGGCTACACACTTTTCTTTGTACATTGCTGTGTCACTATGTACAACGGACATGCCTTTTTTGTCCGTTTTTAATTAGAATCACACTAATATTATAAAGGCGAAAGTTTGTGAGTGTGTGTGTCTGTTAATATGTTTGTTACTTCTTCACGCTCAAACGGCTGGACCAATTTTGATAAAAACATATAGGCTACTTTTTGGCCCAGTGCGGGCTGGTAGATGTAACATATGTTACATCTACCAGCCCGCACTGGGCCGCACACTGGTCCACTTTGGCAAAACTATGGACATAGGAATCGATGTGAGTCAGTGTGTATATTTTGAGTTGTTTTTTTTTTTACGTATTCCTCTTTTAATTACAAACAACTTTTTTTAGTAGCGTTTTTTTAAAAAAAAATTATTATTTCCGAGAAAAAAAATATTTTGTGTTTTTTTTGTATGGGAGGGTATGTAATGCGTGCGTGGGTCAAAATAAAACTCAGTAGGTATTCAAGAACACGTCATTCTCAAACAGAAATGACAAAGAAATGTTATTGTATCCCTGCGGCAAAGATTAGAAAAAAATAAAATATTTTGTTTCCATTTTAAAAGACTTACTGACAATGAAATCTGAAAATGACGTTCAAGATAAGTTTAATTTTAAACATTGCAGCACCCAACACATTAAAATTTGTGTATGATATTTTAATTTAGCAGAATCTTGAACATGACCTTACAATATGTGACTTTATGAATAATACTAATAAATACTCGATTATGTTCCTAGAACTTGGTGCTAATTCAATCGATGCAGAAATTTCAAACTTGATACCGACAAAAATAGGCGATCTGGTTATATTTCATGAACCTCATATGACAATGATAGATGGAAAAGTGGCAGCTGTTCGGTCAGAAACACGTTCATATGCTAATTGCAACATTTGCCATGCAACTCCGAAGGAGATGAATAATTGGGAAGTAATCTCTAATAAACCTCTAGCTGAAGAGATGTACAAGTACAGCTTGTCGTCTCTGCACATGTGATAAGGTGCTTAGAATGTATTCTGCATATTTCGTATATCGTATAATTGGGCTGCTAGAGGAGAGCATAAATTATTAAAAGAACAAATGTTTCAGCGAACGGGTCTGTTGGTGGATATTGTTAATCAAGGGTTTGGCACAACCAATGATGGTAATACTGCTAGAAGGTTTTTCAGGTGCTACGAAAAATCTGCAGAGATAACGAAGGTAGACGAAAACCTGATAAAAGTCACATATTGTAAGGTCATGTTCAAGATTCAGCTAAATTAAAATATCATACACAAATTTTAATGAGTGTTGGGTGCTGCAATGTTTAAAATTAAACTTATCTTGAACGTCATTTTCAAATTTCTAGTGTCCGACCGAAGGTGCAATTCTGGCCGAAGCCGAAGCCGAAGCCGATTAATCGGTATTCACCAAAACCTTCGGCCGAAGCCGAAGCCGAAGCCGAAGGTGTCATTGACCTTGAGAAATACGATAGTTACTTTGATCTCAGAATAATAGGTACTAGATACATATTGTGAGAGCTTTAGAGATTTAGCCCAATAACGAGCCGAGTGACCAACATATACAAGTAGGTAATAAAATATTGTCTAAAATAAAAGTTTCAAATATACAATGTTAATTAAATATTTATTTACTTAAAGTAATTTTAACAAAAATAATCAAATAATCAGTCACATTTTTTTAATTATCAGACGAACACAAAATATTTCTATAAAATAATTGAGCAAAGTTTAACGCTTTTTCAATATCTATTTTTTACATATAATATTAGTGGTACTCTGCTTTTTTGGTAAAGCACTACCAAGAGACAATGATTTATTGCACTGTTTACATAAAGCTTTATCAGTAGCCTTTATAAAATATTGCCAGATAGGATTCAGCTCTAAAGATGTCATTGTGTACCTGAAAGAAAATATTCTATATAAATGCACAAGTACCTACCGAGCCGAGCCGACCGCCCCGTACTCGCAGTAGGACTCTGCAACGCGGATGCGCCTATATCCTATCGGTTTAGGTAGTTAACTAAAAGAGTAAAAGTAAACAATCTTCACATGTCTTTTTATCTAAAAATTGCATAAAAAAACATACCAACATTGTTTCCATTTAGTTTCCTACCTAACGTTAGATAACATAAAATATTTTAAACCAGACAATACTACGGTTTTTTGGTTTTTAGAGTGCCTCACAATAATGAACGTATCACCACAGGTACTACTCACAGTAATAAATAAAATAATTTGTAATAACAAATATGAAATATTTAAAAACAAAACACTTATTAGAATTTTAAGACGCGCTCTCAAACTTGTTTTGACTCGTTTAGTTTACTAACTGCGATTCGTTTGGTCCGGTGCGGCGGCGGCGCGGCGAAACTCTGCTGCTCTGCACACTCTCCGTCTCGCTCTAGCATCGTTCAGTAAATTTCAAATTTTGACAACTAGCAAACCTTCGGCTTCGGCCAAACCTTCGGCAAACTTTTGGCCGAAGTCGAAGATTTGGCCGAAGGTGCTTTTTTGGCCGAAGGTGGCCGAAGCCGAAGCCGAAGCCGAAGCTTCGGTCGGACACTACAAATTTCATTGCCAGTAAGTCTTTTAAAATGGAAACAAAATATTTTATTTTTTTCTAATCTTTGAGCGCCCGTAGCTCGAAAAGCCGCAGGGATACAATAACATTTCTTTGTCATTTCTATTTGAGAATGACGTGTTCTTGAATACCTACTAAGTTTTATTTTGACCCACGCACGCATTACATACCCTCCCATACAAAAAAAACACAAAATATTTTTTTTCTCGGAAATAATAAGCTTTTTTAGAAAACGCTACTAAAAAAAAGTTGTTTGTAATCAAAAGAGGAATACGTAAAAAAAAACAACTCAAAATATACACACTGACTCACATCGATTCCTATGTCCATAGTTTTGGCAAAGTGGACCAGTGTGGGCCGCTGGGAACGCGCCAATTTCTGGAACTAACGGATTTGAAAAAATATTTTTGCATTTGATAGCCCAATTCTTGAGGCAGTATAGGCAATTTAACATCACGCTATGACCCTTAGGAGCCGAGCAAAAAGAAGTCAGAAAGAACGCTAAGCGAAAACGGAGTGATGGCGCGGGCCGGTGATTGTGGGAACAAAAAATTTCACGTGGACATATATTCTACTAGCTGCGCCCCACGGTTTCACCCGCATAAGTTTCGATCCCGTGGGAATATTGGGATAAAAAGTAGCCTATATGTTTTTATCAAAATTGGTCCAGCCGTTTGAGCGTGAAGAAGTAACAAACATATTAACACACACACACTCACAGAACTAGAACCAAAATTCGAAGACATATGTCTTCGAATTTTGGTTCTAGTTCGTTACCGGTAGTCAGAAGCCCAAAAGTCTGACAACTAGTTTTGCCAAGGGGTATCGTATTACCCAGTAACTGGATTTTGGAGGTCAGATTCGCAGTCGCTCCATGTAAAATACTGGTATTCAGCTGCATCCGGTTAGACTGGAAGCCGACCCCAACGTAGTTGGGAAAAGGCTAGGCAGATGATGAGATGTTCCTTCGCCGTTTTGAGAGCAGTGGTGATGAATTAATTTACACAAAGTAAAGCGCATGTCTGGGTTCGAACCTACGACCTACCTCGTCAGTCGTGGCCGTTAACCACTGGGCCACCACTGCTCTCGTACCACGACACCCTTGCTACTTACCACGACATCATTATTTCATGTATCTACATACATGAAATAATAATGTCGTGGTGGTGGAATGATTATAAAATCAGACTAGTGACTAATAGTGTAGTGTTTCTTATGTCAACATGGACTCGGAGAAAAACCCCAAATTACCAAATTGGCCAGAAACCTTATTAATAATATACATCCAATTTCCCGCACTCTAATGTACGGTTGACCTTATTATCTCTCGTAAGTCTTAATTAGAAAGGTCACAGGATAATAATTAATGGAGCTAATAAATAACAGATTCTGTATCCACAGACAACAAATGTTCTGCCGGCTGTCGTTAGCAGACTAGACGGACTGTACAGTACGAACAAAGAGAAATAAAATTCATTAAGAAATACAATGCCCAAACTAGGTTTCCTGAAAAGAGTTTTTAACTCGTAAATCTTGTGGAGCCTGCTATCTGGCTCAGGCTGTATGAGTTACGACCTTTGCGTAATATCTTCGCTTTAGGTACTGTGCTACTTTATGGCACATAGTTTTTTAAAGTTGTTCCTCGAGCCTCGAGAAGATTGAGGTGCTTTTCTTTTATTAATACCTTACGTAATTACGTAATAGGTAATTGCTAGGTATCTTATCAGAAATTCTTTTACAAGTTCACGGAACTGCTGTTAATACGTTATTAAAACATTCATGGAACCACATTTAAAACTGCCTGTGGTGATAATTATTGTAGGTACCTATAGAAGGTACACCCACATTTCTCCAATTATGTTTAATAAGGGTAATGTAATAGGGGCGAGCCTTTTGCCATTAACCGGGCGCAAATCCTGACCCTGGGTTGCTACTAAAAACTTCCAGATCTCAGAACCTTTTGACCGCCACAGTCATGTATAGATGACAAACCAAAATGTGCCCAGCACGCCACGGTTCGACTACGTGACAGACTTTGACGCCGAGGGCACGTTTTTGATTTTTTAACGTGTGGCGGTTAAAAGTTTAATAATTATTTGGCCAAAACTCAAGCTCTCAAGTCCTACCAAGGGGTATCGTATTACCCAATACCTGGGTTGTGGAGGTCAGATAGGCAGTCGCTTCATGTAAAACACTGGTATAAAGCTGCATCCGGTTAGGCAGGAAGCCGACCCCAACATAGTTGATTAAAGGCTAGGCAGATGATGATGAATTTAGGCCAAAAATGTCATAACAGCTAATAACTTTATTGTAAGGCCAGACACAGAACACATAATTTTTGAAGTCAGACAGAATCACTCCACTCAAAAATTCAAGACATTTACCCAAAATTAATAATTAATTCCTTTGCTGAATTTCTTACCTTATAGAGAGAGCTACTTAAAACGCTGTGACATCACTTATTCTTCAAGTCAGACGTGACTAGGTAATTATTTTGTCACCCATTCCTTCAGCGCGCGATATTCTACACCCGTAGCTACATGATACATAAGTACCTAATTCGTGAGCGAGGCGCGGTAGTCATGTAGGTAATACCTCAGTATTAGGATATTAGGTACTTTAATAGTGTTCAAGTTTTAGAGGCTTTATCACTCAAGGTATTACTATTAATGCATTATCTACTGTATAAGAGGTAGCGTAATAGTGCTTCCCAGGAAAAATAAGCAACCCTTTCCGTAAAAACCTTTTTAGGGTTCCCTACCAAAATGGTAAAAACGGAACCCTTATGGTGAGACTAAGTCTGTGTGTCTGTCTGTCACAGCTGGATATCTCAAGAACTAGGTACTAATGCTATCAACTTGAAATTTGGAATAGTTTTACATGACGAACCCAACTATTTTGCAAATAAGAAAGAAATAAAAATATATGTAAGTATATTTTTTGCTACAGGGACTGAAAGGGGGTCTGAAAAATTCGAAGTGGGGCTACTAGGGTATGCGGGGATTGAAAAAGAAAGTTTTTAGAGGTATCTTCATAATTTTTTTCTATCGTATCGAATTAGTTAAGTATATTATGTTTTCAACACACTGTCTACCTAGCATATATCCTGAAGAATATCATAATGCCATCAAAAACATAACTTGTAAAAAAAGCCAAGTCTCGCAACTCGGTTCTTCTACCGTAAAAAGTTGTGAGATCCATGAAATACCAAGTCGGTTAATTTATTCACTCCCTACTTAAGGAACCTTCTGTCTTAAGTTATTACATAATTAGCTAACCTAACAACATCTTGTAGTGACCATCAATATTAAAAATCTTCTATGTTTTAAATAAATAAATTGACTTGGCCATCGCCATCGCATGAAAACACAATGTATCTCACAGTGCGATTGCCAAGTCAATTTATTTATTTAAAACATAGAAGATTTTTAATATTGATGGTCACTACAAGATGTTGTTAGGTTAGCTAATTATGTAATAACTTAAGACAGAAGGTTCCTTAAGTAGGGAGTGAATAAATTAACCGACTTGGTATTTCATGGATCTCACAACTTTTTACGGTAGAAGAACTGAGTTGCGAGACTTGGCTTTTTTTACAAGTTATATTTTTGATGGCATCTCACTTCTTTTTGTAGATAGTCCTACTTTTTTTCCTTTCCGGTACCTTTTTAACTTTTTATTTTTAACATAATCCGTTGACCATTTTACAAGTTACCTTTGAACATAATTATATCTAGGTACCTATCTACACCTATTATTCCATTATATTATATACTAGCTTCCGCCCGCTTCTTCGCTCGATAAAAAAACTACCGCAAGTCCTTCCCCGGGATGCAATCTATCTCTCTGCCAAATTTTATCGAAATCCGTTCAGTGGTTTAGGCGTGAAAAGGTAACATACAGACAGACAGACAGAGTTACTTTCGAATTTATAACATTAATATGGATAATTATTATTTTCCTCGCTAGAGAGCTCCGATAAACGCGTGCGATCGCTGCTAATCTTAAAGTGCTAATAGGGCGAAGCGCGTTTTTGTTTTTTGACTGTGGCATCTCGTAGTTGACCTTATTCTTCTTCTTAGCGTGTCGATAGCAATCTAAATGGACTTGGCCCAGAATTCGGCTACTTGTTTGGCGCCTTCACCAGCGTCCATCAGTTCCTGTAACGTGCAGCTGACAGGACACGCAGGACACGATATTAAGTGTCCCATCGTTCGTGGTACAGCACCACATTTACACTCCAAGGCGGAGTCGTCTATGAATCTCCGCCTGAACAGGTTTTCCTTGCTTCGGCCAACCTGGGTCCGGAGTCTGTTTAAAGACTTCCAGGTTACCCAAGGTAACTCATGTCCAGGTGGGAGGTCTTCAGCAGGTGGGAGGTCTTCAGCGGGTGGGACGAACGGTTTGGGTAAGGAAGCACTGTCTCGCCACAGCTTCAGTCTCTCTTGTGATGGTTCGCCAGTGAGTGGGACGACGCACTTTAAAAAACTGTTTCGACTTTTCAGCCTTTGTGGCACAAGGATGTTGTCGTGTGTCGGAGACCATTTGGCTCTTTCGCTGGAGCTTGCCACCGCTCTGCAAAGCACTGGTGGCGCTATTCCTGCTAGTGGATACAGCGTTTGTACCGGGGTTGGTTTTAGGCAGCCAGTGATGATCCGGCACGTTTCATTCAAAGCTGTATCCACCAGCTTTGCATGGGCAGAACGGCTCCACACGGGGCACGCGAATTCTCCCGCAGAAAAAGATAGCGCCAGTCCAGTAGTCCGCATAACTTCAGGCGAAGCACCCCATTTCGATGAGACCAGTCGACGAAGAAGACTGTTGCGAGTGTGCACCTTCTGCTTGATATTTTTGCAGTTTTTGCTGAATGTTAAAGACCTGTCCAGGGTAATACCAAGATATTTAGGGGAGTTGCTGAGCTCGAGGTACACCCGACTCCAAACGATGAGAGGTCGTGACTACTTAACCGTACTATCCTGTCGTTGCCATAGGTAAACTCACCAGCGCAACCGCTATGTCCCTACATTTTAAATCTGTAATATCTTCAAAAATATTAATTTAAATTACATGCTTCAAAGGGCCAAATTGATCTATAGTAAATGCACAATGTATTTAAGGTACTTAATTGGATATAGATTAATGCTGTATTGCTTAAAATCACTTCGTAAACAAGCCACTATTTCTCGTAAAAAGTAAAGGATAAAAAATGGTTATTGTGGGTTATGCCTAACAGATAGACATATACCATCGCGGACTTTTTTGTAGACCTTTTTAAGGTGTGCAATATTGTAGTACATTATTTTGATCTATCTCGTAGGGTTCAGCTAGCTTTTGCAATATAAGCGCAAGAAAATCTGTTTATTTACGACATCACATTAGAAACCTCTAAAATTATCAGTGTTTCTCTACTATATTATGCATGTATTATACAAATAAACCTTCCTTTTGAATCATTCTATCTATTAAAAAAAACTGCATCAAAATCCGTTGCGCAGTTTTAAAGATCTAAGCATCCATAGGGACAGACAGACAGCAGGAAGCGACTTTGTTCAGGTACACTGATTCATTAACTGCAAATGTAACTTTGTAATTCTATATATTTATATGGGATTACAAAGTTATTTATGCAGTTGGTGTATCTAGAAAACTGGAACGAAATTGCAAAATATTTTAGTTTTTCCTTGATTTATACACTAAACGCTAATTGTGTTCTAAATTTGAAGCTTCTATGTCTGCTAGAAGTGCCTTAGAGTTTTGATGATCGGTCAGTCAGTCAGTCAGTGAGTGACAAAATTAAGAAACTTTGACTAGTTATAATTCTTAAACTACTGGTTCAAATTGAATGAAATTTGAAGCTTCTATGTCTGCTAGAAGTGCCTTAGAGTTTTGATGATCGGTCAGTCAGTCAGTCAGTGAGTGACAAAATTAAGAAACTTTGACTAGTTATAATTCTTAAACTACTGGTTCAAATTGAATGAAATTTGAAATATACCGTGTTTATACAATACCTGCTTGATTACTGAAAATTCAGGTCTCTAGTTTTATCCACAACGAAGTTATAGGGGGTCGAAAATGGCTTGAACTGCTTCGAGAAAAGGATGGTACGGCCGTGCCGCTTTTTGCTCGACTTGGCGGGGGCACTGCCGTGCCCCCCGATTATATTTTTCTGATTTTGTATCATATGAAAGAGCGCAGTTTGCACATTCTCAAACATTTTTTCTTTTTAGGGTTCCGTACCAAAATGGTAAAACGGAACCCTTATGGTGAGACTAAGTCTGTCTATCTGTCTGTCACAGCTGGATATCTCAAGAACTAGGTACCTACTAATGCTATCAACTTGAAATTTGGAATAGTTTTAGATGACGTTTGCCCAACTATTTTGCAAATAAGAAAGAAATAAAAATATATGTAAGTATATTTTTTGCTACAGGGACTGAAAGGGGGTCTGAAAAATATGAGTTATTGGATTGCATTGAACCTAAACGGTGACATTTGCAACTAATGCAAACCTTTTGGCTATTGTCACAATAGTCAAAAGGTTAGGTATTGTGACATCTCCTTTACGCTAAATCTAATAGTGATTAAGACCAATATCTTTCTCTTAAAATCATTACAGCTCAACACTGCAAGGAGACAAACGTACAGTCAACCGTACATTCAGTAATAATAAATAATTTAACACCGACAGAACAGAACCTTTAGGTCGTACCAGCGCAGCGGTGCTATTCTATAAAAATTTCACCGTGTAAACTTAGGTGAAGTGAGCTGTCAATAGTGTCAATTCCTAGCAAAAACCAACTCACTTCACCTAAGTTTTCACGGTGAGATTTTTACAGAATCGACCGGCAGTAGGTAAGTTCGGTTTTCGTAGTCCAAGTTTTCCCACAAATATGCTTAGGTATAGATTGCCTTGTTTAGATAAGCTAGAGTTTCCGAAGGCAGCAAGGTCGCCACATATTCCGCGTCCGCAGTTTACCGACAAAGACAAAAGCATTTATTTGACGGTTACAATAACGACGAATGTCGTCACTGAAACGTTTTTGGAAACCGTAAAGTTAAACCCCGGTGCCATCATTTTCAATGTGGCCGTTTTGTGTCGGTCACCGCACTTGTAAAACCGTAGCTTTTGCCACGCGAACCTACCTAAACATTAATTCCGAATTACGTAAACAACTGACGTAAATATAATTGTCACACGCGACAGCAAACATTAACAGAGAGGCCTCATCACATGTCCGAAAAACAACATTAATTTGATTAGGTACATCTCTGTTGTTGCCGTGTCACACAAAATGAACAGACGCCTGCCTCAGTTACATAACATCAAAGCGATCAGGAAAATGACGTTATTAATTACTAGCTGCATCCCGCGGTTTCACCCGCATAAGTTTCGACCCCGAGGGAATATCGGGATAAAATGTATCCTATGTCCTTTCCCGGGACTCAAACTATCTCTATACCAAATTTCATCTAAATAGGTTCAGCGATTTAAGCGTGAAGAGGTAACACACACTTTCGCATTTATAATATTATATATAAGTATGGATTAGTATCATGGATGAGCTAACACTGCTAGCAGCAGCCACCTGCTCTGTTGTGTTTACCTGTATGTACTCGTAATGCCCTCCATGGCCCAAATTTATGGCCATGGCGACTAATCTCAGCGGAGACCAGCCTTCGGCGCGGGAGACGTTATAGTGCACAAGTGTGTGCGCAGACACAGGTACAGTCTCTCTTCCCGCACTCTCATTGTTCGATGGGACGGCAATCCGACACGATCGAAGGCACGAAGTACGGGGGTATCAACACCGCCAACTTTCAAACTCCGGGCTGTTACTAAGAAATTCCCAACGGAAAAAACCGACAACACTTTGGCCAACCCGCGAATCGAACCCAGGACCCCACGCTCAGCAGTCGCGCTTAGGACCACGAGACCAACGGGGCAGTCAAACCCACCTGTAGGTATGTAAACAAACATTACGTATTAGGTGTCTTCGGCGTACGTGTCCAATGGCAATCCATTGGGAAGGACCGATTTCAGGGCAAGGGCCTTTCATTTTGACAATTCGATTTGCAGAGCAGATGAATTTTTCAAACATAGGTATGAATCAATGGATTAAGTAGCAATTTCATTCATAATCCTCCGGATGGTGCTTGACTGTAAGAGGGAGCGGGCTGTATCCACCGAGCGGGCCCAGTGCTGATTGGTGGATGACCGTCACCTATGTATAAGAGCAGTGATGATGAAATAAATTACACAAAGTACCTGCCTGTGTTGAAAATCGTAAATCGGGACCTTAATTTTCCGTACCCAAAGGGTAAAAACGGGACCCTAGACTCCACTGTCCGTCTGTCTGTCTGTCACCATGCTGTATCTCATGAACCGTAATAGCTAGACAGTTGAAATTTTCACAGATGATGTATTTCTGTTGCAGCTATAACAAAATACTAAAAACAGATTAAAAATATATTTTTTTAAATTATTTTCTTTAATTACTGTGGTGATATAGAAACTCCTTGGAGTTTCTATGGTTCTAAAATAAAACTATTCATTTTGATAATGTCATTTCTGTCAATATGACTGTAATCTTTGCCTTGTATTTTGTTGATTAAAACTTGATTAAAACCATTTATTCCAAAGGTTTTATCTTATTGGACAATTACTATTACACCCATTTTCGAGTTGAAACGGTAAGGTGCAGGGTTAACTGGTATCGGTCGAGCGACGCGCATTTTGACTTCACTATCGGCTTTAGCACCCTCGAAAACTATGAAATGATATTCACGATGAAAAATTTGAATATTTTCGCAGCCATCCTGGATTTACGTTTTGACCAGAAGGAGGGAAAGATTTAACCAGCCAACTCCTAACCGCAAACCGCGTTAAAAAATGGTTGCCTGTAAAGTCGGTTTTACGGGCGAAGATTTTACGTGACAACGACCGATCATCCGATCATAGTTGAGTGGGAGAGAGACGCAAGGCATTCGGCGGGCCTCTCTCTCGTTCGGTGACTCATCGTAACGTTACCGAGCGTTACACTTTTTCATAAGTGACTCCCAGTCGCAACCTAATTTAAGACGTTGTCACGTCAAAAACTTCGTTACAATACACATCAATTATTTTACAAACTTTAGGTAAGACGGACAACCATAACGTTTCAGTGGAGCGTAGGTAATTATTTCAACAAATAAGTAGACCTAGTTTCCATACTGTTCATATTTATACCTACTGTGGTTTAGGCCTACTTCTGACCACGATCTTGTCTAAAAAAGTAAAGCTATGGAAGAGGTTTACAATGGAACGAACGTGTCCAGAAGATGCCTGTTCACTCTTGCTTTGGGGAACACAGACGTACGAGTACGATTGACCGTAGGTAGGACCGTCCGTACCAATACCATGGCATTTCATAAAAAAGAAAAGGAAAATCCAGAAAACTACGACAAACTTTGCGATTTATTAACACGTAACTATACAGCCAAACTCGCGTCCAATCTTGCTAAAAGTGCACTAGGTATAATAATTGGAATATAAATCAGAGTAGCTACTACGAACAAGCAGCGTAAATTAGCTAATAAAATAAGTTATTTAGTTGTCGACGCTCGCGAGAACGCGCGGTAATGGCGTCGGCACGAGGAGTCTGTAGGTAAGTTCTGTCGTAATTACAACGATGATACATGCTGCATACTTGTTTTGATTACACCTTGTTTATTTCACGTAGGTAATATTTTGGGGGATTTTGGGAGAGGAAAATTAATATGGTGTTTTTGGTTTGAACGTGTGAGCATTGGTCATGGCACAGACTTCCATCAGAATAATGTAGATACCTGCTGTTTTTATTAAGGTATTTTTCCATGTTTCGTATGTGGGCTGTGTCCCACCAGTGGGAACATTACAGGCTAATTATTACTAGCTTTTATTTATTATGCTTATGCATGTTTCCACAAATCACGTCACACAATTTTTGGTGATTGTTGTCACCTACGTGGTCTTAATTATGTGTAAATTAACCCCTTAATATAAAACTGACAAAAAATATGTCACACATTGTTGTTTTGCCCCACTTAACTGGGGAGAACAGGGTAATTGGAGCCTACTAAGGGAAACATTTCATAATAACCACATTTGTTAACATTCTTATGATGTTTATTTAGGAACTCTTACATACATTATTAGAATATATTTTAAACACAGTTTATAATCAATTACAGTCTTGTATTAAGGTACAATAACGATGTTACAAAAAAAATCTGTCGCTCCCATTACCCGACACATGCGGGTAATGAGAGCCCGCTTAACGCCCATATGGGGAAATGGGAGCCATAATGTACTCTTTCCCGAAAATTGAACTAGACATACTTTAAAATATGTGATCTTAGTAATTAATACAAAGAACTATTTGTAAGACAAATAAAAAAAACAACTTAGGAAAGAAAAAAAAATTAAGATAATATAAATATGCTAGGCTACCATTACCCGCCGAGTACCATTTCGAAAAGTAATAACATAAATATGTAATTCTACTTTCAATCTCAATTTAACCAATTGGGCTTGTTAGTGTATGAATCTGGGGATATAATAAGCATAAACTTAATAAAATAAGAACATAACTTCATGCTTATCTCGGCGTTGGCAATCAGCAATTTTTTATAAGCGTGGAGTGAAAAACACATAATCACAGTATAAAGATATACAGTATTTCGACTTCATACAAACGGACGAAACGCGAGCTATACCTACGCGCCTCGACCTCGGCATGCGCCCGGCATGCAGACAGTCGCGACTGTGCCGCAGTGACGAACGGACGGTGAGTTGTTTTTTTTAACAATAACCGCGCAAAATAAATTGAAGTACAGACGCCAGCACATCAAGTTACTACAATCTGTCAGATTTCTTTAATAGATTTTCGACTTTATTGCTAAAACATAAGGTTCAAGGTTGATTGGGAAAATCTGACAGTTTCGGGTAGGTTGACCTGCTGGCGTCCGTACATATTTAATATGACGAGTAGGATATTATTGTGCTGTTTTTGGTTGCATGAATTCGTCAATAACGCATCCAGAGATAACTTTTTTTAGATTACCTGGAAACTCTGAAAGGTAAGACTATAAAATAATTTTACTTACTAGTAGGTAGGTACATAATGTGTGTCTTTTTAATGGATAAGTATTTCCTTTTATCTCCCGAAAAAAAAGATGTCTGGATTAATAAATAAAGTGAATAGAGTAAAGGAAAGTGATAGACACGAGTGAAATAGGTAGTTATAGGCGGTTCATGAATCATTATACGGTAGGTACGCTTGTGTTAAAACCTCGGGGCATGTGTGTTTTGTTTTGTTAGTTTGTAAAATTCAAAGTAAAGACGTGGTTTTTATTATTAATATTTATGTACACACAGTAAAATACAATAACAAAACTAAATGGAAACACAAAGTAGGCAAATGTAATTAAAATGCTGGAGGCGGGCAGCCCTATCGCATGTTTACGTACCGCGCGGCTGTAGGCATTTATTTCAAGGTTACGGCCGAGTTACAATACTGTATGATCTTTATACTGTGACATAATCGTCTCTCGTGACTTAATGCATAGCACTAACGGCTCGTGTTCGTCTGGCGAAGTTTTTCGATGGTTGACAAAAGCGACCGAGTGTGTACGATCGCGTAAATGTACCTACTTTCCGTTCAATCACCATGGCTCCCACTACCCGTTGGCTCTCATTACCCTGTTCTCCCTACCTCCCCCTTATCGAAATAAAAACGAGTACCTACCTACTTATTGTATGAAAAGATGGCATGTAGGAGGTGGCATTTCTATTCTTTCTTTCTTTTCTTTCCTTTTATTCTTATTCCTATGAAAATAGGGACAGGAATTTCTCAGTAGCAGTCCAAAATTTGGAATTAGCGGTGTTACCCCCATGACTTAGATTGGTCCTGCGGTTGATCTCTCTCCGGTCGTGTCGGATTGCCTTCCCATTGGACTATGAGTGTGAGGGAAGAGAGAGTGCACCTGTGTCTGCGGTTTGCGCACACACGCCTGCACTAATAAAATAGGTATCTGCGTCGATGGTTACCATAGGCGTATATAGGGGGGGGGGGGCGTGCCCACCCTAGAATGGTCTGGTGCCACTGACCCTTGTATTATAGAGGTCAGTGTCTGGTGCCCACCCCTATTCGAAATTCTAAGCTGGATACTTACTTAGTATAACTTCACACAAAATCAATCAATTAAATAATCTACCACCAAGACCTACCTACACAATCTACTAATACGCAACGTAATAAGCTAGAGTAGGTACCTACATTTAAATTTCGTGCCACAGCCCACAATGCAAAATGACAAGCAGGCGCACGTCGGAACACTGCGCCGTTCCGCGCGCCTGCCGCTTCGATCGATGCATTTTTTAATTTAGATCTCGAAAGTGGAAAGCGTCTTGTGGGGTATAAGGGTATTCTCCAAATTGAAGAAACTCTTTTAGGAGCAGAATGTTTACTAATGAAAAACGTGCTAAAAGAAAAGGAACGGTCGTGGGATCGCCCGCACTTGGGGATGGGGCCCGTTAAGCATGGCGGGGGGCGAATGTACAAGTATCTCTCGGTGCTCTCGGGCCCCCGACTTATGGTAGTAGAAGGAACAGTGGGGTTTTAGGCGGTTGGAGTCCGACATAACCCTCCGTTCATCCATAATACCCACTCCGTTAATTTTAAAAAAAGGTTAGGGTCCGGCCACCCCTGGAAAAAAGCCCCAGATACGCCAATAAAATTTGGCTACTGTTCGCTGAGATTGGCCGCCATGATCGAAATTAGATCTGAAGGAATATGTAACTATCTATATTTCACAAATAAATTATTCTATTCTATAAAACTACCTACTTTCTAAACTTAGCGGTTACTTCGCTGGATAGATGGCGCTGAACTTGGTAAGTTACTGCAAGGAACGGACCGTCACATAATTTTTTTATTATTTCACTTGGTTGTAATTTTGAGATCGTAAAACGAAAACAAACGAAAGTGTTAGTCAACGAGCGTATGTGACGTGACGCAATGTTTTTTTTTCAAGCGTTTTGGCTTTGGTACAGACTCCAGCACATCAACCTACCCGAACCTGTCAAATTCCCCCAATCAACTTTGAACCTTATGCTTTAGCGATAAAGTTG
Organism: Oligia fasciuncula; assembly: GCA_963082905.1. Lineage (NCBI taxonomy): Eukaryota > Metazoa > Arthropoda > Insecta > Lepidoptera > Noctuidae > Oligia > Oligia fasciuncula. Next base: position 19,994,030 of record OY720400.1, read on the forward strand.
AAAATCTATTAAAGAAATTTGACATATTGTAGTAGCTTGATGTGCTGGCGTCTGTACCTAGTAACGTATTCAGTTCAACGCCATCTATACATAGAGTTCTTGGAAACTATGTTTTTTTTTTTAATAGTCAAAAAGAAAACCTCTCATTATCCTGCGACATATACATATTACAGACACCCGACCACAACCGTCGGGCAATAGCTCACCAGACCCACGGGTGTTGTTTCCCGCTTCTTTGGAGGATGAGGAGCTTCCACACTGTTCCTCATAGTGTAATTACTAGGTATACCTACTACTACCTACACGAGAGATATTGACTATGTAAGGACCCGATCAAAATAGAAATCAAATCAGACGATTAATGTCCCTTTTCCCGTGTTTCAGAGTCAAGACCTCCGCGGAAAAATTACAATCAACTGTCATCAAACGAAAAGCTGGATAACAGACAGTCAGATGATATTCACATCGAGGAAGCGGAAGTGGAGTCGGATGCTAGCAGCACCGATTTGGATGAACGTGATACAGGCGGAGTCTGCCCACCTTGTGCGCATGACCGATATAACAACAACGTCCGTCGACACGCTCATGATGACTTCAGCGACGATACAGATTACGGTGAGTTTAATGAGGGATTTTCCTTTTTTTTTTACCTGTTCCCTAGTCGCTCGATAGATGGCGCTGACCTTGGTAAGTTACTGCAAGGAACGGAACTTCACATTATTTTTTTGATTATTTCACTTGGATGTAATTTTGAGATCGTAAAACGAAAGCAAACGAAAGTGTCAGTCAACGAGCGTATGTGACGTGACGCAATGATTTTTTTCCAAGCGTTTTAGCTTTGGCACCTACTAACGTAGTCAGTACAACGCCATCTACAGAGTTCTTGGTAACTATTTTTTTTAATACTCAAAAAGAAAACCTCTCATTACTTTATAATGATTCTGCCTCGAGCACCAAATAATAAAGGTTAATTTAATTATCCGCTGAAGCGGTATCGGTACAAGGATATTGATACCAAGTTAGAGCATGCGCGTCACTAGCGAATACTGGCATCGTCAAAAATATTGTCTGTGGTTTTGTCTGCTAGCAAAGTTGTCAGTGTTGTGTTGTCATATGATCTGACGAGTGACGTTTGTTGTTCATGAAGTAGGCAGTGTTATTCATTTTGTGAATACTTTACTTTGACAAAATTGGAATAAACTGTTAATTATTTACGTTTCAAAACCTACAAAACGGGACCAAAGTGACAACTAAAAATGGCGAACCTGAAGACAGACTTGGATCAATATTTACTGAAAAATGAAAGCCGTCGGAGCTACAATTTCAGTTTACCATCGTTTTCTGCCCCGAGTTTTATGACACGGAGTACTGACGAAAGCCCTACTAGTACTAGCAGTACTGCTACTTGGTTTGAAAATGCACAGAAAGAGTACTGCACCTTGGTAAGTAGAAATTAATTAATTTGCGCATGAATCATTGGTTAATGCAATACAATAGTGTTGCTATCAATTACATCACTCTAAAACTGGTCTGTGCAAAACTGTGTTCCATCATTTAATTGGGGTCAGCACACTATCTACCTGCTTGTAATAGCATAGTTCAAAACTTCAAATAAAAGGCTTGCACTACATAATATATTTTCTTTGTTTGTTTATTTATTTTAAGGAAGGCTTACAGGCAATTAACTTTATTACTTACTTAAACCATAATATTATGATTACATCTTGGATACACAGATTGTTTATCTTTATATCAAGCCCAAACTAATTGATAATATTAATTGTGGTCTCCAAAACAAAGAGATCATTACAACAGTTTCTTGTTGTTTACATTTTAGTATTGAAAACTGTTTGATGTGGTTTTTCTATACAAACTGGGTTACATCTGCTTAAGACCAATATAGCTTCACATTTTATTTTCATAATATATACCTTACATATGAACACTTGGTATTAACATCAAAATGTTCTATATTTCAGAGCAGGACACAGCGGTTCATGGGCTTTGGAATATGTTTATTCTTCGGATTCCTATGTTTCATTCTGTCATTCCTGTACATACCCGTATTAATCCTAAAAGCTAGGAAGTTCGCCCTACTCTTCACTCTAGGGAGCATGTTCTTTATTATCAGGTAAAATAAATATTTTTGTCTACAAACTTGGCTTATCTTTCATGACACTTTTTAAATATTGAGTGAGGGTCAGGATGGAGGGCGTAATGTTGGAGAGGCTTATGGCCAGCAGTGGCTGTAGGCTGATGATGATGAACTATGAAAGCAAGGTATGGTAGGCCACAGGTAACAAAACAAGTAGCTATAAAGCTGGTCTCTTATTCTTTTTGACACTTCTTATTATGCCAGGCAAGCTGAAGGTCAAAGTGTTACCAATCTTGTGTGGCTTACAAAATCAGCCTATGTTCCCACTGCTGCCATTGCGGCTGTAATCTACCACCCGGGCCTAGTGTGGGTTGGTAGATGTCAAGTCTTCGAATTTTTTGTTCTAGGACATGACGGTTTTGTCACAATGTTTTCCTTCACTGTTTTGAGAGCAGTGGTGATGAAATTATTTACACAAAGTAAAGTGCCTGGCTGGGTTCGACCCCAGAACCTACAAATCATAAGTCGGGCCATTACCACTGAGACACTACTGCTCTCACCACTGGGCCACCACTGCTTTCGACATGTGGCAGAATGAACCTAGATTATAATTCATTGCTTTCATACTTACTGCATGTTTGTCTGTAATATTACACCCACCATCCTGCCACTCACAAATATTGACCACAATAATAGTGCTATTTAGTACACAGTCGAAGAATTAATAACAAATTCCTAAAGAAGCCAGCAATCAAGTACTAGCAAAATAAACACAGAAGTTGTATCTTTTTAAAGTTTTTTTTTGTTGTTAAGTAAAGTAATAACTATTGAGCATAATTTAGATATTTTTCATGATATCATGCTATTGCTTTAAGAATATAAATAAAATAATTCAAGTGTTTATTTTAATAGCATCATAATAAAATTAACACAAGAACAAGTTATATTATAATTAATATGTGTATGCACGATAGTAGAAAAATATAAATATTCTAAATCAAGGTTCTAACCATATTTTAAAACAGTTTCAGTTTCCTGTACGGCCCATGGAATCACCTGAAGTCAATGTTTAGCAAGGAGAGGGCTCTCACAACCTCCCTGTACACGCTGACACTCATAGCAACACTATACTGTGCGCTGCACCTACAGAGTACTCCCTGGACCATCGTGTGCGCCGTCCTGCAGGTGGTCGCGCTGATCTGGATGATGATGGGCTCCATCCCTGGAGGCTCCTCAGGAATGAGGTTCTTTGGCAGCATGTTCAAGTCATCCGTATCTAATACTTTACCGATATAACATTATATATGTGTATGGACTGGAACGGTTTACTATTCTTATATGAATATAAATACACTTTGATATAAGTTTTGATATGAGTAATTAAGATTTTTATAATAGGAGATAAAATGGTGAAGTTTGAATGTTTTATAATAGTTTAACTCTCTCATAGAGTGGATCTGGATATTATGCAATTACTGATTACATTGCTTCCAGCTTCAATAAAATAAACAAACTAGAACTGAACTTATGAATTTATAGAAATTATGAATTTCTAGTCTAGCAGTTCAGGTCAATGTACTTACTGCATTGCCCTATTTGCGAGGACTTATTAGTGAAATTAGCAGGACCATTAGCAGCTGTATGAGAACTTCCATGTGGTAGAATTTCTCAACATACTTTAATACTTATTACTATTTCGATAGCACCTAAATATTGTCTATATTTCGTTCCTAATATAGAACTAATCGATTTCTTAAGTATGCTCGATATTTATGTTAATTTTTAATGTGATTTTTAATTTAAGCCTATATTTAATTAAAATTTTAGTCATCTTGCCCTAAAAAAATTGATATTTTTTACTGTATTAAAGCGAAAGCGCCAGGGTAGCCCGCAAAATTCATTTTTTTTTACGTTTTTTGCGATTTGCTGGTCAGTATTAAGTTGTACGTTGATTAAAATATGATTCGCGGCCGTAACAAATATGTATTTACAGAATTATAATCATTAAAGTCATCAACACAACTCTCTAAGACCAAGTAATCCCCAAGAACGACTATTTCATGAAATCTTGACATTTGGGGATTATACATATATTATTACTAACTTCCATAATCAGCCTATAATGTTCCCACTGCTGGGACACAGGCCTCCTCTCGGTGAGAGGGAGTGGGCCGTAATCCACCACGCGGGCCCAGTGCGGGTTGGTAGATGTCACATGTCTTCGAATTTTTTGGTTCTAGGACATGCCGGTTTCCTCACGATGTTTTCCTTCACCATTTTGAGAGCAGTGGTGATGAAATAATTTACACAAAGTAAAGCGCCTGTCTGGGTTCGAACCTACGACCTACAACTCGTAAGTCGCGGCCGTTACCACTTGGCCACCACTGCTCTCATATTAACATATTACTAACTTATCAAGTTGTATTGCTGATTGTAATGATTATAATAGGCTATTTGACAATGTAAAAAATAAGGTCATAATTATTGACACTCGTATAGATTATCGCTTTTAAAATCGATTTGCATTAATTTTACTACAAAACAATGTATTATTTATTAAAAAAATCCCGAAAAAACTTCATCTTTTTAAATCTGGCGCCACGTAATCGAAAACGGTCTGGATTGGCTGAACTTATCATGACGTCATGGTATAGTCAATTACTGTCTATCGTTGACAGAACAGATGACTTTTGTCTAGTACCTATCTCGACCGTTTCAACGTTTGTTTACGTGTAACAATATGGCGTCGTGACGTCACAATACGTTACGACGCCATATTGTTAAAGATAGCGTTTTGACGGCTTATTTAAACAGTACATTTTTATTTACTATTTTCTAAAAGAAATACATTATGCAATTTGAAGTAATAGGTTTTTGTGGGCTCGTTAGACACCATTAAATAATCTGAGATGTTTATCAGAAATCAGTCAAATAGCCTATTCTGTAAATACATATTTGTTACGACCGCGAATCATATTTTAATCAACGTACAACTTAATTCTGACCAGCAAATTGCAAAAAACGTAAGAAAATTTGAATTTCGCGGGCTACCTTAGCGCTTCCCCCGTAACTAAATAATTTTAATTTGGATTGCATTTATATAGCTAAAACACATATCATATTAATACAGAGAATCTATATAATTATGTATAGCTAAGTTCTAAATCATGTCTACTTTTAAAATAGGTAGGTATTGATGTCTTTCATGTATAGTGTTGTTGTGGTGATAATAAATTAATTGAATCTTTTACCTACTGCCCTACGAACGAAAAGCTTTTTTTTATGAATAAATAATAATTATGCTCAAACATATTGAAACCTAGTTACAACAAAATATTTTTTGTAAAAAGATTTATTCAATTAAACATGGGACTTTTTTATAACACTTGTATTATTTCATAACCCAACTATGTAGGTATTGTAAGTATGATTTTCCAATATTTTTAGTTCCTACCTCCAGCCAAGGAAAAGATCATGATCACGTCGGATTAAAGATTATTTTATACCATACGAAATGCATACCTAACTTATAAAAAAACCGGGCAAGACCGAGTCGGATTCGCACACCGGTTTGTTTAGGAATGTTTTTAACCTTTTGAACGCCAGAGCATAAACGCACGCGCGTGCCCTCCACGCCAAGCCACAATTTTAATTGTTTATTTCGTGATAAAGTGCACCGTATTTTTTGTCCCATATTTGTGTCGCTGGCGTACAGGGCACGCGCTTGCTTGTCACGTATATGTGACAATGGCGTTCAAAAGGTTAAATTTTCATCCGCGAGGCCTATCATCGTCAGAGAATTTTAACACTGCATTGTGACATAGAATATTGCAGTTTCATGTCAGCGCCATCTCTTGACCGATAGTGGAACTAATGTAACTTTTGTTGATGATTTCTGAAAAAGTGTGCTATTTAGAGACTTCGTTTTATTTTTCCTGTAATCTTTACATAAACTTCTTAAACTTCTATCACATAGAATAATTTCAGATTTTTCTCTTTGCAAACTTCGGAGATAAGGGGGGGAACGGTATTTTTTTTTACATTTTGAATCAAAAGTCGAAAACTATGCGACCTAAAACAAAAAGCTGTGAGAGACAGACAGACTTAGTTTCACCATAAGGGTTCCGTTTTTACCATTTTGGTACGGAACCCTAAAAATAGGTACCTATACTAAGTACCTACTTATTTATTATTGTTACAAAAAAAGTGACTTCTTTTTACAAGAAAGATTTAAGTAGCAAGTTTTCATCATTCTTTTGTAAACTTCAAATATTTTTAACCAACTTTGATGTTGGCTGTACCGTTTTACTATCTCTAATTATTAGAATCAGATAAAAGGTCGTCATGCGGCAGTAGGTAGGTACAATGGTGAGCAACCACAAAAACCCTAAATGACTCATACAATCATAATGCATAAACAATCATGATGATTACCTAGTCATGAGTGCTTTATTAGGCTTTAGCACTCAAGATCATAGTGAGAAATCTAACAACTACAACTTAGTAGTAGGTACATAATTGACACATAATCTACATCCAGCTCATCCTCATTTAAGGCGAAAGCGCCGGGGTAGCCCGCGAAATTAATTTTTTTACGTTTTTTGCATCTTGCTGGTCAGTATTAAGTTGTAGGTACCTAGGTACGTTGCTTAAAATATGATTCGCTGCCGTAACAAATATGTATTTACAGAATCATAATCATTAAAGTCATCAACACAACTCTCTAAGACCAAGAATGACTATTGCATGAAATCTTGACATTTGGGGATTATACTAACTTAACAAGTTGTATTACTGATTGTAATGATTATAATTCTGTAATTAGTTGTTACGACCGCGAATCATATTTTAATCAACGTACAACTTAATACTGACCAGCAAAAACCGTAAGAAAATTTCGCGGGCTTCCTTTATTCCTACTTACTTAGGTATTATACGAGTTTCCTTGGTCATCTACCCAGGATTACGCGGTAGGTAGGTACCTACGGAATAGGCAATTTTTCGGCAACAGCCCCGTCTAGATTTGTGCCCGATTGATTACATAGAATTTAACACAACTGGCTAAATGTGGGTGACTGCCGACTGGGTGTATTACGTTAATTTATTACACCTCTGCTCAACGTTTTGGAGGATACAGGCGTGATGTTTTGTTGTCATAATAATATGTTCACATCGATGGCCTATGATAAAAATAAAAATTTACATTACAGACGAAGCTCTAACTTGCAACGTGTGCGACCGGTCCTTCCCAACGCGTCGTCAGCTCGGGGATCATCAACAGAAGAAACGACATTTCGGGTGAGTAGAACTACCGCCTGAATAACAATAATAGGAATTTGGATTATTGTACCCAGACGGGTTGACAAAAACCTGCCCAGACTGGTTGATGCAAATCGAGCAAGGTAGCAGGTACCTATACCTATATAAGTTTCAACTCATAGGTGTTAAAAAAATGGTTCCAGTAAACTGGAACCACTAACATAGGCACTGCGCATGCATGGCATGGTAAACCATGCCATGCATGCGCAGTGCCTATGTTATCACTGAACTGTCACGTCTTGATCTTGCCCAATCATCTATCTACCCTACCATGTTATTATGGTATGACCAGGGCTCGGAAACCGGTTGAAATTCTTAACCGGTTACGGTCATTGACCCCAAACCGAAATCGATTTAGGTTAAGGTTTGCACTTTACCGGTTTATGCGGGAAACCGGTTTTTCATGAATTTTGGTTTTGATAGTGGAAATTAACAGGTTAAAACCAAGTATGAACCCACCGCCCCCCCCGCCCCCGCCACTCTCGCTAGCACGGTCTGGACGTTGCGATATCATTTAGTTACAACATTTTATTACGGAATTAACCGGTTAATTTGGGTGTCAAAACAGTTTGTGCTTAAGTAACCGGTAACCTTTATCATTTGGATTTCTTAAGAACAGTTCACTTGTTTAACCGGTTAATGAAGGAACGATATATTTACCGGTACTTAATCGAAATTAACCGCTCTTTTTAAACCGGTTCAGAGCCCTGGGTATGGCTCCTATCACCTATTCTGATAGTACGGTATGAGAGGCTCATCCTTTAAATCTAGGTACTACTAGGTCTAAATCTACTGAGTGGCGTGTAACCATTTGGAGAAGAGTAATGCCCAGCAGTAGGGCGGTATTTATTGTAGGTATACCTAATTATGATGATCAAGTGGTTTTGAAAATATACTTTTCGAAATGAAAAGCACATAAGTAGCCTATTTTATACCTAGCCTCATTAAACACTTTCGTGCGGTTTCATACTTACGTAGATTGCACTCTAAAACTATCCATTCTCGTTGGCCAGATGCAGCGCGTGCGACAGCCTGTTTCCTTCGCTGATGGCGCTGGAGCACCACAAGGAAGAGTTCCAGCACTGGAGCGACTCGTCCTACTGCTCACACTCCGACTCCGAGGACAGCGACCTCGAGACGTGCCACGAGGACAAGCATCGACTACTCTAATGCCACCACCTCATTATTGCCGGGGAAAAACCCACTAAGCTGGGCACTTTTGTGTGAAAAGCTCTGTACAATTCTTCTGGAATAGTCAAGCGTGTAGCTAGTAATATTGTAACGTTGTCAGAATCTTGTACTACAAAAGATAATTTCCAAATCGAACACCACAACAAAAGAGGCGTTCTATTCAGATTCTACTTTTTGAAACCAAAACTAAACAACGAAACTGGCGCCGATTCTGTTGTTCACAAACTAAACTAAATTTAAGTTCATGCATATTTTTTCTTTCTATTTCATTAAGAAAAGGACAGAAGATAAATATTAGTTTAGTCCTGTCAAAATAAGATAATCCATAGACAATTTAGACGAGATTAAAAAATTGGCTATTAAAAATACGTCAATTTACGTCAGGCGCTGACTAATTTGACAGTACTAAACAATTTTTTTTAAACAATGACAATTGCTTACTTTGTAAAGTATTATATTATTTTTTCATTGTGAATGTGAAGACGATGTGGGTCATTTTACGTATATTTTTTTTTTATTATTCTCTCTGTTCTGTTAGTTTTTTTTTCATGGTCTGGCAGTTTGAGTAATTTATGTGGCCTACCCAAATGTCCTTTCTTTGGTATTGTTCGTCGAATCGTTGAGCTCCTTAAGTCTTGAGTTGAGCTGCACGATTTTTGACAAATGCGTGCACTGACTGGACAGGTCCTCTCAATCTGTGTGGTTCTTTCCTCAAAAGACCACCTCAGACATCGATCTACATGGTCTTCATATAACCTGACCAAGATTATGTCTGGACTTTAAAAGAGACTGTGACCTCTGAGTTTGTTTCGGCCTTTCTTCTCAGAGTAGTCAGATAGGAAACGCCGACTTCATCTAGTTTAAAAAAAAAAAACATGATTGACGTGTAAAAGTGTTTGTACAAACCTACTTACAAAAAATAAAATCATTTCATTTCATCATCATAATATTTATCTTCGGTCCTTTTCTTAATGAAATAGAAAGAAAAAGATGCCTGAACTTAAATTTAGTTTAGTTTGTGAACAACAGAATCGGCGCCACTATCTCTGAAACTATAGCTCCTAGTTGTTTGTAAGTGTCACTGACTCTGGCAGAGCCACTATCAGGGATTTTAATTTTGATAACACAAAAAAATTGTCGCTAATTACCTAGTCGAAATTTGTCGCCAAATATCAGAATTTGTCGGTCACTGGTTCAAAAGATATATGGGTTTATAGGTGGCCGATCTGTAGAGTCCCCAGCAGGGCCACATTTATATCTCAAAAACTAGGGCATCTAGCGAAGATCTGTTTTCTCCTCAATTAGGTAGTCGGAATCAGTCGCCAAATATCTGAATTTGTCGGTCACTGGTTCAAAAGATATAAGGGTTTATAGGTGTAGGTATAGTCCAAGAGCTAGATCGAAGAGTTTTGGACTATACCTTACTAATTGAACTCATTATATCTCCTAAACTAAGACCCGATTAAATGTGACTTGGTGAGTAATTCCGATTAATTGGCGACAAAATATGGGAGAAAACAGATCTTCGCTATGTGCCCTAGTTTTTGAGATATAAATGTGGTGGCCATGCTGGGGAGACTCCAGATCGGCCACCTATAAATCTTTGAACCAGTGACCGACAAAAAAGATTTGGCGACAAATTTTTGTGTTATCAAAATCCCTGGTGGTGGCTCTGCCAGAGTCAGGGACTGTTTGTAAAAGAAAACAGAACTGAACAGAAGCAAACCTGAGCTCTCACGATTTGGCTGCAATTAACATCGGCTTATCTTGTCGTGCACTCTGCTTCTCTTACAAAGACTTTATTTCCAATTGATTTGTGTAAATGTTTTAGTGTTTTATTTTCTAGCTACACGCTTGTCTTGTATTGCTATTCTGTTCGATGTCTAACAATGGTTAACGATTCTCGTATAGAATGTAAGTATTGTGTCATTAGACATCGACTTCATCTGATAGGCTGTATGTAAAGGTATTAAAACTCAAACAGGTCAGTAAAAAACGCATATATTTTTATGCCATGAATCAAAATTATACCTGGGTCTTAAAGACTTCAGTGTTTACTTAAAAAGTATACAATGTTAATGAATTTACAAAAACAATGATTTCTCATAATATTAGTCACCATTGTGACTTTTCAAAAATAATGTTTATAATAGGAAAGAATATTACAGTATTCCTAAGTATATAATTCTATATATACTGAAGCCTAATTATTGTACAGTGTAGACACATATCATTTTGTACAAGCATACGTACCTACTACGTAAAGGAGACGAACGATGTGAAGTGAATAGAAATATATATCAATTCATAATCCCGAGTGATTTCCATGAATTGTCTAAGAATAACTACATACATACTTATTAAGTCTAAGTACTTAAAAACAAAGACAACCATTAGAAGAAGACTTGGGTTTTTAATTTAGTATTATTGCACATAATGCAAACTGTTTATTTTTTTTATCAAAAATCATTTTTCTAATTACGGCTTTTCTACACTGTTAATACATAGGTACATTATCTGGGTGAAATAGAATCAGTAGCACTGGGCAAGAACAATATTTTAGCTCCAGTTTCTGCATTCGTCAATTTCGTTTACATTGACTACGAAATTCTACGTAATCATTTTAGTTATTAGGATAATTTCCGTGTATTTTTTTTTCATTTTCTTTGTTTTTTTTTCCTTTGCAATAAATCGATTGATAAACATAGCATAGACAACATTATATCACTAGCTCGAAAATCAAGTTTAAAAAAAAAACATTTTGGCGGGTAACGTAGCATGTTACGATGTTTTTATGTTACGATTCGTAATATTTTTTCAGATTAAGTTGAATCTCAACTAGAATTGTTTTTGATGTCTAGTATTCTTGGAAGTTCCTCGTGTTATAGTTAAAATTAATAGAAACAAGAGTAGGTAAGTTAAGATTTGATGTAATTTTTATGAAACTAGAAAGCTTGTTCACAAAACTAGTAAATTGACAATTCTAAAAGTAGTAAGTAAAAGTAATTTTGTCCTCAAATTTTAATAGCATTTGTCTCCTTTTGTACATCTTTTAGTTTTGTGAACATGCCGTTTCTTTTCGCTTCACGTTAGTAACGTACTCCTGCCTCTTACCTGACGTCATATCTTTGTAAATACTTCCTAGTGATATCCCGGCAATAATGCATATCACGGTACTGTTATATGACTGATATTTTAGTCTAGTTCTGTAAATATTTGTTAAATAGGTCTGTGTCATCAGAATCACATTTAGAATTTTAAATTCTTAGTGTCACACCCAACTAAATGTATGTATCCCGCCCCCTTCCCTACCGAGGTACCTTTCGAGTTTATAGTATTACTAATTTAAGTATTAATTGTAACATTCCAACTAGTCATACTATTTTTATAAAGTATTAATTGTATTTCAACATCGTAATGTGTATATTGTAAAATTTGTAAGGTCGCTACGCTCTGTAATTTAGACAGGGAGGAGACGACGGAACGAACTATTCGTACAAATAAAAATACGATTGAAAATATGTACAGAAATGTTTATTTTATAGGAAATCACATAACCACAGAGTACAGGCTACGAACACGTATGTACTGCGCTATGTCCGATCTCCCATAAAGGTACCGAAAGGCCGCGATCGGCGCGTATCGTCCGGGGAGCGACGTACACATCTTTAATTTTTCATATTATCGAGTAATCAGGAATACAAATCACGAATCTCTTACAAAAGCATAATACGAGTAAGTCTAGTGACGGCGGGCCCCCGGCGGCGGCGGGGGCCTCGCCGTACATGTTACGTTACGTTAGGATAATAATATGCGCCGCGCAGGGGCGCAGCTGGCGTCACGTCAGGGCAGGGCCGGGCGGGCCGGAGCGGGCCGGGGGCCCGGGGGGCGGGACACGCGGGCCGGCCGCTCTACGCGGTGCCGTTGAGCAGCGGCTCGGCCTTCGCCTTGGCCAGCGGCGAGCGGCGCTTGCTGGCCGCGCCCGCGCCCCCTGCGCCCGCGCCCGCACCCGCGCCCGCGCCCGCGCCCCCCGCGCCCGCGCCCGCGCGCGCGCCCTCTCCCGCCGCGCCCGCCGGCGCCGCGCCCGCCCCGGAGCTCAGGCCGTTCTTCCACCCGCCTCCTGCAACACCCACGCGTCATGCCGCAGCCGCCGCCGCACCCGCACCTCGTCCGACATGGAATCCAGACGCGAACCGAAGCGATACCACACTATATTCGACGCGGCCGAGACGTCTGATTGATGATCAAACCGACTAGTTTGTAAAAAAAAACAACAGATGAGTGAACGTTAGGTTGTCTTCGCTCACCAATCCACAATAACACCGCGCACTTTTCTACGTAGCAGCTTTAGTTGTTTGATATTGTGTGGCATCGCATTTCGTTGTCGTGTTTGTCGTTCATGTGGGACGACGTGAAAGATGCTTATCACGACTGGGGTCGCGAGCGGTCGCGGCTTTCGCTCGCGAACGCTTCGAGACTCTACGAGTCATAAATCTGAAAATCTTACGTCATGTGGGCGAGCGGTTCTAAGTCATGCGACCGTTACATCTCTAGCGCATCTACTACATATTGAGAAACAATGACAAAGCCGTAAACTAGAAGACTAGAAACTTTTAGTGCGCAAAACACATATTATTAATATCAAACCATGCATTTACTCACAATTCGGTTATATTGTTGTGCACGTGCGTGTAAGTACATTTGTGTCCAAAATTACTTGCTCTTTATTAAACACAAGTTAAAAGCACTGAGTAAATATTATTATGAAACACGATGGGTGTGGTAGATTAAAATGATCATTATTTCACTGAACCAAATCCGAGGTGTCACTATGGACGATATTTTTCCAAAGTGTTGGTCAGTATTAGAAAGGAGTATGAATTATAAGTTCTTTATAAACCAGCTCAATGGTGCAACAGTGGGTGTGGATCGTAAGGTGTAGTTTGTGAGCAGCGAGTTACTAGTCGTCGGAAATATCTGTGGAGTCGGCCGCAACAATAGCGACGACAGGTATCGAGAACAGACTACGTGCAGCGAGCCGCGTTATACAGATAGTTCCAGCGAGCGGTGCAGCCGGTCTATCCTGCAAAAACCTCACCGTGGAAACTTTGGTTATGTGCGCCGGTAATAGTGTCAGGCGGGGTGCCTTGCCTGGGGCCCCTCGCGCGCGGCCCCGGCCCCCGCGCGCGCGGCCCCGGGCGCCTGCGCCGGCGCCGGGCCCCGTCGCCCGCGCCGCGCTCGTCGGACGTGGCGGAGTCTGACAACATGCCAAGTGCATAGTGCGGCGCGCTGCCGGGCGACTAGTCGTTTGCTACGCGCCGGCCCCGGCCGGGAATGGAACGTCTCGATTCTACTCGTTAACGACGCAATATTCGTCCGACACGTTTGCACACTTTCATTCGACTTCTAATTACATTCCAAATGATAACTATCAGAACTGTAACACAGAAACTACGTACATAGAAATACGAATCATAGACGCTGTGTTCGAGTAGCCGTCACCGAAGTATTAGTAGACGTACGAGACCAAACCGTAGCACAAAGCGAGAATAGGAAACACATCGTCCATAAATAGCAAACAACTATTCACCCCGCGCGTCTAACCGATAGGAAAATATAACTAAAACTTCCCATTCATCCTTCTACAGTTTATGTACTAATTAAAATGTAAAACGGGGTGCACAGAAAAAAAAATAAACATATAAACATTATAATGCATATAAATACACTTATGAGATATAAAACACTACAACTACATTTTAACTAGCACATTCAGTAATATTTTCAGATTTTTCGTAATAGCATAGCTTTTCGATAGCATTAGCAAACCTGATTTTAAACAAAATAGTATGCGTTATAGGCGGTCGACAAACTACAAGGGTATTGCAGAATCTGTATTATTTAACGAGTAACACAATGGATGACATCGAACGTTCTTATTTATTATCATTAATACCCAATAAAATTAAAACTACTTATTATTATTATTGATACCCATAAAAAGAAAGAAACCTAAATGGTTTCTATATAAAGCTCGCTTGTCCTGCATTTAAAAAAAGTATATTTCCTAAGAAGAGCAGTTTTTTTTTAAAGTTGCCTAGAAATACATACATTCTAATTTAAGTTATGTCTCTGCTATAATTCTGGTTGTATAAGTTATAGCAGCTTTAATAAGTAAAACTACCCAGGTCAAGCTTATACCTATGCGAGCTTGCTATTGACTGTCACACTAACAAATCAATCTATATTCGAGAATCTACGTGTAAAAATATTAAAATTCAAACGCATATAGTCCGATAATATTTTTATTTCAACATTTAAAGACTATCCATCTTTTAACTCATTTATTTCTAAGAACAACAGTACGCAAAAGCGTGGGAGTGCTTTCAAGACTTCGTTTCCGAATGAGACGAATGTCTTTAGAATACACATAGCATGACTCCCCTCTACTTAAAATGTATCACAACCCAGAGAACAGCCAGCAAATGAGGGTGCAAGAACCTTATCCACGCACACATCTATAATAGTTTTGTATGTACAGTCAACGCCGCACGTCCATGGTAATAATCTGTCATTGATATCGCCTTTATGTGGTAGAAGTAAGGCGGTTTCCGTGGCTCAAGTGTTACCAGTACCGCGCGTTTGACTGTACGTACGTTACACTTGGCATGCAGGCTGTTCGCTCGGCTGACACGCGCGAGTTTGTCGAGCGCCCACGTACAGAAAGTAACAAATACACTAGAGTACAAAGCGCGGTCTATGTCGTACCTCTGTCCGCACTGGACACATCCTGGCTGTCTAGCACACTGCTCTCGTCATCAGTTTGCCTTCGTCTGTCTTCGCGTCGTCTGCCACTCTGTAAGATTATATTGTTGAATTTAGATAATTTTAAATGCAGTAGGATTATAAGATAACATTTTGACAAATGCTATGTTGTGTAAAAATACATTTTATATTGTAATGTCATTGGATAGTAAACTCGCAGTCGCCGACGGTTTACCCGAGTTACCCGCCGTGCATTCTGTACCCACTGAACCACCACGTGATTACGTCATTCGCTATGTTCCCATATATTTTTTATATTGGGCCGCGGGGCGCCCTCGCCACTTATACACGACTCGTACAGAAAAAAAATCTATGGACCGCTGTTAAACTAATGGCTGTTTCTTCAAGTGGATAGACCAGGGTAGATTACAAAACTTGTTTCGTAACTTTAAGAAACTTTGTTTTTTTTTAATAATTGCTTATTTTTAATGTTTGTTTACATTACGAAAATTAAAAATTAAAATAATTTTCATTCAAAATCGAAAGCGATGACCCTATTTTTTTATTTACCTAAAAAATAGCCCCATTCATACCGAATCGAATGACATATAATACATACCATTGTAGTTTCAAAGTTTTTGTAAACAATAACATTGACATCACGCGAGTATCCTATTACGCACCCGTCATCGCCGTCATTTGTTTTTTTTTATGATTTTCAACTACAGATAACTTATTTCATAATGCCGATATAACCACACGGCATTTGGCACACATGTACTACATCTAACCACTCGACTAAAGAAAATGGAACGCAAGCAATACTAATACTGAGGGGTGGAACGTGCTTGCTGTCACAGTTTTATTTTAAGTGAGTTTTATCCTTTGGACATTATGGCGCATTTCCGGTTGCGTTAGTTAATGGCAGCGGACACCTGAGTGGGTACACAGAGCATTGGTACCTAATATTGCAAATAATATTAATTTCGGAAGTCGGTGTCAAAAAACGAAAATGCGGAACCAGCGACACCGACTTCCGAAATTAAAGTTATTTTTCACGTCGTAGTGTTTTTTTTTGGAAGTCGGTAGTTTTTTTTTTGTAAAAACGATTTTTATCATCCCAATAGAATCGCCCCATATCTTATCAGTAAGTGTAGGGATCCCCTACACTTACTTTTGGTCCTTCGAGTATTGCAGCAGGACCTCGTAGCGGTACTTTGGCTTAACGAGCGTCCTGGTCAGAGGCCGCTCCTCGTGTAGTACAGTCGGTGACCAACATTGTCTGATCCACCCAACATTGCTTGACCCACCGGCATATCTTGATAAGCCATTTTAATCATTATCATCTTGTCGTTAAAGTTTAAAAGCTTTTAAGTAACACGGCAATACTTACTGCCTAATCTTTAATTTCGCGTGTTCTCAACCAGTCATTGTGGCTTCGTGGTTCGATGTTGGATTGGCGACGAACAACATGTTGGTTCGAAAACACAATCCATCGCTCCTCGTATAGTACAGAAAGCGTCACTATGTCCTAACCCCTCAAGTTTTAAAATGTTACACTGCTACAACATTTAATTCCTTACGAATAATCTAAAGAATACTTCAAAAAGAGTCCATTGTGTTGACTCGGATTCGAACCATCGCATCACCGAACGTCGTCATACTCATACCGGCAGTTTGACCTAGCCAGCAAGCCCATATGAATTGCGATGAAATTGTTATCTACAATCGGCTGAGTCATTATATCTTTAGGTCCCTGTCTAATCGAAAGATGTTATAATTTGAGGGTATCCATTAATTTTACTTACTTACGTTGTCTTTAAAAAATTAATCCATACCTTCAAGTTAGAACTTTGTATACCTTCACTTAAAACGGCGAAGAGTAAACGACTACTATTTATCCATTATTTTTTTAAATGATTTCTGATTTTATAAGAACTAAAATAGTTGTTCTGTTTGTTGTAAAATAAGATCATAGTTTTGTTAAATAATAGCAATAACAAATATTATTAAATGATTAATAAAGTATTTTATTTTTCTTGATTTTTTAATTCTTTATAAATAATTACTACTTAAAACAAAATAGAAAAATATATCAAAATAATATAATGAACAAAAAGCACATTTCGTGCCTATATAGGATTTGAACTTCCAATCTTATGCACGGTAAGCGGTCTTGAAACCTCCAGTCTATTTAGACGATGAATAAGTTGTCGTAAATGTTAACCCTATTATTGTTGCTGGTCGTCGCAAAAGTATTGTTTTATTGAAAAAAACATAGTGTACTTACGGGCGCGCGCGCGTCGCTGGCCCGAGGCTGGCGCGGCGCGGCGACATGCGCGCGACCGTTCTCTAGCGGCACGCGCCGCTCCTCGCCGCCGCGCCCTCCTCCTCCTCGCTCACTGCGCTCCGTGCGCTCGCTGGATCTGCAAGTACCACATAACTTAGCTGCCATTCCCACCAACATTTAACAATTAATTACCTGTGGTTATAAGAGTAGAAGACCAAAGAAACGATGAGTGGTCTGCGTGCAAGATCCTAAAGTTCCTAATCGTTAGTTTTGTTTATACATTACTAACTAATTTCATTTTGATCAACAGAGCATTTTATTTCATACAAAATTACCAAGCCCATGCATATGATATAATTGTGGGAAAATATGTGAGGGCCAATTCTCGTAATTTTAAGAATGTTTAGTTTGTTCCCGGTCTCAATCCGTCAAAAATACTTCTAAAATCTATTAATTTTTGACATTGGATTGTCGCTGAGATGAGATTGTGATTTGAACATTTTTAATAACAGGAATTGGCCTTCTGGTAATTTTCGTTACAACACAAGGCTTGAGTATTAATTTAAGTGGTATACTTCTGAGTTGGCCTCTATAAAGAGCTAAGGAGAAAAAAAGTATCAAAATGAGCGTGGAGCGGGTAGTGCGCACACACCTAGATATAATTTGTTCTAAATCCAAGGTAGAAGTTACTCATACGTCACCAATTAGAGATACAACATGTGGTGTAACCCAAGGAACTGTCCTTGGGCCCTTGTTGTTTCTCATATTTAACAATTTGCCAAAATGCACTGAGCATCAAACTGTTGTTTGCCGATGACAGTACACTTATTTTTCCATGTAAAAATATAGAAACTTATGAAGATGACACAAACAAGTTCATCCTTTGCATCATAAATTGGTTACTTATAAATAAATTAAAAATAGATACGACAAAGCTTGACATTTGAACACAGTGCTAGAGTTCTAGGACTTCACTTGGATATTCATTTAAACTGGAAATGTCATGTAGAAACAGTAAGAAACTAAACCAGTAGTCATATGCACTACAATCTAGCAAAAATAGTAAATGAGTCCATTGTTCTAATTTCATGTGACTCAGGTTGGCTGGACAAATCTTCCAAATAGCTCGCATTTTACTAGGTCAATAGGGCACTTTATGTGACGGCTACACACCCCTATTTCAGAATTTGTGACGCTACAGAATCTTAGATAATAATCGATCGAAAATGTGTCCAGCCAGCTTGAAAAACCACTTTTCGCTGGTGTCTCAATCTCGGTAACGGAAGTGATTTTGACGACTTTTTGCATATCAACGGGCGTCACATAAATTTGTGACAGGCATTGAGCTAAAAGTTTTGTCATACGTACAGCGGTTTAGTAGAAAAATGCAAAAATCCGTGTCCAGTCAACTTGAATTTACAGCCAATATGATGACACGGTCAATTAGGTAGATAGACAATGAATATTAAAGTCCGTCATTTGTAATTAACTAATGAAAACAAACCTTTAATGTTTAGGCTACCTAGATGCCTCCTTGTTTAACATTTTTCATGAACTTACCATAACCATAATCAGCCTATAATGTTTCCACTGCTGGGACACATTAACTTACAATAATAATATTTTCACATGTTCGTAGAACAACTTAAAACATCAAAAATTCTGATTGTTTACATTTTCACTATACTAATTCTTAAATTATCTCCTAAACGCGTGGACTGATTTACATGATTCAAACGGGTGACATGGTTTTAGACCTATACCTTTCTTTTGGCACAAAATCGTTAAGATATCTCGACAAACAAAAAAATTTCAAGTTGCACTCGTAATTATCCAAATCCGTCAAAAGAGCAATGCTTTAAACCAGCCATTCTTGTTGTTCACTATTCGAAACTTAAAATAATAAGCGCGCGCGAGCTCGGCGCGCGCGCGGTGACAACCGACTGGCGGAGTGGCCGCGACGCCACGCGAAAGTGTAGGCATTTATCGCTGTAGGTACGGCCGAGTGAAGGAGGCATGCTATGGGTATGTTACAGCGATCTTTATATAATTATGATAATAACTTTCCACCAGTGACAAACAAATAAATGAATTTCAATTTGATATTTATGTCTGCTAGAAGTTTAACTGACCGAAATATAAACAAATTTCACGATCTCACTTTTTTTTCGTTGTTTTCTTCACGTGAAATACACATCACATCTGCATTATGTTTTGGAATAATATCAATATATTTGGGGAAAATCCACTAACAAAGACATAGCGATTAAGGCCCAAAAAAAATGTGTTTGTGTGTGTGTGTTCAAACTGAGACCATCTGAAAGCTGCCGGTCGATTCTGTAAAAATCTCACCGTGAAAACTTAGGTGAAGTGAGTTTGTTTTTACTAGGAATTGACACTATTGACAGCTCACTCCACGCTCACTTCACCTAAGTTTTCACGATGAGATTTTTACAGAATAGCACCGCTGTATTCCCTAATTAAAAAATTATAAACTCTTAACATTGCCCTGTATGTACATTTTTCAACTTCCATCTGAAACATTGAGATCTAAACGACGCAACAGAGAGATATGCGCTAGCACGGCTCTTTAATGCATTCTAAGGACGTTCATATTCGTGGTGGCCTAGGCATGCGGGAAGCACATGCCTCACCACGAATACGAACGTCCACACATAGCGAATCATGCGATGAGCGCCGTGCGCTGCGTATGCCTCGCAATGTCCGCCCTTTTACAAAAAGTTTTTTAGAGATGGCACCTAGGTTCTATAAGATCCCTAGAAGAATTAAAGAAATAAGCAACACACAGGATTTAAAAAAATATTATATAAAAAAAACATATTATTCAGTGAACGTAACACATAATTAACTTTGATTTGACAATTTATACTAGGATTATGATTATGATATTTGTCGAGACCCTGGGGTTCTGCACCTTTGGAAGCTGTACGAGGGGCCGGAGCCGACTCGCAGAGGGCCGTTAAGACGTTTTTAATTAAGTGAAGCACCAACCGACGATTATCCCTGGTCGT
Organism: Oligia fasciuncula; assembly: GCA_963082905.1. Taxonomy (NCBI): domain Eukaryota; kingdom Metazoa; phylum Arthropoda; class Insecta; order Lepidoptera; family Noctuidae; genus Oligia; species Oligia fasciuncula. The sequence continues at coordinate 20,014,722 of OY720400.1, forward strand.
ACAATACTAGAATTTATTATTATAATCAGCATGTTTGCACCAAGATAATATTTGTACGCTGATGACGGCTAGACATAGCGTTCTTTAATAATTACAACATCTGTACCTAAAACCTATCTATGTTGAACAAACAAAAAATACGCGTACCTGTTGGTCCTGGGCGCGCGGCCGCGGCCCCGGTAGCCGGCGCTGTCGCTGCGCTCGTCGCCCAGCTCCGGCGTCATGCGCCGCCCGCCCGCTGACACAAACACGTGCAACATTATTTATTACGAACACCAACTACATATTTACAATACACCTAAGATCTTCGGTTGTGTAAATCTGCATATTATTATTAAACAGTAATTTAACTTGGTAGACAAAATGACGGCCGCGTACTACACGTAACACGCGCACACCAAACAAATTGTCGAATATTAATTGAGTTATGTAACAGACAAATAGGCTCGGGTTTCCTAGTAAAGCTGTTCTGTCAATTTATAACGCCCGTCATAAAAATATGTAATTTCAACAATATTTGACACGAGTTGGTACAAATTTGAATTGGTAGTTGTTAGACATGGGCGAAATAGCTCACTGAAAAGATAAGGATCGAGTAGCTCTTTCACTCTAAAGAGCTATATCACTCTTCTAGCTCACTAGCTCTTCTATAGCTCACTTAGCTCAGTGACTCAGACGCCGACAGTTAGCTCATATGACTCACGCCGCACGCGCTTCGGCTCGCTCGCTCAATAGTCAATAGCTCTTTGGAAGTTTGGATTCTTTGTTACTCACTAGCTCTTCTATAGCTCAGTAGCTCAGACGCCGACTGTTAGCTCATTTGATTCTTGTCACGCGAATTATTAAGGAATTACGGATATCGATTAATAAATCTTGTTTTATTTTGTGGCTGTTTTTATAGTAAGAACGGTCGTATTAGTATTTGTACTTCGTTGCACGTGCCACGCAGCGATATGCATGTCATTTCGTCAAAACAACCGAAAAAGTACTAAGTTAAATAACTTTAAATAAGTTTTTCTAATCTGTTTGTTTATATTATGGTATGAGTACTTATGAGTTATTTAGAATTTACGTAAACGAAACGCAATCAAACAATGCGGTTCCTTTTTATTTATAAACTAGCACTTTGCCCGCGACTTCGTCCGCGTGTATTTCGTACATTCCTCAAAAAATTTCGAATATGTATGTTTATGATCTTTATCATTTATTTAGATTAATAAGTATTCGAGCCAATTTTTAAGTTTTTAGATCAAAGGAATCAGATTTTTCAAATAAACAGGATTCCCGCTTTTCATCCCCACAAGGGTGGATTTTTCAAAAATCGTTTGGGATGACGTGTCCGTAACTTAACTCAAAGACCGATACCTACTCATTTTCAAGTTAATGGAAGCAAGCAGTAAAATCCACCCCTTCTTCTTAGCGTGTCGATAGCAATCTAAATGGACTCGGCCCAGAATTCGGCTACTTGTTTGGCGCCATTACCAGCGTCCACCAGTTCCTATAACGTGCAGCTGACAGGACATGCAGGACACGATATTAAGTGTCCCTTCGTTTGTGGAACAGCACCACATGTACACTCCAAGGCGGAGTCGTCTATGAATCTCCACCTGAACAGGTTTTCCTTGCTTCAGCCAACCTGGGTCCGGAGTCTGTTTAAAGACTTCCAGGTTATACAAGGTTACTCATGTCCAGGTGGGAGGTCTTCAGCGGGTGGGACGAACGGTTTGGGTAAGGAAGGACTGTCTCGCCACAGCTTCAGTCTTTCTTGTGATGGTTCACCAGTGAGTGGGACGACACACTTTAAAAAACTGTTTCGGCTTTTCAGCCTTTGTGGCACAAGGATGTTGTCGTGCAAAGGGTCGTGTGTCGGAGACCATTTTGGCTCTTTCGCTGGAGCCAGTGCTCTGCGAACCACTGGTGGCGCTATTCCTGCTAGTGGATACAACATTTCCTACTATATTTCCCAGCAATCCACCCCTTAAACTTTATTACCCTTTTCCACCTTGGTAGGAGTCGATTTTTGAAAAACCCTAAAACACATACCTACTTTTTTACCGAGTTTCGAGTTAATCCGACAGCGGGTTACATATTTTTCTAACCTATTAACTTTGTCACCGGCGGTTACCTACTAATACTGCCACCGCCCCGTCGCCGCAGGGGAGCGGCTGGACGACCCTGCCGTGGCGCTACGGGACCCTGGACTCTCTACCTCCAGCTCCCGCTACCTACGTCTGGAGGCTCTGCAGGACAGTAGTGTTCTTTACACGGTTTTAACTTACGCGTGCGCTCGATATCCTACCCACGCCCGGCTCAACCAGCTTGTATCTAGTCTATCTTATTAAATCTAATCTTTGTAACGTAATTCTTCTTTTATTTAATATCATCCACCACTACACACTACCTAACGTCCTAAACGTTACAGAGGGTATATTGCCAAGTTTCAAGTTTATTAACCAAATGAATAAGATTTTTCGTATTATGCTGTATCCCCTCTTTTTATCCCTAAAGGGTTTTGAAAAATCGTCTGGGATGTTACTATAGTTTGACTTAATGATTATTTTTTCCAATCAAACCACGTAATAAAATACTCCCCTATGAAATTAACCATCTTCACCCCGTTAGGGGTAGATTTTCTAAAAACTTTGAAATACTTTATTATTTATTTTGGACTCTGGACGCGCTTGTTAAAAAATTCAAAATCAAAATTTTACACCCCCAATCTCCCTTTAGTTTGAAATTCATTAACCAAATGAATAAGTATTTTCATATAAAGTGTATCCTCGCTTTTCCCCCCTCACACAGGGGTAGAATTTCGAAAAATCGTTTAGGATGTGTTTATTACTTGACTCGAAGATTTATTGATACCAATTTTCGACTTAATCAAGCCACGCAGTAAAATCCTCCCCTGTAAAATTAACTACACCTTTTCATCCCGTTAGGGGTAGATTTTCGAAAAAACCCTGATACATGTTATTCTTTATTTTTGGTCTTAAGTATAAATACCGAGTTTCGAGTTAATTGGACCGCGCGTTAAAATTCTTCCATACAAATTTTGACACCCCCAATCTCCTTTTAGGGGGTAGTTTAGAAAAACAAAAAGTGCCAAACTTCATAATTTATTTAGATAAGTATTCGTGCCAAGTTTCAAGTTTATTAACCAATTGAATAAGATTTTTCATATAAACTGTATCCCCGCTTTTCACCCCCACAGGGGTGGAATTTCGAAAAATCCTTTGGGATGTGCTCATTACTTGACTCAAAGATTATTTATACCAATTTTCGAGTTAATCAAGCCAAGCAGTAAAATCCTCCCCTGTAAAATTAACTACCCCTTTTCACCCGGTTAGGGGTACATTTTAGAAAAACCCTGATACAAGTTATTCTCTATTTTTGGTTTTAAGTATTTAATAAATACTGAGTCTCGAGTTAATCGGACAGCCCGTTAAAATTCTTCCATACAAACTTTGACACCCCCCAATCCCCCTTTAGGGGGTAGTTAAGAAAAACAAAAAATGCCAAACTTAATCATTTACTTAGATAAGTATTCGTGGCAAGTTTCAAGTTTATTAACTCAAGGAATAAGATTTTTCATACAAACTGTATCCTCGCTTTCCCCACACAGGGGTGGAATTTCGAAAAATCGTTTAGGATGTGTTTATTACTTGACTCGAAGATTTATTGATACCAATTTTTGACTTAATCAAGCCACGCAGTAAAATCCTCCCCTGTAAAATTAACTACACCTTTTCACCCCGTTAGGGGTAGATTTTCGAAAAACCCTGATACGTGGTATTTTTTATTTTTGGTCTTAAGTATAAATACTTACCGAGTTTCGAGTTAATCGGACCGCGCGTGAAAATTCTTCCATACAAATTTTAACACCCCCCAATCCCCTTCTAGGGGGTAGTTTAGAAAAACAAAAACTGCCAATCTTCATAATTTACTTGATAAGTATTCGTGCCAAGTTTCAAGTTTATTAACCAAATGAATAAGATTTTTCATATAAACTGTATCCCCGCTTTTCACCCCCACAGGGGTGGAATTTCGAAAAATCCTTTGGGATGTGCTCATTACTTGACTCAAAGATTATTTGTACCAATTTTCGAGTTAATCAAGCCACGCAGTAAAATTCTCCCCTGTAAAATTAACTACCCCTTTTCACCCCGTTAGGGGTACATTTTTGGAAAACCATGATACACGTTTTTCTCTATTTTTGGTCTTAAGTATAAATACTGAGTTTCGAGATATTCGGACAGCCCGTTAAAATTCTTCCATATAAACTTTGACACCCCCCAATCCCCTTTTAGGGGGTAGTTAAGAAAAACAAAAAATGCCAAACTTAATAATTTACTTAGATAAGTATTTGTGCCAAGTTTCAAGTTTATTAACTCAAGGAATAAGATTTTTCATACAAACGAAATCCCCCCTTTTCAACCCCTTAAAGGTTGAATTTCCAAAAACCCCTTCTTAGTGCTCCCCTACATTATAAAAGGAAGCCGTGTGCAAAATTTCACATTCGTAGACCCAGTAGTTTCGGCTGTGCGTTGATATGTCAGTCAGTCAGTCAGTCAGTCAGTCATTCATTCAGTCAGTCAGTTTCTTCTTTTATATATATAGATAGATGTGCCAAAGTATTTTCTACTTTAAGTCAATGACTATAAAGATAGATTTACAGTGATTATGTCGTATGATAACTGATAAGATTGTGTCGGAGAGCTTTTGTTGGAAGAACGAACGATGCGACGAAGTATTCCGAAGCGAGCCGAATGAGCCGTTCGGCCGGTCGCGTGCATCGCTGAAGTACTGAGCTAGTGAGTCTGAGTGAGCTAACTGAGCTAGTGAGCTACGTAGCGAGCGACTGAGTGAGCGAGAGCGACGTCAATCGAAAAGAGCTAGCTCTTTTCTATCACTAGCTCACGAGCTACCCATGTCTAGTAGTTGTGTACCAGCTCGTCCTGATGAAGTTAAGGTGTCAAAAACGTGTGCGGCGCGCGCGAGGCGGACTAGACGCGCGCGGCGGGTACATACTACATACGTACCGGTGGTGCGGCGGGCGCATGCGGCGCGCTCGCGAGGCAGGCTGGCCGCGCGGCGGGTACATGCTACATACGTACCGGTGGGGTACCGGTGGTGCGGCGGGCGCATGCGGCGCGCTCGCGAGGCAGGCTGGCCGCGCGGCGGGTACATGCTACATACGTACCGGTGGGGTACCGGTGGTGCGGCGGGCGCGTGCGGCGCGCTCGCGAGGCAGGCTGGCCGCGCGGCGGGTACATGCTACATACGTACCGGTGGGGTACCGGTGGTGCGGCGGGCGCGTGCGGCGCGCTCGCGAGGCAGGCTGGCCGCGCGGCGGCGGGTAGGACATGGGCCCGCCGCCCATGACGACGCGCAGCTGCTGATCGATCTCCAGCTTCTCCGCGCGCAGCTGCTCCACCTCCTGCGACAGGGAGCACACGACTGGGATCAGCTGCTGCACCGCACACGATCAGTTGGAACATTCTATTCGGAGCGGTACATCAACAATGTTGATTCATTAGGCAGGTCCTTGCCGACCTAGCAATCTCGGAAAGCAAACGCGTCAAGCATCCTCATACTTGAGAAGTCCGAGAGTTTGCTTCACAAAGTCAGTGCGGGGACGCGCTTTGTGATTCCTCAAACACTAGCCACGTCCGCGCCGACTATGTATACCTCGCTATCAGTAAAGCAAATTCAAATAATCATAATAAAATGAGAAGCAAAGTAAGGGTGTTTATGAGAGGATGCGTTAAAGTAGCCCGTGTTATTCAAATTTTCTTACGTATTTTTGCAGTTTAAATTTGCAAATTGCAAAAAATGTAAGAAAATTATAATTAGGCGGGCTACCCTGGCGCGGACTGCCTCGCCTACCTTGAGGTGCGCGACGTGGTACTCGACGAGCACCTTGGCGTTGGCGATGTTCTCGCGCGTGCCCACGAACACGAAGGGCACCATGCCCTCCTCGCGCGGCGCGGACGGCTGCGGCTCGTTGTCGCCCTCCACCTTTACCTGCGCCGCAACCAACTGGGTACACTACACTTAACTACTGCGGCAACTACTAACTAACGCGACACACAACGTCATCGACAAATAAGGCCGCACTACACCAATCAAACTGAACGCGACCAGCACACCGTACCCGTGTTTCATAGCTGTTGTAATTTTAGTCAACTTAGTAGCTCTTGAACGTGGTTTAGACGTGGTGATCGCGTTTAGTGTCAGTGGTGAAATTGGCCTTAAGCGCCCGGTATTTGAAAGCCTGTTCCACTTTGTTCAGCCGGGATAAAATGTTAGCGCGATAAGGTCTTGTCGTCGCATTATCTCGCTTAGAAGCGAAATATAAATAGTTACGTCTCTTTTCGACGCGAGTTGATGCAACTACAGGATTTAGTCGCGCTGAGCATATGGGCTGATGTCAAATGTTTCATGTTTTGTCAATAAAAATTATGTTTGATAAAATTCAAACAGCTAACGTGAAACTTGAGAGCAGATTTTACTGATGATCAGGCTTCCAGAAACCGAGGATTCAAAGCACGCTCTGAACTTGGCACCAAGTAAAGCTATGTTTGTGTGTAAAGAAATGCGTATTGCGATGGTGCACACTTCACACGACCCATTCGTAATTATAAAGAATACGGGTTAGAAACACACTGCTTGCATACTATATTTCGTAATATAAATAATTACCAATATTAATTTTTATAGTGCACAGTTAACAAGGTTTTTTAATAAAAGTTGCTGCTGGTGCTCAGAGCGGCCTAGCAGTTGCCACAGAAAAACAAACTCAAAATCAGGTTAATAAGTTTCAATTAGATTTGAAGTTAGAGCATCAAAACTGTATAAATTAATAATATTATACACCTCTGTAGTTAATACTGTGAGGCAAATAAATGATTTGATAAAGATGGTCTTACCATCTTGTGATTCCATGGATATATTAACCACGGGATGCGAACCACAATCGTGCTTGTCTGCACGCCTTTTGCCACTAATATTACTATGCCCGGGCATCGTCGAGTATAACGAACATGCATCCCATAGTTCTATTATGTCCATGGCTATATCACAAGAACAAAGCTCTAGTCGAAAGGTCAAAGAGACCAAACAATGCATGATTAAATTGATTGACCAGGGGACTTAACCTAAGCATAAAATTATGAATAAAAGGTACAGAATCAATGATCAGGAGCCGTACTACGAAGTGTCAAAAGTCATGGTTTTATTCATTCCAATGGTAGAAAGGGGTGGCGCTATTCATTATGTATAGCTCTATCTCTTCCCCGCATTAGAACTATGATGACTAACGCTTTCGTATACGGCCCCTGTGCTCTAAGTTGCCAGTCAGTCGAGTCCAGTAAATTTAGCTGGCTAGCAAGTTAGAGCGTATGGTAATAGCTGTCAACTCACGCGCACAACGCCGCTCTTGTCGACGATCTCCTGTATGACTTTGCCGTTCTTGCCGATGACCTTGCCGACGAGCGCGCGCGGCACCTTAATGGACTCCTCTGCGTACTCGAGCAGTGACCGCGCCGCGCGGACTGCGTCCACGGACTGATGGACAATAGAAACAACACTTTTATTTTTTGTGCAACTTAATCATTACTAACACATAATTATGTGGACCTAAAGTTGTCTTTACAAATAATAACAGGCAGGACCCTGGGTTTACGGTCTTTGGAAAGAGTATGAGGAGCCGAAGCCAACTCGCAGAGGTCTCTTATACAGGTTTAATTGGAATGAGGCACTAATAGTGCAGAATGCTTCTCTAAAATTAGCAACCCCAATTGCGTTACACACTTTCTATCACAATCCGAAGAATTTAGAAGGAAATTCCTAATTTCGAAATTATTTGTTTTAATATTATTTTTGAAAATTTCGTCTGCTCGAAAACGTAAATAAATAACACAATCGATGTTGTTTAATTGTCAAAATGAAAGGCATTGTAATTAAAGTGTGTTACGCAATTACCTCGCAGGACTTCAGTATATCGTCGACCGTAGGTTCAATTAAGGTAAGGGACAAAATACCCAAAATGAGTTGAGTATACAGTTTTGTTCAGAATTTTGCGCTCTTTCGAATGGTGTATATGAAAAAATTCTAGCTTAAAAAAAAATATCCCTTACCCTACTGATTTTTGGATTCGAATTTCGAATCAGCCCCATAATAACAATGTATCTGAAAAACTATGCAATATAGCAACTTGAAATGGTGTAATTACCGCCGCCAATCCACTTCAAATAAGGTAAGGGTCTTCCTAATCAACGAATTATTCTTCACACATTTTTTCAACAAGACCTTTACACTATTTTTTCATTATAGATTGGATCCAACGTAGAGATCAATTTAATGTAAGGGACATTACTAACAAAATACGTTGGTGTAAGGGACGTCTATTTTCTTAAATAGCTAACTTATTTAAATAAATGTTACACAGGTAGATAGAGCACTAAAATACAAGATTATGTGTGAAATCAGATCCGAAAAAGGTTAATAACAAAAAAAGTTTTAGGCGATTTAGTCCGAAAAAAAACTTTGTCGGCCTCTCCTGAAAAATCGTATTATGTCCCTTACCTCAATTGAACCTACGGTCGACGATATTAGTGCAAGAGCAGCACGTGCCAACGGCAGAGGCAGCCGTACTTACGAACCATATTGAATTGATCGAACAAGATTTTTCTTATTAATATCAAATATTGAGACACATAATACAAAATAATAAAAAAAGTAATTAAAAAAAACCGTTTTTTTAACTTAAGTTTTTTACCGCAGTCGGGTTTTTTATTTATTTCCAGTTTTTTAGTTTACAAATGTGAAAGATTTGTGTGCGTTACCCCAGCCTGAAAAAGTCGAAAATCGTCATCTTAGTGAAATAGATAATTAATAGCTTCTGTAATTGGTAAGCAGATTTTTAAATTTGGTAAGCTGATAGTTATTTAATCACACTAATATTACAAAGGCGAAAGTTTTTGAGTGTGTGTGTGTGTTTATGTTTGTTACTTCTTCACGCTCAAACAGCTGGACCAATTTTGATAAAATTTGGTATAGAGGTAGCTGACACCCTGGATTAACTTAAAGGCTACTTTTTATCCCGATATTCCCACGGGATCGAAACTTATGCGGGTGAAACCAAGGGGCGCAGCTAGTTATTTGATAAAAACAGTTTCGGCTGGAGTAACGTTACCGCAGCCAGATTTTTTGTTTTCTAACGGGTATGTTGAAGTAAATGTTACAACTTAATTTGTATTTGCTATGGTTGCGAAGATATTTAAAATCCTGCTGCGGTAACGTTTGCACGATTGCTGCATTTCGGAATTGACTAAACGAATGACTATGTGGGTAATTTTTTTGTTGACGTGACAACGTCTTAAATTAGGTTGCGACTGGGAGTCACTTATGAAAAAGTGTAACGCTCGGTAACGTTACGATGAGTCACCGAACGAGAGAGAGGCCCGCCGAATGCCTTGCGTCTCTCTCCCACTCAACTATGATCGGATGATCGGTCGTTGTCACGTAAAATCTTCGCCCGTAAAACCGACTTTACAGGCAACCATTTTTTTTTTCTCTCTTCGTTTTAATCATGATCTGGCAGTTTGAGTAGTTTATGCGGCCTACCCAAATGTCCTGTCTTTGGTATTGTTCGTCGAATCGTTGAGCTCCTTAAGTTCTGAGTTGAGCTGCACGGTTACTGACAAATGCGTGCACTGACTGGACAGGTCCGCTCAATCTGTGTGGTTCTTTCCTCAAAAGACCATTTCAGACACTAATCTACATGGTCCTCAAAGATTATGTCCGGATTTTTTATATACACATTGACATTGATGAATTTTATTTAGACAATGACATGAATATTTACTTTGTAAGTAATTTTTATTATTATTTTTTATTTAATTATTGTGAATGTGAGGACTATGTGGGTCATTTCTTCTTTTTTCCTTCTTAGTTTTAATCATGATCTGGCAGTTTGAGTAGATTATGCGGCCTACCCAAATGTCCTGTCTTTGGTATTGTTCGTCGAATCGTTGAGCTCCTCAAGTTCTGAGTTGAGCTGCACGATTTTTGGCAAATGCTTGCACTGATTGGACAGGTCCGCTCAATCTGTGTGGTTCTTTCCTCAAAAGACCATTTCAGACACCAACCTACATGGTCTTCACACGATCTGACCAAGATTTTGTCTGGACTTTAAAAGAGACTGTGACTTCTGAGTTTGTTTCGGCCTTTCTTCTCAGAATAGTCAGTTAGGAAACGCCGACCTCATCTAGTTTAAAAAAAAAATATGATTGACGTGTAAAAGTGTTTGTACAAACCTACTTACAGAAATAAAAATCATTTATCATTTATCATTATAATTTTTGTACAGGACATCTGGCTAATTAGTTATAATTTGTTACGCAATAAAAGAATTCACAATAATGCACCGTTTTAAAGTTATTTTAGCAAATATAAATATGCTTTAATAGGTCCTAGCACTTCCAATAAGCGCTTCGCGTTTTAAAATTTTATTATGTGCATAAATAAATTAATAGTGTAAAAAACACTAGAAAAACACGCTTTTATAAATGCACATAAAAACAAAAAACTAATCGTGGTCAAAGTTCATTACAAGACTTTTCTAAGAAATCCAAAACAGCTATGATACGATTTTCCATCATTAAGTTCCAGTTCATATTTTCCGGCTCCATCATCAGATCAGTTCGACAGTACCATATTATTGTATTGTCATCAGAACTACATACAGCTGCCAATTTTAATTACGCTACGATCCTTGGAAGATGGTTAAATTAGTTACCTTAGAGTCCATTACATAGTTACATACAGGTCGACCTAATAAAAGCGTGTTAAAAACTTTTGATATTACGAAAAACATGTTACTTTATTCTATTCAGGGGTTAGTTTCCCAACACTCTCCTCACCGCCCGGGGGGAGAGTTTCAGGGAGGCGGCCAACTTGGCCTCGGCAGGCGGATCCTTGGTCGCAGGGAGGATCCGCCGCCTAGGACTGACGGTGGCGCTGCACAAGACCGAGGCCGTGTTCTTCCACGGGCCTCGGCAGCGCCAACCTCTAGACGCCCACATCTTCGTGGAGGGCGTCCGAATCGAGGTGAAGGCCCAGATGAAATATCTGGGCCTTGTACTCGACAGCAGGTGGCGTTTCGGCCCGCACTTTAGCGGGCTGTCGACGCGCCTGCTGAAGACTGCGGGCGCCCTCTCGTGGCTGCTCCCCAATCTGGGGGGCCCCAGCGCGAGATGCCGGCAACTCTACGCCGGCATCTTGAGGAGTATGGCCCTTTACGGGGCCCCTATTTGGGAGGACTCCCTCCACAGGAGGGAGAACGCCGCCGCATTGCGGGCCCCCCAAAGGGCCATAGCAAAGCGGGCGGCGAGGGCCTACCGCACGGTCGGCTTCTCCGCGGCATGCGCTCTGGCCGGCACCCCGCCTTGGGAGCTCGCCAGAGTGTATGAATGGACGGCGGGGCGAAGGGCGAGAGGAGAACGCCCAGCCCCGCAAGAGCGGGAGGCCGTCCGGCGGGAGGCGAAGGACGCCATTGTCGTCCACTGGACGCGGGACCTCGCCGCCGCAGCCTTCGGCCGCCGAACCCTCGACGCGATTGGGCCGGTCTTGCAAGACTGGCTCGAGCGGTCGCACGGGTTCCTCTCCTTCCGTCTGGTGCAGGTGCTGTCCGGACACGGTTGCTTCGGATCGTACCTGCACCGTATCGGGCGGGAGGAGACGCCGTCGTGTCACGACTGTGGCGCGGCGGAGGACACGGCGCAGCACACTCTCGAGGTGTGCCCGTCGTGGTCCGAGCCGCGCCGCAGTCTCACCGCGGCGATCGGAACGGACCTCTCGCTCCCCGGCTTGGTCAACGCCATGCTAGGGGATGAGGGGTCCTGGGCGGCAGTCGCCTCCTTCTGCGAACACGTCCTGTCCCAGAAGGAGGCGGCGGAGCGCGTGCGGGAGGAAGACCCTCTCGCGGCGCCGCTCCGAAGGCGGAGGAGGGGTCGAAGAAGACGTCAGTATGACAGTCATCTCCGACTCCTCCCAGGTGGAAGCCAGCAGGCGACGGGTGCGGGGCCACCCTCGCCTGTATTGCACAGGCTTCCACCAGTGCCGGACGGGAATGGCCAGGTGTTCCCGGCCATTCCCATAGCCCCCCCCCAAACGGGGGGACATGCGGGGCCCGCCAGCTAGGCGGGCATGCGCCGGGGGGGTTGTGGATGCAAAGGCTGAGCCAGATTCCCATGACCTCCCCATCAAGGCGATGAGGGAACACCGCTGAGTTTTAGTGGGTATACTGCCACCCTGGCAGGGAGTCCCACATACTCCGTCTCTTCCCCCCACGAGCGGAGATGCGTAACGTCATATCTCAGCGAAAAAAAAAAAAAAAAGGGGGTTAGTTTCCCAGCTTTTCTAAAAGGCACATGTTATGGCCTGAGTCCCATACAAAAATGAAACAGCTCCTTTATTGCAGTTATTTGGTACCTTACCTTCTGTGTACCTTTACGTACCTCCTGAAAATCTGTGTACCTAACCTACACCCGTACAATGATATTTTAAAAATTAAGTACACCCGCCACCCTGAAGTCAGAACCGCGGGTGTACTGCAATTCAATATATTTTGTAGCTAAGTACACTGTACAAGTAGATTTGGTACCTCTTGTGTACCTGTATACATGTTACCAAAGTGATTGAAATCTGATCTCATTATTTAAATCATAGACTGTAAAGAGTGATGCTACGGCGCGAATTACACACAGACGGCGTAAGGTGAAGGCGCGGCGCAGACATGATGTCGCTTCAAAACGTTTTCATACAAAATGTACGAAGGCACCGCCCGCCGCCGCGCCACTTGAGTGTAATTCACGAAATCACGACACGTCGCTTTCGTACATTTTAATTTTGTATAATTCACGCCTAAGGCTATGCGCGCACTACGATTTGCGGTAAAAATCGCAAACACGAAAATTTTTCAAGCGAATTCTCATGCGATTTTTTTCCGCAGTGCGCGGACTCTAGTAGGTATATTAGTATTGTCTAAAGATTGACGAATTTTTTTCGCAACGATTTATTTTCGTAGTGCGCGCATACCCTAAGGTCGAGTCCGGAGTGCTAGACAGGGACTGATTTACGAAAATAATATAAGTAATCAAGAAATTCACAATTTTATTTGATTGATACAACATACATCTAAGACGTTAGGCATGCGCTCCGCACGCCTCGAAATAATTTTCCCTCGAGTAGCGAGTACCCGCACGCGCGGCACTAATACGAACGTCCACACATTGCGAAGCATGCGGTGAGCGCCGTGCGTAAGCATGCCTCGCAATGTCTATATCCGTCTGTAGTCAGTTATTAAAATTAGTGTCTTTAAATCGTAATTATAATACAAACATTGTTTTATTTTTACTGCTATGACTCTACCACAAATTACAAATAAAAAATAATAGGTATGTAAGTTATCTTTTTATGGTTTACTCTTTGAGCGTTTCAATATGTTTAAATTTTAGTTGATGTACAGTCTTTAATATCTGTGAGTAAGCATAAGTACGCGTGCACGGTTTTACATGTTGAAGCTCCTGTGCGATTAATTCAACAAAATGCTTGTTTCTTGGATCCCTTGGTTCAACTAAACCGTCACTATGCATATGCAGCGCACACTCCGAACATCTTCCTCCACATTTCTTTGCAGTCGAACTTTTCGTTTCCGAATCAGAATTATTTCTTAGTTTTTCGATTTCTTCTGAATCATCTTCAAGTAATGTGGGACTGCCGAGACGCACAGATTCTTGTTGACGGGTTTTTTTCTTAAAAGAAAGGTTTGATTGAGTATAATCCTCCGAAAATACTTTCAAATCTATCAAGATATCGGGACTATCAAGACACACTAATAATAATTCGAAATATTTAAGATATTCGCTGCAATGGATCCATTTGCAGCGAATATTTCAAATACTTCGAATACGTGTTTTGCACGGATATAACAGACGGCGACTGGATTGCGGCTGTCTAATGCGTATTAACCATAAATACATAGTAAATTTGGCAACGTCGCCTATATCTGTTACACTTATTACCCCTTTCATATCTGTTACAGTTACGGTTACACTTTTGTAAGTGTTTTGGGTTAACACATAAATAATAAATAAACACACATAAAAGTGTTATAACAATATTTGATTGTGATCAATTAATTAAGTAACACTTATAATTCTGTACCTTTATGAAGGTTTTTAAGTCCCTGATTACAATACTGTCCTGCCCGTAATTGCGTAACACACTATCAGTAGCAATGGCTTTAATTTTGACAGTTCAACAACATTCATTGCGTTATTTACTTTGTTGAGCAGACACATTTTTCCAACTTATGAAGCAATGGATTAGCAATATCCTTCCCAATGATTCAGATTGTATATTAATAGTGTGTTACGTAATTAGGTTGCTGGTGATGATCGCTGAGCGAATTGACGGACCCTTCATTAGAAAATTGCTGTAACAGACATTTATAGACAGTGCCCTTTAATTTTCATTGACCTTGACAATATTTATAGTGACTTGTTTTGTATTGTATTTATAATACGATTTTTTTTTTATTTCTTGAGATTTCATTTTTAATTATGTGACTCTGACAATTTGTATCTTTTAATCTTCGTTTATTTTAATTTCTGTGACCTTTTTAATTTGTACTCAGTAATTTATTTTATTTGTAGGCATTGAAATTTTATTCAGAGCTATGAGTATTCTGTGGCAGTAAGCATTGTGATATTTTATTTTATGTATTATGGGTTTAATTGCCTGAATTAAATGTATTTTATTTCATTTATTTATTAAATCGCTAGATTTGCCCTCACCGTACTTAGTCACAAGAAAAAGTGACCATACTGAGCAGAGTGAGCTCACATATTATTAAATAGCGGGTCTATGACAATCAAGTTGTCACTGCGTCATTGTGTACGAGAGGTGTCAAAAAGAATTGAAAAAAATGCGACTATGTTTTGACGCGGTAGGAATCTAACTATTTAAATCTTTGCCACTGCTGTTTACACTGACAGCCGCCGTTTTGTTTTAAAATAATGAGCTCCTCGTTAAACTATTTACTTTTAACATTATATTTTAATTACAGGGTTATCAAAGTATTGTAAATGCCTAAAGATACTCTTTAGATACCGAAGTGTATAAGAATTAGAATTCCAACTTCTCTAAACATCTTTATTTTTTTTTGTACGAATCCTGCTATGATTCTTTGAGTAAGACGTCACCCCACTAGCAGTACTATTGACTTGAGTGATAAAAATTTATTTACACCATGCGATTTAATTGCATACACCAGGGAAGGCGAACCAATGGCACGCGTGTCATTGGTGGCACGTAACAAAATAATTTCGGCACGGCATAATTTCAGAAATTTAGGTGCCCAAGTCATCTAGTTTGCAGCAGCAGAAGTAGCACTAATTTATCATTCCATTTAAATAAATATAAAATTGTAAATATTCACATTAGTCCACCTACACCAACCGGGGTTGTCCTTAGATTGCACTTACATAATCAGCCTATTATGTTCCCACTGCTGGGACAAAGGCCTCCTCTAGGTGAGAGGGAGTGGGCCGTAATCCACCACGCGGGCCCAATGCGGGTTGGCAGATGTCACATGTCTTCGAATTTTTGGTTCTAGGACATGCCGGTTTCCTCACGATGTTTTCCTTCACCGTTTTGAGAGCAGTGGTGATGAAACAATTTACACAAAGTAAAGCGCCTGTCTGGGTTCGAACCTACGACCTACAACTCGTACGTACGTAGGTGGACTTGCATACTGCAAACAGGGATAATCGTCGGTTGGTGTCTCATTTCATTAAAAACGTCTAACGGGCCTCTGCAAGTTGGTTACGGCCCTTTTTTTTTTTTTTTTTACGTGGAGAAATGCTCATGCATTCTGCACTACCACGGGGAGATAGTGCAGTTATGTGGGACTCTAACCCACTAAAACTCCACGGTGTCCTCCTCTGCCGCTTACAGCGGGAATATGGGCACGCGTTAGCACTCATCCGTGAACCCGCCGCGGCTGTCCGTCACCGGACCCTCCTCCGGGGAGTACTCCCCATCACCGGCGCACCAGAACACATAGCACGCCGTGACCACCCCAGGGACCAAACCAGCACATGGGCGCCAGACGACCCCGTCTCTGCCACCCTTGGTCCCCCTGCGACGGGTCAGGTCATTGGCCCCGCCGCCTGCCAATTTTCGGCCGCAGAGGATAGGGAGAGTGGCCAACGTCATACCAACACTCCTCTTCCCCTGCGGCCCCACCGCGTCCGCCATCGGACGGTGGCGACCCCGTCAAGGCCGCGGAAGGTAGGGAGAGCGGCGCACCGTAATACCGGCACTCCTCTCCCGCCGCGGCCTCCAACCCTCAGCCGCGATGCCTCCGGTACGACATCGCGGCCCGCCTCAGTTGCGATGTCGCCCAAGCGGCACCGCAACCTACATGTTGGCCGCTACGTCGTCGGCTTGTCGGCAAAAGCCCTGACGAGCGGCCCCTCCTCGGGTTCCTCTTCGCTTCACCGTGGGTGTCCAAGCCACGGCTACTGAGCCCCCCCGCCTCGACAATGCGGGAACCCACCGGAGGGGTGGTTACGGCCCCTGCGTATGCCTTCCAAAGGTCCGGGACCCCAGGGTCCCGCGAAAGGTCAAGAGAGATTAAAAATAATAATAATGCGAAAGAATATACTTAGTTTTTTTCCAGTAATCACTAAGCCAAGATGGTTTGTTGGCACGTCATTGGCCGCATGAAATATTTAGTTGGACAAAATGGCACGTAGATATATACTATAGAAGTTCGCCATCTCAGGCCTATACCATAACATAAGTTGAAAAGCAACAATAAAAGTTGTACCATGTAAACACTGTTTAGATGCTGCAAGTTATTTGTTGCTTCAAATTTTATCATATGCTACAGGCAAAAAACTTGCATCACGTAAATGTTTGCTTGCTTCACTACATAGTATAAAACAAAGTCGCTTCCCGCTGTCTGTCACTGTGTATGCTTAGATCTTTAAAACTACGCAACCGATTTTGATGCGGTTTCTTTAATAGATAGTGATTCGAGAGGACGGTTTAAATGTATAATACATTCATATTATAGTAGAGAAAATCCGAGAAATTCAAAGATTTGTAATGTGATGTCGTATCAAACATATTTTTGCACGCTCACATTGCAAACGCTAAACCTTACGAGATAGATCCAATTAATGTACTACGGAATTGTATATCTTAAAAATATCGATAAAAAAGTCCACGATGGTATATGTTTATCCCCTAAGGATAACCCACAGTAACCATTTTTCTCTTTTACATATTACAAAAACAATATGGGTTATTTACCAAGCTATTTTGAACAATACAGTATTATTCCTTATCCAAGTAATTACATTAAATACGTTGTGCATTTCATGGAAATCAAAATTGCCCTTTACACCGTATCATTAAAATCAATATCTTACAAGATATCAGAGATTTAAAAAGCGGGGACAGAGCGGCTGGCGGGGCGGTACGAAGTTCGCCGGGTCAGCCAGTGATCTAATATGACAATTGTAATATCTTGCACACTTTTGTAACCTACGTTTACAAATAAAGACTATTGAAGCTTAATAAGTAGAGACGCTCACCTCTCCACAGATCTTAAATGTGCAGGAAACCTCCTCAAGCTCAATGTTGGTGACGCCCGCGACCTTGCGCGCTTGCTGTATGTTGGCTCCGTGCGTGCCGATCGCTAGCCCCATCAGGTCTTCACGCACTGAGAACTCGTCTGTGTAGCTGGAACAATAAAATTATGTTTAATACAATGTACAATTTACTTGATAGAATTATTAGAACGAAGTTCCTTAACGCGGCTTGCAGTAAGTAGCAGTTGGCTGGTAGAAATCATCACGTAGGTTGATGTGCTGGCGTCTGTACATTATATCTGTCTCTTTCTATTATATACAAGTGTGTGTGTGTGTGTGCGTGCGAGTATTACGTAAGGAACTTCATTCCTGACGGGGTCCCCCGACCGCACACTTTTTTAGGGTTCCGTACCAAAAAAAACGGAACCCTTATGGTGAGACTCAGTCTGTCTGTCTGTCACAGCTGGACATCTCAAGAACTACTAATGCTATCAACTTGAAATTAAATTAAACACCGGTATTACTTTCCGGGAAAATGACTTATCCATGTTATTCTTTCTGTGGGCATTTATGATACAAGTACTAAAAAAATCAATCTACCTACTCCGATCACTGCTGATGACTAACTAATTGTCGATCTAGTGGTCAGAACCGCGAATGATAAACCTGTGGTCCTAGGTTCGATCTCCGGGTCGGGCAGTGTTATTTATTTATTTTTATTATTTATTAGCACAGTTTTTGGGACTTTTAGGGACGGAGGGACTTGGTATGTAAAGGTGGTCACACATCCACGGACCAACCGCGGCAAGCGTAGCTTAACCTTATCGATCGACCCGTGCGGCTGTTATTACTTAGCTACAAGCCCCTCCAAGCCTATGCTGCTAATCCCAATAAATTATGATTGGCCAATTGCATACGTATCACTATGCCCTGTCCCACAGAAGCGTGAAGATACCTAATTCTAGATTTATTAGTTTGTATCGATAAAGAAAGTTGTCGCCGCAGTACAATAAAATTAATCATTCCCCTAGATTAACTTGTAACGCGCGGCCTGACAAGCTACTGACAACGATTTTCTTCAACACATTGATTGGTCATTTTAAAAGTGACCACAGCGATTACAATCACACGAAGTAGGGTACGCTTCACGCAAGAATGCGTCTGCGAAGTTTTAATATGTTGCATGCGTGCCACATAATCACGTGTAGCTGTGGCATGCGGAAACCGTGTTGCCGAAAATAGCTCGAAAAAATATTTGTAACTTGTTCCACTAATTTTGTCGTTTGTAAGGAATTTAACTGAGTTCGACAAACATTCTGATTTTCATTTCAAGTTTCCCTAACTGCAGTGGAGTGGACTGGTGGAGTGGAGACACAATGTTAACGTAATCTTAAGTTATAAATAATAATAGGGGAAACCCCGATATTCCAAACTGAGATATGTAAAGAAATTGTTCCTATATTTTCTAATGGAACTATTTTCATTGACTTGCAATATTGTGATAATCACACTAATATTATAAAGGCGAAAGTTTGTGAGTATGTGTTTATATGTTGGTTACTTATTCACGCTCAAACGGCTGGACCAATTTTGATAAAATTTTGTATGGAGGTAGCTGACACCCTGGATTAACATATAGGCTACTTTTTATCCCGATATTCCCACGGGATCGACATTTACGCGGGTGAAACAGCAAGCGCAGCTAGTTACTGATAAAATCTCATCCGCACATCGCGCAGAGAAAGCGTAGCGTCACACAGCCACACAGCGCATCACAATCTATGAATAACGAAAGCAACTGTGACAATAAACCATATTTTCGCTCATGAAGTCGTTTGCACGCTAATCAGCCTGTTCGTAATTACTAATTACTTTTACTTACGATTGTATTATCGAGTAATATTATGCGCAATAGTTTGTTATCGGTTTAGTGCGTTCTACCCCATGCAGGGCGAATGGCGAAGAATGTTGGCTGTTTTTGTGCGACAGCAGCATAAATGGCGCCGTAGAGGAGCGTTTGCCTCTTATTAGGTGCGCGAGTTGGTATCTAGAATCGGAACCAAGCCTCTGTAGGGCCTGCCTATACTTACAGAAACCTGCTTCTGTATTGAATCAGCACAATATTTAAAAAATGCCGTTCTGACATTTACAATTATTCCCTTTATCTACCTTTGATTATCATTACGCATTTTAACGTTGTGGTAAACCTTACTAAATTTACTCTACTCGTTTTACAAAACATTACAATGTCTTTAACCTCGCAGATCAACCGAGGTCAGAATGCAGACAGTACATGAAAGGTTGTTGAACTTAGTAAGGCGCACCTGGTCGAACTATTCAACCTCATCCACCTTTGTGATAGACTTGTAACGTGGCATAAAGCATATTTAATTCTCACGAGAGGTGGGTTTTGATTGTAACAAAATATGTTGAGGTTCTGCTGATTTACAAGATTTTCAAAATATTGTTCGCGATTTAAGAATCCGCGGTATACGTTATATACGTCCCCAGTGAAGTGAATGGCGGTGTTGCGAGCCCAGACAGGCCCATCTGGCGACCGTTCATTGTCTTACCTCACGAAAAATTAATGTTGGGTCCAGGGAATTTGTAAAAATATAGTGCAGGCTTCTATGAATTACTAGTTTTTTTAATTATTTTACAGTGTTTTTTATTGCGCGCTACTAAGATATCACGCGTTCACTCTAAACCAGCCTTGCGCAGCCGTTTCAGTAAGCAATGCTGACTACTTGACACATGCCTCTTCCTTGAAGGCCTTTACACCTCTGACAATGTCGTGTGTGTTGTGTGCACCAAAAGCAGAGGTCTACCCTGTGATGCTGACGCTTTCTTTCTGTGACGATAGGTTTCCCTACATGGCCGACATACGCGGCGACATCAGCAGCAGAATGCAGAATATTCAGGCCTTACGAAACTGCGGCCTGCAATCTCTTGCAAATATGTAATCATATATTGTGTACTCACCCGCCCTGATTGTGTATTTTGGTAGATTCCAACTGTCTGGCTGCCTCTTCAGTCTTTTTCATCAATAACAGCTTTTGAGTTAGATTTCTGAAAACAAAATTACATGCTCAAACACAATTTGCAGATACATGACAGGCGAAATGGCGAAAGAGATACAACGTTGCTTTATTTAATTTTATTAGTTTTTCGTTTTGGATGCCATGTGTATGTATTTTAATTTTATTTGATTTGAATGTCTGAATATTATTATTTAGTAAATTGTTAGCCAGTTTCATCAACTAATAGTATAAGTGTTAATTTCGTATCTTAAGTAATCTAATTAGAATGTAATAAGCCTAATACTACCATTACGGCAAGAACCTTAGTACCGTCGGCCCTGTGGCTTATCTGTTACTGTTAGCACAACTTTGTAGAGCAAGTGAGTCGACTGCCCAAACAAATAGGACCTCAAATGATACTCGACAAATGAGATCCTAGTTAAGTGCTGTGTAAGTTTTGATTTACTAATAGTTACTAGATACATTGGTATTATAATGTAGCATAAGCATAATCAGCAATTATAATGTCCCCACTGCTGGACACTGGCCTCCTCTCTGTAAGAGGGAGTAGGCCGTAATCCACCGCGCGGGCCCAGTGCACGTTGGTGGACGTGTGTCACATCCACCAACCTGCAAGTCTTAAGAATTTTCGGTTCTAGGACATGCGGTTTCTCACAAACTTTTCCTTCACTGTCTTGAGAGCATTGGTGATGAAATAAATAGCACGTAAAGCGGCTGCTTGGGTTTGAACCTACGACCTACTCGTAAGTCGGGGTCGATACCCCTGAGCCATCACTGCTCTATTAGCTATAATGTGTTACATATTAATGTGGATGTGATTACAATATTTCTGTAGATATTGTCTTGTATCTACATAAAAAGTTGTATGAACTGATTCTGCAAATGCAGTAAAGTTCATGTCTACAGTGCAATGGGTGAGAATCGAACTCACAATCTCTCGCTCGCAAGTATTGAGCGTTGACCATTTAACTATTACCTTCTTACTGCGCCCTTTACCGAGTTGCTCAAAAGATACATAATATGTATATTATACATAAATCTTGTAACTGACAAAGTGTGGGTGTACACCTCTGCCTACCCTACCCTTCGGGAAAAACAGGCATAATGTTATGTTTGCTACTTATGTATGTATGTTTGTAATAAACCTTTATCACAGTTAATCCATACAGTAGTATTAGTACAGAAAACTATTGTTTTCATCATTCTCTTGCTGTTATCCCAATTTATTAGTGGTCGGCGCAACATGTCTTTTACTTCCATACTTCTCTATATGTCATCTTGGTAGTCACCCCCTTTCCAGCCATATCATCATTCACAATTTCACACAGTCCATACATTGTTTATTTGGTCTTCCCCTACTCTTAAAACTAATGGTACTTATAATAATAATGTAATGCTAGGTAGTGTATAGTGTGGTTACCTAAAGTGCATCTCCTGCAGCATCTGGGCGCGTTTCTGCGAGGTCTCGCAGCGCGACACCACGGCGAGCACGCCGCGGTCGGCCACGTACCACACCAGCGCCGCGCCTATCGCCTTCTGGAACTCCTTGTGAGCGTTCTCCACCTTCGCACTGTGAAACATTGCATAATGTTAATACATAATTATGAGCACTTCCATTAAGGTGCTTGTATGCGGTGCAAGTTGACCATTTACTGCGGGAAGGTTACCAGCACGACGTCGCATGCAGGCACTCATTTGCTGCGGGAAGGCTACCAGCACGACGTCGCATGCAGGCACTTATTTGCTGCGGGAAGGCTACCAGCACGACGTCGCATGCAGGCACTCATTTGCCTTGTAATGAAGTGGTAGGTAAAGTGTGTTATAATTTGGTGGAATGCTGTTTCTCAGCTTCTTGAAAACCATGTTTAGTCGCCGACAACACCTAGGCTAATAGAAGAGTTTGGGCGCACGAACGCTAAACTACTCTAAGCTCGAGTTATTTATTCTTACGTCGCTATATATTAACCCCCTTACTAATAAACGTATTATATCGGATGAAAAATACCTATAATACGCGCATTGACGGGGAGTTGCGGACACCAGCCCGTCTTACCCACCTATATCAGATGAATAGTTACACACCGATTTCTCTCTGTCAAGTCGTCAGTAATTTGACTTTCGAAAGAAGAAGACAAAGCGTTGTGTAACTATACAGATGCTATACAACGTTTATTAGTAAGGAGGTTAATCTTTTGTTATCTTCTTGACATCGTATTTTGATATTTTCCTTTGACACACTTCTTGCAACTAATGAAAAGAACAAAGCGCAAATGTAACATGTTTAATAATATCCTTTTTTATATAAAAGCACTCGACTTCAACTGAAACACGACGACATTACGCTATAATAAAGAACTTACCACAACTTTAGATAAATCAAGCAACATCTCTAAACTCAAATAGTGTTTATTAGAGTTTTAAAACACTTTTGAATCATAAAAGACACCACAACTTCCATGACGCATCCTACGCACAACACGGTCGTAAGTGCGTATTTTTATAAAATTTCTTGTAAAAATTAGTCTACTTTTTTAATTTATTAAATTGAGTTTAGTAGTCTCATGTGGTTGAGACATAAACTGACTAGTTTTTAAGTCATGCATTGAGTTGCACTTAAAAATACAAATCTTCTATTTGCTTATAATGTAAGTACACAGATTAGATGGGATTTTTGGAAATACTTGCAGAGCATGTCTTTTTGGTGACAGAATTTCTAGATTGATGTCGTGTCATTGATATTTTAAGTGGTGAATAATACTCACTAGTCCTTGAGATCATCAGGTACGGGGATTTCGAACTTGTGGAAGGTGGTCTTGTCAATGGGTGTCTTAGGCGTCTTCACTCGGAGGCGGTCTTTTGGCACAATTTCCGTGTAGCAGTTGTCCCACTCCAGGTATTCTATCACCAGAAAGTCGCCCCTCATCATCTGGAAACAAGAACAATGTTCAAGTAATAGATTGCTGTGATTAACAATTTAATTTTGATAGTATCTAGCTTTTTGTTTATGAGAATTTATTCACTTGAAAATAATCAATGCCCACCCATTATGCTTTCTATGCTACAGATGTTCCAAATATTTTATGTGTTCTAACACATACCTATATGTATTGTTTAAACTGGCTAGTTCTGTTCTGCTAAGGTTTACATAGAGATGTGACTCATGTGACATGTAACTTCTGTTATGGGTTGCTCAGCAACAGCTTGATTTAAAAGTAGTAACATTAATCTTTGAATATATCAATTATGATGTAGTCAAAACCATATAATCCGAAAAATATACAAGAGAAGACTTGTAAATAATTTACACCGGGGAGAAACTGATTGTAGAAGAAAAGTATTCGCGTCTTGTGCTAGACACATTTATTTGAAACATTTTAGTTCCACACCTAATAGTTGTTGGCACCACAAAATCGCAACTTGTGGCGACACGAAATCAAAAAGTATGATTAACAGTTGGTCTAATTGAAATAAATGATTTGGCTTTGATCAATAAAAGTTAAAATATTCATAGAAAACAGTATTATTTAAGTGCTTGTTAGTTCAGGTAATAAACCAAAGCTGAAGCATAAGAAAAAGGCGTTAATACCCGGAAATGTATTGACTGTATTGAAACATATTATGCACTATTAAGGCGAAAGCGCTAAGGTAGCCCGCGATTTTTTTTTTTTTTTTACGTTTTTTGCAATTTGCTGGTCAGTATTAAGTTGTATGTTGATTAAAATATGATTCACGACCGTAACAAATATGTATTTACAGAATTATAATCATTAAAGTCATCAACACAACTCTCTAAGACCAAGTAATCCCACTAAATGACTATTTCATGAAATCTTGACATTTTGGGATTATACTAACTTATCAAGTTGTATTACCAATTCTAAGTATTATAATTCTGTAAATACATATTTGTTACGGTCGCGAATCATATTTAATCAAGGTACAACTTAATACTGACCAGCAAGTTGCAAAAAACGTAAAAAAAATAATTTCGCGGGCTACCCCGGCGCTTTCGCCTTAATTTCCTTTTTTTTCCGTAAGAAATGCGCAATGCGCCATAATACGACAATATTTAGAATACTTTCATTAAATAAAAATATTCCACATGTGAGTTTTCTTTTAGTATTTCTTGAGATTTCAGGAAGCAAGTAAGATATCACTTGAGGATGAAGAGGTACTGGTGTTAGACTCTAGTGATAATTTGTCATAATAATGCTATCTAATAACCATGAATGTATAAGTGCACTCTTGAAAAGCATTCTGAATGGGATGTAATTGTGATGAAGTAACATAGATGAAAAAATATAATTTAAGTAGTTTTTTTTTTTACTATAAAACAAAGCCTAAATATGTCTTAACTTTCAGTTATTAAAATAAATACTTGTGGTTTGAAAATTGGAGTGAAAAAATTTACTTTTTGCAAATAAGGGAAAAGGAAAGAAATTCAGTGTTTTTTTTTAGAAGATTGTGAGCATTAAATTGTCTCAATAAATCTGTGTCTGAAAAATAGGTGATCTATTACAAACAAAAAATAATTGCAAATGCTTCTATGTGGGCTAAGCAAACAGCACTTTTTAAATAAATATAACAACAAGTCCCTTCACAAATTCTGGTAGGTTTCTTTTTAACACAGCTCAATAATTGCTATAAAACACAGCATGCATGTTATGCCTGAGTGAAAGTGCACCAAAGTAGGGTACAGTGTTAAAAGATGCATGTCATTACAACCAAATGATGATTAATACTTGTTTCATTTCCATAATATGTTTTTGAATTTATTTATTCATCCCTCCAAGTCACCTTTAAAAAGCTATGTTTAATTGTTTTCTAAATAATAGAAAAAAGTAAAAAATATTTTTAAAAATAGTCCACATTTGTCAAGACAGCTGAAATTCAAGGTGGGAAGCCTTTGCCCTGCAATGTGATGATGCAGGATGTAACCTATGGGTAATTGTATTATAACCCTCATAAATGGACACTTAGGGATCTTAAAATATATCTCAAATACCTGCTAAAGCACATACCTATTAAGATAGAAGAAGCTAGGCTGACCATATCTACACAGAAGACATAAACAAATAAAAACAGCTATACTCAGTGTTATGATCTGGTGAGAAACCAAAAAAACTAGACCAGATCATAGGGGGATGAAAATATTATACTACACAACCCCCACACCAAGCTTGGCATAGAACTTGATGTTTAATCAATAATACAGACAATTAATTTGGTTATCTTAGAAAACAATGTCAAAAACATTGGATTGACATTTTCAGAAAATGTGAGATTATGAACACATCTAGACTAAGATAAAATAATGGGCCCCGGTTCAAGTTGATACACAATGAAGTGTCAGACTGAATATTTATAAAATTATTATGAGGTACTTCAACTCACATTAGGTTTATGCAATTTAATATTATTAATTTGCAGTAATAAAATATTTAATCATAATGGTTTACGGTTATGATGCACCTACTGAAGTGTTTGCATTTCAAGTGAAAGTCATGATTTGCAGCAATTATTTATATTATGGATTTCTGTACACAGTTATGTATAGGTGTCTGAGAAGCCTCTTGACATACCTAAGCCTTCATATATGACACTTGAGGGTAAGTGGGGAAAAAAAAAATCGGGAAAATTGTTGTGTTAAGGTGCACTGATGATGTGGTGTTTAGGTATGTAATTCAATACCTTGATGTTTGCTGTCCACCACCCACATGCTTCCTTCTCATTGGACCTCGCGTATACCTCCACCTCTTGGTTTTCCACGAACTCTGTGTGTTTGCCGGTGTCTTTCGGTGGTAAGAACACTTGCGAGAACGGGAATTTCGACTCCGGCTGCCAGCTACAAAGCAAAATATTAATGTAAATAAAAATACCCGCACTTTTTTATTCCAAAATTACTTAGTTCAATTACTTTCATACTTACTCATTTTCAAAGGCTACGAGAACCTCGTTGTCGAGCACGTCGGTGACAATGGCCTAAAAATAAAGAGATTTTTATAACATTCCGACTGTACACCAACTTCGTGATGCGCTAGAAATAAGATATCTAGGTCATTTATGTGTATATGCGCAAATATAAAAATGCGGCGCGTGTCGTTCCAATTTCATAACACCTAAATCGCAGCTAAAATTAAAGAAAGCAGCACAATTATTACAACACATGGAAAAATCACGCCCTGACAGGCGGACATGGCGTCCATTCCAGCCGTGATGATCTTCCCGGAAAAATATTTTTGTAAGTATAAGAATTACCTAGGTATTGATCATTGGAAATAACTGAATAAACATTACACTTATCGAAATAATACTTGTTGTGTGGAATTTTAACGTACTTCACAATTTACAAACCTTATAATAAGCACCATTATCACCGTACACCTCGACCGACAAATCCTCCATTTTGGTTTGAAAGCGTATTTGGCGTTTTCGGAGCGAGAACGAATGTTCGTAGAGAATCGACTGGCCAATCGTTAACCAGTATTTCCGCATAGACAAGATCAGTTTTGTTTTTAATAGGTGCTGCTATGCTGTAAATTGCTTTTGTGAGTCATCGACATTTTTGAATTTGGAATCCCCTAGAATCCCCTGCTAAAAAGTAAATAAATATTTGTGTCGTCAACAATTCATAATTCTTGGGTTTTTAACTGTTTTGGAAAAACCGTGCTCGCAGCGTGACTGAGAAAGAAAAGAACACGCCATCAAAAACCTTTGTATCGTAAAGCATGCAATACACATGCATGTGTATTACGTGGTATTTGCACACAAGTAGTTAAATATTGTTATCTTCTTCTTCACGTGTCGATAGCAATCTAAATGGACTCAGAATAGTCGGAATGTTGTTATGATACAACGGCGTGCAACCTGCTTGCATAATTTTGTGCAAGTTTACACAAAAGTATGCAAAGCATGTGGATTTCCGGCTTAGGGTTCCCACAAACCCGGTTCGTAAAAAATAGAATAAGAACTGGCCAAGTGCGAGTCGGACTCGCACACGAAGGGTTCCGTACCACTAGGCAAAAACCCCGAAAAAAACACTTTTGGTGTATGGGAGCCCCTTAAATAATTATTTTATTTTAATTTTATTACTATTATTAAAAAGTAAAAATACAACTGAGTATTCTGTGAATGTTTCAAGTGTCACCCTGTTGCCATTATTGATATCGAACAAAAAAGGACAAAATCGCGTTTGTTGTATTTGAGCCCCCTTATTTTTTTTTTTTAGTATTTGTTATTATAGCGGCAACAGAAATACATAATTTGTGAAAATTTCAACTGTCTAGCTATCGCGGTTCTTGAGATACAGCCTGGTGACAGACAGACAGACGGACGGACGGACGGACAGACAGCAAAGTCTTAGTAATAGGGTTCTGTTTTTACCCTTTCGGTACGGAACCCTAAAAAGTAGTGCAGTTCAACTTCTGCCCAAGGCTAAGCGCACACTACGAATTTTAATCGTTGCGATAAATAATCGCCAATCTGTAGACAATACTAATATACTAAAGTCCGCGCACTGCCGAAAAAAATCGCATGAGAATTCGCCTGAAAATTTGTGTATGCGATTTTATAACAAAATCGCAACGATTAAAATCGTAGTGCGCGCTTGGCCTAGTAAGTTTGGTGCAGCCGTAGACAGAGTAAACTATAGACTGCTGCATATCTTCTTTTTCATTCGCACAAGAAAAAGAGAAAAATATTAACGTGACTAGCAAAGAAAAGAGACAGTAAGAATATTTCTGTCCCTTACTGCGTGTCGGCTAAGCACATCAATGTGCACAACAAGTTTGACGTTTATGAATGAAATATTAAAAATTATGAATGAATTAGTAAAAACTACATCGCGATTAAACGGAAAATAAGATCTTTTTCGTGCATAATTAAATAATAGCACATTTGCGCAACTATGAAAATGGTTAGGTGCAGTGTAATAAGCTGTAAAAATGAGAGTGTAATGAAGATTGCCGGAATTTTTTGTCCCTTTCGGTGACACGGATACCATGAGTCTATAGATAGATTACTCTATCTACGGGTGCAGCTAATAATATTATGATCTATGGTTAGTGCGTAACATTCTCTGTGGCGCAGAGTACTTTTTGCTCTGTGGTTACAGTGCTTTCGTTTCGAGCGTGAACGTCAACTCAACGTTCAAACGTCGTTAACGTCGTGCACGTCAACGTCAAATTCAGTCAACATTATTTTGAATACGGTAATACCTGTGCCACATAATCCTGAAAGAAATATTATATTTCTAGTAAAGTAAGTATGTATCTGATACTTTTTAAATCGCCTTCGAGATCATTAAAAATTGAATTGGAAAATGATAGATTTATTGAATTTACAAATAAGTAATAATTTCAGATGAGTGAGGAAAAATGTGTGATATTGGTGACTGGAGGTTCCGGCCTTGTTGGCCAAGCGATAAAAACGATAATCGATGAAGGAAAGTTGCAGAAAAATGAAAGTTCCAAAGATGAAACTTGGATTTTCTGTGGATCTAAAGATGGAGATCTCAGGTACATATAGACAACGTTTTGAGGGTTCAGGGACTCTGTATGCAGGTGCATACGTAACATTATCGCCGGCTGGTAGCGATAGCATTATGTATACAAGCATGCACCTGGCAGTGCCTTGCATAACTGTAATAAAAAAACTGGCCAAGTGCGAGTCGGACTCGCACACGAAGGGTTCCGTACCACAAGGCAAAAACGCCGAAAAAAACACGTTTGTTGTATGGGAGCCCCCCTTAAATTTTTTTTTTTTTTGTATTTGTTATAGCGGCAACAGAAATACATCATCTGTGAAAATTTCAACTGTCTAGCTACCGCGGTTCTTGAGATACAGCCTGGTGACAGACAGACGGACGGACGGACAGCAAAGTCTTAGTAATAGGGTTCCGTTTTTACCCTTTGGGTACGGAACCCTAAAAAAGACATAATATTTTGTAGCCGTTCATACTCACCAGAAACTGATATTGCGTACCAAAAATATTTTGTAATAGTTAATATGTAATACGGGCTGGTGTCTGCAACTCCACGTCAAAGCACGTATTCTACTTAAATTTTTGGTAATATTTACTATGGACAACATGCTGATATTTTTGAAAAGCATGAAATGTGATTTCCTTGATTAACTTTATACAATTAGGGAATATTTTAATTGGAATTAAGTGAGTAGGCTTGTAGGGAAACCTTTGTAAACTGTAGTTACAGAAAAATTTAACTTTATCTATATAACTAGCTGACCTGGCAAACATTGTTTTGCCATATAAATTATTTCTTCTAGCTGTCTGTCTGTTTCTAGTGTCCTACCCCTTACCCTACGCTATCCCTACCCTACTCCTACACTACTTCTACCCTACTCCTACCCTACTCCTACACTACTCCTACCCTACCCCTACACTACTCCTACCCTACTCCTACCCTAGTCCTACCCTACTCCTACCTTACTTCTAACCTACTCCTACCCTACTCCTACACAACTCCTACCCTACTCCTACACTACTCCTACCCTACCCTACTTCTACCCTACTCCCATAGATATATAAAAAAAAATCTGCATAAGAACCATACCATCCTCGTACTTCAAGGAATATTCTAAAAAAAGAATTAGCAAAATCGGTTCAGCTGTTCTCGAGATTTGCGCTTAGCAACACATTCGGCGATTCATTTTTATATTATAGATAAAAATGAAACACTGTTGGAGTGCATTGTGTCAGAATGGTTGGACCTTTTGGCGAATTTTCGTGTTAAAATGTCTGT
Organism: Oligia fasciuncula; assembly: GCA_963082905.1. Lineage (NCBI taxonomy): Eukaryota > Metazoa > Arthropoda > Insecta > Lepidoptera > Noctuidae > Oligia > Oligia fasciuncula. The sequence goes on from OY720400.1 coordinate 20,045,193, forward strand.
AACAGTAGTCCAAATCTAGTTTTTGCGGAAAGAAAAACGTTTAAAGTGACCGGTAACATTGGAAAATTTGGGAATTTTCTATGAATTATTGAAAATTGGTCAGGAAAGTTTGCCAGGTCAGCTAGTACATAATATAATTGTGATTATTTCCAGAGATAAGGCCCAAACGGATGCTTTATTTAAGCAACATCGACCCACACATGTGATACATTTAGCAGCTATGGTTGGAGGGCTTTTCCATAACATGGCACACAACTTAGACTTCTTTGTAAGTACATACAACTAACACTAAAATATTTAAGTAACAATATGTAAAACAAATTATAAATTCAACATTAATGATGTAACTAATATTTTTGTAAAAATATCATTTAAAAGAGTGTCCATGGAGTTCTTGACCGTTCTTCTCCATAGGTACCTTTGTTTGCTTTGGAATGGGCAACTAGCTTCATATTATTTTTTTCTGACTGACCGACTTCTTGACAGTTCAAAAGTGCCTGTAAATGATTTAATTGAAATAAATGATTTGAGTTGAGTTGAGTACAAGTATATAAAAAAGGTGGAAGAGCTCATTGGGCATTAAAAAATTGTCCACATCACTGTCAATGGGAAAACTGCTTTTTTTGGGATTCATATAGCATTAGTTTCATGTCCTATTAGAGACAATTATTATCAAACAAACTTAACATAAGTGGTTTGATTAGATTATAAATGAGGAATTCTTGAGTTTCATTTGAGAGTTTCATTTTCCATTAGTTGATCTTTGCTGATAATTTTTTTACACTGTTACTATTTTATAGCTAGTGTGACTTAAACCTGCACTTAAGTCACGCTTTTCTGTGTAAATTTAGACTACTTAAGTCACAGAAAAGCCTGACTTAAGGGCGGTTTGTGTGACTTACGTGCGGTTTGTGTGACTTACGTGCGGGTATTAGGTCACATAGTGCTGTAAAAAATATTTAAAGTTAAGGTTATTGTTTTGTGGCATGTGTGCGGGGAGTACTTCTGTACTTAAGCATTTCACACTGCCTATGGTTCTATCTTTTAGCATCCTAAAATCCAAGTACCATAAACATAGTTGCAAAACTTTTATGTTCAGAAATGTTGTAACATCAGACAGAAAAACTTATTGCTTGTGTATGATAATAGTGTTTTTCTTTACAAGTGCGGAAAGGCTGTCATTGCAAAGAGTGCCGACAAATGTCTACACGAGCCGAGGCGCAGCCGAAGGCGAGGGTTGACAATCGGAACAAGTTGCAATGACGGTTGCGCAGGTGTACTGAACGACTATTTTTAATACAGTTGCGAAAAAATGAAGCAATTTAATAAAATAATAAAAACACAATATTGCTTTTTTCTCTTCTCTCCACGCAAAAAATTAGTCGTATGTGGATATGTAACGAATTTTTGACTTTTCCGGTAAAATGTTCTCCGAAGCATTTTGTGCAATTATACTGAGTTCCGATGGTGTTAATTAAAAAAAATAGGGTCGAAATTACTCATTTTGTGCAACAAACAACTAAACTCCATAGACATATAAGGTGTAAAAAAATTAACCTTACAAACTTTAAGAGGTGCTTTAGACCATCGAACTGAACAACTTTCTCTATGGGACCAACTCTGAAATCACGAAAAAAAATCAGCTGTTCCCTACATTTATGTTCGTACTAGCTTCTGCCCGCGACTTCGTCCGCGTGAAATTTCTTGTACCCCCACCCCGTCGCGTCGCAACACTTCGTATTCGCTTACCGTTCACTCGTGAGTTTTTTTCTTTTTGCTCGGCTCCTAAGGGTCATAGCGTGATGTTAAATAGCCTATAGCCTTCCTCAAGAATTGGGCTATCAAATGCAAAAAGAATTCAAATCTGACCGGTAGTTCCAGAGATTATCGCGTTCAAACAAACAAACTCTTCAGCTTTAATAATAGTATAGATAAAAAACTCTATGGCCCATAACTCCTTAATAGGTACCAACTCTTACAACTTCCAACATCTTACACACGTGATAACTTTTAAACGAAATATCCGATTGAGATGAAACAAAAAGTATTTTACTTCTGCATAAATACTCTTGATAACATAATGCTTAATTTCGATAAAGATTAATATTACGATACATATTTAACGTAGTTTTTTTTTCTTCAGACGATTTAATAATTATTTTGAACACAAAATCGGTTATTGTGATTAAACCATGATAGCTAGATATATGTTCTCGCGGACTTTTTTGTAGGTCTTAATGGGCTCTACAAACCCGTAGTACATTATTTTGTTCTATTGTCAATAGTTTTTGCAGCGCACGCAAAAATAGGTTTTCGATTTTACACCTTGTGTTACAAAATAGCAATTTTATTACGGATCCCTAATTTTGAAGAAAAAAAATATAGCCTATAGCCTTCCTCGATAAATGGACTACCCAACACTAAAATAATCATTCAAATCGGACCAGTAGTTCCAGAGATTAGCGCGTTCAAACAAACAAACAAACTCTGCAGCTTTATAATATTAGTATAGACTAGCTTCTGCCCGCGACTTCGTCCGCGTGAAATTTCTTGTACCCCACCCCGTCGCGTCGCAACACTTCGTATTCGCTTACCGTTCACTCTGAGTATTTTTTCTTTTTGCTCGGCTCCTAAGGGTCATAGCGTGATGTTAAATAGCCTATAGCCTTCCTCAAGATTTGGGCTATCAAATGCAAAAAGAATTTAAATCTGACCGGTAGTTAAAGAGATTATCGCATTCAAACAAACAAACTCTTCAGCTTTATTATTAGTATAGATAAAAAACTCTATGGCCCATAACTCCTTAATAGGTACCAACTCTTAACATCTTACACACGTGATAACTTTTAAACGAAATATCCGATTGTGATGAAACAAAAAGTATTTTACTTCTTCATAAATACTCTTGATAACATAATGCTTAATTTCGATAAAGATTAATATTACGATACATATTTAACGTAGTTTTTTTTTCTTCAGACGATTTAATAATTATTTTGAACACAAAATCGGTTATTGTGATTAAACCATGATAGCTAGATATATGTTCTCGCGGACTTTTTTGTAGGTCTTAATGGGCTCTACAAACCCGTAGTACATTATTTTGTTCTATTGTCAATAGTTTTTGCAGCGCACGCAAAAATAGGTTTTCGATTTTACACCTTGTGTTACAAAATAGCAATTTTATTACGGATCCCTAATTTTGAAGAAAAAAATATAAATATAGCCTATAGCCTTCCTCGATAAATGGACTACCCAACACTAAAATAATCATTCAAATCGGACCAGTAGTTCCAGAGATTAGCGCGTTCAAACAAACAAACAAACAAACAAACAAACAAACTCTGCAGCTTTATAATATTAGTATAGATAACTCGTCAAAATGTAGGGAACAGCTGATTTTTTTTTTCGTGATTTCAGAGTTGGTCCCATAGAGAAAGTTGTTCAGTTCGATGGTCTAAAGCACCTCTTAAAGTTTGTAAGGTTAATTTTTTTACACCCAGTATATTACTAGCGTAAGGACCGGGCTAACCGCGCGACTAAATGGCACCAACGCGCTGGCTCTAAAATGACCTTTTAGGGCCAACGCAATTCAGTTGACAGTTGTCCCCGCGCGCGGGAATTAATGTGTCATAAAAATGCCTAGTTGCGTGGTAAAAGGCTGCAAAAACATATCATCGGTAAGTAACCTTACATTATAATTGTTGCGATTAAATGATTTAATAAACACATTTTTAAGTCAGTGATCATTTTATTATTTTTCAATGGCGGCCATTTTGTGGGCGTGGCCAATGGCTTTTCTAAGTGAACGAAGTAACCTTGTACAGACGTCATTTTTTAAAATTCTCTTTAAGCGTTAAGGTAGCCCGCAAAATTAGCGAGGCTATTTCAGTCTTTCTATATCGTTCTCACATGTATAATTTTAACATGATTATTTATTTTAGTAGGTAGTAGGGCTATGTACCTATACTTACCCAATATTTTGTAACAATTTTAGTATTTCAAGAGTGTGTGGAGTTTCTTGCCCGTTCTTCTCCTAAAGTACCTACTACGCTTTGGAATGGGCAACTAGCATCATCTTTCTCTGACCCCTTGACAATAATTCAAAAGTGGCGCCTTTATTTAGTTTATTTCAAATAAATTCTTTGAGTTTATTAATTTGTTTTACTTACGATTTCTTTCTGACCTGTAAAATATCATCTTATAAAGGAAATCGTTATGTATATCGACTTATACTGACTCACGATAAAATGTTATAAAAGTAATCTCCTTTTTTTTTAAGTCGGTAAAAATATGTAGACGCACGTACACGTTTACGTCGTCGACCTATGCACCGCTGCGCTCACGTAGTTCGTATGAGTTATAACAGATGGCGCTACTTTTGCTTGTATAAAGAAGGTTTAAGTAAAATGTTCAGATGGGCGTATCCTTACTTTTGAAATCATTGCTAAACTCGCAAAGAAAATTTCTCACCCATTTTGGTAGGCAAAGGGAACTATTCATACAGCTTAGTCTTCTTCAGTATATTTTTTTTATTGATATGAAATGAAAATGAAATTTAATGAGATGAAATGAAACCTAACCTAACTCATTCAATTAAATCATTAAATCTGATATTGAAATAAATTAGTAGCTTCTTTTTAGAAATATACGTATTTGTAGAATCACAAAAACTCTTTAGTAAAAACTTCATGGTTGGTTTTTATTTTTAATAGACATTATTTTGACAGTTGGGAAAGAGACACGCACGAGTTCGGGAAAGGTAAAAAAAAGCACTAGTATGTAATAGTCCACATCCCGAACGCTATACGTCCCTGCAATACACCACTTTTTGAGCAACTGTATTAAAAATAATCTTTTGATTGAATTTAAAATCTTTAGAAGCCTACTGTTAAATATTCTCTTTTCCTTATGAACTCACGGAGTCTGTTACCATATAACTGCATAATTTATTTGTATATCTCATATGTTAAGTAGCTGTTTGTGTTATTTATTTTGAGAATAGAATGCTTTAACACTTTGCGGGACACTAAATACCCCAACAACACAATATAAAATAGTATATGATATGTGTAGGTAACTTAAGTATATGTTAATGCACGGCCGTGCCACAATAATGAACTCCTTAAGTCACACTTATCGTAATGTACCTACAGACGCCAGCACATCAAACTACTACAATCTGTCAAATTTCTTTAATAGATTTTCAACTTTATCGATAGAGCATAAGGTTCGAAGTTGATTGGGAAAATTTGACAGTTTCGGGTCTAGCTTGATGTGCTGGCGTCTGTACTACTGTGTTTCATTCAGTGTCCTTCAATTGGTTAAATCAAAATTGGCAAACACGGTGTCACAAATGTCTGGCATGAGAAAATGGTTATTATAGTAAACATAATAATATATTTGTTGCAGAGAGAGAATATGGCAATTAATGACAATGTGTTGAATGCCAGCCAAAAGAATAATGTGAAGAAAGTAGTGTCCTGCCTATCTACATGTATATTTCCTGACAAAACCACATATCCCATTGATGAGACTATGGTAAGTTCAAATGGAAAAAGTAACAATACTGTTCACTTCAGTTTTTTTTTGTTTTAATGCATTTTGTCCATTTACTGACATTCAGCATCTTTTGTGTTAAGCTTTTGTTTAGTCATGCTTGCTATGCGCCCAGTGGTGCATCTACATTAATCCGTTTTATGGTGTGTCAGTTGTCATAGTATCAGATCTTGTGGGGTTTGTCTTTTAAGCCTCTTGAATGTCTTGGTTTTCATCAAGTTTGATGCCAGTTTGTTAGGATGAGCAGTAATCCTATTCTTAAGTTTGGTATTTTTAAGTCCCGATGTAATATTATCATTAGTCATGTACCATGGTGCATTAGTAAAATAATCCTAAGCATTTTTGATAGAATGTTTGAATTGGCTGCCATGCCCCACAACTGTATTCCAGATGTCCAGATAGGCATTATGATACACTTTTAATCCAGAGCTTATTTTCCAGGGAGAGCTTGGATTTTTTTGATAATAGCCAATAGCGTTTCCTTATTTATAGGCTCAATGCTTTACGCTTCGTGAATATATGTTTTCGCCAGGTTATTCGCTGGTCTAAGTACATTCCAAGGTATTCGGAGCTTCTTCCGTTTGGGGAATCACAACATTATAACATAGTCGTACCGGTGGGCATGTATCTCTTGTTGTGAACGTCACGTGTACCGATTTGGTTTCTTTTGCCTTTATTCTCCATTCTCTTAGCCAGTTCGAAATTTCATCTAAGCTTGTTTGTAGTATCTTAGATGCCTGGGCGGCATCTTCATGCACAGCTAGTTGGCAGTGTCATCGGCAAACGTGCCTAAAACTACTCCTTCAGACACGGGGAGATCAGCTGTATAAAGAAGGTAAAGAGTGGGACCCATCAAACTGCCTTGAGGAACTCCTGCCCGAATTTCGTGCAGTCCAGTTATTTCATTGCCTTGTTTTACAAAGAAGTATCTCTTTTCTAAGTAAGATTTAATAAGAATGTAGTAATTTATTGGAAGTGTTTTTTTAATTTTATATAAAAGGCCCTCGTGCCGAACTCGTTCGAAAGCTTGTGATACGTCTAGAAAAGCAGCCAAGCAGTATTTTTTTCTTCATAATATGATACATGAATTTTTTCGACCAGCCGGTGTATTTGTTCTATGGTTCCATGACTTTGTCTAAACCAGAATAGGTGGTCAGGTAAGAACTCTAGAGACAGACAGGTCGGAGAGGTCTATCAGAGGACAGGGTATTTCGGCGCAGCATGGGAGAGGCCTATATCCAGCAGAGGACTGGGATAGGCTGAGTTGATTGACTTTCATGATGATCTTAACTAGCAAGTTCATGCTATAACATAACCCAGATGTCAGATCTATTCTCTCTATTATCTAGTCTATTAGGTAAATGGGCACAAAATTAGACTCAGGGCTACTGATTTACAAAGGAAAAACCCATTGAGCTGGGGTCTTAGTGACCACAAGGCCAAAGAAGTCACCACTTTAATCCATTTCAAAATGAAACATTACAAAAGTAAGTAAGTAATGTATTTGTTTAATAACTACTACTAAATGTACAAATACTTAACCATGGTTGCCAACTAAATACTACTCCGATTAACTGTCAGTGTATGTGTGCATACTCTGATTAATTATATACTAAGAACCTTTAAATTACATAATTTCAGGTCCACAATGGCCCCCCACACACATCAAACTATGGTTACAGCTACGCTAAAAGAATGATTGATGTACTAAACAGGTATTGTTGTACTCTTATCAGTATAAAAATATTGTATGTTTAAAGTGCTTCTTAACAAATATCTTGGCCTCTTCATGTTCACATTGACCATTTTGATATACAAAACAGATATTTCCATTGTGACTTTTACCCTTTAATAATACTCTATTAATCTTCATTTGTGTGTTGGTTTGTTGTATTTGTGTGTTTGTGTATTTGTTTTGTTTGTGTGTCATACTGGACTCTGGTGACTGGACTCCCGACCACTGGGTAACGGCCGAGACTCATGAGTTATTATAGGTCGTAAGTTCGAACCTAGACAGGCGCTTTACTTTGTGTAAATTATTTCATCACCACTGCTCTCAAAAAACGGTGAAGGAAAACATCGTGAGAAACCGGTATGTCCTAGAACCAAAACTTCGAAGACATGTGACATCCACCAACCCGCACTGGGCCCGCGTGGTGTATTGCGGCCCACTCCCTCTTACAGAGAGAAGGCCTGTGTCCCAGCAGTGGGAAAATTATAGGCTGATTATGCTATTTGTTCAGAACACAATCCCTACAGTGTAAATAGTCTAGGACGCAATTTGGATCAAACCAACTCTACATCACCTTGGTCTTCGTGTTTTCCGTAGTTGGGTAAAAGTTAAAACATATAATAATTGAATCTTAATAATTGTTTCTCAGAGGCTACCACGAGATGCACGGCTGCATGTTCACTTCAGTAATACCGTGCAACGTGTTCGGTCCGCACGACAACTTCAACCTGGAGTCCAGCCATGTCATCCCAGCGCTTATCAGGAGAATGGACGATGCTATGCAGAAAGGTAAGTCCTCGTACCTATTATTTTTTCTTGGATTTTCAACGCACTGCTTAGTACGACTAGAAGTTGGATTTTCAACGAGAGTTGCAAATCCAACTCGTATAGTTATTATTACTTCTTTGAACTGGCATTATTTGTTTGTAAAAGTAGTCAACTTCCCAATTGCAGGTGAAAAAACATTCAGTGTGATGGGCAGCGGGAAGCCGTTGCGGCAGTTCATATATTCGCTGGACCTGGCGCGCCTGTTCATATGGGTGCTGAGGAACTACGAGAGCGTGGAGCCTATCATATTATCAGGTAAGTCCTTGCCCTGCCTTCCAGAAACGGCGGTTTTGTGCGTTTATGCACAGAACGGGTGCAAAAGACGCCAAGCAGAGAGCCACATAAACACCCCGTCATTGTAATATTCTTTTTTGTACTGGAACATTTTTTTTTCTGGTGACATTTTCATGGATACCCCTCTGTCTGGGAAGAACGGAGGGTTATGTCGGACTTTTTACCGACTATAACCCCCAAGGTGCCTAGTCGGGCGCCTGAGAGATGTTAGTAAATTCGCCGCACCCCCGACCGGTATCAGCCCCGCCCTTCCCAGCCCCATCACCAAGTGCGGCCAGGCCCGCCCTTTCTAGCGGGCCCCATCACCAAGTGCGGCCAGGCCCGCCCTTCCTAGCGGGCCCCATCACCAAGTGCGGCCAGTCGCGCCCTTCCTAGCGGGCCCCATCACCAAGTGCGGCCAGCCCCGCCCTTCCTAGCGGGCCCCATCACCAAGTGCGGCCAGCCCCGCCCTTCCTAGCGGGCCCCATCACCAAGTGCGGCCAGCCCCGCCCTTCCTAGCGGGCCCCATCACCAAGTGCGGCCAGGCCCGCCCTTCCTAGCGGGCCCCATCACCAAGTGCGGCCAGCCCCGCCCTTCCTAGCGGGCCCCATCACCAAGTGCGGCCAGGCCCGCCCTTCCTAGCGGGCCCCATCACCAAGTGCGGCCAGTCGCGCCCTTCCTAGCGGGCCCCATCACCAAGTGCGGCCAGCCCCGCCCTTCCTAGCGGGCCCCATCACCAAGTGCGGCCAGGCCCGCCCTTCCTAGCGGGCCCCATCACCAAGTGCGGCCAGCCCCGCCCTTCCTAGCGGGCCCCATCACCAAGTGCGGCCAGGCCCGCCCTTCCTAGCGGGCCCCATCACTAAGTGCGGCCAGGCCCGCCCTTCCTAGCGGGCCCCATCACCAAGTGCGGCCAGGCCCGCCCTTCCTAGCGGGCCCCATCACCAAGTGCGGCCAGCCCCGCCCTTCCTAGCGGGCCCCATCACCAAGTGCGGCCAGGCCCGTCCTTCCTAGCGGGCCCCATCACCAAGTGCGGCCAGGCCCGCCCTTCCTAGCGGGCCCCATCACCAAGTGCGGCCAGGCCCGCCCTTCCTAGCGGGCCCCATCACCAAGTGCGGCCAGGCCCGCCCTTCCTAGCGGGCCCCATCACCAAGTGCGGCCAGGCCCGCCCTTCCTAGCGGGCCCCATCACCAAGTGCGGCCAGCCCCGCCCTTCCTAGCGGGCCCCATCACCAAGTGCGGCCAGGCCCGCCCTTCCTAGCGGGCCCCATCACCAAGTGCGGCCAGCCCCGCCCTTCCTAGCGGGCCCCATCACCAAGTGCGGCCAGGCCCGCCCTTCCTAGCGGGCCCCATCACCAAGTGCGGGTTATGCAATGCGCACTGTGAAAGTTTGGGCAAATTTAAAGCCAATTTTCTTAAGTATCTTCTTATATAGATCTAACCTTTCAGTTACCTCGCTCGAAAGGAAATGTATATTGTTATATTCATTATTTTGACTTTAGATAAGTAATTTAAAACTAGATTATTTTTTTGTACAACTTCTTTTTGCATGCAGAGTTTGCCTGTAAGTGATTGTTGCATACACACTTTTGCATGTTACCTTTAGCATAAACTTTAGCTATTGCCATCAGCTGGGCGCAAATCCAGCCTCCAGCCATGGAAAACACAATGACACTGCCCGACCCGAGGGTAGAACCCAAGGCCGCATGCTCAGCAGTAGCGCTTGCGACCACTGGACAACGAGAGGGAGTCAAAAATAATGATAGTCATATTTCTCTACCCCTCCATTATCTCATTACAGTTGATGAAGAAGACGAAGTAACTATAAGTGCAGTAGCGGAAATGATAAAGAAAGCGCATAGTTTCCCTGGAGAGATCGTGTACGACACGACAAAGGCGGACGGACAACACAAGAAGACCGCTTCGAACAGCAAGCTTAGGACGTTGTACAAAGACTTCAAGTTCACGCCGTTCGAGTCCGCGATACACGACACTGTGGCTTGGTTCAAGCAAAACCGGGAACATGCTAGGACCTAAAGGATTATGTCAATGGTATTATTATTTAGTTATTGTCAAATCTTTTTGTGATAGTCTTGCCAAGCCCATTTGATAGGCTCGTTTGTGCTGTCCATGCAGTTCCGAGTCGGCGCCTTCCGGGTATTTGCTATATGTCAAAATCTAAGCCGTGTTGTGCAGGGATTCCCATTTGAAAAGGCCTTTTTAGGTGAACGTTAGGATAGACGATCACTACTCATAAAAACACACTTCGATAGGTGAACGTTAGGATAGACGATCACTACTCATAAAAACACACTTCGAAATATTTCTTAAATTGCTACGTAATTGTTACTATTTTAATTATGAAATATTTCTTAAATTGCTACGTAATTGTTACTATTTTAATTATGGTAGCAATTAGGTAAGCAATTTTAAAGATCAATTACAAAGTATTTTATAAGTCGCGATCCTGACATTCCTGACGTTCACTTTTTGGGGCAATCACAAAAAGATTTTAAAATATTCACTGAAAAGGGCCCTTTATTTTACGCCGTATTATTTTCATAGGTGCCCTGGGGCAGTATAGGCAAGTCCATTACAGACTCGTAGTCACACCAGATTGTTTCATAGGTGCCCTGGGGCAGTATAGGCAAGTCCATTACCGACTCGTAGTCACACCAGATTGTTTCATAGGTGCCCTGGGGCAGTATAGGCAAGTCCATTACCGACTCGTAGTCACACCAGATTGTAACACCAGTGTGACAAACAGGATTTTTTTTTTCTCGATTGTCACACCACTGATTTTTCCACACCATGTATGAAGGAAATGTATGATAGCTATTCCACATCTAATACGAATTATTTCCTTAAATAATCAGGTTATAGATAATGTAATATATTTGAATCAGTTGGGCAGTCTGTTGAGCAGTGGGGAAAAAGGGTATTTAAATTATATATTTTTTTAAATAATAAATTTGATTTAAAATTTGTGTTTTATTCAATAAAATAAAGACTTAATAGTAAGTAAATAAATATTAGGTAAAGTAAAACTAAAGTAAATAACTATGAGATTATGGGTAGTCAAACGTTTTCAGTTCTGAACATCACTTATTCTGATAATATTATTATAATGATAGTATTATTATAATACTATTCGTGAAATCGTGAGCGTTCCTAACCCATAGTCGCAGTATAACAACAACATTTTACACATTCATTTATGATACCTACGTTTTGTTAAATAATTATATCTACTCTTGAACTACCTACCTAAAATACTGGAAATAGTTATTTTCGTCTGCAATGACAGGCCCTATATACTGAATACCGTATTACATAATATGGTATACAGTATGCCATTGACGTCATTTATCTACCTGTTACACTAGGACCGTCTATTTCTTTGTAATTGTGCATTCGTCTTTTATAATAGGTAGTGTACACTTGGGTTTTGGTTTTCTTACTGAAGTACAGTCTCAAAAAATCTTCCGGTAGCTTTATGTCACATTCGTGTGTAATAACGATTTGACATTATAGGACCAGCAGTCCGTTTGTATGTGAAATGCGCGACGAGTGCTGCTAACATGCTTGTAGACACGCAGGTAACCACGCATATATGATCTAGAGATGATTTAAAAGCGACTTCTCTTTCCTCATTTCTCACTAGATATTTATACGCTCATATAAAGCAATCTCAGCACGACAACGCCAACGACCGAAGCCTTAGCGGTCACTGCTGGCTTCAATTTTATCCGCATTGGTAGTATGGCAATTATTTACAGGCCTTGCCCTGCAGTGGGAAAATGCAGGCTTATAACAACAACAATAATAGTAGGTATAGCCCTTGCTAGAACGCTAGGCCGTGTTCATCATACGTGACGAATATCTTCTCTATGGACGTGATGTAGGCGGCAGTTCGCAGGTCGATGCCCAGGTTGTGGGTCTTCGCCGCCGCCGCCACGTTCTGTAACAAAACCTGCTGTTGTGGATGAAAGTCGCATTTTTTCTGTAGCACTAAAGACTTAAATCGTTAGGTGGGCTCCTAACCCTACTTAGGTCGTGCGAAAAAGTGTTCATACTGAGAAGAGGGAGCTTGCACATCCCCCATAGAACGACATACCATAGGTATTCAGTATGTGATGTATATTCATATGTCATTGTCTTCGAAACTGAATTGTATTTATTTTTTGACGCGGTATGGTAAATCTAACGATTTAAATCTTTACGTACGAGCAAAATGCAGCTATTGATTGACGCATTGACGCACGCTGGTGGCGTCAATCATTGCTGCAACTTGTACCTATGTATGTCAATAAAACTCGAATGACATCAAAATGCTACTCGACCTAGTTTGAGAGACGATTAAGCCGCAGTCATGACTACCAGTGCAAGCTCTCCATTGCCACCCTGCATTTTTGTATTGGCATCAAAACTGCACGCAAACTTTTTCTTTGACTATCATTATTATTATTTAAATAATGTCTTTTATACCTACCTATCTATACCTACATGGAAATGTGTTCTTTCGGGAAGAGAGACGTTATTACGACGGGATTGGGGACTTGTTCAACACTTTCGCTAAGTTGTGAGTTGACTCGACTAGGAGGACGTAGGAACGCTCAAATACGTACACTGCAGGCATTCGTCATGGAGAACTCGAGTCCGGTGCCCACGATGTGCTTCTCGCTGGCGCCCGACATCATGGACGCGAAGGCCGGCGTCGCCTTCACCTTTGCGTCCACGTTAGCCGCTTTCAACGATTTCTCCACCGAATCTAGTACACAAATAAACCGCGATTAACTTTATGATATTGATATCACTAAGGTTAAATTATCGACGTTGGCCCGCCCTTAACCCTTAGTATGGCGAACGTAGATCCACGCGAGACACAATGGCTTTTTAATTGTTTCTGTAATTCCGGCATTCAACCGGTTAAATGACCAGATGTAAGAACGTTGACGAAGCAAAGAAAGTACCTATTTAAGAAATCATTCTTGCATACTTCTCTTGCTCCGTCCAGCTGCAGGCAGAACGCACGCTGCTACCGAGCAGCTAGCGTTCTGTCTGCCGCATTATGATTATTTGGGTATTCTCCGTTAGATCTTCTGCACGGCTGCATCCTGACGTTAATTCTCGGAATGATGATCATTGTCATTTTGACAATACAACAAAATCAACACTGGTATTTTTCGCAAGTAGGTACCTTACAAATCCTAGTAAATAATATTGTTTACCCAAGAGTGCAGTGTTCGAGTCTCTCCAGAATTTTATGCTGAGTTTCCCGAAGCTAACGTGGTTGAGGTTCTTGAGAAACTCAAAGTAGGACACGGTGACGCCGCCGGCGTTGCACAGCAGGTCCGGTATTGTCAGGATGTTCTTCTTTAGCAACATCATGTCGGCGGAAGGCACTGTGGGCCCGTTGGCACCCTCCGCTATCATCTACAGAAACAACATATCGTGGCACATGCTATACAAAGATACAGAAATACTACACTAAACAGGTTTTCTCGTTGCAGGAGTCACAAATCGTGTCATTTAATAAGAGAAAACTTCTGTCAAATGAAGCTGCCGTCACCGACCACCGGATAATAATATTATGATGATTCGAAATGGGTTACTCTGTGGCGCGACGTTCGTGCTAATTCGGAAACATGAACATTAACCGAAGTGCATACCAAATCTGGTTTAACTGTACTTACCTTAGCTTGAATTTTATTGGCATTAGCGGCTGTGATGACTTTCTCCTTGGCCGCTACCACAAGAATGTCACACTTCTGGTACATAAGTTCTTCCCCAGAATCCTTTGCTCCCGGGAATCCTTTGGCACTCTTTTTATTCTCTTCCATGTATTTCATTAAATCCTGGTTGGAAAAAAGAAGGAATAATGGTTAATTATTGACCACCTTTATAGAATAAAATAAATGGTTATGGAAATTGGTAAAGTAGTCAGGCCGCTGCACTAAATTGAGTCTTAATACCATGGAATAAGATTTCATTTTCTTTGGTTCAATCGGCGGTCAGTATATCAAAATACATAATTAAAAAAAAAAAAAAAAAAAAAGTTACTGAAATCGATTCAGTAGTCAACTATGAACAAACTGCTTCCAGGACTTGCGTTTATTCTGTTACACCTTGTTATAATATGGAGAAAGAACGGGCAAGAAACTCAAAGGACACTCTTTTAAATAAAAATACTTTATGTTTTAGCGATAAAGTTGAAAATCTATTAAAGAAATTTGACAGATTGTAGTAGCTTGATGTGCTGGCGTCTGTACATTATTCTTTTTGCTTGATTTAAGAGAAATTTACAAAAACCGGTCAAGAGCGAGTCGGACTCGCGAGTAATTCCGTACAATCATATTTTAAAATTTTCATCTACGAGGCCTATATTTGTCAGAGAATTTTAACACTGTGCACTGCGGTGTAGAATATTGCAGTTTTATGTCAGCGCCATCTCTTGACCGATAGTGGAACTAATGTAACTTTTGTTGATGATTTCTGAAGAAAGGTGTTATTTAGAGACTTCGTTTTATTTTTCCTGTAATCTTTACATAAACTTCTATAACATAGGATAATTTCCGATTTTTCTCTTTGCAAACTTTGGAGATAAAGGGGGGAGAGCGGTTTTTTTTTACATTTTTCATCAAAAGTCGAAAGCCATGCTGCCTAAAAAAAAGAAAAATGTTTGAGAATGTGCAAACTGCGCTCTTTCATAATTATGATACCCCACATGCCCTAAGTAGCTCCACTTCGAATTTCTCAAACTCCCTTTCCGTCCCTGTTGCAAAAAAATTACATATATTTTTATTTCTTTCTTATTTGCAAAATAGTTGGACAAACGTCATCTAAAACTATTCCAAACAAGTTGATAGCATTAGTAGTTCTTGAGATATCCAGCTGTGACAGACAGACAGACAGACGGACAGACTGAGTCTCACCCTATGGGTTTCGTTTTACCATTTTGGTACGGAACCCTAAAACAAAACAACAATTCAAAATATAAGCCGAGGTAAGCACGGGCGGGTTGGTCAGCGGGATTGTACGAAAGGGTTACCGCTGGCCCGGAACATAAAGGGCTAAGGAAGAAACATGGGTGGGTTTTAGTCAGTAAGAGTCTGACACTCCCTTCCGTTCACCCAGATTTGATGATTTCCCATCCTGTAAAAAAAAAGCACGGGCGGGTTTTGTCGCGCTGAGATGCGCTCTGTTGGATTGTGAATGCTCTCACAGAGAGTTGAAAATCCAGTGCGCAATACACTCCACCAAGTGAAGATACACCTCTATCTTGTGGTAAGAGTGTTGTTTTGTAGTAGTGATGTTGTTAACTCGCTGCGTACACACCGGCCCTACGAACGCCATCGAAGGATATTCGACGTTGGCTACCCCGCACGTTCGTTGGCCTCCGCAGGTACGTCCGAACACATTTAGGTAGTTGTTGAGCAAACGTACGGTCGCTTGTTTGTGCCTTTGATGTTACCGCCACGCTGCGCGGCAAACGCCAACGAACGATTGTTGGAGTTTGCTAAACTGTCCTGACAGGACTAAAGCGCAGGCCACACAGCAGCTTCGTTCCGCTCAACGAAGGCCAGCGAAACCTTTCCGTTGGCGTTAGTTGGGCCGGTGTGTACGTAGCATTAGATATTATACCCATAAAAAATTATTTCTATGGATATATCTATGCTTAAACCATGTATCAGACTCACCATCGGGTTTAGACCATCAGGGTTCCCAATGTTGGCTTCATATTCACACACTCCTATAATCTTGACTCCTGCGTCGTGTAGGTAGCAGGCTGCCCAGCTGCCCACGTTACCGAAGCCCTGGATTATTGCCGTTTTACCCTGAGGGATTATATGATTTAGGTCAATCAAGGAACTGGGTGCATACATTGGTAGAAGAATACCCAGTTAGTTATCTAGCCTAACATAGAATTTAAAACTATAAAAAAGAAAGTGCATATGGCGGGCATCGGGTGTTTTTTTGGTACAATTTGGGTTAAGTCAATCAAAAGACAAATCATTTGTTCAAATTAGCTGAGAATCAGCACTTTTTGGACGTCATAGTATAGAAGACAGTCCCCCAAAACGCACCCTCTTCACCACTTCCTAGTGCTGTAGCTGGGAAGAAGTAGCGCATCAAACTCCCCAGCAGGAGACAACAACCATACATATAAAAGAAGAAGAATTATTTAACTCTAAGTACCTAAACATCAAATGCTACCTTAAAGCCAGTCGGCATATTTATCAGCTTCATGAAGTGGGCATCGTGTATAAAGTAGTTGATGGTCATGAACACGCCGCGTCCCGTCGCCTCAACCCGCCCGTGTATGCCGCCGCCGTTGATCGGCTTGCCGGTCACACACGCGGCTGCGTTCAGGTCCTGGTAGCCTGCGTAATATGCACTTATCTACTTAATAAACAACGCACAGCCAAACAACAAGGAATGATTTTTGGAAATTCACCCCCTCATCATAAGCCTAGCCTTTTCCCAACTAAAGCCTAACCAGATGCAGCTAGAGATTATACATAGAGCGACTGCATATCTGACCTCCACATCTCAGTTCCTGGTCGCCGGCTGATCGATCGACTCGAGCGGCTGTTATTACTTAGCCACGAGCCCCTCTTGTGAAAATTCACTCCCTAGAGGGGTCAAATAGGGGATGAAAGTTCCATGGAAGTTCTATCAGTTTTTCCAATGGAAAATCCCATCGGGCACGGGTTACTTTCCAATAAGTTTTATAGCAGTCTCATGATTATTAACGCGCTGAAGTAGCTAGCTAATTTCGATTCTGATTATTAAGGCGCTGAAGTAGTTAGCGAATTTCGATTCTGATTATTAAGGCGCTGAAGTAGCTAGCGAATTTCGATTCTGATTATTAAGGCGCTGAAGTAGCTAGCGAATTTCGATTCTGATTATTAAGGCGCTGAAGTAGCTAGCGAATTTAGATTCTGATTATTAAGGCGCTGAAGTACCTAGCTAATTTCGATTTTGGTTATTAAGGCGCTGAAGTAGCTAGCGAATTTCGATTCTGATTATTAAGGCGCTGAAGTAGCTAGCGAATTTCGATTCTTCTTAAAAGCTTACAGATTCTCTGTATTCGGTCGTTTAATGTTGATAAAAAAATTAAACCAGTTGGCGGCGACATAGATATCATCATAATATTATGTATAAGTAGCCACTAGCCTCAATATATATTACACATTGGGTACTTAATTGAGCTACACATTGATAAAGTAATATGGAACAGAAATTTTTGACAATCAAATGAATTCTTGTCGATGGGCTGACCATGTGTTCTTACCCAGGGTTTTGATGTAGGTGTCCACAATCCAAGACATTTCCCTGCCTGAAGTGTTGAAGTCAGGGGCTGGTACATCAATGCCGGCACCTAAAACAAGAATATTATTTTGAAACAAGTGCGAGTCGGACTCGTACGAAGGGTTCCTTACCACAAGGCAAAAACGCGTACGTATTTCATAATGACTAAAATCGGTCCAGAACCAATAATTTTAACCTGAAACGCCACCCGAGAAGGGTTTCATTTGCTTAATAAAATTTTGGATGCACAAGCTCAAACAGCTGTGTAATTTAGTCATTTTCTCTAGTCGCTACTGATTAAAATATATTGAAGTGTTAAAAGAACATCATTAATTTCGTATTGTATTGCTTGCATAAATATCCGAATTGCATTACTCACCAATATAGTTCTTCTTAGCAAGTTCCAACGTGTAGCGTCTGGTAATACGTTGGAGTTCTGCGACGGAGAATAACTTGGGGTTGATGGCTACACCTGCAAAACAATGACGTCACATCTCACTTCATCACACCTGTATTTCCCGAAAGAGTAGGGTGAAGTTTAGGTATTTCTACAACCACATTTTTACCAGCACCCTAATTGCGTAACACACTATCACTCTCAATTTGAATCATTTTGAAGCAAATTTCTAATCCATTGGTCCATATGTTCAAAAAATGTGTCTGCTCAACAATGCAAATATGGCAATGAATTTTGTTGAACTGTCAAAATGAAACCCATTGCTACTGATAGTATGTTACGCAATTACCCTGCAGACTTCAAAAACATCCATCGGTTTCTTACTAAACTTCAACTATATCCGACGATCCTGCATACTTATCTCTTTTGTTTTTTTTTTTTTTTTTTTTTAATATGACATCTTATTTTAATTCATTTTTTACAATCTGCGACTACAGTGGCTCACACACTTGTTAAAGTTCAACTACTTTTGCATATTTTTTTTAAATAACTTGTAAATATGTGAGCACCATGTATCTATCACTTATTTGATTTACCTGTCATTGCTTAATTTTTAATTCTTTTTACTACTAATTTTATTATGGGTGCATCGTGTTCACATATAATTTTTATTATGTATACAAGACCTTGTAAAACATTTTAAAAGAGTAATGGTGGAGTTTCTTGCCCATTCTTCTCCATACGAAATCTACCTTTTCGAATGGGCGACTAGAATCATTTCTATTTAGTTTTTTTTTTGACGTTCAAAAGTGCCTTTAATGTGCCTATTTGAAATAAATGATTTGACTTTGACTTTGATTGTACCTCGTAAAATTAAAAATTAAAAACAGTTTCGGAACTCGGGATGTTTTTGGTTTTTTATCATTTTTGCCAGTTGCCACCGACTTCCGAAACTTAAGTTATTTTGCACTTTGTAGTGTTTTCTTCTTGAAAGTCGGTTTTTTGGTAAAACAGTTTTTTTTTGCAGTAGGTATAAGCCTACTCGTAATGCAGGGCGACTTATTTTGATCAACCGCAATAAACTCGGTAGTAGGTGCCAGGTGGGTACCATAGATATAAGAATACTAGCTGTTCCCCGCGGTGTCACACGCTGCCCGGCTCCTAAGGGTCGTAGCGTGATGTTATATAGCCTATAGCCTTCCTCGATAAATGGACTACCCAACACTAAAAGAATCATTCAAATCGGACCAGTAGTTCCAGAGATTAGCGCGTTCAAACAAATAAACAAACAAACTCTGCAGCTTTATAATATTACTAGCTTCTGCCCGCGACTTCGTCCGCGTGAAATTTCTTGTACCCCCACCCCGTCGCGTCGCAACACTTCGTATTCGCTTACCGTTCACTCTGAGTTTTTTTCTTTTTGCTCGGCTCCTAAGGGTCATAGCGTGATGTTAAATAGCCTATAGCCTTCCTCAAGAATTGGGCTATCAAATGCAAAAAGATTTTTTTCAAATCTGACCGGTAGTTCCAGAGATTATCGCGTTCAAACAAACAAACTCTTCAGCTTTATTATTAGTAATTAGTATAGATAAAAAACTCTATGGCCCATAACTCCTTAATAGGTACCAACTCTTAACATCTTTACATCACACGTGATAACTTTTAAACGAAATATCCGATTGAGATGAAACAAAAAGTATTTTACTTCTTCATAAATACTCTTGATAACATAATGCTTAATTTCGATAAAGATTAATATTACGATACATATTTAACGTAGTTTTTTTTTCTTCAGACGATTTAATAATTATTTTGAACACAAAATCGGTTATTGTGATTAAACCATGATAGCTAGATATATGTTCTCGCGGACTTTTTTGTAGGTATTAATGGGTTCTACAAACCCGTAGTACATCATTTTGTTCTATTGTCAATAGTTTTTGCAGCGCACGCAAAAATAGGTTTTCGATTTTACACCTTGTGTTACAAAATAGCAATTTTATTACGGATCCCTAATTTTGAAGAAAAAAAATATAGCCTATAGCCTTCCTCGATAAATGGACTACCCAACACTAAAATAATCATTCAAATCGGACCAGTAGTTTCAGAGATTAGCGCGTTCAAACAAACAAACAAACAAACAAACTCTGCAGCTTTATAATATTAGTATAGATATAAGTATAGATTTCTATGATGGGTACACTGATACACTACTAACCTCCTTTGGAGCCTCCAAAAGGAATGCTAGAGCATGCACACTTGAACGTCATCAGGGAAGCCAAAGCTTTCACCTCGTCCAAGTTCACCTCATCCGAAAATCTTATTCCTGGTCAAATGTAAAAAAAAAAAAAATGAATAAATAATAAAAATGAGCTACCTAGGGTAGAAAAGAAAACCGGGCAAGAGCTAGTCGGACTCGCGCTCCGAGGGTTCCGTACCATCATATGTTTTTAAATTTTCATCGACAAGGCCTAGTGCCAGAGAATTTTAACACTGCACTGCGGTGTAGAATATTGCAATTTTATGTCAGCGCCATCTCTTGACCGATAGTGAAAGTAATGTAACTTTTGTTGATGATTTCTGAAAAGTGTGCTATTTAGAGACTTCGTTTTTTTTCCTGTAATCTTTACATAAACCTCTATCACATAAAATAACTTCAGATTTTTCTCTTTGCAAACTTCGGAGATAAGGGGGGGGTAGGGGAACGGTATTTTTACTATGCGGCCAAAAAAAAAGAAAAAATGTTTGAGAATGTGCAAGCTGCGCTCTTTCATATGACACCCCACATGCCCGCCCTAGTAGCCCTACTTCGATGTTTTCAGACCCCCTTTCAGTCCCTGTTGCAAAAAATATACATATATTTTTATTTCTTTCTTATTTGCAAATAGTTGGGCAAACGTCATCTAAAACTATTCCAAATTTCAAGTTGATAGCATTAGTAGTTCTTGAGATATCCAGCTGTGACAGACAGACAGACTTAATCTCACCATAAGAGTTCCGTTTTTACCAAAAGGTACGGAACCCTAAAAATCCTGAAATTGAGCCTGTATCCATTCTTCGGGGAATGGATACAGGCTTGATGTCACATTCTTCGATTTAAGTGTCAGTCACGTCATGTAATAATAGACTGACAAAATCTGGATTAATTACTGCTAGATACTGAGAAATTCCATGTGGGAAAATGCAATACTTATATTATAATTATTACCTATGTAAGTTAATAAGTGTTAAACCTGCACTTCCGGAAGGAATTCTCTAAAAGGTGGTGAAAACCACCTCAAAATCCTTTTCGTAGTCTAGAAGAACAACAAATAGTCACGAAAAGCGACTTATTATTTAAAGCGACGAATTTATAATATGTAAGTAATGGATGTAAAAATGGTTCGTACCTCCTTTACAAGGCAGGCGATGGACGCTGTGTTGAACACGATACGCTTGGATGATGTCATAACCACCAGTTTTACGCTGCAAAGGAAACTCCATCTGAATACAGCTGTTGCACGAACCCATCACCTGAAAAATTTGGTGTCGTTAAATATTGTTCAGTTCCGTCTTTTGACTGTAGATTTTTTTTTTTTAATAAAAAATAGGTAAGTATGTTTAAATAAGTATACAAAATTGGGGTTAACATCAACGAGACCCTGACGTTTACATTATGCGTAAATGTTTCCTCTAGAGAAGATAATTATATACCTTAAAAATCAGAATGAAACGAAACAATTATTTTAGATCTGGATACTCCATAATGGCTCAGTGCGCCTGCCTCTAATGCACTCGGTTGTGGGTTCGAATCCGGGCACGTACGATGGTGACTTTTCAATAACTTTGTAATTTTTATAATAAAATTGAAGTATGTTTGTAATAGGTCAAAATAACAGCTTTTTACTAAATGCATATTATGATAAAACTATAAATACGGTACTTATACCAAAAATACATTTTTGTAACGTCTGTCTTGTTTGTTCTGGCTATTCACCGAAACTGCTCGATTGGTTGTGACGGGCCTTTTAATGGCAGATAGCTCATGTTAAAAGATACTTAAATAAAATTAAAAGTTTGTAATATGTCAAAATAACAGCTTTTTACTAAATGCATATTATGAGACGTTACGCAAAAATCATACTAGGTATCACGAAATTGTCCCCCTTTAAAAGTAAAAAAAAAGTCCGCGACTTTTTTGAAGTAAAAACGTTTACGTTTATGCGTGTTGACAGATTTTTGGTAGGGGAAACTCTTATGTTACTAATGTTAATAGTATATTCTGTAGCTATGAGTGAGTACCTACCTATGTCGTGTTGCACTTGTTGTTGCTCGGAGTGCCGATAAATGTAAAAACCAGACTAATGTTAATAATTTTAATTTACAAATTGTGAAATTAAAATATTTGATCCTACAATTAATTTTAAAATAAAAAAATTACGGTATTTCATACTCTTAGTTTTAATTTTCACGTCTGTCGGGACTGTCGGTAGACCGCACGACTGCCTCAATGTTTTTTTATGTGCCCATCGGGGTCTCCGTAGCTCAAGTATCTACCTACAGTTTTAAGTTAAGGGGGAAGCTCTAAGGTGGCCCACGAAATTCAAATTTTCTTACGATTTTTGCAATTTGCTGGTCAGTATTAAGTTGTACATTGATTAAAATATGATTCGCGGTCGTAACAAATATGTATTTACAGAATTATAATCATTAAAGTCATCAACACAACTCTCTAACTAAGACCATGTAATCCCCAAATGTCAAGATTTCATGAAATAGTCATTCTTGGGGATTACATGGTCTTAGAGAGTTGTGTTGATGACTTTAATGATTATAATTCTGTAAATACATATTTGCTACGGCCGCGAATCATATTTTAATCAACGTACAACTTAATACTGACCAGCAAATTGCAAAAAACCTAAAAAAAATTGAATTTCGCGGGCTACCCTGGCGCTTTCGCCTTAAGTAAAGTAAGTAAATCGTTTTATTAATCATTCAGGCTCTCGACAGCTTGAATGATTTTAGGGGTCTGGGACCGCGCCTGGTTTATGGTGCCCCTCGAGACGTGATGCCCTAAGAAGTAATTGCTTAATTTGCTTAGGAGTTATACCGGCACTGCACAGAGGTCTGTCATTGTGAGTGATACATCTATGTTGCTAACTTGTACTAACTAAAGTATAACTGAAGAAATGGACGATCAGCTAATAATATAATTACGCATTGATTTCAAATAAATCAATACTTCAAATACGAGCATAATACGAGTACCCTACACCTACTTACACTACAATGAAATCACCAAGACAAGTGATACTTTAAGTAATAATGAATTTACTAGTGGCCTGTTTGATAATTGTAAAAAAGTCTTGTATTCCTTGTTCCTTAGAACAATTTGAGAAATAAACATATTAGGTACCTGTATGTTCTATAGTAGAACTAAGAAAAAAAATTCTTTTTTTGTCCGATGACGTCATGTTCCATAGAAGAAATGGGAACTACCGGTCAAGATGACACTGAAGAAAAAAGTCTATGGTCGATGACCATAGACTTTATCAACGCGGTATCTACCGCGTAGATAAAAAGTCTCGAGCTATGATTGACGACGCGACGGTTCGATTCCAGATAGACCGTGGCGGCCGACCTACAGGTCGCGGGGAAGACCTGGATGTGACTCGCACAGACCAGAGACGCATGGCACAAAGGTAGGAGGCCTATAGTTATCAGTGGGTGGAACAAGCCTAGCAATGATGAGACTCAGTAATTTGTTTTTTTTTGTTGACTCACTTTCAAAATTCCAGACACCCTGTTAAGCCTCTTTTTCTCAGACATATGCGTATGTTTGTTCAGGTAATCAATGAGGGCAGGCTCACACACACGGACAGCATTGTGGTAGAAATACTCCACCATTCTGAAAAAACTCGGGTTGGGATCGTCAATGATTTTCGTCAAGTGCGCGGGGATCTCGTAATGTCTTACAGACACCCTTATAGGAGAGGCCGCTTTTACAGTAGATTTGCATAGTTTCAACATGTTACTCAACGTAGGTATCATTTTATTAATCGTATAAAACAAAATAACACATTAAAAAACAACACTCAAAATCGCGATATAAAGTGACAATGCCAAGTGCGCTTATGTTTTGTTTTTCTGTTATTTTTTCTTCTCGACAAGTTGCGAAAAAAGGTTGTTAGTGTGTGATATTAAAAATAATAATCTTTTAATGACAGGCATCGTAGGCACACACAACTAAAACATTAAAAAAACATAATAGGTAGGTATATAGCACCCAATATAAAGCATTACCTAGACGAAGGTTTAAATATCAAGCCCCTTGTCTGGCATGTTACGGCATATAGCTTGATAGACCTATCCATTGCAGGCCCTTCTAAACATTCAGAAAATACCTTCAGGATGCTATCGTCGCTTCCTCTCACTCGTTTTATTGACGCCACTTTCTTACGCATGATCGCGTAATAATAGTCGGTGTGCGCTCGCCATCTCTCGTTAGAGAGTAGTATATTCCTTGCTCGCCACTGACCTGTATTATACAAGTCCACCTCTCGTTAGAGAGTAGTATATTCCTTGCTCGCCACTGACCTGTATTATACAAGTGGCGCTCGCCTATCTAAAACTAGAATATCAAAAGACATAAACAGATTTCGGTTAATACACCACTAGAACTGTCAAGTCTTCAAATAAAACAATGTAAACATTTTGCAAACAAGTATATTAATCGAAATAAATATTTACTTATCAAGCCTACATATAGGGTTATTTTGTACCATCTGTAGGTCAACTTTGGGGCCGACCAGGTCCCTAATATTGTTCAGTCCATATTTGATCATAGTCGGTCGTTCTAACGAGAGCCCCCACGCGATAACGTTGACATCTTCGGGAAGACCCATTGGTAACAACATTTCAGGCCGGAACACGCCTGAATTACCGATTTCTATCCATTTTCCAAGACCTGAAAAAAGAAAACGAGAGTGTTCATATTGTGAAAAGTTTCGAAATCAAATCTGCTTATTGCAGTTGGCTGGACACCAAATGCTGTCTTAACAAGACAGCGGGGTTATTGCGTAACACACTAACAGTAGCAATGGCTTTCATTTTGACAGTTCAACAACATTCATTGCGTTATTTACGTTGTTGAGCGGACAAATTTTTCGAACAAATGAAGCAATGGATTAGCAATATCCTTCAAAATGATTTAGATTATCATTTGTAGTGTGATTCGCAATTAGGGTGCAGGTGTTAAAGCCATCATGCGAGAAAGAGATAGTGCTATTCTTTAATGAGTGACTTTATGAACTTTATCATGATCATTATCAGGGAGGGCAAAGACGAGAGCAATAGTTGCACTGCACATGCTTCGAAATCACTAATTGTTACTTCACTTTTTCTGTAATATAGACCTGCTGAGAGTTTGGTACAGTCCTTCCACAGTTATTTTACTCTGGTTTTGCATCACTGTCAAAATCACAGTGATCTTTATATTCATTAAGATGGTTAATGTTGGGTTGCTGCCACTGACAAGTCTGTCAAAATCAAAGTGATCTTTATTCTTGTTACCATAAGGTTGCTGATGGATAGCTGCTGTCAGAAGTTATATAATTAAATGGACTGTAACCTAAAAGGTTTTCAGGCTGCTCTATCCTATATGTTGAGTTTTTCATTTTATAGAGCATCGAACCTCTTTGGCATACCTGTAGGTACTTACACAAAGCAACCAATAATAGAATGTGATTATAAACTTATAATATTCAGTAATGAATTAGGTAAGTAAGGTTTCATGTTGTTGTTACATTGTTGTTGGTTCACGCCGGAGCCGCACCGGTGCCGACCGCAAGTTTGTGTATACGAATGAACATCGTGCGAGCGCCACAGCGCCGCCGCAGCGATGCCACAGCGCCGCCGCAGCGATGCCACAGCGCCGCCGCAGCGATGCCACAGCGCCGCCGCAGCGATGCCACAGCGCCGCCGCAGCGCTGCCACAGCGCCGCCGCAGCGCTGCCACAGCGCCGCCGCAGCGCTGCCACAGCGCCGCCGCAGCGCTGCCACAGCGCCGCCGCAGCGCTGCCACAGCGCCGCCGCAGCGCTGCCACAGCGCCGCCGCAGCGCTGCCACAGCGCCGCCGCAGCGCTGCCAC
The DNA here is from genome assembly GCA_963082905.1 of Oligia fasciuncula. Classification (NCBI taxonomy): domain Eukaryota; kingdom Metazoa; phylum Arthropoda; class Insecta; order Lepidoptera; family Noctuidae; genus Oligia; species Oligia fasciuncula. The sequence goes on from OY720400.1 coordinate 20,071,424, forward strand.
AGCGCCGCCGCAGCGATGCCACAGCGCCGCCGCAGCGCTGCCACAGCGCCGCCGCAGCGCTGCCACAGCGCCGCCGCAGCGCTGCCACAGCGCCGCCGCAGCGCTGCCACAGCGCCGCCGCAGCGCTGCCACAGCGCCGCCGCAGCGCTGCCACAGCGCCGCCGCAGCGCTGCCACAGCGCCGCCGCAGCGCTGCCACAGCGCCGCCGCAGCGCTGCCACAGCGCCGCCGCAGCGATGCCACAGCGCCGCCGCAGCGCTGCCACAGCGCCGCCGCAGCGATGCCACAGCGCCGCCGCAGCGCTGCCACAGCGCCGCCGCAGCGCTGCCACAGCGCCGCCGCAGCGCTGCCACAGCGCCGCCGCAGCGCTGCCACAGCGCCGCCGCAGCGCTGCCACAGCGCCGCCGCAGCGCTGCCACAGCGCCGCCGCAGCGCTGCCACAGCGCCGCCGCAGCGCTGCCACAGCGCCGCCGCAGCGCTGCCACAGCGCCGCCGCAGCGCTGCCACAGCGCCGCCGCAGCGCTGCCACAGCGCCGCCGCAGCGATGCCACAGCGCCGCCGCAGCGCTGCCACCACATTGATGTGATTTTCATTCGTATACACAAACTTGGGTCGGTGGGTCGTCTTCGTTCCGGCACCGGTGCGGCTCCGACGTCATGTACAGTCACGAGCACTAATATGTCAACACTTGGCAACTTTCAATTGCCATTTTTTCACGAAATACAAATGCAACGTTGAAATACGACACTTTACATAACCTATGAGTTCGAAAATACTATGTTCCTAATAATATACAATTTCATTCAAAAATAAAGGAGAAAGTCGCCTTTGAATAAAGCCAAGTGTATACATACTTATGCTCGTGACTGTACAATGTACAGTCACGAGCATAAGTATGTGTGTACATGAATCCTTAGAGATACACTTTCTACGATATTCGAAATGGCGGACGGCAAGTATGCCAGGTTCCATACAAACACGTTCGAATCCCTTTAAACTCACCCGTGTGATAGGCGAAGATCTCCATGCTTGGCTCGGTGTAGGGGTTGTAGGCTGGTTTGAACTGCAGCCTGTCGAAGCCGAGACGTTTGAAGAACGCGTCGAGAACGCTGATGAGGTCTGCGAGGCCGAGCCCGCGGTCTGCGATAACTCCTTCCACTTGGTGGAACTCCGCTAGATGCGTCGCGTCCAGAGTCTCGTTACGGAATACCTGCAAAAATTTGAGGCGCATTATCATCTGCCTAGCCTTTTCCCAATGTCGGCGTCGGCTCAGTGGCGTGCATTGCATAAAGGCATTTTAGCAGTGCCTACCTCGATAAATCACCATAAGCCTGTCAGTTACATTTTAGTGTGTGTGACCCACATTTAAGACACTCCCTAAATGATCATAAACAAAATCTTCATACAAACACGCGCTGCAGTAGGCAGTCGCCAGACGGCCTACTCGGCTCCCGTATTATTCGCATATTGTCATTGGTCTTTACTCGTTCAAGTTAATACGACGAAATTAAAAATAAGTACGTCTCACGCGTAATACCATGACGTTCGACCTTCGCAATTTATCACCCTAAAGTAGGCATTACTCATAACCAACCGAGTATGAATGTTAAAATCGTAACTTGTAATTCATTCGTAATTTGGCCGTGCGAAAAAGAAAGGGATGGATATTGAGGTCGCCGATAGTGAGGTAAAAATGAAAATCCAAGATGGCTGCTGCAATAAATTTTCAAATTTTTCATCATGGGTGTCGTTTTCCTGGTTTTTGAGGGTGCTGAAGCCAATAGTGAGGTCAAAATGAAAATCCAAGATGGCGGCTGTAATTTTTTTTTTCATCATGGGTGTCGTTTTTATGGTTTTCAAGGGTGCTCAAGCCGATAGTTAGGTCAAAACGAAAATCCAAGATGGTTGTTGTAAATTTTTTAAATTTTTCATCGTGGGTGTCGTTTTTATGGTTTTCAAGGGCGCTAAAGCCGATAGTGAGGTCAAAATGAAAATACAAGAGGCTGTAATTTGAAAAAAAAAATCATCATGGGTGTCGTTTTTATGGTTTTCGAGGTTGCTGGAGCCGAAAATAAAGTCAAAATGAAAATCCAAGACGGCGGCTGTAAAACTTTTTTTTTTGTTAATAGATACTTTTGTTTTATGTTTCTGATAAGTGACCGCGTCTGCCTAGACTAGACCCGGCCTACCTGTTCTGAAAACCAATGCACGCCATTGGGTCGGCTGCCAGTGTAACTGAATGCAGTTGAATTTTATATTAGGCATGTACAATAGTGCATTTGTTAATAACACATATATATATATAGCCAATTACAAGTTTACTGCCTTAGTAAATGAGCCTTAATAACCGATGCTGGATGTATACATATGGGATATCTACCTTATCAATACTGAAGTACTTCTGCGGGGTGAACTCTCCCTGTTGCGCCAACTTGTATAGCATGCGCGCGCTGACAGCGGTTGTGTGGGTACGGAGTAAGTTCTTCTGCGCTTCCTCTATCTTCCACACATATCTGTAGCCCTGGTAGGTAAGGATGAGATTAATTTGTTGGTTTAAATATTTGATGGGATCTCTTGTCTCTATGCACTAAGTAGTTATTAGTGGTAATGACAATCATTTTATTTGGTTTTAATAGGTTTTTATATTTTATTTATCCTTTTGATAGATTCTTTTATATTTTGTAAATGTGAGGACTTTGTAGGCCTTGTAGACTTTTATAGATCATATTTTATTTTATTAGGTACCTGGTACTTGTTGACAGGCCTACCCTGTCCTCCCATACCTACTGTTATTTGAAAACATTGTAAAAGCTAATTATTTTTAAAAGAGTAACAGTGAATTTTCTTGCCAACTCTTCTCCATAGGAAACAACCAATTGGAACTGTGCACCTAGCTTCTGACGTTTCATAAGTGCCCATGTAGGTTTATGTGAAATAAAATATTTTGATTGATTTTTGATTTTGTTAGTGGACATATTTATCTTGTGAACCTAATAATTATTTGCTGGCTACTAAGGGAAGTCTTAAAAAATAGCAATCAATCTAGGTTACAGATAAATAATCGAGAAAAAAACTTAATATGTGAATAATAGGTACCAGGAATGTGTGCGACATTTAAACTAAAAAAAAAACTGATACAAACCTGTGACCCGTAGCCACCTTCACTGTGAACCTTCTTCACCCTTTCCAAATATTCCATCGGGAACTCTGTGGTACTAGTAGGTGAGGACATGAAGAACGTGTCGTGAGCATCCCTAGCCGGATGCTGTTGAGGTTGGAAGAGGGCATCAAAGTTCCAGAAGGAACTCTCAATATACTGGTTGGTAGGCATCTCGTTGAAACCCATCTCTAAGAAAATCTCCCGGAATTCAGAGCGAACCTTGAGGAGTGGATGCAAGTGACCGCATTCTGGTGGTTGACCTGTTTGGAGATTGTGGAGGTGAGCTTCAAGTTGTAGTGCAAGTGTTGAATATTTCAATAAACCATTAACACAAATAATCCTTTCTCACCCAAAGCATCAAAGTTGTACGGCTTGAACTGCAAAGTTTTCCAGGCACCTGTCAATAGCATATCACTTGTCAAGTCCGTTTCTAGCTTTTTAATAGTTGTGGCAAACTGCGGTCCTTTTGATAACCAGAAACTCTTTACCGTAACTTCTTGCATTAGTTTCCGTTTCTTATAATCATTTCTGACATTATCAGGTATGTTGTCAATGCCCTTTTTGATTTCAATCAAGTGTTCTTGTACTGTGTCTGTGATTGTTTCTACTTTACGTTTGACAAGGGGCGCCCCTGCTGATTTGTCTATGAATATCCACCCTGCAGACATTGCTTTGCTGAATCCAACTTTTGCATTTGGGACCGTCTGTAAAAGAAATTTTACTTTTTCAGATTTTATATTAAATTGAATTTGACTGTAACAAAATTTTTGTTAAATGTTATGTTGGCTTGCTTTGGTGTAGGTACTTATAGTGTAAGCGCAGCATGCTACTCTTCTAAAATATGAATAAATAAATAACTGCATACCATCAGTCAGCATAAAGATGGATAATAAATTAATTTAAACACTGTTATCAAATGTACCTATCAAGCTCAATACCTCTAAAATATTAGGTATATGACTTTAGACCTATCTGTCAAATCGGCGTTCGATAATGCTACATAATTTCATCATCCACTTAAACTCATACCTTCATAACTTCGGCCTGGGGCAGGCCAGTTTCAGGAATACTGTGGTACAATACAGCTTCGTGGCTCCCTTTATCAGCAACTAGTTGACCCTCCCCAGTCAATTCCCATCTTGTACTCTTAGCAGCTTCAGAGACCACCATTTCAAGAGCTTCAAGACTTTTTACAGCACCCACAACTTTTTGGTGGTCTTCATTGAACTCGCTAGCTAATTTAATGGTGTCAACTTTATCACTTTTCTCTAGGTAGTGAAGAATTCTTTCGTTTAATTCCATTTTGTTTATTAATTTAACTTTTGGTGAGGTTATGAAGCCACGGACCAACTTTCGATGAGAAGGAAATGTCAGTGTCACTGTCAGTTAGATCATTGTGTCATATCAGCTGACGTAAGATTTGGTAACTGTTGAAACGTTTCATTTCAAGTTTTGCAAATCCTGAACAAGCTGAATAAAGGTTTTGAATTTTATTTTATTTATTTATTTAACCATTTATGTACACACATATAAACAGACAAGTAAAACAGAACAGAAAAATAGGTACAAAGGTGATGCTTATTTCATAAGAAATCTCTTCCAGCATACCTGCGATAGGACAATAAAATTAATAGAGAGATGTAGACAGCGTGTGAAAGAATAAAGACAAAATAATACAAGAAATCTAAAAACAATTCTCTTAATAAAACTAAACAAGTATTATGAGAATATACTTACATACATACAAACAAACATTCATATTTCTAAAATATATATCACTAGAATTTTAATAAATATAACGTAAGTAATCAAATAATAAATACAAACACAACTATGATAAGGTGGAAAGATAGTCTTCTTTTACTCTTCTTTTGAAAACTGCAACAGTTTGGCAATTTTGTATCAACTGCAACGCAAAGAAATTGCCATGCATCATAAAATCACACTAATATTATAGAGGTGAAAGTTTGTGAGTGTGTTTATATGTTTGTTACTTCTTCACGCTCAAACGGCTGGACCAATTTTAATATGTATGTATGACCAAATTTGTATGGAGGTAGCTGACACCCTGGATTAACTTAAAGGCTACTTTTTATCCCGATATTCGACATTTACGCGGGTGAAACTGCGGGGTGCAGCTAGTCTAAAATAAGTGTTTCAGAAAAAATTTACCAAGGTTTTGAGATGTTTTCCCTTTGACACTACGAGTACCTTGAGTAGGTACCTACCTACACCCGTAGCTCGTAACATTATGCCAAAAATAAAAAAGGCCGTCACTCTTACACGTATTATTAGTCCATATCTTGAAGATTACTGAATCGATTTTGATGAAACTTGCACTGTTCCCCAAGTTGAAGTAAATGTAAGCCAATAAAAAAATGGTCACGATCCGATTAATAGTTGCGGAGAGATGTGTTGAGTTGTTGACCAACATACATAGTACATACACAGGTGCATCTATAAAATTTTGTATATTATTTGTTTGGAAGCCCTAATAGATTGTCATATGTATCCGTATCCGTAATCAGCCTATAATGTTCCCACTGCTGGGACACAGGCCTCCTCTCAATGAGAGTGGGCCGTAATCCACCGCGCGGGCCCAGTGCGGGTTGATGGATGTCACATGTCTTCGAATTTTTGGTTCTAGGACATGCCGGTTTCCTCACGATGTTTTCCTTGTCATATGTGAATAAAGGTAATGCAATTCCAATAATTTTACATAGGTACTTATTATGTGTCAAATTGATAATTGAAAAAAAATAGGATCTTTTATTCAATACGGTATAGGTACTGTTATTCATTTTATAAACAAAAAAAAAAACCGAAACAATTTTTCTCGTAGTGCGTTGTGAGTATTGCCATCTAGAATCTAACTTGAAACCATGTTCATTCTTGTTTTAGAAACTGTTCACGTGCCGTAATAGATGTCGCTAGTAACTCTATCTTTAATGCTAATTTAATGAAAATACTTTGTGATATTTTGTAATATAGATAGCGTTGATTGGATGCCGTGAAAAAAAATAGTGAGATATTTTGAATATTTTTGTAAATGTATTGTTTAGGATTTGTGATATTTATGTATTGATTGTGCTTGGTGGTGCCTGTTTAAGTATTGGCCTAGATTTGTAAGAGAAAATAAAATAATTCATGACGTGCTTTTGTATCTTCTGTCGTTTACACTTATGTGAAAATATTCATCTAAGATTAATATATTATGCATTACCATGTTTTGAGCTTTTACCGTCGCGTCGGGCAAAACCATCGATTCGGATCTCTACTGCCAACAGCTCAAACAAGAGAAAATACGGCCGGAATTGATCAACAGAAAGGGTCTCACACATCTTTCGCCACTCAGCATAAATTGAGAGAGCGTGGTTAGGAAGTGTTAGGTAGGTAATGCTCAATTTTGCAAGCAAGGTCAAAGCAAGTGCAAAGGCAGATTTCCATCTGTTTCGGTCTCTTCAGAATTCTTTAGGTACCTAGTGTTTTAGGTAAACATCAAGAGAGGACTGTCAAAACTACTTACCTATCGTAGTTTTTTGACCCAGAGTCCTAAAATTTCTACAGCAATTGGATTATGTCACTACCTACAAAAAGGCAACAAGTTATCGAACAAAATGGCATACCTATAGGTATATAGGTATATATTATATAATCAAATGTAAAAAGACTGAAAAAATGTCTTTAACAACAAATTCGAAATACCTTTTTCCCGTCTTATTATTAAATAGACCCCCAGGTAGCACATAGGTAGGTACCTATTTACTTACCTACTTGCTATTGTAGTTTACCCTAAATACTGTCTTAGAACCCTGTTCATAGGGTGGCAAGAAAGAAAGAGAAAAGTGTTTTAGGTAGTCCAGATCTGCTTTTAGTCCTCTAGACTACAGACTGAAGAACAATGGCCAATCTCATATCATACTTGGACTAGAAACATCTTGTAAATCGTAACTTTATTATGGTATCTAATAGTGTAATAGTGTCTCGTGTATCTCGGTCACTTTCTCTAGTCCAAATTGGCAATTGTTCTTTCGGTCATGGCGACCAGTCACAGCGAAGATGAACTATCGAAGCAGGAGATATTTAGTGCACAAATGTGTGCGCAGACACAATAATTGGAGTTTCCTCCCTTTCATAGTCTGATGGGACGGCAATCCGAGAAAGATTAGACGCAGAACCCTATCACGTCCAGGCGGGGCAGGCGCGGTAAGAAACGCTTACCGTGCCTGCCCCGCCTGGACGGCTCAGCGTGGAGTCGTGTGTTCGATTCCCAGGTCGGACAAAGCGTTATTTGGTTTTTCCATTAGGATTTTTTTAGTATCAGCTGGAAGTTAGGAAGTTGGTGGTTTGGTACCCCCTGTGCCTCATTTATGTTCTCGATAAAATAGGAAACAGCTGTTCTTTTTCAAGGTTTCAGGGTTGGTTCTAGAGTAAAAGTTGTTCATAATGATGAGCTACATGACCTTTTCTAATTTTTTTTTTAAATTGCTGATTGGACCCGCTCTTGACGTCGATCACGCCTGATGGAAAGCGATGGATGAGGTTTATGATGGAACGAACGTGCCCAGGAGATGCCTAAGGCACTGGAACTCCCACGCATCGGCGAAACACAGCAGGCTGCTTGACGCCGGACTCCAGTGGGAGGGTGGTCGAAAACTAGGCGGGCGTTAGCCTACCACCGCAAGGGAAGAACTGGCCAGTCAAATAAGTTGTTGGGTGTGACTGTCCAGGATGCGCCGAGCGCTCGGTTCAGTTGAGCAACTGGCGGAATAAACTGCGCTACACGAGAGGAGGCTTGTTCATGCATCCCAAAAATCCCTTATAAAGAGGTTTTCAGTTATTTCAATAACACCTTGTATAATAAGAATAATTATATAGGCTTAAGTATAAGACTTTCTGACTTAGGTGTATTTGGGAAATGTTATATAAGAATGTTTTTAAGAATGATGCTAAATCTTACGTGAGGTTACTACCTCAAACAAAAGAGTGTGTGCATACGATCACATGATAGAAGTAGAAACAGAAAAATACCGCAATATGCGCGTTAACAAGTTTTTACTATAAAAACCTTACCTACCTTAAAACTTAGTAGGTACCCATCGCTTATCATCAGAGAAGACATCAACGCGCAACAGCGTTACCTTTATTTCGTTATTAATGAAAATAAATAATGAGTTGGGAATAAGCTGCGCTGGACACTCATTGAGAGATCTATGCTTAACTGCAGGTGTATTCAAGATTTGAGGTACAGACGCCAGCACATCAAGCTACTACAATCTGTCAAATTTATTTAATAGATTTCAACTTTATCGCTAAAGCATTAGGTTCAAAGTTGATTGGGACAATTTGACAGTTTCGGGTAGTTTGATGTGCTGGCGTCTCGTCTGTACCTTACTTTTGTGTGGTAGGGACATCGACGCGCAACCAGTTACCGTGGATTCAGTACATGATTCTGAATCCCCCTGCGTTGAAATTTTGCGTCGGTTATTAAAAAACAAAATCTGCCAATACATAGAAAAGTATTTGACGCACAGAACCGGGAAGTATGGCAGACGAAAGAGGAGGCGTATACCCAGCAGAGCAATGGGTGATTCCGGGCTGAAATGATGATGATGACATAGAAAAGTAGTCCTAGGCGATCAAGTCACGGTATGGAACAGTACCTAGGCGAAAAAGTGGCGGTATAGAACAGTGCCTAGGTGATCAAGTCGCGGTAAGTATGGAACAGCAGATTTTTTTAAATACCCGGCGTTAAATTTCTACGCTAGGGGGTCATGTGCTGAATTTATGGATATAGTTTGTGCATCAATGTATATTTCCAAAAATATTAATAAGTAAATACACCGAATGAAAAATATTGATTTATCGAAACATCGATATTTATTTTACAAATAAAATAATTTATTTTATACACCTGTTTTGTTTGTGAGTAAGCATTCGCTGGGCTGAGCTCAGCCGATCACAGTACGGCACAACTGCTAGGCCTATTGCTGCCCAGACCAATGTAAGAGAAGGGGGGGGGGGGTATTATCGCTTATCTACGTAGGTATTATTCTTTGACTGCCCCGTTGGTCCCGTGGTTGCAAGCGCGACTGCTGAGCGTGGGGTCCTGGGATCGATTCCCGGGTAGGACAAAGTGTTATTGGGTTTTCCATTAGGAATTTCTTAGTAACAGTCCGAAGTTTGGAAGTTGGTGGTTTTTGCCCACGGAGAGCACGTAAAAGCCGTTGGGCCTGTGCCTGAACTCTCCCCGGTCGTGTCGGATTGCCGTCCCATCGGACTATGAGAGTAAAGGAACAGAGAGTGCACCTGTGTTTGCGCACACACTTGTGCACTATAATATCTCCTGCGTACCTGGCTAATCTCCATTGAGATTGGCCACCGTGACCGAAAACGGTCGGGGAGGCTATTATTATTCTTTGTATCATGTATGCTTGCGAGTTAAGCAAGCTCACAACAGAGGATTCAATCAATAAACGCATCGGCGTGATTGCGTAACAGACTTTCAATCACAATCCGAGGGTTTTGAAGGAAATTCATAATCCATTCCTTCAAAGCTTTGAAAAATTGGCCTGCTTAGCAACGTTAATAACGCAAATGAACGTGGCTGAACTGTCAAAATTAAAGACATGTTCCCATCGATTGCTAATTTGCTACTGTATGTGTGTTACCTCCTAGATACGCAATTACCCCGCAGTATTACGGAAAGAAACGAAACTTTCATATATTCTTATAGGCTTTGCCGTCTTCTGGTTTCCGCATTTGCTTGTCGTTCACAGAGACGTACCAATCACCAGAGTGCCTATAGTCAGATAAAAGGGTAATAAAACTTCAATAAATGAAAATAGGTACAATTAATTTAATGATAAAGTAGTAGTCACTATCTTAATACATAATTTACACTCAGACTGACCTAACACACCACTATTATATACAATAATACGATTTGTACACAATATAATTACAAAATTAAGACTAGTATCGCCAACGTACTAATGGAAAACTTAGTTTATACGTATACACAGAAATAATTGTATTTAATTTAAGAAAATGTCCAATTGAAACAGAATCTTACAGAAAATGAAAGCAAGACAAACTCTAAGATTTTTTTACTTTTCTATGCTATTTATTATTGAGACATATTTGATTACGCAGTTGGTCTGTGGATGGGTGTCCATCTTCAGGTACATACCGAGACCCCTCCGTGCCTTGGGAAGCCCGTTACGTCGTTGGTCGTTACGGGTAGTCAGAAGCCCGAAAGTCTGACAACCAGTCTTACCAAGGGGTATCGTATTACCGAGTAACTGGATTGTGGAGGTCAGATAGGCAGTCGCTCCATGTAAAATACTGCTATTCAGCTGTATCCGGTTAGACTGGAAGCCGATCCCGACATAGTTGGGAAAAGCTAGGCAGATGATTACATATTTCATTACCCTTTGCATTAGTGAAATTATTAGCAATTCCCACTTACTGTTCATACATATGAGTGACAACGGCAGAGGCGCCTGCAGCCGCGCGTCTACGGCTGACGCCGACTAGTGTCGACGACGGCTGCAGTTCTCTCTGCCGTTGGCAACGTGCTGAACGACTCAGCAATAATTGGACTGTCACGCTCAAAGGTTTGCAAATCACAGTCAATTACATTACCAATGAATGTTTGTAAAAATAAAAGGATAGTAGCACGAAGGCTAGGATGCGAAAAAAAGTGTTAAACTCATAATAAAATTGAAGGCAGCTAAAAGATAAGTCAACACAATATCAACGAAGATGCAAAACATTCATTTAATAATGTCACTGACTCTAACTAATAAATTAAACAAAAAAAAAAGCTTTGGTCTAAAAATAAAAAGGATATTTAAAAAATAAATAAAAAAAATACAAATCCTACTGATTTTGATCTTAAATATCACCTAACGGACGATCCTAAAAGCATTTTAGTAAAACAGCGCTTGATCTTAGAAATAACACTTAGCTTATTTTGTTTACATTTTAAATCTAAGAAAATTCATTACGTTGACACATCCGTTGGTTTACACCAGTTTACACTAGTCAGGTTAATTGAGCCTTTATTATTTTCATATAATAATCTCTTTTGATATAATTTTTATTTTTTACATCAAAGCTGCAAAAACAATCTACGTTCTATCTACTTTTCATTGAATGATGGAAATATATTATGTAAATATCCGCGAAAACCATAATTACCTATATATTTTTTTCGTATTTGTTTTATTGTACAATCTAGTGTTATCCTATTGCAGGATGAGCAGATATTTTGACGTTTTCTTTTTCTTACAGTCTCAGTCAAACTTTGAATGCGTGCAGTCGCATTTCTTTATTTTCGTCAATGCTCTATGTCGCCAGCAGGTATTTACAATGTGAAAGCATCCAGAGAAAACTGTAGCATATGCATATCGAGGGTTTCATAACAAATGGGCGTACACGCAAAAATAGCATTTTTCGAGTTTTGCTGCAATATTTAGATAGTACAAAACGACGTCCATAACATAGTTAAAATCTTATATTTTTCTGATTTTTTAAATATATTTATAAGCCATCAAATACCTGATTGGCGTAATGTTATTGCACGTTATAACGGTTGTAACACATAAGTAGGCGTATAGCGTATAGATAGTATATACTATGCCTAAGCCATTAGTCCATCTTTATTTTGAAAAAACTTTCACAATAAACAGGCGTTAATTATACGCCAAGGTCTATACAAAAATTACCTCATACCTCTATAGTAGAAACATAAAAAGTAACTGAAAAAAATTAAACCGACTTCAAAAAGAAATTAACTCAAAATTATGAAATAACTTTAATTTCCGAAGTCGGTGTCTTGGGATCTGTATTTTAGTTTTAGTTTTTTGCCACCGACTTCCGAAATTAAAGTTATTTCATAATTTTGAGTTAATTTCTTTTTGAAGTCGGTTTAATTTTTTTAAATTACTTTTTATTTGGTAATTTTTAGTTGTTGTACTAGAATTTGACCAAAGTTTTGAGATGTTTTCGCTTTGACACTACACCCGTAGCTCGTATCAATAAGCCAGGCCGTCACACTTTCACGTCTTAGTCCATATCTTGAAAATTACTGAATCGATTTTGATGAAACTTGCACTGTTCCCTAAGTTGAAGTAAATGTAAGCCAATAATAAAAAGTAATTTAAAAAAATTAAACCGACTTCAAAAAGAAATTAACTCAAAATTATGAAATAACTTTAATTTCGGAAGTCGGTGTCTTGGGATCTGTATTTTAGTTTTATGCCACCGACTTCCGAAATTAAAGTTATTTCATAATTTTGAGTTAATTTCTTTTTGAAGTCGGTTTAATTTTTTTAAATTACTTTTTATTTCGTAATTTTTAGTTTTTGCACTAGTATTTGACCAAGGTTTTGAGATGTTTTCCCTTTGACACTACACCCGTAGCTCTTATCAATAAGCCAGGCCGTCACACTTACACGTATTAGTCCATATCTTGAAAATTACTGAATCGATCTTGATGAAACTTGCACTGTTCCCTAAGTTGAAGAAAATGTAAGCCAATAAAAAAAAAATGGTCACGATCCGATTAATAGTTCCGGAGATATGCGTGGACAAACATACATACATACATACATACATACATACATACATACATACATACGTCTATGAAATTTTGTATATTTGTTTGGAAGCCCTAATAGATCATCATATGTGAATATAATGCAATTCCAATAATATTACATACATACGTATCGAATTGATAACCTCCTTTTTTTTTGAAGTCGGTAAAAAAAGAATGGTCACGATCCGATTAATAGTTACGGAGATATGCGTGGACAAACATACATACATACATACATGCATACATACATACATACATACATACGTCTATAAAATTTTGTATATTTGTTTGGACGCCCTAATAGATTGTCATATGTGAATATAACGCAATTCCAATAATATTACATACATACGTATCGAATTGATAACCTCCTTTTTTTGAAGTCGGTAAAAATGGGCGTTCAATAATTTCCATGCATACACCCATGTTGGTAGACAATTTTTGAAGGCGTGTGCGCGTACGCCAGGTTCATTTGCCTGTCATTTTGAATACAGTTAGAACTTTAATGGTAACAAAAGGGCATTCTATTTTTTCATTTATTTAATTAATTAAAGTTCATAAGCTAGTGTTAGGTTTGCAACGACATTACGAAATTTATGGAATTATTTAAATAAGAAGTAACTAACGGTCTTTCCAAATAAAAAAGAAGAAGGTGTTTTTGTACACCCCAAATTTGTACCTACATTTTGCCTAAATTTGCGATATTTTTTTTCAGTTATGATCTAAACTAAACTAATAGGCGTAATGACCATATTTCAAAAACTACGTGTGCGAAAACTTGAAAAGTCCTATCAGCATACGTATTTTACCTAGAAAGATACTTATCCCAAATACCGGCCTGATATAAGTATGAACTAGTTTTAACTTTATTTACATTTTTGTCTCTCCTGTAAAATTTCACTTTTGTCTATACGCCCATTTGCTATGAAGCCCTCGAATGAAATTTTCATACAGCCAAAGTTCAACTAAAAAAGTAAAATGACCGACGGAATAATGCTTTGTATGAAAACATCGCTTCACTAATAAATGAACACAGTAAAAATACTAAAACACACAAAACCGCAAAATCTATTCTGAAGAGACAGTCGATATTTTGCAATAAAATAAAACTGTAGAATCACTCGATGATGTCATAAAGCCAACAGTTCACTCGATTAATCGTCTTTGAAAACAATCGATTTAGCTAGATTCGCGGCTGTTCTCACTGGAGCCCACGACACTGGCCTGGGAGGTGGACGTGGGGGTGACTTCGGGAGCGACTATGAGTCCCTCTTTGATCCTCTTCTTTTGCTTCATCCTCCTGTTCTGAAACCATATCTTGACTTGTGTTTCATTGAGCTGCAAGGCTGATGCTATTTCTATCCTCCTCGCTCTTGTTAGATACTTGTTGAAGTGGAACTCTTTCTCCAGTTCGGTGAGTTGTTTGTTGGTGAAGTTAGTGCGGCCGGTGTTGTTCAGGTTGAGGAGAGGGTTGGCGAGCATCTGACTGCCTGTAGGCGTGCGCAACCCTTCCTGTGGGCTGCCGATGCCGCCTTGACTGACGAACTCGGTTGGAGGAATCATCAGTTTTGGAGCTGTAACAATAGAAAAGAGGTATGTTAATTTGATTTTGTTACACTATAATCTTCAGTATGGAGGAATAAATCGAGGAAACAATATACAGGGTTATTGGTAAAACATTAATAACATCTCTTAAGAGGTTGTTAATGTTTTACCAATAATCCTGTATATGCATTGTTTCAAATATTGTTTCTTGTTTATGTAGGCATACCATTACGAGTGAGAGATGACTTGCAACAAAAGCTTAAAATAAATCGCATTATTTGGTACAAGTATTTTTAGTAAATATTGCCATTCTTCCTTTTCCGGGCCATTCAAATTCATAAACTTTTTGTTATTTGCAGACACACAGGTTTGTTTATCCAAACGTCTCATTGCAGGGATCATCTTTTTAAAACGTTCCAAAGAAAGTTCGTGGGAGCTTCTCGGGTCCATTTATGACAGGTGTCACTTTTTTCTAATTCGTCCGAAGAAAAAAGAAGTGAGATAAAAGATATTTCAATATTAGCCTAAAGACGACGCCCCGCTGCGCAAGAGTGGCCCATACTCGTTTCACGGTAAACTTCGGATTTGACGTACATTGTTCTTGAGTAAACATATTCAGTGCGGTTATTATACTATAAAGTACCTTTGTTTGTAATACACACGTTTGTTTCCGATATGGACAGAACTGTATTGTCTGACATAGCAATCGAAGCCACGTACGAAATCTTGTTCGAATTAAAAACTAAATAAATATTGGAGTTCGTATTTGTCAGGTGTGTTTTCAATGTTTTGATTTCTTAGAATTGACCTTGTGTGGTGCTTGTCGAATTCCTTGGAGCTAATTAATTGAGAAATGTTTGTGGTCTAATTAAACAAAGATGTGCAAGGTTTTAGAATATTAATGATTAATTCTGTAGTAAATTGGACGTTCGTACAAAGCTATTAATCGTTTAAATGATAAAAGTGAGTATTATAAGAAACAAAAAGTAAAATAGTCTGATCTGATTTTGATTAGGTACGCAGGTACATACCTAATCAGATTTCAATCAAGGTCTGAAACTGTAAGGTCATCTAAGTAAAGGTAACCGAAGGAACGGATAAGAAAAATATCGCTAATAACAATTTACTATATACCAAATTCGATGACAATAAAGAAAACGAAATGGACGATAAACAAATCATTGAGACAAAGATAACAGATTAAAGCTTCATCAACAGACGTACAGCTAATGACGCGATATCTACTAATACCCTTTCCGTCCGTCCGTCCGTCCTGCTGTCCATTTGTCCAGATAATCCTTTCGACACTTGTTACTTAATAACAACGTTAGAAGGGGAGGAATTAATATATCTGCCGACGAATGATACATTTGAAGTTTGTGCTATTGAGAAAGAAATTAAAGGTGTATGGAGTGAACGGAGTGAGGGGCTCCTGGCTAAGTAATAATAGCCGCACGGGTCGATGGATCAGGTTAAGCTAGGCTTGCCGCAGTCGGTCCGTGAATGGGTAACCATCTTCACATACCGAAACCTCGCCGTGCCTCGGAAAGCACGTTAAGTTGTTGGTCCCCGCTGCTATTAATGGTTCTTTGAATAGTATGGTAGTCAGAAGCCCGAAAGTCTGATGATAATCAGTCTTACCAAGGGGTATCGTACTTATAACGCAGTAACTGAGGTGTGCTCATTGTGGAGGTCAGATAGGCAGTCGCTCCATGTAAAATATTGCTATTCAGCTGCATTCAGTTAGACTGGAAGCCGATCTCAATTTAGTTGGGAAAAGGATAGGCAGATTGCAGTGAACGGAGAAAAGATAGAAATACTAAAAGTGTATGGTGACAATTTAAGAGACACTGCACAATACAAAGATAGAAAGACGTTAAAGCACAGAAAAATAAGCGAATTAAATCTACATATTAACTGGTACAAAAGTGAGCTGAAACTAACAGCTTATAATAAAGGCAAGCTTTTATGGAAGTGTAGAAGTGTAGAAGGAATATGTAGAAGACATAGAAATCTGTTTCCTACATTCAGTTGGTGCGTTCGCTTTGGCACGGAATCATTACAACATAGATAATGTTGATGTTGAATGTTGTATGAATAGTAATTGATGTTTTGTTTTTAATTAATTTTTGATTCTTTTTTCTCCTCCCCATAAATCCTCAACACAACAAATTGCCTTCAATAAACAAGGTAAGTAGTTATCGCTTTATTCAAAACATTTCCTACCAATACGTCTCTTTCATTGATTTAAAGATAATGATCACCAAATATACGTATGCCTACCTCCATGGTAGCTACGGCTCGATCCCTAGCCTGCCCATCTCAGCAACCCGTTGGCAGATCAAACAGAGCCGGGTGTTTGTCCGTCTGTGTGTTTGCGCAACGCTCGGCCTGCTAGCAAACTGGACAGATGCGTGCGTTTCCGTTGTATTACGATATGAGCGTAATTAACAACAGTTTGCGTTGGAACACTACGCGGGAGGCCTGTGTTAAGTAGGAGATGCGATTTGTGAAATAGGAAGTATTATGTTTAGGACTATTCAAATGATTTCGTTTCCTGACCAAAATAGCATTTGCAATGCAACGGAAATGACAGCTATTTGTTAAAAGTTGGAATCTTTGGAACTGGTCATTGATCACTGATGCTAACATTCTAGTTTATATTTTCCATCAGAGCTAGTATTCATGCCTTTGAACAATTTACTTCTATGTCTATCATAAGGGTTTGGTTTCCGCACTTAGTCCTTCAAATGGACAATTAAAAAACAATTAAAAACAATATACAACATTATTAAATTTAAAATTTACTTAGTTGAACACAATTATGATATTCGTCTTTATTTTATATAATAGATATCATTGGTTGAACATGAAAAAAAAACTGACATGAACAGTGGTTAGAAAACTAGAAATATACAAATTGTCTCAAAATAGATGAACATGTAAGAGAAGATCTGAATAACAAAATGTAATGATAAATATCGTGTCGTAGAAGTGAATGTGTGCCACAGACACAGGATGCGTGCACGCAGCTCGAGATAATATTGACAGTGAAGCAAACCTCCGCATTGTCTATGAGTGAGATGAGAATTGGCGGGTACTGTCATATACACTTCTAAGCTTGATTGCACCGGAGAAAAGCCAATTTAGATCAGAACAGCAAATGAAAAATGCGTCGAAAATATATTATGCAGTTTGAGATTGGTAGACATCAAAGACATTTAATTATAGTAAATATCACCTTGAATATCTTTGAAGGCAAATGTTTACCGAGTAAATTGCATTAGCCAAATTATTATTGGGCAGGTGTTTAGGGCTTCCAGCCGCAGCAGTAGCTAACAAATCACCATCAGGGTTTAAGCACAGGAGGATGGTCTTTCAATAAATATCAGCAGAAAGCTGACTTATCGGAGAGTTTTCGCTCAAAACAAGACTTAGGAAAAGCTTGTAAACTTTCCTTCTAAACTTAAGAATGCAACCTAAAGCCGCCTACTCGTCAGCGTAAAGCGGGGCACAAAGGTACCGACAGTGGTTGTTTGCCCAGCGGCCGTTGTAATAGTATACCGGGCGATGCGACAGCGCTAATCCATTACGCGATCGCAAGCAAATGTTTGCTCGGTCGTGCTTGCGTACGACTATGCCGTGTTTGCGTTTTTTTGTCCAATGAGAATCGGGTTAGCGCAACGGGGTAGTATTTAGATTTGGAATATTAGAACGACTTCAACTTGTTGTTGGCGGCCAATGAGCCAATCTTTGGTGATGACTTCTTTATGGAGTTGCACAATATTGTGCAATGTAGACAGATATGATTTTTAAGAAATAAAAATTGAATCCTGCCGATTCATAGAGAATGAACAAACTCATAGCGAAAAACAGCTGAGATAGGCTGCCTTTCCACCAGAGATGAGCGAGGATGCGTAACGAGGGATGTGTGTGAAACCAACCAATAACATCGCTTCATTTTTATAGCTTGAAATAAGTTAGCGTTGGTATTGGTTAGTTTCACAAACGTCCCTCGCTACATATCCTCGCTCATCTTTGGTGGAAAGGCAGCCTTATTTAGATAACTTATAGCGACATAAAGTTGTTACAAGTAAACTGCAGAGTGGGTTAATTTGGCTATGAACTGAAATAGGCATGTAATAGAATCCAGTAATCTGAAATTGAATTAAACAAAATTTTTTTTTTTAAATTAAATTATTTGTAAAGCTGTCACCGGAAAATACATACTTATAAGTAGTTACTTATGCGAGAAAGTGATAGGGTTTGGAAACAGAAATAAATCTTTGTTATTTGTAGTGTCCTCCAAGCAAAAGTAGCAATTGTTAACAACGTATATATAACCCTTCATTTACCGGACACAATGCGGGTGGCAATCCATTACGATACGCCGCGGTCCAAATTAACCGTAATTCAATCAATTCATTTGTACTACACGACTGGCTGTGTACCGCCGCGTCAACGCCCTACCGCGAGAAAAAAAAATAACATTCGAATTTCAAACAATTGACAGTCAACTGACAGCTAGGGGAGCGGGAGACGACGCCATTGGTCGAAAATTGGACAATGCGGCAGATGCATTCACGAATAAAGTTTTTTTTTCAACTTTTACACGGCCATGTTTGCTTAAATTCTTTACCGAAAAATGGGTGTGTATTACAGGGAAAAAATACGCAGCTGACGTTTCAATTCGTTGTGGAGAGTTGACAGGAGATGCGAGTGGTTAATTAAATCATACATATTAAAGTAGGTGAGGGAATATAAATAAGGCTGTAACGAAGGATTCCTTGGAATTATTATGATGACACGATGTGATACGTCGGTTGGATGGCATGATGCATTGCACTTCCGTTTCAGTGGTTAGATTGTGGTTGAGTTTGATAAGTTTCATGTCAGTTGGAACTAATGAAGTGGGTTTAAGTTGATACATTTTGTTTCTTATATGTATGCGCCAGGAAAAGTGGCAGATATATAATGCTACCGTTGATACCACTGATCGATTACAAGCGCAAGTACGTAAATAAAATGCACCCTGAATCCCTGATGCCTGAACTTATCTATCAGTTATACTCCTTACCAAAGAAAAATATATTGAACACACAACTTGAATTGATTACAAGGACTTAGTAGGTACTAAGAATTTATTTATAGAAAGGCTTACCAACTACAACAAAATAATAATAATAAAACAAGATCTATACTTAATAATATTATAAAGCTGAAGAGTTTGTTTGTTTGAACGCGCTAATCTCAGGAACTGCTCGTTCGATTTGAAAAATTATTGTTTGTGTTGGTTAGTCTATTTATCGAGGAAGGCTATAGGCTATATAACATCACGCTATGACCCTTAGGAGCCGCGCAGCGTGTGACACCGCGGGGAACAGCTAGTAAAAAATAAAATTGAATAGGTACCTACTACGTTATCTAAGCTTACTTACAAATGCTGTATTTTTTTTCAGTTTCAACTTTATGTTAAAATTACTAATATATTCTAATCTAACTAGCCTGTATTGTCCCACAGCAGGGCAAAAGCCTCTGGGTCGGACATGTGTCTGCCGCGTGTCAGATGACAATTGGGCTAAAAGAACCAACGATTGGGACCCAACGACATCGCGGCAGGCCAAGACGAAGATGGCTGACTCCTACCGTAAGGACTGGCCGTCACTCGCAAAAGACAGAATTGTGTGGAAAAGGGAGAGGGAGGCCTTTGTCCTGCAGTTAAAATTAAATTGAATTACTCAATTGATCATTAGTATAACAATAAAAAAAAATTAAACAAGGTTCAAATAATAATTTAATAAAAGGCAGAAGTTAATGATGAAACTTCATAAAAAAAAAAAACTAACGATACCAGGTCCCAAAATAATATCCGAACACGATAAAAATACTCTCTTTTTCGTGTAAGTACCTACCTACATAGAATTTTTATTAAAAAAATTCGTCATCAAATACTTTACGTAGGTAGATAGATAAGGGTACATTACAGGAGCTGAAGGATTAGAGGATCAAGTGTATTGGCGTTACAATGTTTGTTCTGTTGTTCAGTGTGGGGACGGCCTTATCTTGTTTTAGTTATGGTTTTATTAAAAAAATATAATCGTCTGGCGTGGGGTTTATGGCACACTCGTTTTGGCAATCGGCTGTCGAAGGAATGATTGAAAGGCGCTGTAATTAGGAATTTGTTGTTTAATGTTCAGGGATATTGAAGCTATGTAATGTATCCTGTTCGTGTAACTTGCAAATAAGGATTGTTATGACGCCTTTATTAGTTTAATTTGTGGCCCGCTTCTTAAACTGAACTTTCAGTTTTAACTATACCTACAGGGTAGGTAAATCAGAAAGGTCAGGTCAAAATTAAGGGTATTCTTAACATTTTAGTACCGTATTTTAAAAACATATAAAAACACCCATTTCTGACGCAAGGCTGACACAATAAGTTTAGTCGCTATTCAATAATCTGCATTCGCGATTTATTTGCCAAAAATGTAAACAAATATGAGTTTATGGAAAAATAACTTTAAATCCCAAAAAGTTCAGTTTACGCTACAACTTCATACATTTTCATAACTTTTTCAATAGTGCTAGTCACTCTGAAATCAACTTATTAACCATTAAAATAAAGTTGATATTTTTGTTTAACTTGAAATATTAATTTGAAACGTAAGTTTCAATAGACTTTAGGTCACACGGCAGGGTTGTCTTTAAACGTGAATATCATGCCTGAGTTCCTCCCTTGACGGTTAGGCAGAGCTGTAGGTATAGTATGCCTACATTTCATAGCCAGTTATGTTTAATTCCCATGTAATAGGGTAACCGAAGTTAAAGAGAAACATCAATGTTAATATTTTGTAGATTTCCATTCCGTTAATAAATAAAATAGAACCAATTCAAGCGTTACTTTTCGTAAAAAAAAACGACTTATTCCTACTACCTCTTCCACGGAAGTATTCCTAAAAGCCGTCAGTCAACCAAAAATATCTGGCAATAATTCTCATCGTAAATTACAGCAATTTTTTTGCCGCTGCCGGTAGCAGCCAGGGTTGTGGGTGATCAGTCATAGCCCTGTCGGTCGACATAATGCACGTTGCTAGTACGGAATTATTAACGTACCATGCCATGAGGGTCTCCCGACGAATAATTGTTTGGCTTAGCTGAGAGATTTGGTTAAAATATGTAGGTATGATTATTAGAATACTAGCCACCCGCCCCTGCTTCGTACGGTTTTACGACTTAACAAAATATAAAAATTTGCTTATTATATCTAAGTTAAATATTAATATATTGTACACATAAAACTTTCGGAATAAATTTTACAAATTATGTTGAAACCTCATTAAAATCCGTTGCGTCGTTAAGAAGAAAAACGCTGTCACACTGACAGATTTCTAGCTGCCCGGCGGCGGCGCTACTTCGTTTGCGTGGTGTCCTACCCCATACCCTACTCTACCCCTACCTTACTCCTACCCTACTCCTACCCTACTCCTACACTACTCCTACCCCACTCGTACCCTACTCCTACCCTACTCCTACACTACTCCTACCCTACTCCTAACCTACTCTTACACTATTCCTACCCTACTCCTACACTACTCCTCTACACTACTCCTACCCTACTCCTACCCTACTCCTACCGTACTCCTACCCTACTCCCATAGATATAATAAATTTTTCTCTGCGTAAGAACCATCCTCGTACTTCAAGGAATATTCTAAAAAAAGAATTAGCGAATTCTGTTCAGCTGTTCTCGAGATTTGCGCTTAGCAACACATTCAGCGATTCATATTTATGTTATAGATAGGTATAGATATAGATTCCGTTTCCACTACTAACATCACAAAGAAAACTTCAACCGTATCTGGGTGTAATGATAGCCGGAACCGGATCAAAGCATTGCTGCTGGTTGAAATAAGGTAAGATTGTGTAATAATAATCATTTTATTATCAGGCTACTAAGGCCCATAGACAAAATACACAAAATAATCTTATACAATAATAAACTAATACGTATATTAAAAACCTTAAAATTAAAACACCGACCGACCGTAATCCGATCACTTCTGGTAATTGTTGTAAGTTTTTTTAGTTTATAAAATACCTAAATACTCTTGCTGCCTACAAATTGAATCTTACGAAAAACGTTAAAATAACATAAAATACAAAAAAAAAATTATAGTAATCAGTTTACACAAATCTACAGATTTGTCATCAAAAAGATCGCGAACTTAAAACTACTCAAACACAAATAAAGACCACAATTCCAATACATTAATAATGATTATACGCAATCCACCTTTTCAACACATCCACTCAACTGCATCGCTGATAAATCCAGGGGTTGTCACTCGTCAATCCGAAGGGTTCCGTCTAAAATCCCTAATAATATTTGTTCGGCAAATTTGCTTAAGACCGCCGCAATTTTAGACATCAACGCGCTCGGCAAAGGTAATACCTTTTAACTTTTTAGGGAAGATATGCTTCAGATACTGTCGTATTTTTAATGAATTAGGGGTTTTATTTATAATGTCCTTTTTAATTTTATTAGTAAATAAGGTTTTCTAAAAATGCGGTTGCTTTTTTTTGGAACCGTTTTAGAAAAATTAAGAGTCGCAAAGTTATTTTGACGTACAGTTAGAGAATAGGTATCTATCTATAAATAGTAAATAGATGTGGATGACATAGTAAATATACTAAATTAGGTAAAAAGGTATTATAATTGTGTTTAGTTTAGTGTGTGATCTTTCTGTGTGAGTCACAATAAATACTTTTCTTCCTTTTTTTTTTCTATTGAGACAAAAGCGCCAGCTGCATCTAAAATCATTAAAATTGGTAAGTGCATGCGTAATTGCACTGATTTTATTACTTTAAAAGTTTAGATAATCCGTAAAAGAAAAAAAAAACAATGATTCTACAAGTTTATTTAGGAAAAGTTAAACATAGAGTACCTATTCTATGTTTAACCGGAGTGCATAGATTCATTGGCACCAAATCAACTGATTCTTACCCATAAACACAAAAAATATACTCGTTTATACAACGAACTTCCGGATGTCCTTTCGGAGAAAAAAAAAAGAAAAAATAGAAAAAAAAATGTGGTGAGGGTACTCGCAACACGTCCTTAGGGAGGTGATCAATCGTGCGGAGTGACGGGATCCTCCCAGGGAGGGGATCTGTACTATAAGTAGTATTTATTTAGTTATTTGGCAAATAAATAACCAACAAGTATGTGTACGTTAGGTTTGTGGGTACAGTTTTATATCTTTTGAAGTAACTAGAACTTCTTTCTTCTTAGTTATTCCAAACGTTCGAAACTGTTAACACGTATTCGTGGAAAAATAAAAAAAAGAAGGTATCTTCGAAAATTAACTAGATAGTTTCATTAAAAATAGATTTCCAAAATTTTCCTCTCGTAGAAATTAGTAGGTAATTAATAATTTGGAAACCTCTCAGACAATTCTAAAGTTGATATTTATATAAACTGTATGCAATGCGAAGGTAGCAACAACCTTCGGCGAACTTAATGCCATAGGATGGCATGTTCTATTCATTCATAGCTCATAGAACAAGCGAGTGTAAAAAGACGCTCAACGAAGCCGAAAGTCACAAACTGCTTCTTCTGGTTAAGGAGGTCAAAGTTCTATCTTTTGTTTTCACGAGCACAAGTTTTTTAAATCAATCCACTTAGCCTATCCCAGCCCACTGCTGGACATAGACCTCTCCTATTTATGGTGCGAAAATCGTTGTTGTATTTAAAGTTAAGTTATAACATTTAAAACTTGCTTTAAATACCTACAACTCCTGTACCGTGCACGCAGACATAAGCGTAATGTTAACAGAATAAATAGTACAAGGTAATATTTTGAGTGCGTTACCTATATTTGCTTTGCCGAAAGTTCAGCGACTTTTCATACCAAAAATAAAAGTCGTAATATTTTGGCTCAGTGTTACTTAGGGCTGATATCTGAATAGTCAGATCACTTTTATCTGAGGAATAAATATTGATGTTTGACAGATTTTGTGAAGAGAATATGTCAAAGTGTCAGATTTATTCTTCAGATAAAAATTGTTAGACTGTTGGAAAATCAGCCTTTGTTTGATTTACAGAACACGTAGATAACGGCTATAATATGTGTTAGATCTTTTTACACCCTGTATAACTTTCATTGCAATTTTCATTTTCCACTGATAACATCTTAGCCACTTCTCTACATTCATATTACAGACTAAAGTACGTGTACCAATGTCCATCAACTAAGATGAGCTTATCACAAATCTGCGCTATCGGATAAGGAGAATTAGAGACGTTTTCTACAGCCTCGTGCTAGCATTGACAATGATAAGCCATTGATTGTAAACAATCGAAGCGTTTTGTTACAAATATCGTAAATATGTATGAATTTGTGAAACAGCTAGCTGCTGCCCGTGGTTTCACCCGCATACTGAGTTTCTTACCCGTTCCTCTACATAGGAACCTATTAGGTGCGCTTTGGAATGGGCTATGCTTCATCTTTCTGACTGACCGACACCTTTACAATTCAAAAGTGCCTGAAATTAGATTAATTGATATAAATACTTTGAGTTTGATACTAGAACAACTACTTCCTGTGGGTGACATGACTAAAAAGTGTCCTTATGTATGTATGTTTGTCCACGCATTTCTCCGCAACTATTAATCGTATCGTGACCATTTTTTTACCGACTTCAAAAAAAGGAGGTTATCAATTCGATACGTATGTATGTAATATTATTGGAATTGCATTATATTCACATATGATGATCTATTAGGGCTTCCAAACAAATATACAAAATTTCATAGACGTATGTATGTATGTATGTATGTATGTATGTATGTATGTATGTATGTTTGTCCACGCATATCTCCGGAACTATTAATCGGATCGTGACCATTTTTTTTTTATTGGCTTACATTTTCTTCAACTTAGGGAACAGTGCAAGTTTCATCAAGATCGATTCAGTAACTTTTAAGATATGGACTAATACGTGTAAGTGTGACGGCCTGGCTTATTGATAAGATCTACGGGTGTAGTGTCAAAGGGAAAACATCTCAAAACCTTGGTCAAATACTAGTGCAAAAACTAAAAATTACGAAATAAAAAGTAATTTAAAAAAATTAAACCGACTTCAAAAAGAAATTAACTCAAAATTATGAAATAACTTTAATTTCGGAAGTCGGTGGCATAAAACTAAAATACAGATCCCAAGACACCGACTTCCGAAATTAAAGTTATTTCATAATTTTGAGTTAATTTCTTTTTGAAGTCGGTTTAATTTTTTTAAATTACTTTTTATTATTGGCTTACATTTACTTCAACTTAGGGAACAGTGCAAGCTTCCTTAAAAATCAATTCAGTAATTTTCAAGATATGGACTAATACAACAAAACTATTAGAATCGACTTATTACAAACAAATATTTCAGTTTTTACTTAAAATTAAAAATTACAAAATAAAAAAGTAATTTAAAAAAATCAAACCGACTTCAAAAAGAAATTAACTCAAAATTATGAAATAACTTTAATTTCGGAAGTCGGTGGCAAGAAACTAAAACTAAAATACAGACCCCAAGACACCGACTTCAAAAAAATAAAGTTATTTCATAATTTTGAGTTATTTTCTTTTTAAAGTCGGTTCAATTTTTTTAAATTACTTTTTTTCATTGTTATGATCAAAATAAATCTTACTCCGATTTCCTTGTAAAGTCGGTGTATTCTACTCAAATATGATTAGCCATATCTTCAGATATACGCCATTGATATTCGTACCAGGGTACATTTATCGATAGGCAACATTTATACATCGTTATCGCGTAAGATTTGATTTCTTGATTTTCAGTAAATCCGTTTAAAACATATTTTTCTCGTAGATTGTTATCTAGCCTTCGTAAATGTATTTGTAGTATCTTCGATCATCTGTTTGTTTCAGGACTGCCTTGATTTTATTGTTGTTTCTTTGGTTTTGTAAATACCGCCCATACTGTACCTAAGTCATAGATACCCCAGAACTTTTTAATTCAGAATGCAGGGTGGCCTGTGGTCAACTGTCAAATTTTCCCAGTCAACTTTGAACTAGCGATAAAGTTGAGAATCTATTAAATAAATTTGACAGATTGTAGTAGCTTGATGTGCTGGCGTCTATACTTAAACAACTTTAGAAATATATTTTTAGTACAAACGAAAATAACCAGGCAAGGATTTTTACTTTATCCACTCACGCGTACATCGCCGAGACTATACATTGGGTGTAATTCATTATTTCATCACTTGCTCTCAAAACGGTGAAGGAAAACATCGTGAGGAAACCGGCGTGTTCTAGATCCAAAAATTTGTAGACGTCTACCAACCCGCATTGGGCCCGCGTGGTGGAGTCTCCCTCTCACCGAGAAGAGGCCTGTGTCCCAGCAGTGGGAACATTATAGGCTGATTACAGTTTTTTTTGTGCTGATGCGATGGATGCGGTCTATGATGGAACGAGCGTGCCCAGAAGAATATAACCAAATATTTTTCCATAAATAAATTATTTAGGCTTGGCAATTATGTAGAGTTATTAACATCTGCCAAATCTTCATCTTTTCGCAAATTTTATTAGGTATCTCACTAAAAAAGTCACGAATATTCTGCATTTAGTGTTCAACACTGACTATGACACATCTCTTTAGATAACCCTACAGCAAAAAGTCAGGACGTATCGGAAAATTTTCAGTGATTCAAATGGTATTCGTAACTCGTAAGGATTTGTAAAAGAATTGGGCTGGTTTTCAAGAACTTCGGGATCAAATTACTGGTATTGAGAAGGTCAAAGTCTTATAGATGGTCCATATCGAATTTGCCGTGTTTATCAAACAACTGAAAAAATAAGCACCAGCTCAGAAGGGTGGATAAAAAGTTATAAACTTCCGAGCTGACCACCCTGTATTTATGTTTTTAATATGATTATGGCGCATAGAGGTATTGGGCATAATCCATGTGGGCATATCCATATTAAAAACATATAATGCCTTTTCAATAGAGACGGCTGCACGTTATCATCATCTGCCTAGTCTTTTCCCAACTATGTTGGGGTCGGCTTCCAGTCTAATACGATGCAGCTGAATGCTAGTATTTTGGATGGAGCGACTGCCTATCTGACCTCCACATCCCAGTTAATGGGTAATACGATACCCCTTGGTAAGACAGGTTGTCAGACTTTCGGGCTGAGACGGCTATAAGACGGCTGCACGTATTTTACTTCAATTATGTGTTCACTGCCTTAATAATCAATAAAAAGTAATTTAAAAAAATTAAACCGACTTCAAAAAGAAATTAACTCAAAATTATGAAATAACTTTAATTTCGGAAGTCGGTGTCTTGGGATCTGTATTTTAGTTTTATGCCACCGACTTCCGAAATTAAAGTTATTTCATAATTTTGAGTTAATTTCTTTTTGAAGTCGGTTTAATTTTTTTAAATTACTTTTTATTTCGTAATTTTTAGTTTTTGCACTAGTATTTGACCAAGGTTTTGAGATGTTTTCCCTTTGACACTACACCCGTAGCTCTTATCAATAAACCAGGCCGTCACACTTACACGTATTAATCCATATCTTGAAAATTACTGAATCGATCTTGATGAAACTTGCACTGTTCCCTAAGTTGAAGAAAATGTAAGCCAATAAAAAAAAAATGGTCACGATCCGATTAATAGTTCCGGAGATATGCGTGGACAAACATACATACATACATACATACACACATACGTCTATGAAATTTTGTATATTTGTTTGGAAGCCCTAATAGATCATCATATGTGAATATAATGCAATTCCAATAATATTACATACATACGTATCGAATTGATAACCTCCTTTTTTTTTGAAGTCGGTAAAAATACAGTCATAAACGTAGGTATGCAAAAGAGTTATTGCACAACAAAGATTTATTTGTTTTCTATATATATATTATGGTAGATTTTGTAATTAATCCACTGCTTTAGAGATCCTATTTCCTGCTCTAAATATCAATAAAATGTGGATAACGGAAATTCTCCCCGAAGTCATATTTATCTTTCGCCAAAACACCCTGACAATAGCCAAACATGTTGTTAGATAAAACAAGCACATGCTTGTGTAGAAAATCAATGTTTATCATTTGGAGACGTGACGTCACATGTGATCACATTATATAAGAGTGGAGGTAACTTGCCGCGAGTCATCAGCCTGCCTTAGCTGATAAAGATGCAACCCAGTGTGTTTTCCTCGAACCAGACGTCATTTGTTTGTCAGATTTTCGATGATTTTGACGTTTAGGATTAACGTCAAAATCATCGAAGCGAGAAGAAACAAAGGTTATGATTCTTCTAAGATATGCTTGACAATTAGTGTAATCCACGGTAAGGAGATAAGTAAGACTGGCTTGTGTAGCTGGTTTTAGTTGTTTATTGATAGAAATTAGTAACGAATGTGCAAAAGATGAACATAGCAGCTACTTACTGACATTTGAAATGAAATCAAACTATACCTACTAGACTACACTTTACCATTATAGTTATGTATTTATTCAAAAGTGAGCAATGTATAAATATGGAATCTCTATCCTCAAGTAGGTAGCTAGGTACTCTTAGGGCTAATTTTTCCATCGCTAGATAACATTTATTCGAGGAATAAAATTGACATTTGACAGTTTTAGTATGAAAGAACTGTCAGAATTTCAAAATTATTCCTCGAATAAAGTTATCAGATGATTGAAACCTAACTTAAATGAGGTAAATAATTTCTAATTCTAATATAGTTTTACCGATTTTTGTGAAACTTGCCTCCATTCTACATTTAAAATATCTAAGGACGTCCTACCCTAGTCTTACCGATTCACGATCTCCTCTGAAGAACACGTCTATAACTTGCGGTCATCGGTTATCCGGCTAATATGGCCGGCCCATTGCCACTCCACCTCCTAGCTATCCTATTCTGGGCAAGGCTTAGCATTACACTTGCGCACATCTTGGGAGACGCATCTGACTCATTTATGGAGTATCATCAATCACGGCGTTATCTGAAAGTACCTGACTATGTAATTTTGTTGATAGTCATCACGTCTGATAGATAACGCCTCTGTTCCTCTCAGAGCCGCAGGTGAATGGTGAAATATTTACAGATTTTCTGTTGTTACGAACACGTTTTCTTTTCTTGACATAATATGAATTTTATCACTTGGCAATGTAATAGTTAGGAGGAGTCATAAGAAGACCGTAATTTTTCACCTTCAAGGACACTGTAACAGTTTTTGGTTTTTGAGGTGATTATCCAAAGGGTTTTCAGTGTCCTTAAATGTGTGCTCAGAAATTTCACACTCATTCTTAGCTCCTTTCTCCTCCCTCTCCTTCTTTTGTATTTTCATGACGACTTGCCTTGCTCAACCTGCACTATATTATCTTCATCCATAGCCCGACTACACCTGCTGCATAATTATGCCTCTCTTAACTTGTGCTAATCCCCACGCTCCTGTGCCAGTTTCATCTCGCGGGGTAACTGCGTATCACACAATGGATTGCCTTTCTTTTTGGCAGTTCAACAAGATTCTTTGCCTTAATTACGTGGTGGAGGCGTGGAGCAGACGAATTTTCCGAAAATTGTATACTATGAAATCTTCGATTTACAAATAATTGATCGAAGTATGAAATAGCAATTTCCTTTGATTGATTGAATGATTTCGATTAATTGATTGAAAGTGTTTTATGCAACAGGGGTGGTGGTTCAACCCGCGATAGTAGCAACGTCGTCGTCTCATCTCGCCGTCGGACGACCGACACTCCTACGTCCAGTTCTGTATACCTCGTTATTATCTGTTGATCTCTCAATGGTTCAATGAAATTCAAAATCATTGGTAACAACAACAGCATTTATCTCAGATATAGATTATTATCTTCGTACCTATATCAAGGTCAATCTACATTTTAATAGTGAGATGAATGATTCAAATTAATATATAACTTTTTTTCCACTGTTTTATGTTAGTTTTAAATTAAATAAGTAATCAACAGAAATAATAAGTTTAAAATAAAATTAAAAATTTAATAATAATTATAATTATATAGGTAGGTACTTATTATTATTTAACTTGTTTAAATTCAGAATTATTATAACTTGTTTTTGTGTCATTCTTTAGAAATTGGCTTCGAATTTATGAAACACACACACAGCATAACATCACGCCTGTAACCCGCGAAGGGACAAGCAGAGGGGTACCTATAGTAGGTACACACACATTTTATCGGTAAAACCATAAACGAATTGAATCTCTTGAATTCATGAAAGTTTGTCTACGTATATTGGTTTATTCAGTGGTATACATAAGGTGAAATAACAAAATATGTAAGCTCATTTGAATAAATGTTCTAGTGTTAATGGACTTAGTTGAATATTTGAATTAATTCTGACTGCCCTTTATAGATTCGAAGTCTTTGTAAGCTAGAATATATTGCTAAAAGTATAATCACAGCCAAACAATATTTCAAAAGGGTAATAAAAGTTTTTTTGAACAAATCACAGTTGTTTGCGTTGCGAAACTTGCGAATCTTGACAGATAAGCGATCGAGCTCTCGATGTTTATTGATGCAGATTAGATTAGCAGCGAGTTCATGGACCCTCCAGTGCGACGGTTCCTGGACAGGACTACATACAAAATTGGTAATGTTATGACCAAATGTTCGTTTTATAGAGACTTTAGTATCTGCCCTTTAACGACACTTTATTTGGTTTGAAACGAGTAGGTTCAAATTGTAAAGACATTGCAGTACGCGACACATGGTAGTAAATGAAGTATTAGATAAAGTGTTGTAGTAATCGTTCAGTACTATTCATGAGTGCTATAAGCCACACAATACAATTATATCTCCCCTACCAAGCAGTGATCCCCTCAGAATTGCGTCCCGGGATGTCCATGTACCTACTGCTGCACGGTATATAGGAGACAATACACTCTTAGTATTCTTTGTACATACTTTTTTATTATGTCGTTCATAAGTAATGTGGCTGCGTAGGATGCTGCGTATAGGGTTTCACGTTTTTTTGTGTACTCAATCAGTAAAATTCCCTTTGAGTCCCAAAACACTGTGGCCACGATTTTTCCGGCAGACGGAACGACTTTGAATTTCTTAGGGGGCGCAGTACCCTTCTTGTGCCACTGCATGGATTCTTGCTTACTTTCAGGGTCATAATGATGAATCCACGTTTCATCTCCAGTAACAATTCGATCGAAAATATTTGATGGAACTTCAGCAGAGAGCTTTAAAAACTCTCTACAGCACCGATTCGCACTTGCTTTTGAGGCGCCGCACGCTGTGAGCATTCGCGGCACCCATCTTGCACTGACTTTTGAAAGGTAAAGAAGGTCATGAAGAACAGTTTGCCCGGAACCAACAGAGAGGTGGGTCATCTCTGCTATCATTTTGATCTTCATTCGGGCATCCTCCAGTATAACCTTCTCAACTTTTTTCACGTTTTCCCGGGCCGCCTGAGCGAGTGTCATCTATACTCTCTCTGCCCCTTTTATATTCACTTGACTACTTTTGAACCGTAGATAACGAAGGTGCAGAATCTTTGTAAACAGCCACCATCTCTTCGTGAATAGTTTTTTGACTTTTTCCTTGTTTGGTAAGGAATTTAATAACAGCGCGGTGCTCGATTTTCTTCAACATTGTCACGTTAGCCAATCCAGTTGTCGTTGACGAAGGATAGCAAACTAATGAACACAACACAACTATATGATATTTTACCTTTATACCCTTAGATAATTTTCATGTAGTTAATTTTGTTATGATGGTTGTTATGTAGTGCGAGCAACATAGTAATTATGCTGTAGTTATAGTAACTTGGTGTGAATGTCCTTAGAATTTACTGTAATTGGCTTTCAGACTAATGTACTGTCCTTGATCTGTTTGTTTTAGCTGTAAGTCTCCCATGTTATTCAAATAAATAAATAAATGATGTAATTAATTAGTCAAATTACTCAAATTAGTAAATCACCTGATACCGAGAATACATTGAACGCCCCTCGTATGTCAAATAAAACCTTTTAAAGCTAAGAAAATCTACCGAAGAATTTTATCATTCCTATAATTCCTGTAGGGCTAGAAGACGGGCACTGTTTGCCTGCCCATAAAGCATGACAAGGAATCGTCGATAATCTCGTAAATCATAACCAAACTGATCCCCAAACAGTTTTCTGTTGACATAGACAGAAAGATATCAAACACGGGTATCCATAAGATGTTAACTTAATATAATTGATTTATAGAGTGTTAACTGTGTAAAACGTCTCGCTCCGGAAGCTCACTCCAAATGTAATAAATTACTGAATACCAACACGTGATAGTGATGGGCATGATCGATTGAGGGCGAAGCCTAATCGATCGACTCAGTGCATTCAAGATGGCGCCGGCCGGCTGATGACTTCATTGTTCGATATCGGTAGCATTGTTAGGGAAATCAGTTTACCTTTATTATGTTTAGTGAATTTGTGTAGAATGTGTATTTTGTTCGAGAAATAGGACAGTTTTGCAGTATTCTTTAAGAGTATAAGAGAACATGCTTGTCTGAAAATATTTTAAATTTTACAGGTGAAGGTTATAAAACTAGCTGTGTCTAACCAGAATACAATTGTTACAATGATTGTTGTCATAGAATACCACAATTCTGATTGGGAAGAGAGCAACATTGACCAACCGCCGATAAAAATAGCAATATCTTCAAAAGGCATTAAGTATCTTGCGTTATGATCTTTCGATTCACTTAGGTACAATTGTCTCGATTTAAAACAACAACTATGTCGTCATGACTCTATTTCTGTAGCAAAGAGATGCTGTGAGTTATCATGACGATGTGTTTGGGAAAAAACTTGGTGACATCATAAATCTTGTCAGATAAGTAATCTAAGCTTGTTCATATTGAAGTGGACGGAGATTAGAAAACATGCAGATTATTGATTTTTAAGAAGGTCACGGAAGTTTTGGTTGGCAATTGGAAGATACTTACATTTCTTTTTGAGGGTTTATTATGCTATTAATAAGTTTACCTCACCTTAAAGCATCTGTCCCATAGCCGACGAGGATGTGACTAGTAATCAATGATTTTCTCGCTAAAGACACGTACAAAAGATTCTAGGTCTTTTTTTAATTTTTTTTGTGGATGAAAAATCATCAAATGATTCCCGCTCTGGGTTAAGCGGAAGGGAGTGTCAGACTCTTACTGACTAAAACCCACCCGTTAGGTATTCGTAGTTGACCGCGGTTAACACCGCCGCCGCCGGCGAGTACTCGTTTTGCGCATCGACAAGAGCTATCAAAGAGAGAACTCGCCCAGCGACGATCTATGTATACACTTGGCGGGTAGAACATTCGCTGCGAGACTCACGCTTGGTACAATTTACCAGCGAGTAATCGCTCGTCGCCGTTGCGCACTCGCTGCTCGTTGCTGTTCGCTAAATCGCGCGCGACAAGGCACCGCTCGTTGTGCGACTTGCGGTGCCTTTGTGTCGCGCGCGATTTTGTCGCGTGTCGCGCCTGTTTGTAGGAGCCTTAGTTCGTTGTTAATAGTTGCCGGTTTTACTCGCTTCTCGATCGTTAGCGGTAGAATACGTGCCTCACATTAGCACCCGCCCCTTTTTTTTTTTTTTTTTTTTTTTTTTTGCGGATGGGAAATCATCAAATGACCCCTCCCGCTCTGGGTGGAGCGGAAGGGAGTGTCAGACTCTTACTGACTAAAACCCACCCGTGTTCCTTCCTTAGCCCTTTATGTTCCAGGCCAGCGGTAACCCTTTCGGACAATCCCGCTGACCCGGCAGGCTTCGGCCCTATGGGGCCCCTCCTCGATGCTGACATCTCTTTGAGGCGCGCGTGGAACACGTACGCGCCGTCCGGCACGGGCCTGGTCCTGATCGGACGGTGAGCTACCCATTACTCTCCGCCCGCAGGCCCGCGCCTACGGTGGCCGGGAGTCGTCGCGCGGCTCCCGACGCCCGGAGCGTCTCCCGCGGCGGCTGGGACGGGAGGCTCTCTCCCTGAGCCGTCCCGCCACCTCCTTCGCTAGCATGACTGCTTCGCAGAAGGAGGTGACTGCCTCCCACTCCCTCTCGCCCCGGACCATGGCTTGCACCAGGGCCGGGCGCGAGAGGTCGCCGCCGCTGCCGATCGCCTCTACGAGGACACGGCGGTGCTCCGCCCAAGCGGGGCAGACCTCCACCGTGTGCTCCACCGTGTCCTCTGGGCGATCCTGGCAATGGTGACACCCGGGCGTTTCCTCCCGCCTGATGATGTGCAGGAACCTCCCGAAACTTCCGTGTCCGGTGAGGACCTGCGTCAGGCGGTAGGTGAGGGCGCCGTGGCGCCTCCCTAGCCACTCCTCAAAGAGGGGTCTTATCGCCGCTATCGCGGCGTGCCCTGCGCTGGGTTGCGACAGTCGTTCCTTCCATGTCGCCATGAGATCGCGCCGGAGCTCAGTCCGCTCCGCAGCGATTTGCCGCGGAAGCGGAACTTCCCCCCGGCTTAGTGCCTCCGCGCGCCACTCATAGACGCGCGCGAGGACTATCGCCTCCAGATCCCATGGCGGCAGTCCGGCAATGAGGCTTGCCGCCTCGCCAGAGATCGTGCGGTAGCCCCGGATAAGCCTTATGGCTACCACCTTCTGGGGCGCGTTCAGGTAGTGGGCGGCTCGCCGCCGCAGTGAACGCGCCCACACCGGGGCCCCGTATAGGGCCATGGACCGCACGACCCCCGCGTAAAGCCTCCGGCAGGAGGCGTTTGGCCCCCTCAGGTTGGGCAAGAGCCGCTTGAAGGCGGCCCCGGCCCGTTCCAGTTTGGGGGCCAAACGTCGGAAATGCTCGACGAAGTTCCACCGGCTGTCGAGGACGAGACCCAGGTACCTCATCGTTGTCTCGACGCCGATGTGAACCCCTCCTACCGTTAGTTGGGATCCCGATGGTGGCGCGTTCCGGGGCCCATGAAACGACATGGCCTCGGACTTGTGCAATGCCACCTCGAGACCCAACTGCCGGATCCTCTCCACGACTATCGCAACCCCGCGTGTCATCGCGTCGGCCGCCGCCTGATGCGACCTCCCCTGCGCCAGGACCAGCGTGTCGTCAGCGTAGCAAACCAAGCACCCGCCCCTTGACGAGTTCTTAGTTGCGTATAGTAGTAGTGTAGTTGTTATACAGTTAGAAATAAATAGTAGTGCAATATAATTCCTGAATATAGAGTTACATTGCAGTTGCACCGAGTACTCGGTACTCGGCGTACTCGGCCATTTTGGTAGTACTCATATAGGTATCAGCCCAATAATTCGGATTGACGAGTAATTCATCAACTCGTCCTACATGCCTACGGCCCATTTGGGACGACTTGCAGAAAATGAAAATAAATTATATTTTCATTCTGCGCCGAGGTTCTCGAAAAGAATTCATAAACTTCTAACTTCTAAAAACTTAGGTGAAGTGAGCTGTCAACAGTATCAATCCCTGGCATCAGGTGGAACGACAGTTCACTTCACCTAAGTTGTCACGTCACGGTGATCTTTTTACAGAATAGCACCGCTGACCTCTTTACAATATTAATGTAGATTAGTCATTGGCGTGGCTAAATAATAACAGCCGCACAGGTCGATCGATCAGGTTAAGCTACGCTTGCCACGGTTGGGCTGTGGATGGGTGACCATGACCATCTTTACATACCGAGACCCCTCCGTGCCTCGGAAAGCACGTTAAGCCGTTGGTCCCGGCTGTCATTCGTGGATCTTTGACAGTCGTTACGGGTAGTCAGAAGCCCGAAAGTCTGACAACCAGTCTTACCAAGGGGTATCGTATTACCCAGTAACTGGGTTGTGGAGGTCAGATAGGCAGTCGCTCCATGTAAAATACTGGTATTCAGCTGCATCCGGTTAGACTGGAAGCCGACCCCAACATAGTTGGGAAAAAGCTAGGCAGATGATTAGTCATTGTCAGAAAAATCACGTGAAAATGGAAACTTATTTAAATTAATAATCAATTTCTCGTGATCATATATTTTCGTTTAGATATTAGTCTTTTACTTACTTAACTGTTTCCACAGAAGTATTTGTAAGCCAGATAGAAACTACATAGACTTAGATTGGTTGTCAAGGAATTTAATCTATCTTTTTTATAACATATGGATGTCAGCGTAAAACTAGTAAATAAAATCAAACGTCCGCACCTCTTGATAAGATACACTTACCGAAGTGACCGAGCAATCAGAACACAGCTGTCCAATTTGTGGTATCAGTCCATCTCGACTGATATCGATACCGATACCGGTTGTTAATCCTTGTGACGCAAATTATAGAAAGATTAAAATTGATTTAAATTTTTTACGCTGATTAAGGGATAAAAAAAGTAGTTTGTTATTGTCGAGACATTTTTTTTATTGATAACCATCTGCGACCGTGTGTGATCGTCAGAAAATGACTTGAGTTATCCAATCGGAGATCGGGTGTTTTTACGACTTCTGATAAGATTACCTAAGTACTAAGGTTAAGTGATCTTTTTCACAAAAATAGAGCAACTCTCTGCCAGCGACTGTGATTCCACATTTAGCCCGTTCAAAGCAAGAGTGGACAGGCGTCTTCTGGGCACGCTCGTTGCATCATAGACCTCATCCATCGCTTTCCATCAGACGTGATTGAGGTCAAGAGCGGACACATTCAGCAATGAAAAAAAAAAAACTAAAACTAACTGACTACTCGTATGTTTGTAATGATGACGAAATCGTTTACTTTCCTGCTACTTGTACCGCGTACCAGCTGCAAGAAGGGACACACTTCAAGGGAGTGTAGTTCTCATGAAATGGAACATGTTTTGATATGGGATCATCACTGAAATATGAAAAAAAAAATTGGTGTTCCTTATAACAATGCAATATTAGCACGATTTAAACGTATGGAACAGTATCCTAATTGCGTAACACATGACTATTAATCTCAATCCGAATCATTTTGAAGGATATTGCTGATCCATTGCTTCATAATGTTCAAAAATTTGTCTGCTCAACAGCATAAATAACGCAATGAACGTTGTTGAACTGTCAAAATGAAAGCCATTGCTACGCAATTACCCCACTGGTGATGCTTTAACAACATTACCTAAAGGGTTCGTTATCATCGACTGCTGGATTTGGGCCAATTTTAATACAAAAGGAATACTACGTACATTTTATATGGATTATTTTACATGGAGCGACTGCCTATCTGACCTCCACAACCCAGTTACTGGGTAATACGATACCCGTACGTAGTATTTGTATATTATGTTACCGGAAATGTATGAAACCTAGGAATTTCACACAATTCCTAGGAAATATATGCAATTCCGAGCCTATACTTAGGAAACGTGTAAAATAATCTTTCAAAGATTCTTTAATACACACATTTCCTGTGACATGTATGTATTTCCTAGGAATTGTATGCAATTCCAAGATGATACTAGGAAAAAAGAAATAAAACACGTTTGTAATATATATTTGACTGGCCTGTTGGTCTAGCTAGTGGTCAGTGACTATGACTGCTATGCCGGAGGTCGTGGGTTCGATTCCCACCCAGGACAAATGTTTGTGTGATGAGCATGATCATTTGTTCTGTGTCTGGGTGTAATTTATCTATATATGTATGTATTTAGAAATATATAAGTATGTTTATCAGTTGTCTAGTACTCATAACACAAGCTCTGCTTAGCTTGAGACTAGACGGCGTTGTGTGATAGTTGTGGAATATTATTATTATTATTATATATATGGTATACGCGTGTTTCCTCGATTTGTCGAAAGCTTTCGATCTTGTCTCCTATGATGTGCTGTGGGACAGTTGGCACGGGTGTGCCGGCGGAGTACACAGCCCTCCTCAGATACTGGTATGCTCACCAGACAAATCGGGTGAGGTGGGTTGGTACTCTGTCGGATGAATATCAAATGGAATGTGGTGTAAGGCAAAGTGGGTTAAGCTAGCCCCTGTTATTTAATTTGTACGTGAATCAGCTCATCGAGCGACTGAGCAGCACACA
Organism: Oligia fasciuncula; assembly: GCA_963082905.1. Classification (NCBI taxonomy): domain Eukaryota; kingdom Metazoa; phylum Arthropoda; class Insecta; order Lepidoptera; family Noctuidae; genus Oligia; species Oligia fasciuncula. The sequence goes on from OY720400.1 coordinate 20,109,783, forward strand.
TGTCGGCTGTCATATAGACAGTACATGTGTCAATAACATAAGTTATGCGGACGACATGGTGTTGCTCAGTCCATCGATGAGCGGACTGAGGAAGCTACTCACGATCTGCGAGATGTATGCGGAGGCGCACGGCCTTAAATACAACTCAAAAAAGGGTGAGGTCTTAGTGTTTACGGTACCTAAACAACAGCCCCGTCGTGTACCTCCGGTATATCTCAACGGCGTAGTACTTAATGTAGTGAATAGTTTTAAGTACCTAGGTCATGTTGTCACTAGTGACCTACGGGATGATGGCGACATAGAGCGCGAGCGCAGGGCGTTGGCGGTAAGGAGCAATATGATCACCCGAAGGTTCGCTCGCTGCACGGCAGACGTCAAAGTCAGTTTATTTAAGGCGTTCTGTCAGTGCTTCTACTCGAGCGGCCTGTGGGTGTCATATACGAGCCGAGCCTACAACGTCCTGCGCGTACAATACAACAACGCTTTCAGGATACTGTTGCAGTTGCCGCGGCGTTGCAGTGCATCTGGAATGTTTGCTGCAGTTCACACGGATGGCTTTCACGCCATCATGCGTAAGAAAGCGGCTTCCTTACTGCAACGCTTGCGTAACACTCGTAACAGTATCCTGAAAATGATTGCTGGCAGACCAGACTGCTCCATCCAGAGGCACTGGGTGGAAATAGCAATAGGTTTGAAATGAAGTACCTACTAACAACACTAACATAGCATATAAGCACAATCTGTTACTAACAACTAATAACTTATGGACTTTCAGGTCTGAAATAAAGATGTTTTATTTTTATTTTATTTTATTTTGTAATGATACTAGGAAATATATAAAATTAAGCATAACATTCTAAAGTAAAAATTTAGCATGCTGCATGTTTTATTTCTAACGACGTCGTCGTCGACGTCGACGTCAGGTCGACGGAGCGTTTTTAAGATTTCCGATTGCGATTTAGGAAATGTATAGATTTCCTAGGAAAAGTGCATATTAAAAAATATATCATAGATTTCCTATCTATTTTAGGAATTGTACACATTTCCTAGGAATTGTATAGAATGACGGATTGTACACTTTTCCGTTAACATATACAAATATCAAAATACAACATTCTCACTTAACATTCTAATTACGTAGAAAAAGCTGTGCTGTGAGGTCGAAGACGATCACCTCACCGCTACTAATAACTATTAGCGTACATTATTATTTAATAAATAATCCTTCTATTATAGAGTGATCCGATAAAGTGGTACCTAACTGAACTGTACAACGACCGCCTACAAACGGTTCATGATTCAAAAAAGCGTTAATGGTTCCGTATCAAAAACAGTATCATAGAGTGAGGTAAAAAAAAGGTCTATATAATACCAAACGTTGTACACTCTATATATATATAGGCACACGCCCGGTAGGTAAGTAGTATAAACGTAGAAAGACGTTGATCTTGGCCAAACTTTAAAAAGTCCATCGGAATTTAAATTGAATCAAATTTTTTCAACGCATACCGTATTTTACAGGCTGGCACAGCGAGGAATACGTAATGCTTCGTATAAGTACTGATCGTTTAACAAAATCAAATAAAAGCAACATTCCCCTTTATGAGGTAATTTAAATAGTTTCCCCGACGGTTTAAGCTTTTACGGTCCCTACGAACTATAAATTCACCTTAGGTTTTTAATGTGTGAAAAAAAGCTTAAGAAATGTTTTTTTACAAGAAAATGATACCTAGCTTTTGCCTTCTAGAGGTTTATAGCTAGCTATGAAAGATTTTTTATCAACAGTGTATTAGAAGTAAAAAACTATAAGGAACCCTAAACGATCACCAAATAATTTATTCAAAAAAATATTAATATAGCTACGTTCGTCCCACGCACGCTGATCTGTCCGTCCGTCCGTCCGCTCTATCTCAGAAACTGGGCAAAGACAATGGGCGCCATATCTTGGTGGAATGCATCCATATCTGGTATCTATTCGTTAAACACGTGGGTTAAAATGTTTTGGAAATTCATTAATATTTAGAAAGTAGGCTTTTGTGATAAGTACCGTTATGGTGTTCATCTTGATAGTTTGGAGGAAGTTTAGGGTAGTTAGAAAAAAAATACTTTTATACTTTTGACTCATTATTGTCATTATAAATGGGTAATTCAGGACAGCACAGGAGAAAACTCGAATGGAAACCAAACATAGCAATATGGACTAATAAATGGCGGTTGTAAAAAATTCGCCAGGTGAAACAAGAGTTATCTGAAGTAGTTATTGGTTTCAATTGTTGTAATGAATTGAAAAAAAAAAACTTTAAAAGACCTATCAAAGGTTTCCCAATTGAATGGTCTATCAGAACCAGCCATATACACCACCTGGGGGCCTAAAAAGGCCACTTTGGCAGAATCATAAAAGGATAACATTATGAATCATAATATGGCAAAGACAGTTCGTGTTTTTCTTTTTTCGCTGCACTACGTAGGTATAATCAAAGAGATTGGGATTGGATTTGGATTGGATTGATTGGTATTTTAGCACAGACAAAAAAAATATTTATTTATTTATTAATTTATGTAAATCTTACCTACAACTACCATTACAGATCAGCGATCCAATGCGATAGAGTGGACCTGAATAATCCTTCACCAATGGGATTTGATACGATTAACTTGACAGTTAACTGTCTATTATGACTCATAATGTTATCCTTTTATGATTCTGCCAAAGTGGCCTTTTTAGGCCCCCAGTTCATCACTTTTCACAGACACATCCTTTCCACGGCAACAATACATCAACTCGCCACCTCAATTCGACCACGGCAACTCCACCACGAAGTTTCCTATCTAACTACAATCACAGCATTGCTTACAAAAATATTTTTATTGATATTAAAACAAGTCAAGGGGTCATTACCAGGACAAAGGTATTGGAAAGTGCGTCACGTGACGGGGTGAGGGGTGAAGGGGCGAGGGGGGTGGGTCGCGTGTGAGATTGTGCGATAGTCTCCCCGCGGTGGACGCCGGTCTAATCGGTTTACTGGGCCTAGCGACTTTGGTGGTTGGTCCTAGGTGAAAGATGTAGCGAAATGTGGCGAAAAATGCGTCTTTATTTAATTCCAAAAGGTATGGACAAGATTTGAAAGTAACAGAAGCGAACGATCACAGTATCTCAATGAAAAAATCACCAACGGCCGGCACTGTGGGGTCAAATCAAGATTACAGTAGTGATTTTTAAATTTTCTCAATTTCTGCCTCAATACCAAATAATGTTTACCGTAAACAACTCAAAATATAGAAAGTTGGAAAAGATCACTGGGTATATAAGAAATGACAAGACGTTGGTCTCCATATAGTCACAGCGCTAGGCAAGTGACGACTCTGGGTGTCTCAGTACCATCTCCTACCTGTTTGATCGTACCTTGTTCTTCTTATTGCTAATCAATTACACAAACAACCGCTTATCGCTTCCATATCGCGCCACCCTTGAACGTCTCGCCTAATGCAGGTGACTTGCAAGCCGCGTTTAATATGCCACTTCGAGCCACTTTCAGTCCAGTCCACTCCTAATAACCCCTTCAGAGGCGTTCCTCTTCCAATCTGATGGCTCAGACATCCACTTGAAAGCCAAGGAATTGTGCTATTACAGCTAACTTACTAAAATTCATTGGGTTGACATAAAACTATTTTTATGGTAGATTTGTAAGTGCCTGCTGATTTACTTTTTTGTTCATATATTACTTTCCATTAGCACCTCGGTTGTGGTTACTGCCGGTCGATTCTGCAAAAATCTCACCGTGAAAACTTAGGTGAAGTGAGATTGTTTTTGCTAGGAATTGACACTATTGACAGCTCACTCCACGCTCATTTCACCTATGTTTTCACGGTGAGATTTTCACAGAATAGCAACGCTGGTTTTAATTTTAACTTAGCTCCTAATAAGGCGTTTTAACCTCTCCTTTGCTTGATGTAGGTAAGTATATAAATACAAACATTGGAATCTTTTTGCGACACCCAGATACAATCTCAGCCGGTGCAAATCTTACAAATATTTCTGTTACGTCATCGTCCCAAAGCGACTTGAACAAACATCAATGATTTTGCCAATCACAACAAAGTTACTTTACGCATTCCATAAAAATGCAAATAAAAACATTAACCACAACCTTTACAGACAAAATAAACCAAAGTTGTGGTCGAATACAGTTCAAAATCGGCTGTCAATTATCAATATTCCACAAGACCCAAACGTCCTGCGACAGTCGACTTGTAAGCGGAAAATGACAACGTGAGATACCTATCCTTTCCTTTGCAAATTTAAAATTTGCTGTCTCACTGAGGACCCTGATGAAATGGAATCTGTAGCATCTTGGATTTAGGGTACATATTCGCGTGGCATCATTTTGGGGCCTATAAAGTAAAGTGTTGTGGAGTAATCCCGCGAGGTTTGATATCTGGGCCCGCTGGCACAGGGCTGGCATTGTGCGCGAGGAATAGATAAGATCTAACTCCGGCCTTTGACAGACTTCACGTGTGGTCTAATTTTGGCGTGTTTTTGTAATTGTTTGTTTGTTCGCTGTACAAGGATTTTAAGTTATATTGTTAAGTGGGCCTAAAGAAATATCGAGGGAGGGAACGCTATAGCAAAGCCGATGAATAATAATGAAATCGCAGTAATGAAAATGAGGAAATGAAAGATGTATGCTGATAAATATCTACAATTTTATGACTCTTAGATACGTTAGTCTGCGTTAGCGAAAGACCTGCTAAAGACATGGTGTTGTAACAACATGGTTTCCATTAAAAGAAAAGCTCCAAACATTTGACACTACTTATTTGGAAAACCATGTCATATTGTACACTAGAAGATGAATCATATGACACAAAACAGACAGTCACTGTCGAGCAACAGAAGCTAATAAAATCACCACAATACAATTTAATACCCGCTGTAATTCATCAGCATGTTTGTGACGCCGCGACAATGTTAATTCTATTTTATTGGGCACCGCACAACATTGCCTACTCATCGTGACCATGTTGTTTGTATATTTTGGGCTGCTTGGATCTGATGCTGAATTTGTAAGAGGAGGTTTATTGTACCCGAAAACGATGTTTTATCAGCGACGACGTTGACTCTGACTGCAGTTTTCAACTGATGAAAAGGGTAGTCTTAAATCGTTCGGAATGTTCTTAATTTTAGTGTACTGTTATTATGTAAAATTTTGGTGTAGGTAATTAAGGTTTTCCCTGTTATGAGAAAAAGATATACTATCACCAACACTGCATTATTTGAATAACTAGCTGCGCCCCGCGGTTTTATCCGCGTAAATGTCGATCCCGTGGGAATATCGGGATAAAAAGTAGCCTATATGTTAATCCAGGGTGTCAGCTACCTCCATACCAAATTTTAGCAAAATTGGGCCAGCCGTTTAAGCGTGAAGAAGTAACAAACATATAAACACACACACACACACCCCCACCCCCCCACACACACACACTCACAAACTTTCGCCTTTATAATATTAGTGTGATTTGAACTGTAAGGATGCACTTGCTTAAAATTAAACTTTTGTTGCTTAAATTCTTCGGAGAAGAACCTTGAAAATTATTTGGTAATCAACGAATACTTAGTTGTCCTTATTTGATAGTTGGGTGATAAGAAATGGAGAATGAATCTAATTAGCCCGTTTACGAGGGTCAGCTAGGGGAAGTGGATAAATTGATTTGTAACGTTTCTATGATACACTGTTGTAGCGACTTTTTACTGAGGGCTTTTGAAGTTTGATGAATTTCTACACGTATGGCAAAAAATACTCGTACGCAACCAACCAATCATATGAAAACCAACACAGACTTATATCGTAATCCAGCAGGGAGTGACAATAGCGGCTGTATTGATAAACGAGAAACATAGCAGAAATTCGTAGAAAGAGCGACGACGTTTCAAATTAGATTTCGGTATGAAACACCAAAAAATCGGTATCGCGCGGAATTCAGAGTTTCCAATTTTAAATGATAAATTCATTCGAACGCATTGTTGTACTCATAGATATGTATTGTATGTAAGGGTCAGTTCACACCGAGACGCGACGCGACGCGCAGTTTTCAAGATAGAAATACAATTACAGACCTTATCTACTACACTAAAAGGTACACAATTCAGTGTCTACCTACTACGTCGAGATACGCAGCGCGGCGCCGCCGCCGCGCGGCGTAGCTCGACGCGTCTCGGTGTGAACTGACCCTAAGTCTTATTGAATGTCTGCTGCTATGTCCATATCAGACACATTCAAGACATAATGTTATCTGCTTTCAGAAATGTCTCATTTTGGTATGATTTAAATAAGAAGTAAGTACTTTGTTTGTTGTATCTACACTGGACTTATATTTGTTTACGTCTATTAAATGATTGATAATGACCGTGTATTATCAAGCAAAGCGTACTTAGCATAATGGGAAATTTTGGAAATTATCAAATCTGATTATGATTGATTTTTAGGGTATTATTGATTGAGTTTTAGGGTACCGTACCTCAAAAAAAAGGATCACTTTGTTGTCCATCCGTCCGTCTGTCTGTCAAGACCCTTTGTCTCGGGAAAGCGTGGAGGTATCGAGTTGAAATAAAAACCATTTACTCAGGTCTACCAGTCCCTTGAAGCTGTGAAAAAATCAAATACCTAAGTTATCGTAAAAAAAAGATACGGCCATTTATGCCGCAAAAAACGTATATTTCGACACTCTCAAGGGAAACAAAATTTATAGGGTACTTTACGTTGACCTAGAATCATGAAATTTGGCAACAAACAAGATCATGTAGCACAAGTAAAGGATAAATCCGAAAACCGTAAATTTGTAGGTAAATTAAAAAAAATCCGTGATAAACTATTTACATACCTACAAAATACGGAACCCTCGGTGCGCGAGTCCGACTCGCACTTGACCGGTTTTTCTTAAATAATCATTGATGACTTTCAGTCATCCTCACTTCATATAAATTCCCATGTTTAGCTTCTCTTAGACTGTGGAACAAGCAAAGCCGAGAATTGTGTGACCAACTCCTTAAATCTTAAAACTCTAGGACCTACAATTTTCGGAGTTCAGGATGCTGTATCTGTGTACCTCTATGGTGTGGAGTTGCTTCTACAACGTTGCGGTCATAAGAACTAAGGCCCATATTTTCTCAGTGGTATAGTTTTAGACCAACCATACCACCAGGGGTAGGTATGGCCAGTGGTATGGTGGGTCCGCAATGTACCCTATGTACCTATTATGTACCTGCTCACCTGGATATCTTCTTGCTTCCTTTGTGTGCTTTATTTTTAATGCATCACGTTTACTGCAAATGTATTTATTTATTTTCAAATGTATTTTCTTTCTTCTAAACTAATATTATAAAGAGAAAACGTTAGATTTTTCATTTGTTTGTTGGTTACGCTGAAACGGCTTAACGGATTTGGATGAAATTTAGTACTTGAGCAGACCGTGACCTGGATTAGGACATAGGATACTTTTTATCTCAATATTCTTACGGGATCGAGACATTTGCGGGTCAAACCGCGGGGACCAGCTAGTTCTTTATTTATATTTGTGTCGCACCAGTAGCACGGTTGACAATGAGCTGTGGAGTGTATCTGCGAACTTCAATTTATACCAATTGACGCGAGTTATTTGTTAGTATGATCTGACTGTTGCCGTTTATTGTTACCTTCACGAGTTCTATCTGTCGAGAGTCTGTTTTATAAAACTTTTTTTATTCATGGTGTTAGTCCACAGCTGAAGTTCCAATCGATAGCGTTCGGAATATGTCGAATCTCCAATTAAAACTCGGAATTATCGCACTCTTGTTTTTATGCCTTCTTATAAAAAAAAAAAAAAAATGTTGTGGGAAAACAGTTAAATTAACTCCAATAAATATAACAAAAAAAATACAAAATAGGATAATTATGGCTTTAAAGATAAACCTGTGAATAAAGGATATCAATGAATAAATCCTCCTAAAATGGCAAATACAGCCCCTATAGACAAAACTTAGTGAAAGTGTAACTGTAGTGTAGTGTGTGTGTATGTGTCTGTGGATTATGTAGTAGCCTACATAATAAGTATCATGTAGAGTAATATAATTGATGAATTTGATAAAAGTACTCCTGTTAATCATCCTACTGTTAATAACTTAAATTACTCTTCGTTAATATTTTTGCCTAGCCCTGAATTCATTAACGCTAAGGAGAAATGAAAATAAAATTGAGGTATTTGCCCAATCATAAGGCAAAAAATAATCAAGAGATTTTCGAAAGTACCTAAGTAGGTACTTCACTATT